>CM023609.1:22209484-23609484 GCA_013358685.1 Antennarius maculatus | reverse complement strand
TGCAGGATGTTGCTCCACGGGTTAGAAGTACAAGTTTTAGGGGCGGTAGGATGAAGGGTGCATAAACACAAAATATTTCATATACATTCATTCCTCGTCTCCAGCAGCTCTAGGGACAGTGACTTTTAAGTCAGTATGAAAGCGAATCCACCGCTATAAGTTTTTGCACTGTGGCGTGTTTCTTGCTTCAAGCCTCACTTTTATGCCCCCCCCCCCCCCAAAAAAAAGTGCAAAGCCAAAACATGAAAAATGTTGAAACATCTAGAAGAATTTCACATCAATTTGATACTTCTTCTTTTAAGAAAAAAAAAAAAAAAACTCGACAGAGACTTTATCTCCCCAGAGTTTGTATCGAAAGTTTGTTGAGTGGCAGGAAGGTAACAGCCTTTTAGAATTGAGTAACAGCTAATAAGCTGAAAGATGGTGATTGCAGATGAGGTGAAAAAATAAAAAAAAATGCAAGTTTAAAAAAAAAACAAAACCTGTCAGTCCTCATGGGGATGTGGTATAATCTTCCAGGTAAGAAGGAAATAATTAAGATTGTTTTTCACTCCACTTCTCACATGCACGGTGGTAATTTTGACACATTCATTATCGTGATATGGTGCACTGCAGGATTTGAAGCGTTGTTGTTTTTTTCTTTAAAACATTTTGTTTTATACTTTAAACCTTGGGCTATTTTGTTTTCATTTTCCTTCAGCTTCTTGGTTTAATATTCATTTAGATGTGTGAGAAAAAAAAAAAAAGAAAAAGACGGCAATCGAGACCATAGAAGCAGCGATACAATTAAGTATAATTTTAACTACTGTGGAACAAAATAAATGCGGACAAAGCTAAAAGAACTAAAAAGACATGAGAGCAGAGGGTAATTTGGGGGTGGTGGGGTGGGGCGATGCTATTCTCCTTTTCAGTAAAATTACTAAATGCATGCCTCTTGTTATCCTGCCACCTCCCATTCCACTCTTGAGTAACAAAGGAATAGCAAGGGAAGAGAGGTTGTTTAGTTAGTTAGTCTTGTCTGCCTGACTCATTGATCCTTTATCCAACTGTTCAAGTTGGAATCTATGGCCCCGAGTGAGGCTCTGAAATATCAGTAGCTTAATAGATGTCCCTGGTGAAGTAGCAGACAGATTTATAATTGCTCTTTTTTCTTTCAGCTCCGCCGTTCTGTCAGACTCGTCTTGGATCTACGATATCCTCTATAAATACTCGATTGTATGTTGGAGCAAATAGCAACGCTTAGTCCAGGAGGCACAAAATGATCATAGATACCACTGTCTGTAGCATTCATATAATATTCCTATGATCATCCAACACCATCTGTACTGTTATCCACCGGTTACCCGCTGCATTTGGCTTGCAATCCGATTGGCTCACAAAATCACTGATAAATGTGTTAGCATGTGCTATCGACGACTGCCTTGTTCCTATGTGTCTCTGCCTTCCAGTCGGATAGATTTTTCAAGAAAGTTACCCGTCATATTGTTTGGCTATGCTAACAGGATGAACTGTGTTATAAACTGTGTGTGCTATGAATCCACAGACGTTTTTTTTTTTTTTTTTTTCCGGATGATATCTTTTGACAGCAACAGTCGAGCCTGACTCAAACTTCATGACGAATGACTCAGCTTGTCACTCTGCAGCACTGCCAGACTGGCTCCACAATCACGTGCTTACGACATTTGATGATTTCTGACAATAAGGATGGGAGGACATTGGGTGTCGTACATAACGTTTGTTCTAAGTTGGTTTTTGAATGGAGTTTTGACCTCAATGAACTTGGACTGTATTTGGATGGGTTTGCAGACTCATGCTTTTGTTTCTCCTTTATGTTTTCCAGCTATTGCTGTCTTTCTGAAGTAATTCAGTGAACTGCAAATATACATTTGGCTTTCTGCGAGCATCACAAAAGCAAAATTCTGCACGTATGTACTCATGCATACATACTCATAAAGATGCATTAGTGAAATGTGCACTTCAAATCATTGTTCTAGAGTGCCAAGGCAAGTTTAGCTCTGCAGTCACAGGTTGAACATTAGAACACATCCTATAACTATTTGGTTAGAAGGAGGGTTTTTTTTTTGTAGATTGATCCAGTTTGCCAGCAAGTCAGTGGAAACATACGATAGAATAAGTCACAGAAAAGACACTAAAGAAATTGTTTTATGTTGTTGCTTCCTGCAGTGCATCTCTAGGAAACAGCATTAATGTAATGTCACCTGGGGGAAACTATATATGAACAGCTGAGGCATGTGCGTCAAGGTCCTTTCCAAAATCGCACCTATTTATGTAATTTTTGCAATTGCTGATAGGCACAGAACAACTCTGTTCTGCCCCTGCTGTGATTCAGCAGAAGCACATTTGGAAACAGCAAGGAAGAGTGGAACAAAGCTGCTGAAAAACACAAAGCAACACTTGAAACTGCAGGCCATATTCTTATTAAATTAGGATTCTCTGCCTTCCAGCTCTGTCTCCTGTCTCCCCACCTAGGGAAAACAGTCCTTTTATCTCCACGAGTCGTATGGAGAGCTCTCACAATGTACGTCAAAAGTATGAGTCTGCACCTAGCAACTGGAGAGCGGATTTATATGTTAAAGTCTTGTAAAGGCTTCTGAGAATTAAGAAAGCACCAGGTCTGGAACAGAGTATGCTAAATCCAGTTTTGTCTGCTGTATCGCCTTGTATTCCACGACTTCAGAGGAGTCTTGTAGGGATAAACATCCTGTTAAAGGCGTGCACTCGTAGAACTTTAGTTACACTTTGTAACTTCTATCCTTCCACTTTGTTAAAAGCTGTTTTTACAGTGTCAAAGTCGGTCATTGGCGTCCGTCACCCGCTTCATCTCGACCAGATAAGGCACCCTGGCAGTTGAAGATAACACACCACTGAGAACTTCACAAACTTGCTCTTGCTTACAGCTGAGGTTACATATTTATTCGTACGATTCAGGGGAAATGATAGGTTGATAAATGTTGTGGATGTGCAAAACAAATCCAACTGAGCTTTGTTATCATGGACACTTGCAAGGGTTTGAAGGATTTGTCTGAAACGCCTATAATGTTGCAACAATTACATACTGTATATTCATCTCACCTATTCATTTGCAATGACACCTTTCAAAACACTTAAGAAGTCGATGCAAGTGAGACAAAAGGGAAATGAAAGCAAGCTGACACTGTAACTGTAAGAGCGCAGAGATACTTCCACACACGTGTAATTCATTTCCGAGTGCTGTTGGTGTGCAGAAAACAATGCTGAAGAAAGGGCGAGTGGTTATCTTCAATACATTCCTTCTCACTGCCACAGTATGAGAACCAGAAAGATGCTTTCATCACCAGTTCTACTACTAATACTACTACTACTACTAGTAATAATAACATAGTAATAATAAAATTATTGTAATAATAATTTAAAAAATAAAATAAAATTGCAAGATTCCAGGTAATCATTGACTCTGAAGCAGCTGAACTTGTGTTTAGGGTTTGAACACATTTCATTTTAGAGACATGTTGAGTTGTTGAATGTCTGCTCCTTGGGGGGTACTGGGAAGACATTTAAACTCCTCTGAGGTCGGGAACACAATGACTGTTATTAAAGTCACATGTTCAGTCAAAAGCACTATTACGGGTCGTTACAGTCACTGATGACACAAGTGGTTTATTTGCATAATGGTGCATTGTGTCAGACATCAGCATTATTATCAGGTTCACTTGAGTCAAATTCCTTAATGTCGTCCACCTAACTAGAAGCTTCTCTCCATAAATTAATTTAAAAAAAAAAAAAGTTTAATAGTTTAATAAAGTTTTATTCTGTTCATAACTTTTATGGACAGAATTTCTAGGCGCAGCCAAGGCGTTGAGGGTGTCCGGTTTGGTGGCCTCAGTATTGCGTCCCTGCTTTTTGCAGATGACGTGGTGCTGTTGGCTTCATCAAGCCATGATCTCCAACTCTCACTGGAACGGTTCGCAGCCGAGTGTGAAGCGGTTGGGATGAGAATTAGCACCTCCAAATCTGAGACCATGGTCCTCAGTCGGAAAAGGGTGGAGTGCCCTCTCCGGGTGGGGGTTGAGATCCTGCCCCAAGTGGAGGAGTTCAAGTATCTCGGGGTCTCGTTCACGAGTGAGGGTACGATGGAACGGGAGATCGACAGGTGGATCGGTGCAGCGTCTGCAGTGATGCGGACTCTGTATCGGTCCGTCGTGGTGAAGAAGGAGCTGAGCCGAAAGGCAAAGCTCTCGATTTACCGGTCGATCTACGTTCCTGCCCTCACCTATGGTCACAAGCTGTGGGTCGTGACCGAAAGAACGAGATCCAGGATACAAGCGGCCGAAATGAGTTTCCTCCTCTCCTCAGGGTGTCCGGGCTCTCCCTTAGAGATAGGGTGAGAAGTTCGGTCATCCGGGAGGGACTCAGAGTTGAGCCGCTGCTCCTCCGCATCGAGAGGAGCCAGATGAGGTGGCTCGGGCATCTGGTCAGGATGCCTCCTGGATGCCTCCCTGGTGAGGTGTTCCGGGCACGTCCTACCGGGAGGAGGCCCCGGGGACGACCCAGGACACGCTGGAGAGACTATGTCTCCCGGCTGGCCTGGGAACGTCTTGGGATTCTCCCAGGGAGCTGGACGAAGTGGCTAGGGAGAGGGAAGTCTGGGCTTCCCTGCTCAAGCTGCTGCCCCCGCGACCCGACCCCGGATAAGCGGTAGAGAATGGATGGATGGATGGATGGATGGATAAAGTTTAACCAATATTCATGTTTTCTGTGAAGCCAGTTTATTCTGCACATCACATTGTGGTAAGGCTACCTTCACCTTGAATAGTAATACATATACTGTAGGAATACGTGAAATGCTTTCACAAAATCACAAGTCGGTTGCTATTAAGTTTTATGCAGAAACAATTATACATCTAAGTTACTTTGATTTATTTTGCTTGAAGTTTGACTTTTGTTAAATTCTTTATTTTTGTTGCTCTGCTAATTCAGGCTTTGTTCAAAGCCCAAATGTTGTAGAATAAAACAGTCCAGAATAGATTTATTTCAAAAGCTTGCTCCAAGAGGAAACAGATGTCTTTGTGCAAGAGGTGCAGAATCACATCTTGAACTAAATTAGCTTGGCAGAAGATAACATGTTTGGTTAATGTGCTGCACTTGTCTAACGAAATCCATCCTCCAATGTTCAATGACACGGGGCGGACAGCCAAACAGGACCAGCGCTAATCGAAGGGACATCCATCCATTTTCAGTATAGGCTTATCCTTTGCAGTGTTTTTCAGGAGGCTGGCTCCTATCCCAAGAGATACTGGGATAGGTGGTTCATGCTGGACAGTTCATCAAGGGCTAACACATAAAAGCACAAACAACCTTTCGTGCTCACCTTCAGAACTATGGGTATTATAGAGTTATGGACTGAACAGACTTGAAAGGAAAATATAATGCTGGGGCATTAATGTGTAACCACAATAATAGTAACAATAACAATAATATTAGTAATAATAATAGTAATAATAATAGTAATAATAGTAATAATAATATAATAACAACAATAATAATAATAAATGATGCACCCACTTTACAACTTGTATGTCCACTATCCCAAACCATCCCCTGCCCACTGTTGCCTTGGTGACCCACTCCATCATAAATCTCTGCATACTCTACCTGGTAGGTCAACGGGGTAACAAAACTCGTGCAAAATATTTCATGGGAGAAATTTCAATGGACAGTCACAGAAATTGTGTTTTGAACGTTCTGATCTGCACATTCTTCTCAGTTGAGGATGACAGACCTGGAACAGTGCTGTTTGTAAAGACCGGATTCATCGAACATCCTCATGTTGAACTGAATGAAGCTGTTTGCAACTAATGAATGCACCGATTTTATTTCATGGAGCAGTTGAATCTGATATTGACGAAAGTACTAACAGCCTATTAGTCCTTCTTAAATACAGACTGCACCCAGAGGACATGTTAAAATTGTGTTTTAAGAGATGTAATAACATTCTGAATTAAACGCACTTTTCTGTTCCATATCCAAAGACTGAAGCGTCTAACAAGTAAACCTTTCATTTTCTTCCTATCAGTCTGCATGTTAACTAAACCAGAAACGTCTCAGCATGTACGCCCTCCATCCCTTCTGCAGTCAGTCTTCATTTATCTGGTTATAGGGTGCTTCATGCACCAAACATTACGCCTCCCCACAAACTCTCCTCAACAACTTTGCTCAGCTCTGACTTACATCTCCTCCCCTTTTTCTGATGCAATTTCTTTTCTGTTTCTACATTCAGGAATGAATAGAACCTTAGAAATATTAGTGATTGCAAGGCTGGAGTCCTTTTAGTATGCAACGTTATAACACCTCACACTAGCACATTTAGGTGCTGACTTGAGCTTCAGTGCATTGATGGTCATCGTGGTCATAAATATGAATTGTAGATAAATAATTCACGTGTTTTTATTCCTCTAGAAGTGTTACATTGTTTATTCAAATTAATTCATGTAATTTAGAATTTTATTTATTTATTTAATTGCGTTTGTTTTTCAATTTTCATGTCATTGATGCTGCAGCGTGTGCCTCTCTGGCCTGTTGGAGGACATCTGGCCTTGCCCCAAAAACAACAACAAAAAAAAAAAATTCCATGCCGGATGGGATGGGAGTTTATAGATGAAACTTGTTCATTCTCACAAGCTGACACATAGCTGGAAACACAAGTACTGTCTAGTTCTGAGAACACAGCCAAGGTGAGCACAAATTCATAGAGCAGCTGCAAACCAGACAAGGTCAGACAGAATTCAGACTGAGCTTATTTCTACATATAAAATCTGCTCTTTTGAAAAATCTATGGAAATGTGATGCAAATATGTGAAAGCACAATTTACTGAAAGCCTTAAATGGTATCAGGGGCCATTACATTCATCTTAAATAGCCTCAAAATCAATTCAAGTAAGTCTTTCTAATAGTGGATAAAACATGTCTGTATTTAGATTAAACTTATTTGGAACTGCGGTGGCGCCGTGGTGCAGTGGGTAGCGCTGTGGCCTCATAGCAAGAAGATTCTGGGTTTGATTCCTTTCTGTGTAAAGTTTGTATGTTCTCCCGGTGTCTGTGTGGGTTCCGTGAGAGTTCTCAGCTCCCTCCCACCTCCAAAAGCATGCAGGTTATGTGAACTGGTAGCACCACATTGTCTGTGGTGTTATTGTGAGCATGTGTGTTTGTTTTTCTTTCATAAGTCCCACACTAAGCTGGCGTCTTACCCGGGGTATACCCTAGCTTTCACCCTTAGCTAGTCAAGATGGGCTCCGCAAGGTGGATAAGCGGCTGCTGACGAGACAAATACGATCGTCTACGAGGAAATCGATGGATGGAAGGAAACAAGGATGAAAAGAAAATGAAATGAAATGCAAAAGTTGTTGGCAAAATCAAACAAACATCATTTTAGGGCTGCATACATTTTCCTGAACAAAGCATAAAACATTTTCCAGTTCCGACAACTAATAGATGGAAACTTCGATTAGAAATTTTGCTGTTGTTTCATCTTAGTACAAAACACAAGAAAAGTTCAAGGACCTATATGCCTTTGGTCTCAATAGGCACCTACGATAGACACAACACGCTCAAAGCACAGCGTTTCTTTGTCGACAAATAAAGCGGAACCTTGAAAGGTGGTAGGTGCCCTATTTCTGGAACGGTTTCCCTTTGTCTACTTTCATAATTTGCAATCGTTTCAATGAATGCAGTGAGATGTATTGTCACTATGTTATTGAAACAAGAACAAAACTCACAGTTATCTGGTTTTATTCACCGCAAAACAAACTTGTTACAGCAACACATCATTGTGTTTTTTCCTTCCAAGCATCATTTTCCATTTGCGGAGAAAGAACAGTTGCGCTTCACAAAAACTGTTTTCACATTGTGATCCTTGACATAAATAAAACATCATAATAACATGTCGAAGGTAGAAAACTTAGAAAACTGAAACTTTCTGTCACTGCATAGCAATAACATGGTCATAGCATGCTGTTGGTAGCCTTAGGTAGCTTGGTAGGTAGCAACATTTAATTATCTTAATTACGCTTCACCTTTGCTCCATCTCTGCGCCAATTTTTTTAGAAAATCTATAAAACCTGGTGACTCCATTCACATTTATTATACAGTCTATGCAAACTGCTTCATCAATGCAAAATAAACTCAAGGGGACGTAACTCTCATCAGCCACTTTCAGCTATTAATGGCAGAGACTAAATCAATGAAATGCACCAGAGTCCCTGAAGAAGTTGGGTCAGGCGATGGCGACACCATTGGATGCTGCTAATCGGAGACCAAGTCAAAACTGTATCGCCTCGCCTTATCCCAACTCCTAGTCCAATGTTGGGAACCAGTCAGGAATCTGAGCTTTACTTGAACTTGGCTCCAGTAACAAGACAAAATGCTGGCATTGTAAGAGTTTGTCAAAGTTTCCCTGACTGATTTATTTTGTTAGGTCACATAAGCAGAAACACAAAGGTCAGCATATGTATGATTTTGTTTCCCACTTGTCTCAAATTTCCCTGAAATTTGAAAGTAACACCCTTATTTCAGTTCATTAAATCAAATATTGTGCAATATATATATATATAGCTCAGATAAATAATGCAGGATCTCAGTATCTTTAAGAATGAATAATTCTTGACATAAGTGTGGCATCATGAAGAAAAATTTTCACGCCCACAGTAGATTTCTAAAGATCTGTACATTTTCGGAAATGACTAAAATAAAAAAGACGGTCCTGGATTATAGTTGCTTGAAGCACGTTGTAACCCTCCTGTCATAAACACAGTAGACCGTCACTATAAGATGTTTAACTGACTGCTGATGACATTTACATTTTGACACTTGATATTTCTGTCCTGACGGATACAGCCACTCATGACAAAGGGCTTGACTGCTCCTTGATACTTGGACCTAGCTTCCATCACATGATCGGTTGGCATTAATCAACTTGTTTCAGATCTGAAAGGCACTGCATTTCTTTTCTTCTCTTCCAGAAGAAAGACAAGTGATACATTTAAATAGATATTTTATTAATCCTCCCCTTTCTTCCTTCCTTTAAATGTATGAACCTAATCACACTTTGATACAATGACTACAGAATTTCATTTATCTGAGCCGTAGACATCTGAAATGGTCCGCTAAACAAACAGCACCTGCCTGGAATGCGGAATTGTTTAGTTTGAGAGACAGATGAGGTTTTGAAAAACCTTCACTCTGCATTTTCTGTACTTCTATCCTGACTTATTTAATTCATACCAAAATTTTAAAAGCAATAAATGATCATTTATCTATTATTTGTCACTGAATACAACAGTAAGAAGTGGTGTTTTAGTGAAATACAACTAAATATAATTATTTTCTACAGTAGACGCTACACTGGCCTATACTCCTTAAATATATGAGTTGCCATGTAAAACCAGAATACATTAAAACAGCTTCATACTGATTCCTAAATTTGTCATTTGGGTCAACTTCCATTATCTTCCAGAGGGTTTTGTTTTTTTGTTTTGTTCAAAGCTCATATGGGACTAATACTACATAATTTTTAAAGCCTGTGTAAAACCCATGGGTCATGATTGACTGTATATCTTTATATATACCTGGTATAATTCAATAAGTTTCCAGTGAACTTCTTATGCTGAATGTGCTTGCAGGGAATTATGAGAAAATATTTCAAAAATTTCATTTTAAACATTGATCAGAGCTCCAGCTGTTGCAGGTCTATAATCACAATCTGAGTTCTCTACATTTCAATTCAACTGAACTCGATTGGTAAATTCAATGGTGGAAACTTTGAACATTTGGGGCTGCATGAATTTATTTGGAGCAATAGTTAGCGATTAAGTGAAAATGACATTACTGCTGTCAGTACAAAATGCTAATGCTTGTAGTAATATAGACAATCAAAATCTTATTTGAACCAAAGGTACAGATTTCATTAATTCCTGTCATACTTGTCTTACTGTATAAATACAAACAAAGGGATTCCCTCGCATGAACAGTAATCTCACACAACAACCGTGGATAATACGATGTTACCATTATACCTCTATTTCTATCGCTTGTCCTTATTTACTCCTTTGACTCACTCTAATCCTCTTTGAACATAATCAAGATGCACTGTCTAGCCTGATGCTTCATAAATCCTCTGTATGTTCCACTGAGCTACTAATGAGGAATAATAACAAAGATTTAGCAATTTTTCCAGAAATAAAAGTAAAAAAAAAAACTCTTCTTTTAAATGGGCGCTTCAAATTCCTATTATGTCAGTTAATAACACAACAATTCTACATGGAAATAGTATAAGAAAATAACTTAGTAAATACTACTTTTTTTAAAGAAAAGCAACTGTGATAAAATGTTAAAATAATAAAGTTGTGTCACTCATAGATCCAAGACAGAACATTCACTTTTTTGGGGAAAGGAAATTTCTCCTCAAAATGAAAAACGATCCGAAGTCTCTGATAAACTCCTGCTTGTATTTTATCGATCATTATCAGCAGAAAGGTGTTTGGGATTATATTTGTAACATTCTCTGAATAATTCTTCAGTTGTCTCAACGTAGTCAAACAATCTTTGAACAACAAAAAGGGTTAACGTTACCCTAAAAAGTTAAAAGTTAAAAAAGACACCTCTTCGTGCGACCACACCCAGCGGATCACCCCACCAAACTGACTGATCTTGAGATGCTGAAATGCTTGCGTGCCTTTATAACTATATTTAATAATAGAGGACCCCTGGTGCTGAGATCCCACCTTAAAATGGGATGCTGTGTGCCATTTCTCTTATTTAGCACTCAATTATAGCCGTTCCCAACGAGAGACCATGTGCCCAATGTTTGAATTAGGAAGCATTGCAGGCTCAGACGGTTTGTGCAGACTTACCCCCAAAGGACCACGCTGCCTTGGATAAAAAAAAAAAAGCCTAGAAGGGACAGAGTGTTGTAAAGCATTGCTAAAGCAGATAAATTATTCTAATATGACTGGATTACAAATAGTGCATTTACAGAACTAATGAGACTGGATAAATAGAGCAGGAAATACAGCTGTCTCAATGAGCTGTCTTGGATCTTTTTTCCCTCTCTCAATCTAAATAAATGGAACAGAGAAATGGGGACTAAGGAGCTCTGATATATTATTGTCAAGTGGACTCATTTCTGACAGATGCGGACTCCAAATTCCCAACAATGTGCAATTAATGGTGAAGATAAAGCACATTTTGGCGTAAATCACACTTAATGATGACTTTCTTTTGGCTGAATTGCACAATAAAATCATTATCCTCTTAGATGTGAAGCACGATGATGCACAGTGCAGGGAATGTTTTGCATATAGACATTTAGATGTAGATAAAAGATGTTTTCAGTGGCATTCAGTGGGATTTCTAAAGGAAAACATCAAACTGACTGCAACCTACTTGGGGAAAATTACTTTTAAAGATTTTTTACAACTTATTTTTTGAGAAAATATAGCTTGCGTTACTATCTCCACACACGCCGGCTCTATAGGACACTTTTTATTTGGCACTTTCGATGCTGAAAACACAATTCACCTCCTCCACAGTGTAATAACCCTCCCTGAATGTGGCCTGATTATACCCATCATGGTTTGTTTTTTTTAGTCTAGCTAAGAAAACATGCAAATTTCCAGCATGGTTTGTCAGACAAAATTTCTTCACCACTCGCAGCTCGGCCCGTCCAACAACAACAACAACATAAAACCACACTGCACTCTGGTTGCTGGAGCCTTCAGCTTCCTCATCCATTATGCTATCATTGAAAATCTCAAAACTCTGCTTGCTAAATAAATCCAGCAGGGTGAAGCAAAAGAGAAGCTGCGCTAAACAACCGACACCAGACGTTTGTTGTTATTTTCTGCAGCTAACCTGCGAGGATTGATTCCAGCATGATTGGCAAGGTGTTCACAAAATGACACACGCTTCAGGTGTTAAGCAGTCTGTTGGAATGTCTGCAAGGACAGGAGAAACTCAGTGGAAAAGAGGTTGAACTCCAAGTAAGAGGTTATGAAAATATAAATAACCTTGTCAAGAACTATTTCTTGTAAATATACTATATACTATCTGAAGTTTGTAGCCATGAACGTAACTTTGCAATTGCGATTGGAAAAGAGCGCTTGATTTTTTTGTTCTATCTGTTATTCATCTTTATTCATCTTGTCTTCAGCCATTTATCTGAATCTGGGACACTGCTTCATGCCTATTCTAGCTGACTATGAGCGAGCGGCAGGGTACACCCTGGACAAGTCGCCAGTTCAGAGCAGATAACGGTTATTACTTATTGCATTCTTATCTATTTTCTAGCATTTAGTCTTTGGAATGTCAGTAAAAAAGTGACAAATGAGCATCACATTTTCCCAGAGCTGACAGTGATGGATGCGAATTGCTTTTTTTGCAAAACTCCAACATATCAGTCATCTTATAAATCATACCATCATATAAGATGTAAAAGCGAGAAAGTTTTTACTTGACAGAACTTCAACCACAGAATAGATGATGCATTTGTCTCTATAATTTAAGTTTCCTATTTCTGTTTTATCATAGAGATGAAACCAATTAAAGGTGAAAGGTTTTGAGGATGAACAGCCATCACAAGTAAATCCTGCCTTTTATTAGAAGGTCTGCTGAGTGACCACTGGCTGAGAAAAGTCAATGGTTCATTTCCCAGATCATCCAAGTCCAAAGCATCTATATTTGACAACCTGGGAATGAGTCTACTCCCTGATCATCCAGAATTGCTCACCTTCACCTTTAAGACATGGCGGCACCAACCTGTGATGGCAGTGCAACCTTTCTTTTCTCATTAAGAGTGTTGACGGTTGAGTCCCATTCTCACATTGTCAAATACAGAAAGATGGGATATGATGCCCTCGAAATGAGGTGCAGAAATCATCTACCTTCCTCCAGAAATTCCTCACCTCACATTTACCACATTGCAATCAGAAAATAATGAGAATTATGGCTGCAGAGAATGGAAGTCGTGCTGCTTCAACAATAGTTGTCTCTATCCCTCTGCAAGCGAAAGGATTGTCCAGCTCTGTGTTTAGCCACAAAGGTACTAAATAGCTGGAAGAAAGGTGAAAGTCAAGGCAACAAGCTGCCCTCCCAAACTCCCAATCTGCCTCTGTACAATTTAAACGGCTCTGGAAACTACCATGATTAATGTGAAGCCACCATGCGGATGAAATGTCAGCACTTCTAGGATCCCCTGCAGCTTCACAGGTTGGCGTGAAGAGTAGTTTAGCCACAAATGGAAATACATTCCATAACATATATAATTTCATACTGTATCTCCACACATATCCAAATGCCAGCTCCTTTCTTTTTGTCCTTGTTCTATCTTTCCTAGAGAGTCATAAAAGAAAAAGAAAAAACTAAATAAAGGAAAACTCGATGACACTTTGCTTCGATACTTCCTGCAGAAACCACATTATGAAATTTTCATGTGGCACCTCTAAATGCACCTGTCCCAGGGTCTCTTTCATGTCACTTCTGTGCTCCATCACTTCTGACAAGTCTTGTTGGCTTCAAGGATGTCTGCAACCATTAAAAGGCTGTTTTCCTGTGAAGTTGTATCCGGGCAGACTGGGCTGCATCACTCACCCAGTGGATACTGTAGACTGATCCCATTAAACACAGTTTAATTGAGCTGCAGTTGATTTTTTCCTCCTATCTTTCATCAGTCGGTATTTAAATTGGCTGGACAATTTACTACACCACTTTGCAGACGTTAAATCTGACATTTTTCCAAATCTATAACACTTATGCTCAGACCTCATGTGAGTCAGCCCTCCCTCTTCTCTGGCATTTAGAGAGCTACTGCACAGAACGCTCATGTTCACAAAACAAGACTGAGCTGCAGAAATCTTCCCTCTACCCTTTGAGGTGAAGTTTTTTTCCTTGCGCTGACCTTTTGGAAAAAGTTCAGCTCTCGTTAGAAGAGAGGTCTGCGTAACAGATCACACACACACACGCACACACACACGCACACACACACACACACACACACACACACACACACACACACAGAGCTGCTCGTCAGTCAGGGTTAATAGTGGATGAAGGATGTGTGTGTGTGCATTGTATCCTCATTTGCCATTCTTCAGTCGAGCGCTCTGACAGGTGTTCTCATCACGCAGACACACTCTCTCTTTTCCACTGTGATTGCACAGGTGAGGTTTACTTGATGTTTCTGTGAAGGAAACATTCTACGGGAATCCTTACAAATGTTATTTGTAAGGACATTTTTGGTCAGAACATGGACAGGTGCTCAAATCTACACACAATACTGGGATCATGTGTTATTTGCTGCACATCAGACTCCAGGCTAAACACAGACTTTCGATGACAGATACACACCTTAAGATATTAGAGGTTATGCAGTCATTGATCTATGATGATACTCTCCTATGAGCATCACAAAGGTTTAAAGACAAAAACATTCTAAATTCAGGGAATTATCCATCAATCGGTTTGGGACTAACCCACCCCCAAAGTTCATAAACCAAGGCGGGATGAGGTTCCCACTATTCCGGGCTGAATTTTTAACAAGTACTGCGGATACAGGCTGCATGCTGAAGTTTCCTCCATGCGCTGCCCGGAGACTCCACGTCGCCCTAGGTGGTCAGCAGAAGCGTCGGCGGCGGCGTAATCAGCACAATCCGCAGGGATTATTCATGGGAGGTTCGACATGGGAGGATTAGTGAACATCTGCACTGATTGGAAAAGACGCACTCTTCACACGCTCGCAGATTACTTTCACTCCGCGTCTCAACAAAGTGGATGCGAGGGAAAATGAGATCAGCAGAGGGTGAAATTCAGAGAAAGGCAACCCGCCCGATGCCTCCCCCCCGTACATCAAGGTTTTTTTTTTAAATGTGATCTATGAAAAGTTAGAATGCGGGGGCTGGGCTGGAATTTGTGTCCAAACTGACGCTTTATTTACCTCTGAGAGGATCCGATGGATGATTTACTTGAGAAATCTTAAAATGATTAACAACGAGAATAAGAATAAATAATCCTACCTGCTCTTACAGCAATAACGTCTGCGGAATGTGGTAGTTTCAGATTAATCCGTACATCATTATCAGGTTGGCGACGCTCCCGGCTTCAAAAAAAAAAAAAAAAAAAAAGAAAAAAAAAAAAAGAAGAAGAAAATATCCGTCTGACTAGTGCGCAAAAAAAAGAAAAGAAAAAGAAAAATATCCGCTGCTCCTTCTTTTTGTGCGGCTCTACATGGACGAGCTGCGCTGCTCCGCTACTGTCCCTCCATCCCTGCCTCTCTTTCGGTGTCAGTAGCGCAAATAGCAGCGTAGCGTCTCGCTGGTTGCATATTGTAAAGTGAAGCCTCACTCCGATGCGTCAGGCGTCTCCCTCTCCCCCTCTTTTTTTTTTTTTTTTCCCCCTCCCTTCCTCCCTCCTTCCCTTTCTGAGACTCGAACCTTGCTGGAGCCGAGCGGGACGCAAGCACACGCGTTGGGATGAGAAAAGAGAGGCGCATGGAAGAGGAGGAAGAGAGAGAGAGAGAGAGAGAGAGCGCTGTTTTGTCTCCGTGCGCCCTCCGCCCCCGATGCAGCCCCTCACCGCCACCGGCTATTCAAGCGGAACAGACTCCTTCCGTCTACTCCTCACCTCCTCCTCCTGCTGCTGCTGCTGCTGTTGGTGCTGCTGCTGCTGATGATGATGATGCTGGGATGTCCAAGTAGTCTGAGATACTGATGGAGCTTTCAGACGGCTTGTTAAGTCGTGCAGTGAACATACACTCCCGTTTTTGTTGTGTTTTTTTCTTCTAAATCTTCAGATTTTGGGGATAAAACGTGCCAAAAAAAAAAAGTCTCTTTACATAAATTTGGGAGACTATTCTATTCTACATACAGTATATAAAAATAAACCAATTAGACATGACGTTGGTGGCTCTGGAGGAATCTGGCTGAAGTGTTAGGGAGTGATGCTCCTTGGTTCGGGTCAGGACACAGGTGTTCTACTCTGCCTCCAGCAATTTGTTTGACGTGTGTCAGAAGAATGGAATAAAATTACATTTCTGATTCTGATGCAGACAGTTCAGTCATTAGCATGTGTGCTGTGTTGTTTTGCCTGTCTCGTTTCCGATTACCTGCCTCCTTGTCTGCTTTTTCTTTTTCTGTTGTGATTGTCTGGCCCGCCCTGATGGGTGTCACCTGTGTCTCATTTTACCACCCCCCCACTTTATACAGTCTATATTTACCTGTCTTTGGACTCTGATTCCTATACTGAACTGTTTTCCTGGACATTTACTGTGTGAAGTCCTATCTGTTTTTAATTTTGTTCAGTTTTTGGCTTTTTTTGCCCTGAATATCCAGATTCTTACATTACAGATGTTGGTCAGGATTCCCACAGATCCAGGTCACGCGGATCCTTACAGGTTGATTTCGAGGCAACTCCTCTGTTTAAAGAGAATAGATTTTGTCATTTAAGAAATATGTACTATTAACATATTTGGTATAATTGTGTATTTTATGAATTTAAAATATGAACGCTCAGTTTGTACCATAGAATTAGACTGTTACATTAAAATGTCTTTGCTTTGGCGAAAAGCAGGAGGTCAGTGTCAGTGAAACATGTCAAAGCATGTCCTTCACTATTCAGTCACATATTTACTTTTCTTAAAAATTCACTTTCAATTTATCGCTTTTATTCACACTAACCATTGTGGAATTGAAAACAGAACAGAATGAGCTTTTTTTGTTAGAGTGAGCAAGCAGAGCTCCCTGCTTTTACTTCCATAAAAGCTGCAATTCCAACACTTTCTCTTAATTTTTTTTTTTTAAATGCTTGAAAACTCTTAAGGAATGCTAAAAATGAGCAGTTATTCACTTCCCTTTCTAGGTCAAAAGAACAACAAATATCCTCGCAGGTACGAGCGACAAAGTCTTATCAAGTGAAACACGCCTATTGTCTGATGTGCATCTGTTTAAAAAACCTTTCAGAGAATGAAAGAAAAGAAAACCTTGCAACATTTCACTGATTATGCAGCTTTTAAAAAAAAAATAAATAAAAAATTTTCTTTTATAAAATAACAATCTGGCCTCATCAATTTAAATTCAGCGGTGCACGTCTCCCTGTGTGAGTCTTTCAAGTCACTTATTCATGCTTTCCTTTTTTCAGAACACTTCAAGACCACCCACAGGAACAAGAAGTCCAATATGTGCGTGCTTGCGTTTCGTTTCCTACTGCATTCCAATAAGAGAAGAAGAATGTTCTGACAAATACGTT
This sequence comes from Antennarius maculatus, assembly GCA_013358685.1. Taxonomy (NCBI): domain Eukaryota; kingdom Metazoa; phylum Chordata; class Actinopteri; order Lophiiformes; family Antennariidae; genus Antennarius; species Antennarius maculatus. Next base: position 23,592,198 of record CM023609.1, on the reverse strand, counting down.
TATCAGGTCAAAGTAATATAATGATGCTGTGGTGAAACAGAAAATGGCAAACTACTGTTGTTCATGTTGTCTTTTTAAACTTGATAATAAAGTCGCTGTGATCTAAAATTTTGAGTGCAACACTAATAAGTCCCAAAAGTGATTGCAAATACAGCCTGATGTTCCAATTACAGTGAAAGAAGAAGATCTAAGAGTTTTCCCTAAAAAACACCCAGAGCGTCAAACATTTTTTCTCCCTCGTGTGGATAAAACCATCACCATCATTTATCTTGGTTTCTGAGCATTCAATAGACAGAAAAGGCTCCCTTCAATTAAGACTGATTGCCTGAGAGGATCAATACGTGACATTGATATTGGTATGGGATGCAGGGGCAGGAGGTCAGACGGGTCCATAACCTCTCTGCACCACCACCTAATCAATACACTGATACTAGTTCAACCTGTGAATGCATTGGTATTCACTGATTCCAGCCTATATGGACTCACGAGTGTACTGTGTGTGTGTGTGTGTGTGTGTGTGTGTGTGTGTGTGTGTGTGTGTGTGTGTGTGTGTGTGTGTGTGCTGAACCACAGACATTTACATAATCGCACAGGCTGTCAGAGCTAAAGGAGTGGTGTATCAGGATATCTGCAGTAAGTGTAGGAGACTCTGAAGTTTGGCTGAAAATGTGTCAGGAGCTTTACGGATGACGCTCAGAAGCTTTGACAGATCATTCCCAAAACTCTCACTTTTTTTTTTTTTACATTCACAAATAAAATGACGCTTAAACTTTATCATTCCCGCCTGAGAACGAGAGGAGACAGCGCCCGCTTCATATGGAGGCTTTGACCATCATCCAGCAGCTTTTCCGGAATCGGCGTCCATTTAAACCTCGACACTTTCAATGTGCACAAAACATTTATTTTCCTCCTATTTAAAATGCATGTACAGTAAAACACTGCTAGCTTGTTTTTTATCGGTTTAAGGAAAACTTCATTGATTTGCATATTAATTCCCTGCAGGCCCCCCAAACTTTAACTTCACAGGAGGTACTAAACTTGAAGCTAAATGTAGCTGCAGAATGATGTCCCTGTTCAGTTGGACCATCAAACGTTCTGCTGCTTTAAAGTCCAAAACCTGTCGCAGAACTTCACATGCTACAGAACAAACAGAGAGAGGAGGTAGGTGGGGGAGAGGTGGAGATGGCCAGAAAGAAAGTAAAATACAGTCAAAGACAGAGAAAGAGGTAGAACAAGAGAGAGAAAGGTAGAGAAAGAGAGATCAATAGACATATAGATAGGTAGTAATGGAAAAGAGATAGAGAGAGGGAAAGGAAGAAATAGGGAGTGAAAGACAGAAATCAATAGACAGTAATGGAAGAGAGAAAAAAAACAGGAGGTAGAGACAGAGAATGGAAGAGGTAGAGAAAGAGAGAACAGAATAGAGGTAGACAAAAAGAATGAAAAAGGTAGAGAAAGAGAGAGAGTGAGACAAAAAGAGAGATCAATAGAGAGAGAGACAATAATGGAAGAAAAGAGAGACAAGGACAAATGTAGAGAGCGATAGCGATAGAGAGATACACAGTAGATATAAAGAGAGAGAGATAGAGATATATATAGAGATATAGAGATAAAGATAGAGAGATAGATCCGACGGTCGGACAGAGAGACGGATAGCTGGAGAGGAGCAGCGATGAAAACAACCTAATCCCGTTGGTATTCTCATGCTGATATGAGTTGTCCTATGAGGGAGTTGTCGGTGAATCATAATTTATTCCCAATAGAAAGAGGATGTTTAATGATTTCACCTGCCTCATTTACTCGGCCAGAAATGAATGTATTTCTGGCTCCCTGGGTTTTTGGAGCCACATTGCACCACAATACATCTTTTAAAGGCAGGAAGACATGTTTTAAAAAAATAGTCATTTGAAATGGAACGGTTATGACCCAACACAAAAGAAAAAGTTGATTTGACTTTTTAGCTACAAGTTTCCTACTTTAATCTGTGAACTAAATATGACACTACTGCCATCAGTTGATTGACAAGAAAGAGACAGAAAACATAAAACACCCAAAGCAGTTAAACAGCACTTGAAAGAGTCTTGATCTTTAACTCTGTGAAGTCCAGGTGGGAATGATAGGGTGTTTCAGAATAAACAAACTTCATATTTAGAAAATTAGGTGAGACTTTGCCCCTGGAAAGATGCCACATTAATAAAATCTGGAGGATTTAAAGAATGCTCTATCGAGGTATTTGCATATTTCTGTCAACCACCAATCTCTGGGCTTTCTGCAGACATCCACCTGCATTACACGCTCAAGCCTGCAATTAATTCAACCTTTGATCCACCTTTTTTCCATTATCCCTGATATAAGCCTTAATTATAGTGTAAGGGATTGAAAGCACATCAGCTCCTTCAAAAAAAACCCAAAAAAAATCAATTTATACAGCAGACCATTTGTAATTAAAATGTATAAAAAAGAGGCAGATGGTGCAGGGAATAAACGACAGTATTAACTTGGGAAATCTCAGGACGACAGCCCGAATGAAATCCTCCGATGCTCTGATTGGCTGGCGAGTTAAAAAGGAACCTCCCACTGTGAACTGAGGGCGTCACAGGTGTTAATCTGAATCTACATTATTTGCTCACACATCATGCATGCCATCTCCATGGAGCAGCAAAGCCATTAAGGACATGTTTGAAAATAGGAGGCATTGTGACTGTATAGTGTCCACTTTTCAGCCTGCTAATGACTGCTTTGCTAACCTCCATTAGATCCCTCTTTTCTCCACAGGACAGTAAAGCCTCCAAACCGTGAAATAGAGCCAGATTTTTTCTTGACAATGAATGCATTTTTTTTCTCTCGCAATCCAAACGGCCTGGTTTATTGAGCGTCCATTAGTTTCGGCTAAACTAAAAAACAAAAATCAAGTAATGGACTCATCAATTAACACTTTAATCAGTGCGGTGAATAAAGAATGGACTTTATTTGAAGGACTTTTTTTTAATGCAGACTTAAGACTGTTGTGTACAGTGCTTAAAAGATTCATCCCAGAAGGTTGCATGTGAAAGATTGATGCAATTTCTTTTCACTTGACTGTGCACCAGAGAGTCCCACAGATAGGGGCCAGATGACTGAAAATGGAATTTCTCATTAGTGTCTCTTTGATATGTCAGGTTATTTTCTCTCAGAACATAACCATTGTATCTGTGAGCCAGCTGTGAATGAGAGAGAGAGAGAGAGAGAGAGCTCACAGTGTCGTGAGCCTCCTCGTGACACCACTGCCCCCCCCCCACCACCACCACCACCTCCACCTCCATTACCAAAGTGCCATCCCAGAACCATGACATAAAGCAGAGCTGTCATCCTGGGGAGCCTGGGTCTCATTACTCAGGCCGCATTTATCCACCGATGCCCAGGAAGTCTGCGTTTATCAGGCCTTTTTATCGATGGCCATCGGGGTCATTACTAGGGATGGACAGTATTTCCTGTGCACTCATAATTAAGCCATAGTGCTGCAGTCATGAATCAGTGAGGTTATAGTTGGACTGAAGGCTGTGGACGCCCATATGGCCAGCTTCTCTAACTACGGTAAGATTTCAAGATCACCCCAGTCTTGTTGTCGTTTTTACAATGCCTTGTCAGGGGGAGTTGTGTTAAAAGACACACACACACACACACACACACACACATGCATGTTTTCATGATTTGTGCAACCCCAGTGTAGGTGGTTAAAAAAAAAAACTGCATTGCCCCACATATATTAAAACCGTGGTGTCATCTGTATACATGAGTCATCACGCGTGCAGCTCATGAGGTCTGAGTCAGAGTAACGGAAGCGCTAGCAGGTGGAAGAATTACAGTGTAAGTGGGGGCTTGTATTTTAGTGAAAGCTCAGCATTTTAAAGCTAATTTCAGCACTGCTGTCACTTTGATTTCTGTTACAGCAATCCTATGTGGGGGGTCATTTAAAAATGACATTATGCAGAATATGCAGGATCATTGATGAGGGGGGCAGGACATGCTGGTTCACGTTAAACATCTACGGTTTACATAAATGAGGTTGTTGTCAACACTCAGAACGGATCAGTGCTTTTTCTCGCGTTTCTTAATGGATTTTGGGAAAAAAAAAAAAAAAAAAGATGAGAACATAGGATACAAGCGACAAAGTCAACAGAGACCTTCTTCAATTTGGTGCATAAGCAATGTGTAAATGTTGCTGCGGGACAATAAACAGAAAAGACAGTTAAATCTCTATTCATCCCTTGATGGAGGAGAATAACCTTGTTTTATGGGCTGTGCCACAAAGCAGAAAATTAGTTCCTGAAAAAGTCATTAGCAACTTGCTTGTTTTATAGGGTGACATGCCCTCGTGTGACCAATACCGTGCATTTTTTTTTTTTTTTCTTAGAAGATGCTTTTGCTGGTCTGATGCTACAAGGCTCTGAGTGGAGAATACTTACTTTCCATAAAACATTATTATTTTGGCACTGGTCTGTGAAATTATTTACTGTAAACATTACTGCAATTATGCTGTTAATTGCACATATGAAGTAAAATGTCTTGAGTAATTTAAAAATGAATTAGCAAAAGCAACATTGGCCATTAAGGCTATTTTAAGGTATATTATAAAGATCAAAAAATATATGCGAGATTTCATGTACAGTCTGCCAATATAATATATCTGATATCTGCATTAACTGCTAATATTGGTCTCCTTGTTAGTTTGTTCTATTATGCTATACGTATTGAGCTTCTAGCCATTTTATGTGTGAATTTTTATAGGAGGAAGTTATTAAACATCACAACATTTTAATGAATAAACATAATCCAATAACAACAGTGCAGACGACTCGGAAAGCCTCGCAGCAATATCCTTGAAGAAAAAGTCATTATGACTGTAAGGTCTCTCTTAAGCAGGAAAGCAATCATCAATATTTCAATAGCAATGGTAGGAGCATGGGAGGATGCCGATGGGGGCTCTTAAAGTAACGAACCAGCAGAGAATTATCTGGAAACTAGAATCATTCCCGGCTCTAGGTAAAGACGAGCCACCCACGGCATCATTTTTAAAATGATCCCCAAAAAACATGTTTGCGGGGACAGTGGTAGGTGGCGTGACTTTTCAAAATTAACCATGCCAGATTAAAATCACGGCAATACAAGTGAATACAACACGAACAAAAGCAAACTGTCTGCAAAGGTGATGGAGAAAGAAACTGTGCAAAGTGGTTTGATGATGTCATTGCTTTATAAATTTTTACACGACAGTGGCAAGGTCAAGTTTTAAACGTCTCGTCATGTCTCGTATCTCAGAAATGAATGTCCCGTTTCTGTTTTTTATATCAACTTCATAGTGTAAATTAGTTAGTTTCTGCAAATTTTGGTGGCCACATATTTAAAGCCGCGTCTAACTTGTTATTTAAAGGCCCTGGTTTAGAGAAATGTTGCTTTAAATGATGAGAAGTTTGTCTTCTAACCACTGAGAAGAATCCACTGAAGCAGATGTGGAAGAAAGCTTGCTTGACCTTGTTAATGTGGTGAAATAAAAGCACAGTGTGTGTGTGTGTGTTTTCTTTTTAAAAAAAACAGGCACATTTCAGTCAATATAGCTGCTTCATCAGCTTTTGTGCTCTACCAGCTCAGCGTTCATTAACTGTTAATGAACAGTGGCGGAATGAGCGGGGGATATTTCAGACAATTAGATGAGCACTCAAACAGAGGCTGCACAGGTCAAAGTGTGGCAGATTAATTACCTCCATCACACTCAAAAATGGAAGTTTACAAGAAAAATCACTTTGCAAAGGATGCGTTGATGTTGTGTAATTTTTCTCCAAAGATATTCTGGACAATAGAAGAACGTAATCTTAAAATGAATAAATGCACAGCTGCAGAAAAAAGCCAGGCCTACCGTTCATATCCCAACGTTGCTCCAGTGAATATAGAAATTTTTCCACACATTTAAAAAAAAAAAAAAAAAAGAAAATCAGAGAGGTAGAGTGTAAGGAGGCACAGGGAGAAGAGAAGTGCAGTGTTTTAAAGCGTGCCGCCTCATCACCCACGACTGATGCACTGATCTTCATTTCCCTGCTCACCGTAGCACATCTCATCTCATCACACCTTTGGAGGTGCAGCCTCCTGTGCAGTTCCCTGGTGTTAGCTTCGCACGTTTGGGCTGCTAGAAGACATGCTAACAAGGACAGGCAGGAGGGTGTCCTGTCGTCGCAGAGAAGACATGTAAGAAAGTAGAATAAACTGGGCTCGGTCATACAAAACGCACCTGAAGTGTTTCGCTCACGTACTGTGATTTTCAGATGAGTGGATTCAATCAAATCAGTAGCCTTTAGTCAGTGAAAATGAATTTGTGTAAAGTGTGGTGGCAACTCCTTTGATTGTAACAGAGGGACTGAGCTGACCTCAATCTCTGCTTGAGAAACCGGGACTTTCTGTGGCGGAATTTTTAATTTTTTTTTGTTCCTTGTAGGTCTGCGTGGGTTTCCTTCCGGGTTCTCCATCTTTCTTCCACCTCAAAATCATTAAGTGGGGGGGGGGGGGGTAATCGGTGGTGAACGTCTGCGTGAATGTGACTGTAAATGGTTGTTTGCCCTGTGATGAACTGGTGACTTGTTTAGAGTGAACGCACAATCGGCTGCGAAAAATGGTTACAGAAAACAAATGAATGAATAAATTAACATTTCAGGAAAATGGTGAGCATGCTTTTAGACTACCAGAATCCTGGAATCAACAATCCATTTGATTTGCTGTTAACACGATTAATGTTCCAAACAGTTAAATATGTCAAACTTTTATCGCAGTATTCTTTTTCGGAATAATGAAACCTCCACCTAGACGCAGAGTGTGGCGCCTAGGTGGAGGTTTGTGCTCTGTGTTGCCAGGTTGTAACTCATATTTGTGTAATTTACTTTAGAGCAGCCTCGCTAATGCTGACAAGACAAACCGATGTTTTTCATTCATTTATTGTAATATTTATGTTGTATATTTAACTAGAATTTCTTTAACTTTGTTGACAATGCTTACTTCTCATAAATGTATAAAAATTCAGATGGAATTTTAATCAGTATCACAGCTGCACAATGCAATACATAATATTCACAATGGGGAGCACAGACCAGCGGAAACGTCTGCTTTTATTGCACAATATTTCCTCCCCTGCTGGATTCTTTGTTAGTTTTTTTTTTTTAATATAGTGAAGTAGTGGTTCATATTACACATTTTTATTTACTCAACATGTATCATGGTTGCACATAAATCATATAAATATAAAAAAAATGTTTAAAACTATTTTTTCAGGAGCCTTACCAGCAAAGTACCACCACCAAGTCCATAAGATATTCACTATTTGCTTTACACTCACTCTTTCAGTGATCCTCATTAGTTCAGTTGAAGCATGAGGAGTTATATTTTGGTTGATCACACATGGATGTCACAGAGGGATTGCTGAGGTCACACCCCCATTACATTGGAATAAGGGTGAAAATTAATGTGAAATTTCTTCAGGAGTGATGCTGGGGGTAGCACCGCTGTCACAAATGTCATTTTATGCCATCATCTCACCCCATTTACAAGAAGAACCATCTATTGTGACACAGACTAGATGGTCCCTTTAAATGTTCCTTATTACTAACCACCTTCCTCAACCATAATCTGGTGTCCATAAAAGATGACAGTTGGTTCAAGAATGTTGAATTATTGGTGCATTCTTGGTCTATGGTGCTATTAATGTCTTGTGTTTCCTGTCACAGACACAGCAGTAGCTTCCTACGATTTCTCCGACCACATCTATGATTTTAAATCGACATCAGAGAACTCTTGTTTTGCTCATCATTACTCGTTCTATTTGGTTTTTGCCATCCTCTGAAGTCTAGGCTCATGTACAACACACAACACTGAATGCATCTGCATGGCTTTGCTAGATCACGTGACTTTGTTTTTCCAACAATGTACGTTTGTATGCTCTACAATATGAACACCATCAATATCGGTTGTAATTAGGCAGCTTGCATTACATCCAAGGGAAATGTAAAAGCAATTGTTTCAAAAATGTCTGTCTCGCTCTAACATTTTATTATTTATTTATTCCCAATGCTCTCTCTGGTCGCTGTAGAACAAAGTCGGTCTAGATCTGCTTTTCTTGGAAGCAGCCCTGAGAAAACTTCAATAATTTGGCACCATAAAATAAAACTGACTCGACAACACCGAATATATGCAATTATCTGGGATATTTTCAAAAAACAATACATTTAGCTTAATCTTCACGTTTTAAATCTTGACTTAACCACATGGAGGACATGGGATATAAAACCTGATTTCTTAGCAAGCAGAATAATGCCACTGGAGAGCTAAACCATTGCTGCAATTACTTTTTCTTCACACTACATTTGGCGAAATATTTAATAGTAGATTAGAGTAAGAGGGTTGCTATGTCAAAAGGTTCAGAATGCATTCAGCGCAAGAAATTCTGGGTAATTTCATGCATATTGGGAAGCGGTCACAGGTTTTAAAGCAGTAGGCAATTGTGCCACACAATTCACAAACTGGACTCATTCCGCCGTACCTTTCACTTCTGTCAAAGTCTGCAGGAACCTCTTGGACACGTCGCTGACTGCAAGGGCAAATGCTCAGTTGGTGTCGCATAATTTTATTGACCACTGGAACAATATGGTTCTTAATTAGTTTTTTCTTGTTTTCCCATTTAAATGACTTTCTATGCTAGTGGCTCATTTGAATCACAAGTCATGATTGTGACACGTGTAGGAACAAGCTTAGATGATGATGATGATGATGGATTTTATTTATGAGACCCTTTTGTGCATTAGTGGCGTGATTGAAAACTAAAACAAGTGTTGGAATAAGTATGAAAAACTTTATACTTGTGATCAATCTAACTAGGCAACGTTCACACACACACAACTTGGCAAGACGTTCGGTAATTTATTTGTGCCTACAATACTCACAGTGTGAGACAAATTTGTGCTTGGCACTGCCTTGTCCTTTATTGTCCTGCTGTTTCCATTGTTTTCCTGGAGAGACATTGTATAATCTCATTGTGTACCAGTGTATTGTTGACTATAGACCGTGACTCATGTGCAGGGACAGGATCGCAAGCAGCACTCTGACATGAAGCAGTGTCAAAATCCATGAAGACATCAGAATAAAGGTCCACTGTTCAAAAGCTACATTTTAAAATCTCTATTTTAGCGTAATTTCTTATCTCGATTGGAAGAAGCTGGAAGCCAAAGTAAACTTTGAGCAAAATGTCATTTCAATCAACATGCACTGAGGTTTTCTGCGTTTCCTGAATTTCCACACGTTTACAACCAACAGGATTGTAAAGATCAGAAGAAGAAAAAAAAATCTAATTTATGCAAAGATTAAAAAAAGAAACTGAGGAAAAGGTGGAGGAATTTACATATGATTGGTCAACTGTATCTTAAAACTAGACTTTCTTCACACCTTTCATGGTTTTGTGCTTCCTTAGCTCCGCGGCAGAGATAAGAGGCAAAAAGCCCTTTTTGAACCTCAGCACAAAACAGCCCTAATGGTCTTAGATCATGTTCCCTCTCTGACACACCATTAAGTGCTAAATGTTAGGAATTGCATTACTGCAGCTCCTAAGATTAAGAGTGATAAGGAAAAGCTGTTATTCCTATCCTCTGTGTTCACCAGTACAGGCCATAGCTTTCTGCTGATGAATAATTCACACAACCAAATCATTCACTGCAAAAGATAAAGGCCCTCCAACCACTCCTCGAGTGTATTGATTTTCATTCTCTTTGTATATTGGACTGAAGAGTGTCAAATGGATGGTGGAAGCACAAACTAAAACAAAGTCCAGCGTTTAGCTGCTTCAAAAATTGCACGTGTTTTTTCAATACCAGATATGTCAAGATTTGACAATAAAGTCATAAATTTTCCTTTACATTAAATATTTATTTTAAACAGCAGAAAATTAACATTTTCTAAGAATCTTAAACAAGTCAGAGTTTTCATTTTTATTATTTTGTGTGTTTTCTTTTTTAAAAATTGGACATTTTAGCATATTTGAACTTTCAGGCTCATATTTTGACACATGAGTAAGCAGTAAATATATCTCTGTTGGTCTCTACTGCTAATTCATCATGCTGGACATGAAACTTCAAAAGAAAAGAACCAAAGTTACATTTTTATTACTATTAAAAAGGTTAAAGTTCATAAATTGACATAATTACAATGTAGATCTACTTCTTGACCGCTAAGGGTGAACCACAGAGTGAAATGGAACACAAGGTGACCAAAACACACGTAAACATGACTGAACAAACTCCTGGTACCTGTTAAAATGTTCATGGCTTGTTAATTTTATTTTATTTGAATGATGTCATCACTTTATTTCCATTCAATTTATTTGTTGCTCCGTGTTAGTCGTCATTTGTGTTAAATTGGATTTTACAGCAAGAACTCATGGTCTAAAAATAGTGGTCCAACTACCTGCAAAAAATTAATTAATGAGACACAAACACAGACACAAACTGCAGTGTAGAATAAACAGAGGGAATAATGATTATATGCCCCATTTCTAATAAAAGGCTGCTTGCAGTTGAGGTAAATAAAGAATTGTAAATTTTGTGAATCTGCTCTGACATCTGGTTCTTTCAATTTCAATAAATTACTTATTACATGTAATTATTGTCTACGCCTGACACTTCATTCAAACTGCTGTAGACATACCCCTGCAGGCCTGAGCGAGGAAATCCCTTTAGGACCCGAGTGTTAATGAGAAACGTCATGCCACATATTTCTCTGTCTTATGGGAACCAAGCAGGAAGGAAAACTTTTGGAACTTCATCCTTTCAACTTCACCATGAGTTTGCACAAGTCTGTAGAGGAATACATTTAGAAATGCTTCGATATTACAATAGAATGAGGAATCCAATTTGCCGGCCTTTGAAAGAGACAGACATTATCGTTGAAGTGCAGGTCTCTTTGATTCATATCCTGACGCGCAAAAGAAGAGACTTCTAGCAGGCATTTATAATAAGAGGTACTTTCACATTGTAGCTTTGCTAATTCATATGGTATTGCATAATACCATCTTAGTGACAAGACAAGCACTTTGCACTTGTATTTATTTATTTTTTTTGGTGTTTACATACATTCTATAATTTGCTCAACTAGAAACAGGACTCAAAGCTATAATTTTCTCTGCAAGTGCTTACTTTCAACGCCGCTGAACTCACACATTTAAGTCTGCTTACATGTTGAGGTGAAGGGTGTATAAAAGGTTGGAGATAGATGGGTTTCTATTTCATTAATGGAAACCTGTAGGCGTATGTGAACTAAGCAGAAGCTCTTGAGCAAATAATGCCAAAATAGGCTGAATTCGGTACCCCCCCCCACCCCCCGTTCGTCAGTCATACTAAGCTCTTTAAAGCTCAAAATTCCCCTCAACCAAAAAGAACAAAAGAGCAAAGAAATCTCAACAGGGCAGAATTTACCTCTCTCCAGGGTCTGTGTTAGCCACGAAGACAATGCATCAAACTACTTTGAATAATTAGTTAAGAGCCAGTTTTGCATACTGAGAACATGTAATCTTGATATCAATGGAGAAAGATTTTGACAACCGCTGAGGTCTGAGTCATGCATGCACTGCTATTTTAGGAGACTAACAGTTCATTATCATTATTCCCATTTGAACAAATAGATTCATGAATTATTATTTCATTCTACGGTTTTTACTCCTTTTTCTATAAGCCATATATATTTCAGACATTCTGATTCTAAAACTGGAATTCTTCTATACAGCCATCTGCGTAAAGTTAAGTTTATTTGAGATCAGCTCCTCAATACATTCAAAAAAATCTGCTGATCTGTCTCCATCTTAGCAATTCCTTCAAGATCAGGAGATCTGCATCATAAAAACACAACAACCAGAGGCAAAATAAGGTGCAAACATTCAATTCTTGGCTCTGTTGAACTGTTGTGACATGGATAAGCAATAGCCTTCACTAATGTGTTGGTGTTAAAGTGCATGAGGGGATAGCCTAGTGTGGTCACCAGGCCCACTTAGGAGACAGGAAATGTAGACCATTTAATTTCATTGGTGCAGCCTGTGATGCTTTTTTCCTCCAGAGCAACGTTATCCAAATCTTTGACTGCACCGTCAGCAGTCGAGTTCCATTGTCAAAATGCAGATGCCATATGTTTACAAGGAAAATAATTCATGTAATACCATAGAAGATATCAAAATCATTTCAAGTATCCTCATGTTTTTTTCTTCAAAGGTAGAGGTCTTCAAATGCCACCGTTTTGGTGAGTTCTTCGCTGTTTGTAAGTTCTGCATCTGAAAAAGGCTTTAAATTTACTTCTAATGGAAACATCTGATTTGAAATAAGCCAATAAACGCAACTGTGGTGCACAAGATATTACAAGAGTGAAGAAGTACAAAAAAGGTGGATGTTGGAGTTGAGTAATGGGTCACACACAAGTCTCTGACACAGCAGACTGGAGTATGGACCCCATGGGACGTCGAACACATATCACTAGATTTATCCTAAAGCTAGCCTGTCTGTGCTTGCGCTTAAACACAACCAAAGTGCTGTTTCATGTTATGCACTTATTGGTTAGAGACTTATTGGGCACAAATACTAAAAGGTACCTGCAGTGTGCTTCGGCTGCTGCCGTTAAAGAGAAGGCTTTGAGCCTCGGCCACAGACACCAAAGGGTACTTTCTTTGTGTGTCAGCCATAGAAGCCACAGGGAAGGCTTTGTGTGTCGGCCACAGACTCCAGATGGAGACTTTGTCACATACTGATGCTTTGTCTCACATACTGTTAGTTCAACAATGTTTAGGGTTGCCAACCAAGATAACAAAATATTAAAAAAGTGCATTTGTCTGTGAGTCTGAAACTGAGTGAAGTCGGAGAAATTACACACATTTAATGAGTCACTACAACAGGCACGGATGACTGAAAAAGCTTGTTACCACCTCAGCACTAAAGGTGACCATGATTTTTCAAAGCATATTATATTACCACAATTTGCTGTCCTAGAACTGCACAGTCTATAGGAAAGGTGTTTTGTAATCTCAATGAAATGCCGACTCAGAGGAGACACAAACTCCTGATCACTAGATTCCTATTTTAAGTATATCACAAGTGTCTGCAGAGGATGATAAGTGGCTATCATCTCAGTCCATTAAGCACACACCAGTGAATGTTCCACGGAGACAATTTAGAGTACAAATCATCCATACACACTCACGGTCGACCATATCGGAGGCATTACTGTTGTTGAAGAGCAAATGGAATAGACTTTTGCCCCGGCCACATCCTAATCAATCCTTTTCCAAATGAAGTGCATAATTTGGAAATGCATACACAGGAAGAGGAAAGAGGAAGTGGAGACGATAAAAGAGGCGCACGTAAATGACTGAACTGGAAAGGCCAGACAAATAGTGCTGCCTCATTAGGCATTGTTTGCCGAGGTCTTCATTTTCTAAACTGATATGAAGCTGCCCTCTTCTTCATATCAGAGATTTGTCTTCAGCTGTAAAGTAACATTAATTGTAGTGAAGCAGGGCCTTAGCCATGTTTGATTTGGTGAAGGATGCCTTTAACTATAATGTAGAAAAGGAGCAAGACTATTAGTCTAGTATGAATCAGACCCCTTCATGCTGTGTTGCCATTCGTGCTGCGTCCAGTTGTTGATACACTCAGTGTGAACAATGAGTTCAAACAGGAGAGACTAGACACATTAGTCATACATTTATTATGAACAGAAGGTGGTCTCTGATGCTTAGACCTCAGCAAGATGGGAAGTCATCAGATCAGCAGTTCCTAGAAAAACATCAGAGACGGTACTCCTTATGGGATGATTTGGTTAGAGGTGGTTAAGTTTGGGGGTAGAGGTGTGTTGCAGATGAAAACTGAATGATGGCAGATCAAGTACATTTAAAGTTTATTTGCTTGCAAAGATTCACCAACAGGAGAACGCAACACGAGATATTATAGCCTAGAATATCGGGAACATGCTCAGGATAGTGAGGACATTCTTGTCTGAACATATACCAAGTTCCATTTCAAGACAAGATTGTCAATAATACATTTTCTACTCAAAGGGGAGCTTTCAGTTACAAAGTAAACCCGCACTGCCTGTTGGAAAAACACTAAAATTTGTTTCCTGCAGAGGAGAAAAAAAAATGTTTGTCTGCAAAATACAGAAAGTCTAGCTTCAAACATGCAGTGGATGCGTCTCTGACCAAGAGCTACACCGCAGGATATTGGTTTCTAACAGACTCTTTTTGTGTAGAGAATAACATGTCAAAGTCTAAATCCTTTTAAGTTTAACTGTCCTGCTTTAACTTTGGTCAAAATGTGGAATTTAATGCATGATCCTAGTTTACATGCTGTGTTTTTAAAAAAAACTGTCTGGCAATTATAGCTCCATATTTGCACTATATGTAGACTATCAAATCCCCACACGGACCTTAACACTTTCACTAGTCAGCAGTGAAGGTTTATGGCCGCGTATAATGTATTATGACTTGCCAAATAGCATTTAGAAGAAGCTATTTGGCCGCATGTACCCCCAGGTGGTGTACTTAACAACGCACTGACCACAAAACCAAACACACACTTAGCGTCCATGTGTTTCTTTTTCTACTACATAACTGATTTATGGGAAGCAATTAAGGGCAGAACAGTCATGGTTAATTCCAAGCAAATATGCAAAACAGACATAACTATTGTACAAATCACTGATAAATAGCAGTTTACAATGTGTTCATTCACTTTTTTAAGATAAAAACCTCATGTGCACTTAGTGAATAAGTTCTGCAGGGTCTGTCAGAATCAGACTTTCATTTGTACAAAGAGCAGAACTGATCGCCAGAAAGTTTCATGACTATTTCTGTCACCAGTGACAAGAAGGAGCTCAACAAAACCTATATTTGAATTTCATGCTGTAAACCAAGAAGCATGCAGATGCAGTATGTTGCCAAGTGTGGGCAAATGCGCAATAAATCTGACCAGAACTTCCAAAGCATTTGAATTTGATGTGTGTCAATGAGGAATACAGGAAAAGACGCTTCGCCAAGGTTAACAGCCCATGTTAGTGCGGATCGTAAAACCAAATCTTTCATTTGGGCATCCGTTATAACAAGTCCGTCATTACCACAATGCCAGCATGAGCCATTAGGCCACTTCCTGTAAAGATTTTGTCTCTCATCTATTTTATTGTCGCATGTGATCCTCAACAGAAATAGACACTGAAATGATGTTGATGGCCGTGTGCTCATCATGCCAGCATTTCACTTTGGTTTAAATCTTTGTAGGACACAGTAAATCACTGCCATGAGAAATGTAGAGGATCAGGTGAAGGATCATATACTGTACCTCCAATGCTTTATTTTTATCTTTCTCTCCCTCTACCCTTGATCGGAGAATGAGATAAACCGAAAATACACCAACTAACCAAAGTAAGTCCATTTGTTTCAGAGGTGCAGCAACAAGAGGTTTTGTGAGTGGCAACATCACACTACTTCTTTCTCTTTGTCTGACTATATTATTTATAGATGTTTGCACAAAACAACAAGTGCCTTAGACGCTGGTTCTGTGTCCACAAGAGCTCAAGGAATCAAGGTGATCAAGACAGTAATAACATTATAGGCAAATGTCTAACGGAGTTACAGCTGAGTGCATTCCTTCATTCAATTGTTCCTGGTGTCTTGACAGTCCCCTGTAGTTTGCATCACTTTAAAGTTTCATATCATAATGAACTGCTGTCTTGCTGTCTAACCTATTTGGTTCTGGGTGGCGTCATCTCTCTCCCAAGCATCCCTGGGGAAATAATACATTACTTGATTTTGGTCAGTGTTGTTTTTCTAGTCTAATCCAGTTAGTCTGATGTCATCTAACAATAAGCAGATGATTTATTCCCTTTTCTTTCTGCCACATAATGTCCGGATGTCCGTAAAATCACAACCAAACATTAGTATGAAAGATCACCAGCCATTAGACGGCACACATATTTTTACTTTAAGGGATAAAAGAGTAATATTTCTGACCTGAAAGAGTGTGCCACTGATAAAAAACAATGACATATTCCAGTCTTCAAAGCAAACCTTTAAAAAAAGTCTTCCAAAGGAGTTTAAATACCCCAGGAACTGTCACAGTCCTGTATTTGTGTCAGGTTGCTCTGCAGTGCTAGGGTGTGGCAGGAGGTTTGGCGAACTTGTGGGCAGGGCCTCATCTCCACACCTGTGCCTCATCTCCACAACTGTGCCTCATCTCCACATCTGTGCCTCATCTCCACAACTGTGCCTCATGAAGCTGATTAGTCTGAGACTTTTTAACTCTTTCTGCACTATGAACGCACCCCCATGTTCAGATCACATGATGTGAAAGTATAGATGTGAAACTGTCTTCCGGTTTTTGTTTGGAGCCGATTGATCATGGAAAACCGGAGATGTGATTGTTTACATTTGATCGAAGACAAGCGGTTCAAATGGCTTCTTTTATTGGTGTAATCAGACGTAATCAGACGTATTTCTATCCATGTAGTCGCGCATTGTACAGGCGGGGATGCATGTATTCACGGGATTCGAACATGTCTCGCAATTTGTGCATTTAGTCACGTGATTCAAACATGTCTCGTGATTTGTACATTTCACGGGGCACTGTGTCTTATTTTGAAAAACTCCTTTGAAGAGTGGCATAAGCGACACAAACTGTATATAACTATGTTAGAAGCCTATGGCAAACGTTTCGGAGTTCAAAATCAATTCGATGTGCATGTTTTTGGTTTTTATGTGCAATAATATACAATTTTTCTATTTTCGAATTTGGCTGTGTCTCTATGTTGCCCCAATATGTCAATATAGTAAGTTATAGGGAAATAATGACTATCTCTTCATATAGCTGAAGATAAACATACCAGGCATGGGTATGTTAAATCATTTTTAATGTAGTATATACTGTAGAGACAAATATCAAAGGTACCAAAAAACGGCCAAAATAGGTCAGGAGTCTAAGAGTTAAGTCGGATTCTTCTTTTGTTCTGTGCCAAATCATTTTCTCACGCTTCTAGTTTGTTGGACTTTTTATAGATCTCTTGTATTTCAGAGATTTTGCTTGTTCTCTTGAATTTGGATTGTTGATTTGTTCCTTGTCTGATTTTTTTTAAAAAAACAAACCTGTTATAGGTTTTTTTTTTTCATTAAATTAAATCATGAATGAGAACTGCTCATCTCGTGTTCTGCATAGGGTTCCTAACCCCACACACGACAAGAATAACTTTAATATTCATAGGAAAAGCGAGATTGTATTCTCAATGAAAAGTAACAGCATGGCAAAAAGAAAGGAGGTAAAAAGTAAGAAATGTTCCAGGCCACTATTTATGCATAGTAGATAAGTGACATGTTTACAGCGATACCTGTGGATTTCTAAATTGTTTTTTACAATCAGGCTTCTCCCAGTCTAGTCACACACAGACCCATTTGGGAAATAATCACAATGATTGGCACGCAATCAACGCAGGCTTAAAAAATCATAACGTGCCAACTAAAACAATTAACAGAGAACATTCATCAGGACAAAAGCTAATCTCAACTGAACAGCTAATATGGGTAGATGGTGTGTGCAATAAAATCCGTGAAAGCTTCCATCAGCTACACCTGCTAATCCTTTCAGATAGAGGTGTGGGGGAGTGGAGACAATCCCAGTTGATTTTGGCCAACGGTTTTGGCTACACCTTGGACAGGTGCTATAAAATAATGCATCACAGATTAATCCTAGATGGTCTCGAGTCAGTCATTCAAGACATCAAACAATCAAGATCAGGCTTAAAAACATAGAAACTCGCTCACCTGGTTCTGTCCATGAAACACGCATTTATTATGAGCATTGATTGATTTTGCATAGGTTAAACATTGCCTAATGCTGCAAACCAAATGGATTTGGCAGATAGGGGAACCCTAAAATCTGGTGTACTAGCAACAGCCACACATCATTTAATTGATTCAAATTCTGTCACATGCTTAAAATATGTGCAATCTTGTCCCATCATAGCTGGACCACGACACTGGATGGAATGTTGAGTCTCTTTGTCCCAACAGTCTAGCATATAGAAGCAAATGCCATCACTTTGCTTACACATGCATCATCGTCATCATCTTCAGAGATGTACGAAGTCACCTTAAGACAACCTTGTAGTAGGTACAAACTAAATGTGAAAGCCTCATGAGGGTTGTACTAGATAGCAACTAGATAGGGACAAATTGGCTTTCTGAGTCTTTTGACCCGACACAATAGTTCCACGTATCCTCAGAGAGATGTACAGGGGTGGACCAAGTCTTCTGCATTCATTTCAAATGTATTTGTGCATTTTCTGATGGATACCGGTGAGACAGAGCAAAATGGAAATGTTTGGGGGCAGTGTACATACAATTCCAGTAAAGCATGATAAATGTGTGCAGACATAACAGAAAAGAAAAAAATGAAGGGAAGACATTAAAAACGACAACTCTTCCTCCTCGTGCCTCAATGTGCCTAATGACTCACAGCCCACCCAGGTGCATTTTAACCTACGGCTACCATCACAACAATCGTAGTTGTCAAGATTTATCTCAAACGGTTGCCTGTGACTTTAGCAACCCCTCCAAATTACAAAAAATATGTTAATGCACATTTCTTCACGAATTTGCTGTAGTATAATAACAACTGTTCCACTCATGTGTGGAATGACAGGAAAAGTTTTGCACTTCAAAGATGGTCCCTGCATATTTGTGACATAAAAGCTCCAAGGGTTAAATGCTCATCTTATTTAAAGAAAGAGATGTTAGAAAGATTATAATACAGCTCAGCTTAAAGGGGGAACGTGACAATGAAAAATATATCCAAATCAATAAAACTGCAGCGCTGCTGTCTGGTTTGAAGACTGGGTACTAAACAGTATGAATGAGAACAGATGTCTCGCTTTGCACAAAATCAAGCAACATAAATTGACAAAAATCTCAAAAGGAAAAGGATTTTTTTTTTCCACTAGGTAAAAAACAGAGCTACATTTGTAGCCTGCACACAGCAAAAGCATGACCATTGATTTCTGAACCAAATCTATTTATTTATTGAAGGTGGAGCAGCAGCATCTGAGACCATTCCGGCCCATTTTAACCTCCGCCTCCGCTAAACCTTCTGATAACCTTGAGATAGCGACATTGCTAAGTAAAAGCCCGCAAGAGCTGACACCACCTGGTGCCCAGCTTGTGTTTGCTCATGGTCACTCCTGGAAAGTTGAGACACAATCCCTCCACATGTCTCCCTCCTTCCTGTACAATTGTGACTAAATTAATTCCCAACACAAAATATCAAACACACATGAGGTAATGTCATAAGAACATTATAAAGCTTTCCTTTATATTATGTCCTCTATTAATATTTATTGCCATTTAAGGTGCTCTCACTTTCATCTAAATAAAAATATTACCAAATCTTCACAACTTTGCTCGCCACCAGATCAGCTCCAATAAGTTGTGTTGTTTTGGATATCACAAGTGTTTTTAATGAGTGAAGTAGCACCGTAGAATAGCTGTAAAATGAAAACTTATGCAGGACTAAAAATAATAAGAATTGCCTAATTCAGCAGCTCCCTTACCCATGTGTTAAGAACAATCTAACGCCTCCGTTGTTGTGGAGCTGATGATTCCAATGCTCACAGAGTGACTCCTTTTCCTGTCATCTCTCATGCGGGTTGGACATGAGGTAGCACTGACCGGGCACGTGGTAAAAAATTGGTCACTTAGGTTAGGTACACAGATTTTTTTTAAATTATAATGGAAATGGGTTTATTTGGGTGGCAAAGAGGATGTGGGCGGAAATTCTCACTTTAAATGCAGTAGCAAAAGTTCAGTCCAGTATATTTTGTATCTTTCAGTTTAACTGAAGCATTTATACAGTATTTGCTTCTTTTCTCTCTTACCTCAACATCCTTGTGCTCTCTCCTGCTCTCTCTCTAAACAGACCATAGTGAACATAAAAGAAAATCTTTATTCAGTGGTTTCAGTTTTGTCAGACAGCACGTACCTTCACTAAGGCTAATAGCCAATTTTTCTATGATATGTTAATCTGCAAGTGCAACCACCGTATATACGAACGAAAAATTTTAAATTATGGTTTGTCAGCATCACCTTTCAGTCATCTTTTATGACCCACTTGCGTTGGTACCTGGAAAGAACTTGTATGCACTGGGATTTTTTTTTTTTTTCTTTTACCACATCGTTATTAATATTTTGCTGTGTTGGGCTTGCTTCTGAGCCTCTGTCTTTGTTCTGGTTATAGCCCCCAGTGCAAGGTTTGAGGTTTTACGATGAAATACAATGTGGAGGTTTGGGTATATGTAATCACCGTTACACAATTAAAATGGAGCTTTTAAATTTTCTCAGTCACAATTCACTTGTTGCTAATGCCACCCAATCTCTTCATTCATTATCTGCTTTGTTTGCCCACCGCTGCCCTCTGGAGTCAGGGAGGAGGGACAAAACAAACAAAATCCTTCTCACTGAAATTGAAAAATTATTTGTTTATTTGCTCTGTGATTCAGATCCCCCACCGAGATGTAATGAGTTCTTCTGCCGACTGGGTAACACCCTTTGTGTATTGTGGAAAAAAAAATTATTAGATTTTGTGTAATGCTCTTAATAATCTGGCAAACAAACCACACTCGGGAGGAAAAATTTCCTCTTTGGTCCAGGTAAAAGCATGTAAACAAATGGAAACAACCAGCAACAACAAATAAAAAAACACCCCCCAAGTGTCCAGATGTTGATACAGGTCTTAGTCGTCAATATTCAGGTCTTAGTCGTCAATATTTGCTTATTTTCTCACTTACTTCTGTCATATAAGTAAGTGGTAGAGCTACACTGCATATATACACAGGTAGTCCTCAACTTACGAACATTCGATTTATTCACGTTCGGAGATACAAACCATATCTGGATATTGTCCTGCGGTTCCCCTTTCTTTCCTTTTCTTCAAAATAAAAGTGTATGCTTCCTCTACCCAGAACTTCAAAATGCACACTGTGCCATTCATACATAGATGTGCATGTGAAAGAAAGCATCTAGAAGGAAGCATAGGAGGAGCAAAAAGAGGAGGCTCGGGTTCATCTGTTATATGAAAATACATTTGAACACAAGTAAAATAGTATAAACTACATTGTCAAACAAGAACCAGCAGGTAGCAGTATGTTTACATTTTTCTATTACTATAAGATGAGTTTTTGAACATATTTAAAAATGTGAGGGGGATGCAGGTCACCCGCTACATTGTTACTCTAATGCTACATTGAGTTCATACCTTCACATGTACAAAAGGGTACATACAATACATTGTTGAAAATGCAGTAGAGATGATGGTGATGTGAAACTCTGAGAGCCACTGAATAGCCTTTTATGGATTTACCGGATTCATTGTTTCCCGTACGTTCTTATTCTTGCAATGCCAAATGCAATGAGCAGTCATTGAGTGAATGCAGATCCCAAGGTCACGCAGGGGCTACGCAGCACAAACCCTGCTAATGGATGCTTTAAATCTAACTCTGTTGACCTATTTTAAGATACGTACAACATGTCCACCTTGAAAACCTGTGATTCTCGACAAATAAACACAGAATCCACATTTTCAGACCTCAATGATGAAATAAACAAGAAATCTCTTTCACTTCTTTGCTGACTAAATCGTCTATGCGACTGCTATATGGAGGCTCTTTTCTGAGACAGTTGATGGAGAGCAGCGTGGTCTGCGAGTGGATCCAATTGGCATATGGTGGAGGGGGATCTGATGGTTCCCCATGCTTCCCAGTGACACCAGTCCAGTTATTAGACAGTACTTGTTTCACTGTGAAAACAGTATTGTTTTCATCACTGCTAAACATCAGTTATTGGCTTTGCCTTTGTTAGTAGTCAATGTACCACTTACTGTAATTCAATGTAGAACTTCAAGACCTGTATTTGTAGAATTTTTACAATTTACTTTTAGCAGGGATTATCTCGGTAAGAGGCTTATTCAAGGTTATAAAGATGAAATGATTCTTTGAATCAGCAGATTATCCACTTATGAAATAAAAAAAAATTGATCGGTATATTCCATTTCTGCTTTGAATCCCACAAATCCCACCTTTTTAACCTTCAAAAGCTAGTTTGAAATTTCCATGAGAGTAGGTACTGTTCTGTTTTGAGAGAGGCCAATAAAATAAATGAGTCTTAAAATACTGTTATAGTTGGAATGTGTTCAAACCGGTTGCAGATCAACCAAAGAAAATCAAAACGCTTTCACTTAATTTGATAAAGTTGTGGCATTTTACGGAGGCAGACTCGCGTTTTATTTAGATAAGGTCCAGCCTTCAATCCCCAGCAGCTTAGATGTTGAAGTATCTTCGAACAGGACATCTTGATGGCTTAAAAAACGCTGAAATGAAGCAAAAGTGTGCATATAAATATTGTAAATTCTATATGTGAGTGACCGACAGAAATTTACTATATATCTTGCGATAATTCAAGCATTCATTTGTCATCAGTCAAGTATTAGTTAATCTATTATTTATTTTATATGATTTACACACCTTTAACTACTCAAATATTCCTTTGATTTGAAAACCGCATATTTAATCAGAGGCAGAATGGACACAAAAGGTGGAAAAAGATAACTGTCTAAATGAAAGTTAGGTTATTTTAGATTTTCGTTTTGCAGTTAATTTGCGATTTGAGTCACAGGTACATTGAAGGACCTCCTCTGCACTGTGAGTGCCAGGTAGTGTTGCTTTACAAGCTGTCCCACATTTAACTGCATTCGCTGTGGTGCAAATGTGTGAAGACGCTCGTGTTAAAATGGAGGTGATATGATACAAATTCATGCCAACACTACATTTTTACAGCAGTGGTTGATGACACTAAGAGATGCAGCAATGAACATGTAAAAGGAGAGAGGAGGCTGTATTGACAGACTGTCAGGAAAAGAAGGCAATGGTGGTTTTGAGGTACCAGGGTCAGTTGGCTGTCAAGAGACGGGTGATGGTGTTGAAAACCATAAATGAAACTGGTTAGCACCCACTGGAAAGAAAAAGTTTTTTTCAACCAATACAAAGTTTTAAAATATAAGAAACATTTGCAATAAATCAGTAGAAATATAAAAACTTGAGTCTAAGAGGCATTATGAAAACTCCACATTTAGGCTACAAGTGGAGGAAGCCGTAGGGTAAATTTACGAATTGCAAAAAAGATGTTAAATTATTGGCCTATCACTTAATATTTGGTGTGATCTGAAAACATCGTATCACTAGAGGATTCATACAACTTGTTGCTTGGGGCTGCTGTTAGGGCATGGTGACACATGTCACCGAAGCTGTATTTTGACAGCGGGGAGCCAAGTGTGAATTAAACTGCATCAGTTTGAACATGTTCTACGTGTGAGAGTGGAAGATTAGTGAACCAATGGAGGCTGGTCCAGGAGCTATAGCAACGGGCTGTCAAGGAAGGAGAAGAGTGTAAATAGGTGCAAATGCATCTAAAAAAAACAACTTAAAACAAAAAAGACCTCATTCAATTTAATAAATTGACAATATGAAGGGCTGATGCATTTGCATGCAGTCTATAGAAATTATAATTATATAAGGGGGGGGGGGGTAATAGCAAGGTGTCAGTTCCGCTTTCTCATATTTGAATTTAAAAAGTGAATTCCACTTTCTCCTAATGTGTGTTTATAAAGCAGCCGAAATCACCAAATTAGACAACACTCGAAGAAAATAGAAAAAAAGAAAAAGAAATGGGAAACTTTTTTTTTTAAATAGATGCTAGTTTGTAATTACTTTTTAAGAAATAGCCACATCAGATACAACATACATTGTTTTCAAAGCATTTTTGTTGGTCCTTGCAAGGTTTTCCTGGAGACACTCAGGTCATACATCACACTGCCCACTCCACACCAACCATCCGGCATGGGCACAAAAAAAAAAAGAAAAAAAAAAAGTACAATAACAGACTAGGGCAGACATGATGGACTTTTTTCCAGATAGTGAAAAAATGAAATAACTTCACACTCGTACAGCTTCATCTATATCACTTCCTGTGTCGACTGCTAGGCCTGTTCAAGCTCTTTTTAATGCATCTATTCCCCACTAACATGTCTTTATAACTTGACTCAGTATAATCTTCAGGTATGGATTGAGAAGCAGCTGCATATAATTGTGTTATTGCACCTACCCAGGAAAAGAAAAAAATTCTGGCCATCAAGTTGTCATATTGTTAACAGTCCTTCCTACACTCTATAGGAGTAGAAAAGCCATTAACAGGTCAATTCTGCAAGGTGACATGGACTAAAAAGTCAACTGGTTGGGAGATTGGCCTCAGGTGACAGGGCCATATTCTTCCTGGAGGCGGGGGGCTGAACTCTATAATGGAGGACTTGTCAGGGCTAAAAAGATGATTCTTAATGATATCTTTGACAATAAGCTGCCTGCCTGCCAATAAGCTGCTACTTGGCAGGGGAGGGAAAAATCCATTAAAATATTGAGGCAAACATCTGTAAAGTAACATAAATGTGAAATTTTAGGAGGTCTAAATCAGGGTTATGGGCTCATTTAAAGTTCTCCACAGGAGACAACGTTAAATACAAAGTGGTTTGTGTTGACTGTTTCCAGAAATTGCAGCACTTAACACGACTTCCTTGGCAGTAAAATAGTCTTCGGTTTCCTTGCTCATTCTTTTTGTTTTACCCCCGAGATGCACACACACACACAAAAAAAAAAAAGCCCTCCTTTGCCTTCCTTACGATAACACACCCCAAGTTCATAACTCTCCGCTGATATTATTATTACACGGTGCCAAATTGGAAGGGTCTCAGGAGGTGGAGATGACATTCAAATGTCCCGTCCGGCTCTATTTATTATGGCCGGGCTGGCGGTGAATCAGGTGCACGCCATTCTCTAAACTCTCACCTTATCATCTCTCCCAAGACTTCAGGTTTCCCTGAGACGATGCCGTTGCACGGATGACTTTTTAAAATTTTTTTTTATTGAGGTCACTGATGTCAACTCCACTCAGAAAACTGACTGTTAGTAATGGGCTGTACAGTCTCCTGATTAATAAGAAACAGTCAGCTCTAAATGGATACGCGTTATTAGATGTTTTAAGTATTTTCAATTACACTCATATTGTACTTTCAATAGAAATAGGAGCATTTGACAGCTTTTCGATAAGTAGGCACTTATGCTTTTTCAGCTGGTGTGATATTACGTTAAGGTGCCATAGCAGTTGTGCAAGCTATTGACTTAACGTAAGTGCTTTCTACCACCACTTACGTTCCCTAATAATATAGTTTCTAATTTCATTTTCAATGAAAGAGTACACTTTGCATGTCACTTTATTGTCAGTCAAAAAAATGACCTGAGATTGCAGATCTACGTATTTTCCAGCTTTCAGTCGTCTTGGACCAAAAATCCCCAAGTGGATGCACTCAACAACATATTCTCAAGTAATTGTGTCTTTTTGTAAACCCAAAGAGGCAAACTAAACAGAAAAGCTGAGGTGGTTGGAGTTCATCCATTTCCTCATGAGAAATTACTGGAGCATATCCCTCGGGCTTGTATTATAATATGTAGCCTGAGATATGCACTAATCAGTGGGAACAATGGGAAATAAAAAGAATTTACGTTTTAAAAAGAAGACGTTTGACCTCTGCTATCTGCGGAGAGGGGTTGTGCGAAGGTTCTTTTATGAGTAGCACTGCTTTGGCATGGAATAAATAGCTCTATTATTTTTCTGCAACCTTCACTTAAATGCATCTCAAACAATGTCAAGAGGAAAAGGTAAATACTGTACTACACGCTGCACAAGTGTTAATCGTCTTGTGACTCCTGTGTTTCATACTGCTGATTATATTATCTGTTATTAAAATAAATCCCTTGTGATTCAAAATTAAATTAAAACAGAGATTCAGCTCAACGACTTCTGATGCACAGATGATCATCATAAATTCCTCCAGGAGGATTAATGACTATACCCAATGGTTCAGGTGGATCCTTGACTTTCTTCTAGTCCCGTCATACCATGTTTGACTGGTAAAAAAACAAAATTGCCGAATGGCTTTTCATCCAATAACATCATCATTTTCAACAGATGTTGTCTGAAGCTGAAGATACATAAAAATGAAATGTGACAATGAGGAAATTGTCTAAATGAGTTTTTTTGGTTTTTTTTTTAAATGAGATTTTAATAAAAGCATTGCTGCAACAAAAGGCCCAAATACAAAGAAAGCCAGCTCACCACAATTGACAAAGATAAAACAGATCAAAATTGTAGTAAGGCAAATCAATACATTTGATATTTGTTCTAAATTGTGGTAGGAATCAGTTTCCTTGTTTTTTATATAATCAGATATAAAATTGAAAAATGTTAACTCGCCTCTATTTGGATCCACACCAAAATTTAAATGGCTCTTGACTGATGTATTCCTCTTCCTTCCACCAAAGTTTCATGGAAATCTGCCCTGCACTGTTTGTATAAACCTGCCAACAACCCAACCATCCAGCTAACAAATGGACAGATTGAAAACACAACATTTCGGTTTGTTTTGCTGTCAGCAATTTTTTACTTTTCTGGGTTACTCTCACCCTTCTTGTAGCATAATTTTTGGCTGCAGGATAGAGAACACATTTTCAGATATCTAAACTCTCCGCTTCAAACCAAACGCTGCCTGTCACAGCAGACAGACAGTGTTAGAGACTAGTCGGTGAACATAGTGGAGTTTTCAGTTGCTCAAGAGCTGAATATTTCCAGCAGGAGTTGGAGGAGACTAAAAAAAGCTGACATCGTGTGAATATCAAATCTACCTTCACAAAGACACCAGTAACAGATTGTGACAGGTATTAAAGTGTTGTTCTGCTGGATGTGTAAATAAGCAGCTGTTTGCTATTTTAAAAGGTGAATTATATGACTTTTTTTTTTTTTTTTTTTTTACAGTACACTCAATTTGTGACAAATCTTTGGAGATTTATATAGTTTGTCTGAATACATCAACACATATTCTATACCTTTAATTGATTTAAAAAAAAAAAAAAAAAGGCCAATTTATCCCAGACTAATTTCAATCAATCTCAGGGGAGTACAGCCCCGGAGGGGCTCGCTTAGCAGATGTCAACGCAATGCAGGAAATAGTGTGTTCAAATGACAAAAATAGGGTGTAAATTCTCAGTGTAATCTTAGAAACCTGCAGCGGGATTTTTTGCTCTGACGTGACGGTTTGGTTTCGCTATCAGGGTGACCTCAGGCATTGTTGCTGATGAAAAGAAGCAAAGCTGATCTGTCTTCCAAATATAATTCCTGCATGAAAAGGTGCCTGAGCAGCAGATTCACTCTGCATTTAATGAAACACACACACACACACAAACATTTCATAGTGGGGTCTCAAGGTGATAACAGAATTTTATAAGTATTGATTGAAGCCAGTAATACGAGACCAACCTACATACGGTGCGTTAAAGGTCTTTGACATCACCGTTATTTGTCTGAGATAAGGCTGTATTTCGAGAGAAAAATGAAAGCTGAAGACAGTTGAGGAAAAAAAAAAGAAGCGATGATGATTCATTATGCTTTCATCCCTATGCAAACCCCCTCCCTTACAGTCTCAGTCTTCGTTAAAGTTTCCACTCCCATCCCTCTTCTCCTGCAGTCGAGTTACAGTTTGAGCTGAGGTAATTGATCCTAAAAAAACAAACAAAAAAAAAAAATCAGCACATCCTCAACAATCACACCCGCCTATGCACACATTCCCTCCTTTCCTCGACAGCCGCCACACCTCTGACACAAACTATAACAACATGCTGTAATTCCATAGAGTGCCTCTCCAAGGGGAACGGCCTATTTCATATTTATGCCTATAGTGGGGGTGGGGGGTGGGGGGTGATGGTGTACTTTGTTGCACTTTTGAGTGAGAGATTTCCCAAGCCTCTCACAAAAAAAAAAAAAAACAAAACCCCTGCTACCCTTTAAACATTCAAGTCATGGTTCAGTAAGGTGCCTGCTGTCAATTTTTATTTATAAACCTCCACCGGTCTGTTCTTTCATTCAGACAGGTGCTCCACCACTCCTTCTTCCACCCCATCGTTTATTGCCCTGAGAGATGCAGACACCACCTAGAAGGCATCCTCAAAGGCAAAGGGTAAACATGGCTCACAACAGCACTTAATGCAATCACTGGGCTAAAGAAACACATGCCTCAGCAACATCGGAGTACAACCCTCTGCGAGGCGTTAAGGTGAATAAAAAATGCTTGACTACATCACATGGCTGTTGCAAGTGTAGATTTCTTCTGAGAGTCACATCCTAGGAAATACACCTTGCTTTTGCTGCCCGGCGTTCACCCCCTCATACAGCGGGCTGTGAGGCTGTGAAGGCATGATGACTCCCCAGTTGTGAGTCTGACAATATGCTGTGATGCTCACAAACCAAAGTGATGGGACTACGAAGAGTGAAGCCACGATAAAACAGATAGATGCTCTGGAGAGTGACAGAGGAGCACTCAGACTGTGTGACTATAATAGCATAATGAGGCCATTTGCATGCATTTTCGATCAATTTGTAGTTTCATTTTTATGTAATAAGGATAATATTATTCCTGTGAGCGTGTGACACTGAAGTGAAGACATGCTGCACGGAGGCGGGGAATCATAGCGGATCTTGTTTCACTAATTTGCTCTTCTACAAGTTTTCATCTCTACTGTTCCCTGTTGCACCTTTTCACCTGTGAAACCGCTCGCACTCCTGTTTCAAAAAAAATTTTTTTTTATTATCATGCCTTGCCTGAAAACTAGCTGGGAAGGGAGATCTTTATTTCTCGTCGCTTGAAATCTAATGGACGGATCTGTCTTGCAGCATAATATGCACAGATTTAACCAATTCACCATCTGCCTGCGTTGTAATAACTGTTTGCTAGCTTGACAGTTTGTTCCAGTCCCTTCTGTATGTTTAGGAGATAAATTCATAAGGTTCCAGTATAGGTGTAGTTTTGTTGTTCAGACTGAAGCTCAGCATTGGCAGACAGATATGACTCCAACTAGGAGTGAGGCTCTAAAAATAAGTAAACTTTAAAAGTTTAAAACTTTCTCAGACAGGAAAAGGTAGTAATTGACATTTATGTATTTGATTCAATACTTGCCCCCCTTCTTTTTTTTTTTTTTTTTTTTACACATTTAAATTAAAATCATTATAATAAAACTTCAGTGGAACCCATTCACAGAGTTGACTCAGCAACTCCTTAAAACAACTATAATAAATTTAAAATATCGTAAAGTACATGGAGTCTGAAAAGGTTTTAGTGATACAGACATTTTTCCTGACCTGAACGTCCAAAGAATTAGAGTAGCCTATGTACCCTTCCAATCCCCACACAGGAATATAGGAAGGAAATACTACCTATATTAACTGGAGGGAACATAGAAGCCTTTGCTTTCAGTACCAGGTCACTGGGGTTTACAGACTTAGTGCAAAAGGAAGAATAGAGCATAAATATTGCTCATCCAGCCTCAGCCTTCAGCAAGAAAATATTGACCAATGGATGGTAAGTTATCAAAGGGACCTTGAGATCTTTTTTTTCAGGTTTATGAAAGTTCAAGAGCAGAGGAAGACACCCGGATGATGACACAGGTAGCCTTTACTGTGTGTGTTTATCTAGCATCACTTCAGCTATCTAAACTGTAAAGTTATATAGGAAATTCTATATGTAATTCCATTTGGGCACCAGACTTGATTTTAGGCTGTGAGTGCATACAAACGACGCTACCATCAAATAACAACACAACCTTTGCTGTGTTCTTAGCAAAACGGCAAAAACGCAAGTTTTCGTACGTGAGGGCATTCCGTGTGATGATATAGATCAAGGACAGAACTATTTGATTTTTGTCAGAGCTCTGTATATTAGTTTCTGCTCTCCCAGAAATCATAAATCAACTTCATCACCTTCGGATCTCAACTTCCTCCTCTTAGAGGTGATGATAGTGATCTCTCAGTACCCATTCACTAGAATTCAATTCAGGGGTAGCTGAAGAAATATGTTCCAGTGACTGTTTTCACGTCTGCCTGGCTATACTTGGTGGTGTCTTCATACCGGAGGCGTTTCAAGCCATGTTTTCCAGTCATGTGTCTCCCATGCATCTGATAAAACACACGGATGTGACAAGGAGGCTGTCGGTTTTTTAACAAACACAGCTCACTTTTCAATCATTATGATGTTCATACTCACACAGCATTTCTTCAGGATTCTACTCTATTTTTGTCCACCTTGCAGTAATTGCGTCTTGGGTTGTGGGATGCTGCCGAAACACGAGTGACATACACTCAAAACTGTGCCTGAACACATCTTGTGGGGACACAGGAAAAAGCTCTGTTCATGCTGCTCGGCTTATGATACATACAATTTCTAATGGGGTCCCTCAGTGGAGGAGTCAGTCTCAGTGGAGATACAGACGGCATGCATGTTTATGCATCTGTATGGTAATAATCACTACCAATACCAATCCAGCAATGGGTTTATCTGCATCTTTTCAGTTATAGTTTGGGGGGTGGAAAAAAAAAAAGACAAAAAGAAATGTCGCAGATCAGGTGGCTGCAAAGCTATAATTGGCTTCCTTTTCTGTGCAAACAGCAATAACAGCATGGATGCAGAACACTTTGTTGCTATTCGTTTATGATTTTTCACAGATCCACCATGTATATTGTTGGATTTTCAGCGAGGCATAGACTTTATTTCCTTAAATAAAATAGCCCCGACTTGGATGCCTTTGCTCGGTGATGCCTCACTAGCGTTTACTACCCTCACAGATGGCTGCTCGCCTATAGCCTAGAGGAACATAGTAGAGGCTGAGCTCCTTTTAACTGCAACCAAGTGAGTTGGCTCCAGTTATGTTAGTATTACAAATGTCTCAGGGAGAGGAGTATATTTACTTCCAGAACACGGACAGATATAAACAGGAGGGGATTTGAACTCATGGAAGTTTATGCATAAAAGTAAGCGCATGTAAATTTCCAAATAACAGCCTGCAAATGTTGAAATGTAATGATGTGATCAGTTATATTCAGCACTTTGCCTCCCCGTATCTCTGCTTTTAAACTGCTACTTCTAGAAGTCACGAAGCTCAGTCATGCGGATGCTCTCGAGCCCCCCATGAGACAGATGATGAGACTAATCCAGGAGCGTTTGATCAAATGAAACTTTTCAGTCAAGCTATTTTTCAACGTCACATTTCTTTATGTCTGATCCAATGAAGTAGGCCTGTCCCATTGGCATCATCTATCATCATCAACCAGAGTTACCGGGCTCTCCTGACCAGTGAGCAGTAGATCTCTTGAGACGGATGCCTCGGAGGAACATCTGTCAATCAAAGACTCGTGGAGGCCATGCTTGCATTTTCATCTCCAATCAAGCACAAAGAAACTCATGAATCTTGTATGCTGGGAATCCAGCAGCTGATGGGATGTGTTGGTATGCAACTGCACTGATATTGAAATGCAGACTCGCATGTGTACCCAAAGTTTTGCACATACTGCTGCACCCTGATTGAGTCTTTCATTGATATTCCGGTTATGCTTACAGGAATTTTCACTTCCTGTCACAGATGTGAGTTCTATTTCCGCTTTGTTAAAAAAGCTTAAGATGAAAAACGTGCATGTTGGAAGAGAATGCCTTAAAGCCTGGAATGTAAACATTAATTCTAGTTAGTACTGTACTGGCATCTGTGTGTGTGTGTATGTGTCCTTGATGAGGTGACTGGAGCGCTATAAAATTTACAAATACCCACCATCAATCTGCATTCAAAACATTTGCAAGAAACAATAATTGCTATAATGCAAAGTGAGACTTTCTCAAGCCTTCAGGGTTTGGAGGAAAAGCAGTCTGTTCCTGTCATTCAACAATAAATTTTCAGATTTCTTTGAAAGGTAATCAATGATATCTGACATCTAACGTCAATGACCCCTGATTTAAGCAGTCTAGTTAGTAGAAATTGTATAAATATGTCAGCGCCCCCTCACCCGAAGGGATTGTGTCCTTTAAATGTCGGACAGCTACTGACGAAGGACCACGACGGGGTAAATCAGGGAGTACAACGATTTTTCTGAATAAAGGAAATGACTGGACAGGCGACAGATTTTAGGATGTTTGCAGTCACCAAAGGTTGAGCACTTGTCCCACAAAGAAGATGACGATGTTAATTGGGATCGCGCCTCGGGGGGGGGGGGGGGGGGGGGGGGGCTCCTCTCTTCTACACATCCATTTAATTTTCTTTGGTGGTGGATTTGCCCAAAGCGGAGGTGAAAATTATACAAATGAGCCCCAATTTATCTTTAGAACATTTTGCAGCGAAGCAGGAAAAACCTTGGATTATTACATCAGATCATACCAGTGTTTAAACACAATATGTTGTCTTCCTCCTTTGCCAGTAATAAGTACAAGTTGCCAACCCCCCCCAAACAACATGCCATTAATCTGCTGGTGTGCTGTACTCGAATACTTCATTTTCTCCAAGGAGTGGGATGCAGTCGGTGGTCTTAGCTGTGGTTTCACTGCAAGTATAATTAGAAAAGCAATTATTCAATTACAAGATAGTCATGGCTACAATACTGTAACACACAAATCACATCCTGTAAACAGCTGCAGTGTCTTCCTCTCACCTTCAAAGTTCATTCAGGGCTAATGAACATGGCTCATAAGCGCTTCACGCTCCCGAATGAGTTGGGAAGATATTTCACTTGTTTATGTTCACCATATGGTTGGTGCAACTTTTCAGTGGCAGCCTGGGAATAGGGTTACCTTCAAGAGAGGTCTCTACACACACACACACACACACACGTCCTGTTTCATAATAATTGTGTGCAGAACAGGGTGGGTTTTTTTTTTTTTTTTTTTATATGATGGCATTCGACCAAAAAGAAAATTACAAAAAGGAAAAAGTGAAGAAAAGAATGAAAAAGACATTCAAAGAAAGTGAGAAAGCACCCAACCAAGCCGAAGTCCGTTCACCTTGCTTTTCACCTTATTGTGTAATCATGCATAACAGAAGTGTCTGCTGTTGGATCATCGAACTATGAAGCTTCTTAAGTCATTCTATTGGCGGGGGCTTGAATTAATTGTCCATGCTCACAATTAAAAGCGACAGTGAATAACTTTTGCGGAGTAAAAAAATAGCAGACTACCTTATTTTAATGCAACCTTGTATTGCAAAGTTATAGAAATGGACATCAGATCTTTTACTTTTTCTTCTTAAATAATTATGTGTAATTATATTAGGCACTGATGATACAAACGTTTATACTGCTCAGGAGACTATTGGTGAAATGCACTTAACAGCTCTTGGCTCCAATTTAAGGAACACACTAATCTCAAATTAAGCAAATGACTTCCTAAGACCTTTCACTAAATCATGTTTATGACAGCAGGTTAATGTCAAATTGCAGATGCATTGTTCAAGACTAACTGAGGTCTGAGCCGCTGAAACAAGAAATGGAAAACAGGAATTTATCTGCCTTCGTTAAATTTATCTGAATTTTAACATATGCCTTAAAAGCTTTGGGTTGCACACCGAGAGAAACCAAAACAAAAAGTCATAGATGGTGATTATGTAGCTAAATTAAATAAATACCACTAAAACAAATAAGAAAACCATTCAGTGGAAGAACCAAAGAAAGAAAGGTCAATTCAATTTGAGATTTACGTATGTTGGCAATTATTATGCCAGTGCTATGGATACATTATGTTACCTGTCACACACATTTATTTCCATTTTACAATTAAATTTTGTTGCATCTCAATGCTCTATTTCCTCTCCCACTCAGGCAGATTATCTTTTGATGATGTCTGTTGATGGGGCGAAGATTGTACAGAATTAGTTTGAACTTCAGTGCCATTATGCTGTAATTTCCGCTTGTGCTTAAAGGTGGCTATTGTTCAGTCAAAATTGCGTGATCCTCTGCAGAGGCATGCATTCAGCCATCATAAGTTTTGTCGCCACGACTATTAGGGGAAATTGGTTTCTGTGTTTACTTTCAAACCAAATCAGACATGAGCTTTTGAAATGATTGATGTAAAAACAAAAAAACAAAAAAAAAAAACGTGTTTATTTGAAGAACTGGGAATAGATGCCCATAAAAATGCTTGTTTGTTATTTTCAGAGGGCAACATAAAATACAGAAGAATGCTAAAAGCTGTTGCATAATCGTTCAAGGTAAAACAGATAAAGCTTCACATGCAATTTTATTCTTCTGTCAATCGGTTTTGTTCTCCTGTGTTGTTCTGTGCTATGCAGTGTTGGAAGCTCTTACACATATATGATGACATACAGGAAACAAATGATGACAAATAATTCATGTTTCATTGATCAATAATTTACAAAGGGTGACTGACAGCTTCCAGATCCTGGGGGGATTCCCAAGGTTAATGGCATACATGCATTAATGGGATGACATGATGGAGGTCATTCGGCGGGTTACGACAGATAAGAAGGCATCGTTGTTCGACACCGAATGCAACACACTATAAAGGCATAAAAGGGACATGGGTCAACTGAAAAAGCCAAGTCCAAAACATGTAAAATAAAAATAAATAAATACATATGACATCTAATTCTGGATTCTGGGGATGATGCTTGCTGTTAGCGCTACAGCTACTAATCAATAATGGAACAGTGACACACTAGGTACGGGCTACTTACCAGGAATGTAGACAATGCTGAGATGTGCTGTACTCAACAGACTCCTTCACATTTCTGCAGCTTATTTTGAACAAATTGTGGTTTTGATGCTTATCCTCTATTTTTGACTTCATGAATTTGGGGAGAAGCCTTAATTAAAGTTATAAATTCCACTGACTTCAGTAAATCAAAATTCCACAGTATGAATATTGATGAATTATGTAAGATGTATAATTGTGACCTCTTATTTTGACTGCATAAAAAACAAAAAAAAAAAAAAAAAAAAATCAGCAGTCACTGTTTTGACCACTCTACCAGCTGAATGTCAGTCTGTCTCTCCACTTTATAGCCTGGACTAAAATATTGCATTGCATGTATTGCATAAGAATTTGTCACCCAAGGATAACTGCCGCCCTTTCTGATCCTGATATTTCAACTGCCTTGACAACCACTGGATGGATTACCATTAAACTGACCTGCTCTGCTCCTTCCTCATTCCTTCTTTTCCTGATGTTTACTCTGTTGTTGATGTTCTTGTCTTTTTCTTGTCAGTTTTTCCAGCGGCTTCAGCTTCGTATCTTCCTGTGATCTCTGTCAGCCTCGCCCATCATTGTGCCGGTCTGTCTTCTGCCCAACAGCCAGCCTTTCTCCATCCACCCTTTTTCACCATCTGGACACAAAATCCTTATCTCAGCCTCTTTTCATTATAACTACACTGAAGTCTTGCAACCCTGTCTGAGATCTGCCCAGACACTCCATGAAAGCCACACATTCACACAACTGGTGAAGGCCGAAGCAACTGGTGAAGCGCTCTCTTTTCATCCAGCAACATCAGCAGTTAAAACTTTTAATTTCGTCCAATACTTTGGTTTACGAGATGCTACCTGTAAAAAACCAAGGACAGTCCCACTGGTTTCAGCTGTCTTTGGTGACACGTGGAAAATGGTGGCCTGGGTCTGAAGGTTTGCGAACAGAATGTTCCCGAAGTTTTATTTATGGAAGCCCTTTCTGTCAGAGAGTACATAGCGAATGAATCACACAGTCAGCCCGATGCAGTGGGTGGGACACAGGACATTCAGTCAAGTGACCAAGGTTGGCATCTCATGATTAGGGTAGTAGCAAAAATATCATTGTTTAGAGGTTAAGATGAATTAAAAATCATTTTCTGTCAGAAGTTAAAGAGCCTACATCCAGCATAACCATCGGATTCCATAAAAATGCTGGTATCCACAGAGGGTAGTAAAGAATGAGTTATTAGTGCAATGTTTGTCAGTCTTAGGCTTTACTGGTGGTCTTCCATACAGAGCCTTTTCCCCCATGAAACTGGGAGGGGTTGCTATACAGGCTGCTTGTCAGCTGTCCCATGGTGCTTGGAGAGGGCTCATGGTCTTTTTAATTCCCAGCCAATCTTCTGTCCATCACAACACTTTATCCCTGCTTTAGAGCTCAGCTCAGGTCCACACACTGTCACTTTCTGACATATCTCGCAGCCTCCACCTCGGCAACACTGGAAAATATTGTCAGATTCTCCCCACCCCCAACTCACTCTCAATATGAAAACAAATCATATTCTCCAACTGGATGTAGGAACAGAGTTTCCTGCCTGCCTCTCCACAGCAAACCATTCCTTATTTGACTTTTTTTTTTTTTTTCAGTGCAAGTTTATAGAGGATGAAACCAAGTGCAGCATAAGTAAAAAAGGTTGCACCAAGTTTAGGTCATGACAGAACACCCCATCCTCATCGGATTGTCCCATATGAGGCATTGCGTGTTGATAAGAAAGCGGTACAACGTGCACAATGTGGTGAAGGTAAAGGAGCCATTCTCTGAATGCTGCCATTCTCAGGAGATTTTCATGAATAAAGGATTAGCTACAAACCGTGAGTCAGGCTGTGTTTTTTTTCTCTACTTGCTTTACATATTTAAGGCCGAATTTTGTGCCAGCAGTACAGCAGCTCAAAGTCAAACGGTGTTCTGTTGAAGTTTCGTAAAGCTGAAAGGAGCCTTGAAAGAGCGTTTCAGCGTCAGACTCTGACATTTTTTCACATTAATTCCTTGTTGGGTCTCCAACTGAAATGATTCTAGAGGCAAGCTACATATACAGTACATATTACTATAATAAAATTGTTCATACAT
This sequence comes from Antennarius maculatus, assembly GCA_013358685.1. Taxonomy (NCBI): domain Eukaryota; kingdom Metazoa; phylum Chordata; class Actinopteri; order Lophiiformes; family Antennariidae; genus Antennarius; species Antennarius maculatus. Next base: position 23,555,358 of record CM023609.1, on the reverse strand, counting down.
TTTCATTTGCATTTCAAAACCAAAGACGATCCATTGTGTGGGATACATTTGCCTTAAATCAATTTCTTTATGACACAGAGATTACAAACTGACACCTAAAAGCTTCCTCTGAGCTCAGAGGAAAGTCATTTCCTTGCCGATTTTTATCTTCCAGGGCTAATTCCAGGGATAAACTGCCTAATCCATCATAATTTTAATTGCCTCAACCAGGATCTTTGCTACTGATATTCACTTTTTGAATGTATCTACACTCCTGGGCAATAAAAGGAGCAAACATTTCAACTTTATTTCTCCTCAAAATCAGTGTCAATCACTGTAAGGTCTTTAAAAAGTTCCCCACTGATGGTGATCCAGTCATCTTTGACTGCTTCCCAACAACTGGTCGATGTCACCAAATTGTCTACCAACCGATCTTAAACACCTATTTTAGGACATAAGTCTATTCACGTGGAAGTTTGTTTGATTGCTTTTTTTTATGTGAGCAGGTAGATCTATTAAGAAATGGATTTATAAGCGAAATAAAAGTTGAATTGAATAAAACAAAAAGTATTGCAAGTAAGATGAGAAAAAGCATTTTTCTATTTTTTTTTTTTTAATCTCATTCTGTGCGTGAATGTACATGACCTTGATACAATATGCTGCCACTCCAAATACCATTTGATATATGAGTGAGAACAAACCAACAAAGCTCTGTTTGATGAAACGCTGGCCGTCTTGTGAAGAATACTTTCTTTCAGTATGAGCATAGCAGCAGCTTCATTATTTACAGATACAAGTGTGCTTCAGCTTCTGTCTCATAGTTACCTTTTTCTGTCCAAGTCTGAATGGATTAACCTTGTTTTAACCTTCAAGCGGTGATCTTCAACTGTGGTGAATTACAACCAGACTGACTGGTGTTGGAAATTCATGTCTATGGATGGAGTCTTAAAATTATGAGTGGTGAGCATTATGAATATTATGCTTTTGGATAACTGAATATTTTCCTGCAATATCTAGTCTATAGTAACATCTGGCACACTGAGGTTCATTGTAGTCTGAACTGAAACGTTCCTGAAGAAAAACTTCCAGAGGCGTGCTTTGGTTTCAGCATGACTCTGGTTAATGAAAGTTAGCAACGTGAAGCTCAGATTTTAAAAGATCATTCGATACAACCAGGAAGTGATGGCAATTGGAAGCAGGAGAAAACACATCCATGACATGACATGACATGACATGACATGACATGACAAACAAGTTTGTTTTATGGTTGCAGCAGACGCCTGTCATCTTTTTCAGTAAGGACCAATCACAAAACAGGCAAGAATGTTACGCCTCCCCAGGATAAGTGTCAGTGAGCAGGTCAGACCCCACCTACCCACAACATAGAGAAACCCCATCAGATGTGTATTAAGTGCCCATAAATTGTTTGCATTTGTATTTGCCCCGGGTATAAATTGTGTACTTGTATTATTTTTAACCAGTGTGTCTGTGTATAGTCTAGTAAAAATTCAAAGCAGACATTAAACATTGTCCTGGAAGATGTAACCATTTTTAAAATATAAATAATGTTTCATATTTTATTAAACTGTGTCAAAAAATAAATTAATGCCAAAGAAGTTGGTGTCACTCATGTATTAATAAAACAAACATAAACTAATCTTAAATTACCTTCCTAATGTCTGTAATATTTTCACATATTTTTGATGGATGTATGCATCAATTTATTATGAATTATGTGGATCTGGATTTCAGTATAACAAAGATGAGTATTAATCAGCCATGCCTTCATCAGCAGTATAAAAACACAAGCCTGTAGGTTTTTAATTTATTTCTCATTGTTATATGAAATCAAAAATATAACTTTAAACTATTCTGGGCTATGAAAAATTGATAGAAAATCTTGCATTTGCCAGGAGTCCATTCTCAAATTGTTAAATTCAAAAATTCATCTGACGATAATCTCTGCCTTTAGCTATAGTAGATTCTGGAAAATAATCCTTTGCCATTTTTCTGTAGTCCTGAGGGAAAACTCTGCCTCACCACCTTTCTTTTATTAGTGCAACCTGTTACATTCCCACCGGATAGGGATTCCTCAGTGTACGCACAAACATTTTGTGTGATTCTTTACTGCTTGCTACTGTGGAAGAGCTGAAATCTCCTGAGGCTGAGATGTGCTATACCTCCCACTGTGGTGTAAGAAACCTGCAAGCTAAAACAAATCCACTGATCAAATGCTTCTGAATTTTCAATGTGAAAATTTTATTCAGCCTTCTTGTCATCTCACGGAGATGTTATGATATTAATACAATAGTATTACATTAGAGAAGTAACAGGTGACAGATTTAGAAGCAGACTAACCAAAACAAAATAATCTGATGTAAAATAAAATAGGACTAATGGCTATGATAAAATAAAATGAACATCTAATAGGCTAGTGCATACATTGACACAAATAAATACGAGACAAAGTATTTTACAGGCTTAAGTATTGATGACAGATGTGGGTTCACATTTTCCATAATCATCTGACTCCATTTAAATTTCTTTCATTCAACACAGTTTCATTACGAAGAATTATTAATGTTCAGATCATAATGTGATACAAGAAGACGGTGCTACGAAAGCTTAAGCTTTCAGTACATAATTTACACCTAGAAAGGACTTTTCAGTGAAGCAAGAAAACCTGGAAAAGGGAGAATATTTGCATATTCATATCTTCTAGAATTTTAAATGAGGGAAGACAAATAAGTGCCATCTTGACCATATTAAAGATCTAATTAAACTTTTGTCCTCAAAAAACCAAACATATAAGACTAATACATCTTTGCCTTTCAGTGGATGGGGAGCTTTAGATATTATAGGAAAAGAAGTCATCCAAAATTAGGAACCGCATAATGACAGAACCTGCATTGTATGACCAACATTATTAAAAGTGTTTCATTAGATTGAAATAATTCTGAGCATAGAAAACAAATCTGAACAGCAAGTCATGTCTATATATTTTACATTCCATCCCACTGTGCTATAATGTAATATCCTGCCGTGTGCTTAAGTCCATTTGAGGAATATGACACGTTAAGATAAAAAGGATGTGGTACGGGCTATGGTAGGTTTTTTTTTTTTAATAGCTTAGGTTTATCCAACACTTTGCAACAACTAGTTGCCCTTTTCACTAATGTAAAACTCAATGAAATAGAAAATGAGGAAATTAACAACAGTTTACATTCTGTGTTTCGTAAGTTTGCCCTTTGGTAAAAAAAAATAAAATAAATACAATCTTAGTGTTTTAGAGGATTGATGACAGAACAGATTCAATAAGGCAAAGCAGCTTTGCTATACACCCTTGGAGAATTAATTTTCACATATTTTCTATTATACAACCCAGACCAACAGCACATCCATCTTGACACATGATAACAAAATAAATATCACAACATTAACATATAAAACATATAAAAACACATAAAATATTTACACTTCTATCTGTATGGATGAAATGAGGCTGGTGTTGAACTGTTTATCCTGCAAGGTGTCTGAATCCGTACAGCAACACCTGGAGAAACTGTGGGACACACCAGGATTGTTTCATGTAACAAGAAATGTGCGAGTTGTACAGCTACGGTGCCAAGTATTCAAATAAACAAAACCTTATTGTTATTTCAGCTACTTGCCGTTACCTTCCATTTCACATCAAAATCAGATTAAAAAAAAAAAAAAAGAGATGCCAAGTTTCACTTTAGCAAATAGCCTTTTTCACCATAAATATGTTGTCTTTTTACATGAAGAACAGCACAGATATTACAAATAGGGCTCCGTTCAATAAAAAAAAGAATTTATTTAAAAAAAAAACAAAAAAAAAAACACTGTCGGCTGTCATTGAGGTTGGACATTATATGCAAAAAGAAAAAAAAAAAAGAAAAAAAAAAGAAAGCTTTTCAAGGGACATTGTATGAAATATATACATGTGAAAAGACTACAGGTCTTGGTTTCAGCTACTTTAGCTGGTAGTAGCCAAACGCGTCTGAATCCCTGACTGATCTGTTGTGCTGCTTTGTTCAGATCCTTTTGAACTAAGAGCTAATTAATGAGCTGGTTGACATAGAAACCAACTAAACAATCAGGGTTAACATTGTGCAAATGCGAATAACTAATTATGATGGAAGTGCATGAGGCATGTATCTCGCATGGTATGTTAGTTTGCTAACATATGCAGAACATGTGGTTCATTGTTTCCTCTGAATATCACACCGGTGAAAGAGCTGTGATAAAAGTTGATAGCATTAAGACTCGAAGCCAGACGAATTATACCAAGGATTAACACTTATACCAAGTGATGAGAGCTACTTAAATAGATTCTGAATTAATTATTTGAAATGGTATACTGTATGTGTAATAGGTGAAACTTATCCCTAAAGGTCTGTAACATTCATGTCACTCCAATTATCTTGGAAGTTGAGGTATTGAGATGGATACTGGAATGAAAACTGTGCTAGCGTTCATTTCAAAATGACGCCTTAGAGGACGGCGGTGGTCCTGGAAACAGGGAGATGAAAATGTTGCTTCTATGCTTCTCCGCTTGTAACAGTCCAGCCACAGATTTGTAGGAATTTTTCTAATTCCGGTTTGCTAACCCAAACCAGTGGCAGAGAGACAGTTTACTGCTTATTCACATTTGAAATACAGATGAATATCAGAAAAGTTCTTTAAACTAATGTCCAGAATTAAATATGAAGATATTAGAAGCTACAAAATGAACACCCAGAACAGAAAAATCATCGTGATAGAACAAATCCTCGCTGGAACTGGATGCACACATCCCTCTGAGTTAAGACCTGGGAAGAAAGAAAAACAGATTAAGCACATAGATCACATTGTCATTTTTAAAAGAACTTTAATGAAGTAGCAGCTGCGTGGAAATGTGGTGAGTAAACAAAATGTAGAGATTACAGTGACTCCCCAGCTAACTGCTTCTTCTTACTGTTCATGTACGTCTATTAGGCGGGGACTGAATTCGCTGTGCATGAAGATGTTTCAGTCTATAAAGGAACTCCCATAATTACCAGGAAGTATAAAAACAAGTATCATCCAAATAGTAACCTTCAATTAAACATTAAATACCTCCATTTTATAATCGTATGTACTTAAGTCATTTAATAGTGGTTTTAATCTCAAGTGATGTCAAGACATTTGAAGTTTGTTTTCATTTTCATCTTTTAATTTAGGGGATTAGTTACACACTGACTCCATTCCACTGACTCTGCTGAATTCCAACTCTGGTCATTTGCATGCTGCAGAGTATCCAAAACTTACTGGACATCTTTGGTATGCGGATGGGCCCGCTGCTGGTGCCGTCACCCCCTTCGGTCAGAGCTTTAATCTCAATGAGGTAGTCCTCTCCTGATGGGATTCTCAGCTCCACGCTGGTCTTATTGGTTTCCAGTACAGCAGTCCTGCTGTGCCAGTTCTGGCGATACACGACCTAGAGGACAGTGTGGATATTGGAGTGAACATTTCATGCTTTGGCCGCAGTAGTCAGAAAATAAACGTTTACGGACTGGTGTGTAATTTCTGTGAACATATTGAACTAGTTTGTTAAAAACAAATAAAGCCCCAAAGGCAGGTGGAGTCTGTGCTGCCAGACTTTTTTTAAATTTTTTAAACTGTCCCTCGCGAGAGGAGGTAATGAATTCAAAATGCCTTATGGGGCAAAGCTTTGGCCTGACGACTCACAATCCAGGAGCAAAGGTTTCCCAGAGCAGGACCTCATACATCGGTTTTACACATTTAGTCATCTTCATCAAAATGAGGTGTAACGTTTCATTTCGTAATTCGCATGAAACCTGCAGCACAGAGAGCCAAACTGACAATTTAATTAGAAAAACAACCGTGTTCCCTTTTAATTCGTACTATTGCATTTTCAAAAATTATTAAATCAGTCTCCTCTACATTCACCGCATGTTCCCTTACAACAGAGCGGCTCAAAAGACATCATTAAATGAGCAGGGCTGCAATTCCCCAGAGAATAAATATGTATATATTTGCAAAGTGGATCAAATGTAATTGTTTTACTGATTGGAAGAAGAAGGATTTCTTCTGTGGCATGACATCTTTCATTTTATCTACCTGGAGCAGATCTTTTAATTTGAAAGGCCAGACAGGGCCAATCTATAATTTAAACACTGGAGTGCTGAGGTCTATCTTTCTCCAGCAATAAGAGAACAATTCATTTGGATGACAGCTGCTGAAGCTCTGTTTATATCTGCGGTTCTGGAATTTATGCAATCACTCACCTTGTATCCGGTCACCTCAGACTCATTTTGTGTTGCCTTGACATGCTCCCAATTTAAAAAGATCTTAGAGTTGGTCAGGTTCCATTCAATATTACCTGGAGGCTGACTTGGAGCTGCAACATATGTAATAACATAGACACAAAGTTCACAAATGTATGCATGATCCAAGTTTTAAAGTTAATCAGAAGTTTGCATTAGAAAAAAAAAAAAGACAACAGCTATGAATGTTATCTGGTGATACGCTGATCTGAAGCCTATGTCTTGCTGTGTATTCCCAGTTCAAACAGATGTCAGACTTGTGAAGCGTTTCTCTAATCTGTTAGAATAAGTGTCAACAGTCTCCTGATCACAACACGTTCAATCACCTGCCAACCGAACAAGCATCTATTGTTAATCACTCATCCCTTTTGCCAAAAGGTTTGATTGTGTAAGCAGTCGTATGAAACCATGTGTTAAAAAAAAAACAAAAAAACAAAAACAACAAATGCTGTGAAAACAGGAAACTGAGCTGTGAAGAAGGGAAGTGAGAATCTCAGGTGGGAGAAGTCAGTGAATGTGGGAACTAACAGTGTTGCGACATTTTACTGAGTATTACCAAAAAGAAAAAAAAGAAATTGCGAATGGTACCGAATTAGTATTATCGATTATAAAGAAATAAAGTATTCTTATTCAAAGGCTACAAGTGTGAACTATTATTCTGAAGAATCTTTTCATATTTTGTATCAGCTAGTCTCGCGAGTCCTTTTATCTAACAATGTAACAAACCAATTGAGGTAACTGTTCAATTTGATGATGATGGGATTACAAAATTACAAAATGTCAATTGAATTTTCTGACCTTTCAGTTGTAAAAGTAAAAAAAAAAAAAAAAAAAAAAAAAAAATTAGAATTTTTCTTGGTTACAAGCTGAAAGCAGTTAGAAAATTATTATATTCAAGTTATGACACTGAAGTGAAATAAAATATAGGAAATGCATGAATTAATCACATGGCAGAAGATAAACAAGCCAGACTAGGAGAAAAAAATGGGTAAAGTCACAAGTTGCTCAAGATTTTAATCGTCTACATGCAGTCATTGAAGCAATTTCTTCCTAGAGTTGTAACCTAAAAACGCCTACCAGGTAATGAAACTAAAACATTTAAGTAATAGTCTAAGTATGCAAATAATAAAGCAAAGCATGTTTATGGTCTAGCATGTGTGAACTCACGTGGTTTCTTGGTGGTGATGTTAAAAGCGGGACTGCAAGGTCCGAGTCCGGCGCTGTTTTGGGCTCTGACTGAGATCAAGTAGACGGTGCTGCCCTTAAAGCCCGAGAGCAGAGCTGAGGTGTTGACAACCTTTACTTTCTGGGCTTCGCTCTGTTGAGATCCTTCCTCCCAAAAGAGAACCTGAACCGGATAAAAACAGGTTAACCTCCCAGGAAAATCTATGAAACAGTGAGTCAAAGATGAGTAAAAGCTAATTTATTACAGTGTCTTAACAGTTCCTTATGTGTTAAAATTGCCTATATTTAGGACATACAGCACATGGCAGCACAACATGAAGTACAAGGTCAGATGAAGATGGAGATATCACAAAGACTTATATTGGGTCGTTCGCGTTGACTTCATTAAGCTGTAAGAAATGTGGATTCATCTGTTTCAGCCTTGAATATGCTGAAGCAGTGGATCTTTACAACCTTATTTAAAATGGAGAAGAAAAAAAAAAAAACAGTTCCACACTATCAGCTACTGTATGTCCTGAGGCAGTCCAACCCTGATTTTTAAATTACCAAATGATACTGTATCTGGCAATCAGCAATACCCAAAGCAGCAATGAGAGCAGGGAGTCGAAGGAAAGGGAGCTTGACATAATCTGTATTCACAGGGAGATCATTTATGACCCAAGACAAAGCAGGGAAAACAGGCAGGAAAATGTCAAACAGATGGTTTGAGAGTAGGTACTTATTCAATTGGCTGCACATGTTTTTTTTTTTAGGGATTTTGGTTGTGAAAGGCAGATTAAAGACATGCCCTGGAGTTGCAGATAACACATGAATCTAGGATGTTTTCCCCCACCAATAGTTAAATTATTTTATTTTAGTGTCATTTGGGAATATAACTAAAAACCTAAAGCAGCAGGAAGTTTATAGTTTAGCCAAAACAGGGTTTGTGGGAAGTACAAATATTGAAATATTATTTATCTCCAGTTTCCATATCTGTCAAGGAAACTAGGAAGCTAAAACGGATTGAAGGTTTGTGAGTTTATCTGAACACTCTGGCTTTATGCTGCATTTATGACACATGGGAAACTGAAAAAAAAATTCAAGCTTGAGCTCAGACAAAATGATTTGACATAGTTGAATAACTTCTTTTCCTGGAAACTTGTAGAAATTCTTTTTTTTTCCTTTGGTGTGACCAGGGATGAATGATCCACATGTTTTATTAATTTTATACAAGTCATTTAGCATCTCGTAATATTTTGCAAAGATGCCTGTGTTAATCAATGTTAGCCTAGTATTAGCTTTAAGGACATAAAATTGATGGGGACTGATATGGTCACTGGAGCATCTGTATTATTTTCTGAGTTGATGCAGACAACTCATTTTATTTGGCAGTCAGACCTTCATAAATTGGGAATGCCAAGTTTAAAATGATCTTAAACATAAAACTAGCCATAGTTTTATTGAAGACTGTAGGAAATGCCTAGAGAAGGAATCTATCTCCAAAAATAGCTCTATGGAATAATCTTTCAAAAACCAAGTGACAGAACACAGATTACAGAACAGACTAATGACTGCATTGGTTTAATTGCTGACTGAAAATATTTCCCCAACTTTTTTTTTTTTTTTTAACCACAAATCTTCATATATCTTGAGGTGAAGCCAAGTTAAAATGTTCATCATGACAAATTGCATGGTGTTGTACTTGAATTGCAGTCTCCATTCGTTAGTCACTTTCATTGCGACCAAGAAGATGTTAAATGATATTTGTTTGCGATAATAACAGCGACTGTGATTGGGAATTATATATATATATATATATATATATATATATATATATATATATATATATATATATATATATATATATATATATATATATATATATATATATATATATATATATATATATATTTGAATAAACATTAACAAGAATCCTTCTATTCCCAACTTTGCAGTGATGGGCTATAAAGTCTGAGCTATAGAATAACAAAGACATAAAGTTCATGGCAATCAGAGAGTAAACCAAATAATGGACTCAATAATCAGAAAATAAAGAATTATAATTAGGAATTAAACCATTTTTGCATCGATAAAAATTATCTCCTCTCTGCTGGCTACGTATTTAAAGACAATGCTGTTGCACCTGTCCTTAATGCTCTTTTTATTTGATGTTGAAGTGTGTATCCCCCACCCAATTTCTCTTTCCTGAATTTCTTGCCTTTGCTCTTCCCTCTTTCCCTTTGTAGGGACATTCTTGACCCAGTAGTGTGTGGTTCTTATAACCCCCCAGCTTGTGTCACAATAAATGGGGAGTGTCAGATAGCATATGTTGGTCTATTTGTAGGTGTTCAACTTCAATATCGAGGCTTCTGTCCATCTTGGTGCTCTGCAAAGCCTCAAATTTGTTTGGAATCTGAGAAACTTCAAAGAAATTTTCCCTCAACCCAACACCCTCAGAAATAAACTGGCTTAGCCAAAGGATAGAATAACCAAACACAACCTGAGCAATGCTGTATATGTACATAGTTCTACATGTAAGGGAATACCAAATGTCTCTTCCACAACAAAGAGGAATCTGGCCTGAGGCAGCAACATTCAGGCTCCTAAATCTGATTGGTGGATTAGATTCAGAGATTCATTCCCCTTCCTTATGTCACTGTGTCATCAGTGATTTCTATGGGAAATAATTGGACATGGTTAAATTTATGGCAAGACATTTAGCACGCTGGAAAGCTCAAAACACTTTCTAGCGCTGGCCCCGGAGCAACAGGCAGGAATAAAAATACAATTTAAAGACGTGGCTTAGGACAGGTGTTGGATATCATTGGGGAAGAACTGCCAACCAACCAAATTCAGATCAAAGACAGGTTTTGAATTTACTCCCAAGAACAAGAACAGGGTGAAAATGAAGACTTTGGACCTGGAGCTATACATGACTGCCTCTCGTCGATTACTGCCATAATATAGAGATATGTGTGCATTCTCCTACGCTCAGTTTTCCCACTAATAATAAGTCATACTTATCCACCTCACTTTGTGTATGTGTGTGTTTGTGTATGTGTGTGTGTGTGTCAGCTGCCAAAAGGATGCAGAATGTACATTTTTAAATAAGAGGTGATACAAGATTTTTAATTTTTTTTTTACAGGGTTCCATGACTGAAAATAGCAGGATTACAGATCCCATCTGCCTTGAGAGCTCTCAATTATGTCCCAGAAGAGGCTAGAAAATGCTGCTGGTGAGAATTTCCTTGCCCCCACTGCAATCCATCCCCAGGAAAAAACAGTGGATACTGAATGCCTGTTTAAATAGTCTAATATCTTAATGTAAAAGCTGGTTTTGTAACAATTGAGTTGCGGAATTCTCAAACTAAATTTCATTTCTGTATGAAACTCAGCATCTGCTTGTTCAGAAAAGAAAGCTGCACAATTACTGCATGTTTTGTAGTTGCTATGTTACTCAAATTGGATACCAAAGTGAAACATAACTGTCTGCTGTAGCAGCTTTTTTTGCAGTACAATTGCTGGTTTTCTGCCCAGCCTGTTAAATTCAAATCATCCACTAGATGTGATTTTCAAGGAAATCTAAACTTATAATAATAAAAACCAGACAAAAAATATTGTATATTCATGGAAAGATTAGTGACAATTTTAGTAAAACATCTATCCTTATATTGGGTTCATAGCGAGCATACAGTATAATTAATCATTAACTGAATACTCCTAAACAATATAAGTTGGTAAATATATTTTGTTGATGAACTGTAAACCTTAAAAGAAAAAAAAAAACCATCTGACAAAAATATTTTTCCCAATGTTTAGTAGGAAATTACACCAACTGCTCCGTTTGGCTCCCACATGACTCCCGTCTTGAAGTAAGGTGTGTATCAAATACTGGCAATGACCTCAAAGCTTCTCCATGAGCCCCCCGAGAATAAACTAGAATGTGAAATATCTGTGTTTTGGGGAGAGAATGCTATTTTTGTCTAGGTTTTCCACAGCCAAGTCCTCCGAGAGTGTTTGTTGTAGAGGATAGTGATGTACGATGTTCACACTTCCTTTTATTTATTCATTTCTTTTTCGGCAGCTCTCAGACAGCCTTGGTTTTTGAGTATGGTTATAGGATGTCTGCCAAATGCCCTCTCGATCCACTAAATTAGCTTGTAAGAAAAAAAAAAAAATCTGCCAATCTAACACGCGCACTGGTTTAATATAAGGACATTTCTACATTGTGCCCACCAGTGGTTATATACCAGCTTATTATACTGCCAGTCATTCATAGATTAATGTCTTCTCCTTGTCTGAATATTTCTTGCGGCAATATTATTCCAGATATTCTTTTACATACCTCATATGCTATGATCTTCCCGCTGCTGGATCCTGCAGGAACTGGTTCCCAGTACACCTCGATCTCAGAGGATGACAAAGCACGGGCCGACACTCTTGATGGTGCCTCAGAGGGCTCTAAATATGATAGATCATGAATTATGCATGTCTGAAATTACACCGTGAAAGCACAAGTTGTTCTGGATTAGCACAATGAACTTTTTTGACTTGCCTTCTTCTGCAGAGAACACACTGGCGACACGGCTGAATTTTCCCTCACCCATGCCGTTGTAGACTCCCACTTTGACTTCAAATTGGGACAGAGGCGCAATGCTGTCGTTTCTGTAAATATACCTCGATGCTTCGGGTGATGCCAGAACTGTCTGGATCCAAGTGTTGCTGCCAAGTAGGCGGAAAGCCACGACGTAGCCAAAGTCCCCTCCGCTCTGTTGTTCCTCTGGGACCGGCTGAAAGTAAGGGCAGAAAAGGTAAACCTTTCACCCAACCGCCAGCATCAATTTTAATTATGGTGTCACAAAAAAAGTAAAAATAGATATAGCACACACACACACACACAAAAAAAACCCCAATTCTTGATTTAAGCACATGAAATTAACACCCTTGCATCTCCCTTTTTGATTTACACAACCAGTTTGAGTCAGCAGGCAGCAAATCAGAAAAGCCTTTGATTAAAAAAGGGAAGTCAGACCACTGCAGAGTAACTCCACCAGAAGTCCTTTCAATAGATTCAAGGAATTCTTGTGTCACGAAGAATGCCCACTCTGAGGCACAATACGCACTTCTTACCTCCCAGGTGATGACAAGTTCTCCTCGAGCTCCTCCACCACCATTCACACCCACCGGTGCAACCTTGGGTACTAAACACACACACACAAAGGGGGACAGTTAAGAATCGTCTGTTTTGGACTCAGCCTAGCAGGTGCAGATGGGGTTCCAATAAAATCATCCAACCTTAATTTAGTTGATCGCAGCTGGTCAGGAGAGCAGCATTTTTTTTTTTTTTTTTTTACAAAATAGGCTCATCACACAACAAACAAATGAGGTTTTTGTTGACAGTGGCATTACCATTGGAGTACAGTGCCTTTATTAGCCAAGCACCGTATGTCCTCACCATGTCAGGCACAGCAGGAAGCCGATTCCCTCGCGATTTACACAGAGGGATGGAATTACTCAGCTGCTCCAAACAGACGATTCGTGGCATGTGTGCGTAAGTCATGTTTTCTCCTGATCTTACTATTTATAATTTAATCGTGGCACCGGTTCAAAAGTACACGGGTGGCGCTTCAATGTTTAAAAGTGTATTTTCTTCACGTGCGAGTACTGAAAGTATTGACAGAAGAGTGACTAATAGTTTTGAACTGAACACCATCACATGGAGCACGGAAGGAAAACAGTAACCTGACATTTTCCATGTGAGACTGATTAATTTGTTAGGAGGAAAACAACAGTTCGAGTGGATACCTGCAGCTTTGGTTCGAATCTGTTTTGATGGCGTGCTGGGTTCTCCAACGCCAACACTGTTGATTGCAACCACCCTGAATTCATAATCCACCCAGGGGTTCAAATCTTTCACAGTTGCACGCATCATCTGTCCAGGCACAGAATCAGGAACTAGAATTAAAGAGTTTAGAATTTAGAGTTTTTCCTTTTTCCCCCCCCCCCCTCTGCTTATTTGTAGCACATTGTTTGAAGCAAATACGAGAAAAAAGAAATCTAATTCCAACAGTCATACTAAATCTTTTGACTTGACTTTCACAGACAGTTCAAATTCATACATAAATGCAACTGGCTAGCATAATATTACTATCAGTATCTTTCTGAAAAAGAATGGAATCCTAAATTAACCTATGTTGAGGAATGGAGTAACCTGGAACAGAGAAACATCTCTAATGGAGTGTGCTAGAGTGTGCTACTAATTTCCCTTTGGGATTTCCTTAAGTATATAAAATATAAATAAATACATAAATGATGCATTGCTTGTGCTCATTAAAGTACCTAGCTCCCCGACTGTGATTGAAAAGACCCTCAAATATTCTCAAATACTGTATATCGTCATATATACTGCATGAATGCCTGTCTGTGGGCCATCAAAGCATTTTTTGAAGAGAAAAATTCAATTCAGCTGATGCGTAGATAATTTCAACTCTCAGATATGTGGATTTATTTGCCTAAAAAGTTCCTGCATAACTTTGTTTGAACATGCTGTATGTTTACTGTTTCTGCTATATTCCATAAGCTTCAGCAGCGGGGAAAAACAAAAGAGAACAACTTCACCAACAGAATCCTTTCTTATTGTGCACTGACATGCTCACTAAACAAACTTGGGGTCTATGAAATTTTTTCAGATTTTTTTTTTTTTTTTCATCAGCAATATATCTGACAAATTGAACAAAATATCTGACATGACCATAAATTCATATTTGGTTCAATTAATATACTGAGTTACATTAAATGAGAATATGGTGTTACCTGTTCTCACAGTTTGCCAGCCTATAGAGAACGGTGTCCTGGCTTGCACTATGTACATGGTGACGGGGCTGTGGTTGACAGGTCCAGACCCCCAGGAGAGCTGCACAGTGGTGTCGGTGATGTCGGTCACTACCAGGCCTTCCGGGGCACCGGGGGGTCCTGCAGCGCACAAAAACAAAGGCAGACATCAGCATCCAAAAGTAATCAAATCACTGCAGGTTGGTGTGGCTGATTCAGATCCAGTCACAGGTGTTAAGTGACTCATAACCCAACTGAAAGCCTCGATTCAGGACCAGTGGAGCGCTATTGGATTCTACTGGGAGTGCCAGTCTAATCAATGGACTGATTAGTGCAGAGAAGGCCAGATTAAAGCATCTACTGTCTAGCTTTATGGGGCCAGGGAGTTGCAAAGACACAGCACATTATCAGATTATCATATCCCTGGTTGTCATTGAAGTTCGATGATTTTTTTAACAATGAACAAAAAAACATGGTCGGCTGAAGAAAAATTTAGGTAATTGGTCCATTTTGTTCCAGGAACAAAAGATCCATGAGGAGAAAATACAGAGCCTGCACTGGAGAGAAATCATTATTTAACAATAAACGAACTAATAATGGGCAGAAATGAAACTGTGATTGCAATTCCATCATTGTGTTATTGCTAACCACAGCAAGCCTGTGAGATCCAACAGAAAAAAGGCTGGGATGACTGACACGAGATTTCCTCTTAAGCCTTCAAATCTGCCCTGAGCCCCCAGTGGGACTACCTGCAGCTGGAAGAAGATCACTGGACATCAGTAATGTTTTACTTCAGATTACACATACAGAAATATACAGTGTATATGTAAACTCTGCACCATATGGCAATGTTGCTAGTTTAAAATGATGTAACATCACGAAGAGCAGTAGAATAAGAATACGTGTTAAAATTTAGTATATCTGCCTCCAGTTTATTTATAAAGTTGAGATACTTCAGTTTCAGCATAAATAAAAATCCTCGTCAGAATATTCGGTGTTGAACCCATTTTTATATTCCTCTGTGAAGTGTTTTTCAGAAGGCTCTGAATCTTTCATGGTAACTTACCTGCCTATCATTTTAAAAAAAGTGTTCTGATCCCAGAGCCCGCGGGTTAAAAATAAAATAATTCTTTAATTTGAAAACATTCGTGGCTGTCAATCTTAAACCCTATTATTGTTCTGTGAATCTCTGAAAAACTGACATCCTGGTGATACAGCTATTATCTGACAGCAGAGACATAGTTTTGTTATAGTCTAATGCACACACTCACACACACACACACACACACACACACACACCTACACACACAAAATGAAGACACAACAACTGCCAACCTCCATAGAGAGTTACAAAATGACAAGGAAGGAAGAAGATGCATACCTCTGACAATTAAATCTGCCGCTGCTGAGACAGTGTCGACTTCAGTCTGCACCATGCACACGTATTTCCCAGAATGCTTCAGCTGAACGTTCCTCACCATCAGGTCACCTGCAAATCCCTAATGATGAAGACATTCATTTATATATATATATAAATATATATATATTAAAAAAACAAACAAACATGCAGGGGTAAAGTGAAAAATGAAAATCTTTTTTTTTTTTTAGAGTACATTAAATTTCCTTTTCATTTCCTGTGACGTAAATCCTCCATAAAAGCATCTCTGAAGGATTCAGTGTAGCAAAACTAGAAAATAAATGATGTGGCAGTCAAAACAAATCAATTCAGTTTCCAATTGTTAAAAAAGGCTAAACATATTTTACTTACTTTTGCAACAGTTGTTTTTCTTTAAATCCGTCCGTGTCTTCTGTGTTTAGTCTATACTTAAGCCGTTTGGCTCAAATGAATGGCTCCGGTTTGATTTTTTTCAAAGCTTTTGTGCAGTTTGCTGTCATGTATTTGTATGTATGCAACAAAACACGGGGATTCAGACATGAGTCCTTCTCGGTGAAAAGCGAGGTGAGTTAAACAGCTGTCACGATTACATTCGCTGCGAAAATGTCAGTGCTGTAGAGCAACTCCAGAGGGCCAGGAGTGAAGCCGTAAATCATGTGATTATAAAATTTTAGGCTCCTGTGTTCATTGATTTTTTTTCATACAGTGAAATCACCTCTGGGCTGGATAAATGTCATTCCTGTTTACAGGCTTTTTCCCAGAGATGAGAACACAGTGTAGCATCTGCCAGCATCACATCCTGTACAAACTTCACCAAACATGGGATTAAAGGCAAAAAGGTACCACCACCCCCAGCCCCCCCAGTAACTTATTGGAATCACTGCAGGTAGCTGGACGGGCGCTTGCAGCCAGGTTGTAAAAAAATAAAAATAAATAAATAAATAAAAGTTTTGGTGTAAAAAAAAAAGTAGAATTTTTTGGACACATACCCCTCCAATCATCTCAAAATGCTCCTTCCTGTTGAAATCAATGGCTTTCCCATTGAAAAACCACTTGAAGACAGGACTGAGGGACGAATCGCCGGAAACCTCGCAAGGCAACACAAGGCTCTGCCCCACGGTGGCGTCCAAACTTAAAGGAGGAACTATAATCTTGGTTGGCTCTGAAGCATTGTGATAGAAAAAGAAAAAAATCATTTGTTGTAAGACGGCATCTGCCGAATGAAAAAGGTAATAAAGCTTAATTTGCCCAGAATAGTGAGACTGATTGTGCTTTATCAGTGTAATTAGGTGACCTTAAATAACTTCACTTAGAAAGCAAATGCCTTCCATAACTCAGTAATGAATATTTAAACACACTGCAATCACACTGTCAGCTAGAAAGAGAGAGAGAGAAAAAAAACCCCTCCCTCTATAATCATCATTATTTAAAAATCCCCAAAAATCTGAAAAATGCTACAGCAGCTCTTTTTAAATGAAATGTTGGTGACAAAATATTACTCAGTCACAGCTATAGACGGCGGTGGTTTGCCCCACTCGGCTACATGAACAATAACTCAGAGCTGACAAAACCTCAGATGACTTATATGTCTGTCAAACCGGCGGGAACATAAAACGGCTATATATTTCATTATCAATTTCATGCTTGAGCTGGTATTTTTTCCCATTAACAAAAGTTTAAACCCCTGGTTTTAAAAAAAAAAAGGCACAGCACTGAAAAAACCTGTAGAAAAAGAAAAGAAATACCTTTCACCATCAGCGTTCCGGTGCTGCTTGATGTACCAAAGTGGTTTCTGGCCACACAGGTGTACCTGCCTCCGTCGGATTTGGAGATGTTGGTGATGCGGAGAGTCCCGTCGTGCGTGATGGTCTGTCTGAGGAGACAACGCCAGAAGTGACTTGAATGAAACGTGATGATACCGGTCAAATAATTTACTTCCTGTTTTGAGATTTAAATCATTTGAACCGTTTCACAGGAGGTTCCACAATCTATCACAAAATTCTATTCATGCTCCTCAGAAGATAACAATTATCTGAGCTGAAGCACACCAGCTTTGCTGCATATTATCGATAGAATAGCTTAAACGCACATATTAATTGTGTGCGCAGCAGGCCACCAGGGCCAGGCAGGACGGTGATAGGAAGAAGAGAGCGACGCTGGAGAGAAGGGATCTTTACCTACAGCCTTATCTCTATTCAACATGTGCAGATAGTATCAACATGCCGTGAGTTATTCCCGACAGAACAACACTGACATATAGAGGAATCTTACTCGGAAAAAAAAAGAAAAAATGTCAGGCTCGTCCCTCAGGAGATGTAAAGTGGGGAGTCTGAGGAGAGCTCTTGAAAAAAACAAATGTAAAACTAAAAAAAAAAAAAAAAAAAAAATCAGCAGCACGGGATTGTTGAATCACCATTGGTGTCTGACTGTAACAGCATTTGACTTACTTTTATAGAATATATTTCCCTGGTGGAAATATGGACAATTAGATTTTCTCAAAGCGTGAGAATATTATTTTTATTGGTCCGGCTTAACAGGAATGAGGGGGGGGGAGACGGGACTGAACACTGAAAATCATTTTGTTTCCTTTACTCTGTAACATAAGTGACATTTTTTCTTTTACTGCCGTGATTTAGATTGCAGCTGAAATTGTTTTTAATTGAGTTCAAATCCATGATTGGTTGCTTGTCTTTGCAGGTAATCCTGAAATAAACTGACGGTTTTTCCAAGGGTAAAACCCGCCTCCCACCCAAAATCAGCTGGGATTGGCTCCATTAATATCACCTCACATTTACCTGTTTGGTGCACTTCCTCTATTCATGCAAGTTGCAGGCCAGCGCAAACGCACAAAGAAGATTAGGCTCTCCTGTGACCTTTTGGATTCAGTAAATCAAACAGAAATGCATCGAGCAGCCAGCTCAAAAATCAAACAATTTCACAGTGGTTTCCAAGAATAAATATGTATTCACTTGAGCCGAACTGAGACCCAGAGAGCATGTCTGACACAGGGGGTGTTTTGTGCTGATTTATTGACAATAATATCAAACGCTGAATGATAGAGGCGCGCTGAGAACATGACCTGAGGGGCAATGACTGCAAAACAAATAGAAACATAAAGAACCATATGGATTGAAGATAAACTCCCATTCCAGGATGTGGATTTCTATTCTTTTCCAAACGTTCTGTCTGAGTAATGCCTGGGTAATTTTTCACCTCTTCCTCATGATCTATCCATGGAAAACATGATGACTAATCAATCCAGATGGTCTCATGCTGAGCCAGGTCCAATGACTTACGGAAATTCTGTGGAAATACGGCTGTATGTATTGATCCAAGCCAGAGCCCAATAGCGAAAGTGCAACTGTACACTTCACTAATGCCAGTATGAAAATTGAAATATTATTTTTCACCTAAACAGAGAGTAAAATCAGTCACGAGTGCTGTAATTTAGTAAAAAAGTACAACAAATGGCTCTTCATTCCCCTTCTTCTAATAAAGAATTTACTCCTAAATAGCAAAAACACTGACAAACAATATTATATTAAAACAAGCAGGGATCTGTATTATATTTTTTTATAATAAGAAATCAGAAATGACCTATTTCATGAGTTAGTGGTTAATTCTGGTGAGAAAATTCTGTTTTTATTAATGCTTATTCTCTGATCATCCACTCTAGGAATAAAAATGAATGAGCTTGACGTGTTTTTACCCACAAATATTAAGCTCAATTCAAATCAAATATTATGCTCGGATAAGCAAACAGCATATTTCATTTTTATTGGTTGCATGCTTTTAATAAAAAAAGCATCTTTTCATCATCTCCCATCATTTTATTTGTTCACAGCTGTCTGAGGGGACGGGAGCATCTGGTTCACCTGGAGTTCACTATTTCCTAACTGTGAGCACCTGGAAATCCTTATTGTTTTATTCATTTCCTCACAGATTGATCCTGACATCCAGCATTTTTGACCGACTCGAAGATCTTTGAAAGACTAGGACCGGATGCTTTTAGGTTTCTAAATCATTCGTTGTCTTTGTTTTTGCTCCTCACAGATTACACTTCTTTTCTACAATAAAAAGGAACCAGATAAAACTAATACATGCTACCAGTGAGGATTAAGGCGTATATCTGAAGAAGAAGAGACCAAACAACACTGTGCTATGCAACAGCGACTTCTAAAGTCCCCTTGAGCCGAACCATAAATAACAATGACTCCTGGAAATGAAAATGACCACATGAGAAAACCCTAACAGATGCTATCGTAGCATGACCAGCGGTGCATACCCCTACCTATCGTCGTCCTTCAGGGGCTCGCTCCCTCTCCACCACGAGATTGCGGCCCTGGGGGAGGCGTGGGGACGACACTCTAAGACCACCTCGCCTCCCCTCTGGATTATCGTGGTCTTCTTCACGGGTCGCCGGCTGAAGTCGGGTGGGGAGGCTGAGGAAACAGACCCATGTTAAGGGCATTTGTCTCGCTTTGTGGAGGGGGCAACAGCTGTGCATCAGCAGAAAAAATGTCAAGTGCATCACCAGCAATTACTGAAATTGTATTTCACCGTGAGGCCGGCTTATTGTATGAAGGAATTATGTAAATGAAAGAGTGAGGCCATGCCTGAGTGAAGCGCCGCACCAGCCACTTCTTATTTATTCATTCACTTTCAGTGAGGAGGCATTTTTATTACACTGATGGCACAAGGCATGTACAGTACATCATGGCCTTCAGTTCAAATCACTGTGAATGACAGAGAATAAACAAACCGCTCACCTACAACCTTGAGCTCAGCGCTGGCATAAGCGGCGCCGTGTTCATTGTCTGCCACACACTGATACATCCCAGAGTCCGAAAGACTTATCCTGGATATGGTCAGTCTGCCGGCCTCCACGTGGATCCTCCCCTGCAGGTCAGGCCAGCTCATTAATGTTCATGAGTATCTTCTACTTTTTTGAGGGGATAAATGGAGGATTTTGACTGAACTTTGCTTTTTTTAAGGCAAAAATTTCTTCCCTGTTATAAATGGAATTACCTCTAAAAGAGATCTCTGCAGGGTAGAGTCTCAGATTGCTTTCCGTAAACTTTCAGTGTTACCTCAGGGTCTCACCTGTGCTGTTAACGGCTCACCATTCTTCAGCCATTTGTACGTGGGCCTCGGTTTACCGATGGCTTTACATTCCCACTGCAGTTTGGCATCAATCGCCATATGAGCGTCTTTCAGAGTTTGGACCCAGTGCGGATGTTCCACATCTGTGAAAAATGACAAGGAATCTGTTTGAGATGTATTCAGTTTTAACTATATATTATCACTAGATGGTCAGTGATAGATAAATGAATTTTTTTTTCTTGCAAAAACCTTGCATGAACAAGGGGCCTTTGCTCTTAATGTGAAATGAATTGGAACCTTGTTTTGACCACTGGAGTGGATTTGCAGCATGTGCGTAATTTACATGAACGAAGGCCACGGCAAATTTGCACTACTTGTTCCATTCAATTTGCTCCTGGAATCTGCGTATAATTAGCTCCCGATTTTATTCAGGCAGCCGTTCCGACCTGACCTACAGGTGCATGGAGATCAGAGAGTTTGAGCAGGGATGAAAACATGTTATCCTGCACATACTTAAAAAAAAAAAAAGTAGAACGATGCAGTTTACCTTGTTGAAAATTATACAGAACTTCATGTAAGTTGAAATATGAATAGAACTGAAACAAAATGTAGTTTAGAAAAGATCAGCAGAGGAAAAAAAAAAACAAGAATAGGTTAAACACTGAGGAAAATGTAATAAAATTTAGCCTCTTTAAAATCTTGGTCATAATAATTATGATAGCAGTCTGCTCATTTTGCACTTCACACTCGTCCAGGTTTAATGAATAAAACCATAAATCCCTTCCCTTTATTATTTGATGTTTTAAACTTAGCTGAGATATTGTGTATTTCTCATTACTTCCCCATTTGTCGAACTGAAAATGTGTTTTAGTAGCTGTAATTAATTTTTTTTTTTTTTTTTAAATAATTCAATACCAATTTCTAGTCTTTTTGCGGAATGATCACTTGTCATCTGCTCCACTCAGGCTTTCTTTTCTCCCTTCCAACATTCTCAGTAAACATTATTTTATTTAAATTTTTTTTACCTTTCAGACACACTGTTTTTTAGTCCGATGAAAAATGAAAGCACAATCAACCACAATTCTCTCTACTCTTTTCACAACCTGACCTTGAATACATGCATAGAGTCACATGAATTGTGCTGGCGAACAGAGCGTGCTAGAGATGACATGGAAACTACCCTAACAGGATAATGTGCGTCAGCCACAAAGTGCCAAATGATGCCTCTGCTGACAGTAGCGATTTTGCTTAAATTATTTATTTACTAGAATAGATTTAAGTAGCAATGTTGGTAGAATTTCTCCTTTTTTGTGTAGCTAAATGCTTGTTTTAAGGTAAACTATGGAAAATGGTGAATTTTACAACTTGAATAAAAAATAGAAATGACTCCATGTGCTTCAACTATCCTGCTCTGTCTCTGCTGACGTTGAGGCGAGAGGAAATATACGTCTTTGACAGGTCGCAGTTGAACACAGCTAGACTCAAAAAAATGCCCATCAACACAGTGAAAGCAGAAATGCAGGAACTTTCATCTTGACATGTTGTTGGTGAAAAATAACAAAATGAGACTTAATAAGAACATTTCTTTGTGCTTTCATAGAAACACTCGATATGCAAAAATCAGCAGAGATGTCATTAAAGAGTACTCCTTTGTTTCAAGTGCATGTCTGATGAATAAAAAAACAAAACTCGGGATTGAAGGTGGAGGAAAGACTAATCTTTCATTTTCAAGATAACAGATGTTCTTAAATAGTCACATTTTTATTTTCCAAGAAGAATTTCTGCCATTTAACACATTTGTTAAACTCAGCAAATGCCAAAGCTGCGACTTTAAACACGATCAAATCAAAGTGTTAGGAACAAAGCAGAAATTCGTTTTCACTCCATACCAAACATTAGGAAGATGAACTTTTAAAACTTATTCAGAAGTTTCTGCTGATGAATCACAGAGTCAAGGGTATTCTGACTGGGAGTTTTCGAAGAGAATATAATGTGAATTAATTTCTCTTCATGAATACTGTCACACAAAATTCTTGCAGTAACTTTTAGCCGCACCAAAGTGAAAACACGATGGCAAAAAAAATCCCTCTTGTGCCACTTCATGGCCAAAATGTTGCACATAAATTCACCGTAAAGACCGCAGTAGACAGCCAGGCAACACATATGTTCTAAACCTGCTGAAGAGGAAGTAACTCTTCATAGCAGCTGGTGGTGATAGTCTATATTCATTATTCAGAAGGTAAACCCGAGCACCTAGGACGACTGATTGGCCATTTTATGACGGAACCGGTTCATTGCAGATGGCCAAGTGTCTGTCAGAAGATTTGCACACGAGAGTGTGAATTAGAATTGAAAAACAATAAGAGCCTTCTGTGTTTTCCCTCTTGATTTAAGTCATTCCAGGTGTCTTGTGCACGGATTCGCTTTGCTGAACAACCAATCAGAGCAATTCCTGTCATCCACATACCGTACCCTAGATTCAACCTGCTCAATCGACCAAAAAAACACCACGGACAGGGACCACTGACTTTCACAGATGGCCAGTGACGTCCAGGTAAGAGTAGACCTTTCACTGGTACAACCTAACGAAATCCAAATAAATAAAGAAACAAAGAAAATCAATGTAGGTGTAAATGTTGAGTTGTAGTAGAATTTTGCAAGCCACATTAAAACAAAATCCACATCAAATCCATTTCTAAATTATGTTCATATTAAGGATCAGAAGGTTCACGTTCATAAAGGACTTAACTTAAATGTATATTTTGATGCTTGTGTGTGACTCCCTCACCACCTCTCAGGTAAATTGTTAACAAACTCAACATTTAGTTGTTTTTCACCGCTGAAGCGTAACGCACACAACCTCCCATGATTGTGGGTTCTTTCAAGTTCCCTTCTGCACTTTTGTTTTTTTATATTTTTGTATGTCTCTTGAGAGCTTATTTCTTTTTAATTTGTATTTCAATGTTTTCATGGCTTATCGTCTTTAGAGCCCATAATTTAATCAAAAGGCGCTAAGCATAAAGCACCCTGAATCACAGTTTACATGAAAAGCATGAGACAAAATGAACTTGCAAGTTAAAAAAAAAACCCAAAAAAACATCTGAAAAAAAAAATAAATAAAAGGGTTGCAGGCTGATATCCATCTTTTTAAATAACTCATCCACAAGTGCTACCGGGAGGAGAGGTAAAAATGCCAGGGTAGATTTCCAAAAAACATGCATTATGACCACAAATTAGGTCCAGATTATCCTCAGATTTAAAATAAAATATGTCACTTTACTACAAATAATAAACCACTTGTTGTCATCGAACAATGAATTAAACTACCAGTCTCCTATACAAGGAGAAACAGATTATCAGCCATATCCATGTACAGTAATGGGAAGAAAAAGTAAACTTGGCTCCTACTGTAGAATAGAAGTTGTCCTCTGGCAACATTTCGTCCTCTGCTGTTTTCGGCGACACACTCGTACACACCAGCATCCTCTGGGCGAAAATACGGGATTTCCAGAACACCACTGGAGTGGTTGATTTTAATCTTGCCAGGGAGTGGATTTCCATCTGCTCTTCTCCAAGAGATAGAAGGCACTGGGCTGCAGAGGTCACACACAAAAGGTCACGCTGACCACATGCTCATCGCTGCCATGTTTTGTCAGGCTGCTGTAACGGAGGATGTCTGGCCAAACTCACAGATTTGACAGTATAATGAGTTGCTCGTGTTTCTGACACTTACTTTCCTAAGGCGAAGCATTCCAGTTTAACTGATGATCCTTTCGAGACTTGGAGGGTGTCGGGGAACTGAACCTCAATCTTTGGCTCGTATTCGCCCATCACCGCTGCATGTGTGGGATGAAACCAAATCTCATCAGTCGATGCACAAAACACGGACAAGCATCTCCCTGTGGCTCATAATGAATGAAAGAGCTGTGGCGTGGATGACACTGGCAGAGAAGCAAGCGAATGTGTCGTAAGTCGGTGTTTGGCTTAGCGGACGGATGAGTTTGGATTACATATCTGCCTTAGCTCAAATCTGAAGTGGTACACATAAATGGTCCTGATGGGGTTTAGTAAGTGTGACAAGCTCCTTGCTGTGTGTGTGTGTGTGTGTGTGTGTGTGTGTGTGTGTGTGTGTGTGTGTGTGTGTGTGCCTGCATGCAGGTTGTGTCAGTATAGACTACATTTCTGGTTATGCAAATATGTGCCGTCATGCAGACAAAGACAGTTTCTTGCATACATAACCCTGTATGGTTCAGAGGCTTCAGGATGGTGCGAAAACCTTGCTACTAAGCAAAAGGAAAAAAAAAAAAACAGCGTCACGCTGAAGACAAGCGATTTATCTCCCAGGCTCGCCCTCCCTCTGACAGTGTGTGTCACTTCAGTGCGCAAGATAACCAAGAAGCAGTAGAGGCAAACCAGGGATGCTTACCGTCTCTGCGCACCACCACAGGGGTGGGAGAGCTGAACACCGTGGTATTGGTCATCATGTTTCTCACAGCACACGTGTAGTTCCCGGCATCGGAGGCTTCAACTTTGGCTATGTACAAGTTACCCGTCTTTTGAGAGATGAAACGACGGGCGTCCTGTTGCAGGAAGCTCCTTTGTTCATCAAAAACCCATGAATATTTAATCTCTGGAAGGAAAAACAAGACATACGTTTTCAATGCCATACCCAAAATGACAATATATCATATATGTTGTACATAACTAAAACTATACACACATATCTCAAGGTATATATGATAGAAAGCTTTTCAACATCATATAGACATCATGCACGAAAATGTTTTCAAAATGTAACGCACAAAATAATGTATACTGTATGACAGTCGAGGATTTATGTAAGTCTAAACATATGCTGCTGTCTAATTGAAATATTTCAACAGGTACATTTTTTCCAAGTTTTATTTTATTTCATTTTTTTGCTTCAGCTCCATGTCTGAGAAAATACATCTACTTTTGGGATGTTGCCAGGCTGCTCCTATCTGCATCATATCTTTGCACCTCCGAACCTTTTGCCAGTTTCTCCGACCCTGGGTCTAAGCTGTCTTGTAACCAGATAAAATGTGCTGCAAGCTGGAGTTCAGGGCCTCACAGCAGTGGTCATTCTGAGCCGTGGCATAAATAGTACATTTTTTTGTCCGTGGGACTTTGGTCTACCATTTGCCTCCTTACTGTGAGCTGCTCATGATAGAGGAAGTAGATTCTCAAGAGTGGTAGGTGCTGTCCCCATCATTCACCACGATTTATAACCTTTTTGTGATTGGTTAAATTGAACAAGTTATCAAGCCTTTGCCTCATCACTGCCATCACATTCTCTAGTTTGTGTATAAGATACAGAATTTGTGAAGTTGCTAGATACCAAGCCCTGGATAAATTCGGAGTGTGGAAAACACGGACTGAGGTCAAGTTCAGACTAACACAGTCTGATTTAGTGCTATCCCATCATTCTTTTCAAATGCACTTGTGTTATTCTCAGCAAAGAGATCAGTACACAGTGTCCAGGCAAAAGAAGGCAGGGGTGTCCTTTCCTGTCCCCTTTTGCAATGATGTAATGTCCTCCAGCAATAAAGCAGGGACATCTGCAGTAGATTGTTAAAGAGAACAAGGTAAGTCTGCTGCTTCCCTCATTATTATAAACTTCATTTTGTTGTTTTATAGACCTCTGAGCAGTGTAGGGTGTTTTATTAGTCTTTGAAGTTACACTTCATTGCACTGGTGTTACGTGACACAACACGCCCACCGTACATCAGCCGTTGAACTTCATCTAAAATGTGAATTCCATGTCTGACATGAATGATTTTGGTCTTTTCATATTCCTCAACTGTAGTAGCAATGGAGACAAATTCTGACTCATTTTTTTTGAACGCGAATTCATTGTTAGAACAAACATATTTCATAAGGTTGACAACAGGTTTTTTTTTTAAATTGAATTTATTGTTATTCATTCTTTGAAGAACTTCGGATTCCATATTCTTGCATAAAAATTGTCTTATGAATTGATTCGATTGGTTGATTTGCCATGTTAATTCACATGGGGATTTAGCAAGAAAATGAAAAAAACTAAAAACAAAAAACTGTGTAAGACCTAGCAAGTAAGAAGGGAGCGTGGAAAAGACTGCAGGGACCATGGAGTGAACTTGGCTATTAGTGCAGCCCTCCTGCATCAGACACACAACACTGCAGTCAGTCCTTTGACTGGGCAGATGGTTAAAAAGTCTCACTTGAGGGAAAATAGTGAATTAAAATCATTAAACCTAAAGTCAGGGCAGAAACCGACAGACCTTTCATGGTTATAGACTATCAGAGACTGGCTCTGTTTGAGAGCTGCAGTCTCAGAGCAACAGAGGACTTGCAGGCATATAATCCCATGTCCTCTGACAGAGTTTGACTCTCAGCACACCGCCTGTTAGACAACTTACCTATTGATTCCTCAATACGCTTCAGATTATTTTTTTCTAATAAGCCTCTCTATTTCCCCCTCAAATGTTACATCAACAAGGAATGAATAAGTTTTGACACAATGTGAATCCAGTGACAATAAAAAAGAACATTTTGCACCATTTTTCAATTTCAGAACTCCTCCAGCGAGTATTATCACGCAGCGCAAATCCTATCAAACGTGTGACTATATTCTGTTCAAGAGGAGATGCAAAAAAATTGAGGATTTTTAAAGGGAGAGAGAGGGGAGGCTGGAGGGCAAATTGTTTAAGTGTGGAATCCCACGTGGCCGCAGGATTCAGCTGGCAACAGAGAGCGGAGAAAGGCTGGTACACTGGCGTGAAATTGCACTGGTGGGCACCGAATGGCTGCAGGAGTGCAGACCACTTTGAGGCTCTGCTAATCAGTAGCGCGCAGACACATGAGCCTACCCACAGCTGTGCCATGGGATAAATGCTCCCTCGGCCACAGAGGCTACCGGCAACCTTTATTACCCGCAGATAAGTTACGCAAATCAAGAGTTAAACGGCAGTCGCGGATGAGCAGTGTTGACGGCTTTATAGATGACAGCGTGGCCGCAGATCATAAGGGGTGAGAAAAGTAGGCTCAAGGTTGAGGAAACTGAACAAATACTAGGTGTTAATGAATGCATATGTGTAAATGTAATGCAATAACATTAAAAAGTCATATGGATGTAGTTAAAAAAAGAAACAGGAGGAGATGACAGGATGAGGTAAACCCAAAACAGAAATTGCATGGGCAAAATCAGCAGAGCGGGGAACAAATAAGTCTAATATGGGTGTGAGGCAGTCCAAAACAGATAAGAACGACATTTGTACCTCCATAATGGGGTGGGGGGCCGCAGAGCAGAACCACAGCTTGACCCTCTCTCACCGACACAGTGTTCCTTGACTTCCTGGTGAAGTTCTGCAGAACTGTTGAATGTAAAAATAAAAACTTTGGAAGTCAAAGGGGTTTAAGGGATGCAATAACTTTATCTAGAAGTCACTGCTTAAATGTCAAACCAATAGAGCCCCCTAACCTCCCACCCCTCCATTAATATCACAGCAGGGGTTCGGGGTAGAGGGTGCACCTCACCAGTTGAACTCGAGAGATTATTTTCACCTTCAATTATATGCTGGAGTGCTGTGCAAGAGAGCAAACAGTGGGAAGATATATCAATCACAAAAGCTTGGAAGTTCCAATCATTTCCCAAGAGGGATAAGACAAACATGAGTGGGGATCATATCAGAACTTGGCCCTAATAAAAATCTACCAAATGAAGACCTCCTTCCTTCATGCAAGTGGTGTGAAAAGAAATGCAATGATGAAAATGCAAAACCGTAAAAATCTAGAATCTAATTGTTTGTTATGTTTCTAAAAAATGCAAAATTTATCAAAAAATTAAAAAGTGTTTTGGAATTAGCACTCCAACATGTGAATATATATGACTTTATTGAACCTAGAAGTCAGTTTAAAATGACTAAACTCTTGACATCATATTTGTAAGCCCTGCTGCGTGTTAAAAATCAGTCAATCAATCAAGCATGTCCAGGTTGGTGCAAGCGTCAGTATTTTTGTGAACAGGCACTCTCATCTGTGTACACCATGGGATCAAACATAATAGAGCACATTAAAGTGATTGTAAGAGGGTGTGATAGCCATGACCAATCACGTTCGGTCCTTTCATCTGCAGGTAAACGCAGGGTTCATTCAGTCATGGCACGCTGGGAATCCTGACGAAAGTTGTTATCGACTGGGCCAACAATAATGAGCTTCAGCATGAGTGTGAATTCACAGCAGTCAAGAGCAAAACAGGTCCTTTTCAAAATCGCATTGAAATATTTCTACAAGTTGAAGAACCAATGGTCACCATGTACAAGGTGTAGAGAAATGCAGTTTATTCATTAATATGAGGATCCGTACAGTAACAACATATGTTCATTTACCTCCTGGGTACCGCAGAGATAAACCACCAAAAGCATCACTTCAATATTCCACCATTCTCTCCAATGTATGTGCATAGGCCGTTTGTGTGTGTGTATTCAGGCCCATATGTGTGCGAAGTAAAAGTGTGTGTTAAGTGTATTGAATAAAGGAAATAAATAAATAAATAAATGTCGATACATAAAGAATTTCCTCTTCTTAGATGTTACATTTGACTGTTCTTAAGTTTATTGTGGAAGTGCAATTCCTAATATACACTGTGAATAGAAATGATGTCAGTAATAATAATAATAATAATAATAATAATAATCAATCCTTTAATGAGCCCCTTTTTACTTTAAATATTAACATATATACATATACATATATATATACATATATACATATATATATGTATATATATACACAGTGGTACCTCTAAAGAATGTCTCTATATACGAAATTTTCTACTTGCGAAACGCCTCAACAGGAAAATATTGCTTCTAGTTACGAAAAAAATTTCGAGTTACTATAGGTAAAAATACAGTATGGGCTGATACTGGCACCTCCCAAAGGTTTCTGAATGCAACATTCTCATAGCTGCTCTGCCATTGGCTATTACCTAGCATCCTGGCATCCCATTGGCTAAGAGGGACCTCTGTGTGTAGCTAGATAGTCGTTTATGCAGCGTCCTCGTCATCCGGCCCTTGACCCATGAGGTGTTCTGATAGTTTTACGTAAATATATTAACTTTTAGAGTATTCACTATGGACCCCAAGAAAGTGACGGAGAAAAGAGGAAAAGAAAAGAAGAAGAAAAGAGTTTTTTTGTCCGTACAAACAAAGCAAGAGATAATAGAAAAGCATGAAAAAGGGATGCGTTTGGTTGATCTCTCCACAGAATATGGCCGTAATGCAGCTACAATCACCACTTATTAAAACAAAAGGAAGCCATAAAACACCGGGGGTTTAAGGCATTGCTCAGGAGGTGAACTGGCACCTCTCCCTGCCAGTTCACAATCCAAACATTTTGGCTGACACGGGCCGTGAACCGGCGACCTCTCGACACCTAGGCCGAGATTTAGTGAACTGAGCTACTGCTGTCCCAAAACATCAACTATCCTCAAAACAAAAACAGAACTTAAATCAAACAAGATCATAAATTAGACACCATAAAGAATTGTGTCTTGGGACCCAAATACATGTTGCATATTAAGAGGGAATCGCCTTCATGTTAACATGCAGGAATACAAATGTTAGCATGCAATGCTGCATTGTATTTTGTGCTCATTAAATCAGTTAGAGGTGTAAAATTTACCGGCAACGAATATGATAATCTGGTAATTGTGTGGAGGCACTGATGGTCAGAATCAGCTGAGTCTCCTGCTTCTGTAATTACTCTGAATAAATGGATTTTACATGGTCCGAAGAAATAAAATATAATATGTGGGCTAATGGAAGTTTTAAATCACTGCTAATAATAATTCATATTAGATGATTAATCAAGTAATGGATGGTGAAAATGATCATTATCACAAAAAAGCAAAGTGCAAAGGAACAATTCCATTTCTCTAAGATTTTACAGTATATATGGGGGGGAAAAAAATAGAATTTACTCACAGGCAAACTGTACTCTTGCCTCCCTGCTGACGATGGTCCCAAACGTGTTGGTAGCGATGCACTGATATACGCCTCCATGATTGATTACGTGTGGATCATTGATCAAGAGGTTCCCCTCTCCAAAGCTGTAGTTTGGGTCTGTCTTTATTTCTCTCCCATTCACTTTCCACCTGGAGATAAATTGAAATATAACAACTGCTTTGTTGGATGAGGGGTTTCTCCATTACTCCCAGTTCCCAGGTCTGCTAATACTGTGATTTTTATTTAATCCTTATTGTTCTGTTGAATATTTTTTGAGGGAGGAATCTAAGAATCATTCCATAGGGACAGATCATAAGAAACATAATTAATTCTACTTCTAATGAGTGGCTACACTGAATGGCACAGCAGTAAGACAGCCGGGTGTAGTTTACATATCAATATTTTGTACCATACCTTCGCTATTGCTACAGAGTGTAATTACTTAATAGACAAACAAAGGCCAGGAAAAACACTCACCTGTAATAAGGAGGTGGATTTCCTTTTGCTTTGCAATTGATAAACACTTGCTTATCATCGGTGCTCAGAGGGAAAATACTGTCACTGGGCTCCTGGGTGAAGACAGGACCATGGCGTGTGTTCTCTATGTTGAATAAAAAAATAAAAAAATAAAAAAACACACACACACACACACGGGAAAAAAAAAAAAAAACCTAAACACATTAGCTGCAAAATGTTGCTGAGACAGTGACAGCAAATTAATGAAAAAAAAAACAAAACAATCATTCAGGGCTCAGAAAAGCTTTACATAAACTCCGCACCCATATAATTAGCTGTCAATGTAGCTCTTTGACTCAATTCCGCATTAAATCAACCCTCTTATGCATATGTCACAAGGCAGATAATGCGCTATGATGAGAGAGCAATTAACTAAAGACAACCCTGTAGCATTCTCATTAAAAGGCTTTTTCTATCCAGTCACCACATGAAGTTGTGGTTTATTTGTTTTGCCCTCATTCAAGGGATGCTTACGTGCAAGAAATCTAATTAATGTGGCTAACCAGTTTAAGGTAATAGTTTGATATAGTGATTTGAAGTAACCTGGCATTTCCAATTACATTTTAACACATTCTGCTTCATTTAAGAGTCATTATTAAGATGGAAGTGCAGATTAAGGAAATTTGCAATACAAAAGGACATAATGGTTGTGCAGATGAAGCAACGGTCCACAAAATCCCACCCTCCCTAATTATCATGGCTGCACTTGTCAAGCTTAGCATTTTTTTTTACAGCATATTGTTAGTTTTTATGAAGTTTAATAATCATGTAAAAATGTTTCATTAATGGGAATCTGTGATTAAGACAGTTAGAGTACCCTTCTAGTCCTAAAAGTATTCACTTTTTTTTTTTTCCTAAATAAGAATATTAAGTTTCCTCTCTGGATAATGATATACACACAGAAACTGGCACGTTTCTGTTTTCCTGATTCATAGCTGACTGTCTGAATTCTCTCTGTGCTCATTGAACACGGGCCATTGAGCTTGATTGGTGGCTTCCCCCAAATGAAATGAAAGTATGATGTGGAAATCTGAAGCCTCTGGTGGACATAAACTGAGAATGGACTTATCAAGCTTTTACACTTGTGTCCAGAAGTGTAACTCCTGGAAAGAGAAGAAAGCAATAGATTCATTCACAGGGGAAATTTAAGAAAGAATAAAGAACATGCCGACCTACCATATAGATACTGGAGGTAAGGAATGCCCCCTTCTTGGCCTTGCTAGAAAATGTTTGTTGTGTTGCAGCTGGTAATGAGTTTATTAGTCATGTATGCTAATTACTGAGCTCGTGTGCAAGAACATAAATAGAGCTTTAACATATTTCTTACATTTTTTTCTTTGTTTTTTGGTGTTAGAGGGATAATGTAGATTCTTTGTCAGATATCACCCTAATGCATGTGAAGAAAATCAGGAGCTTTATGGGCCGTCTTTACTCTCCCATGACTGCTAAGCTACAATTGGACGAGGACAGTTCAAGTTCTATTATTTGAGGTGATACTTGTGGTGTTTCACAGACAACTACTGTAGATCCAGTTGCTGCTGAACTCTTCTAAACTGTAAGACAATTGAAGAGAATGAAATACCAAAACAACCTGGTCAATGTAATATTCCATGTCATGAGTGATTAGAAAGACCGATAAGCAATCTGTCTGGCAAATTGTCTTGACGCATGAATAACTAGTTAAAGTTTACATGTGCTATGGATGAGTGGTAGAAAATGAATGGATGGATGAAGTTTACATGTGCTGGTTCCAATATTCACCCTTTAAAAAGCCCGTGTCTATTTGCGTCTTGTTTGCATGTGTGTCTGCTCAGTCAGGCTTGTTGTTTTGGTGAGCTCCAGCCAAACGATCAATGCACAGGAGTAATTAACCAATGTTGCACTAATTACTCCCATGAAATCTAACATTTCTCCAATAGAAATTGGAACACTGGTGTCCACCCTCTTTTTCCTCTGACTCTGTGTCAGGCGCCTGACCTGCACACAGTTCTTTTAATATTTTCTTTTTGTGTATATGAAGGAGGAGGACATTTTTTTTTACCTATCCCTAACCTTGAGCAGGACAAAAAAGCGTTTCCTCCCACCCCCTCACCATCATCATTCTAATGAGAGTGGGAGTCTTTGCCTCAGGTAAGGGCCTTGTTTCCCTAGCCTCTGAGGGAGGTGCTTCATTTTTACCCTCATTGCAATGTCCTTTAAATTAAGCAAATTAATGAACCTTTAATTGCCAGGCTATTTCACCTGGGAGATGATCTAATGGTTGGGGTGCATGCCTGTGAACAGGATTGCCTTGTAAACACTGTAAACAGCTGCACTGACCAGTCGAACACATGAACACACAGGAATGTAAATCTTAAAGTTTTCATGGGACTGTTAGCGCAAAGCAGATTATATATATATATATATATATATATATATATATATATATATATATATATATAAATACACATATGCATGCGTACTACAGAACAATCTGCCATATTGCATTGCTCCGCATTGTCTTGCATATGCAGGATGTATAGATATATCAGAGGGGAAACTGCTGACGAGGTGAGGTGCTAAATCAATGGAAATGGAAGCACAACACTACAAAAGGCCGCACTCCATACGATGTATACATTTACATGTATTTGTTCGATCAGTTGTGAAGCATTAGAGGGAGCAAATACATCAAATGTGAATGTTAAATCTCGCTACTTTTTTCTAAGTTTTACAGGTGATCACATCCAGGTATAAAGCAGGAAGTCCTTACAGATACTTTAACTTTTTAACGCCGCTGTAGCTCATGCAGATGTTAAAGGAAACCCTCTACACAGTCGTACAAATCAAATGTAATGTTGAGAAGATAGTCAGCGTGGCTTTTTTTTTTTTACAGGGCTCGCCACATTTCGCTTGTGTCGGCGGCTGAACATAAAGCAGGAAAATTGCATAATAAAACAGGAAAGTATAAAATGAATCAGAGAGAGGAAAATCTCTCCTTCTCTAAGTTCCAAGTGTCTCTTGAAATGTAAATCTTCCATTTATCAGGAGAGATCTGAAACGA
Organism: Antennarius maculatus; assembly: GCA_013358685.1. Taxonomy (NCBI): domain Eukaryota; kingdom Metazoa; phylum Chordata; class Actinopteri; order Lophiiformes; family Antennariidae; genus Antennarius; species Antennarius maculatus. The sequence goes on along the minus strand of CM023609.1, from coordinate 23,520,993 downwards.
AAATATAAATTCTGGTGCAGTTAGTTTCAACATCATAGTTAATCTTGGGTGAAGAGGCACTTTAACTTTATCCTATCACAACCTCATCTTATTAAAAAACAGGAATTGCACGTCTAAATTGAAAAGTCAGGTTCTTATTTGCCTTGAAATGCTCTGATAAGCTCTTTTCCACTGAAGGGAAATCTGCAGATATGGCTGTGTTTTTGCTCTGTCGTTTCGATCCTGGTGGTTAATTTTACCCAGAGGCGTCTAAAAATATGGTTCCTTCTGAGAAAGTGATAATTTTCTGCCAAATAAACCTAACAAGCATGAGAACGAAGCAAACCCTCCTTGCGAGAGTTGTATGCATATCAGGTATGTCATGAAAGGCAACTTGACTTGGTGTCTTACCAGCCAGGCACTCTTTGAGTGACAGAAGGATTAACAGTTTCCATGGCAACCACATCTTCATTTTCCAAGGTCAAAGATTCTCCTGCTTCCCATCCAGTTGCCAGAGAGTGGGAAAATGTCTTGGGCGAAGCTCTTCCGTTTTGCTTTGAAAGAAAAAGGAGGGCAGATGAGCGCATTGGAGATGAGGAGATGCCTTCTACATTAAGCCGTTTGGGAGAGAAGAAACAAGAGCAGGCAAGAACTTTGGGTAAATCGGTTAACCATTAATAATTCATTCGCCCAAATAGGAGGTGCCGAGATAGGAGCTGATATTTAATGTGCTGCTACACTGCTTGGAAAAATAACAGAAAAAAATAAAAAAACAAAACAGAGACGCTTACAGCAGCAATAGATGAGCAGCGCACCCTGCCAAAGGTGATGTTAGCTTTTTAGAATTGTGGGTTCAACAGATTTATTCTGGAAAAATGTATTATGTATTACAAATTCAATATATAGAGAATACTAATGAGTAAATGCAAAGAGAAATCCCCCGGGACAAATGATTTCAATCGAAAAAATGCAGGCAGGCAGCAAATCTGTGATCGATCATAATGCTAGGAACTATTGCCATTGATTTAAAAAAAAAAAAAAAAACCATATACTTCTGTCATTTAGCCCTTCTGCAAGAAAAATAGATTATACTGCTTTGAGTCCATAGTCAAGTAATCACATGTAATTCTGAGACTATTGTTGAACGCTTCAGTTATCAATGCACTGTCAATCGTTCTTATTAATGCAATTTCCTCTGGGATTAATAAACTATCTATCTATCTATCTATCTATCTATCTATCTATCTATCTATCTATCTATCTATCTATCTATCTATCTATCTATCTATCTATCTATCTATCTATCTATCTATCTATCTATCTATCTATCTATCTATCCATCCATCCATCCATCCATCCATCCATCCATCCATCCATCCATCCATCCATCCATCCATCCATCCATCCATCCATCCATCCATCCATCCATCCATCCATCCATCCATCCATCCATCCATCCATCCATCCATCTATCCAAAAAGTCTCTCTTTCTAAGCTTCTAATGAATAATCATCAGTTTCTCAACATCAGTAGTATATTAAAAAAAATATCCATATGAGGAAATCAATGTGTTCATTTCAAAAGCGAAAATACAATATAAAAATACATGCTCTATTTATACAAAACCAAAACTTAAAGAATCATGGAGGGTTCATAAAGTACCTTATTCTTATTTCTTAACATTTTTAATTGTGAAATGAAATGCAACAAATACAGGATTTTACTGATGCCCCCAGCTTGTTCACTCGTCAAGGAATTTATTACGAAACACAACTGAATCAGATTGGAATCAATTTTATTTGTTTCTTTATTTTTGTTAATCGCCCATCCCCACACAAGATGTTGTCAACATCTATTAAAACTTTTTCGAGCTTCCGGGCAGAGACACGGGCCGACACACACGGGTGATCACACATCTAATTATTACCTGAATCCACGGTTCCCCATAGCTCTGAGGAAATTAAGATGAAGTGAACTTAAACTATCTGGATGCCACTGAAATGACTTTAAATGAATGCCAATGGATCCATTCAGGCTGCTTGTGTTAATAAGCGTCTATTAACAAAATAGCCTCATAAACAAAGGAAATTACATTTTGTGTTTACAGTTACTTTTGCCTCAAAGTAGCCCCAAAAAAGGCAGTTGCGTCAAGTTTTAGATATCCCACATCACAGACTGACATGTTTGTGACAGTCTTTAAACTAGTCGATCAAATAAAGTGTTTTCACTAAATACACCACACCTTTCCAGGAAATACCCCAAACCCCCATCAAGTCATCATTTTAGTTTAATGTTAATGGGTGGTTGTCAGAAATGTTACAAAGAAAGCTAGCAGCTGCTGTTCTAGGATTTATTCATACTCACGACAGGTTTTAATGAACAACACACTTCAATGAGATCTTATAAGAATTGCATTTATAAAAAAGTTTCCTCCTGTTGTCGTGGAGAGAAGAAGGTGGACAGAGGTACACAGTAGCTGTGTAGGGAGTGAAGTAGATTAATTCTGGCCTCCGTTATTTATTCTAAGAGGCCATGATAGTGATCATCCAAGCTATATCTTGGCAGCCATTATTATTGATTTGGTTTCCAATTTTTTTAACCTTATGCCTTTTTGTTTGTCTTCCTGTCCACAGTCTTGTCATGAGTCTCCATCAAACGTGAATGGATGAATCAATAAAAGGAGATTTGATTGATGTCTTTCTTTATGAGACTCGCTGGGATGATATATTTTACTGGTCAGGGGAAAAACCAATAGAACAACTTTATTCATGCAACAACAGAAGACGCATTCCTTAGACAAGCATAGCTTTCTGAACCATCAAATGGTTTCTCACACAGGTGCTGCTCTGAGTGTAGCTAAGAGCCAAAGATGTTGTATTATGTTAATTAAAGTACAGAGTGAAAAGAGGCCAAATGAATGACACAAAGCAGTGTGGGGCGAGTTTCTGTACAAATAAATACAAGGTCTTTAGTACGAAACCTTGGAAACTTTAAATAGATGTGAAATGTTTTCCAGACATTTTGTCAAAACGCCTATCTGCAATCAATACCGTTATAGGCCAATGCCTGTAAGTAATTCCAAATCAATATGATTTAAAATTCAAATGTACTTGCCGAGCTCCGTGTGAGATGAACCAAGAACAAGTCAAATTACGCTCAGATGAAAATCCTACAAACCCCGCATCTTAAAAGCAGTCTGAGGATATTGACCGAGTTACAAATACCTTATAAACTGCTGAAAATTTGTGAGTCCTCTTATTGATCAAACTTATTCAATCATTACATCTTGATGGCTTGGAGTCTGACTTTAAATTAGTTGGAAGCTTTTAATGAAGTGGATCTAATTGCACCGTTTGACCTATAACTGCTAGATAATACTATAATTTCTGTATTACTCATTCATTTATTACTTCATTCATGCATCTGAATGAAGACAGAGTGCTTGCCAATGTTAGGATGGTCGATAAGGATTTACAGCCATTGGTATTAAGTGGATTGTGAGGATATGGGAACCATTACAGTCCATTGCAGAGGCTGTCTAACAAGCCCCTGCAGCCTTGAGTCATTAGCGTATGTGCTCTGCCCGGTTATCAATGTTAATTTATTTTCGCTGCAGTCAGCTGTCCACTTTTACTTTCAAGCTGATCAACTGTATTTTGTCTACTTCCAAACACATGTCTCCCCCTTGTTCATTTGGAATTCAAAGTCCTACTCAAAGACCCTGATTGCATTTACCTCTAGACAGTAGCTATTACGCATTGTGAGGAAATGCAGAGGCCACAATTTCATAAGGGAAAATTTGTGAGGGAGCTGATGATGTTCCTCTATCAGATAGCACAATTCTGTTTTAATGATGCATAGTTCTTTGGCATCCTTGGGGAGAATGTGTTTCTTGGTCACAGTCCAGAAATTTAAAGTAGTTGCTTGTGATCCCCATGATTAATTTATATACCCTAGAAAAAATACAATGGTAATAATTCTTGTGCCTAGAGGATGGTGGTCGCAGGTGCTGGAAATACCAAATGGGATGAGGCCAAGTTAATGGTGCCTGGAAGGGAAACTATCTGTCAGGGATAATCCCTAATACTGTAACACCCAGGCATAGATAATGTGCTTTCCCCCCTGCCTATCGTGCTAGCCAGTGATATCGAGATAGCTGTGGAGAAGTGATTAAATGGGGAAGGGATATTGACATGGATATATGTACATATCTGGAATGAAGTACGGCTTGATTTGATGTTTTTTTAAATGATTTGTCAAATGATGCAAAAAAACCCCCCAAAAAACGGAGCTGGAGATTTCACTGTGAACTCCGGTGAGTCCTGTTGCACTTCATTGCACACTGAGTAATCGGCAAAACACGTGACAGCAAAAATTAACTGCAGCCACCTTGTGAGAGGTAATTAACCCCCCTCCTAACACATCGAGAGCACAAGGTCCCATGAAGACATCAGCCTGACACCATATTATCATGGCTCGCAGCCACAAAACAGTATGAAAATCTACATCCTTGTTAATTTCACCAATTGTTCAAGGAAACCATTTCTCTTTGGTTTATGTCTTTGTTGCATCATAGAAGTTTCCAGATTGTCGATATTTAGAAGAGATTCTCAATTCTGGTTTATCTATTTACATGTTAAATCTAGTTTGCCACAAGGGAGCATAAGCATGCTGCAGCTCGACTAGGAAAGTGTCACTCACAGTGTAAATGCATATTACACATCGAGTAAAAGGAGTAGGACAATATTGAAAGCTAACATCCTGTCAATTCAATACAGACTCAGCAAACAGAGACGTTCATGTAGTTGGTGGAAAGTGCAGAGAATATGTGAGATGAATACTCACACAAGCTTAAAGTAGGAAGGCATAAAGAACAGTTTCTTCCGAGTAATATGCTTTGCATACTTAAACGCAGAATTCTAAATTGCCCCCTTTCTTATTTCAGAGAAAAGGGGATACAGAATGTCAAGGTTCTTTGGACAGAACGCTCTATTCCACAGCGTCATTAGCTTTAACTTGCTGCATACCCCTGACAAAAATGCTTCCCTTTAGAAATAACCCATACATGTAGCACCGATATCCATTGTTTGAACATTTGGTTACGATGTAACCAGTGTTTTCTGAGTAAAGACACAAAACTGTTTCTCCACATGGGTCCATATTTCATGGTTACACTTCAATTCAGACGCAACTTTTAAAGTTCAAAAGATTATTTTCTTCTTATCATGAATGCTTTCTATCATCTTTTCTGGAAATAGGGCAAAGTAAAACTTTTCCCAATCTGTTCAAGTTTTACATGGGACTCAGTTAATCAATTCAGAGATGAATAATATCTGTGTTCACTACTAAGTTCAACCCATTCAACATAGTTTTGACAAGTGTTCTTTTGACTGTCTTTGTAGATAAGTGAGAGATTTTTTTTTGTGTGTGTGTGTGTGTGTGAGAGAGAGTGGAATAAGCATGAAATTTCAATTAAATAAGTCTAAATTGTTGTGTTAAACTTATTTCATTGTGTTCTTTTCTCACATGTAAATATCAAGCCTGGCAAAGAGCTGCCTCAGGTCAACAATGTTCCAGGAAATATCACGCTGACAATTATGTTTTTCACAGGAAGATGCAAGGCAGTGCCATTTAGGTGCCATTTAGGATCCTAGCGGTGCCTGGTGGACTTAAATTTCTCTTACGGCATAATTCATAAAAGAAAACTGTAATCATGAGTCTTATGCAGATGTTTCAATCGTTATTAACTCAGATTATTTGTTTTTTTATTATAATGATTTAATACTTGCAACACACAAATGTGATAAAATGTTAAAGGCTATGTTGTGTTATGGAGTTTGTCCATGAACAAACATATACTCAAAATATATTGAAATTGTGCAGTTTTCAAGGAGTATAGTTTTATGAATGGTTGTAAAATAGTGGAGCTAAAATTTAGACTTAATTGCAAATGAGTACTCATAACTAAAAGGAAACTTAAAAATACTTTTGGAGAAGTATTGGCACACTGGCATGGTGATGGCTATGACTATACACCCTTTAAGCCTCAGATGAAGCCTCTACACAATGCAGCACCAACACCCTCTAAGAGGATCCCCTGCTAGCTACCACATGACAGGTGGGGGCGTGATGGGTTTCATTGCCCGGGGCTCCCTGGAGTCTAGCGTTGGCACCAACTAGTTACGAGCAGAAATGTCATTGTTTACTAGTGGGATGCAGCTCCGCTCATCATGTCTTCTTTGTTCTTCGTTACCATTCCCAGTCATTGTTCTTCACTTTGTTCTATACAACAACCAGATGGAAAGAGACGTTGCAAAGTTTATTCTCCTGTTTCACAATGACTCTTTATGACAGAGCAAATGTGCTGTAAAGACCAAACAAAATGATTTACAATGGAGAGAGCACACGCAGAAAATGAGACTGTCTGGTGAACACAACAGACACTAATATACCACCAAAAACTGCACCTGTAGGGTAATTACTGTCACTGACTTCTGACACTCTTGGGACGCTGTGGCTAGAGTAAATCTAGTGTATGCCAAGCTTCTGTTTCGGTGGTGGCATTCATCTGGGATGAGCACCTGCCTGGTTGGATGTCGCAGTCAAAGGCTCAGCAAGTGAGCGGCCTGTCTTTCAAAGATGAAGCTGCGGGTCGCCATTGAAAAGTTAATGTAGGAATTCAGAGAGGCCAAGAGAAAAGCTCTGCTCAGTAGGGGAGTGAACAAAGCCGATGTTAACCCGCACGAGCTACCTCACCGCAGCTCAAAAGACCTGATACACACATGTATTTAATAATGTGGTGCATGACTACAGGTATCGTGTCTGAAAGAGTGTCCATGTCAGCTGAGCCCGAGGGTCAGTCCCCATGCATATGGAATATCTTCCAGTGAGAACAACATTGATTTTTTTTTTTTTTTACATAATCCACAGGGTTCCATACGATGGTATGAATTTTTATGGGAAATTAGACATATACATCAATGTAGAGTTACAATCTTCCTTAATTAGCATATTTCAAGACGCCTCCCCCTCGGCTCTGTACAGACTGAATGAGCCCTTAGACTGGTTTAGTCTTCTGTTTTCCAGTTGGAGATATCAGCAGTTACATCAACAAAAAAAAAATGCTTGCACCTCACCTACCCAGTGACTGAGATGGAAAGAAAGGAAGAACTAAAAGGAGCAAATCAATAATGTGCTGGAAATAAGAACTTCTGTTTCACAGGGAGAGAGTAAGAGGCATGCATGTTCTAATTTTTTTTTTTTTTTTCTGTTTGTTTCATTACTTGATGGTTTCAGGTCACACTGACATGAAGAAAAGTCTAGAGGTAGGGACAAACAAAACGGAATGAATGTGAAAATTTGGTTTGTGCCAGAGTCATGCAAAGTCTCAAAATTGGGGGGCGGGGGGGTGGGCAATGACATTTCATAAGATCAATTAACATTAACATTGGTTTTGGATTCACCCAATTATTAGAGATGATACAAAACCTCATCAATTTTTTCTCCAATGATCTTAAAAAAAATAACCATATAAGCTGCTGTGACCCATTTCGAGAGTTGCTTCCTCCAAAAAAACAATGATTACTGAGGTGTTGCCTTCTCATGACTGAAGGCCGCTGTCCCCAGCTGACACAGACCATACGAGCGATTAATCATATTCCCTTAATATGACAGTTTGCTTCCACTAGAGATTAAAAAACGTAGATATCACAAACACTTGCTTCCAGACACCAAAACTAATTATAATGACCTGAATGTCTGCACTGGCAACATGGAGGCCATTTACTCAGTGTAATTTGATTTCCAGCTAAACAGACTCCAGCAGAGCTACAACAAAGGAAAAAAAAGGATCGATTCTGCAACAGCCTTAATAAATAACAATCTATATTCACTAGATTGCACTTCAGACAAAGGTGTCTCTAACTGGAGATACCTGACATAATCATCTGCATAACCACACACATCTCCGCGGGGCTTCTGTAGTTATATTTGAAAATTACAATGTAATGTAGCAATAAATCACCAATTTGCCATGACAATGGAAGGTTAACACATTTTTTATATTAATCTTATAATGTTCTAAGTTATGTGAGGTGTGGATAATAATATTTTGTAATCAGATGACATCGATGTTGAAACTTAGAGAACATTTGCCTTCATTTATCCAAGCAGCTCGCAATAACCTACAGGATAAGTGATGAACTTCTTGGGTGCAGTATTTTCTTTATTAATTTTTGTATCATTGACTTAGTTGTTCTAAAACAACATGCCATTTTATTAATATAACATCATTATAAAAGCTGTCAAGGCTACATTAAAATAAGTGAAACAACGAGACATTAGCAGTTGTAAATACGCTTCCATAGAAGGTGGCTGAAATCATACCAGAAAAAGATTAAGGATTTGAGTTAACCTCTTTTCTCCTCCTGCATTTGGTGTTGCACCATGAGAAAGCTTCACAGCCACACAGTGGGAAACACAGATATGGAAGTAAAACGCAGGGCTACACAAGAACCATGTGGGGACTGCAATTTGTGTTTTCAGTTTTAGTAGGGGGGAAATACATGAATTAAAAAAAACAAACATGAAAAACTCATGAAGGTATTTCCGGTGCCATTAATGTAAATATTCAAATGTAAATGTTCAAAACAGCATCTGAATCAAAAGTCAAGGTAGATAATGTTGTTGCTACCACAGAGGAAACAAAACACAGAAAAACATGCTATGTTAAATATAATTCATCTCCTTACACCCCAGGCATCCTTGCTTGGACTCACCTTTTACATACCCTGCCCCTTGCCCCTAGTCAGCTGGGAAAGGCTCCAGCAACACCCATGACCCATAAGGCGGAAAAGCAGTAGCAGAGGAGAATATTGCGGTTGTCTCATCTTCAGGAAAAAGGATGCATAAATGGATGGACATTGTCAGAAATTGAGTTGGTACGAAAGGTATTTCAAACACAAGACATTTAAAAGTCATACCTGTATGTGGAGACTCACAATTAACACCTGAGCCTCTAATCTCACAATCCACTTATCAGAAGGTCAGCGGTTCGATCCCCAGTCCCTGCAGTCTACATGTTCTTTGCTCCTTGGGCAAGATATTGAACTGGAACTGCTCCCTGTGGTTGTTCCAATAGCGTGAGTGACCGTTTGAATGGTTGTTTTGTACAAATTCCACCACTGTATCAATATTTGTGTGATTGGGTGAAAACTGGCTTGTGTTGTAAAGCACTTTGAGGGGTCAGTAAGACTAGCAAGGTGCTATTTACTTTAGATATAGTCCACTTCATTTCCTTCATATAAAGATCATGGGATCATAAAGAAAAGGATTTTATTGTTTTAAACCTTTATGAAATCATGAGGACAAATACTGCTACATGACTTTTTAAATTCCACTATTTCTGTGAAGGCATTGCTTTTACTCTGGGAGACACTTTGTAAGACGTACAGAATTACAGAACCATTACTGTTTTTAAAAGTCAAGCAATCAAAGGAAGAAAACAGAATAACTGTCACCAAAACCAATCAGCCCATTTGTGTTTCTCCAGTCGAGCACACTCAAATCTAAATGAAAAAGAGTGTTTTGGTGAGCGCCTGGGGATTCTTTGTCAAGAAAAAAAGCAGAGGATTGAGAAAAAAAAAGAAAAAAAAAAGATCCACTTAAAATTACAGTTTTCAATGCGATGCAATGACAGCAATGTGTGTGACATTAAAAAAAAAAAGCACCAAAACCATTTTTCCTGAAGAAAAAAGTCCGAGTCATAAATTGCTGATGCTGTAACACCCACACTATATAGCATCATCACAGCTACTCAGGCTTCTGTTGACAGTGCCGGATCGTCTTGCTGGCTGGGCAATTGTAGCTGTCAGTCACCTGAATAATGTGGCAGACAGCAGTGGTATTTCAGACAAGAACGAGGGATTTTATCATCTTTCCTCCTGTAGGTCACCCAGCAAATGACTAATTTTAGCAAAGGTGTGATACAAACAACAACTGCTTCGTTTTTTTTTTGACAAGGCTTTGACTGAAACTCCCTGTAGAAGAAATCAGGTTCATGCTGTCTGATTATCCCCCCTGACATTGTGAAAGTGAGCCTACTAGGAGTTTACTCGGGCTGGGAGCCTCACAGCGAGAAACTTCAATAGGAAATGTTGCAGAACATAAGAAGAAGCCCCGACAATGCAGTTACTACATAAAAAATTCATGCCATTTTGTTGCTTCCACGGTTGAATTTCTTCAGAGGTTCTGTCAGCGGCTTCTTGGAAGAAAGCTGATGAAGAGAGGAGTCTGCTCTCAGTTTTCAGGAGATTTTAAATGTCAGTCTCAGCGAGAGCCTGGAGGGAGAACACCAGCTAACATATAGATTATATCAACGTCTGATGTTCTGGAGTCTTCAACAATGGCTCTTTCATGTACATTTCTTGTTTTTTACGGCAATGGATGGATTGAAATACAACATCAACGTGTTGAGAGAGAAAGACACAGATTTTCAAAACGAAAGATAACAAATTGAAAACTGTGCAAAAGGCTTAACTAATTTTGAATTGTCAGTACAAAGAGGTATTCAAAGCTCCTGAACACGGTAAAGATAACACAGTAAAATGGATTTAAGATGGATTTAAAGGTCTGCGAGACGTTCAACATCAATTGATAGCGATCCTCCAGCTAAATCTCCACCCCTCCACCCCCTTTTCACTCTCACTACTCCTAGTGCTAAGACATTAACCTCGTCCTGTGAAGAACATTTTTCAATTGATGAACTGTCAAATTATGATTTTTGACTAATTTCCTTTTGAAACTTCAAGTCTTGTTTATTTGATACCACATGAGATGAAGCAAGTTTGATGCAAGGCATTCTCAAATATATCTATTTTCTGCTCTGGAAAGTAAACATACATCAAATAAACAAAAGCAGAAATGTATTTAAAATATTGCCTCGAAAAGCTGATTGATCTCTGCGGGTAATGAGGTAACAAAATTAGCTAATGGAGTATATTGTTCTCTGTTTACATTTTATTGGTATTGAATCATGGAGAAGACGTCTGTTTGTGAACCTCGGGGAACAATTGTCTCCGCTGCTGCTTCTCCATCATTCCAAGCACATCAGAACTCACAGATTCATTTCAATTAAAGCCAGAGGGCTCATTTTGTGTGTTAAGACTTTTTGTCAAAGCTCATCAGAAGTTTCAATTGCTGAAGTTGTTTACACATTGATTATCAGGTTAAAGTGAGGAGAAAATGCTTTTGAGCATCAACCCAAAGAACTACAAATCAGCTATTGCATGAAATCCACTTGCTGGGCATTGGCTAAGTCCTCTTGAAATGACCAACACAGCTTTCACCCTATGAGGCTGGGCCCTAAAAAGACCTATAAAAGCTATTGACATCTAAAAGTTGTACTTTTAGAACTTCCATGTGTCAAAATGTTCACTTGGATTGAGATACAGGAAATTTGAAGATCAAGTCAACACCTTGAGTTTATTATTGTGTTTTTTTTTAACCATTCTTTGTCTTATGATCCAGTTCTGATATGCAGAGGCAATCACTTATGGCAGTGATTGGACACTGAATGTTCTATGGCGACAGGTTTAGCGCCCCATTCTTAGCATTTGTCCTAAAAGAGCTCATTAGTTGGACTTATAAGCACAGGCTAGCCTTCACTCTCTATGCACCCCCAATGAGCCTTGGGTGCCTAAAGTCTTGTCACAAATTCACCTGTTTTCTTTACTTACCTACCAAGCTTAAGGGGTACTTACCACTGCAGATTGGAAATACTGAGCATTAATCATCATGGTAATCCCCTTATAATAATAATTTTTTTTTAAAATTTAAAAACACAACAACTTCAAGGTGAAAATGTTTCATTGCTGCCTGATGTATCCCACTAAGTATTGAGAACAACTTTTAAGAGACAATCAATGTTATTCAAGTCCCCTGTCAGTAGTTACAATGCTCTGACTGAGTGGCTTATATTAAGATCTAACAATACGGTTCAATCCACAAAGTTCATCCAGACAGATGACACCAGCACACCTGTTTTGAATGCTGAGACGTTTCAATTCCAGAGTGAAAATATCAAGGGACTCTAATGGCTAATGGGTCATGCACCGAAACAAACACCTCCTAAATAGCAAAACAATCCCAATGCATGAGACATTATCAGACACAGAGGATTTGAAAGGTTCAATATCATAATCTTAAAAAGCATCTACCAATGCAATAAAAATACAACATTTCAGAGAGGTTCTGACTTGTTGTCTCCGTTAAAGTGGAAATAAAGGCATGAAATCATTTAGATGTCATGAGAAGTTACGTTTCTTCAGCAGTGGTTCTGGTTGTTATGTCTATTAAGGCTCATCACTTTGAGGAGAAAATGTATTTATAATGTCATATTATCTATGTATTATATATACAGTAGTATTTTATACACTGTATAATGTAACATACACTGTCTCCATTTAAAGAAATGTTGGATGAAGCTAGTATGCATGGTTTGAGAGATCTGCTTCCAGATAGACAAATGATAATATTCCTTTATTGATTATATATTCCTTCCTCATTTCATAGTTGTGGGGATTAAAAAGAACAACAGGACCAACAAAACATTCATAGAAGTATGCATTTTTTTAAATTACAAACTAGTCTGAACAGCACACAGTATAGTTTGCTGTACCCTTTCACTTCAATGTACCCCAAACTCATCCAACAGCCTCACTGTTTTCAATTAGATTGACTCTCACCAAGTTTCAGCCAGAAAATATCCACCCAGGAGACAAGACACCTATTACTGCCAGGTCTTGAGCTCCATTTATGCTCCAGTATACCGGTATACCGGAGTGTAATGCTGAGAGAACAATGGTCTAATTCTCAGAGGGTTACAACACTATTCTGTCCATCTGTAATGAGAGTTATATACGTTGTGCTCTGTTCATCATTGAAGCTTTAATAACACCATTGAACAACTGAACCAATGAAATGTAGAAAAGTACATCATGAAGGTCGTATGGTTTGCATGAGTTGGTCTTTGCACTTCTGGTTAAATGATCAGCAGCTTAGCTTTTAGTTGTTTAGCCAGGAGAATAACTCCAACTTCGGTCCACCAACTTTCAACCGTAGTCCAAAAAAACCCATCAGGATTAGATGCTTATCCTAAGATTTTAAAATATCCTAACATTTCAAAAACGATTCTTTCTGAATTGATTCTTTTTGAAAAGTGGAGGAAGCACTATTCCCACTACAACCAATAAAAATTGTCTGAAGTTCACTGAAGTAGAATACTAAACAAATAAAGACACCCCCCCCCCCACACACACACACACACTTTTCAAGTTTAAAAAGTTAAATACATTAATAGATAATTTAATTATCTTGTAAGGAAATTAAAACCACCGCTATCCGAGAATAACAATTAAAGAGAAGACGGAGAACCCTGCTGTGTTATTGACAGGCCGTCTCCTGCAGGAGAGGCCTGGCTCTCTGCTGCACCATTACACTGTCCAAAGCCTTTAACAGTCATAGAAACAGAACGCAAAGTTGTTGTAGTCAGCACAGAGTTTGTTTAAAGCAGCAGTGTGTGGTGGTGAACTGGGCTTTATTACAAAGTCTTCAATGGATTGCCTCTGGAACATGAAAACTACTTATTGGTTCAACAAATCAAAGTAAACAGAGAGCATAAACTTCTGCCAAGGCTACTTAGTTTCCCTATTTTATACTGGTAACTAAAAATAATAATCCTACAATATCATACAGTACAGTATAAATCAGTGAGTGCAGAATTAGGACTCACGTCATTATTATTTTGATATTCATTCAAGAAAATTTTAAATTTATTTTTTTCTTCAAGGTCCAGTACATTAACGTTTGAAGATGTGTCTAATTGGCACGTCACTGATTCACCAGATTCAGCTACAAACCCATCTTTTGATGATGATCCACTCATCCTGCGAACAGACAAAAACAAGCCAGGAAAAAACTTTCTTGGAGGAGAAAATAACCATCGTGCTTTTTTGTTTCATCAACATTAAATTCATCTGTTATTGACATTGTTTTTTGTATCCCAAAATGGAAATTCAGAGGCAAGTTAAACATCATAGAAAGCATTCACTAAATGACAAAACTGCTTTTGTTTTGAGGACACAGCTAAGGCTTTGGGGTTTTTCATTAGTTTTTCAGGTATGTGGTCACAAACCAAAGCATTGGACAAATCACTGTGTTGCTATTGGAAATGCTGGTAAAACGTAAATCTTGTCCAGCATCTTAACCAGACCATGAATGTCTGCACAAAACTTTATGGAGTCGCCACAATGGGATCAAAAATCAGACACAGTGAAAACATACCACCAGCGTAGATAAAACATGAAGGATTAACCTCATTGATTAAAAAAATCATTTTTTGCTGACACTGGTTGATGAATATTCAATTTCTCAATGCAGATATTTGTGCTAAAATCGCAAATACAATTCATTTAACAAAACTACAGCAGCAGTGGTTCCTGTCCCTACATAACATGAGATGAAAAACAAGGATTTGGATTTTGGAAGAAGAGGAAAAAGTCTCCTCCATAAGTACACAAAGTGATCTTATACAACAGTCGTAAGTGCAAAGGTCGTAGAAGGTATGCAACACATTTCATCATTCATTTTGCATGAAGCCTGGAGCTCCTGAGCATCTGCTGCTGATGCATACAGGGATTATGATTCGGTGTGAAAATGGATGTTTCTGTGTCTAAGAGCCACATTCCTTGAAAGCCCAGCATTACTCCCCTGAATGGCTGCACTCTTTATCCATGCTTAAGTCCTGTCACTTTGATCTGTTACCCCTCATTTAAAACAAGGTTAAACCTACGTATATGCCAAGCTCAAGGCTTTTTCCAGCTGTCTAACATGGGCTCCACATATCCTTCATGTTGCTTCTCCATCACACAAATTTTGCCCTTAATTACGGTAGCGCTATCTGACTCATACCGATGAAATATGTTTCTGCAGTCAGTCCACAAAGCTAATTTACATTTCTCTGTCGATGCTTTAACATCACAGAGAAAGACCTCCTAAGTAGACACTTTACTTGTCACTTAAAATGACGGAAAAATTGCCGTTGGTAATTGACAACTTCAATTTAATTGACAACAAATTGAGCACTTCTGACTGAGGTAGTTCTATATTGAGAGTTTTTAACTTGTTCATCAAGCCTTTCCTTTTACTTCAGCTAATGATAATGAATGCCATTTTTCTCCAAATTAGTCATTTAAGGTGAAAAATAACAGTTATACAAATAGTCATAATAAAAAGCATCAGCAGATGAAGGGGGAAAACAAAAGATTTCTATTTTTATAATTAGAAACACAAACAACAGACTTCCAATCAGGGACACCAAAAAGTAAATGACTAAAAAATTTTCTGAAGAGTGTTGAATATTCCTAATGCAAAGACAATTCAATGAAGTATTATTGGTGCTTTTGAGTTCAACCCAGGGCATTTCTACTGGAAGGGATATTTAATTCAAGTTTGGATTACGTAAGAGCCCAATATTCATGTTCTATTTAGAACATTGTCTAAATAAGACATTATTATATAGTATGATGGTCTCTGCATGGCAACTATGGTGTTTTTGAGGAAAAGGTAATGGCTATATAAAAAGACACTGGCTATTAATTCCATTTTAGGTTAGAAAATATGGTTTCTAGTATCAAAATTAGATATATTCTTATTAAGAACACCATATAGGCCTAAATTGTAAACTAAATTGTGCAGAATCATCAGTTATTACAGTCAGTTGTTCAGATGGTGCCCATTCCTGCCATGTTACAGAGCTAATCAGCAGTTGATAATATGCTGAGGAGCCTATTATTTTTATCAACTACCCATTATTAGTACACATGAGCATGTAATATTTACGTAGGGGGGAGATTTGGTTTGTTGAAGGGAAGTCACGTGCAACAGAATATGACTGGATGTCACTTATTAAACAGCAGGCAAATTATTAACCATAGTCAATCAGCTATAGCAAATGCAGCTTTACTTCTCTAACTAAATAATGCTGTGCTCCAATTACATTTCCATCATTCCAAGGTATTCTACAGCAGAGTAACTCAAAATACTATTATCTAAACTGCAGACAGGAAATGTAGATTATGCAACTATACAAGAAAAAAAAAAAAAAACCAAGAGATCTTGCTAAACATCTGAAATAGTTTCAAAGTACACTTCTCCAAAATATTGCAAAGGGTATTTTACATTTCAGAGACAAATATTCTGAGAGGCAGAAGGCAGTTGAGCTCACACACAACATATTGGCATAAAGGTTCTCTAACAACACAGCAAGAACTCCAGCTGTGGGAGCAACAGTGGAACCTGCAAGCGGAAAGACAGACAACCTCAACCTCAGCTAACTTGACTGTGTAGAACACTGGAATCTATTTTGAGTCATGATTTCAGATAAACCAGTTTTTTATTTAAGTATTCGGTTATGGAACAGTGTCATATGTGTATTGGCGTTCAGGTGTCACGGTGCTTAAGCAGCAGTTATATTATTTTACATATTTACGGTTATAAGTCAGCCAGGGATTGTTCAAAATGTAACTGGACAGAGAAATGCCTTGTACATTTTTTTTTGTTTTTATTATCTATTAAATAAGGGGATTTAGGAGAGGAGATTTAGCAACAGGCAAGCCAAAACAAATGTCGCAATTAAAAGTTGAAATTTTCTATGAGCAAACTTGTGGGCAATGTTTTTCTGAAGGAGAAACTAAATACTGTTATTACTCCAGCCCTCCTGTAGTCAGACGACTTTTTTCACATTTGGTCATTAGCAATAGCTGGCCTAATTATGTCTTTATTGTTAATGATTCTTACAGCGGATCCCCTTGAGGAGAACAGCCGAGATTTATTGCCATTTTAAGTCAAAAGGCACTCAAGAAACACTCCAGTGTTGAACCCTCCTACAATTTTTAACAGTATGTGTACATCTCTACAACATCCCACCCCCTGCTGTCATTTCTTTCTGTTGTTGTAACTGATACCTCTGCTACCTGGGGTGTCAAAAGCAATAATACTAATAAAGGTTTGTTGGTTTTTTACAATCGTAGTCATATACAGTTTTGGATAATCCGAAATTGTACTTTCTTATATATTTGGATGGATTCATAATAATAATACACTTCTCACCTAGTTAACTCCTGAGATGTTCAGAATGCACTTAAATCACAAGGAATCATAAAGCAGTGAGAAACAATACTTAGAAATTCTTGAGCTACTGATTATTGAGAGAGAGCATCAGGCTGAGCGTAGAGCCATCAAGTCTCGCCCTTCAATTGTCAAACTCAACATCAACTACTTCACATGCCACACGTTGTTTTTCTCATATTCTCATCTTGAAAATAAAAACAAAAGGAACATTGTTATGAAGGGATTGATATTATAACCTGTAGGTAACGTTCATCTTAACCAAGACGTAAGGCTGAGTGCTTTTTGGAACATTATTCAGCGATTGGTGGAGTGTTAAGTACATTTATGCAAGCATTTACTTCTACAAATTCAAATTAACAAAGTTTTCTTTGAGAAAGATTCAAAATGCAGCACTTCCATTTGTAGAGGAAGTATTTTCTCAGCGGGTTATTTGAGACAATTACAGTCATCTTGTCTACAAGAAAATGGATGAATGGATGGATGTTTCAAAAATGTCAGGAAAGAAACAGAAAGATCTATCGTTCTGGACAGTAAAGGGTTAACCCCCGATTCGGCGGGGGGGGGGGTATTAATTTAAATTTTATATATAATAACACCTGAAAAAATGCGATCTCACTCTGAACTTTGAGTAAAACTGGGCAGCCCTGCACGACGTCCTGAATATGCGCTGACAAATGTTATTCTTCCAATGTAATTCCTAATTTCATAAATATGCAAACATCAGACAGGTTACTGCGGCGAATACATTACATTACACCTTACAAATCAAAGGTCACAGCTAGCACAGTAAGACCCGAGAAATAATGAAGTGGAATTATTTCAGGGTTATGTATGTCATTTTCACGTCCCTTTTGCTTCAGGAACAAATCATGAGTGTTCTGTTCGTACCTGCTCACAGGATTTAATACCTGCTCTCCTGGTTGATCATAGAAGCCAATTAAATGCTGTGCTTTACCTCGGCGGGAGGGAAAACATTTAGCATTTCCTAACAAGAAGCTGCAGTAAATGAAGGAGTCACTGAGAGATAGCTTGGTAAAGCACTCTTTGGGACACGATCACACTTGGCTGGCGCTGCTGCTGCTGCTGGGAAAAGAAGGGAGCTTGGCTTAAATTAGTATGCAAAGCTTTCGTCCACTGAACATGGCGTTTGCAGCCTGTGACAAACCATAATAAAGTGAGCTGGGCTTTATTAGCCACACACGAACTTGGAATGATCACAGCCTGTGCAATGTTCTGTTGTGACAGAAAGTAGAGTGCAATTATTGCAAAGGAAAAAGAGGCTTAGAGCAAAGGAGGTATTATTTTTGACTTTTCTGTGTAACTTGAACAGTCACACAACTGCACACATTCTGCTCCTGTCAATCCTTCCTCATCTTATTGCAACAATTAAAGCACTTTAATCCATTAAAACGCTCATTCAAATGCACACAGCGGTCTCCATGCTGCAAGCACCTTGAAACAATTTGTCACTCCAGTATCCTGTCAAAGTTGACCGCTCCGGTTAGGACTATGCTGTAATACCACTGAGCACAACAGACAGAACGCGTACTTTGATGCATGCCTTCAATAATAGACGTTGAAATGACAATACGATTACTTCATTCTCTCTAATAGGTGTAGAGATTGATGTGTCCCTCAAAGAGAGGTGCAATCTTTTGCAATCCAATTATGTAAAGCTGGCAGGTTTCTTTTTTACAGTTCGAGATCTATTGCGCGGCATAGCCAAACAAGGCATGTTTCACAATATGAGGGTCTTTGGTGCTATAACACAGGGGGCAAGTCGGACTGTCAGTATTAACCAGAGTGCAGTGAAGGTGTTGATGTAAAAGTAAAGTAGAAAACAAATAATACATTATTATATCTCTATGTCTTCATCGTATTTTGCTCTCATATAAACACCAAATGTAGTGACAAGTATAAACTTGTTATGTCAACAAGTGTAACTTGTTATAAACCGTTTTCTCATATGTAATCATTTAGAAACTCATGTAGACAAAATAGGTTTTTCATGACACTTTGACAGTGTCTATATTATGTCAGCTGCATCTAAAGCCTATTTTCTATCTATTCATCCATCCATTCATCCATCCATCCATCCATCCATCCATCCATCCATCCATCCATCCATCTGTACATAAAACCATGATGTCCACACATTGGACATTACTTCACAAACACCTTTACAATGAGCTAAATGATAAAACTCACAAAGACTTTCTCACCCTCTACTTTTCACTCAAGTTAAACTTGATTTAACTTGAGTGAAAACACAGTAATCATGTCAATGATCAGGAAAAAACTGGTCTTTGAATTCACGGCTTGTCCAAGGCTTTTCTAGCTGTCAAAAACAGTGTTTTTTTTTTTTTATTATTTTTTTCCCAGCACCTTACACAAACTAGGGCGTTAAACTCCACACATTTTTATTAAAGCACATGCGACTCAACTCTCTCTATTTTCTCTTGCCAGTCAAAGACTGTTGAACAACCAGAGGTTTCACACCAAGCCTAATTAATTTGGTGGCAGGGTGTATTGAAATGGAACTGTCGTGATGCAAAACAAGAACTAAAGCATTTCTTGGCAAAAAAGGAATGTCAATCAAACGCGTCGTATGGCGTCAAGGAATAAATGAAACGAGATTGATTCACATTGCCGGCTCACGTCGGTGCGACTCTGAACGCTTCACTGCTAAAAAGTCAGCTTCGGTGAATGAAGTCTGCTGGTGATGAGTTATACTCTGACAAATGAAAATGATTTAAGGTGAAGGATTGAAAGCACTGATATTTATCAGCAATGGAACCACCGGTTTACACCTGGCTCATACGTTCCAGTGAAAACATTACAGGCAGAGCAGCGTCTGTCCATCTCTTCCCTATTGAAGTTTATTGATTTGATAACTCTAGCAGCAGCCATGGTCTGGATTAGAAAGCATGCAACTGCATGTGTTATTTGTCTTGTTAACATGTAATAGCATTAGCACGGCTTGATAAAGTATTTGAAGTACACAAGTAATGATCAAACAAAAATTCTTGTGTACAGATATTGATCTCATGCTAATGATAAACACTATAAGTTAGAATTCTTTACATATTATGTTAACATTTTTATATTTAGAATTATATCAAAAACACCGTAGTAGGTAGCTAAAGAGTAGAAATCCCGTTTATGTGATTTTGGTCTAATCTGTTTTTGAAGGCCTATCTTTTTCCTTCTAGTCAAACAACGCAATTTGAGGAACGTTATCAGAGGCAATCATTAGTAAAGCTAGGAGCAAAAGCTATATAAAAGTATAACTTTAAATGCTTGTGACTCTCAAATATATATATATATATATATATAAAAATAAGGACTTTCTGTACAATCCCCTCTAGAGAGTTCATTTTTTGGCATACTTAAAAAAAGGTAAACCTGCAGGACAATGCAAATATGATAAATTAACTGACGCAGTTACACTTTAATTTGCTTTCTGATTCCGATTCGACTATGATGAAACATGTTTTACCCTTATCCTTTTGTTGAAATGGCAGAAATTGAATTTGAGTTGCATTGGAAAATGAAATCTTCAGCTTGCAAAACCAAGTAAACACTTCAGTGTGGACAGTATATGCATATATGCCTGTTAATGCTTTTCAATACAGGATGTGAGGTTCTTTAGGTGAAGTACTGACCAGCTAAAACATCACATAACTTCATGACATCTAGCAAAAGAGAAGTACTGAAGACTGATTTTAGAAATAGAAATTTTTCATCATGTAAATGTCATTTAGAAACTAAGAGCAATTTAGAGAAATGTCAGTGGATGCACTACTTCTTATCGTAATTTTCTTATAGTTTAGAAGCAATTTTGTTTACTTGCAAGCAGGTGCAGGTTGTTTTAAATTCTCTCTATCCAGTCCCGTAATTGGATTTGGTAGCAGTGAAGTGTCTGTGACCTTTGCGAAGAGCCAGCTTGATTAAACTGGAGCTCTCGTAACCCCTGACACCGTTACTCCTCAGACAGTCTGAAGACAGGTAAGAGGACGACTCACCTGAGAGGCAAGGTCAGTTGTTTGGAAATGAAAGTTTAGTCTCCTTGTGAATTAAATGCTGATAAAATGACTTCAAGAGTAAAGAAAACAAACTATATTTAAAAAAAAAGTAACATAAATGCATTTCTAATGAAACGATAAATGATATTGGTATAAGAAGATATTATATATTTATTGATGTGTGGTTTTCTGGTTAATATCAATTTAATGCATAACATGCATTGAGTTAGATTTATATTCTGAGGTTTGTCTGTAAAATCTGAATATTTATTCAGGGATTTTCTGGGGCTATTATGAAAATTAATTATTTAAACCTGTCCAGTGAAGCATTTAACACGCGTCCGTAGTTAATGTCTGCCATATGAATGTTTAAATGTTTCCAAAGGTTACGTACCCTGTAGCCTTTTCAAAAGGTTACCCCTGCAGCGTTGGAGAAATCACCTATTGGATGTCCTGAAGTTACGCTGCTGGTTCTCTTTACGTGCCTTGCAGCAAACTCAGCTTCATTATTTATCACTTCAGGTTTCCACAGAACTGGATTTTAGTACAAAGGTGCTTATCATTTTTTTGAATTATTACAGGAATCAGAGTTAGCGGCTGAACTGTCTGTTCGGGGTGTCAGGCTGGGCGCTCTGAGACTGTAACTCTGTGGCTCTTTGGTAAGCCAGTAGGTCACATTTTTATTATCCAGCTGAATTATTTATGTATAAGACTACTTCTCATTCCCAACCAATCCTTGCAATGGCACAATCTCAAAGTCAGGTCCAAAAGATCAGTGGTACACTTAAAATATCCTTAATCATTTATTTTCACTTTATGTGAATATTTCCAGTTCATGTTTTTTAGATCCATACAGACTAAAATTTATGAAATAGCGAGGTTGTTACTCAACTGCAATACATTTATCTCAAATTTTTATTTACTTTGGTTATTAAAAATGTATGTTTAATCATGATTAGTTTATGAATATTACATATAATATAATAATATGTAATATACTGTACTGTTAGGTACTGTTAGAGTTAATCAGCCATTTAAAATTGGACAGTTTCTGAACATTCAAGTACCTTTTGGATGTTAAGTTTTTAATTGTGTTACAACTGGGCCAGTACCCGTAGAAACACAGTATCTTGTATGCATCAATTAATGGTTATGGTATCTGATTGAAATTTTAATATTTTTTAATACAATACATTAAAAATTTAATATTTCTATGAAGGCTTTTTTTTCTACACAGTACACATTATTGTAAATAACTATAACAGCGCAGCATTTAGTGGATAAAAAGGTAGCTATTTCCTTCAGTTGTGGGCATTATTCTGGCACAAATATATTTCGAAGCTTAGTCATCCCTCGTTCCTGTCTTAAATGAAAATGCAACATACTGTCAATATTAATAGATGGGGAAGTATTGCAACCTGTTTTTTGTTATTAGTTTCTGCTTTACAAAACAGTTTAATGACAGCAGTAATACTTGAAGAAAACCTGACAAAAGAAAATGTACAGGCATCTTTTTGAAATTGCTTTTTTTTTTTTTTTTTCACAGACAAGCAAAATATCCAACATTCTTTTTCTGTGGGATTTCAAACATGCACACACTACAGGATGAGAAAATAATGGGGCATCACTGCAGGGTTTCATAAAGATTCCCATGCCTAAGGGAGCAATGAATGCTCCACCTCACGTGATTGCTCAGAAGCAGCTGTGTAGCACAAACAAAATGACTGATGGAGCTGCTGTGGCGATTGGCCTACTTTATTCAAGAGCAAACAAGGAAGCCAAGGAAACAAGTCCGTATGGAGAAATATTTGACATGACACCAATAAAAAGTAAGAACTGGAGATTCACAAGCAGGTCAGTAGGTGGAAAACTGGATCTGTAAATGGCTCATTTTACCAGATAATCCATGCCCAACGTTGAGGCCAACCAAAGTTGCAGTGAATCATAGTGGAGTCAGCTTCAGCCTGAATGGTGAGAGCACGTTTCATCTGTTCAGTTGGAAAGCACAGCCTAATGCTTTTGATAACAGAGGGGACAGTTGTGGCTCCAAATACACTTTCCTACTCTACATCAAAGATGGATATGGATACAGATGGACAGAGGAAGATACAGATGATGCTTCAATTGGTGTAGCTACAACTCAAGCTCTGCAAGTGCTTGGAAAATGTGACGTAAAAAAAAGTTTTCATCCTCAAGTCTCAATGTGTGTAATGTCGAAGTACGTTGCTACCTCCGGTTTTGTCGCTTAGCAATTACTGGGTGTTGAAATACGCGGATATTGGTATGTACAGTATGTTGATGGACAGACTGTTGATGAATGGACTTGCGAACATAAATGGCCGTTTAGCATTTTCAATCTATTGACTGCATGTAAATATATTCTAAGAAACTTTACTTAAAGATTTTATTGATATAAAAGCATTAAATGAAAAATGATTCCTCAAAAGCCCTGTGATGCACCGGTGACACGTCCAGGGTGTACCCCACCTGGGATAGGTTCCAGCGGACCTGTGACCCACGAGGCAGAAAAGCGGCTTAAGATGAAATGTTTATGATCTTCTCTTCTTCAAGAAAATGAATGGATGGATTCTCCATAATATTAACAAATTAATCAGCAAATAGCACTGATACTTTCACACAATGCAGTACATAATTTGTTCTGTGTAGGGTTGTGGGTGGGGGTGATGACTTTGGGTGAGAAGGTAGGTTCAAGTTGGACATTTTGCCAAATAATACCTGACAATAAATTTGCTTTGATAGAGTAACCCATGTAGTGTAGAATACGTTCAACTAAGTACTTGAGGTCAGAGCTGAATGCAAACCACAAAAGTGTTTGGGTCTTATTTTTATTCAGAGCAGTTCTTCAAATAAGAACAGGAGGCAAATACTTTTGTTGAAGCTCTGTGTTGTGCAGAATATCATTAAAATGCAGACAGAGACAAAGCATCTGAGACAAATTCCCATTCAACATTTATAATCCTTGAGAGCATAATGAAATTCTTATCTTTCTAAAACCGCATAGATCTCAGTAAGCTCTCTGCAGAATTAAGAGTTCTCTGAGCAGCTGTAAATGTGAGACAGATCTATCAAAACTGCTTGTCATTTCTAACCAACGCTGAACTGAGGAAGGGAAACAAGTGGTGCAACAGTGTGTCGGGAAAAAAATAAGAGAAAAAAATATTAAGTCACTGTTGATGTTAAGATATAGCTTCTCTTCTCTTCATTAATTTAGGTAATTTATGAGGAATAATGCACAATGCTCATAAGAAAAAGACTTTGACACTGGAATTTAAAAGAGATACTTTATGTAAATCAGTACTTACTAGACTTAATTGGTACTTTTTACATATGATGAACACTTGGTAAACAAACTCACTGCTCATCTTTGAGTAATCAGAGATTTTGACTTCATCAATAATGACCGATGGAGGCATGATTTCAATGGCAATAGAAATGACAAACATGACTGTGGCTTCATTTGTCTATATTAAGATAAGCTAGAGTGAGGAGCGAGGTAAGCTGTGGGGAGGCATTCAGTGGGATGCTGATTTGAATATGATTAATGGAGGGCCAGGTCTTCAAATCTCATCCAGCTCAGACAGCCAGTCTGTCTCTGATAGGCCGCTGCTCAAACTAACTCGTGCTATCAGGGCTCACAGTCGCCGTCTGTTTGTGCCCAGAGCTCAGGCGGGGAGTTGATGGGGTGCCGTCTGAGCCCAGATCACAAGGTAAAGGGTCAGAAACGGTGTTGCCTGCTGGACAGGAGATCAGTATAACAACGCCTCAGCCAGGAAAGTTTTAATCTCAGATGATGTTTTCAATCCTTTATTCAGCCTTGTCTAGCTTCTTAAATTCTTTCATATTTGCTGTGTGAAGCACACAAAAATTGTTGAACCGATGGCTTAATCGTGGCTATCCTATTTGGTATAAATCCAGGAAACTAGACTATCGCTGATGTGTCCGATAGCATTGTATAATGAGCAAGTCTGTGAATTGGACGATGTCCATATGCTGCATGTTGGGCTGTTGTAACTGGTATATTCAATTCAATTTATCTAGAAAAAGCCAAGTTATATCAAGGCACTGTACAAGATGAGTTAGTCTAGGCTGACTCTTTAATCGATGCCGATCCAAACAGCCCTTGTGAGCAAGAACATGAGAAAGACCTCAAGCAGATCCAAGACCTAAGGTTGGCTCATTATTGCTTTGACTGGTTGAGTCTGAAATGAACACACGCTGATAATATAGATCCCTTGTTTCCCATATCTTTGCCTACATAGGAAACATTCAGGCCAAGAACTATGATCACTTGACCCTGTAAGGGCCCCAGGGCTTTGGTTCATCTAGGTTCCTGTGTGTTTGCTCTGTGTCTTGCAGGTCTTCAGCTGGGTGGAGCAGAGGTTGCATCAATGGAGA
Source organism: Antennarius maculatus (assembly GCA_013358685.1). Lineage (NCBI taxonomy): Eukaryota > Metazoa > Chordata > Actinopteri > Lophiiformes > Antennariidae > Antennarius > Antennarius maculatus. The sequence continues at coordinate 23,495,386 of CM023609.1, read as the reverse complement.
AAACCTTGCTAGTGTTCCCAGGCTTCTTGACCCTGCCTGCCCACTCACCACGTGGCTGCATTCACATTCGCAATAGCAGTTGTTGTGGACGTGGCTCCTAAAGCCATGCTGCCTGTTGTTTTTGCATTTCTGCCTTCCGTTTGCACTGACATCCATCACCTCATATTATCCAACAGCTACATGCATCCTCACACGCCACAGATACTGACTTCCGCAACCCATCGCAGTATTTATTGTTTAATAAACTTTCGGACCAGGCCGTAACAACTCACTTCTCAAATGTAGGCCAGTCATTCAAAGTGAAGACCTTTTCATGTCTTGTCAGGGTTAGAAATGTATTGTCTGTTTATTTTTTGGTGAACTCCCCCAATTTTTCATGTTGACAGAACCATTAGAACTTTCCATCTCTTCATTTTTCCAGGAACAAAATCTGATCTTGAGACACAAAACTGCCCCAAAGTCTCCAAAACCAACAGGGAAGCCAAGGACATATAACAGATGGTTCAGTCTGTGATCTTTGAATGACAGATGGGACCTGGGGGATGAAGTATTAAAACTTCACGGCAATGACAGGGGGCAGTAAAAAGAAAAAAAAAATAACAAAGGTTGTTTGGGAACCGAATTTGTCGATTAATTTCTTCTAACACCGTTGAGAAAGTGTGGACATGTAGAAACAGCACAGAGGGAGTCTTCTGGCATGCTGAGAGGAAGAAGGGCATAACAGATGATTGCCATGCTTAATAACTCGAGGTGTGTTATGTGTAAGCCAATGCTGTGTCTTCCCAGGCAGCACATGATTTGCACTGAAGGTAAGTCCTGTTACAGACGTTGTCAGATGATAGATTCGTTTTAATCTCGGAAACACCAGCGGTATTACAAAGCTAAACCGCTTTCTCATTTGATGTTATTCCTCCTCTCCCATCTGGCTCATGCAGACCAATATGTGCATAATCAAATACGAACTCTCCTTTGGACATCTGCAATCACATCATTGGCTTTATGTATGAAAATTGCAATTTCTCACAACTGTTGAATTGAAGCACCAGTTGCTGGTGAGAATGTTTTTATGTGGCTGAGCAGGTAAACAGGATGGCCTACAGTCTCTAAGAGCCATGTGCAAAAGTTTCTGCTTCAGGATTCTAATATGATGAACATCCATCTGGTATCAAGATTAATTTTTGACACACGATTGAACCAAAACAACCTGTAATAAAAAGTAACCTTAAATATGAAATATCTGGTAATCTTTACATTCATTACATAAAAATTATGCACAATAAGAATGAAGCAGAACAGGACCAAAGCCAGTCTGAGAAATTCTAATGGTTTTTAATGTTTGCAAACTTTTAAGCTTAAAGTTTGGCCAACATCCATCACCTTCCGCCGCTCCACCATGCTGCAAAATTTCCGACCAAAATGAGTAGTAAAACTCCTCACCTCCACAGCAACGTGTTGCATATTGGACAATGCTGTGGAGAATAAGTTGCACATATATTTCATAATTACATTTAACTGAGCGAAATTAACTTGTTTTAAACAAGGGCAGCACATTATAAAATCAATTCAGCGGAATTTAATACCGCATTTAAATCCCCTTAAATAAATCAAGTGCCACTAACAAGGAGTCAGATTTTTTTTCAGTGAGCTCGACTAAATTTACCTCTTTGTGGCTGCAAGCAATACAAATGAAAGAGCAGTAGTTTTATTGACTTTTTATTACGTCGAATGTTTTTAATTCAAACTAATAATTATGTGGAAAATCATTTTCTCCATAGTGACTATAGCAGATTAATTAAGTAAGCTACACTTGTGTAAATGGTATCATATTAAAAGTAGAAAGGTAAGTTCTCAGCATTTTAAACAGAAAAGACTCAAGATGTGAAAATGTTGAGCTCAAAAATGTATTGCTTTCGTTCATAAATGATGTCTCCATTCATATTTGGTTTTAATTACATCATGATACCTTACAAATTCAAATTCAAAAAACTTTATTTATCCTCAAGGGACAATTGAAATCATGTAAAGCTGGATTGGAGAAATGGCAAACATACAGTGTAAACATAAACAATAAACATAAATAATGACTAAATAATAACATAAATAACAAATAAACTGATTATGTCAAATAATAATTCAAAACCTAGTTAGTTCAAAACCAGTGAAAAGATATCCTGATGCCAACGATGACCAGTTCCACTTGACTGAAACCAAAATGCAAAGATCAGTTGAGAAAATGGTGATGTGTCCCTTTAAATGGGGGGTGGGGGGGAAGCCTCACCTAAACAGAATCAGCACAGGGGTGGCTGAGTCCTGCCTTCTCCTTCACGTTACTTTAAAGACATCAAAGTTGATGTCAGCAGAGAGCATGTCATTCCTATCAAGCCATACATGCATTAAGGTCAACCATGACAAAGTCGACACCCTTCAGCTACCTGAGCGATCCCACCTGCAAACAACAGCTGACTCTGTCTCTGCTCATTTTCCTCCAGGAGAACTTCACAGAGTGCAGTATAAACTAATTAAAAGAAAAAACATAGCAATCAATTTAGGGAAATGCACAGCAATCACTGAATGAAATGCAGTCTGTGATGGAATACAATAAAAACATTCCAAACCTGTAACCATCTGGCTCCTCTGAGCTGCAAGGTCACCTTTCATCTGTATCTCATCCCTCTTTTCTGATTCAGTTGTTTTTACATTCAAGCTAAATTCTGGTAACTTATAGTCAGCAAACAACGTTGCTGTCTTTTTGGAAATGCATTTTGGCGAGATTATATGTACGTGCACAGCAGGTCAAGAAAATGCATACGTCTGCACAAATGCCACAATGATGCATGAAAGAAAGAGATATGAGGAGCTTGTTTACTTCATGCGCTTAAACCAACATACCAAAGCAACCTGTCACCGTAATAGCAAATCCTGCCACTTGACTTAATGACTTACAGCACGACACGCAGTTACAGCTGAATATAGCGACTGTTGAGCAGCATATATGAGATATACACACACCACTATCAACACACAACTTCTTTCTAGATGTAGATGAATGACAATCACAGTGACGGTGAGATAGATTAACTCCAATGAGTACTTTCTGATCCACCTTAGCAAAACTAAGGTGGATGTTGCACCTGTGGACTTAAAAAGTGCAACAATTTTAGAAATAAGCTCTGCTAAATTTAATCTTGAGTTGTTGACCAGAGATTTTCTTTGTTACCTAGAAATGCTATCACTAAAAAGAAATGAGTTCCACTAATTTCATTAAGGCTTTGCTGAGCACAGGAGACATTTCATCTGCATTTTTAAGTCATCTTACATCTGTCTGATGGTAATCCAGCTGTCTACACAGGCTGTGTAACAGCTCTCCTTTCATGGCATACATGGTATTTTCATCATTCAAAGCAGCTCCTTTAGTTTTATGTTCGTACAGTAATTGTGTCTTGTACTCCAAGCAGTTCCAAACCGGTGACCTACACTCAGTGCTGTGCCTGAATGTATCCTGTGTAAACACAGATGGAAAATAAGTTTTAAAGCAGAAGGACATAAATACGTCTTGGCTAATTACACACAACTCAACCTTGTGAGTAAAGTTTAAATGTGTGGGGACTGAATTTGACTGAAAAAGATTTGGCGATTTTTAATAAGGTGCATGAGGCCAAACAGCTTGCAATAACTTATACAAGGCTAAACTATGCAATAATATAAACCCTGTAGTTTTGAATTTTTGTGTTTCTGGTACTTCAGTAGTTTTTATGAAACAATATGACTTCCCTACATCTAAATTAATAAAACTTTTGCATCACTAAACTTATTGGACAGCTGTACATAACCTATATCCAATCTCTCCATGTGAAAGGTTAGGTTAGCTTTCATTAAAAATCTAAATTCATAGCATTATTAATGTTATTGATTAAAGGTTGTAACGGGAGACACGAACCACCAGGAAGCAAGGATGGCAATCAATGTCCATATAGGTCGTGACTGTAATGATGATTGCCATGGTTACTAAAAATGTATGGACGTCCATGTTAAACATAGAGTCTCTTGTGGTGAGGAGCGGAAATGAATTTGTAGTTTCTTACAGTAAAAATGCAATGGATGGATTTAACATGTATTTCTATTTCCAAAATGAAACAAAAAATGACTTGGAAACAGACACTTGTTAGTTTTCTTCTGTATTTTCCAATAAAACACACACACATGTACACAGAGACACAAATCAACAGCAATAACATGAAATACGATTCATCAAGAAATTATACTTAGATAAAACGTGATGCATTAGATCGAAAATAAAGCTCCAGTAGCACTATCTTCACTGTCGTCCGGGATTCAATCTGTTCAGCTTTTGGCTTTAAGCCACTTCCGTATCGAATGGGATTTAAGCCCAGATGACTTGAAAGGATTGCTATACTCATCGACACGTCAACACAGGATAGCACCATATTTTATAAATTAACATGTTCAATTCAAACGGAAACCCTGGGCAGTTAGCGTCACTGCTAGTTGTGGCCGGGTTTTCGTTTTCCCTCGCTTTCTGTCTTCAAAGATCTCAGCTGCATCACATTAAAATAAAAAAAAAGGGACTTCTTGTTAATCATCTCCATTTGGATCCTCAGTAGGAGTAACTAATAATATTAATGACTTTTCCATAAAGGTATATTGTCATGTGAGCATTTTTTTCCCAACTTTTACTTAAATCATCCACTACTGGTGACTCATAATCCAAACACTGCATCTGTGTTCATGGCTATGCTCATACAGTATAATCTAATGATGCATGTAGTAGTAGAGGAGATAAATAATAGAACTACTGTATAGGAACACTGTCAGAGCCGCCCATGTGAATTATAATTGATATTCATGAATGTGCACAAGTGTCAGTGACTGAATGTTTTTGCCTGAGAGTAATGCATCATAAGCAGAGAGTAAAAAATTTGTTCAATATTTATGAACATGGGTTATTAATATTCTCAGCAACAAAAAGATAGGATTCAAAGATATTATATATACTATGGAACCTGTGGAAATTCCACGATAAAAGAATAATATCAGACTTTGTTTTGTTTTCTTTTTTTTTCTTCGCCGTCACAAGAAAACAACCAGTGTGTCCGACGAAGCCGTTACGGCTCCGTGTGTGTGGGACGGACGGACGCAAAGACAAAAATCGCTTTGGTGTTACGGTCCGGCCAGCCAGGTAGTCAACGGCTTCGTGAGTTTGGTCCAGGTGAATAAAGCATCGGGGTTCCCCACACGACAACTTGAGGTCCGTCACAATCAAAGAATATACACCACTATGTTTGACGAAGCCATTACGGCTCCGTAATTGAAAGACGGGCTGCTAGCCGAGCTAACTCGGCTAGCAGCCTGAACTTAAGGGTAGACGTCGGAAACGTGACAGCGTGAGGTTTTCAAGTGAGCTTCTTCAAATATATAAAAAATATATAGGTGGGGATTATATACAGTATATCTATATATATACATTTAGCACAGATTCTTCCAATACACAAAAAGCAGAGGAGGTTGGGACGCCTTCTATGAAACGCCTCTCAGGATGGAGGCTCTGAGGACCTGTTCAATTCTCATCACTGGGTCTGTCCACTCGAACAAAGTAATGAGATCATCCTGGGTGAAGTGATGCTGAAAATGAATCATCTCCTCCCTATTCCCTAACGGAGTAGTGGGCACATTTCTCTTGGACCTTATACTGTGAGGCCATCCATCGTCCACCACCATAGAGGACAGGTTCACTCATCACAGGCACGGTCTAGGCCTGGCTACCCTACCCCAACCAAAACACCTTTCAAAGAAACCCCCCCCCCCCCCCCCCGCCCGCCCCCACCCCCTATGTAATCCAATCAAAGATACAGGTGGACTTCAATAACATATCTTCAAGGAAAATATGATGGTTCCAATTAGGGTGCTCACTCACTTGAGGCTTGAATTCGACCACAAAAATTGTAATCCAGTTCCAGTTATTGTTTGTCCAGGTAAAGTCTGACATCTGTTGATTAAGGTACATCATCAAAGTATACACACAGTCATATCCTTGTGTCTTCAGGACACATTTTCCACTTAGAGGAAATGACTATTACGGTTTACCTCAATTTTGCTTCAAGACAAAATGTAAGAACATTCCTGTGGGTAATGAAATCACAATGCACGATTGGTGGTGGGGTTGAATGATGGCCACAGTCTTAATCCATTAGACCTTGCGGCCTGTTTCTTTGCCAGCCTGATACTTGGATGAAGCGCATTGAAGAATTTCTGCTTGAAAGAGCTTATTCTGGACAGAGTCAAGCAAACAATCTATTGCAAAGAAAAAGGAGGTGCAGTGTGGCCGTGAAGATAAAGCCTAATCTATCAAAACTGCATAAGTGCAATGGGGAAAGACGGTTTAGAGGTTTAGAATAATCACAGATGTCAGGAGCTATTTTGCGTGCAAAGGATATGAGTTGTCTTGGAAAAATTATTTGTTGTGAAACCAAGCTGAGATATGGGCTGGGGCTAGGGCTATTGACTGTCGTTAGGAGGAAATGTTGCGGGTCAGGGTTGGGGCGAGATAACTGGCAGTGCCAGAGGAGACAAAATCAACAAAGCCAGGCTGCAGGGACAGGCGTCCAATGGTGGACAAACACACCTATGACCAGAAGAGCGTGTCCAGAGAATGGAGTAGCATGCAGCATGACCTAACAATGTTCATTAGGAACCAGAGGCCTGCTTCTGAGTGATGACTCATTCTGGTCACACCTATCCACATGTAGCCTACCACGGCTATTTGCCATGCAAATGAAAAAGCGGTACGAGCTGCACTTCTGTCAAGGTATCAGTTTATTGCGGGTGTAAGCAGCTCATCTCAGGATTGGTTCATTGCAAATCCATTTAGTGTGCAGTGCATTAATCATGCTGCTGGCTGCCAAGGTTCACCATTTATGCTACTCTGTAGATTACAAGCAAGGAGTGCTGGAAATTCTGCTTAATAGCGAGGAAGCTCTCATTATGCCGTCTGCATTCATTCATTTTTCCAGTGTTGCGTGTCGTGTTACACACGTGCTGAAAGAGTTCGGATGGAGAAGCAGCTGACTGATGCTGCATGAGCAGAGAATGGGCAGAGAATCTGACTTGTGCAGCAGGTTTCAGGCTTCTCTGAAAGCATGATGCACAACAGATAGAGATATCATTATGAGAATCTCAATCTCCCCATCAAACTCCCAAGGGTTCTCTCTCAATTACATTCGTCCTGTAGAGCTGCACTGAGTGGGGTTCTGACATTACACTCAATGCTAAGGTGATGCTACCACATCACAGAATTAGATTACAGTACCAAAAAAAAAAGAATTAAAACACTAAATATCATAAAATATCATACAAAGTCAACCTGTCTGCACAAGTGGACACATTTGCATCCATTGTTATTAGATTAAAGTTTATCTCCTACAAGAGACACACATAAACACATTTTCAGCAGTTATTACTGTCATTTAGAATCTAAATGATCAGTGTTGATCAGAATCAATCAGAAGAGGCTCGAGTCGGAAAACATCTATATTCATGTAATTAACATCTCCGTTTCAAGCATCAAGCCAGAAAAACCACACAGATTCATGAAACATCACACACATACTGTTCGTCATCGGATCAGACCTAAATCGGGAGGATGATGGATGGAGGTGCCAGTCAGTAATTTCCACTCACTTTTTTCCTAGCACGGAACAGGATGCCACACCTCTATTTTTCTGTATAATTTTGCTATAAAACCAGTGAGCATTTGCTCTAATCTTGATCAGATTTCAATCACATCCTGGAACATCCAAAACATCTCTATTAGTCATATTTAACAGTATCCATCCACAGATACCTGCCGTCTATAGCTTCCCGGATATTAACAAACATGAGCTGAAGCATTAGGATGGTGTGGTATGATAATGTGAGCTGACAATAGATATGCCATGTGTGGGGCATTGGAAATATAACATCAGTCATATCGGAGAAATATATCAACTCAATATTCTGATCGTATAAAAATGGTTCCAGTCCTTATAAGATACGTGTTCCACGCACTATGTTGAGATCAGAAAGTATCCAACATAGATTTTATCATATAAATATGGGTTGTTTACTCTCAAGGCAAAAAGCCAACGTGTGATGTGCTCTTGAATTCTCGAAGATGGCTTGGCAACAGCAACAACTGGGCAAAGCAACATTGCCAATGAAATCCAGTTGATCTGGTAGCCTCCTTTCTTACTGCTAGAGATGTGGAGCTTAAAATGGGTCTCGATTCTGCATGTGGAGCTTTTGTTGTAACATTAACTGGAGAAATTTTATGTCAAGGTAACTTCTGTGTGTTGGAGGGTCTTTTGTCTCCAGTCTCACCAGCAGGCTCCAAACCACATAAGCAGGTTGCTAGATGACACTTGAAAAGCTAAGATCTAGTCCAAAGGCTGAGCAAGCAGAAAATCTTTTGATAGACTCAAACTGTAAAGGTGATGAGACTGTGTAGAGGGTTGTTGTGGACAATTTTGTCATTGGAGTGGGGAAAGCCACCTCCAACTCGGCAAAAAGGAAGGAACTTGTGGTGAACTTGAAGAAGATGAAGGGACAGGTAACCCAAGTCTACTCTCAGGGGGTCAATGTGGATATTGTTGAGGACTAGAAGTCCTTGAAGCCATCTGTTTTTCCTGAGGAGGCTGAAGTTTTTCAACTTCTGCAGCACCATGCTAAGGATGTTCTATCAGTCTGTGGCGGCCAATGCGCTCTTCTATGCTGTGGTGTACTGGGGCAGTGGTCTGAGGGTGGGGGACCCCAACAGACTGGACAGACTGATCCACAGGGCTGGAGCTCAGTTAGACTCACTTACTACAGTGATGGAGAGGAGGACATTTTCCAAACTAAAGGAAATCCTGGACAATGAGTACAGAACACTGATGGAACAAAAGAGTTTGTTCAGGAAGTAGCATAATACTTCCTGAATACACTACTGAACACCATAGGAAATCTTTCCTGCCTGTGGCCATCAAACTGTAGAATACCTCACTTTGGCTTGAGTGATGAGGGATGAAGCGGCAGTAAATGTGTATATACAGTATGTGCTTTAACATAATATTCTATTTATTTTCTTATTTATCTATAATTTCATTTGCACTTTTTTATTAATTATAAATTATCTACTTTATTTTTACTCTTACTTTGTGATTATGTTCTGCAATGGAGCAGCTGTAACAAAAAGCAATTTTCCCTGGGGGATCAATAGAGGATTCTGATTTATTTCTTATTTTGCCCTCACAATGGCAGGATATATTCATCTCAGCAAGGACAACGCATTAGACGAGGATGGTAGGCTGCTCATGCATGTAAAAGATTGGTTTAGATACTAGTGATGGACCTGATTAAAGTCTATTTTTGGGTCTGCTATTAATTTCATATAATGCAATGTTTACTTCCTGCAGTCAGTCAATTGTATTTGATTCAAGTTCTGGATTTACCCGGCCAATGACAGATGATGTAAGGTAAACACAGTCCGAGTTAAGTACATACTGTAAATATAGATGTTTTTAAGATTCACATGTAGTTGGGTCCTGGAAAATTGTAGCAGAAAGCAACCATCAGCTTCAGTCTGAGGTTACAGGCATTATAGGATGAAACAAGAGAAGTCTGACCCCTTCTGTTTGGGGTCACGTCAGCTCAGCAGTGGCTGCATATACAAATGAAAACCGTACACATGCTCAGTGCAACACTCACACTAAAGCTGTTCACACCATGCAGGATTCAGTTTACCTGTCTTCATGTAAGCATCTAAGTGTAGATGGATAAAACATTTATAAATTACCCTAGCCCAAACAGACACTAATATTTATTTATTATTATATTTAACTTGAGAAGGTGGGATTCATCTATATCTACAAGGTAATTTATGTGTAACAAATGACAGTAGTGGAGACAAAAAGCCCTACTGCAAATTTTCATGTGGTTTCAAATTATATAAGCATGAAATACTAAGGAAATTCTGCCAAGGGCATATTTCAGTTTAGGCAGGCAGTTAGAAAGTAGTTAATTAAGCTGTCTCTATTAATGTTATTCTTCTTAAATGCATATGTGACATTATCAAAAAAAAAATGATAATAGTAAAAATCCCCAGAATATCAAGGCTTCTCTTGATGTGTGCATACCTTTTTGTGGGGAAATATTACATTGGCGTCTGCTCTGGAAATCCTCATCTGAGACGAATGTAACAAAAAAACAAAAGAAACAAGCAAAAACAAGTCAAAAAGAACAAGAAAAACTTCATTGCCTGAAAATTGAGATTAAAATTTAAATGTATTGGCCAGAGCTCCACATTACTTTCTTGTTTTCTTTGTATGGTCGTTCTTGAGGAAAGGTCGGCTTTAATACTTCTCGATGGCTGAAGGCCAGATTTTAAGTCCACATGGTCTTAGTCCTAAATTCCTTTGTATTTATGAAGGGAGACACATGTCAATGATTGCCTTTTTTTATTTGCAAATTTACTTAGATTTCACAATGCATGAGCAAATCAACCCCATGTTAAAAGGAATTAGCACACATGGCATGATATAGACAGTTTTTACTTTGTGGATATGATCTAACATTTTGCAATGAAGATCATACTTCAAAATACGCAATACAATTATTTTATATGCACACAATTAGATGACCATGTAGCACACAAGTATCCTTGTGACATGAAAATGTCAGACTGACAGAGATTTTTCCACCAACTGAAGTTTATGTTCGCTTAATAAGCGAGCTGGCTGCCGGTACGGCTGTCAAAAATCCTCTTGCATCAGAATTTAAGGTCACTGGCTTTTGTCTACCTCTGAAACCAAAGGACCTGTTCTATCAGAAATGACTGGATTTTGATGGTGAAAATATGAACTGTGTTATTAGAGAAGAACAAGAGAGCATCTAGACAGACGTGTGAAGTGACATTAACGGTGGTGAGCAGCAGTGAAACAACACAAGTGCTTTCTTGAGAGAAACACAATGTGTCATTGATAGGAAAAGCGTCTCTCTGTCAAGGTAGAATGACATTGTTCTCATCTCAGCTTTGAATTGCAAGAACCGGTGATCCATAAAAAATAAGACTTAATGCAAAGTCGTGTCCTTCTGAATGAGACTCTGCATCACGGCAGACATTTCATTCCTCACTTCATGTGACAACCGTGCAACTTATGGAAAGAAAAAATATTTCTGAAAATGGTTCGTAGCTGCTGCTGTGAAGTCAAATTGCTCCTGTAAATGTACTCGGAATTGCATTCTGCATGGGTAACTATTAGCCGCATATACCGGCAAGAAAGTTATATGGAGAAAAGGAATAAATTCCACTATTGCAGATAGTAAAATTCAAAATGTATAGCAGAAAGCTACACTGAAGACTGCACAGCCTTCTGCACTAAGTACACTATATTCTCAGTTGAGATAAATTCTTATGCAGTTTTTATCAGCCAATGCTCCAATCCCAACTATCCCGTTTCTTTCCAACCACCTTCAAGATGAATTCGGATAACTAGGAACGAAAATCAAAAAGTTTTATCGTTTTACTGTTTTAATTTACTATCTGTAACAAATATCATCTACATGAGTTTGCAAAGAGTTTGCAAGTGTGACAGGTTCATACAGGTTTACTGGCTTTCTATCAGTGTTTTGCAGGTGGATTCTTTTGAAAATGTGCACCACCATTAATGTGTTAGTGACGCTTTGGATTTGTTAGGATTTGTTAGCGGTAACTAAGCCCAGCTCCTTTCTGAGGAATTATCCTCAGCCATCTTTTCCCTCCACACCTCAAAGTCTGATTGAAAAGCCTGTTTGTAAATTTCCAAACACGGCCGTGGCTCACTGCTGGTCTGTGCTGATACCAAGAATCTGTACTTTATTAAGGCTGCAGATAGCACTATTTCTTTCCTCTGAAATTATTTTGGGAGCATGCAGTTGTTTACTCTCAATATTGCTTTGGTAATCCCGTGCCGGACCGAAGCTGCACACTTAGATATTACTATGAAAATCTGGAATATTGGCGCTACTGCAGACGTGCAAAAATATCCAAACAAACATGAAGGCTGTTACAGTTACAATCTGCTGCCTGACAAACATTCATCAAAAAAATCACCCTGTCGACAGATGATGTATTTCTTGGGAAATATCTGACAGAAAAATAATCCTCTGCTTCCATGAGACAAATATGTTGCATGGCTAAGAGGATTAGGGTTAAATCATGGGTGACCAGTGAGTTAAGGTGCCCATCTCATATGAAAGATAAGCGATTATGATTGATTTCTTTTAAAGTTCCGATCCAGTAACTGATGGGTTCACATCCAGGTTTGTATTAATCATTGATTGCAGAAACAAACACATTGGAATTATTTATGGAATCGTACGTACAGATTCAATGCATAGACAGCACTTTGCTGTGATGAGCTATTTTTAGCACAAGAGAGGGCAAAAAGATGAAAGAAGCTGCCTGTTCACTATGGTACAATACATGGTAATTCCATTCGCTATCCTTCAAAGCAGAGAAAGTGAGGGCTCTGATTTATTCATAAGCAGGGCTCCTTCAGTCAAAGACTGGGAGACAAAGCCAGACCACCCAAAGGTACAGATCCATCTGAGAAAAGCAAATAACAAATCAAACCAAGGTGGGAACAGTTACGGATTGTAGTGCACAGTTTGACCGCCCAGGAAGTAGAATTGTAGCGCCGACCGACTGTGCCCGTAGTTTGTCAGGTTCTTTGGTTCATTCAGATGTTTACACGTGGGCTTAAAACATTTCTTTGAGCTTCGTAACAGAGATAATTTCACATTATTCTGGCCTCACAGCCGCCATCAAGATTCTGTCAATCTCTGAGACTGAAGGTCACCAATCTGTCCAGTTTACCAGGCCTCGTGCAACATTACACCGCACCTCCATCTTCCTTCTGAATCTCACCTCACTGCTTCGGCCACAGAGGAGAAAACACTCCATTTATCTCTGTTGGTAAGAAATGTTGATAAATGGCATAGTGTAAAATTGGCCAAGGCTAATTTGGGACCGGTGATGCTGATACCAAGAACTTCACTGTTTTGTTTTGTTTTTTCACCTTCTAGCATTTAGTGGTTCTGTAGAATTAAATTTTTATTGATCATAATGTGTCAGAAAGTCTTTTTTGTTAAGTCACTCAAGTTATAATCTGAATTATAGAAACAGTGATCAGTTATGATCTCAAATGTGACAGTATGCATAGAACTCAAAGCAGAATATTGCTTCAGATATTACTTTAAAAATGTTTATGTACCTTGCAGACGATTCCATTATGAATTATCTAATCAAATATCAGAAAGAAGAGGCAATTTAAGCTGTCAGACCTATTAATTTTTCTTTCGCCTTATTAGAGTGTTCCATCCTGTGTTTTTCTGATGAGATCTTTAATCCAAGTTATGAAACTGGTCCATTCCATTAATATGACACCGTCAAACATGTTGGTCTGCAGATGACAAGCAATAATCAAACCTTAATAATCATAAAACCTCTGTGGGCTCATCGCAAACTGACAACAATCAGATGAAATGACAACATCAAATAACATATGCTGTCTCTGGTATGCATTCTTTCATTAAGTAACCAGAGACTCCTTGGACGAAGAGTCCTTTCTAATAAAGAAAAATTACTTTTAATCCAAAGCCTGCGGGGGCTTCTTAGGTGTGATCTGGTCACGCAGATCAATATCTGTCCAGTCCTTCCTGTTGGATATGGTGTGTGGCAGGAACACACCGCCACAAATAATAAGACCGGTGCTACATGATAAACCAATAGGGTTAGATTTGTTTTTCTTTTATATCATAAATCAGCTCAGTCACAGATTAATAACTTACTTAGATATTATTAAATATTTTAGGCATAAGAAAAGTTTGGCCTGATGTGAAGCATAACAGTTGTTGACTTTGATTATTATTGTTTCCTATTAGATATTCTTAAAGATAAAATAATGGTTTGTATCCTCTGAACACATTTTTACTTTTTTTTTTGTCATTGTCACATTTCTGGGCTTTGTGTTTGAGTATTTTCCTGCTTCATTTTTCTCCTGGTGTCATGCTTTGTGCTTTTATTTTCCAGTGTTCATGTCATTTGATTTTCCCTCCTCTGTGAGTTGTTTGATTGTTTCCACCTGGTTCCGATTGTCTGCTCCTCCCTGCGTCACCTGTCTGTCATTGTCTCGTCACGACGTCCTCTATTTAGTCTCAGTGATTCCTCGCTCAACCACTGTCTCATATCTAGGACCAGTTGATGGATAAAAGCAATGTAAAGAGCCTCCACTAGTCATGAGTTTTACATGTTGCATCATCCGATTCACTCTCTGCTTCATTGCCAACAGGTGTTTCTTTAAATAACCAGACGGTGATAAGTAGAGAATACAGTTCAGACACTAAAAAACAGCTGAAGCGTCTCCCACACACACATACTTTAAAGGGCAAGTTGCCAAGTGTATCAACGGCAGCGGAATTAGATTTGGTGACCCACTTTATCAGTCTTTTAGGTGACTTTATAGAACATCCTGTTGATGAAACCCGAGGGATGTACAATGAAGCAAGTTCATCATGCCAAGGCTTTTCTTTGCCGGAGCTCACTCGACAAAAATGAAGACCCAAATGAGAGATAATGAGTATGATCCCAGTGGTTAATTACTCGGGTAACCCAGGCTGTGACTTCAGGCGCTGTCCCCATTAAAATGGGATGTTTGGCACATCGTTTGATGCTTTTCATGCACAAACAAGTGCTACCTACTTGACTCAAGTGGAACAGGTTGCTGTAATGGAGATGCATGAAGAGATGAAAATAAAATATGACAGCAAAAGGCAACATAAGAGAGGAATCCTAACAGTTTGTGTAAATTTATAATACTCATCTTACCACTAAAAGCATTCTGCAGTGCATATTATGTATTATACCAAGGACTAGCATTTACACACGTCCTATAATAAAGGATGGACATAAATAAAGCTTTTGGAGGCAAAATTAAATTCAGATTCAATTTTTAGGCTGTGATTTCAATAAATTTATCACATTTTAAAAGGCATTCCTTTGTCAATGTCAGCCCAACAAAATGGGCCGATGGTAAAAGACTTTAAACTTCTGCTGAGGTAAAACATTCTGGATATAAACCAAAACCCAGGGGTTCCTTTGCTGGGCCAATGCCAACTTTTCCACCAGGTTTCATGGTCATCAAGTAGTTTAAGCAGAACTGACGGCTTTAACTTGTGTAAAAAACAAAGTAGAAAAATATCCGCTCCTTTATCCAGAGCCACTCCAAAATGTAATAGGTTTGTCCTTGCTCCATGCCCAACTGTTCTACAGAGTTAAATTCAAATCCATTAGGTAGTTTATGTGTGATAAATAGAGAAAAAAAGATTGGATTCAGCCTTTATCCAATTGTAATCCTGCAAAAAGACACAAAGAAACCGAACCAATCACATGCCCCCATCAGTGGAGGGAATTAACCACAATCCAAAGTCATCTGTAGGTCATCCTTCTTTCAGCATATGGGCACATAAGGTGAAAACTTTGACAACTGCATCACAAAATTAGTGGGCATAAGACCTTCTGAAAAACTCACCAGATTACAGTTTGCATTGCTGTGGAGTAATTACATGTCTTCTGTGACATTATTGATTCACCAGTACGCATATAATACCGTATATGACGCCCACAGATGGGAATTTATAAAGAAAGAAATCCTAAGAAAAACAACACAGCAGCCAGGCGGCCCTAGCTGTGGCTGATTTTATTCCGCTAACAAATGCAAACGTAAGCTGCCATGGTGATCCGTTTGGGTTAAAAGTGAGCCACCTTCATGACACTGAGAAGCCTGTCCTTCGACCTGAGATACCTGACTACCCCATTAATCTCACCTCATAATACACTTCGCAGTGTGTATGTGTGTGTGTGGGGGGGGAATGTGTGTGGTATGCCTGGGAGTGTGTGTGTGCACATGAACTTAATCCCATCCTGGTGAGCGCTAGAAACATTTCATATTTCATGTGGTACTGAAATATGCTAGTCATTATCACACTCTATACATTTATTAGATTATTCCACACCCCCTCTGTCACGTTATGTCCACAGATTGTGTTGGGGGGGGGGGAGCCAACAGAGCATTTTCCATTCACAAGTCCATTATTTTCTGTCTTCTGTCTCCACTTGTCACTCCACTCAAACTTGTCACTGACTTTGCTGAGCTGGAAACTGAACTTTTCCTGCTGAAAGCAACTACCTTCTACAAAACCAATCAGCTTTCATCATTAGATCATGCTTAGAAGGCACAGAGCGCACAAATGATGATACCTGATTAATCCCACGGGGGGGGGGGATTCTTCTCTGCATTTGACCTGAGCAGCACCAGGATGTCATTATGGCGCCCCCCATAGCCACCAGTGTCCAGGCTGAGCTTTATGTTCCCATGTACGATCGTAAAATCTGTATTTCCGTCATGTACTCATATAATTATATCGCTCAAAGCTACAATCGAGGTCTGACGTAAATTGCACTATAACCATGTCACAGCCCCCACTGGTTGCCTGTCTGGCTGTTATCCAAGGAAATATTTTACTTGGAGAGCAGAAGCGATTGACAGATGCCTGAGCAGCAACACAGCATACATCAAGGCTTCAGCAGGGGTGTTAATACAGAGACAGTCTCTGTTTGGGTCCACCTGCAGCTATTAAGACTGCCAAATCACAGGCAGGAGAGGAGCTGGCCGGCAGGCTGGCAGGTCTGTGATACAAAGTACTGCTTCAGTACTCTGTATCGTAGACCTGACCTCGCTAGACAACAGTGAGCTCCAGGTGTTAAACTACCCCATCCGCTCCATACATCACTGTTATCTCTATTACCAGAGCCAAGATTAGCTTTCAGCCTGTGCTACCTTACCGTTTCGGTCTGCCACTGCTTGAGCAAGAACCTGGAGAACCCAGGCAGCGTGAGGTGATAACCCCCCCCCCCAAAAAAATGAGGTTAATATCATGAAACGTGAGCTCATGGACACGTCCGAGGTGATTTGACTTCAGCCTACCAAAGTATACACAGTATACAGCATAAAACCACAGAATTTCATCATGATGACTGGCAGAGAAGTATTTTCTGTGTACATAGACACAACTGAGCCTTTCAAATGAATCTCTCTCTGTTTACATTTGTGAGTTAAATCACGGTGGATTAAAGAAACTGACAAGATTCCCCAGAAACACCCTGAAGCGTGCCTGAAGTCTGTAGTTCCTAGACCCCAAATTGGGGAAGGGTTGTGCGAGTTCATTTTGCAAGTACTAATGAGGCAAACAGCTACAAACAGACAACTTTATGTTGGGGTAGAAAAAGTGTTTGTATGTAAACCTAATTCCTAATGTTAGATTGTTAATATTTTTTTGTGTGTAAATGGGAAGCCTCTGTAGTTACGTAGTGAGGAGGAAGTGAAGGGGCCCATATGTATTCTCTAGATGACCCTTCTGAGACTAATAGACAGGGCCATGTGAACGTGTCAGGTTTATTAAGTCAGTGCTTAGAAATTAAGCCTCAAAGTGGAGTATTAATCATCATTCCACTGGAGTAAGTGACGGAGGAGTGTGATTATTGAAGATAATTTGCAGGAGGGGAATGCGTTTCAATGAACACAGCTAATGGCATATTTATTATGTCGTACTTCCTAGGTGGGGAAGGGGTGATGTGTGTTTTCTGTCTCAACACCAACAACACAACTAAGCCAACGTATAGATCAGGAAATCTGAAGGAGGTTGACTGAGTCGCGGGATAATACTGCACTTCACCTGAGATAAACATCCGAGAAATGATGTGCATCCAGGAAACACGGGCGCGCACACGCATGCACGCACGCACGCACACGCACAACGCACACGTGTGCGCACGCAAAATGTCTCGTTGGGTTCAATTATGAAATCCACTATGGAAAAGCTTTTATCCAATTTATGATGGCATACGCGATGTTTTTGATTTCCGTTTGGATGCAAGCGGAGAGCGCGCTTGACATAAAAAATGGATTTCACATCATTGTTTTCTTAACACAAGACAAATGCCGGAATAATCCACTGAAAAGAAAAGAAAAAAAAAAAAAACATTTACAGAAAGCCTCCGTTCTCTGATCTCCAGCTGCAGGTGTCTACTCCGCGTCAAGCCGACCATACAGGAATGGAATGTTGAAACGAAAATGCGCTTTCACTTTTAAATCAGCCACCTAATAAATAAGTGTACCACTCGTATCTTATCCAAACTGACCGATCCTTGCGTTACCGGAAACCTCTCGTCACGATTAACCAGAAATGCAAGACAGCTCTGTGCGCTGCAGCCTGGAGGAATGCGCCAAAGCTCACGATTATTTCACACATGTACGGATTAATAACCGTTCAACTTTTAAAAATGCGCTAAAAAAAAAAAGGGGGGGGGGGGGATTCCATAGCAAGGTGTAGCGTCAAAGTGGCTCATGTCATCCAACAGAGTCACAAGCTACCTGTACCAACGCGCGTCAAGGAAAGGCAGAGAATATGTGCGCGCTGCACTGTGCAGGCAGACAGGATACAGAACTGTACAGAAGATCGCACACTATTGCACAGCACAGTAAGTTTTGACTGATGCCTTACCTGTTCAGGAGAGGAGAACGCAACTGGAGGCAGAGGAGAGAGGATGTCGGGCGGAGCGCCAAGCCAACACAGCCTGCACTGGATTAAAGGACTGATGCACGTCCAGCCGAGAACTCCAAAGTGCGTCTGTGTGTGTGTGTGTGTGTGCGTGTGTGTTTTTTTCCCCCCGCACCTATATAGGAAAGGGCAGATTCAGACCACTCCTTACATCAAGCTGTTTCAAGCTACGTCTCCCTCACCACCACGGTATCTTAGAAAATATATATGTACGTGCAGATATATTGAAACCTTCAATGACTTTAGTCACATTGAACTCAGCATATGACACATCATCACTTTGATGAGTTTAGCAAATACGGTAGCATCCTGTCTTGTTTATTTGTACATGACTGATCTTTTTTTTTTTTTTTTTTTTTTTTAAAAAGGTCACTTTAATAATAATAAAACAAATCATTGTGGGATATTCAAATATACAAATTTCAAATGAATACCTAGAAAGTGAAATGCTGAATTATTGGGGCCAAAGACATATTCAAGGCTAAATCAATTACTATTCAACAAATATTCCAACCATTTTCAATTTGCCTGAGATAAATATTTCACAACACTGTTTGAAAATCCTTCAGCCATGGACACAAACCAAAATGAGGGCACTGCACCTCATCTACTTTGAGAGAATCCAGCCCCTAAGCTTAAAGTTGATTCATTTATTTGTACTTATCCTCTATCCAACCGAAGTAATAACTTTCAGCTTCATGTATTTTTTAATTGAGTTCTAGGCAAGAAAATTATTTCTGAAAAACACACACAAAAAATAAAACACATCACATAGAAACACAGATAAAAGTAATTAAAAAGCAGTCAACATAATTAAAGACACACATGGCCTTGAAAATCCCTTTCCTAACATGAACTTCTAAAATGAAAGTTTATGCAAGGGATAAGAAAGTGGTTATCTTACTATAACTCAAGGTTTGAAAGATTTTATGTATAGGACAAATTTGAATTGATTAATTTTCTAAAAGGCTGTCAAATCAAAGACTAAGTAATGAGAAAGAAAACACATTTTTGGGGGGCTCTATCTTTGTCCGGATATGTAAAAAAAGAGCTTTGGTTCCTGCCCTCATTCTTACCAGTACAGCAGCAGAACGGGAACGAGAAGTCATTATCGTTACAGATTCTCCCTCCAGGGACCACTCATGTCAGGACAAATCCCAAGGGAAGGTACACACCAGCAGTGTGAAAATCATTATCAATATAATCAACTCCCTTGTGAAATCCTCACACCCCAAAAGAGAGAGGAAGTGGCAAAGGCAGATTTTATTTTCATGATCTGTGGAGAATATGTTTAGGATCCAGGAATATAAACTACGCCAAGGGTAAATATGCTGTTATCAGAGGCGTCTACATAATTCAAGTATCCATTTCATGTAATTACTGCATAATCCGGTGGGATGCCACTATACCAACCTCTTGATATTGAACAACCTAAGCAAGTAGCACACAGATCACTAATACCAGATGGTTTCAATCATTCGGGTGACAAAGTGGCTTTTAAAATGTGTTATCGCCTGTCAGTTGTAATGTCAATAGAAGTATGATAGATGCCTTTTTTAACCAAGAGAAACTGCAAGTTTTCATTGGTCCATATCACACAAGATTTTTTGTTTTCACTTCATTGATTGGGACATTGCGTCATATTTGGGTCTTAACATATTGAAAAGAAATATAGATTGCCATGTAGTGTAGAATCTTTCAGGGTTTCAAATGGAATTAGATTTTTTTTTTTTTCTTTCCAGTTTAAGAACACAAGCTTGGTTTGCCACAAGCAAAAGCATGTGGGAGGCTTATAGGCGAGAGCACATCTGTGGGCAATAAGAGCAAAAAGAATAGAACAGTCAATTTCCGTTTCCAGAATTCAGGGTGTTCGAAGGGTCTCCAGAAATAGCAAAGATTGGACCGGTTGTAATGTCTATATATCTTGGACTACTGACATAAGCTTAAACAAGATTTTTCAATATCCTGTTAGTTTTGGACATGATCAAAAAATATGGACTCGATGAGCAGGGGTGCAAGTCCATGTCACTAGTCTCAGTACTAAGAATGTTCTGTATTTGGCTAGTTTTGCTTTGATCAAATGCATTCTGTGCACAAGAGGTCCATTAATTTGTCTTTCTCCCACCATAGGTCCTGAAAATACACTTTGTTTCATGTACAGTACGAAGTGCCAGTCTAACTGTAGTTAGGCTGGTGAATATAAGCGTTTGCCAAGTTTGATAAATTTAAACGAGGAGCCGAGGCTACATTTTTAAAGTTGCCTGAACTATCGAGGTTGATAATTTTGTTAGAAAAAGTGGAAGGAAATTGAAAAGAAGCATAATCTAAGGAGTACGTAGAGCAATGGGTCATCTGCATATAGAGGAACCAGACAATACCTATTGAATACCCTGCTCTGTTGAGGTCTTCAAGATTATGATTTAAGGCTAATAGTTAGCACAAATAGAAAATGCTGAACTATGTAGACTTGACTACTTCAAAGGAATTGTGGGACATATGTTGAGTATTGACTGTACTGACCCTGACACTTCT
Source organism: Antennarius maculatus (assembly GCA_013358685.1). Taxonomy (NCBI): domain Eukaryota; kingdom Metazoa; phylum Chordata; class Actinopteri; order Lophiiformes; family Antennariidae; genus Antennarius; species Antennarius maculatus. Next base: position 23,474,167 of record CM023609.1, on the reverse strand, counting down.
TGTAAAGATGAATCTGAGGAAATGTGAAAAGTATTTAAGAGATGAAGGTACATTCAGTAAGTACCTTGGGTCATTGGAGAAGAAAAAAAACACTCAAAATGTAAATACTACAGTCACTTCTAAACATTTGAAGGTCTGCTACTAATATCATAAATAAATGCAGTCATGCAAGCTAGACAATATGTGAGAATTCATTTTGCAATGTTTTCTCCACTCATCCTTCAGCTACACACCTAAGTGATTGCAATGCAACCAATGTCACAACGATGCTTTAGTATTTGGTGTGAATGTGCTGGTTGAGGTGTTGTGTGTGTCAGCTTTTGTTCAAGCAGTGTTCCAGACAATTAGCTTATCATTGAGTCACCTACTCTTAATAGATGAAGGTTTAGTCTCGAAGTTCAGCTGAACCTCATCAACAGACTGAAAAGAAAATGGGATGATGTCATATTTTCATTTACAGTGGGGTCAAACTTTAGACATCAAGACCCAAGACCTGTATTGTTCACCACTTTAACATTTTAGCATAATATTTTATGATTGTTTCAACTCTGATATAACCTAAGCTTCATTGTGTGCTGTCTCATTGAACATATATTGTGCATATTTATCAGTTGATTCCAAATGATCCAGATTTTGTCAGGAATACTTTTTCACAGTTGGTATTATTTCATCAACAGGAGCGAACTGCCCAGAAGAAAATCTTCAGGGTTATTTTGTCAAAAAGCTAAAAGCAGGAAAACAAAGATCTGGGGTTTGGGAAAAACAACACAAATAAAAAAAAATGGCCAAGTGGGACCGCCAATCAATAACTTTTGGCCCAAAACCTTATGACAAGTTAGTTCATGTTTTCTGAGTGAACTGCTTGTATGTCAGTCAAACCTGTGGATATGAGTTAACTAGAGTCTGGTGCAGCAAAATCTTGTGCTGCAAAAAAGAAAAAAAAAAAAAAAGTTCCTATCATAAAAAATCACCTGCTTTTAAATGAGTTGTAAAACCAACCATCAACTCAAAAACTGTGAAAGAGTTGAGTGTATATTTCACATAAACTATCTTGTTTTGTCATCTCTCTTGTAGTAGTAAAAAGTAAGCGTGGTAAGCACAAATGGCTATCAAACAGCCATTCACCAAGGACACGCCATTCATTTAGAGGATTGCATTAAACAGAGCACCGGGGGGTATGCTGGGAAGCAGGGTTATCAACCCCTGAATTTATTCCTGAGCTCCAAGTTAATTAACCCTGAGAGGGAAACTCAGAGTTTTCTGTCCTAGAGCAGCTTTTTTAAGCTGCATTGGTCAACTCTGAGTTTGAACTGAGGTAAGATTTAAAGGATTCAGATAGGCTGAGAGAGGTATATGTAGTATTATCATATTTTATCCCCATTGTTTAGAAAAATTATTTGAAATGTACAAGAATAAACACTAATGAGAATATTAACAGCATACCACTCACACATTCTCAATTGTTGGATATAGTATAGCTGGGCACCAGGAGAAGGGTCCTTCAAATTCCACAAAACAAATTAACAGTGAGTAGTAATGTTATGCTATTAAATAGTAACAACAAACCATTGCCGTTTTATCTTGTTGCTGACTTTTTAAATATGACTCTCTCCACTCTATAGTTTATATATGATGCTGTTTGGTAAACCCTCAACCCTCCCATCACCTCTTAGTCAGCATCCACCGACATCCTCATTTATCATCTTCAGCAGGGTCATCAGCCACCACCACCACCTCATAGCTGCTCTCAGTCTTTCTGAAGATTCTAAGCAGCAAAGATTTGATGAGACCAATGACTTTTTGTCACCAATTATCACATATCGATGTAATAAACCGTCTAATTTACTTCATCTCTCAGTTCCCCCTGATTGCAATGTCAATTGGTCAACAATTGAAACGTCTCTACGCTTCGTCATCCACTGAAGTTCCTTGAGAAAGGCCACCTTCCTGTTGACAAAAAATAATAGCTGTCTTTCTCTGATGAGTTCAGACTCTACAAAGCCTTTTTTATTTTTGTGTTTACTATTACCAGACTCCTGCTTTTCAGAAGTCACTAATGAGGCGCACACATCCAGACTCATACATGCTGTTCAGTGACTGTTGGTAATGACTCAGAGCATTTCCTCCCACTCAGTGTGAGTAACATTTCAGAAGAAAGAGACAAATCAGAGTTGCTTTTTATATCTAGACCTTTCAATCACGATCTGACCTGTCTGTAATAAGTGACTCACAATGTCTGGCTGTGTAATTTATGTGCTGCCTCAACAAATTGCTTCGCAGGGGACCAGGGAGGAGTCTTTCCTTTCCTTTGCACACAAAACCCATGGAGACAAACCATTGTCATACTTTAATTTCATGCTGTTACCACCCTTTACTTCACATTATCCTGATATAAAATATGATCACATGAACGCCTTTTTCTATATATAGCTGTGATACTGCAAAGGCACATAATGACTTCAATTGTTTTAAAGTTTGCCACCATTTGTCATATGTGGCTGTTGCAGCTTTAATCAGAAAACCACTTGGTAAAGTGTCAGTGGTGGCCTCTGCTATTGCCTTAATTCACATTTCTGTCTTATTATATCGCTGAAATTTTATTTGCTTGCTGAAGCAGCACAGGTTTCTTCCTCTAATTGTCTCTTCAGGGAGAGGGTCTTCATGTGTGAGGGGAGGAAGCAAACATGTTTTCTTTTTTTTTTAACTGACCACAGGCACGACATAGTGACTAACAGTAGAAACTGTGATCGGCCAGAATGGCCATTCCTCGTTTCTACAACAAAGAAGATTCTAGTGAGTGTAAGATGTTCAGAAATTCATAGATGGCAAAATATAAAATAATCTAGGTTTTGCCAGACGGAAGACTGGTCGCACAATTGCTGTAGGTGATTACAGAAAATGAAGGAATGAACAAGAGCACTCAGAAAGCACAAGCCTCCACTAATGACTAAGTTGACTGAAAATCTCACAATGGGAAAAAAAACCCTATTTAAAAATTCTCAGATATAGATCCAAAGCAATTAGCCACTTGTAGGATATGCCGGTATCCATCTTTTGGTGCAAATCCTCATGCAAATCCACCTGTTCGTTTTTGTGTAATTGTGTGAAAAAAAAATAAAAAAAGCAGACAAACAAATCCAAACGCATAACTTCCTTGATGTGTTTATACTTCCATTCATATTATATAATATTTAATGAATTCCCTTTGTCTCCACCTCTCCCTTTAACTATTTTATATCTATTGTCTTGCACAAAAACACAAAATCCAGTATAAGTACAGATTAGATTATACCTTTAAATTTACATCTTGCCATTCCACTAGCAAAGTATCAGTAAAACATTTCTGGAAAAATAGCACACTGCAAGAACAGTTCCCTGATGTGTTTTCTGTGTTGCACAGCAACACATCTAAGACCGATCACCTTTACACCGACCTCAAATACAGCAGGTGTGAAAGCACATGTGATCCAGAGTTATTATTTTAGCAAAGACTATTTTGCAGTGTACATATTTGAAACATAATTCTCAGACAGCTTGTTCTTCAAATGAACTAGAAAAAAAAAATAGCTGTGTGTACAATTAGGTTAGCATGTCAGCCATTACCAAAGTATTCATGGGTTGGACAGAAGATGATGGATCCATGGGGCCAAACTGCTTCCCTATGCAGAATAATAATTTAAAAAAAAAGACAGATAAAACAGAAGCAAGGTGTACGTGAAGCAAGAAACCCCAGCATGACAGAGGAGGGAAAACCTCATTAACACCAGCCGCCTGGCCTGATCCCAGCGCTCAGTCTGGGGAGTAGGAGCCAACTCTCTCCATTACAGGAAAGAGAGAGACTTATAAAGGGTATGACCATCTGGAGCAAGCCTCACTCATTTTTACAGAACTGCATATTGGTGGGAGGCAGACCCCAGGCTCATCAAGCAAGTTCATAATCAGATGCCACCGGAAATTCATTCATGTAGCATTGTGGGTAGGGTCAACTGTGACCGATGGTGGAATGTAGCAACCGGTTGAAACAGAGGGGAATAAAAGAGCTATAGGATGATTGTTATGCAGGGTTGGTATGCTCGGAAACTCCCTGGTGGGTGAAATATTAATTCTGCAAAGTAAAAGCAACCCAGTTTTTCAAGGAAACAAGGTTGCGTGCAGACCTGTAAGACCTGTAAGACCTGTAAGTAGGAATATATACAACCATGTCATTCTCTTCATGTCTTTCAGAATGGAAAGGCATTCCATGGAATGGAATGACATAGCGACGTGTGAAAACCCAGTATCCAGGATTGGTGAGAACATTCGTGTCCTGAGGATAAATGACAGCTTGTGAAAAATTGATAAGTGGCTGAAAATAGATGGCCGATCTGATCCAGAATGAGTGTGACCATCAGAGGAGTACAATAGGTATTCAAATTGTAGCAGCCCAATTTACCCAAATTAATTATTCACAGGGCAGAAGCTAGTATCAGTATCTAGACACACAATTAGAAAGACACAAGGTTGGGCTTGTTTAAGGGTACATCCAGAACAAAACTAATGAGCACTGACACTCTGATTGATTGCAGAGTCCTACAGCTATTTGTCTATCCTCTGCATGCACTGCTTCGCTGAACATGTGCCCGAATAAAGCTTTTTCCGGTACGAGTAATATTGTAAAAGTGAGTGAATTATGCTGTAGTTATAATGTGTTTTCTGTAGAATTAAGGAATGTCTATTTGAGTCTTCTTAAAAACAATTTTCCTGTGACAGATTTGCAGCCTGCACGGCATTGCTCGAGTAAATCCTCGGAGTCTGAGAAATAATAAACCTCTTCAGAATTACATCACATTATGTGCATACACGAAGTGCCCTCAAAATGCTATCGCCGTAACCCCCACGGCTTCTCAACTCAAGGGATCGGTTCACAACGTTGTTCACGAGTGACAGTGAGCTTAAATAAGTCGGCCAGCAAAAAAACAGGCTGTGTGGAACACTGCTTCCGTACATGGAATGTGCGCTAAGGGCAGATACATAGATAATCAAAGCATGACAGTGGGTTTTACATTTCAAATAACCCACAGTGCATTACCAGCAGTTATTTACAGTGTTAGCACTGCTCATTAATTTTTAAACAGGCCCTTAAGGTCTGGTTGACAGACAAAGCTGGAAAGCAAAAGCAGGAGACCGAACTGTTGTTTCTCGACTCACAATATGAAACATAGTAATGGTGCTGAGCAAAGTGCTACAGCATGCATTATTAATGCGTTGATGATGCAATATGTAAAGGTCATGGCCATTGTCTCTGCACACAGCCATTCATCATGCAATGTGTCTCAGTGTGCAGCGATGTAGAAGACTGGCATCTAATTTACATTTTGTAAATTCGGAATATGCCATCGTTCTGATTTACAGTTTGATAGCACTTTTTACTAAAGATGAAGATGAATAGACACATTGGCATCTCCCTTTAATATCCAGGAATCTGACTCTGTTACCATGACTCCTTTTGTGTTGGCGTCATGTTGGTCCAGTTGTTGTACATGTTTGTTTCAAGCTGTGTGAAAAAGAGTGTTTGACAGCAAATACATGGTAATCCTCCTTTCCTGCTTTACCTGGTTCAGCATTGTAATCTCATTGCCCATGCATGTCTCATTAATTCACCTCATGGCCAAGCAGCCCATCACTCCTGCTGTCACCACCTCGGAGGATCCTCCAGCCCTGCATGCCAACCCAAGGTCTCCAAACAAAGCAGGAGTGGTGAGGAAAAAGGGTGCCTGTGTAGCAGCTACAAATCATTGATGAGGGTCAGGCCGTCTCAAACTGTGAGAACTCACCTTGGGCTTGATTTCATGCAGCCCTATAAATGAAGACTATTGTGCTTTCTGATGGATAGACTGCAAAAAAAAAAAAACTGAAGGGAAATGCTGCATTGTTTTGCAATGATAAAGTCGGCTTAAATATCCTTGGGTCCACATATTACAAGGGAAATATTTGCGCAATTGAACATTGAAATGACTTTTAGCTACCACCCACTGCACTGATGAGATGAGGTCGATCATGCCAATTAAACTCAGATGAAGTTGTGATTGTCATGTAATTGCAGCAATAATGATGGTTTCAGTACCGCTCTACTTACAATTCACCTCACTATTCCAATTCATAACGTCATGAGCAGGGTCAATATGTAATCACGGCAACATCTGGTGTTGTGTTCAATATCTGGCATGGATGGATAAGTACAGACAGGAGATGAATGTTGTAAAATTAAAAGGAAAATGATTTCACAAAATTGATCGGAATTTGGGTTTAGATTTTTGTATTTGAAAGGGGTTAACCTTCAGGGTTGACATTCCTTCAATGGATTTATCAGAATGATGTTGCATTGCTGAATTAAGAGAAAATTATTTTTAATGCCACAGACCACGCCACGTCAGAATAGGAAGGGAAAGACGTTGAGTTTTGGTTGTGTACTTGTCACAAATTGAACAAGACCGACAGAGGGGAACCCAAAAGCATGACAGACAAGTAGGCGTGTTGGGAGTCTCAGAATATTTAAGCAGGGTTCAGGTACCAGGTGTATCAAACCAACAGGCAGACAGATCAGATGAGGGAGTGGGGCATGGCAGGACCCAAAATGACAAAATATGTTAGATGATGGAGAAAAAATAAAAATAAATGAACAGAATACTTATTTTTCAGTCAATACTGACGGATAAGAAAATTCTTTATATTTCTACACAATTAGTCTCAGCCCTTTAATATATCAAATTAGTAATTCTTATCAAGAGTCAGTGCAAGTGGCCCAAAACTTACAAACATTCGGAGATACAGTGCGCCCTCGCGCATTTGGGCATCAACTTTCACGACTTCACCTCATCGCGGATTTTTGGTAGGTAGTCACGTGATACCTTACGCGCATTCTATGGGCTGACGGTATCAGGAAGTGCGCTACGTTCAGTGAGTCTCAGACTTAAGTGAGACACAAAAGTGCTTTAAACAGTTGATAAGAGTGTGGGAAAACGTAATACAGATAGAAGGTGGTTTAATATCAGTATGGGGAGGGTTCATAAACTTTAAATTACCGTAAATAATAAGATAAATAGTTTGTCGCTCTGTCGTGGAATTCGTTAAACGTGTGTGGTTCCTGGAATGCATTAACCGCGAGGAAAGAAGGCGCATTGTACAAACAAACGCGCACCACCATATCTGACTATTGTACTGCAGTTCCTCTTTCAGCCACAACCCCCGGTGAGCAGCACTGATGCGTTTGCGTAGCTCCAACACTTGTCTCCCCTCTTGTTGTTTTTGTTGTTGGATACTTTACTGGTTGTTGTTGTTGTTGGATACGCTTATAAATCTGGCTGAGAGTTCCTTGAAGTGTTTTTTTTTAACCCTGAACACCAGTGTCAGGATTCTGGGGCAAGTCATCAGTTTTTTTGGAATGTTAAATTACTGACATCAATAAAAATAATACCAAAATAAAAAAATAATTGTAAAGAAAGGGGAGTAATCCTTTTTAATAACAGTATAATATCGTTCTGGTTCTGCAGCTCTGTGGTGAAAAAATAATTGCCCTGGATTTTACCTTTTTACCGTAGCAACAGCTTCAAACTTGGAGAATTGTAATTTTAATTTAATACACTGTTATAATCCCCGAAAGGAAATTAAGAACTCACACTTGAGTTTTTGTTAGTCAATCAAGTCACACGCATGCATATTAGTGTGTACAGGCCCCTGTAATACACACAACCACACACAAGGGGGCCTGTAGGCATGCAAGGGAGGTAAAGTGGCAGGCAGCTCCTTCTTGGTGCGCCTCAAATGAGCAATTTTGTAAAGGGGATGGCACCTTGCTCAAGGGTGCCTCGTCAGTGCTCGGGAGGTGAGCTGACACCTCCCACTGTCAGCTCACCTCCGGGTATTTTTTTTTGGGCAGGAGCAGGAATCTAACTGCCGATCTTGAATCATAGTACGACCCACTCTACCGCCCGCTTTTACCACTAAGCCACTGCCGCCCCTGACAGAAACAACAAGTAAACAAAAAAGAGCATCAATCTAAGGACACTTAAGGCAGTTTTCAACATCAAGTCACTGCTGGGTGTGTTTTGTGTCAATATAATCTCAGGTTATCATTACCTACACCTTCATGGAACGGTGGCGACATATTCAAAACCTCCTTCACCTCATTTCTATATGCACTTCTTCTCGTCTTTTTCCCCGTATAATGATGTGTTTGAGACCAGGTGTGAAAGTTCAGTCTGCATGATGTGATGGTAAGCATTATGTTTTGACACCCAGTCCCTGCACACCCTGCAAATACCATAAACACGTTCTGAGCAATTCCAAGACGGTGTCCCAGGTGGGTTCAGCGTTGCCACCGTTGTTGAAAGTGTGGGTTTGACAGTTTCAATAACACAAATCCCTGTAAGAAATTGCTTGTATGAGGCTCAAATGGTGTGTGGGAAGTTGGTTGTAGTATGAGAAATTACCATGCTAGACACATACTTCTAAACTTATGCATAAATAAAGTATATCTATCTACAGTATATCTATCTATCTATCAAAAAGTTGTTGATCTTGTTCCTATGCACAGCTCATCAATTCACTTTACTGGTGATTTCCAATTAATTCTAGAAAAACTGCAGGTTGTAATTGAAGTTTTTGTGACTGACGTAACAGCCGTAGGCCACACTGCTGGTACAGACCTCATTCAAAGCAACAAGGACTCCATTGAGAAGACTATTTGGACTGACAACATGACTAATGAGCAACATTTTGCCGAGGGTCAAGGTCAGTGAGGTTTGAGTTTTGTGTGTAAAAATGGAAGGTCTCACACCTGATCCCAAAGGCCAAACTGTTCTTGATTAATCTGGTTGTTTTTACTTCGTTTCACTGCTGTTTTATACAACACATTAGAGATTTAACAGCAAAGCTCTCGCATTTGTCGTTGTAAGGATCTGACATACTTAAAACAGAAAAAAAATCCCGTAGTGCATAGCAGGAGGAACAACGATTAAAGTTGGAGTAAAAAGAAGTGAGGAGTTCCTACACCTAACTGACAAAACAGCTTTCTCGCTGTCTTTCACATAACAGGTACGAGTGTTTCCAAAAAGCGGCTGCATAATTGCGTTAGTCGTCCATTGTCCATTAAATAAATTGGTTCTTTAAAAGATATGACAATATGTTGTACTCCTGTCCTTTCTTATGAAAACAAATTAAGAATACTTTTCCTCCACATGCCAAAAAACAAATGAACAAAGAATGAGCAGCGAAGATTAAAATGCAGAAAGCCAGTGGGGCTTTTTTTGTTTTTTGTTTTTTTTTCAAGACACAGCTGAAATATAAAAGCTGCAATAAACATCCTCTCCTGATAAAAATTGTCAGGCAAGATCTGAAACCAGCTTTTGTAGAATAAAAACCATGTGGGTATAAATAGTTTACACTATGATGAAACAGTGTCAGGAAGCATTAGACACACTGTATATATCACAAATCTCATTTTGCAGATGACAGTGGCAATTCCTTTTTCTGTTTTTATCAAGTCTTTCAAGCTTAGATGTGCAGAACTCCAAACTGTGAAAATTGTCAGCAAAAGCAAAATCACACCCCACAGCAAATAAGGCGTTTCCCATTTCCCTTGTGCCAGTCATCATAAAAATAGTATACAGACCTGATGAATGGTCCTCCTCTTCATTTTTTTTGTATTTACTTAAAAGTTCTCAAATTGACTGTCAACAGATGCTCAAGAATTTCAAGAATTGCGAGACATTTACGAGCAAAGCAAGTCAAGAAACTACGGAGATATGCTAATATGGTGTCTACACAATGGAAAAGCTCCAGTTGGAAGTTCCAGAGATGAGGCGGTCGCCTCAGACACAGCTCACAGCATCGGTTACTGGACTGTTCAATACTAAACGAAGACTTTTCCTCTGGAGACCGCTGAAACCTTCTTGGAGTGCAACGCTGCAGAGCTCTCCTCTGTGGCAGCCTTCAAGGTGCAGAAGATAAGGAAAATGAAAAATGACACTGTTGGGAAGCTGTGCTCTCTTGTGTTCAAAAAGAGACATGGTATCCGCAATGCATTGCTTATTTAGATGCTCAGGAACGGTGTCTTATGCCGTACATTCGTTGAATATATTTATACATGCTACTGTTTTATATTTTTAATTTCTCGAGGGGAGAAAGAGAACTGATATTCGCACATTCTATACACATTCCCGTGTTTCTTTCCCATGCAAGAAACACGGGAAAGAGGAAGGAAAATTGCTAAGCAATGGCCAGCATATGAGAGTAAAAATAAATATTTAATTTTATAAATAGTAAGAAATATATAAATATTAATAATAATATAATTTGCCACAGCGAATCAGTTGCCTCCATCTAACCCTGTCATCTGCATCTTCTCTCACACCAACTACCTTCATGTCCTCTTTCACTACATCCATAAACCTCCTCTTTGGTCTTCCTCTAGATCTCCTGCCCGGCAGTTCAAAACTCAGCATCCTTCCACCAATATATTCACTATCTCTCCTCTGGACATGTCCAAACCATCTCAGTCTGGCTTCTCTGACTAAGATGATGATGATGATGATGATAATGTTAATAATAATAAAAATAAAAATAATAATAAATATTACTGCTATTCTTGCTATTGTTATACATAAATGTAAAAAAAAAATTGTTTTGCTAATATATCTCCTGATTTTAGCTTTTCAGCTAGCCCTTCCTCTTTTGTCCCAGCTTGTAATTCTACTTTGTGCCTGTAGAGGCAGTAATCTGATATAATATGTAGTTCTATCACGCAGTTCTATCTACCAGTGCATCACGTAACCACACAAAAGATGAACAACCACTCACGCACACACTCATACCTGGGGACAATTTTGAACCAAATATTTCACCTAAGCTGCATACTTTTGGAGATTGGAGGATATATATGCTGATGGTAGGATGAATGTCTCTAATGCCTTCATGTCAACCAGGCATCTTTTCAGTGTTTTAGTGGAGCAGCTGAAGGTTCCATAATTTGTGATGTTGTATAATTATAGCTTTCAAAATTCTTTAGAAAAATATGGCTTTGGATATTTACGACATCTCAAAATGTGGCAGCATTACTGAATGGTGAATAAAATAGTGCTAGTGATAATGATAATGAGTCCATATGTTTTAACTTTGTGATTTTCTTTTCAGTTGTGTGGTTTTGAACCAGTCACTTCAGAGCTTTTCTACATATCCTTAGTCATGTCTATCATTATCTCAGTGTCAGATTTAACAGGGAAAAATTCACTCTTCTTCATTTTTAATCTAAAAAGCCTGTACGTATGTTAGAGATGTGCAAATCTTACGATTTGAACCGAAATGTCACACAATCAAGATTCCATTTTAACCTCAAGAAATTGATTGGGTGTCTTTCAATCCCACTGCTTGCAGCACTAGCTCAGCAAATGAGCCCAAACTGATCATTTTAACAAATGACTAGAGACTGAAGGTTTTGTCTTGAACTTGATAAAAGAAAAAAGACAACTCGCTTATCGGGAGACAGAATTTGCTTTCCAGGTTTGTCAGTTATGCCACACACTGTTGCAGAATTCAATTTTTCAAGCTTCAAATTAATTATCAGACAAGTTAATTTAACACTTTTCTGAAGTTTGTGAACTTGCTATTACTCATGGGTTGCACACTAGGATATAACTTTCTGAAAGTTCTGTTATTTTATATTTTTCCGGTCTCCAATGGCCTTCTAATTAACCCCATTTCTTTCAACCTGCAGGCAGCGATTATCTGGTGAATACACCCGTTTAATGGGCATTTAGGAAAGTATTATTTTCCTTTATGCCTCCTCTTGAGGCAACGATGCAATTATACTTATAATTATGCATTATTCTTGTAGAGATATTCCACGTGTCATTTGATGTGATAAATTGTGCTTTCTGTGCCATATATAATGCAGCAGTGTTCACTCAAATGGTATGGAGAGAGTGAAACAAAAGTTGGGAAATGAAAAGGGTAAAGCATTAGTTGCCATCACATGGGGTCTGTTGAGTCTGCGAAGAGCTAAATTTGGGGCTACTCTCCCATCGAGCGAGAGCCAGAATTGGAATCACAGCTCTGCAATTTGAAATTGGCTTCACAGAGTGTTTCGGCCCCAGCGTTGGTGAACTAGTTGAGGAGATTGAACAGCATCTCTACTACCAGCTGAGCTGAATGAACCCTCCTGGCAAGCGTTTCATTTGGAGGGCAGTTGTTGTGGAGAGAGCACAACACTTATATGTTTCGTTTTGTATTACAAGCTTTGTACAATGCTGGAAGTTTTTGGGAAGATGTTGCTTAGCAACAATGGTTTTGATCAAACTAAATTCATCCATAAAAAACTTTATCAAAGTTTGCCTTACTTGTTTCTGTGAGACAAAACAACTGTATTGCTGTTTTGTTGTTTCTTGATCTCAAATTGAAGAATTTTTTTGTGAACTTTCTCTTTCATTTAAATTTATAATATTCTTCTTCTTTTAGCTGAAACTCTTCTATCACACATCACACCTGACACTTTTCTCCTCCCGTTCCATCCTGCCTGTACACGCTTCTTCACCTCTTTTCCACACTCTCCATTTCCCTGGACTGTTGACCCAAAGTACTTAAAATCCTCCACTTTCTTGATCTCTTGTCCCTGTAACCTCAGTCTTCCACTTGGGTCCCTCTCATTCACACACATGTACTCTGTCTTACTGCGGCTAAACTTCATCCGTCTCCTTTCCAGGACAAACCTCCACCTCTCTAGCTTCTCCTCCACCTCTTCCCTACTCTCACTGCAGATCACAATGTCATCTGCAAACATCATAGTCCATGGAGATTCCTGTCTAACCTCGTCTGTCAGCCTGTCCATCACCATAGCGAACAAGAAGGGGCTCAGAGCTGATCCTTGATGCAGTCCCACCTCCACCTTGAACTCCTCTGTCACACCTACAGCACACCTCACCACTGTCTTACAGTCCTCATACATGTCCTGCACCGCTCTAACATACTTCTCTGCCACTCCAGACTTCCTCATACAATACCACAGTTCCTCTCTGGGCATCCTGTCATAAGCTTTCTCCAGATCTACAAAAACACAATGCAGCTCCCTCTGGCCTTCTCTGTACTTCTCTATCAACATCCTCAAAGCAAATACTGCATCTGTAGTACTCTTTTTTGGCATGAAACCATACCGCTGCTCACAAATGCTCACTTCTGCCCTTAGTCTAGCTACCACTACTCTTTCCCATAACTTCATTGTATGGCTCATCAGCTTTATTCCTCTGTAGTTGCCACAACTCTGCACGTCCCCTTGTTCTTAAAAATGGGCACCAGCACGCTTCTCCTCCACTCCTCAGGCGTCTTCTCACTATCTAATATCCTGTTGAACAACCCAGTCAGAAACTCTACTGCCACCTCTCCTAGACACTTCCAAACCTCTACAGGTATATAATCAGGACCGACTGCCTTTCCACTCTTCATCCTCTTCAGTGCTCTCCTCACTTCATCCTGACTAATCTTTGCTATATCCTGGTCCACAACAGTCACCTCTTCTTGTCTTTGTTCTCTCTCATTTTCCACGTTCATCAACTCTTCAAAGTACTCTTTCCATCTTCCCATCACACTGCTGGCACCTGTCAACAGGCTTCCATCCCTATCCTTAATCACCCTAACCTGCTGCACGTCCTTCCCATCTCTGTCTCTGTCTTGCCAGCCTGTATAGATCAGTCTCTCCCTCCTTACTGTCCAACCTAGCATACAAGTCATCATAAGCCCCTTGTTTGGCCTTTGCTACCTCTACCTTCACCTTACGCTGCATCTCCCTGTACTCCTGTCTACTCTCCTCAGTCCTCTCAGTGTCCCACTTCTTCTTAGCTAACCTCTTTCTCTGTATACACTCCTGTACCTCCTCATTCCACCACCAAGTCTCCTTATCTACTTTCCTTCCAGATGACACACCAAATACTCTCCTACCTGTCTCCCTGATCACATTAGCTGTAGTTGTTCAGTCATCTGGAAGCACCTCCTGACCACCCAGAGCCTGTCTTAACTCCTTCCTAAAAGTCATGCAACACTCCTCCTTTTTCAGCTTCCACCATTTAATTTTATAATAATAAATGGAAAATGTAGAAAATTAGTTACAAAAATTTGAGGATATTACAATGAGTGTAATTAAAATCAAAATGTTTCATGATCGTCAACACTTCTTGGTCCATCGCTTTCTGTCCCAACAGACTGCAGTTGACAGCCAGAATATTTGCTTTGCTTTAAATGCCAAACAACATGAGTGAGATCTGAAGACTGGTTTATGCTCTGAGGACCTTTTTTTAATGTGAAGTGATGTCTTAATCGACACTCGCGGTTGTGAAAGGTTTAAAAGACTCAGCCTTGAAGCTGAAGGACTGTTGTGCACTGAAAAAGAAAATATCTACTTTTTACTGCTTTGAGCTGAGATCTGACTGGTGTGTGTGTGTGTGTGTGTGTGTGTGTGTGTGTGTGTGTGTGTGTGTGTGTGTGTGTGTGTGTGTGTGTGTCTAGGTAGGAATTCTCAAAACGCTTTTCACAGGGGTTTAATGAAACTTTTGAGGAACAGTTGGTAATTTTGGAGGAAACACATGCTTACATGTTGAGGCTTATCTGGAAGCTGGTATGAAGTTAGAATGTTTTTAAGTAATCCTACTATGGTGATGCCATGCAGTTGGTGTGTCTACAAAGATATACTGTATATTTCTCACACAAGTGGAGTTCTTTCAAGGAGGGGCCACGTAAGGAAGGACACACTCATGCAGAGACAATCAGAGGTGGAGCAGATCCTTTCATGTGTTGCACACTTGGACGTAAATAAACGGACTTCCATGCGTGCATGAGTTTTTAGGTTCTTTTACTTGACCATACTGAAACACACAGACACACGCACATCAGCCTCTTCTCTGTGCGCCGCAGGTTGTCCATATACACAATATGCAATTCGCTAAACACCCCGCAAAATACTCAAACATTGCCCATATTCTGTACATTCATGCCAGTTGTATTTTAGTCGGAAGACAACACATTCTTACGCACATTATACATCCACATCCTTACTTTTATGCACTTTTGCCTACCTGAAACACACAGACACACGCACATCAGCCCGTTCTCTGTGCGCCGCCGGCTGTCCATATATACAATATGGCATAGCTGCCCGCGCCTTCCTAAGGACCCCTAAGGCCACCTGGCTGCCCAAAGTGCCTGTATGAGCTCTGCCCAATGTACCCATGCATTCATTACTAAAATACTAAATTTGACATTGCGTTTGAACAGAATATGAACCCACAAAATCATAAACTGAAATAATAAAAATTACAAAATTAACAATACAGGGTGATAAGGGGTGCTCAGTGTCTTAACATCGTGTCCCACACATGTCATTGTCATATATGGGATTCCTAAATTTACTTGGAGTCCTCTAATTTGTGCATTTGAACTTTTTTTTTTTTTTTTTTAAATATTTGGTTGGTTGCAATAGAAATAGAAATTCACAGAAAACAAACAGAATACAAGTGTGCGCTAATTTCTAAATTCTCATATACATCTCCTCCAACCAGTGTAATTACTATTCACAACACTTCATAGCTCCATATGCATGCAAGGCAGTAAACCACTGTTCACAAAAGCAATATTTCTGAACTGAGGCATAAAAAAAAAAAAACAGCATAAAAAAAACCAACGTCCTCTAGCATAGAGCATGAACTCTTTTTTTACTCCCTTTTTTTCTCCCAGCATCCTTATTGTGCGTTCCCAACAGTTTCATCAAGCCATGAAGGAGATGAATGATGTTCAAGGAAGCCCTGTGGAAAGCAGTCACAGATCCCTCTCTGTTTACTGTGCTTCGTAGCCACCGAGTCCACAGCCATTTGTCACGCTATTGGCGCATTGGCATACAGTAGAGCATGGCGCCTGGGCCGCTCCCTCATTCATCATATCAAAAGCTGATAAAAGACTTGACTTAAATTAGACAAAACTGAATAGAGTCATTGCATTGTCCCAACGTGGCTTTGTCATTTAAATGCACTGTTTAAAATGACCTACATTGCTGTCCTGTCTATTCATGCGCTGAAAAATGCACAATGACACAAAAATTATCATTTTAATGAAAAGTGGTTATGTTATTTGTAACAATATCATTATCTTCAAATACACCAGGCATAAAATTGTCAAATGATTATTTTCCCTCAAATTACAATTTAAACAAATTAGCATGACAGTGATACGAGCCGCCTTAATTTTACTCGAGGCTGCGGCGTGAGTGACTTGTTTGACAAAATGTCTTGAAGAAAAACAATGAAGAAGAAAAAGAAGCATAAATAAATCCTAAATTTACCACAGTGAACACTTGCAGTACAAAAAAACAAAAGTTCTCTGTTGGAGAATCCTGAGAGCTTTCACCTAGCTATAATTTCCAAACATTTGAAAGTTCTTTGTCTAAGCTCTCACCTATGAAAGTCTGGCATTTTACAAAAACATATTAAACCATTGAAATTGTTCTCTGCACACCATGTATAAAATTACAGACAATAACAGCAGATGCTTCGCTGCAGCGTTTCCCAATTTAAGGGACAGAAATAGAAAGATCTCCACAGACTGGAGACCATAATGCAAAGCGACCTTAAAGCTGAACAAGGGATTCTACATTCATTATGATATTCTGTGTAGAACTAAAGAGACCATTCAAAGAGCTTCATTAATGTGACTAATTCTGCATTCAAAGGTAGCGTCTGAGGCCTGAAGCTGCTTTTAAAAAAAAGCCTCTTATTTTTTCCAGGCAAATTGAATAAAAACAAAGATTAGTCAGCTGTTAGGTTTAATGAATAAACAAGCCAGTAATGTGTATAATGTGCCAATAAAAAGTTTTATCATGTGTTTTGCAGGGTTTATCTCTTTACATATGAATATGTACTGTATATATCCTTAGATATATATTTTAAATCTATGGAATTTAAAATGTAAATTTATTGTACTCAAAATTTATAAGAAAAGTTGCAATAGAACTCAAGATGCTAAAACACTGATGGGAACAACTTCCTCTGCAGTGTAATATCATGATTTATAATATGAATAAAGGTATTATATTGTAGAGATAGATGCAGGGACTGTCACAATTTACTATTTCCTTTTGCAATATCGTGATTTACGAAGCAGCACCCAGTCACATTCCTTTTGTATGACGTACTATGGTATATTAATTATAGCAAGTACTGTAATATAGTAATTATTTCTATTATAGTACTTACAATAATTATATACTATACCAACATATTGACTGTACTATAGTAAGTCATACAAAAGAAATATGACTGGGTGCAGCTCTGTAAATCCCATATTGCAAAAAGAAAAAGGACAATAGTAATAGTACCTGCATCTGTGCTCATTAACTGCAGTCTTGTCGGCAGTAACCATTATTGGCAAAAACTACAGCTTGGTCCAGCTTTCAAGCTGCAGTAGAGCTTTCTTTCTGTCAGACAAATTACAAAATCACAGTGTATGTGATGCCATAGGCTCCATCACACTGTAATTTATAGCATGCATGTATGTATTTAAATTACACACAACAACACATAGTCTGTAATCAATATCTATCATGCCGAAGGAGGCTGTTGAAGAAGCCTCTGTATTTTTAGCTTCACCATCATTTACTGAGTACTCTTGATAATGAAAAACTTAATACGAGTTATTTTTTAAGCCCTATCTTGTGAGCCTGAATCACCGATGCATCCACAGAACCAAACAGAGAATAATAGCCAAAGTTTGCCCCCACAAAAAAGCTGCGACATCCGGTGTCAGGGACTGAAATACCTGGACCTTAGTCTCTGGAGCACGTGTAGATGTTGGACCCCGCTTAGAGCAATGCTACATTATGATTTGTCAGTTTTTCTTTTCCATCTTGTATCTGTATTGTTCTCTGGTAGATTGTATGGCTTAATATACACCTATAGGGATGTTACCAAGGGTAACCAAGGAGAAGGAGCACTACAGACACACTTTAACTCTGTTAGTGTTCCTGCGTTATTATTTCTTCATCTGTGATAATAAAATGTCATCCTCAGACCAATTCATGGCAATTCAAGACATGACCATACATGTTTTCTTTCATTACGTATGTTTACCTGAAGAGAAGAACATGCTCTGATCATTTCAACCCAGTGTCCTACAGCTAAAGCCTTTAAAGGATACAGCAGGGATCTGTACTTTGACTCCTGCCTGAATCAGCTTTCCAACAGAACACCCAAAGCCCCAAACTCAATTTTCACTAGCTGGCAAAGTAAAACATATTTGCCAGGATCACAGGTAGGGCATCTGACTTCCAGCAGCGATGCCATGTGTTTCCCCACAGGCATCCATTGCACTTCAGAGAGTGTGATATTATGGATATATTGGGTTTGCCTT
Source organism: Antennarius maculatus (assembly GCA_013358685.1). Lineage (NCBI taxonomy): Eukaryota > Metazoa > Chordata > Actinopteri > Lophiiformes > Antennariidae > Antennarius > Antennarius maculatus. The sequence continues at coordinate 23,455,753 of CM023609.1, read as the reverse complement.
GACGTCACGCTGCTGTGGCTTAGTTGGCATCACTTTTTTTTAGATGTCAGGAAGTCTTTAATACAATTTGACTTCTTCAGATCTTCAAAATTCTTCCAAATAATTTAGAAATGCATTCAGCTCCAGAGGATAAAAGGTTTATAGGGTCCAAAGACATGGCGACCATTTCTTGTATTATTTTGTAACATTAGTTTCCTATGCCTTACAGAGGAGAGAGAGGAAAGTGAGTTCGCACGAAGAGAGAGAAGAGGAGCGCCAAGAGTATAGGACTGAGAGTAGGGACGTTGAATGTTGGAACTATGACAGGAAAAGGTAGAGAGTTGGTTGACATGATGCAGAGGAGGAAGGTAGACATACTGTGTGTCCAGGAGACCAGGTGGAAAGGTAGCAAGGCTAGAAGTTTAGGAGCAGGGTTCAAGTTGTTCTATCATGGTGTAGATGGGAAGAGAAATGGAGTAGGAGTTATCTTGAAGGAGGAGTTTGTTAGGAATGTCCTGGAGGTAAAAAGAGTGTCGGATAGACTGATGAGTCTGAAGCTAGAAATAGAAGGTGTGATGTTCAATGTTGTTAGTGGGTATGCTCCAGAGGTAGAATGTGAGCTGGAGGAGAAGGAGAAATTCTGGCTGGACTTTGATGAAGTGATGCAGAGCATACCTAGAAGTGAGAGAGTTGTCATTGGTGCAGACTTCAATGGACATGTTGGTGCAGGTAACAGAGATGATGAGGAGGTGATGGGCAGGTTTGGTATCCAGGAGAGGAACGCAGAAGGACAGATGGTAGTTGACTTTGCAAAAAGGATGGAAATGGCTATAGTGAATACTTTCTTCCAGAAGAGGCAGGAACATAGGGTGACCTATAAGAGTGGTGGTAGGAGCATACAGGTAGACTACATCTTGTGTAGACGGTGTAACCAGAAGGAGATCAGTGACTGCAAAGTAGTGGTAGGTGAGAGCGTATCCAAACAGCATAGGATGGTGGTGTGTAGGATGACTCTGGTGGTGAGGAAGATGAAGAGGGCAAAGGCAGAGCAGAAGACAAAATGGTGGAAGCTAAAAAAGGAAGAGTGTTGCATGACTTTTAGGAAGGAGTTAAGACAGGCTCTGGGTGGCCAGGAGGTGCTTCCAGATGACTGGACAACTACAGCTAATGTGATCAGGGAGACAGGTAGGAGAGTATTTGGTGTGTCATCTGGAAGGAAAGTAGATAAGGAGACTTGTTGGTGGAATGAGGAGGTACAGGAGTGTATACAGAGAAAGAGGTTAGCTAAGAAGAAGTGGGACACTGAGAGGACTGACGAGAGTAGACAGGAGTACAGGGAGATGCAGCGTAAGGTGAAAGTAGAGGTAGCAAAGGTCAAACAAGGGGCTTATGTGACTTGAAGGAGAGACTGGTCTATACAGTTTGGCAAGACAGAGAGACAGAGATGGGAAGGACGTGCAGCAGGTTAGGGTGATTAAGGATAGGGATGGAAGCCTATTGACAGGTGCCAGTAGTGTGATGGAAAGATGGAAAGAGTACATTGAAGAGTTGATGAACGTGGAAAATGAGAGAGAACAAAGACTAGAAGAGGTGACTGTTGTGGACCAGGATGTAGCAAAGATTAGTCAGGATGAAATGAGGAGGGCATTGAAGAGGATGAAGAGTGGAAAGGCAGTCGGTCCTGATGATATACCTGTAGAGGTTTGGAAGTTTCTAGGAGAGGTGGCAGTAGAGTTTCTGACTGGGTTGTTCAACAGGATCTTAGATAGTGAGAAGATGCCTGAGGAGTGGAGGAGAAGTGTGCTGGTGCCCATTTTTAAGAACAAGGGAGATGTGCAGAGTTGTGGCAACTACAGAGGAATAAAGCTGATGAGCCATACAATGAAGTTATGGGAAAGAGTAGTGGTAGCTAGACTAAGGGCAGAAATGAGCATTTGTGAGCAGCAGTATGGTTTCATGCCAAAAAAGAGTACTACAGATGCAGTATTTGTTCTGAGGATGTTGATAGAGAAGTACAGAGAAGGCCAAACGGAGCTGCATTGTGTTTTTGTAGAGAAAGCTTATGACAGGATGCCCAGAGAGGAACTGTGGTATTGTATGAGGAAGTCTGGAGTGGCAGAGAAATATGTGAGAGCGGTGCAGGACATGTATGAGTACTGTAAGACAGTGGTGAGGTGTGCTGTAGGTGTGACAGAGGAGTTCAAGGTGGAGATGGGACTGCATCAGGGATCAGCTCTGAGCCCCTTCTTGTTCGCTATGGTGATGGACAGGCTGACAGACGAGGTCTGATCTGCAGTGAGAGCAGGAAAGAGGTGGAGGAGAAGCTAGAGAGGTGGAGGTTTGTCCTGGAAAGGAGAGGAATGAAGGTTAGCCGCAGTAAGACAGAGTACATGTGTGTGAATGAGAGGGACCCAAGTGGAAGACTGAGGTTACAGGGACAAGAGATCAAGAAGGTGGAGGATTTTAAGTACTTAGGGTCAACAGTCCAGAGCAATGGAGAGTGTGGAAAAGAGGTGAAGAAGCGTGTGCAGGCAGGATGGAACGGGAGGACAAAAGTGTCAGGTATGATGTGTGATAGAAGAGTTTCAGCTAAAATGAAAGGAAAGGTGTACAAAACTGTGGTGAGACCAGCAATGTTGTTTGGTCTACAGACAGTGTCACTGAGGAAAAGACAGGAGGCAGAGCTGGAGGTAGCAGAGATGAAGATGCTGAGGTTCTCTCTGGGAGTGACCAGGATGGATAGGATCAGGAATGAGTACATCAGAGGGACAGCACATGTTAGAGGTTTTGGAGATAAAGTCAGAGAGGCCAGACTGAGATGGTTTGGACATGCCCAGAGGAGAGATAGTGAATATATTGGTAGAAGGATGCTGAGTTTTGAACTGCCAGGCAGGAGGCCTAGAGGAAGACCAAAGAGGAGGTTTATGGATGTAATGAGGGAGGACATGAAGGTAGTTGGTGTGAGAGAAGAGGATGCAAAGGACAGGGTTAGATGGAGGCAATTGATTCGCTGTGGCAGCCCCTGAAGGGAAAAGCCAAAAGGAAAAGAAGAAGTTTCCTATGCCTTACAGTTCCTGCCACATTTTATTGTGATCGGTATCCTTTTGGTTCTTTTTATGTTTCTAACTCCAGTTTTTTCCCTTTCCGTCTGTGTGAACGCTAGCATCCTTAAGTTTATTATTGTATCCTCCTCACGTCTATCTCCATTAGGTTTCCTTTCTTCATTTTCCCTCTTATCGTCCCCACCTGTCCCTGATCCTCCCTGCTCCACCTGTTCCCCATTTCTTCTCATTACCTGTGCATTTAGTCTGTATGTTTCACAACATTCTGCATTCTTTTAAAACAAGTAGTCATGAGAGTTATTTTCAACCGAGTTTTCACCTTTCTTTCTCTATTGAAAGCTCCAAACATTCTGCTTTACTTCTTTCCCCTTATGCACTCTGGCATGTCTGCTCTTCTCTTCCCACTGACGATATCCCATCAGTCAGCTGACCTTCAGACCCTCACACAACCCACCATGCTCGCACACACATTTATTATTTACAAGCTTCTACTAGGTAGCACTTATAACCATGTCTTGAGATAGAAGCAAAATGTTTGAGACTGCAGCTCTGGTGAGATTGCGTGGCGTCACATTTCCCGCTTCCTAACAATGTGCTAGTTTTGCTCGTTCACCCCTCTGTTGAAATCTTTGAATACGTTAGCAGGGAGAAACCCCGAATTTGAAAAGCATATTCACTTTTATGAAGCAGTCCGTTAGGACACCAAACCAAAATAATCTGATTGGCTCAGCCCAAGTATAACATGTACCAGATGCATCCAATCCAATCACACGTTGTTACTCATTTTATAAATGTAGCAATCTTATTTCATACTCAACCTAAAGAAATTTCCCTTTTGCAAATCCGTTTGATGCAGGATGTCAGAAATAATATCAGGTGATTTCATGGCCTTGCATTCTTAAATCGTTACCTGACTCATGGCCTTGTAAAGACAGTAGAGTAAAAAGTCAAAGGCTCGGTAATCATGAAGTCTAAGCCAGAAGGCCTCCATTTGAAAAGAGACTTTGAATAAAAGCATTTGTATGGAGACTTAATGAAATAGTCTTTTAAAGTGACGATAAACTGGCCTTCGCTGGCTCAGCAAACATGAAATGATAAAAGGAAGGCTGATGCACATTTGATTTTAAAATCTCTGCCATAAAAGAGAGGATAAAGTGATTCTAAACCAACCATAAAATTGCAGATGGTAATCCATTGTAGGCCAGTAAATATGTTAAATGACTATCATCATTATCATCTCTCCCTGCCAGACCCGTGGCATACATCATTACTTTACCAATGAGATGGAACTTCATCTTTCTTTGAGGAAAGTGTTTTATTTGATTTTTGCATCAAAGCAGACGTTGTGATATTTTGTCTTGTACCATTATTTTATTTTTTTTTAAGTTTGCAACTCCTTTAATATCCCGAGAATTGATAGGAAGACCACAAGTCATAGATAATTGCTCTGACGAGGTTAGAAAACCACATCTTGCAATCAGTCAAGTTAAGACTTTTACAGATTAACCTTTTGCCATTTCTTGAACATTCTCAACACATGGAAATAAACACAAAGTCTTATATTGATTTAAAGGCCAAGATCAATTTAGGTTACGTGAGCTAACCAAAGCAGAAGCAGCTGGATTCCGGTCAATTAGACAATGAAATCAGATAATCTTCTCCAGCATCAGATAAACTCCACATGTTAGCTTCTTCTGTGTCCTCCCATGCAGAGATGATCAATGTCAGGGAGGTCATTACACCTTGAAATCATCTTTCCTGCAGCATTACTTGAATATTAGGCCCCTTAAAAAAATATTATTCCATCCACTGAGGTGCAAAGCTAGGCTCGCACATTTTTCTGAGGAGGAAATGGTGTTTCAAAGCCGTGTGATCCTGAAAGGCAAATGTATGTTCACACAAAGTGCATATAAATAGTTAGATAAACAGGAAAATATTCTCATACCATGATTTCACTCTAAGTTTTCATTGCCACATTTAATATTTACCCAAAATCTGTATTTGTCAGATTAATTTTTTAATCTACATTTTGGATAGAAGTTCTTTAATTCATATCCAAGCATCCAAAAATGACTAAAATAACAATATTCTAGGAAAAACAGCCCTTTCCAAGATCACTGGCCCCATTTTACTGCATAAATCACCAATCAATGAATCTTTGTGTGGTCAAGTTTTCCGGGTGGCACATTTTTAAACTAAAAAAAATATATATATATTTTATCATTATTATTTTTAATTTTTGCTAACTAAAACAAGGGGAGATATTTTCCAAAGGCAATGCAGGGTTTACCAGAGTGAGAGAGATATATTATTTGGGGTTAAATTATCTGGGAATTGATTACATCCTCTGTCACTCAGTGCTAATAGCGCTGAGAATAAAACTTGCCAGGAAAGAGGAGCAGTTTGCCTTCTATGGTAATTTCAAGGACATTGATAATGTTGACTTTGACTCATTCAAACTAAACATCTTATTTTTGGAAGTTTCTTCATAAGAGTGTTCCAAATTGGATTCATCAAATATTATCAGAATATACTTGTTACACAAAGTTGTTCTGGGTTTCTTATTTGCATAATTCTTGTCAGAAACAAGCTATTCACTGGATTCTAACCAGGATTCAGATGCAGTAACAAAAGACAAATGCTGATGGGTCTTCTGGTTTGTACCCGCTGTCTGCAAAAATAATTGTACACTTGATATCTGAAAACATGCTCAGGTTTTTAGTTTTTTAATCTATGTGTTTAGGTTTTGCAAATTGTATTTTGCAATTTCTAATTTTCTACATAATGTAAAAAACGCGCACAAAAGACAAAGCTAGAAAATTTGATCTTTGCAGAGGTTTACGGTTTGTTTAAGGTAACATTTTCTGTATGTGCATGAAATAAACCTGACTAGAACAGTCTCTCATGGAGACATCTTAGAATCTGAAATTACAATACTGAGTGGTGCTTCACAGGAAATATTTTCTGATAGGTGTTGCAGGCAAAAAAGAAAGATAGTACAGACATGCAGGCGTATTGGAAAAACCGCCAAAAATATTTGTCTAAATGCATAATTTTGAAAGACTCATAATTTGGTCTCAGTATGGATAAAGTAAATATTGTGTTGTCCCAGAGGACAGGTAGAAATTATGTATCATGTTGTTAAATTTGCGGACTTGGTTTCCATCCAAATATGCATTACCTTTCTGTGGTCTTACCATAGAACAGAGCAGATATATATGAAATAAAGTTGGATTGGATTGGAAATATTATTTCGTATTTAGCTACTAAATGCATAATAATGTTCACAATGACATCTCTTTACTGATATTGACGGTCGCTGTTATAAAATAGTTATTATTTGCTGGTTCTGTCACGTAAGTGGAGACAGATGCTGATAATAAATGTAAACTCATTAAAATTACCAGTTACCTACATTGCGTATCATAATGGCTGCATGTTCTCACATCGTTCAGGATGACATACAGAATGTGGTACATGGACAAAGCCTTGACATTTAAAAAAAAAAAAATCATAAACAAAGTTGTCTCAAATTCAAGCCGTATGTACACGGCTAACATCCTCTGGTAATGAATGCATCATTTGCTCTGGCAGGAAGGAAGGAAATATTGAAGAAGAACATGCTGTGCATGACAAATTTTTAAGAGGGAGACATTGGATTTTTAATGTGTGTGTCATGGATGAACTATAAAGCCAGACTGGCATGTTAATGTCAGCTGGAAAGGATGCTGCCGCCAAAGGACATACTCTGAGACAAAGAGAGCACAGGACACATGGGGTTAGGTCCTGTGCGCTTCCTGCAGATTTATTATCATCATTTTTGATAAGAATCAGCAAAGACAAGATCTCAGTTATTATTCCATTGCTTACCATTTGGTAAATTTGCTTTTACTTTTCTTGATTCTTCCGTTAGAAGCTGGGTTCAGAGCTTGGTTTGCAGTAACTGCTGTGAAAAATGTAGCCTGAATCTCTGTGAGACCTGTTTCTGCCTCCGGAGCACTGCAGACGTCGGCGAGGCGGCGAACTCGCAGCTGATAACAGAAGTTCTCCCCTGATTGGACGAGAGCAGAGTAGCCAATTCGCCAACACTGCAGCAGCTGTGAGCTAGGGTTATAGCAAGACTAGGGCCACTCCAGCCAGAGAGTCATTAGTCTTACCCTCAGATAAGACTGGCACCCAGGGGAACCACCTCGCCTTCTTGCCTCATACCAAGTAGAGTGCCAGAAAGGGAAGCGCTTCATCTGATTGATTACAGCGCAGCAGGTTTTGCAGGATAACATGCACCAGTAAAATTATGAAGCCTTCTGTAACTACATTAATCTGATGAGATAAAATTGGCTGCTGATAAGTATGCTGGATTGATTTGTTGTTTAAAAAGCCAAAGACTGTTTAGTACAGTTAGATCTGTACACTTGAAACTCACCTTGCCATACCTGCTCATTCGGTGCATCGTTCTAACTAAGCGTAATGTTTCCAAATCAAGTCTCGCACCATTAGACCATATATTTTCATAGTATTCTTGTCCGTGCCGCAATAAAATTTTAATCTGGCTATCTGCATTGCACTTTCCCAGATGGCCCGATATTAAACTGCTACGCACTAAAACGTTTACGACAACAGATACAGTATATTAGCATTTTCATTCCCATACACTATAAGATTGGGAAGTCTGTTTGTTCTTTCCAGAGGACGCGATATCCAGGGTAATTGTCAGACCAAAATTCAGTGAAGTGGGATTTGTAAGGAGCCATTTGGACAATAAACACTATTTGTTCAGTGCCCTCAACAGCACTTCAATAAATAATACAAGCAGCTCTGAAATTGCATTGTTATTGAATACAGGCCTCAGGCATTTCCTGGATTACTCCTTTTTTTTTTTCCCGTGTATCAATTCACAAGAATGGAAAGTATTTACTGTGGAGGAATTCGATGGTGTTTAATCATTTTTTGAACTTTTGACAGCATTTAATTGTCCGCTAATCCATCCATTACTTGTAATGAGTATTACAACAGGGTTCTTGTGTATCTATCTCATTTCTGTGGAGCTTAGTCTTCAAAACATTTTGATTTCTATGCCTGAAATGGTTTTTATCACGAAGGGCCAGTATAACAGAAAAGTTGCTCTGAGAGCAGTGATGGTGAACAGAAACAGTTAAGCTCCACAAAGCCCAGAGGCGCTGCAGAACCATGGGATTATTCTCTGTAGGTTTGACCTTTTCACATTTTTTGTCATTCGGTCCCTTATCATTAAAATACTATCTATAGTATATTTTTCTTGCCATGCTAACAGCCAATTATTTATACTGTCACAGAGAGTAGTGATAACCAAAACCAAATAAATGTGACTGCATTATCACTGCTTTATTACTTTACTTTCTTATTACTATTTTTCATTATTATTATTATTATTATTATTATTATTATTATTATAATGATAATATATTATTATTATATTATCTAATAATAATAATAATAATAATAATAATAATAATAATAATAATAATAATTGTTACTTAGTACTACTTTCTTTCTTCATTACTCCTTAAATGTTTATAAAATTGAAAATATTCAACTTTATAAACTGATATGTTGAATTCCTGTTTACAAGAGCTTCAAAGTGATTACATAAAGTGCGGCAACAAAAAAAATCTCCTGCCCCTCCTTTTTTCTCATTAGTTAAGCACAGAATGAAACATAAGCACAGACAAGCGAGATTTAACATGGAAGCAGCTGGATCAGTAGAGGCCAGTGCTTCACCCTCTGACCTGACGGTGTCTGACTGCATCCAGCGGGAAGCAGTGCTATCTGAGACGTCTAATACAGGCCCATCTGTCTGCCTCCCTTGGGTCCTTTCCTACCTTTGCCCTGCCATGTGTTTCCTGTAGCCCACATTCCCAAATCAGTGGCAGCCGAGCCCACAGTGAGCACCTGTCTGTGCTAGATACGTCAGTTTCTGCAGGCATTCACTTTCCCATGCTGGGTTATTCGCGCGCTCCGGGCTTCTCACACCTCTTCAGTAAATTATCACCTCCCAAGAAAGAAAGCACAGCGCTGCTCGAGAGTCTGAATTACACATCATCAAGACCCATGAGCGCTTGACATTGCTGTGTAATAATCATTACCCTCACAACTGCTTCTCGACGAGGGTCAAAAGATGTCAGCACTCAGACATCATGCAACGAATGTTAGGTAAATTTTTGAATGGTTAATCTGCTCCTCATCCGTTGAAGTGTATGCAAGTATCTGTTTAAATGAGCTATGAAGACTCAGAGAGATTGAATGACTGTGGATGACCCTTTCTGCCACAAGGTAAATGGTTTCCTCCATGCCTTGCTTATGTACACATTTAAGAATTGTAGTCCTCTTAAATTTTAGGTACTAATGTGTCAAATATTTGCTTCTGTGGAATAAGATTAATCCAACCAGCACACAATAATTTAGTAGAATATAGACTTGAAAGCAATTTTTTTCTTTACTTTCCGCATCATTATTTTCAAGTAGTTTCCAAGCAATTCCCAGTGATGATCTAATGGACTGACTGAGTTCAGGCTGATGTTAACTTGGCCAAACCAAGGCTACATTTATGGAGTAAATGATCCCTCCCACCAAAATACCTTTACTTCGGAGAATTTCTTTCTTTTTCATTTGTCCACATACAAGGAGCCTGGAGACCATCCTTGCTGACTCTCGGCATGAGGCGGAGTACACCCAGGACAAGTTACCAATTTATAGCAGGGTGACATAGAGATATAAATGACCATTCACACTAACAATGGGCCCGTTTCACAAAGCAGGTTCAGTGGAAAACCTGTTTAAGTTAAACCTGAAATTAGGGAAATTTGGAACAATTTGGAAAGTTCAATCCACCTCAAGCACATGTTTTTGGGGGTGGGGGGAAACCTGAGAATGTGGAGAGACCCCATGCAGATACTGGAGAACATTCAAATTCCGCACAGAGCGGGACCCAAACTGGGACCGGTCTTGCAGTGTGGCGATCGCAGTACCCAATGTGCAGCCGTGCCGCCCAGAGAATATATTTTATTAAAAACTGTTTTTAAAAAAAGCTGTCAAATGTGTTTCCAATGGTTCACTCACATCCTGACACATTTTTTATATCTGTCATGTTGGCAATTCCATATCTGTGGAGAACAGAAAATCAGTAATAAAAAATCTTTCCTTACTTGGTTTTAAAGCATGCTTTATCTGTTGGTACCTAGTAGCTCCATTCAATCAATGGGGAGGTGGATCCTCCTAACCTGAGAATTACAGCAGATTGACAGGAACAAAAGTGCCACACGAATTTTCAGTAGGCCAAAAGAGAAAGTCTCACCAAAGTTTTAGTACAATTCTTTTTTTCCCCCCAAAAGTTGCTGCTCGCAGAAAAAAAAATGTGTTGATGAATGAGACTCTCATTCAGCGTGAGTTGCTGACAGCTGTGGAGATCTGGGGGACCAATTCATTTGAGGTGCCGGTGTGAAAACTGGAGATCAGACCCTCAGATGTCGCTGGAATATGTTAAAAAAAAAAGGAAAAGTCGTGCCTGTGCTGTAGCGAGAAAATCTTTGGAGAGCAGAGCCTCCACAACTGCTGTAACACAGGGTTACTCATTACCTGGCTGTGTGAATCACACATCCTGGAGTTGAATTTTCACGTATAAATTTTGATGGAGATGGCAGTAGACCAGAAAGTAGTTTAACATGTCTGTCAAAATGAGGAAACAGATTGCAATATGTCGACTTTACCAAGGAATATGAAGTCATCCTGTATAAGGCAAAAGCATTCAGACGCCTACAGTGTGAAATAAAAATTGGATCCATTGCTTCCTTTTATTTTTATCATGTCAGCTTTACAGCATTTTGGAACATCATAAGAATATATTTATGACAGGGGAAGGTATCCATTTTTCCTCTTTACTTATTGCCTCTTTTTATACTGTATATATATATGTAAAAAAATGTCCCTATCACCATTGTAGGGTGGTATCCTCAAGCTTGAGTTCTCTACAAGAGGCCTGGGAGTCTGAGGGTTCTGTGCAGTATCTTAGCTGTTCCTAGGACTGCGCTCTTCTGGACTGAGGCTTCAGATGTTGTTCCAGGAATCTGCTGGAGCCAGTATTCCAGTTTGGGGGTCACTATCCCAAGTGCTCCAACTACCATGGGGACCATATTAACCTTGATCTTCCGCTGTTCTTTCAACCCTTGATACTTCTCCATCTTTTTGTATTCTTCTTCTTGATGTTGGCATCAGCTGGAATTGCCACATCTATTACCACTGCTCTCTTCTGCTCTTTGTCCATCACCACTATGTCCGGTTGGTTAGCCAGCTGTTTGTTTGTCTGGAAGCTGCAGTCAAACAGGATCTTAGCCTTGTTGTTCTCAACCACCTATGGTGGTATGTCCCATTGGGATTTGGGTACTTCTAGTCCATACTGGGTACAAATGTTCCTGTACACTATTACAGCTACATGGTTGTGCCTCTCCATGTATGCTGACCCTGCTGGCATCCTACACCCTGTTACCACATGCTGGACTGTCTCTGAGGCTTCTTTACATAGTCTGCACCTTGGGTCAGATCTACCGTGGTAGATATTGGCTTCTATTGCTCTTACAGTAGGTCCTGTTCTTGTGCTATCATGATCAGTGCCTCTATGCTGTCTGTCAGTCCAGCTTTGTCCAGCCATTGGTAGGTCTTCTTGATATCAGCCATTTCCTCTATCTGACAGCGGTACATGCCATGTAGGGGCTTGTCCCTCCATGTTGTCTCCTTCTCCTCCTCTTCCTCTCTCGTCAGGTTTCTGCTGTCTGAGGCATTCACTGGGCAGTTTATCTTTTCGGGCCATCTTCCTGATGTACTCTTTGACAGTGGCCCTGATGCTCACTAGTCCTCGGCCTCCCTCTTTCTTCTAGTGTACAGCCTCAGGGTGCTGGACTTGGGGTGGAACCCTCCATGCATGGTGAGGAGCTTTCTAGTCTTGATATCTGTGGCTTCTATCTCCTTTGGCCAGCCGATGATCCCAGCGGGGTATCCTAGCAGCGCATACATGTTGATGGCTTGGACCTTGTTCTTACCATTCAGCTGACTTCTCAGGACTTGCCTTACTCTCTGGAAGTATTTGGCTGTCACTGACTTCCTTGCAGCCTCCTCATGATTACAATTAGCTTGTGGGATTGCAAGGTATTTCTAGCTGTCCTGGATGTCTCCTATCCTGCCCGTGGTAGGTCAACCCCTTCAGTTCTTATCATCTCACCTCTTCTCGATACCATGTCAGTCTAATCCGGATGACATCCTTATGTTGTTGCTGTAGATCCTGGTGGTGTGGACCAGTGAGTCGATTTCTCGCTCATTCCTAGCATACAGCTTGATGTCATCCATGTAGAGGAGATGGCTGATTGTTACCCCGCTTCAGAATCGGTATCTGTAACCACTCTTTGTGATGATGTGATTGAGGGGGTTAAGGTCTATGCAGAACAGCAATGGTGATAGTGCATCCTCTTGGTATATGCCACACTTGATCTTAACTTGGGCAATTGGCTTGGAGTTGCCTCTAGGGTTGTCTTCCACATTCCCATTGAGTTATTGATAAATGCCTATAGTGTCCTGTTGATCTTATACAGTTCCAGACATTCCAGCATCCATGTGGCTTTCTGGTAGTCAATCCAAGTGGTACACAGGTTGGTCTGCCTGTTCTTACAGTCTCTGTGGACTGCTCTGTCCACCAGTAGCTGACTCCCCTGGTGTTACTACCAACTCCTTTCTGTGCCCCGTTCATATATTGATTCATGTGCCTACTCATCTTAGCCACCATAATGCCTGACAGGAGCTTCCATGTTGTACAGAGACAGGTTATTGGCTGGTAGTTGGATCCCTTCTGTGGATCTTTCATGATCAGGACTTTCCTGCTTCAGTCAACCACTCTGGGTGAGTCCCATCCCTTAGCAGCTTGTTCATCTGTGCTAATAGATGCTAATGGAGTGCTATCAGCTTCTTTAGCCAGTATGTATGGATCATATCAGGGCCTGGTGCTGACCAACTCTTCATCTTTGACGCTCTTTCTTGGATGTCTGCCATTGAGATGGTTACTGGTTCTTGTTCTGGGAGGCTGCTGTGGTCAGTCGTCAGGTCCACTAGCGACTGGGCATCGGTGTTGTGTGATATATATGTATATGTGTGTGTGTGTGTGTGTGTGACACACACACGCAAACACCTTAGAGGCATTTCTGATGTTCATGTGACTCCTTGATTATTTATAACTAATTCTGAAGAAACGCTACTGGAGCACTCCATCAGAAAACAGGTTCTCTAATGTCTTTGGACTCTTAAAAGTCCACCATGTGCTTTGAGTCATTGACCCTAGCGCTCCTCTATTCATCACTCAACAAATGGCAATGCCCAGAGAGAAGCTGGCTTCTACTCCCAAGTGTGAATTCCATTAGTGATAGCGACACATAATAGAGCATTTCTTTTAGACTGTGTCATTGGCATTGAAATGGACTGGGGTCACATATTTATATATGCAAGATATAATGTGTAGGGTACTGGTTAAATATACTGTATGTGATGGCTGTATGTCAGTTTAAGGTCCATATGTGTTGCTCCTTTTGCTCCTTGTGTCGTATATGAGTATAGATAAAATATGCTGCTGTCAAATAGAACCTATTCTACTTAACGGGGGGGGGGGGCTTTCTTTGATTGAAGTTACAATAGTGTTGTGATACTGCATAGATAAAAATGCAGAGTAAATATCATCATACAAACCTAAGTGTTGGTCATAAATTATAATTCTGTTTGAGGAAACAGGGTCAGTGTCTAAGATGTTTTATTATTTAGCACATTTTTTCTTGTACAACTTGGCTCAAAACATTTTTGTCACATAAGCCAGTGCACACTAATTAAACTTGAACTCCCTCCATCTGCCTCTAATACATGTCAGTGGTGTTAAGAGACGGAATGAGACCAAAGCATCGATGGGATTCATGAGCTATTAGGTCAACAGCCATTTAAGACCTTGTACAAGTGCAGGGCACTGAACACACACATTTTAGAGCCTTGTCCTACATCACAAATCAGATTCTGTATCCTCATTTTCCCATCCAATTGAAGGAAAATTAATGAAAACAAAAGTCAATTTTGTGTTTCTGCAAAATTGTTAAATATACTAACACGTATGGAAGTAAAATAATGTCAATCAAAGTGAACCTACCTTGAACCTACCTTGAAGCTGTTTTAATGTTAGTTTACTCTTTGCTGAAGTTATTAATTAAGTCAATATTAGTTTAAGAGGAGTTAGCCCAAGTAATGCATCTGCTAGAGACAATTCTGTCCTTCCCTCTCTCTAGGTCAAAATTATGCATATCAACAGTCGCCAAGTGGTGTCTGTTCAACCACAATGACCAAAAAGAGAAAAATCACTTCATGTACAATCTTAAAAGAGCATAAAAGTACTAAAAAATACAACTATACCATATTTATATACAAAATATAAAACACAGCTGAGCAATGATCCAAATCCAACATCTGTTTGAGCGAAGAGCATACAGCCAGATGGAAAGTGAGAGATTTTTGGATGACTGGTGGTCCAAAAAAAAAGGGTAGAAAGAGAACAGGTGGAAAGGAAGAGACATGAGAGGATGGGGAGGAAGGAAGTGAGATAGAGGGGGTGGGGGCTCAGCTTGAGAGAGCCTAAACAAAGAGTAACCAAAGTTAAAAGAAAGCAGTGTTTATCAGAAGTTTACAGCTTGTTTGTTGTTGTTGGCACAGACATGAAATATATGTTCGTGGATTCAGAGGATCATTGAGACTTAAGCCAATGTCAGTAACATATGAAAAGGGTTGCAGAGACATCTATTGATTGATTGGACATAAAACGGATCAAACCTTTTTTGGTTTGTGTATCCAGAATCTCTCATTCCTGTTCCTTCCTGCCATGGCTTCAAGCTCCTGGTGTCACCATCCTCAACAGGACGTAAATTGCCTCCATATGCATCCCCTGTCCTCAACCCCTCCTCCACCAGGCCCTGAGGAGGTACCCTGTGCTAGTCCGGGTGTCCAGCAGTGTTTTTGGGTAAGCTATCGATCCCATTCGAAGTGGGGCCCCATTGCCAGCAGTCACTCCCTCTATTATCTGAACACTGCAGCTTCGGCTAAGATGAATAGACCAAAGGGTATATTGAGTACCAGCGGTTGGTTACACTAGTAAAGTGATGACCACTGTGTTTTTGGAGCTGCCTTCAAATTCCGGCCACATTTTTTAAGTTCATCTTTCAAATTTGGGATTTAAAGGTCAGGTTGTCGAAAGTTGGCAGGGAAATTGTTAGCAAACTTGATGGGAATTGGCCAAGCAGCCTTAGGGGACTACTTTTTCACCCTGGGGTGGGCAGAGTTATGAGGGACATAACTTTTAATGAGGTCAGATAGGTATAAAGGTGATTTTCAATTTGTAAGTCATCAGAAGACGCTTAAGGTCAGACATGAATAGGAGGTGATTGTTCTTACAATGATTAAATATTCAGGTTTTAGTTAAGGACAAAACACATGCATGAATTAATTATCTTGGCACAAGATAAGTGGAAAGAGTGGACAAACTTCGACATTATTTTAAAAGAGGGAGAGGGTTGGATCAGATTTGAAACAAGGTGGTTACAAATGAGAGTTGGGGATTCCTTAAATTCCCCCAAAAAATCAATCAGGCTGATAAGGTTGAATATCAAACACTAAATCTAATTATCTTACACGTCAAAATGAATGAATAACCCCACCTGCATCCAAACGCATCCAGCTGCTTGCATCGTTACCGAAGAGAATCTTCAATATGGCTACCAGACGGTCTCTTATCAACACCTGAAGGTCGTATTTGTGAAAGCCGGAGCATATAACCGCTGCAGATAAGGCAAACCTGGCTGAGTGATGACACAGTGTCTGAGGCAGATGTGACAGTGAGAACCCTTAAACTGACACTTCCCACTCCCTGCTATCAACCATCAGACGTGATTACGGCTCTCCCTCCATGATCCAGTGCCTGTCTGAGCCCACTCATTTGATTTCTCATGATTCTCCTCTGCAGCCAAAGGCAATCAAACACAGTGTGAGACTCCGACAGAGGCTTGACCCTGGTGTGACATTTGTTAAAGTCATACCATGAATGGGAACAATTTGTCAAATATCTTCCATTTTATTCGGATGGAATGAAGACACGTCGCGAGGAACTGTTTTCTTTCAAGTCACATTTTACTGCCAACTGGAGGTAAAGGTAGAGATTTATTCAGTCTCATCGTCACCAGAGGGGGCAATACAAACAGCGCCGCACATATCGAGAACATTAATAATCTTCTGCCCGTGATGGCTGAGACCAAACAAAACCATTGTCGGGATGTAAGAAAGTAAACCAATTTAATGACATCAAAAAAAAAAAAAATAGAACACCAATTAACTTTCTCAACATGCAGTGACTGACTTCACAAAACATTGCAAATGCTGTGAACATGTTGCCGATGTTAATGTAGCACATAATGATTGTGTTTTTGAATGGCAGGATATTGAAATTACAGAATAATTATGGTACAATATGAAGATGTCAGACACACCACTCAGAATATAGTAATCTGATTACAAAAAAAAAAAATAGTACAGGCGCTATCTACTTTTGTCTTAAAGGGCTGCTCAAACAAAGGGAGTCATTATACGTATGGGTTACTGAGAGTATAACTCTGAGTGTAAATAATGTGATATACTGTCACGTCCCATATTTAAAAGAGCATTGTTGAGTAAAAGAAAACTGATGATGTCATACGGATGTGATGTGTCAATCTTCACTTTGATTTTGAGGCTATAAATGTCTTACATACTGGGGAGTGTCACATTCGAAAGAGAGCTAATATTTCTCATCAAAGAAAGAGGAATTATGGGAAGTATTTGCCATTTCGGAGCTTGTCCAACACAAGACAGAAAGTTAAGATATCTTAGTCTCCTGTGCTTTACTTTTTATTACTTCTTTTGAAGTACCACAATAAATCAGTGGGATACTGTTTTTCAACAGTTGGATGGTTTGTGAAAAGCACTTAAATGATTTACAGAGCAGTCTGTACACTAAATATAAGTTACGGATGTGTCGCGTAGCTTACCGCCACATTTTTGACAGACGGTTGCCTCTGGACGGATTCTGACAAGGTGTTTCCTGTTCCATTTCTGCTAAGCTAACTGCTAGCTATATCTTATTTACAGTAGAGGCAACATTTGGCATCAATTCTCTCATCTAACCTTCAGAAAGAAAAAAAAGTACAGGTCTCTCAAAATTCCCCTGTAAATAGTTCTGTTCTGAATTAGTGTGGGGTGTTCTGTTGTCTATATACTGGACTGAACTGTACTTGAAATTTAATGCAAGCTATCACAGATATAACAACACTGATCGATTTCTATATCAATCATTTAATCATAATCAGAAAATGGTCAAATGTAAACACTATTTTATTTTGAAAATCTCTGATATCAGTTATAACAACGATCTAGAATGGGCTGTAATAACAATAAGACCGATGAAAAACTTAGATTTTATAAGAGACAATAACTCAATTATTTTTCTTCTAACATCACAAGTAGATGTATGACCTAAGAATCAGTGTTTACGATATGTAAGGATACTGTCTGTAATTTTTCCTCGAAACCGCTGTAAAAAATAAGTTAATACGCAGCCTTTATACACATCTTACATCATATTTAATATAGCCCATTTAAAATATAAAAGGTCAGTAACGTATGTTGCAATTGAAAAAATATCAAGTTGATATCCCCCACTAAGCTGTGATCTGCTACTGGATGACACTGAAAGGCAAAGCTGGATATAATGATGTGCAATGGAGGGTGGGGCATTTGTACAAAGAGAAGTAATGCAAATTAAAAAAAAAAAAAACGAAAACACTCCAAGCTCTCTAAAATCATTTGTGTAATAATAATAAAAAAAGACACACTGCACATACAATATACACTAAATATACACAGTATTTAGTAATGGTCATTCTGTTGCAACCTGACAAATCAGAGCTTTACAAAAGGAGGGTGGCAGTGCACAGTTGGTAATGACGCATTACATTTGACACAGGGCATCTTGTGCTTGTAATGGATAATGTCTGTTTCCTCTTTTGTGTGTATCTCCCAGCAGTTTTAATAGAAAGGTTGTCCGGGGAACAACCTGGATGTTGTGTTCCGCCCCTTCACGCCGGGGTCTGGACGTTGGTTTTGATCTCAGCGGACGCCCTCTTTTCCTTTCGCCCGGCGTACTCGCCGATAAAGGAGCCGTCCTCGTTGAACTGAACGTCCTCATCGCCGTAGTCCACCAGACTGTCCCCGCTGTCCCCTGCCTTGATATCTCTGCTCAGCGAGTGTTGGCTGCCCTTCAGTGGCTTCTCATCATTGTCACTGCAAGAGGCACAGAGGATTTAGAATCACCTCATTTCACCCATGGCTTCACACTCTATGCATGATTGGAACGAACGGCGGGATGCAGACTTGATCTATCACTGCCTCTACAATCAGCCCCTACAATGAGGATTTACCTCTGGTTGACCAATAGGAGACAATCACACAGACACACCTGTTGGGACGGTATTAATCCTTATGCTACGTGTCGACATGTGTCGACACATCTGATTGTGATGACAGAAATGAGATATTGAATGGACATTACAGCACATGCTGTGAACACTTTGAGTGTTTTCATGTGATTAAGCTCATGAGTATATTTCAAACATGAACTGTTGGGCTCTTGCACCAAATTAAACCCAGTCAGGTTAGATTCATTTTTGCTCACTCAAGTTTTAGGCATCAGTCAATTGAAATGTGTTGTCGGTCGTAACTTAAATTATAACTTGAATTTTCAATTGTCCCTTGGGGACTAATAAAGTTGTTGTTTTTTTTTTAATTTGAATAAGTCGGAACTGTACAAAACTACACAAATGGATACAGCTAATGTTAGCCAGCAATTGCATTGAACTGCAAATGTCTTATGGTTTCATTTCACAATGCAGCCAAATACCAAATGCCCTAGTAATAACGATAAGGTTAAGGAGATATTTATATCTCATATCTGTACAGTATGAAGCAACCACTAGCAGTGTGTTAGCACATTAGCCCAAGACAGATACTACAGATGAAGGGACAAACACAAAGCTTGGTAGGAAAATCCTCCTAGCAGCTGCTCAAAATCTAGCATTTTACGATGCTTAAGGAATCCCATATGCAAAGATATTATGTACCCACTTTATATAACATACTGCTGGATCTAGCTTCATGTTAACAACATAGAGCAGTATGGAATCTGACACTCTACGAGTCAAATTAGCAAAATGTTGAATTTTTTTTAAAGTTGATAATTTTATTTTGCACCTTCTAAAATTATTTCTGGAAATTACATTTTCAAGTCTAACTGACATGCTGTTGATGTTATTGATTGCAGATATTTATTTGCAAAGCGTTTTCACTTTATTGACATCTAGACAAAAGTAAAAGCTAGTTTGAAAAACAGCAAGCAGTTACAATAAAAAAAATAACTTTAGAGGAACTTCACATCACATACTAGAATTATTTTCATCGCTGGTGTTGGAGTTTTACTCCTGTCACACTGAGACACCTTTGACTTCGCCACATCAGAATTTGTTGTGCTGTGCAGATCCCACTGATTGGAGAATTACACTGAGATTTAAACTGTGGGAGACCGTTATGAATTGTACCTCTAAAGGATTAATGAAATGTACCCAGGTATTACTGCCCTGGAGATGAGCTGCTTTCAATTACACTGATTGGTTTCAGCCTCCTGCCGGGTGCTTGGGCAGCCCGCATTTAGTTGCATCTGAACGGAAAATGACAAAAGTCTGAACGGCCCTGCGGCTCCCTTTATGACGCAATGTCTGTCACAATCACCGGCATAACACTGCATCTAAGCCCATTATGTGCTCTAAGGGGGATGTGCTACTACTCTGACAACACTGATGTATAAACAGCTCAGGGATGCTACAGCTGTTTCTCACATGCATTCCAGTTACTCGGGTTCGTCAAATGTCTTGAGCGGAAGAGGAGTCATGTTCCGCGTGAACCTGGTGCATGCCGGGTCGTCTTTTTTTTTTTTTTTTTTTGGTGAAAGGAGAAAACGCAAAAAAAGAGTTAGTGAGGAGAAAGAGGATGGAATTGACTGCTGGAAAGAAGAGAAGCTCATATGCTGTATGGTTACGTGTGAATTACAGCAAAGGGGTGAAATAGAGCTCCGAGGGATATGCTTACCTGTATTCACAAAATGTGTCATCATTCATGCCTTGGGACTCCACATCTGGGTGGAGGTCCTCTTTTTCTTTGACTGTTCACAAAAGAAAGAGATGATAGCAGTGATTTCCACACGAGATAGAAGCAAATGAAGATCAGTGTGTGTCCCTGACTGTTTCTATTGATCGGTTAAGTTTGAGTCCCTTATTCCCTGCATTAATTCAATGAATGAAAGATCAGTGCAAGTCTTGGAAATGGTTGCATAATGCCGAATAAACGGTTTCTTAATACAGTCCCTGACTAAAGTCTTGTCGCTAATCCAAGTTGTAGGAACAACAAATAATACCAAACTTGTAGTTGATCAAGTCAGAAAAGAACTTATATGAAAAGCTTATATGCAAAGCAAAGGCCTTGGGATTTTGCTTCCTCCAGTATATTGAAATAAAGTCTTCAGTGAGTTTTATCAATTAATTGGGACAAAAAATGTTGTTGCATATAAAAAAAATAATGTATGGTAGAAATCATACTTTTAATTTGAATACGCAAACATGTAACAACAACCGAACATAAAGTCACGGTTACTTTGGAAGTAGAATTAATACCATGTAAGACTCCCATGAGCTTGGAGGACTGCGTCCACATGTCTCAGCAATGATTCAAATAACTTATTGACGAAGTCGTCTGGTATAGCAAAAAAAAGCAATCTTGCAGGACTCCCAGAGTTCATCAGGATTCTCTGGTTTCATCTCCCATGCCTGCTCCTTCATGTTACCCCAGACATGCTCAATAACGTTCATGTCTGGTGACTGAGCCGGTCAATCCTGGAGCATCTTGACCTTCTTCGCTTTCAGGAACTTTGATGTGGACGTATAAGAAGGAAGCGCCATCCTGTTTCTTGTGGTTTGGAATGTAATGGGCAGTCTGCCGTTGTCTCTTCTCTAAACCTCAACCATGATTTATTTCATCCACAAAAACTTGTTTTCTGGGTGAATCTTGAGACAATGTGGATTCAAACAGGTATTCTGCAGTATGTGTGGCAATTGGGATGCAGTTCAATGGATGACTTCTCCGAAAAATCAAACTTCTGCCACTTTTCCACTGTCCAGGAAAATACAGTGCAATTTTTTAGTTGTATTCTGTTTGGCTTTTTTTTTTTTAGCACTAATTTGACCACGGAGATCACTGTGTGACAGAATCCATCAAACGGGGCTGGCTCTGGACGGCCGGAACAACAAGCGGTCTTCTCAAATACTTATCTGAGGGGGTCTGCCTGACCTGGGATTGTCATGAACTCTACCAGTTTCTTCAAATCTCTTTCTTATCCATTGAGGATGTCTGCCACCTCAGCAGCAGACTAGGTCTTCAGGGCTCTTGATGATCAGCACTTTGGTTTGCTTGAATCTTTTGTATGTTGTGAGAGGTCAGGTTGAACTAATGGGCTTCTTTTTATACACACACCTGTATTTGTCACAGGTGAAGCTATAATATGTGATGGTTGAAACATTTAAAGACAAGTAAAGCAAGCAAAATCTGACCTTGCTGTTCTGAATGACTTATTTTGATATAAGAAGTATAATTTAGAAGCCTTTGCCTTTCATGTAAGTCAATTTTGATTTCAATTGATCAACTAAAAGTCGCTAAAATTTGTTGTTCTTACAACTTAGATAAGCGACAAGACTTACAGGGACTGTATATTACTGTATATTACATGTATGCAAATATAGCTTTATGAAGTATTTACACTTTTCAGTGTTGTTTTCATAAAAACAAAGAATATTTACTCTTCAGTTTTTCCACAAATGTTAGATTCATTAAAAAACACACACACAAAAGAAAATGTACAATCCTATATGTGGACAATGCATCTCAGGCAGCTGAATGTAAAGGTTGTTGAAGCTTCAGTATAATGAGAAGTTAATGAGAAAACAAAGACCGGAGCTGCGTCTCGCTCTTTTTCTGCTGACGAGTGGAGCGATCGCTGCCCAGAAAACAACCTGATGGCCATTAGCCGTGAATAATAAGGCTATAAAGACTCTCATGTCCCCAATAGGTGGAATAACATTGAGATACCACAAAGCTTATGTCATCTTCCCCATGTCCAGCATTTGCATTTTGTCTCGCTGTGGGCTGAACTTTATTTAGATTGCTGCAGCTGCATGTCAAATAATAATGCAAAATTCACATTTGCCGCGCACAAAAAGTTCAATACACATGCCTTCCTCTGCCTAAATTTGCATTACAATAATTTTGAGCCTCGAAATATATAAATTAATAAATAAATAAAAAACCACATATCAGCTTACATATTCCTATAATGAGTTTTAGAATGATTTATGATTTCTTTTATAGCAACAAACAATGAAATGGGAATATAATGATGTTCAGAGCAGCAATTAGTATTCATGCGGGACGATGCGTGTGCGCTTGTAAGTGAGCACCTACCTGAATATTTCCCTCCTTTATTTCTGTTGACAAAGCAGGCGATCAACACAATGAGTGTGAGGAGAGCGATGGCACACATCAGGCCGATAAACCAGCCCTGGGTTGATATTCCTCCGTGAATGCTGGCCAGACCTGGGGGAGAACAAAACCCGGTGACTTTGACATGCCCTGGCCTTTTCGTCGGGACATTGATTGAATGTTTACCGTCAACAAAGCCTATCTGATCCAAAAGGCAAGGAGGTGGCTGGGCAGCGCTGCTGATGGAAGCTGTCCAATATTAATATTAAACAGCTAATCCAGCTTGTCTAATTAATCAAGTAAGGAACGCTGTACAAATGTAATTCATCTCATCAAGTCGTGCAACCTAAATGAGATTCTAGTGACACGGTGGTTCAAGTCACCGCTCGAGAAAGTTTTCCTTCTTTGCAGTTTCCCTGAAGGAGGGCTCGTTTTTTTTTTTTTTTTTTTTTGGTTCCGCTTCTCACCTTGAAACTCAAAAAACATCTTCAAATATGCTAGAATTATCATCCACGCTGTTAGGATTGAGGTGCAAGATGTTACTGGGTTCCAGGTGGACGATGATGTGGAAAAACCTTGGAAGTGTTTCAGGCCTCGCCTGTCCGGAGGGTGAATGATCAGGATGGGTTAGTACTCGTGAGAGGAAGTATACTGGCGTTCAATGAAGTGCATATATAACTGAAAAGATGTGAAGGACCATTTCACACACGACGCACGTCTCGTCTGTGCTCTATTTAAATACGACGTCCAGAAACAAAGACAGAAAATGTGAGCTTTACGCCTGTTCGTACATGCAACATTAATCACTCTCCGCTCCCCTCTGGACATCTGGCTGTTATTTGCAAAAGCTGTCGCTAAAAGTTAAGATTGTGTTCAACAGGATGGAGACTGATGGAGAAATGAGAGACGATGAGAAAAATGACATGTCAGAGAAGGGTTTGTAAAGGACACGGCGAATCAAAGCCATCACGAAGGGCAGGAGGGTTGTCATTATTTCCTTGAAAGATGTTGCTCTTCACCTTCCATAAAAGACACAAGAGTGCTCCTTGCTCTCCTCACGCAGTGTAAAGAGGATCAATTACATCTGACAGAGGGGAACATCAGGTGAATCCCTCAACAACAATGAAAATTGATATGGGAGGATTGTGGATATGGAAATGAGATCACAGGCGGGGATACAGTTATATTTATATTTCCATATATACTGTGTAAATATATATGTATATATATGCATATCTGTGTGTGTGTATATATATATACAGTGTATACAGTATGTAAATATATTTATATAACTAATTTCATAATTTCAACTGTGATTTCATTTCCATATTCACATTCCTCATATATATACTGTATATATATAAAATATAATATATATATATAATATTATATATATAGAGTAAAAAAATTATATATAAAAGTATTATTTTATATATATATATATATAATATTATATATATGTATTATATTTTATATATATACAGTATCAGTATATCTGCTGCTATGGTAAAAAAGTAATATTATATATATATATATATATATATATATATATATATATATATATATATATATATATATATATATATAATAATAATAATACTTTTTTACTATCGTTATAAAGGCGTAATTTCTACACTTAATAATTGGATTGAATGATTATACATTTCCCTTGAAACCAAAAGTGAAGTTCTTCCGTCCTTTGCCTCATCTATTTCAGACATGTAACGTCAGCTGCCTTGCGATGCGTAACCGTGAAAAATAAAAAATCTAATAATGTGGTGACTGATGAGCGTCATTAGTACAGGGAAAGTACGTTGTGACAGCAGCTGTCTGAGCGAGTCAACAAAGTAAAATCCACTTCATCCCCCCCCAACCCCCCCGTGGCAAACATGCAAATCTTCTGCTGGGTCTCAAGCTCAGGTGCGTGATTCGCCCAGGTGAAAATTCAGCACACACACGGACACCTGCGTCTGTGCGCCCCATCGTGACCACTTCAGATGACACTCTCTGGCTAATGTTGATGGATTAGTCTGCTACTATGGTAATTCCAGTGATTGGAACTGCACGATGTCTTCGACTGACATAGGCCTCTGAACTAAAAATATCCCAAGGCAGGCTGCTGTGGTTTCTCAGTGTGCTATTAAATGCTGCAGAAAGCAGCTGCTCACTCTGCGTGGAGCCGACGCCCTGGTAGTCACCCCTTCAAAGCCGGGGGGCTTATTTCACAAGTTTAGGCCAGAAAATATTCTGATATAGGCTATTTCAACAGATTCCACTTATCCACTTATCTCAGTGTCCCGCAAATATCACCCTCCCAGTATGAGCTCACACCCCTTCCCGCTTGTAGCCCAGGAGAAATGTTCCGCTTCCCCTCTCGTCCCCCCTGCCTCAGATCCCGCCTCAGACAACCTCTCGTCCCGGAGTAGTGTTGCTGTTTACCCATTTGAAGATTACATGGAAATGTCAGGTGACTGTTGGGTCAATACACTGCCGTGTGTTCATGGGGGGACCGGGCCCCAACAAATCAATCACTGACAATTAGACATATTTGTCCCCTTCAAGTGACTGCACTCTACAGCTACACTGTCTGCGCTGGATATAGATCTCGTATGGTAGATTTCCCCCGTGGTGTAGCAGAGAAATTAAAACCAGTATGCGCTTGTCAGACAATAAAATTGAGCTGTTACTTTACATTCCGTCCCGTTTCCAATGGATACGAGAATACATATAAATAAACCCTGCAATAGCCAATTAGTCGACAAAATACAGAAGCATTTTTTTACTTCCATTTTTGTGTCATCCATTTAATTTGTGCTACAAAACAAGTCATCGTGGCGTGTCGCGCCATAGCTACAAAAACAAACAAGTGCTTTATTTCCTATTTTTCCATATTTATTTTCTCTTGTCTTTGTGGTTTGATGCATGTTGTCTCAGAATGTGCTGCAGGTCTACCTATGGTGGCGCGAGTGGGTTTGGTCACTGGGGACTTTGGAGTGCTTTGAGCTGACTTGCCTGAAAAGAAAAAAACCTTATGGTTATCATTTGAATTGAGCTTGAGATGTTACATTCTAATATTAGCACACATGCTGTTTTCAAGCTAAATCCTAGAATTAGTACCTAAACTTGAGGACTACGTGTCAGAAACACAATCTAGAGATGGAAAACTACAGTTGGGAATTCACGTTTATGAACCAATACTTCATTAATCTTCCTTTGCAGATGATTAGATTGAAGAAAAGACCAATAACTGCCTTTGTCTGATGCTCTTATTTACTCAGCTCGAGTCGTACTCAGTCTGATGTTGCTAGGATAGAAGTCAATAATCATTTATAATCAGTTAAGATCCAGGATTTATATGAGTTTATAATTAGGTTGTTCATTAGCATTGATACTCAAGGGGAAGCCAATCTAGGAAGTTTTTTATCATGAAAAGAGGCATTAGAGTGCTCTCTGTTGATGGAAAGGGCAAACAGCAGACAGGATTCATTATCTGCAGGAGCTGAGCGGTCGGCATTATTTAGTGTATGCAGGCAGAAACGGTCACACTGTTAGACAAAAACCTGATGATTTAAAAGGCTACATCCAGATTTCTAAATCTACAGCATGCCGCCACAATCTAAAATGACAATCAAGATTGTTAAGCACATCATGCAGAAAATGTAGAATATCTCATTTTCCAATCAAGTTTATTACGAATGTTTGTTCTAAAGTATGATGTGTCACATTTTTTCTACATGTACATCAGATCAACATACTGAGGCCAACAGTGGAAGCCAAAGTAGGAGCTGCAAGAAACAAACAAAAAAAAAAGACACAAAAGAAAAAGACAAAAAAAAGGGACACACAGTGCAAGCAGAAATTAACACACTGACACACGTTAAGGGTACAAACTGCAACATCAACGCTCAAAGCCATTTGCTTTTTTTTTTTTTTGCAGCGAAACACCAAGCAAGCAGAGGACAATTAACGGAAACACACACACGCACACACGCACACACACACACACACACACACACACACACACACACAAACAAACACACAATTGGGAATCATGCAGCTGCCATGAGTAATTACATGTTCAAGACTTGTGTGTCCCACACATGTAACAGCACCTCTAAATTGCGAGTCAATGTATTTTGAGAAATTAGTCTTCTCTCTTTTCAGCTTGACAAAAAAACAAAAAAAAAAAACAGCGAAGCCAATTATTCCTGATTGTAAGGAGTCTTCCAGGTACCACTAAGTAATCACTCGAGTATTGAACACCTGAAATTGGTTTGAACATTTAAGTGGCTTCTTGTTCCTTTTAGTGACTGTGTGTGTCATTTTTTTGCTTTTTTTTTTTATGTGTGTGTGTGTGTCAGTAGGATTATAAATGGGTTTTCACTGCATTTACAGGAGGATTTGTCGTGATGCAGACCTTGCAGCATGATTTGCATCCAAGTCATCATGGATGTGGTCATACGTAATATTTGAATATATAGGACTCATGGAAGATCAGCAATTTTTGTGTTGACAAAAAAACTAAAAGATGCTGAGCTAAATCCTGAGCAAAACCACCATCGCTGACCTTAATTCACCTGAATATCAAAATGAAATGATTCCAATGGTATTCTAAATTCTAGAGGTAGGTTCTCTTTATCAAATGGTACCAATATAAGGAACACACCATCAAGGGACTGGTGCGTTTAGGTGCAATGAAATAGCAAGGAAACAGAACTGCCTCGGCGGAGTTCTGTCTTGCTTTTGCATGAAATAACTTCAATGACATGCAAAAGAGCTCCAGGCTGTATTTTGAATTAAAAGTACCACCCAATTATTTATACTGACAGTATCTCTAACAGCAGTCCATTTCACCGACGCTCAGGTGAATCCAACGTACAGTTTCCCCCATTTCATTCCTCATCCAATCATTCATTCCGCCACCCACAATCTCACACCGGCTCGACTTGAATCTGAGCCAGCTGAAGTATGGAGCGCAATCCTCGACGAATCATATGAAATTGAAAAGAAAAAGATTACATGCTAGAAGCCGGCTCATTATGATTACTTACCCACCAAGTCTTTCATGATTACATAATTTCAGTATGAAAAAAGCTTTAGTTTCCCCTTCCTGCTCAAAGCAATTCTCTTTCTTAGCTGATTGTTTCATAGCTCACGCTCTCTGTGCAATCAATAGGCACTTGCTCTCTCATGACAGTGACAAATGAAAACCTCCAGTACACCCATATGGAATTGTTTATCCACAAAAATTACTTACATGGAGATATGAAAAGCTTGGCTGCCCTAGCGTATATCATGTTCCACTAGTTCAATGCCAATTCTGAAAAATAGTGAAATGGCATCGTCGCCTACGTCAACTCCGCTCAGCGATTCCGCGCCTCAAAGCTGCAAACGTGGGTTCTCATTGTCTCCGTCGTACAGCCCACATATGGTACCCCCTATTAGTCAAGTCCTATCTCGAACCCCCCGCTCCATCACTCACTTGTTTGCAGGGTGGTGGTGCACTCCTCGCTGACGGCGGGACTGCAGCCCACTATGGTGCAGGTACGCAGGTAGAACTTGTATTTGCTCAATGGCTCCAAGTCACGGAGGATCCAGTTGGTGGTGTCGGGGTTGATGTCCACACTCTGAAGCGGTCCCACTTCTTCTGTGTCATTAACTTGGGAGAAAGAAAAAGCAAAAAGAATGATTTATTTTCTTCAATCCAGAGTGTTAAAAATTATTCTTCACCTTTGTGAGTCAAGGGCAGTTATAAATTTTTCACCTTTAAACCCATAATACTTATGATACTGCATTTAAAAATAACATCCCTTTAGGACGTTAACTAACATCTACGCGTGATCTGGATCCAAATAATACTTAATCTCAACATTGGAAATATTTAAACTTGCAAGATTCAGAAAATTTCACTGAAATTCGGGTTGAACTTACAACTGAAACTGTTCAAAATACTTCCATCTACAATCACAAGAAAACTCCAAGGAGGCCTAAGAAAAGCACATGTAATTTTTGGCTTCTATGCTTGCTTTGACAGTTTCAAAAAAGAAAAAAAAAACAAAACACTTTTTCTTTGGCTTGACAACCCCCATAAAATATAATTTGACATCAACAAAACAAACATTTAATGAACAAACAAAAAAAGTTCCCAGCACCATTCATAACTGGACTTTATTTGTTTATTTTCTACGCTGTGATGAGATATAATTTTCACTACAGAAAGCAGTTGAATAGGCAGGGATGTGGCATTTATGCTCCGCGCATCGAAAAACAAGCACAGCGGGTGTTGCGGTGACCTTTGCTTAAAAAAAAGGTGCCATGTCTCTCTGTTAGCAGGGCAACAAAAACAATGTCAAGAATGTGTTGGTCTGCTTCTCTTTTTTTTTTTTTTTTTCTTGGACACCCCCTACTGTTATCAGACATCCAAGGCTTTTTGTCTTTTTTTTTTCTTTTGGGTTGGGATAAAAACATGCTCGATAAATTATGCCAACCAGAGTGCTACTGAGTGGAAGACACCGGAATCGTGTTTCTACACTGTCTGTGGACACTTGCTCACATTTCTGGAAACATTCAGGCCTTGACAGCTGGTGTCCAATGATTTTTATGGGGAGAACCGGCTGCAGACTTCGCCTCCTCTGCTGCTCTCGGGCGACAGTTTCTCCAAATATCTTTTGAGCCCAGCTGCACTGAATATGGTAGACTCAACGGCAGTGAAATTTGACATCACCGCAACCGTCGTAGTATGGACTCGGATCAAGTTAAAAAAAAAAAAAAGCTAAGGTTATCTTTAACTTTCACTTGTATCACAATTCCAATTCCATTCATAATAAGTCACTCTACTTTAACTTCAACATTAGCCGTAGCTCGTCCGCAATGCAGCAAACACATATTTTCAAGCGTGAAACGGTAAAATACTGTGAGCCAAAGAGGAGATATATTTTATTAGGACACAATGGATCGACTGTGAGCTCTCAGCTTCACCTTTGTGACACGCTTATCTTGCCTTGTCAAGTGTGTGGCTAGCTTTCCTGAGAGGCAGGATAAATAAATGTTTAGCCTGTACTGGCCTACAGTGCCCCAGGCTTTAGAGTGGGTTAGGAGCTCTTTAAAGGCAGTGTGACCGTGGTCTCCACTCAATTGTGAGGGGAACCCAAGGATACGTTTAGCCAGTGGGGGGTGAAGCTGGAATACTTTTAGCTGATGATAACTTACAAAAACAATATATCGAATTGATTATGACTGATGTGAATTTCACCTCCAGAAATTAACACAAAGTCACCTTCAAAAGCAAACTAATGACTTTGGTTGTTTGTTGTAGCGTACAATGGTAATAACTATTCACAAATTTTAATACAACCCATTAGTTAATGAAATATTTCACCCTTAATATTACAACTTTCTAAAATAAACAATCAAGTTATAGTACAGTAGATATAAACATATTATTTCAATCTAACCTGTCACCGAACTTTATAAAATGATTACTAATTGTGTGAATGTTCCGTTACGACTGGCCTTCCAATGAAGCTTTTAAGGTTGCTGTAAAAGATGTATGTAGCCCCCAAAACAGCTGCCTTGCAACTTAAGATATTGCTTTTGTCACTGATGATCCACTGACATCTGGCTACATTACCCCCCCCCCAACATTTTGCACATGACTTCCTTTAAGGGTACTTCAAAAAAAAAAAAAAAGTCACACTCTGAAGAGTCCATCAGCTTTATTACCGTGGCACAATGAAAGTGTTCACTCCTGAAATTCCACATGACACTTGGCCCCCTCTTGCTCAGTCACCAAATCAAAGTCAATTAGGCGGGAAATGCGACACTAAGATGCTGCAAGTTAGTCATTAGCTCGGTTATGACTTTTGTTTGAAGGACAGCAAAGTGTGATCGCACATGGGAAGTGTTCACTGATGGCTTCTGCTGGGACTATAAACCGTGGTGACGATGGCCCCTGTGGACAGGATCGGGGGGGGAGGTAATACTGGACCTTAACTGAGTGTGCTGCACCGGCCTTGGTTAGCAGCAGCCTGACCAGACATCACCCTGGCAACTTCTCTATACACACACGCACACACACACACACTCTGATCTCACCTTGACCCCTGTGTCAACACAACGACGTCCCCTCTAAAGTTGGGGATTTGGCATTCACAGAAAAGCTAAATATTTTTGTTTCTTTTACAAAAAACATGCAGAATTTGAAACATTTTGAGGAAATCATCTTGCATCTCACATCTCTTGAAGACAGATGTGAAGCTTTTGGGGATACGTACCGAGCTGATACTCCAGGAAGTAACCAATGACGATCCCATTAGGCTCCAGTGGCGGGGCCCAGACGAGAGAGACAGTGTGCTTTTGTACATCTGTGACACTGAAAACGGGATTTTCTTCTGGGACTGTAGGGTCAAAGGCCGTAATACGCACAGTAAGTATAGTTGAATTCCCCCAACCCAGTTCTGATGGTTATTATTAGATTTTCTCTTCAGTAGTTGTGGATCAATACCCCTCATGCTGTTTTTTTTTCCCTACAATCCTACCTCCCTCTGGGGTTCTGAAGTTGACGGGATGGCTGCCCGGGCCGTTGCCTCGACTGTTGAAGGTCATGACGATGAGGCTGTAGCCTGAATATGGCTTCAGACCCGACAACACTGCATGGTTCCTATCCCCCGGGAGCGTTAGTGTTTCTTTGTTTCCGTGGCTTTTCTTTGAGTCCGTCAGACGGCTCAGACGCCACCAGCTTATCTACATTATAAAATAGAAAACGAGAAGCAACCTTAAACTTTGTTCATATATGAATGTGGGGGGGAGGGGTGGGGGGGGATTTAAATTAGGGGGTGAGAGAAGCACGTTTAGAATGAGGTCAGTGCCCTTCCTTTTTAAGTTGTGGCAAAAAGCAAAGGTCTATTTTTGAGGTATTACCCTGTATCCTCCCAGATGTCCATGTAACGTGTCCTTGTGTACTCTCATCCAGCTAACCTTGACCACCGAGCTGTTTATCACCTCCACACCTACATCATCAGGTGCAGCAGAGGGAACTGCAATGGCAAACACACATCACACACACACGCACAGTTAGTTGACAATGAGTCAAGGAAAGGCAAATATTAATAACTCTCATCAGCTATTTGCAGGGACGTGGGATTGGGGCTGATACTGATGCTACCTCTACCTACATTTACAGAATATACTGTAGATGATAAATCACAACTAAGGATGTAAATACTGCTATATACTAAACACCACATATACGAGCTACAACAGTGTGAAGTGTTGTGACCTGAAGTGACGTGCTGGGGGCAAATCCAAAAGAAGGCTGGACACAAGAAATATAAAGACCTGTTCTGCGTGTTTTTTTTTTTTTGTTATTGAGATGCTTTAAATGCTGCTATGAGAAACCTTTAAATTGAAACTCTTAATCAGATCCCGAAACTGTAACATTTCAACGCCATTACGAGCTTCACCTTGAATACTGTCGCCAAAAACATCAGACTTAGGCAGAGAGAGGAACAAAAGCTTGTTGTTCTTTGGTAGTAAAATGACATTACAGGTAGATTTATGGGATGTAGGAATTGAGGCAATTACAGTACGGTACATGATTAGATTAGATGATGTCAGGATGAGTGAAGAAATATGAAAACTCAAAGCGGTTGAGTTACTTTTGACATTTCTTTTTGTTTTTTGTCACTGTTTATGCAAAATCTGCTTGATACAATTCATGGATTTTTGCTGGAGGGTTTGATATATTGCCATCAACATGATTTCCACCTTTATTAATGACATATGAACTTCATGAGAAATGGAACCATTGCTTTAAGGTGTGATTACAACTTGGGTAGCCTGTCTTGATATAGGTTTACACTCTGGCCTAAAAAAAAAAAAGTCTCAATACTCACAGTCCTCTCCCGAGAAGCCAGTCACTATCCTGGGCTCCGGGCCCCAGCCTTGATGGTTCTTGGCTTGTATCTTGATCTCATATGGCACAAAGGTGGGAGTGTTCTTCACCAGAAACGAGTGTCTCTTCACCATGTGCTCATTCCAATCCTCCTCCATGTCCTGCCGCCTGTAGCTCACCTTATATTCCAGACCAGGCCCGTTATGCTCAATGGGTAACAACGGCTGATTAATGGAAGGAAAAGAAAAGGAGAGAAGAAGAAAAATAACTAAGACAAATCTGTGTCCAAGGGCAGAGATTCCGACGGTAATGGACGGACGGACAAGGGTAACCCAATTTGCCCCCGCTTTTGCGAGACCGTAAAAAGGAAGACCAATCATGTTAATAGATTCATAGAGACTTTTACTGTTGCTGAAGATGCCTCTTGTATTTCAACACTCAATGTCACTGCCTTTGTGGTATTACAATGACAAGCAAGCTCACTGAAGTGTGCTTGAAACACTGTCAGTGGTTTTATTCCACTATCTGTTAAAACAATGGAAACAATTGGCCTGGTCTTGGAGCACAGCTCATCTGTAATATTGGACTTGCTAAGACGCCACACAGATGAAAAGATTTATCTCCTCACAAAAAGACATGAGAAAAAAAAAGTAGGAGATACCAGTAGTCACAAAAGCAAATCATTAACAGTTGGGGGGAGGAGAGCTCATGAATTCATAGATTCATGAGCCTACGTTACCATGACAAGACTATCAGATAATAAGTAAATTTATCTTTCCTACTATAAAACTGAATATATCACTGTACAGGTTAAAAGAGAAGAAAAATCCCTTTTATGGCTCTCTTTTTCTGTTTCTAATCAAAGAAAAGGAGCAGCTTTGTATGCAAACCCATTCGGAGTGACCCCAGATAATGCTTTTTCTAAAGATCTGAATCCCAGAATAACATATCAAAGGTGGGCTGTTCCTATTTTTCATTTTCTATTGGTGAAATGACTATGACATATTGCTAAAACCTCATTACCATTATCAGGAAATTCTTTGACTTTCCCAAAACTATGGGCAGATATGAAGAATGAGCCAAATGTTACAGGCGGTGCCGGTAAAGAATTTGCTGTAAAGAAACTCATTCACTCACCTCCCAGTTGATATCCATCTCGTGTGGCAAACGACCTTCGATTTTGATATTTTCAGGGTTCTTGTCAGGAGCTTGTAGAAAAAAAGACAGGGTATGGATTTTGTCAGTATTGTTAGTGGAAGAAACCTCAGGTGAACAGACACACAAGAAACCAGTTTTTTCGACAAAAATGGAATCAATTATGAGGCAGGTCTGAGTGTTTCATAGTTCAGAGCGCCGGTGTGGAAAAGCTCAATGGCCTGGAGGACCTTATCAAAAAGTATAAGCAACAATGAAAGGAGGAGGCTTGAGACCTGCCGGTGGGGTTTTGTATCTCTCAGTGGGTTGGCTGGAGGCCCCCCTCCCTACGGCGTTAACAGCAGATACTCGGAAGCGATAGTCGACGTGTCCGTGGAGCTTAAGGATGGCAGAGTTATGGTTTCCCGGTACTCGCAGCAGCTCCTTCCAGTTTCCAGGCTCCCACTGGCTTTCCTCAAACTCGATTATAAACTCTGTTGACGGACAGTGAGGCATAAAAGAGTGATGCTATTACTTTTTTTTTTTTTTTTTTTTAAATCATGGAATGATTATCTATCTAACCACTGGTACCAGCCATGCATAAAATACCACCAACTATGGCTTGCACGTTCATGGTGGAGACAAATAATAATTTACGTTTGGATGAATTAATAATAGTTTCACATTGCACAATATAACATATTGCACAATTTATTTATTTTTTAAATTTTATATACTGATTATAATCCCCATTAATTTCCCTGCAGGGATTATAATCAGTATATAAAATTAATAAAAAAATAAAATAAAATGACGTCAGAAAAACATCAATATGGAGATTAATGCCTGGAAAATATATTAATATCATTAGCTACACTGATTCATTGAGTAGTATTCTGCATGATGCTCATTGTCACCTGTTGTGGAGCTGTTGTGTTCGTCACCTGGGCTCCATTTCAGCTTGACGCTCTTGCTCTTGTGCTCAGACAACACCAAGTACTCGGGTGCATCGGGGACATCTGAAAAACATCGTAAACAACAAGGCTTTGGAAAAATCCCACACATCAATCTCTTTATCACAACAACAACAAAAAAAAAAGAATCAAATAATAAATGGCCAAGGGAACACGTGTCCAATCGAATCCTTGCGAGCGCCAGAGGACGTGGAACGAGCCGCATGGCTGCGTAGTACCGCCAGTGTTTACTTTAGATTTTTGAAATGTCTCAAATATCTCAGAAGGGGTGATTTACAGGCAAGGCAGTGCACTAATAAAGCCGCAGTCTGCGCGTTCTTGCTCTGCTTTGGTTTCCTCGTGTATTGATCCGTTCACGGATGCCTCAAACAACAGTGATGCACCAACGGTCTGTGATGGTTTGTCTCGCTTACAGAACTTCGGGTTCGGATATCAGTTTCTGCTCACCCAACACCAGGAGCAACGCCGAGGCCGAGTCTCGGTCCAGCGGAGTCTTGACCAAGCAGGTGTAGACGCCTTGGTCTCCGTGACTCACATTGATAACGTGGAGGATGCCATTCTCCACAAAGTATCTGCTGACAAAAGATACGATATCGATTGACAAAAAAGAGAAGTGAAACGGCTTTCCAGCTGCTGTGAAAAAGACAAAGAAAAAAAAAAAAAAAAATCCGATTTGGTATCCTACCCTGAATTTTCGGTGTAGTTTAACGCTATTTCCACGTCATCTTTTTCCCACGTGAGCTCAAAGTCATCGCCGAAGGACCTGTCATACTCTGCGAGGCATGAGAACCGGGCCGTGGTACCTATCAAGGTCCGCAGGTCCTCCGGGGGCGTCACTATCCTGGTGGGATCTTCCATACGCACGACCATATTAGTTACATTTCAGCAAACCAGGACACTTTTTCACAAGGAGAAACCATTTACCTTTCACATGGAGCGTCGCGTCGATGGCTGATGATCCCTTTATGTTTGTCGCTAAACACGTGTACTGCCCCTTGTTATCTTTCTCCACCTTGTAGATCTCGAGGGAACCGTTGTCGTGAATTGAAAATCCGGGCCCGTTTATGGGTTCAGAGGAGTCATCTTTGCTCCTAGAAAAAAATAAAATAAAATACATTAAAGTTGTAAAAATCTTCCAGATGGGATTTTAAAAAATAAATAAATAAATAAAATAAAAATTTAAATAAAATTTTTTTTAAAAAAATTTAAATTTTTAAAAAAAAAATTTAAAATAAACTAAGCAGCTGTTTAATTGGATGAACGTTGCATTTTGTCAGCAAAGAGAGCACAAATCGAATGTTGTTGTTTCATGGCAGGTCGGCTTTACTGTGTTTTAAAGGAACAATATGAAACACACTGCATCTGAGTGTTGAATGGCAACGTGGATCAACCGGTACAGATCTACTGCTCTCTGCTGGTGGGCTGGAAACAGCTGCAAACTTACCAAGTGATGCTGGATGGAGGAGAGCTGAAGACTGCGCAGTGCATTATTGCTCCTTTGCCCTCCACAGTCGAGTAATCCAACCCCTCCGCGGTCAAAATCATGGGGGGCAGATCTGCAAAAAGACAAGGAAGGAGAATCTAATCATCATTTTTAAGCCTGTTTAAAGAGAAGAGGTTGCTTTAATTCCCTCCATGGAGAAGCCAGATGCGGCCCCATGACAACTTTAGTTTCAAACTTAAATGCAATAAAAAAAAAGAAGAGCTGAAGGTTGATGCCAACTTTAATTTCTTTGAAGCTATAAAATATAAAACTATAAGAAATCAAGAAATGGAGGCAAGATAATCACCGGGGGGCATGGGGAATGAGGCTTACATCGCTTTCGCTATGCATTAATTGTCGGTTTCTTTGTGTGGAGAAATAATTCAGCTGTCAGGTTGTCGGGAACGTGTCATTGAATATTAAATCAAAGGAGAAAACAATGGAATAATGAGTTAGCTCAGTGTGAGCACCTTATCGGTTGTAGCCAAAGCATCCCATTAAAATGGTCTGTTTCTCCTAATTGTTTACAAAGGCAGCAGCTGGGACTCGGCATTCAAGAGACTGTCCAGCTTTATTAACTCCTGTGTCACCAGGAACAATCTCCCCCCCATGTTTGTGCAGAGTGACGGAAAAACTAACACGCTGTCTTCTTCTGCTTCTTTTTTTTTTTTTTGGTTTTGTTAAATTTAATCTGCACTTGCAAAAGCAGCACATGTTTGTCTCATGGCCCCGGACGCCAGTATGGAATTGAGTGGGAACTTGTTAGCATATAAATGACAGAGAACTGTGCGTGTTGCTCCTCAGGGAGAATCACTACTTTGAATGAAAAGAGCGGCGCTTGGAAGACAGGCAAGGCGCTTCCTTCCTCGGGATCCCAACTGCTTTATGGGCGCATGCCAAACATCCAAACCATCTCTCCAGCCAGAAGACTCAAAAAGGACTCGCGGCGAAGACTGACAAGTACGAGTTGGCGCTTGATAAAAAAATATGAAATTAACTGGTAAAAGAAAAAACCCTGAGCTACAAACTTGTTGCACTCACTCATAATCATGATGTTGGCGTTGGAAAGGAGCGTCCCGTGTCTGTTGGAGGCCTCGCACTGATAGACCGCACTGTCAGACGCGTCGGCCTTGTGTAATATTAAGGTGTCACCTACCACCTTCCTGTTGGGCGCAGGAGCATCTGTAAGGAACCAAAGATAGATTCAATCATTCATTCTGTATGTGAAAATGGATAAAAACAGTTGATAATAATAGTTGATAATTACGCAGGTACTAAAAGGTCACATGGAACATTTCAGACCAGTGATTGGTCAATAGCTCACAAAAGGCAAATAAAGCGGAGATACTTTGGTTGAAGATGGAGGGATGGTTTTTTTTTTCATTCAATTTTTAAAGTTGTGATCTTCAGCCCCAAACAAAGCCGACATCACTTCAGGAATTTTATATCACGTAAAAACAATGAATAACTACAGAACTGTTATTCACATGAACTGCAAACAGACTCTAGAGCTCCCCTTTAATAATGTACGATGTAGTTTTTTCCACTCATAACACTTTAATATTCACTAATAGGAGAATTCACAACAACAAGCCTCTAGAATCTGGGGGAATAATACCTTTCCTTTGCCCACTTCTACACACTCTCTCCATGTTATACAAAATACATGACGCTGCATTCAAAAAAATGAAGCATATAAATGTTTTTGTCTTTTTAAAATGGTCTTTTAAAGTCCTCAGGACCAAAAGATTTAAAGTAAAGAGGTGAGTATAAAGTGAGGCACCCACCCTGCAGAGGTGTACCGTTCACTCTCCATCTGACGACCGGCTGAGGCGTTCCGCTGGCAGAGCACCTGATGGACAAATCTGACCCGATCATGCTGAGCTGACTCTCGGGCTCGAAAACCCACTCTGGGGGCTCTGGTGAGACAATCAGCACGATATTATCAGCTGATGAGCGTCATTATAGGAAAGACACAGAGACGTAAGCAATATGCAGAATCATGCATGTATTATGTAGATGATACGCAGGTATTCAAAAGAATGGTCCTACCCCAGATCTACTCATTACACATCAATGGCCCGTCTTTGGGCTTATTTACTGCACATCTCATTAAAGGCAGAGATAATGAGCCCAGTTTGTCTCATTGTTGATTCCCTCCAAGCGGCATCATCATCATCAGTTACTCTTACTTACTAATTTACTGTAGTTTAAATAGCATGCTGTATTTACCTTCCACCGTCACTATGAAGTAATGCGAAGTTTCTCCAAGCATGTTCTTTGCCTTGCACATGTACTTCCCGCCGTCTTCTCGCTCGACTCTTGGTACGATTAGCAATTTCCCATGATTCTCCAGTTTTGCTTTAACTGGAAGTTGATGGCCCATCTTTACCCATTCGACCAGCGGAGTTGGACTGACAGTAAAAAGGGGAAAAAAGTTAGATATGTTTGAAAACAGGAGAGAACAGAAAGAAAAAAGAAAGAAAGAAAGACAGAAAGAAATGTACTTTAATGATCCCTTTGGGAAGTTAGTTTGTCCACTAATAGTCTCTATGTTTCACATGTGTTTATACTGTAAATGTGGACAGGCCCTGACACACACATACACACAAAATGAGTAATTCTCAATTATAAAAAACTGAAATGAATCAAACTTAGATTTGTTTTATCTCAATAAAAACTCCTACCACCTCTAAGAAAATTTTAAAAAGTCAGTATTACTTACAATCCCTCAGCTATACACTCCAATTTCAAGTCCTCTCCTTTGATTATCAGCGTCTCTGTTCTGACACCAGAGGGCGTCAGAAAGGTGGGCCTTCGCTCCAGGATTGCATTGGCTGAGGAGGTGCAGCAGAACTCAGATATAGTCACACTTTTATATTTTATGCATTTATATTCACACAAAAATCTTTGAGCACAAAGACATTTGTAGAGGTTTGAGATAAAGGTGATTCACAATCTGAACACTCACCAGTTTGAGGATTCATGTCATTTTTTTCTGAAATGGTGGTGGATGAGACAAAAAACAAACAAAAAAAAAAACTTAACATGAGATGATCTGAAAAGCTGATTAAAAAAAATTCATCACAAAGATAAAATTGATAACACAAAACTCAAGAAACGCATGTCAACAAGATGCAGTGATACTTTTGAAATGCAACTATGAATACGGATGTCAAGTGAACAGGCTGGAAATGAGCAGTGTGGAGAGGGAGGGAGGAAGACAGATGAAGAAAACTGGAGTGACACCTACTCGTCTTGACAATGACGGACATGGCGGTTTTCTGAACTATGGTTCGTATTTTTGGGAAGGCGGCGAAGCAGCAGTAATCCCTTCTGCTGTCTTTCTCCACAGCGTGAGAGAAGTAAAGGTCTCCATTCAAGCCCATGGATACTCTCTCATCCTGCTCTATGTGCTGCAGGTCTGAGTGAAAAAAAGTGATAGATTCTATCATTTAAAGCATGACCTTAAACCTGCAGTTGTTTTCTTCACAGTGGAAGAGAGACAGAGGTCAGATATATTAAGATGTTTTACAAACTGAGAGGTAACACTTACTAATGGTCATCCAGTAGATCTGCAGGGGAGGAATTCCTTGAGGTGGATTACAGTTCAAGGTGAAAGGCTGGCCTTCCTCCACCACGAGAGGATCAAGTGTCTCTTTAGGAAACTTTGGAACATCTGAAAAAAAAATTAAGGTAGACAAATGAAGGCAGAAGTAAAATTAATCAAATTCAACATGCAGTTCTCCTACTCTCCACGAGATGGCAGTAATACCATTCTTGAGTTTAGTAAGAAGAAGGACATCTGTGAGCTCTGACATTCAGCAGGTTAAATTCAATTGTGGTGGTGGTTTTTATGTGTGTGTGTGTGTGTGTGTGTGTGTGTGTGTGTGTGTGTGTGTGTGTGTGTGTGTGTGTGTGTGTGTGTGTGTGTGTGTTGTAGTTGTTCTTCTTTCAGACAGAGATCACTTTTGCTATCGTGCGTTGTTTGTCACCTCTGCTCAATGCTAAGCCCAGTCGCATTTAGTCGAAACCTCAACTGGGAATGGATATTCTGTGAGAATGTCTGCAGTGCTCGGGAAACAAATAAAAAGCCAAAGGAAATGATGGAGACGCTGGATTCTATGGGATGCTTTCTTCAATACAGTGCTGTAGATGAGCTTCTGTGAGCTCAACGACTTTCTGCCTCCACCAATATACTGAACAGCTAACAATGGAGAGGTGTAGTCATCACACACAGCTGCTGGTCCTGAATCATTCTGAAAGAACTGCAACACACACACCTACACATACACACACAAACACACAAACAAATGTATGGCACTTACTGGGCACAATGAACTCAATCTCCTTGGACATGGCAACCCCCAGTTTGTTAAAGGCGTAGCAGCGATAGATTCCCTGGTACTCTGTCAGGTTCTCATTATTAGGTATCACAAAAGTCCCAGAATTCTCTTCTTTCATCAGCCGGGGGTCTAGGAAGGGGAAGAATTCCTCTCCATACTTGGTCCATCTGTATCTACATAACAAAAAGCGATACAGATTGGAAATTCTCCACCTTGACATGCGACTAGCCCTGATTTCCTTCAAGGTTCAAATTAAAAGCATCCAAATACAAACACGTTGTTCATTTGAAGAAACATGAAGCTCTGTGCTCACTGCGGCTCTGGATTCCCTTTGGCTTCGCACGTCACGGGGAAACTCTCGTCGAAAGGGAAGGCGATGAGAGAGCTGGGCGACTGGGCTGTGATGGTGGGCATCTGCTCAACTGGACAGCAAACAAGACAAGAACCCAAATACATAAATATCTTATATTTTAAGATACCAGGGCAGTGGTTCCCAACTGTCATGGCTTGTGACGCCCCCAAAAACAAAGCAAGGCCCACTTGTGGCTTCTCATCACATGTGAAATCAATTTTATTTTCTGGATTCTTCAATTTTGAAGGCAAAAAAAGTAGAAATTAGTTTAAACAAATTTTGCAGACACACAGATTAATATGGTGACCCTTTGGGGGTCCTGATCCCCGAGAATGGGCACCGCCATACAACGTCTACATGCAACATGTTGTATCCTAAAACAATTTAGTCAAATGTGAATGTTTCTCATGTGATTGGTTGTGCTTGTTTTGGCATATAAACTCTCATTTCGTCCAGTATGACCTCGGGATGAAACACGGCTGTGATGCGTGCAAAAAGCATGAAAAAAAAACAACTATGAATATTAAAACAGCATTGAATGACAGAAAATGAGGACATGTTATGAAACCTAGAACTAAAATATAGATATTACATGACATTTAGATGTAACACATGTGGCTTTAAGTAAATCTGATAGTAGGAGATGAACACATGACGGCTGAGGGTGAGACTAACATCAACTAAGGTACGGCAGAATGAACTTACTGTTTACACGAGATAAAACTACTAAATCCACAGTGGCGGGAAGGGGGGGTATAAACAAAAAGCAAACAAAAGAAACACTCAGTTTGGTAATAATGCTGTCATGTCACAAGCATCCTCTATATAAACCACTTTATACACAAATGAGTAATTCAAACACAAGAGGGCATTAGAGAGACATTCATCCAGAGCAATCTAAACACGCTTTTATTTGAAGTACCTTGAGAAATACGTCTGAATTATTTAGAGGATGAGGTTTTGATTTGTGTTTCCAAGGAAACTGAGATACATGAGATTTCAGATGGAAAAAAAAAAACAAAAGAAAAGAAAAGCAAAGGAACATGATTCAGACAAGATAATCGCTGCAAGTACAAGTACAGTTCGCTTTTTAAATTACTAAAAGGTGTTTTTTTTTTCTTTTTTCTGGTAAGAACACTTCAAATGAAATCAGGGACGGGTTGTCTTTAGATAAGAGTTCTTCTGCATCACCTCATAGCACCTTCTGGCATCATCAATGACTGTCTTCAAGTGGCTCATAACGCGTCTGTCAGACAGCTGAATGTCTATCATCTAAAAAGTTAAGTGACTCATACTTTGCGGGCCAACATTGCGGCACACGGGGGGAGCGTATTGAGGCTCTGCTTTGACATTTAAACTGCAGGGGCTTCAGGATCGAAACTGCTGACCTGCTGCTAAGTGGACGCCGCAGTCACATCGCCAGATTTGCCCTAATAAGTTGTCAGACTGCAAAACATGAAAAAGAACTTTGAGTGGGAACAACTGATCTTTTAAATCAAACCTAATGTGCTTTGAAAGCACAAGTGTTACTGATCTAAATCCAATCCGGCTTCATATACTCATTTTTTTACAGCCATTCCAGTACCCAGAATCTGCGTGGAATCTACTGCTGTGCTACCGCTAAACAAACATGATCAGAATATTAACAGCCTTCCCAGCATGCATTGTCTGAGCTTGAAATTTCTTTTGTTTAAGTATTGAGTGAGTAGAGCTTTTTTTTGTTTTGCCTTCAGTGAAGTGAATTCATTTCATGAGTGAGGGAACTTGGTTTATGACAGCTAAAATGTTTCTCAAAAACCCACTGAAACCCACTTCACTGAAGCTTTCTGACCATTGCATCATCTTATCGTCAGCCAACATTGCAGTTTTTTTTTTTTTTTAATTATAAGTTCTTACTTTCCTTACTTTATAAAACAGCACATGGAAATTCATATAATAATGATTTACAAGCAAATATTCACAAGATTGTTCTGTCTTGCTTTCTTTTTCTTTTGTTTCTTTTGATTGACATCAGTCTTTTGTGAAGTTGACAGGGTGTGGGAGCCAATCAGATGGTCAAATGAACTGCTTCCGAAAAAAAAAAAAAAAAAAAAAAAAAAAAATCAAATCATCACTCACCCTCCAGCGGGATGTCAAGAGCTACAGTTGCATGAAAGGCACAAATACAGGTGACCACGCCCAGAACGGCGACCAATCCACGGCTCCTCTGCAGCCTCATGTCTTCACAGTGTTTTCTCAGACGTCCTTAAGAAATGATCTCTCTCTCTCTTTCTTTGTCTTTGTCTTTCTCTTTCTTCAATTCATCTCTTGGGCGTGCTGAAGATGTGGGGTTACCTGCAAAAAGCAACACAGACGTACAGTGAAGGCCCCGCCAAATCCACCCACGTTCCAACAAGACAGAAAAGGCAAACCCAAAACACAGGAAAATCCCTCGTGACTCGAAAGCCAGACTGTTCTCTCTCTCTGTTCAGCCAGGCGTAACCGGGGAACGCTACAACATTTTGATTTGCATCAAACAAGCGACCCCGGTTTGCACGAGTTCAAATTTTAAAAATCTCCACATTAAAGCTTTCTATCATCCCCTTCCCGTGGGAAGTTGATTTGTTTTGCAGTTTGATGCCTGTGGAAGGTGTGTGTGTGTGTGTGTGTGTGTGTAGCAGAAACTGTATCTTCACCAGACAATAGGAATGTATAAACAAATGAAGGAGGAAGTGGATTTATTAATACGTCGCAGACGATATAGGAAGAAAAAAAAAAAGATTTAAATCAAAATTATCATCAAAGTTCTGATTCATCCTATTTAATCACGCCGTTGTTTTGATCCGCGCCTGCATATTTCTGATAACAATGACTAACAGAGATTAACGCGGCTACACATTTAGCTTTTATTGCAACAAATATTGCAGCCTGAGGGCTGCTGGGTGTGAGTAGAACATCTAGTTAACAGTCAGAGAGAGTAAGCCGTCCGCACTCACATCCTGACAAGCTGCAGAGCTCCAAGCGTCAGATCGTTTTCCAGCTAACAGACCTGTGTCGAGACTATAATGAGCAC
The DNA here is from genome assembly GCA_013358685.1 of Antennarius maculatus. Taxonomy (NCBI): domain Eukaryota; kingdom Metazoa; phylum Chordata; class Actinopteri; order Lophiiformes; family Antennariidae; genus Antennarius; species Antennarius maculatus. Next base: position 23,411,775 of record CM023609.1, on the reverse strand, counting down.
AGGGTCGGTCCGAAGTGTCAAGAAGAAGGTGGACCGAGTGGAGTGATGTATGGGAATCACGGTGTCTGCAAGCAGGGTTCTGCAAACCCCTCTGGGGTGTTATTTCATTAGCGCTCCATGTAGGCTGTGACCCCAGCTCTGTAGGTCATGTTGGGGTAATTACCTGAGCAGTGAACATGCACCATAATAACAAAAAAAAAAAGGAAAAAATAATAGCCAAAGCATTAGAGAAATCATGAGGCTGTTGAGGGTCTGCTGGGAGATTTGCTTTCGCTCAGGGGAGACAGAACTGGTTTTAACATGCAAAAGAGCGTCCCGACGACGGTTCGGTAATTCTAATTACTGCATCCGGTGGCGATAGGATTGTCCGACTGATGCCCCCAAAAATGCGTGCATGTTGTGAAAAATGTGCGATAAGTAACCCGTGTTCATCCAGCTGTGCAGAAATAGTCTGACCTCACCTCTTTTCTGACCTTGTCGCTACCCTTTCTAGCTCAATAGGCATCACTGGGGGTCACACCCTCATCTGTGGGACGTAATTGAATAACTGACCAGGGAATAAAAAAGTCACTTCCATGCATTTGGCGCAGATCTTTTTCCAAACGAATGTGCACTCTGAACTTTTCAACCGTGCCTTTGCGTTGAAGGTATTAACTCGATACCGGCCCTCGCTGAAACAACTCCTGACCCCTGCCCCCACCCACCCACCTATTGCATGGCCGACAAACCTGCGTGCGACGCACATAATCCATGCCAGGCCCCACTCCATCACAATCCGTGCCTATTGACTTTACTTCAAACTGAAGATTTGTGTGTCGGCGTCACAAGTCATCTGGAAAACGTCTCAGGGTTTCGCTTTGTTTTACTTTTTCCCCCAGATGCAAAGATTTATGTTGCTACACACAGATTAAAATCAAAAGGTGAGGGCTTGGAGCTAATTGTCTTGTGGTTTGTTGGTAAGAGTGGCCTTGTTAACGGGAGAGAGTGTGGGGGGGAGTGTTTACAATCCCCTCAAGACAATGTATTCTCATTGTCCTATTGCGCGACCCAATATCCTTCCCCACCCTACCCCAACCTTAGATGGATTACACTCCGTTCACACTGGGCTTGATAATTTGCTTTCTGATTTAATTTGTTCTCCCCTTATGAAACATTTACAGAGGGCTGGCTGTGCCATCTGGCCGAGGGGGGGGTCCACTCTGAGGGGCTCGACCGCTACGAGCGATGTCTACATTGAAATCGTTGGGGTACTGCACCCACCGGACCTATACGACGCGCACTACAGCCCCCCCCCCCCCCCCCCCATCTCAAGTTCGTCTGATTTACGGGCTCCAGGCTGTTCTTAATCCCCTGCCCCCGTGAGCAGCGATCACACCCGCCTGGTTGGACGAAGCTGGCAGGAGGTTAAAAGCTGCTCACGGTTGGAAGCTCAATATGAACCCCTAACCTTACTCGGCCGAGGCTTTGAGGGGCAGGGGCTCCGAGGAGGTGGAGGTGGCACCAAGTGGGAAATGAAACAAGGTGGGCCGAGTGGGATCTGCCTTTTTTTTACTGATTGACAGATGTAGAGCACTCTGAAAAACTTTTCGGAGTTCCTCTTGTCAAAAACACCAAAGCACTAATCTACACCAACTAATGCAAAGACACACTAACCTCATTTTCCTCATCATCAAATGATTTCATCACAATAAAAGCCAAGACAGCTTTTCTAGTTGTCCCAAATATTGGCTGAGAATCATTTTCTTTGACGGTCGGACTTATGAGACGATTTCTCAAGTGATTTACATACTTTTTACTATTTTCCCAGTCGTTTGTCAGGATAACAGTGTCCTTAGCTGCGATATCCAGTTCATAACCCGGTCCTGGCCGCGACCGAGGTCTTCCTTTCTTAGTTGAACCTTTTCTTCACATTTAAAAGCTCTTACTATCCAAGAAAAGAAAAACAGACCCCTCAGAGGAATCGCTGTGGTTTTTTGCGTGGCGGGACTGATGGGCTGTTAAGAAATATCGACTCCGGTAAACGGCCTTCGTACCTCTTACATCAGCCGGCTCTACCTCGACTCGCTTGTCGGTGTGTTTTGGTCTTTCAGATTCTCTAAATCTCTTGTGTGCTCAGATCACTGTGTAGCTTCCACCAACTTTGGCATGACTCCTACGGTACAGTTGGCAAACACTATCTGTTTCTTGACACCTGAAGTTCAGCCATATGGTGCAGCATTACACCAGATACACATTCAGAAATGCAATGTAAATAACAAGTAAACAACACAAATAAAAATCAAATGGAAAAATGCTTTTTTCTATAATCATTTTGACCTTTTTTGACCGTCCTCAAGGTGGGGGTCAAAGCGTGATTCACAGTTCACTACAGTAGGTTCTTGAGCTGGCACCATCTGTTTCTTTGCCCCGCAAAAACAACAGACTGAAAAGAGTGGGCCTACTGTAGTTTAATGCGCGAGCTTGTAATAGGATTTAGAAGATCCTCGTCTTGTCAGACTGGATTAAAATATTCTCTTTGCTAAAGACCTGAGACGAGGAGACGGCAGCTCCACACTCTCCTCTCCCAGCTCTGTTAATGCCTCCACACTGATTTCCATTCATGAACAATTAAAACAACGACCGAGCTGATTAACAGTGAACGGAAATTGACTCGCATTTCTAATGTAGGGTTTTTTCAGTCGTTGTTTTGTTCTTTGCGGCAACTCTGTTGCTCATTTAACCCCATCTACATCCCGGCGAAAAAAACAAAGCTGGTATAAATGTTACATAAACGTTTTATGTGGCACTTAATTCAATTCTTTCCGCGCTCAAAAAGTTGTTGTTTTTTTTTCTAATTTGATCTTATAGTAAAATAGATTGCATTCCGACTTTTGGTAACGATCCACTTGATCAGTGTTCTATTACAAGTTTAGCCGTGCAATTCATTTATTATTAATACATTAATAGCACGAAAAGAAACTGAATCAATCCTGATTAATATATTAGAAGTAATATTAAATAATAAGCTTGTCTACTTGAGATGTAACTCAATTTTACAGCACTTCACAAAGCGTGACACTTGAAATTACACGCTATTAATGTTTAAGGGGTCTGTTTAGCTTCAGCGGGGTGACGGGGGGGGGGGGGGGCTGGAGACGAGGGTACGGAGTAGAGGTGAGGAAGTTGAAGGTGGAGCGAGGAATGAGGAGCAGCTCTCAGGTGTGGAGGAATGACAATAAATAGCGGCTGCGCTGGGGTTGTCAAAGAACGATGGGTGACCCTCGTGACCCCGGTGAATGTTAGAGAGCCTTAGCTACACATCCGCAGGATGATGGCGACCAGCTGTGGACGTTGCGCAACGAGTGAATTTCTGATGCTCATTTGAAAAGAAAAAAAAAAAAAAAAAGGGAATAAACAGCTGAAGAGGTTTTCAACCGCTGGGGGTTTTCATGTTGTCAGTAATGTGCATTTTTATGAAGGCTTTTCGTTCTTTCAGTAACAAAGAGCCCGAAGGCTTTCCTCAGCCTCTAATTAGTGGCTCTTTTGAGTGTGTGTGTGTGTGTGTGTGTGTGTGTGCGTGTGTTTGTGAGAGAAAGCTGTAAATCAGAGCAGAGCATGAAACTTTGTTCCAAATATTCATGCACAAAAAAGAATTACCAGTTTAAACAGACGACAGCGTCTTCATTTTTTATTTTTATTTTTTTTTCATTGTTTCAGATTATGACTTTCAATTCCGATGTGCTGCATAATTTCCACATGGAATGAATCCACATTACTGATCAGGAGGTAACATAATGATTAATCATCTGAGAGAATGTTTGCACCACGTAGGGTAAAAAAAAACTACCTCAGACGCTGTCAGAGTCCCTACTTTGAACCTGTTAATAATGTTTAAAGCAAAAAAAAAAAAGGCTTTAAAAGAAGTGCTGCACCTTTGTGCAACACATTCTTTTTTTTTTTTCCCCCATTTCTCTCTGATCTGCTCCTTTTTGAAGTCCCACAGGTGTGCCCCCCCCCTTTGCCAGGGACAATAATCATATTAGCTTGTGATCCTCACGGAGTAGCCAGCAGAGATAAATTCACAAGTTGGACTGGAGGGACTGGAATATTATTTTGTGAGAACTAACACAGCGTGCTCCTCTCCACGTTCATTCACTTCTTCTGACTGATGTTGGCAATTTCCCCAGACAAAACCGCGCAACAGCAAGACATGATCGATGGCTCTTATATCCCAAATCCTTACCTCCATCACACCCCAAAGCAATTTATTTCTGCCAACAACCAAGAATTCCTGATGTCCCTACAGCACAGACGGAGCAGTGGCAGAACAACACTTTTACAGAAATACCTTTGCTGCTTCATCCTTTTTTTTTTTTTTTTTTTTTAATCCCTGCAGGTGTTCAATATATATGCTGTCGAAAACATAATTTCAACTCATGAAATGAGAGATTCTCCGCCGACCGCCATTCGACAATTTGAATTTCCTGTTCCGTGCCAGAGCCCAGCATCTGGACAGTGTCGCTACGGGTAAGCAGTTTGACAAAGCTGTTGGATATGTGTGTGTGTGTGTGTGGTGTGTGTGTGTGTGTGTGTGTGTGTGTGTGTGTGTGTGTGTGTGTGTGTGTGTGTGTGTGTGTGTGTGTGTGTGTGTGTGTGTGTGTGTGTGTGGCTCAGTTCCTGCGGATCTCCATCACTCAACCGGGGTTGAAGCGAGGCTGCGTCGAGGCAAAGCAAACAGAAGGAGCTCAGTATTTTAAATATGACAAGGAAGAACCTCTGTGGACATAACAGTGGAAAAGCTGCCATTTGATCCAATGCTAAACACCCTGTACAGACTCCCAATTGTCAGATCAGAACATTCAACAATATAAAGTAGCAACTAATACACTCTAGAAGAGGAGAAATCGAGGGGGGGGGGGGGAACCAAATCTGCTCAAATCTGAGCAATTAAACAAACTTGGGTTGGAAAAACAATGCAAGAGCGAAACAGATCCAGAACGGAACAACAAAAACCAACAAAACCACACTCGCCTAGAGTCATTCACTGTGGAAGGAAACAGCCCTGCATTAAAAACTCCAATGATAAATCTGTGTTGAAACAGTTTCAAGGCTTTAAGCACCTCCAACAATGTGATTTGGTGGAAGTTATATGGGCAATTTTCAAAACATCCTATGAAAACTCTATTTTTTTCTTATGAGAACAATGAAATGAAAAGTGATGTTTCTAATAACACAACTGATTTGTTTCGGCTTGCTTGTACAAAACTCTAAAAATGATGATGTTTGCTGTCTGATAGAAGATTAATAGAAAACATAAACCGTCCCCGTTACACGCTACAGCACATCAAGTATGTCATGTTTGCAAAACACAAGAAAAGAATATATTATATATAATCTCATGTATTTTTCACAGTGTATCTCCTTTTTGTCTGCTGAATGAAAGTCTACTAAATGTCTCTCTGAGAATCTCCTGCACACACACACACACACACACACACACACACACACACAAAAAAGATCAAAACCTGCCTGAAATCTGCTGTCACAGCTTCACACATCTAAAACTACTATGGGATACTTACAGGAAGCTACTACTTCATCATCTTCAGTTCTGGTCCTCACTTTACGTGGAACCATTCCAATCCGTGTAATCACATCCACAATTTAAAAAAAACAAATAAAGGAATATATAATAAAAGAAATGAAACCTCGAGTTCAATGCATTCAGTGCATCAAATCATTTTGCAGAAAAATGGAAAGTGCTGATCCAGTTTGTTTTGTGTGTGTGCGTGTGTGTGTGTGTGTGTGTGTGTGTGTTGTGTCGAACAGGCAGGAGACTGAGGGGAACAGAGGCGCCGTAGTCACATATGTTACCAAAGCCTCAAGCTTGGCAAAGACGCTCATTAAGCCACTGACAATCATCCTCGTAAAGCCCGATGTAAAGGCTATTCACTGGTGCTCTACAAAAAGGAGAGTGGAGGAATGCAAGTTCCATCTGTAACCCCCCCCCCCCCCGCCTCCTCTTCCCTTCTGTGTCCTGAAAGATTTTTTTTTTTTTTTTTTTTTGCTGCACCTGAGGGTGCAGTGAAAAGCTTTTATTTGAATTTATCAATCGCGGACAAAAAATGATTACAGTGGGGGAGCGGCGTGGATCACCTGCTGTGTAGAAATCTGTTAAGTTTTGCTCCTGCAGCTCGTGGAAATCTCCTTATTTGCTAATACCGCTGTCTGTCGGTATTAGTCCGCTGCTGCCACAGCTTTTGAAGCATCCTCTTGAAAGGTAAAATATGTGCTTCTAATACAGAACTAAAATCAATCAGACCTTTCTTTCCCAGTCGGGGTTATAACTCCATGACTAGATTGACTTGAGAGGAATGTGGGTGACATGTCCGGGTGGGGCTCGATGCTCAGAGAGTGCTGAGACAGTCGATAAGAGCCTTCCTCTGAGACAAAAAAAAAGGGCCCTGCAGTCTCTCTCCCATGACACATGGGGGGGGGAGCAGCACCAGTCTGGATGATGTATGGGGTGTGGACCCTAGTCTTGAGACTTGGGCTTTAACTGGGAGAAAGGCAGAAAATGAAAGGGGGTGGAGGGGAGGGTCATGGTTGAATTATGCTGATGGGGTGGGGTGGGGGGATATAACTCCGGTTGGGAAAACCAACCAAAAGGCAGGGCTGCTTCAACAGGAACCTGCAGCCGCGAATATAACAAGGTTGTTATCACTCAGGCTTCACAAATGCTGACAGTGGGGGGAAGGGTGGAGGTGAAAATGGGAACATTTATCACTCTATAGATATATATATAATCCCATTTAGCTGTTTTGCTATGAAGAAGTTAATATATATCATCTCACTAGGAGAAAGAAATTTCAACTCGCGATCTCGAAATGAGTGGACACAAGTCAAGAGAATGACTTTTCTTTTTTTTTTTTTTTCTTCTTCCCGCTTGAGGTCTTTATTTAACAAATTAAGTTTTAAAAGGCAGATGGAGAACATAAAGAAGGGAGCGCTGATTCTGGAGGCTCAGATTCGGAGCTATCAGACGGGAGGGCGGGAGGGACACTTGGTCTTTTCACGAGGAGGAACATTGAGCCAAAGTCAGTAACTGAGAACACTCACACGCCTCTGCAGCGCCAGCACAAGGCCCTCAGCGCCCATAAGCGCTCTTTGAGCTACAACAGGATGGAAGCTGCCATTATGGCCACACAAACAGAGGGAAGCCTTATGAACTTTGCACAAATACTTAGTGCTCCGGGGCCGGACAGCTCTGGAAGCTGACGGGGGTGGTGGGGTGGGGGTGGGGAGATGGGTGGGTATCAGGGCGGGCTGCCAGTTCCGAAAAGCTTAGTGTTGGTGCACACTGGCAGACAAACCTGGCATTGTTCTTGGCACTGCCCCCGGGAGGGAAAGCCTCTTTCCCCTTTCTCTCCCCGCTACTCCACTAGCTCATTCACACTTCCAGTCTGGTGGATTCAGTGATCTGGACATGACTTACCGAGGCAAAAACATTTATTCACACTTTGAACCAATTGTTAAGACACTATAAAGGAAATCAGAAAAAAAAAAAAATGGTGCAACTGGATAGGCTCAAAAACGCAACCGTGGTTCTAATCCCGCCGTCACCGCACGTCATTCCGCATCTTGATGCGTCACATCTCATTTCCCCGGTTTGATATGATTTTAAACGGTATTGAGCTCACTTGAGTCGGACACATTTAGAAAGTCAATTTTTAAAAAGGAGCTAATCCACCGTAACAATATTTACAACATCTTTAATTTATGACGCGTCTTTTATCTCCTTCAAGCAGCGATTGCTAAAATGTTATCTGACCACAACAAGACAAGAGGTCTCCTGCCGTGTCGTGTCAGTGGAATTAAAATAATGCTCCCCCACCCACCCACCCACCACCATCACAACCCCCTTCCTGCGCGAGACCCGAGATGAATGACAGGAAAGCACAAACAGTTCTGATTCGAAACTGAACCCCCACCCTACTCACTGCTGCATCAGTAAGAAATATGTAGGTGGTTCCGAGGTGGGGTCACGACCCCACTCAAACCTCTAACCGTAGCAGAGTCTGCTTATATAAAACCTGAAATACCTTTTAAGTAAAAAGTAAAATTTCCTAAGTGACTTTTTTTTACGCCATCTGTATCTGAGACACCCAGATGCTGAGGCAGCAAGAAGATTTATCTCAGACCGATAGAACATTTGGCAAATATGTAGAGTAGGCACAGTGTGTGGCTTTTAATTGAACTTTGGGCACACGGCCCATTTGACCAAAAATCATCTGCTCGTCAGTCTGTCAAGAAAAAAAAAAAGGTCAATAAGCCTCTAACCTGGCGCTTGCAGATAGACGTGCGACAACCTGCCTCAGGCTGATACCAGGTGCTGTATTCTCTGAGCTCCGAATCCAAATGGAAACCAGTGCAGTTCTCTGTATGGTTTTTCTAATAAGTTGCCATGGCGACAGGTGTATGTATCTACATAGTAATCACGTAGGCGCCGATGTAAAGTTGTCCAGGGTTGATGCATTTGTGGAGCCGCGTTGCTGCGACGACTTCATGCATTCTAATCTATTTTTATGCAAACCCCTTCAGGAATTCGATCTTTTAAAAAACTTAATTTCGTTGATGTGACTGGCTTTGTTTTATGACCTCGAGAGTGTAAATGAAACACAGACGAAGCTCCGACAATGAAAAATACCCACATTTATACTCAAGCTCTTCATTATGCATGGAGAATTATTTCCAGATCCCCGTTGACAACTGATTTATCCGGAGCGGCGCACCGCAGAGTAACCGATCCAGCAACAAATATCTTACAACACATAAATCAAACAAATCGAAAACACCAGAGGGGGGGTTGGGGGGGGGCATGTGCACATGTTATGTTAAATCTGGACTACAAAATGTTTTAATATTGTACTTCAGAGGTTTTTGAGTGGTTCCAGGTCTTTTCTGACTGCTGAAAAGTGCACACCGAAGGCAGATCTGACCATCGGGCAGCCCTGTAAAGACGGTCAGAGACGGATCCAGCTCACTCAGCCAGACTGCTGGCTGTTACTGCATCGCAGATGGTGCGCTCAGAGATCATGGCACTGATCAGGGGATCTCTGGTCCTGATTAACACACCTATTGAACACAATGTGCACAACAACGTCTGTTCCATCTCTGGCAGCACAACAGCAACAGTCAGCAAGCAAACAAACACTCCCAGCTACACTAATCCTGTTACACATGACTGCATTACTAATAGCAGCATATTTCCATATTCTAATTTGACACAATTCAAGTGTAAAATGACAAGATGTGTCCTAAAGTAATCTTTGAGACTAATAAACCCTGTTCACAGTGACAATAATTTGGTGATAAAGGGTATATTTAAATTAATTTTGTAGCTGTGTTATTAAATAGAGGTTTGAAGTCAGTATAAATCTGAGAGCCACTTTCTCAGAAATGAATGAGGCAATGAATGAATCATAGAGGAAGTGGAGGATGTGAACCTGGTTGAAAGCAGCACAGCTCTGACTTTCTTATCTTATTTTCTGTCAAACCTTTCAGAATAAGTGTCCACTTAAACCTGAGTTTAATCATGCCCCCCCCCCCCCCAAGAGAATCAATAAGCTATTTCCCTCAGGTCACTTTTAGCAATAAAGAAACCTCCAACAACTCTGCTCTACAGCCGTTTAGAGTGTGTACACAGCTGACAGAGACTGTAGAGGCAAACAAAGGTTGAAAATGAATTCATTAAGAAAATGCAGCGTCTCTTTGTAAAAAAAAATAATAATAATGTGTAGGCATGGTAACCGGACTTGGCTGCTGTTTTCACATATACCGAGGAAAAAACACGGCTTTCCAAATGTTTGGAGGGATCAGCACACACATGTAGTACACAAACACACACACACACACACACACACACACACAAATACACACAGCTGGTCTTACAAGATGCATGAATCAAATCAAATCCCCCCTTCTCGAGAGAGAGAGAGAGCAGCTCAGTTGTAATATGATTGAAAGGTTCTTTCGGCAGGAAGCTGAAGGAGAAGAAGATCATTTCCATCAGCGACTGCCCTCTTAGGAAAGGGTTCATCAGGAAACACTCAAAGGCACCAGCGAGTCTCCTCAATATTATTATGTGGGATTAATTATTTCCAGAAAACAAGATTCTTTCCGCCTATAGTCCAATAACAAGGGAAAGCATGGCCGATAATTCAGTTGCATGCCCACTCATAACAGGCACTAAGGATCTAATGGCCTTTTAAGGAGTGGCCTGCTGTGGCCACCTCTTCACACACACACACACACACACACACACACACACACACACACACACACACACACACACACACACACACACACACACACACACATCTCGGGGTCAGCCCTTCAGGACCAGTGAAGCAGAGCGGCCGTTAGCCCTACGCAGTTAATCCTGCTGTGGAAAAACGTTGGTGGGATCCGTCTCAAATGGGCGCACAGCAAGAGATGAGGGAGCAGAGCAATATTTGAAACAAATTAAAACTGTCTGCATGCTCGCAGTGGGATTGGGGGGTGCGGGGGGGGGGTGTTGGAGGTGAGGTGTTTTCACACAGACAGGTCTGTCAATACGCTGGTCGGCTGCCTTTCCCCAGCTTGGGTCTCTGAGTCATTGACTGAGCACATAAAGAGAGCGCTAACCAATCAGCGTGTGGGCTGATAATTTTGTTTCGCCTCAGTAAGAATGGGAAATATCAAAATATGTGAATTTAGGAAGAAATGTAAAGCAACAGAACAATCGTTTCTGAATTTGTTTAATTTTTTTACTTTGAAGCAGTGGGGAAACCTGCAGGTCTTTTAATCTCATGACCTCAACAGCAAATTAGCTGATGTCAAGTGTAGCCCATGCACAGAAATCTATAATTAACACTAGAATCAGTACCACAATGCAAATGTAACATCTGGCTTGACATGGTGGATTGTGCTCATCTGTGTCCCCTTATTTTTTTTATGACACGTATGTTCCAGGATAACCAAGAGCAGTGTGGGACATTCAGGGCAGCGGTGTCTTATAAGATTTTAAATCAATATAAGCTATTCATTACGCCTGGAGGGGTTTGTTGAACCTTACATTTGCCTACAACCTCAGGACCGCTTAATAAATTACAGATTACCTGAGAAATTTATGGATGAGCACGCAGCAGCAGCTGGTGATTCTAGGCGCGGTATGGGTACGTTTTTCTCACAGGGTGTAATATTAAATGACCAATCATAAAAAAAAAAAAAAAGGAAAAAAATGGAAATGCTAAAATCCGTTTATAAATGTAACCAGGGGATAACATCGGGATCCTGAAATATCTGGCCGACATCAAACCCTTGCGAGGGAAGAGGACCGTCTCGCCAAATCAAGAACTTAAAATGGCCCGAGAACTTCCACTTGAAAGAACGCTTGAATAAATGAAACAAATGCCTGCTTCAAACTGAAACACCGGGCACTCCCATAAAGTTATCTTTGCACGACTTGAAAGGACACATGGGATGTTAAAAAAGAAAAAAGTCCAATGAATGGGGCTTTTGGAGTTGGTGTCTTTGTCAAGCAAACATCAAAAGCCCCATCAGACAGAATATGGCTTTGTGTCTTCTGTGTGGGTAGAGGTCTGCTGTTTGCTGTATTAAAAGTCACATAGAGGAGAACTAACTAACTTTTGTATTTTTTCCCCTCGTAATTTATTGCAGATGTCAGGGCACGTTCATAGGTCGTGCTGCTTTCTGACGCGGGAACACATTGAACGTGGCAATAAAAGAGCGCCTCTTGTAGCGATATCAGAATATTCTTTTAATGCGACACAAACGAAAAGAACATTGAGAGAAATGAAACAATGCAGAGCCACTTTCAAATTAAAGCAACTATAGATGGTTTTATCAGCAAGGTTGAGGTAAATCAAGAAAAAAAATAAAAAATGAATCAACCTAATTTGCTTTGGGCAGGTTGAAACCTACCTTCAACTTACCTGAAGCAAGCCTGGTTAAGTCTGTCTTCTTCTTCCTGATGGAAATGGTTTTGTATTTGTTATTGATGATTTAAAACACCGTCCCCAATTTTAAAAAGTGCAGCAAAAAGAATGTTCTATAGCATCTGTCAGAAAATCTGAGAATGTTCTGTAATTACTCAACATAAAAATATTGTTAGCATCCTACTAGCCTGCAACAACATTTTTTTCACATGCTTTATCTATGCTGCCTGCCATAACTCAATACCAAACAGTAGAGTGAGGCTGAGCGTTTGGAGGATTAGAGGACACTTCTGTAGGCCAATCAATGTAATTTGTGACCAAAATCGATGAGCATGACCAGTGACGTTGGCTAGAGTTCAAACAGTCATTTTGTTAAAATATGTTTTTATTTAATCAGACCATAAAATTAAAAAAAATGCAATGATGTAAACCTGAGCAAAATATGCGTTTAGTCCTATTATACGCTGCTTGTGGGAGGCTGAGAGCTAAAGTTCTGTATGTCAAATGAGCAAAGGGGGAGTTAATTCAGGTGTCAAGAGGTATCAAGTGGTTAGTGCAAAAGGAGACTGGCATCCTCAGCTTTTCAGTACCAATTCAAGTACTAATGCAGCAGCAGCACTTAACGTCTGTGCTGCGGTCTAGCATCTGCACTCAGTGGGATCAAATTGAATTTGTTTAATCATAAAATCGAACCTTCAGCGGGACAGGCTGAGCCATGCTTATCCGTGCCCACAGCCTTGGAAAAAAAAGATGGAAAAAAGAAGGAAGAAGAGCTCTTTTGTTTTTTTGGATCACATCCTGGTAACATGTTTTGCCGATGGCGATCCATGTGTGCGGCTGACATGGCTAGCTCCATGTGGTTGCAGGGCAATCAGGTGTACTGATTCTTACACATACAGCACTGGGAGCTTCACAACAGGCTACACAAATACCGACAATACAAAGCGATTAGCTCCTTCAGGCTAAGAGGTATCAGCAACCACAACGCCTTTTTTTTTTTTTTTCCTTTCTTCTTTTCAAGCTTCAGAGTAAAATCAACCTCAGTGATGTGATATGAACTATGTTGTACACACTCGGTATTGTGCGCGAAAAGCGCTGCGGGACAATGACAACAAACGTGGGTTATCAAAAAGGATTTCAAAAAGCATTGCCTCAGTAATTGTAAGTCATTGTTATTGTGGCACAATAGCATTCCATTTGTTAATGAAAGCATGGATTAATATTTGAACAGTCATAATGGTTGGGGTATTTAGACATAGTGGGAAACTTTCTCTTGCACTATCACTATTAGTCGCCAAGGATTGTTTACTTCCTTCCTGTCCTTCATTTATTTGTATGTAGAAAACTCTCCATCACTTTCAACAGGAACATTGGATTACAATGGTTTATTGATTGGATTATTGTGGAACCTGACACAGGTGGCAATTAAAATTTATGCAACATTAATGGTACTTTTGCCATTGCTCTGGAAAAGACAGGGTAAGACTCATCCCATTGGGTAATTTGGTGCCATTAAAAAAAGTTTCAATATTGGAAGCTTGTCTCTCTGTTGTCCATTTATGCTAAATCATCTATAGAACTGTTGAGAGTCTAGTCGAGAGATTCCATCTCATCTTAAGAACAGCTCAATAATGTCAATCTGGGAAACAGCCACTTTGGAACAGTCAATGACATATTGGAAATGGATTAAGAGAATGTTTCCTATTGCACTAATCGTTCAAAGCGGTCAGTGTAACATCAAACGTGTTGACCAGAATGTCACGAAAGAAATACATTTCGACCAGTTGACATAATGTCAGCCCAAAAAGGGCTTGCAGTCTCTGGTCTGGCTCTGCTCAGCGTCCATGCAGATAAGGAATAATTACTTGCCGGTAGAATCTTTAAAAACCTACCTTCCCTTCAATCATTTGCTTGCAGAACGTTTCTCCAATGCGACCCTCACTTACATTAGAGCACACATAGTTACCGGAATTCAATAATACCCCCTGAAATGTGCATTAGCTCAGTACATCAGTACCTGTGCCATCAGTCACTTTCTTGTCCTCAAAGGAAACGACTCCACTGGTGTGTGGGCTGTTACAAACACAAAACCATACAATGTCAGTAACTTTTTATAGATGTTTTAAATGCCATGGCTTGTGATCAGTGGCTGCAGTCATTGTGAGGAAAAACCAGCAATGTTCAGTGTGACATAACAGCTTATGTGAATCTTCCAGAGGAAAATAGTGGGGGAATGAGAGGGCCTGTTCCCCGGGAAACAAGCCGTCTTGTTGTCATATTTGCCATGTTCTCTAATGTGTCTGGCTCTTTCATGCAATCCCCAGCCACAACGACCATTAGGCAAGACTATGCTATGTCGTGACATGGGAACCCTTATAAACGTGTTAAGAGCCGGAGGCATTAGCATTTTGGACGGGAATGAATAGAGGCATTTGTTCCTCTTCCTGTGCCTCCCTGAAAGACTCTATTAAAGGGAGGTTTAGGAATTGCTCTATTTTGGACATGAGGTTGGGGCAGCATAGAGAAAGCTTTCCACAGTCGATTTTCTTGGAAAACATTTTGTTTTTTATTGTTTAATTTGAAACAATTCCTAACTTTTATATATTTACTATAGAAAAAATATCACTTATAATGAAGACTTATCAAAATTCTGTCTTTTAATCTCATCTAAGAGTTTCTAGAAGGCTAGATGACGACAAACACAAATTCTGCAGGTGAAAACAGGTTTCCTTACTGAAATATTGTTAACAGACCCAGTCTGTCACAATCTAGTCACAATTTTCACTTTACCTGAAACAATGCTGTTAGATTCCATTTAGGCAAAAGTGCTTATTGGATGGACCTTGTTATTTCTTTACGAAGCCTGTGATAGAATTGAGCCAAAGTCCTTTCTGCTGTTGGCACCATTAGCAGAAGCTTTGATTGATCCCTGATCTAATCTCATGCTGTGGTCACAGCTGAATGTGTGGTCAGTCTGGAAGAGGCGGTTCACTTTCAGGCGTCTTCACTTTCAGCTTAGAAGATTTTAACAGTTATATTTTAATGACTGCATCCTCCATATATCCTTACTCCTGCTGTATCAGGAACTCTGACTGAGGATGTTGAAAATAAATCAAAATGCAAGTGAACTACATTATACTACTTTGGTAAACATGTCATTACATAATTCTGGAGATGTTTTGGGATATAATATGGATATTTTGAAAAATTAATTATATTATAATTACAAATTAATTAACATATATAATTTATATAATTTATATTAATTATATAAATTATATATGTTAATAAGAGGTTCTACTATCGCAGAGGGTTGATATCCATACATGTATGATGATGAATATCATCTTATGTTCATCCTTGTGCGAGCCATGTAGCCTTCTGTCAGTATAGTTGTGCATTTCTGGATTAGCCTTTCAAAAGAGTAATGAAATTAACTTTTTTTTGTCAGGAATTAAAGGTAATGTGAATACATAAATATTTGGAGCTGGTATAATCTATTTGTTTGCAACCTTTACTCCATATGAGGGTTTGATTGCCTGGAATGAGAGTGTTGCTCAGGGAGGACACTAAACAGCCACTGGTCTAAACATCATCAATGATACCCTATTTGGAAAAGAAGAATGACACTGGATTCAGTTATCCATTAGATATTCCTGAGAAATCTAAAAGACCTTGTGCATCTACTACGTTTATTGTAGCTGAAATAGGATAAAATAAAGACATAAGACCATGAAAAAAACATAAATTACATGCCATGACGTCAATTAATCAGCCGTACAATTTCCTCCGGGATTAATAAAGTATATAGCTATCTATCTATCTGTTATGGTGGCTGGACTAACGGGGAACGGCATTGATTTAATCCTACATATGATATTTGTCGAATTTACTGCAAGCTCTCAGGGGCACAGAGTTAAATTACTGTGAAAGCTTATTGATTTCAGAAGTGTACATTTGAAGGAGGGAATGATTGTGCCAAAATCCAGGGAAAGAGCTGGGCACAATGACTGCAGGCTCTTCTGTAAAGAGCTCATTTTGGTGGCTGAAAATCCATACTGCTGCCACAAAAACTAAAGACTGGGGGGAGGTTAGACTAGGTCCGCCTTTGCATGTAATTGGAAGGAAAATGTCATGTACTGCTTTACACCATGACTGAAGAAATAAACAAACTTGATGAATGTGCCTTTTCGTGACCCCGTATTGATTTTTAAATATTGTACTTAACACTTTCTTGAGAGATAAGGGACATAAATCTTCATTTTACTGAAATATGCAACCAAGTGTGGACTCTGAGACCTTATAATGCTGAATTTTATCTGCTTTTGAAGATGGTTATGTTGGTTATTTAATATCTTAAAATGCAATTTAGCATCCAGGAATAGCACATCCACACCACATCAATATGATCAGTCCCATCCCCCAGTTTCACGTTGGCACCACTGTTTGCCTCCCCTCCCCGCTCCCTATACTCTCGAAACTGAAACAAATAAACAGCAGCATCCACTCCAGCCTTCAAATGAAGATTAACGAGGAAAAACTTCCCAATTAGCCCCCTTTGTTGATTCGAGGAGGTTAAAAGAGGATTTCATCATTGCACTTGTGATGCCTCTTCACTGCTAGCTTTCTATGGCCTCCATCCTTCTCAAGAAAAAAAAAAAAAAAAAAGAAAAGGGACAGTGAATTCATCTCTCTTGAATTAATTCACGTGTTCACACCCTCATGTCTCAGATGAGCCCTCTGAATGTGTTGAGGCAGCAGAATGGGGACAGCCATTAGTGTCCACAGCAGTAGATCTCTAATGATGATGGCTGTGGACTTGCTGTGCTCTGCATTCTGTGCACCAGGCAGGGAGAGGATTCAACCCCCAACATGTCTTGCACATAGTAGCATTTACAAGGCAGGATCCAAGCGGGCCGGAACAACATGTATTTCATGCACTGGAGCACATACAGTGTGATCGGACTTGCTTTTTTTATTCTGCTTCCCCCTATCTTTCATGAGAATGTTTTACAGTGCTGTTTGAGCCTCCAGCCCTACATCTTCTGTTATAAAAGTAAGCAATCTGTCCAAAGAGCCAAGCATCTACAAATGAATCTGCAGGATTCAAAAGATGTTTCCCACTCTGACCCAAATCCAAGTTGGGGAAATCTTTTTCGATTGGATGTGCTTCTGTGTGAGTGTGGGAACAATATGGATGATACAAAGAAGCTGCGCTGAATTTTATTGCTCAGGGTGCTCCAACAGAATTTTCTAAGCTTTATTTTAGAATGCGATTTTCTCCCGGACTTGCTGCTCTGGCACATTCACCCCCCCCCCCCTCCCAAAAAAAAAAACAAAAAACCTTTTAAATAGTATTAATAAAAAAGACTGACAATTTCATTTATATTCATCTGCCTTTTAATTGTATGAAAAACCTATAATAAACATGGGCGACAGCAAGGAAGAGAAAATTCCGCAAAAGGAATCAAACATATAACCTCCACTACAGGACCTTCATATTATTTTCTAATTTTCTAACTCAACGTAAAGATTATAACACACGTGAATAGTAAAATGCATACTTTCCATGCTTCTGCTTATGTCAGAAGCATTAAACCAATTAAACCAGTGTGCCAGTTGAGTTGTCTCAACTGGACGCAGCGTTCATCTCAATCTTCCCAGTTGGGAGCTAATTCTTCTGATTTTTTCCGACACCACATGAATAAACACAATAAGAAATCTGCATACACCAGTGACCAATCCCAGCTCTCTAATTCCATGTTGTTTACCGGCGCAGACAGAGAAGCAAAGCCGTGCCATCGCTTTAACGACTGCGCTTCCTGTTTTAACACAGCAGCAGGAACTTATAAATCTGAGGCTGTGTGTCAAGAAAGAACATTTTGATAGCATTTTCACCACTTATTGAGCAATACAAATCCACATCTGTTTGCTGTTGTAACCAGTGTGGGGTCTTTTTATAAGCGTGAGCATCATGCTTAGATTTCCCCCCACCTAGAGCTCTCATGATTGGCTTAGTCAGTTCTGCAGCCCCCCAGCCATTCAAAGAAAAAGGGAGAGACAGACGTGACTTCACTGACAATACATTCAATCTCTAGCCATTTACGATATGAATCACCTCATAGACGGTACATAAATATCTATTACTCACACTGCAGGGTCTTTATTCTTCTGTCTTTCCAGCGTAGTCAATGTTCAGTCATCAAATGATGCAGCAGGGATAAGATCTTAGGAAGCATTTTATGCTCTTCCTTTGACTGACTCTTTCAGTCATGTTAGAAAACACATGGATAATTCAAATCAGACCAAAAACATCAGCCATCAATGTGTACGAATTAGACTTATTGAGAATGACGTTTAATACCTCAAATAGTCCTGAGCTAAGTATTGTATAAATCTTACATGACTTTTTTGAGAGACAACAGCAGCATATTCCAATAAAACATCAGAATTGTACAGATTTTTAAGCGCTCAAACATAAAGAGCATAATGTGCTTCCGCACAAGCAGCGCAGACGGCGTCCCCGTAGTGCTTTACATCTTCCCGATGTAGCAGATCAAAATACTGCTGCTGTGATTGCCAGAGATTCCTCCTCTTGTCACTGTGATCCTAACGTTCCTCTGTCAGCTTACGAAAGAGGCCTCAGTCTGTCTTTGTGAAGTTAAGACACACTCCCACACACACACTGCAGACAACTTATTGTTTCCCACTCTGTATGAATAGGTCTTTAGTCTGCGCTCCTGTAACGAATGAGATGAAGGATGTTGTTTACTTCAACATACAGACCAACCCAAAGGAGGAGCAGCTTTTTTTCCTCTAAACAGTGTTGAAAATTGAGGTCAGAGCATGGATGAAAAGGTTACCACTGTTGCAAAATGTGCATGACGTTTCTTTGAGAGCCAGCAGAGCCCATCTCTGTTCAGCGAAGAGAATGCAATGTGTTCTATTAAGAAAAAAAAAAAAAAGAATTGTCTGCCGGTGGACTGCTCTTCATAAAAAGGTACAATGCTTAGGGTTAATAGCAGCCATTGTGGCACACTTTTGACCCCAGCTAAAATCCCATCCCGCTGCAGGTGGCGCATAAAAAAAGAAGGGGCTCAAGTATTAAAGAGGCCCCAGCTTTTCAGTAAAGACATCTGACACAGTCAAGTAGAGGAAGACCTGCTTGTAACCTTCAAACTTTTCCACTCCATTTCAACCAAGCGAACCACAGGAAGAAGGAGCAAAGCCATCTGTAACTTCAGCTCCCCTGCAAATGGGGAACCAGGGGATGGCTCACAGTTCGGAAGATACGAATCCTAATGTTTCCGCAGCAGGTGAGTTACACCACATAGCTGGGGGCCCCCATACAGCACAGGTTCAACAAGAAGACAAGGATATGCACCCCAGGAGACTAAGACTCATGTACAGACCTTCGTCAGGGGCATATGTTGGCCGGTGCTTCACCCGCTTCACACTTTGAAAAGATTAACCGCAAATCCATGACATGCGGTGTAAACTGTGGCCTCAGCTGGTCCAAGCACCAGCAAGGAAGGGATTACCGAGGTGTAAAATGATTTAGAAACAGGAGGTACAAAATTGTTATCTATGGTGGAGGGAGGGCACACGCGAATTCATCAGCTGTCAGAAAACTGACAGACCTCAAGGCTAATAGTGTCAATTATACGTACCTCCCCAAGAAATATCTGGCAATGCCCTGCGCCAACCTGTCATCCCATGAGGACCAAGGCCCCTCACATTATCATGACCCCCCGCTGAGCTGGCAGTTCCTTGTTACTCTGTCATTGCAAGGTTGATAAATCACAGACGTGACACCAGCATCTCTTTAAATAACTTCAATAAATGTATTTTCCAAGAGGAAGCATTCAACTAAACAGGTGTGGTTTTGTCCTTTTGGTGACCCCAGAGCTCTGGGTTGATATCGATGTAGTTCAGTGTAAAAGCATGTTAATCTGCAGTGTCAAAGAGTTTTAAAAGTTTTTCAAGAGAACACCAAGATGGAACTATTACGTCAGCTGAACCTTGGATGTTAAAACTAGAAGTAACTTGTTTAAAATGCAAAAAAGGTATTCCATTTTGCACTTTCTTTAAGTTCAATTTTCTCTCAAATAAGAAAACACTTTTTTTTTCCCTCTCACTAAAATTAATTCATGAGAAAAAGTCATTAAGCAGAACTGACAAGAGTTTAATCTGCAGTTTTGAGAGACACAAGTGGTCTGCGGTGGTTGTGCGGCTTTAGAAAACTATGACTCAAAGTTAGACTCACCAAATAATAATCCCGCTTATGTTATCGCGCTCGGTAAGGATGTAAGAGAATTAGTGGCAAAGCCCCCCGCCAAAACTCTCACTCACTCAAGAAAATAAATCACGGCAGCATGAAGTCAATTTAAATGCAAATGTAAACGTTTAAAACAACAAACTGCAGTATCTCAAGGAGTTGGAGACGTCCTTGCCAGGAACATGACAGACGGCCTTTTTTTGCTGGTGACTCGCCACAGGAAACGGGAAAGGGTCAGCAATAAGTCACAAAGAAGTCAGAATGGGAACTGATGGGAGCATTTCCAGGCTGAAGCTCAGGATATCAAAGAAGGATTTCTCCAGGATCACCTCTATTGATCTGTTTTTGTTTCTCAAAGCCTTTAAGTCATTTCAAATTGGCAAAGCTCTCACACTGAAATGGGGCAGGGTTTGTTCATACTGAATTTTGATAAAGACTCCTTATAAGGCTGGAAAACTCCGGCTCAGACGGATGGGAATTTTGTCTGACCTGACTGGATCCTGAACTGAGGAAAATTGTGATGAACTCAAACCAGATTTACCTGAGAATCCAAGAAAAGCCAACAAACGCTCGCAGAAGCAATTTTATTTTATATGCTAAAGAAAAGTCACTATTTGTTGTTTTATATAATACCTGCTCTTTAGCTGTATTGTTTGAGAAAGGCTTTAAAATTAAATAGTCTTGAAAATAGTTTGCTCAAAAGCATAAAAGCAAAAAAAAAAAAGGAAGAGTAACAATTCTACAAATGAGAATTGTCTAAATTCCCTAAGTTATTACTGAGCTGCAGGGCTCTATTCTTATCTAAAAACTATTTATATTTATAACATCATATTAATCTGAAACAAACATTTTCTCTCTTTTTATATGTGCAATATTCAGACACAGGAAATTAGCATTAGGTTGTTAATCACACATTGTCTGAGGTGGAACAACACCATCATTATCTTCATACTAAACTCCCTTGAGGGAGTTCTTACCTTGGGAATTGTGTAAAGTTTGTTTTACTGTCTTTGTAACAGATATTGTGTATTTTATGTCTTGTCTGAATAAATGTGACTCTATAAATGAAAGCACTCTATAAATGTTAAAGTTAGACAACCCTTAGAGATCTTCGACAAATAGAAGTAAACACTTTACTACCGTAAATGACATTGATATTGGAAAACCAACAGAAGGTCATACAGTATAGCTTGTGTACTACACTATCATCTAGGTTACACTGCTAACATGATGTTTTCTGAAAGGGGAATAATCCAAATTATAGTGGCAGCTAAACCGGCTGGCATTTCACAGTAAGCACTCCACTCAGAATTACTCTAGTAGTTGTTTTTCCGGAAAGCCTGCATTACACTGATTAGCTAATGCAATTAAACCCCATTTACCCCGACCACTGCCCTCGTGTGGGTGAGACTGAGTCAATTTGTGACTTGCTTCGTAATTTACCACCAAGCTATTTCCAAACCTCAACGTCATAATCGTTCGGTCTAACTGGAATCATACTTTGTGACTCTCGTTTTGCAAGCAAAAAACCGTCCCTCGGTGCTCATTACAACTTTGCCATAAACCGCAGAAAGTGTAACAATGTGAGATCGTTTGCAATCCGATACGAGGCTGTAAAAACGTGCTCTGCAAGTTGTCTCGTTTTCTGCCCCCCCCCTAAAAAAAGGAATAATGAGGTCAAAGAGGTCCGTAGTTCAGGGCTGGTGGTGTGTGGGTCACACTTGTAAAACTGGAGAGTGGAGCTCCCCCAAGCTGATGAATTAATTTGGATTCTTACCAGTTTGGCAAGATTGTTTGACTCGACATTTGGTCTGTCTGGGAGTGAATACACTGAGAAATAGACATGCTGAGTTCTGGCACTATGTCAAATAAACAAAAGGGAGTATAAAGACTTCCACAAACTCTAGCTACATTAAAAACCGCAGAAAAGTCTGGTTGAGGGGGAAAATATTTAAGTTCCTACACATCAAAAGAGCCACTGCACACTTGCGGCAAAATACACCAATGGTGTATCTAATGGCTAATAACAGAGCACGCTGCAGGGCCACGCTGAAGAGTCTATCCCCATAAGGACGAGGTCATTTGTCGGAGGCACACTCTCCAGCTACGATCAAAGCTAAGTGACATTTTGGAACAAAAATGCTCTACTTTATTTTTACTATACTGCTCGCTCAGAAGCACATCCTCTTTATTTCATGATTGCAATCATGCTTGATCTCCTCTCTAATATTCAATTTGGAGGATAGTGCCTTGTTTTACTCCAGGCCTCACTGGGCCAGTAAATAGAGTCTTGCTATGCAAAGCAGACAGTGGGCGTGCATGTTCGCACCAAATCAACATACATGGAGCTGCGCTGGCCTAGGGCTCCCAGAAGTCCACTTACAGAACCCAACAGAGCCCAGCACTGCATAATGAGGTCCCAAAGGAAGCCCCAGGACATAGA
Source organism: Antennarius maculatus (assembly GCA_013358685.1). Taxonomy (NCBI): domain Eukaryota; kingdom Metazoa; phylum Chordata; class Actinopteri; order Lophiiformes; family Antennariidae; genus Antennarius; species Antennarius maculatus. The sequence goes on along the minus strand of CM023609.1, from coordinate 23,389,076 downwards.
GTACCACTCCGACACATATTACTAAACTTCCCCCAGACAGACTGTTAGACCATATTACTGCATACAGGTCTGTCTGTCTGTCTCTGTCCGTCCATCCATCTGTCCATCTGTCTATCTTTATATTTGAGCTTCATGATAATTAGACAAGGCTTAGCGAGTTTCACTTGTGCCGTTACTGTTTTGACACATCAGAATTTCTCAGCAGCTTAGCTCAGCGGATGGGAATGTCGGCCTGTCAGTCCACCATACTGGTCCCAACAGGATTTGGAACTGGTCCCATCAGTCCACAAAGACTTTCACATGTGCAGTTTGTCAAGTGTCTCAACAACTTTCATGAAAGTATTTGAGTCCCCATCAGGACAAGCTAACTTGTAACTTGTCCCCATCAGCTTTACAGTTCAGTACATCACTATATGACCTAATATATGATATCATATTTAGTCATCCTGTTAAATAATCCTTAACAAACCACATATTAATCACTTCCAGATATTTTAAGGTCTATCTTTGGAGATAAAGTCTTGCCAATCAAGCCATTAATTTTTTTCATAATCATCATGATCAACCAAATAAACCAAACCAATCAAATGCCCTTCTTGGTGGAGGTAACCAATGGTGTTCCCTTTAATACTTATCAGCACTAAATATTAAGTGAACTCGGTTGGGTTTATACCAGTAAAACATCAATACTTTAGAATTGTTCTTGGTGAACTCTGATACCAAGTCATTTTTCTAGAGATAAAACAAAGTACTTAAAGAAGTAATTAAAGAAAGTCCAATGGATTTATCTTTATATGAGATAAGTTATGTGTCAGACAGGAACAATAAATATTTCGCCACTCCAGTTATCAAATTGGACATCCTGTTACTTCATTTAGGGGGATCTTAGACTGCTATTGGGACAATGTGAGCAATTTGTGGAATGGGAAAATCAAGATGGACAATTCCATCAAATTAGCAGTTAATCAGCATCAGAATTATAGTACGACATGCATTTCAAGCGTGTCCCGGTACGTCCTCTATGTCCCCTGCCTGTCACTCGTCTCCTCCCTCATTTTCGATGCCCTTCACTTTCATGTCCCTGGGGTCCTCTTGCAACCTTATCCACACAACTACACACACAATACCCTTCATGGGACACAAAGCCTGTGATATTGCACTCTTCTGTTCCATTCTCTGCATTTGTCACTTTTATTCCTATGTTCTTTCTTCGTTGTACCTCTGTATGCATGACTTATCTTAAATTGAGCCCTGCAATTGAAATGGAAATCATCCTTTTATACCGGTGACTTAAAGGCAATAACTTCTTATTCTTTGAGGCGTAGCTGTCTTGTTTGTTGTTCCTCGGAGGACCATATGGTTACGTTGCCCTTTTCACCGGGGTTTTTCCACACAAACACCAAACTTACAGGATCGTACACGGCGATAAATCTGAGTGAGAATCAGGACGATACGGCTGGAAAATAAGTCTGAAGCTGACAGTAATGCACAGAGGGATTAGACGTCTTCTCATAAAGCATCCAGTTACCCAGTCTCTCTGTTGGTTTGACTATAATGTAAATTGATTAATTAGACATAAAAATTACTGCGTGGGCACCTCACAAGACAGAAAAACGGGACATATCACTGTATTTGCTCAGATTTTAATGGATTCTCATTTCAAAAAAAAGACATCTACACAAAGGGAATGGAGAGAAGAATTATACAACACATAAATATGTGTAAATGATGTTGCTTGGATTTCTCATTCATTTTTAAAGATAAAGGTTTGCCTGACCTGTAACTTATGTATCTTAATAAAAATGTTCCTGCAGGGAGAAAAGAATCTCAGCTCCGCAGGGAATGGAAAATAACTCGGTATCTCTTCAGGCAAAGGGAAGTGTGTGTGTGTGTGTGTGGGTGTGGGTGTGTGTGTGTGTGTGTGTGTGTGTGTGTGTGTGTGTGTGTGTGTGTGTGTGTGTGTGTGTTGAACATCACAGAAGGCCACTGGCCTCTCTCATTTTCATCCTTCTGGGAAGAGAAGCACTGAAGATATGAGATAACACTGACCCCACCACCGGTTTGTCCTTCAGTATTAACTTCACTGATTAATTGTCCGTGCAGAGCGAGGAGCCATTGATCATGTTCACCCGGTGGCCCCAGTGATGCAGTGGCCTGTTAAATAAGAAATGGACCTTGATTCTGATAATCAACACCTCTTATCCTCAAGCGCACCACCCCCTCCTCTTCATCCACCCCCCTCACCCCCTGGCTGAAGCTGCAAGGAAGGGAATCATTTCCAGTCTCCTCTGAACCAGTCACAGGTATCATGAAGTGAAATCTGGTGACTAAATATGCATACTGTCAGACGGCAGGAGAGGAAATGAATATTTCATATAACCAAACATATTGCCAGAGCTTCGCTTGGGCTGGAGTGTGCCTTTTCCGGCTCGTCAACGGCGACAAACATGAAAGAGGAGGGCTAAGGTATGACGACGACGCAGCGCTATCGACTCTGCCTTGCGGCGCCCGGAGCACGAGTCGTCACCATAATTGCTTGTAGTGCTGCAGCCCGAGCTGAACCTCAATTACGGCCCTGTCTGCTCGCTGGGTTTCACACCTTCCAGCCACGTCTGCCAGGCTTTCTGGGGAAAGATGTTCAAATGTGGCAAAGCGTTTACCATTATCACAGAATTACACTCTGCACCCATCAAGGCGTACCTGAATGGGCAGAGTCTTCCTAGAGATGACCTTCTTTTCGGCAAATCAAAAACAATTTTAAGATGTTATTCATGTAGCATTCATGTAGCATTGTATAGAGATGTTTACCATCCCTCGTGTTTCGTCTCATACTTTGTGTTGTACTGTCTGATGTACTGTCTGTGTTGTACTGCCCGTTGTACTGCCTTTGTTGTCCTGCCTGTGTTGTCCTGCCTGTCTTGTACTGCCTGTTGTACTGCCTGTGTTGTACTGCCTGTGTTGTCCTGCCTGTGTTGTCCTGTCTGTGTTGTTCTGCCTGTGTTGTACAGTATATGTTGTTCTGTCTGTTGTACTGTCTGTTGTACTGTCTGTGTTGTACTGCCTGTTGTACTGCCTGTTTACTGTGGGTCAGAGAGGACTGCGATTTCATCTGTGCTGTATGTCGTGCATATATGGTACACTTGACAATAAAGCTGACTTTGAGTTTTACTTGATTCATTCACGCCCATTATTGGTTGGCTGCTTTTTCTTATCATGATGGTCCAATTTCCATGTGACGCACCAAACTATAGCCTGAAAATTAAATTGCTAATATTGATAAGGGATACAAAGCGTTTAACAACTGCTTAAATGCACAAATACTCAACCATGAATGAATCGGAACCACTTCAGTCAAAGAGGAGACTTTGATTTCTACTCTTCTATAGCTCAACATGCACTGAAGAATCACTTGGGCAGGGAGCCACGGCCACACTTATACAAGTCTTTCATTCTGCTTTTGTTAAAGGCCAGGTGGAAACCCTCTGGCCACAAACAAATGGATGATTCTACAGCCTCACTCTCACACCACAACCTCACTCCTACTGGATAATAGAGTGCACACAAACACTCTGAGTCCGAACACGTCTGATGCAAGTGGAAACACACAGCTGGAAACAGAGGTAAAGGTAGAATCCCATCCCTGTCTTTTCCCATCACATCTTCACTTCATTTCCTCCCCGCTGAATGTATTTACAGTTTGTAGAGGGAGGGGGGTGGAAAAAAAAAACCACAGCGAGGTGTAAGCGAAGATGCTTTTATCGCTCATCTGTGCGACTAAGTTTCAGTCGGAGTGCAGCAATGAGCCAGATAGCGTGAGGCGTAAGTCCTCATTGATATTCAACATCGTGCGCTCTTGTTGTAGATCACAGAAGGGCGTACAATGTTGAGTACGGTGAATGCATCATTTAGTGCTGGCACTGTCCCCATTAGTCAAAATAAATAACCAAGGCTATCTCTTTTTCTCTCCGTTTGTGGGGCCTATATTCTATCTTAACCCTTTCTGACTGAACACCCTTCTCTGCTGACATCACACATCTCTGACGGCTGCAGCCTTTAAATTCAAACTGTCATTCTGTTTTCTGTCCTGCAACATCTATCACACGTCTTGATCTCCGCTGCTTTCTCTGGGGGTTGGTGCATGTGCTCCCCGTTAAAAGGAACATCTGAAGATAAGGGATGTGGTATGCCATACTTGTACAATCCAATTTATGTTAAAGACCTATGAAAACATGAGATGCATGAAGAGTTTGACAAACCGAACCTGAATGTTTCTCAACATGTGAGACGACCACTGAGTTATAAGAGACTTAAGAGACTTTCAACAACAACAAAGCACATTCAGTTTCCTGCATTTTTGCGGTCTAAATGATCAACAGGATGATAAAGATCCATGAAATGCACCGGGTTGGAGTTGCATATTAAGTGGTGAGAGGGGGGCCAGCTGACATGGACCAGCTGGGACATGGTGGACACTTTACTTGTCCCATTACTGGCTCTCGTTCAGATTGTTTGGTGAGAAGCATTCGACCTACTTCTGGACACAAAGCGCCACTGCCCTGAATACAGAGAGGCTGGGGACCACGTGTGATGACAAGTGCCATTAGAGGCTCTTGTTTCTGGCCTAGAAATTAAATTCAGGCAACTCACCTGATGTAGGATAATTCTGGCCATGAGCATCAGAGAAGCGAAGTGCTTATAGCCGGGGCCTGATGGGATAAACTCAGGGAAATATAAATAGGAGCTGCAATTCTTCAAGAGCAACTCGAGATGATTACATTCCCTAATAGCAGCCTGACCTTCAGAAGGTCTTCATGTTTAACATCACACAGCCGTGGAGTTGGTAGTGGCACCATTTAAGAGTGGTGGATTGCAGGAATATTAAATTTGACAAATTACATTGCAGATTAAAAAAAAAAAGAAAAAGAAATAGGCCAAGCTGATTGTGTTGGGAAATAAAACGGGAAAGCATCAAAAGGAATACAAATATCAAGCTGAGGGTAGGTTATGTGAAACATTTCAATTCCTAGGGATTCCCCTCAAAGGCCTGATCTGTAATGAAACAGAACGCTGAGAACATTAGAACTTATAGCGCTTCCACACACCCTGTAACACATCTGCATACTCGTGAATATTCATATTGAGGGAATCACTCTGTTAACCATGTGAGATATGGCATTTGCGTTCGGCAACACGCCAAGCGCGCACAACTCTTCCAACCCCCCCCCCCCCCATCAATTACTAAAAGTAACAAACAGAGCACCAGTCTCCATATTTAAATGTCAGTGTAATGTGATATTAATCGCACTCATTGGAACCTCATCAGTCATTCTGATCTTGCGTCACGCATGTTTTGACTCCTGCGACAGAAAAAAAAAAAAAAAAAAAAGCGGTAAAGAATTTATGACGCTGTCAACAGTTTGTGTTGATTTAATATGCGCTTTCGTTGCTTTTGTCACAGGTGTCAGATCAGGAGACGGAAAAGAAAAAAAAAAAAAAAAGATTCCACGGATTAACATAACCTTTCTTGGCTTCCTCTAATACCGCATGACACCACTTACCTTTTTCACACCTCGAGAATAGTTCTGCAGAGAGAGCACGTGTAGTTTGCCTATAATAAAATCTGCGCGTAAAATTCAGCTGCGCTTAAACAATCAGCGGGGTCATCCAAGCAGATGTGCACACACACACACACACACACCCTTCCCCGCCCCCCTCCCACCAGCCAAACTACTATGCCTCACCGCATGCGTGATGAAACGCACTTTTTTTTTTTTTGCCATCAGACTAGGAGATAAGGCTGTTCAGCTGGTTAGATAACTGAGTATGATTCAGTCCTGCTGATCAGTATTTAGCATGTGGGGCAGCGACGAGTTGGCTGGGATCATTACTGCGTAATGGACAATGCAAAGGTAAATATTGTGGAATGCACTCATATTGATAAGGAAATTATAGCTACAGAACAGGTAATTGCGCCTCTGCATGGAGATGAAACCTGACCGAGCTGTCCTCCGCCGGTCCATCCTCCTCAGCACTGGTTATGATCAAACTGAAAGTCTAATTATTATTCCACTCATGCAAAAAAAAAAAAAAAAACTAAAATGCCAAAACGGGAGTAATGACTGCATTCAAATTCCTCTCCCATCACAACCTTTTCTTTTAATGCTAATATTTAATTACCTGCCACCGAGTGCAGCTCGGAGCGCGCAGGCAAGGTGCGCGCTGAGGTTACGGATCCACGCGTAAAATCCATCAAACAAGTGCAACAACTACCAACCCCTTCAGCAGGAGGAAATGTGAAATTGTGACATTATTCTCCCTCCCCAACGGACGACATTGAAGACGGTGACATTGCCAAAACACTCACCTTCTCGTGCGGGCAGCCGTTCAGAAAGTTGAGTTTTCCTCCACCGCTGGAAGACGCAGAGGGCAGAGGAAGGAGCGTTAACTGTTAACGCAACGCCGCTTTGCCTCGCTGTTAGGCTGAACCGGAGCACCTCCCTCCTCCCTCGGATGCTACAACCCCCCCCCCCCCCCACACACACACACACACACATACACACACACACACTGGAAGAAAAAAGTAATAGCGGTCTCTTCCTCCTCCTCCTCCTCCTCCTCCTCCTCCACAAAGACAGACTCAAAGAAAAGAAGGGACCCTATCGCGGTCAATAGGTTTTACAAAATCCCATGGCAACGCAGAAAAACCGCGAGCAACTTCCCCACGTTGTGACCGGGTTAACGTGACACCCCCCCCCCCCGCCCCCCCCATCCCAAATGAACAGTGACAGCGGCATTATTCCCAAGCTTCAGAATGAGCAGGTTTAAATGAGAGGAAAAGGAGGAGGAGAGGGGAACACTGAGGGGATGTTGTTCAGATATGAAAGGAGAAATAACACCAGTTCAGCGTAAATCACACATTAAAGTTGTTTGTGTTTATTAATGCTGACTTTGAGACATGCACATGAAGGTCTTTTAATCTTTTATATTCCCCAACATCTGTATTTTGCATCCATCATTCATTTTTTTTTAATGCTTTTATTTACTTTTTTATTTTGGGGATGGAATCAATACTTTTATTAAAAAAGTATTGATTCCACTGTCCGATCAGGATCAATTGTTGTCATGTTGTACAGCAGGTGGGGGGACGGGGGGTAATTTGGTGAGGTTCTTCTACTAAAATCTTTTCAGTGAACCTGATTTTCACAACAGAATTTGTTTTTTTAATTGCTATAATACTATTAATACTAGTGCAAATTAGTTCTAAATAATTAGTTAATGATAACTGCTCTGATCTCGGATAGCCTGCACAGAATCAGAAAGTGTGATCTAGAACATATTTTTTAATCATTTTTATCATTTCCCAGGCACAGCTGATCAATATTTTCTCCGTCAGACTTTCTGAATGTTCCAAGGAAAATGATCTATTCAAGCATTGGGAAAAAAAATGTCAAAACCCACATGGTCACAGGTTTTCAGTGCATTCACACAACCATTCAGAACCTCCATTCAAAAAGTCAGAATCCTGGTCAGGATGAGTCAACCTTTTCCCAACATAATGCATTTTTGATTTACTCAACCAGAGGTTAAGCTTCCTGGCTTTTGTTAAGTTCCTTAAGATTCAGCCTTGACATGAATGAATGCAGAGCCACACAAAAGATTAGGCATTGTCAGGTTTTACAGAGACATCACTGACTGGAGTTATCATCATGTTCACCTATAGAAAACAAAGGAAATTTTGCTCTGGCTCTATAACTTATACAAATATTACATCTCATCTTCAAATCTGACTGTAAGTTTGAATCAAGACCCTTCTGAAGTCTCTAGAAACCACCTGACTTATACAAACGTAAGTATTCCTGACACGATTTCTGCTTTGGATTGCGTTACATTAACAAGTGTCCGTTCTGTTGTGTCAGTCCGTTGTGTATCAACACTTCACTGCTGTCATCATGATGCTGGACTGTGAATGGCAGACTAATAGCCTCTGTAGGGATCTGTGATTTCAGCACCTCTGACAGCACAAGATCATTAAAAACTCTTCATCGGAGGAGCCTGCAGTAAAGGTCAGCTAGAAATCAATTTGTCAAATAACCTCAGCGCCGCGAACAGAAATGGACCAGATCTCAAAAAAAACCTGGAAAAGACGCGGTGGGAGGGGCCTCTACCCTCACCATTTCCAGTTATGCTCAGAGGCTCATTGCCTGTCAGCGCTGATGTGGAGTGTGAATTTATATGGGTTTGCTTTCAGTCAGCTGCACCAAGTGAAAGGGTTAAGAATGAACAGATTAAGAAATGCTGTATTTAATATCAGAAGACTGGACACACATGAGTGCAGCCTCCCAGGATGTCATCTTGATTTACATTAATACAATTATTGGTCTAAGAAGGAAATTTTAATCTATGTACATCTTGACTTTCAATCCAAACAGTCTGAATAACTTTAAATTTCCACAAATACGCCATAAAATCAAGAAGATTTTAGATGCATCCACTGTTGACTGGTTCTTACGTGCAGGTCAAAACAGGACAGGGTTGTTTGACGCAGCATTCTGAACTGTCTGCGGCGGGCTCGCCTTCATTCAACATGCACCACAAAGGAAAGACTGAGACCTCTTTGTTGCACAAAGAAGGGAAATGAACAGACTGACTTGACTCCAAATAACCTGATTTAGAGTATCATAACTGCACTGAATGGATTAGACAATGACTTGACTGAGAGAGAGGTGTAACGAGATATCTTCGTGAGGTGCATGTTGTAGCCAGTGCCTCGATCAAATCGAATTAGATTCGGTCGGAACATCTGCTTCCTCATTTTCAACAGGAACTAGCTCATCTATAAGAGGTAAATGTGATAGAAAGGCCTCAGGCTCAGGTCTCTGATAACTCTGAAGAAGCTCAGGCCAAATACTGTAATCCTATGCAAAAAAAAAAAAGTACAATCTCAGATATGGCACACGTTTGGTTCTTGGGTGACATGTTGCTGCCATAAATCATAATTTCTAGAAGGAAGTAAAACTAACATATGAAATCATGGCACCTCCCCAGCTAGACAGGCTGGGCCTCATTATGTGGCACAGAATTTGAAATTTCCAATGGAGACTGAGCGAGGGGGAAAAGAATGAGCTGGTGCCGTCAAAGTGAGCTTTGAAAACAGACCCTACGTTGTCAGAGGTGTCAAAGTTCACTGCCAGAGCATGAATGAAGTAATGCACCCCCCATCGACCCTCTTCCGTCTTGTTTTTTTTTTTTTTTTCTGTCCTGATATGTGTGTGTGTGTCCCCCACATCACTGTCTCACTCTTCGTCTGTATCGGGGAATATCACTGTGGGGTAGAAATCCCCTCATTGACGTCTGCAGGGCAGCATAATGAGAATAAATGAGCTGGAAGTAAATATGCACGCTGTGTGCTGTTTGCTTCTCTATACCAGTCAGCCCATAGGCTTTCATCAAAAATTAAGATGGATTGTCCCGCCAAAAAGCCCCTAAGAAAGCTTCAGTGTTTTATTTATCTAAAGCAGAATTGAAAGTACTTTACATGTACATTAATTTCCATTGAGAGAATTATGTTTTATATCCTTTCACACTCGCTGCTGGTATTTATTTTCATGGAGTACGATGGTTGAGGGGATTTAATGTATTATATTGGATTTTCTAGTGTAATGTCACACAGTTAACATGTGTTTCTCATATATCAATGAAGAAACCCTTTAAGGCTGCGGGGGTCTAGTGATATGAATCAGTCACTCCATCAGTTGTTTTTTCTTCTGGCACAGTTGGTGGGTTGTATCGGTGTAATGCAGCCTGTGCAGGGAAGTGAACGACACAAAGGGGGAAAACGCACAGTAAGCCCAACACAAGACTCAATCCTGTTAAACGGTGCAGCGTTCAATCAGTGGCTCTTAGTTATAAAATAACACACAGTCAGGCCATTGGAATATTTCTGTGCAGAGCTAACATATAGGGCGGGATTAGCCATAGCTAATCATAAATCTTGGTCATATATATAATTTTTACTCATCTTCCCATTCATAAAATGTCATTTATTAAAAATTACTCCCAATTTGTTTAACTATTGTGTAAAATTTCAACAAAACTGGATACACCGTGACATATTATGGGATATTAAGTTATACTTTCCAATAATTCATTATTAATCCTAAACTAAATACACCCACAGATGTGGATCTGGCTTCTGTCTTGGCTCACTCATACAAGTAAGCGTTTCCCACATTGTTTGGTTATTATTATAGTAATGAAGAAGTACTGGATCCAATCCCACAATCCTATTATACCACTGAGTCCCCTGCATGGAGGATAATAATAATAATAGTAATAATAAAAGCATTCAGGTTACATCGGTTCGGTATCTGCTTTTGCAAATACATAATTTATCAATGTGTAATTTTTACTTCCAGACACCGGGGGTGCTGAATGATACCGCTTTGCTTTCTTTTAAATCTTCTAGCATGATGTAGGTTATGTTACAGGAACAATGGGGGTCGACCCATGAGAATCACTGACTGATCACATGCTATGTGGCCGAGGAGGGCGACTATCATCTGCTGCATGAAGGTTGTTGGTTTTTTTTTTTGTCAGACCTCCATTGGCTCAGCTCCTACAATCCACCTGCAGAGGTGATTAGAAAATAAAATCTGTCTATTATACAAAGCACTGTTCTACAGGACCTAGCGTCTGCTGCAAAAAAAAAAATGTGTGAGGAACATCTGCAGCTCCCTTTTGGCTCCTGTCGAGCATCCTCGTAGGCCGTCCCAGCTTCACACAGGAAGCACCCCAGGCGCCGCCGTAGCTCTCGATTCGTAATTAATATCAGCAGCAGGTTGGGAGAGGGCGTTTTTTTCCTGGGGCAGACTGCTCGGTGCGTGCCCCCCCCCCCTCCTTCCCCACCTCCCTCCCCAGAGATGGGGGCACCGCTCTGCTGGCAGAGCTTCATCTTCTGCCTTTCGTGGAGTCATTTACTCTTTATGAAAGCGACGAGGAGCATCCACTTCACCTAATAAAAGCTGGGAGATACCCCAGTGTCTGTTTAGAGGTGGGTTCAGTAGTGTGTGTGTGTGTGTGGAGAGGGGGGGGGTGTAACAGTAGGAAAGCCGTTTCCATAGCAATCCAAATATTACAGCTATAGGAAATCTGAGCTGAGATATGAGACTGGTGGTAAACAGCCGTCAATCACTTAACAAAGGAGGAGATGTGCATGCTTGTGTGTGTGTCTGTGTGTGTGTGTACAATAATATCTGTGGTAAAACTGTCATTAAATGTAAGAATGTGTCAAGTTTCTTTCCCATTTTCCCACAAGCAGAATCTTGTGACCACTGAGGTGAGATGGATCCAAACATCAAATTTATGATGAATATTTTTTACCTGTGTTTAAAGTCGAGGACAACTCAGCGCTAGAGAAGCTGTGAACATCCTCGGGATAAAGACCACAGAGTCAAGATGCTTCCAGACACTTTCACGTGGAACCGTTTATCTTTACCCACAAGCCTCGACAATTCAACTAACCCCGCTGCGCCGTGAGAAGATGAGGCCGAGTCCTCCATCCACCCCACCCCCAACCACCCCCCACTACTCTGAAAGAATTTACCATTAGATAATTAAATTTCTGTGTGGTTGGTTGTAACACAATGGCTGTGTGATCATGCAAATAATTGCGTTTCCACTCATACTTAGGAAGATATGTTGACAGGCGCGGCCGTATCAGATCTTCAGGAACACACATTTTACACGCGGCGGTGTTTGTATATTAATTCATTATTGTGGGATTGCTTATTGAGGATAAACAACATCATCCGTTTGTTGATAAGGAGCGTGTCATACAGCAGCGTTTCTTTATTTATTTGTTTATTTATTTATTTATTTGTTTGCCATAGGATTGTATTTCTCACGCTCTGACCTGCCCCGAAGGCTGAATTATCATTCCAACATAAGATGTGAAGGTGTGAACGGTGCACCAAGTGTGGGAGGTGCAGACGAAGGTAATAGAATGTGGCCCACGGGATTACAGGGGGTGTTATTTTGTCTGTTACAATTAAGTCTTCTTTGGGAGCCATTTGAGGGGGTGGTTACATGTTTTAGAAGAAGGGCAAACGCTGCCCACAGGGGGGGGGGGGTGAGGAATTGTTAATAACCCGCAGAGTGGCTTTAAAGGAGTTGACACAACAAATCAATAACTTTAGATCCACAATCCGATGGAATCAAGACTCAAACCTGGAGCTAATTAAAAAAAGAAACAATAGAAATCAATAGAAATAATTCTTCACATTTTCTTCTGTCTCCACTTTTTTTTTTTCTCTTTAATACACAGAACGTGAGTCAGTTTTCCCAATTAATCAAAATGAAATCTCCCATAATCTGTCGTGATTATAAGCAAATTTTATATGGTGTGAAGTCAGAATATAGGATTATTGCCTAATTAAGAATAGCAGCTATATGAATACATTTGCATGAGATATTACTAGATAATGAACTCTGCTTTATTGTGGCATTATTAAATGTGACAAGCGACAAGAAAGGGAATTTAATTATATCATTAGCTCTGTGTCTACCTTTTCAAAACCACGATCCTTGTCTAGAAATCGGAGGAAGCATCGCCACACGCCACTATTATCAGTTTCCAACCTGCCTTAAGCAGTCAGCAGGGGCAATGAGAACAGAGAATAAATGCAAATTAGAGTCTTGTCTCGATTTCATAAAAATTGGTGTTTTTTTAACTGATTTAAAACAGCTTTGATAGCAGCGTAAGTCTCAAGTTATTACCTCCGTAGAGGAGATCATGTTGTTTGTTGCCCTACATGATTTGAAGGAAAAAAAAATGGGAGGGAAGAACACATTACATTCTGGAGTAGATGGGAGGATATCAAATAATTATTTTTGGGCTATATATGTTTATAAAGTACAGTGGTACCTCTACCTACGAACGTCTCTATATACGAAATTTTCAAGTTACGAAACGCCCCAACAGGAAAATATTGCCTCTTGTTACGAAAGAAATTTCAGGATACGAAAGGTAAAAATATAGTATGGGCTGCTACTCGCAGCTCCAACAGGTTCCTGAACGTAACATTCTTATAGCTGCTCTGCCATTGGCTATTACCTAGCATCTTCCTGGCATCCCATTGGCTAAGAGGGACCTCTGTGTGGAGCTAGATAGGTGTCTATGCAGCGTCCTCGTCATTTGGCCCTTGACACCTGAGGTGTTCTGATAGTTTTACATTAAATATATTAACTTTTAGAGTATTTGCTATGGACCCCAAGAAAGTGACGGAGAAAAGAGGAAAAGAAAAGAAGAAGAAAAGAGTTTTTTTGTCTGTACAAACAAAGCATCATAGAAAAGCGTGAAAAAGGGATGCGTTTGGTTGATCTCGCCAAAGAATATGGCCGTAATGCATCTGCAATTGCCACGTTATTAAAACAAAAGGAAGTTTAAGGAGTTTAAGGCATGGCGTGGGTGGTTGGAGAAGTTCAAAAGGAGGACTGGAATTCACTCTGTTGTTCATGGTGAGGCAGGAGCGCATGAACCAAAGAGGGCAAAAAACAATGAGGACAGCAGCTAAAAGGTAAACGACCATCATTATTATTCTTTACTCTATTCTTTGTTTTTTACGTTATGCACAACTCTCATTTATTGTGTAATAATCTAATTGTAACATGTATTTATTACATGTTTTGATGCATTTTTATGCTTTATAAAACATTTATGTCGGAATTTTTGGGGGCTTGGAACGGATTAGGGCATTTTCATGGAAAACGCGTCTCTACTTACGAAATTTTCTACTTCAGAAATTTCTTCCAGAACCAATGAATGTCGTAAGTAGAGGTACCGCTGTATATGTTTATAAAGTACAAATAAGACCTGGGCTTCAAATACTTCAACGTTGAGGTCCCATGAAGTTACAGTTTACCAAATTTATGATCTCATATGTTCAGAGCTGGGCTCATCGTTCAAGAGTTTGTTTGGGTGAGTTGGTGTCTGTAGCGAGCTCTCGTGCAACAGCCCCTTATTTCCTGTCCCTGTTTGCAGGAAGACACATCCTGGATCTTGTTACACGTCTGATGTGGACACATGATCTGATCTATGGTGGGGGGGGGATTCACAGAGGCGCCGTCAGGAGACCAGTGACAGTGATTCAGGCCTGGTTGATGTCACTTTGACAGAGAACAGAGTGGGACATGTTGGTGTCGGCGGGGAGCCAGACACTCCAACAAGACCCTTCCCCCCACCCCTCCCTCGTCCTTTACTGCTAGCGCTCTTTTAATGACCTCACCTCATGGTGTCTTCTTTTCACCATCCTGCTGCGTACATCTGATTCATTAGTCCTAACAAGTACAATCATGTCCTGCATTGGTAAAATCAGTTTAGTCCTTCACATCATTAGCAGCTCATTGTTTGAAGTGAATTTAACTTTAATCATCAATAAAACTATTTTGAACATAAAAGACAGAAAATGAGAGAATAAAAATTTACTAGCACTAAAAGAGATGGGCTTTTTTTTTAGTTGCCATGGAGACACAAGAACTCAGGAAATTTATTGCCAATCTCCCTGCATTTCAAAAAAAACTATCTGAAATTTGAATTTAGTTACATATTGGAGAAGCATTAGCATATCTTATCTTTTAGTTTGGTTCAAGGAGTGTGTGTGTGTGTGTGTGTGTGTGTGTGTGTGTGTGTGTGTGTGTGTGTGTGTGTGTGTCTGTCACCGGTGTGAGGTTTGATGATTCAGGACCACGTTTGAAAGTCTCGGTCCCTGCGCTGGAGCGAAAGGTATTAAAGTACTAAAGGGACGGTCACAAAAGACCCTGCTGATAAATCTATCTGTGCAACAAAGTCCTCAATGGACACACACACACACACACACACACACACACACACATACACACACACACACACACACATCCACACACTCATTTGCATGAGCTTCCAAAAATACTCTGAATGAGTTGCTTGGCTTTTGTGTCTCAGAGGATCAAGGGTGGAGCATCGGTGATGAACAACTCCACCAACCCAACCCCAACCCCAACCCCCCACCCAGACGCACTGAAGGGTAGCTTCAGACGCAGCGATATGAATTCCAAATGAAATCACACCAACACTAATGAAAAGCAATGTCTATTCACTAAAGACAGCACAGATCTCAGGATGTATATCTTATCACAGATCGACTCCAGCATCCGGGAAAAGGCTAATGCATCCTCCATCCATTATCACCGTTTGACCAGCTTCACTGCAGCTGATGAATCCACCGGCAGAGTCCGTCCAATCGTTCATCTCCGCGCAACTCCCAGCTGCAGACAGATTTCCTGTCATCACGTCTGACAGGCGAATGACATCACCTTACCCGGGGGCATGCGGCATCTCTTCCTCATCAGGCGAAAGAAAAGAGGACTTTGATGGTATCATCTCGGAGTCACAGCCCCCTCCCTCCAAACACTGTCACTGTCACACGACATGGAGAACCTGCGTTTCCCGGTAATCGAGTTTTTGTCTCGGCTCTTTGTGTTTAGATGAGGATCTGATGAAGTCCCCCTCACCCCGCTCCTCAAAACCCCATCTAATCTTTTTTTTTTTTTTTTGTGTGTATAGAATACTCTAACCATGTTTGTGTCTGCTTATTTACCGCTCCAGTGCACATACTGAATATTTGGTTGATTACAAAAATTTAGCAGTTATAACTCTTCCACAGCAATTACTGGCTGGATTCATTTTCTAATCATATCTAAATATCAGTTTTAAATGAAGAATTAAGAGCAGGTTCATTTCATTGACTAATCGACAAAGGCGTCTTATATGTTTCTACCAACTGAAAGTTGAATTTTGAATCTAAGCATACACCATTTAATGAAGTTTCTCAATGTTTGGCAAATTATGTGCACTTTGCCTCTTAAACAAACAAGATCAATAAAAGCTATAAGATTTTAATGAAGTATTCAGTAATACACATTGCAGTTTTTGGCAGTGTCACCTTGCAGAGGGTTAGCCTCTTATTACATGTTTATGTGGGTTCCACAGGTGAACCGTCCATTTCTTTTACCGCTCTTTATCCGTGATTGTAAGTTCCTGATAGTTGTAAATGTGACCACGGATTGTTATTTGTATTTTCAACAGAATAACAGTCCAGGATGGACCAAGATTTTACTTCCATGTCAGCAGAGATATATTCCAGGCTGTCAAAGCAGTGTGGGGAATAAATTATTCTTCTCCAGCCCTAAAACCTAACTTGAGCCTAAATACTAACCCCTACCCTAGAATTCTATAATCTTAACGCCTAACCCTAATTTTCTTTAACCATACCCTTAATCCCTCTGTACCTAATGTTAACCTCCTCTAACTGTATCCTTAACTTGCTCTATGCCCTTTCTCTATACCGATAACATCATATTTTTTGGCTACTAACATAATAATCTATTAAGTTGTTGGTTGGTCATTACGTTATTAGCCTGGTAAAAAACAATCCTAACCCTTTATTGGTTCACGTTATAGGGAAGTTATTACATTATTGACCTATTACATTCAAAAAGGGCAAATTTTACAACTAATTTTACTTTTCATTTTGTGCTTACGTCTTTTTTTTTTTGAATGTTGTGTTGCTTGCAGGATTGGCATGAGTCAACTCAAATGTTCCTAGAGTGACTGCAATGAAATTGTGCGCACCGGTTGATGTAAACACAGCAGTAGATTCCAAAAGATAGCATCCCTACCTCTGAATAATCCTTGTAGCGGGGACATTGTGTGATGAAAAATCAGATGAAATACGGCGTGAAATAAACTTATTAAAATACCACCAAAAAAATCTTTGAAAAAGGATGTTCACATGTAACTAAATTAAACTGAACTCCAATAAGACTCAAAAATATAAATGAGATAAATTATTTCACCAATGTTCTACATTTAATGCAATTGCTTCAGATGATTATTCACTTTTTCCTGTTTTTTTTCTGAGGTTTAATGTTGACCATTTTTCTGATGAAAGGATTTGTCTGCTCTGACAGGAAGGGAGACTTGATTAGTAGATTTGTATCGGCCCTCCCTGCTGTCTGGTGAGATAAGTGATGTTTAGCAGTCTTCTCGGTCAAACATCACCTTATCCTTCGAATATAATGGGAATATAAAGGTGAATTGTGGAGAAAAGATAATCTCAGATGTCTCCTCAGAGGTCGGTGACTGTCACAGATTGATTCATTGAATTAAAAGGCAGCCCCCCCTCCCCAAACAGAAGTCCTCTGCTAAAAGTTGTACTCTGCTGCCCTCTGTTGGTTTTCTAAAGAATTACATATTTTGGAGAAACCCTGTTTTTCTTTCATATTTCTTGCATCAGTCGCCATCCTCTGGCTGAATTTGTCTTACGCAGCTGAAACTAGTTCTCAAGTTAAAATAAATAAATAAATAAAATAAAATATAACAGTCAGCGTCCATCTGGTCAAATTCCTCGTGTATAATTATTTAACACCTGCCCACAGAAGGATTGGCGGAGCTCTCAGTGTGATGCCTTTAATTCAATATTCTTTTTAAAGCTCACTTTGACTTTGAGATCTCCTTGCTACTGGGGTATCCCATTATTTTCCCCCCACCATTTCTCTTGAATATATAATTAAAGTCCCTTTTTTCGACTGTGTCAGCAAGGGGTATTACACGGGGTCAATAACCTAGTGATTTAACACTGGGGGAGATGAATCCAAGAGCCACTCATACCTATACCCTTGAGCAAGGTTCTTTACCCTTAATTGCCCTAGTAAAAAAAAAATTAAAAAAAATACAGTTGTTCCAATGTGCTCCTGAATGTATAAAACAAATCATATTTCATGAAGTTATGGGCTGGGGATGTAATTCATGAACTCCAGCAGCAGTATCATTTACTTTATGGTCGCAATAACAAAAAGGGAGTCTATTTTTCCCTGTGCAGCCGTATGCAAAATAGAGCTGGTCAGTGATTACTTAGTAATTCATCCTGTTATATATAAACTTCTGGCACTCAGTTCAGTCCATAGGGAGAGATGGTGAATAAAAAACCATATAGTACTCTGTGCTGACTGCTTAGATTCTTTTAAGAGAAAAAAATATTGCATTTAACATTCCTCCCCCGAGGTGCTGTATAAACACTGTCTGCAGCTGAGCGCAGACATGTATGTAAATCCACTCCTCCTCAACGCTAGTGCTAATTCCCACGGAGAAGATCCCTGAACTTCACTCTCACCCAAAACTTCACACCAGCGCAGCCTCCTGCCATGTGTCAATGCCAGTCTAATCTCGCACCTCACACCATCTGCAGCCAACAACACCACCCCTCCACCCGCCATCCTCCCTCCACCCTCCTAGTTTTGGCATTGGTTTAGGAGCAAATATGCAACTCATGCTTCCGACTGCTTTTACGGATGCTGTCTGGAACATGAAGGTTATCAACCAAATCAAAGAAAGCGCTTCTTACATGACAACTGCCAGAAAGGTACATTTAGAGCTCTTACATCCATCATCAGATGATGAGAGGAATAAAGTCAGCATAACTTTTTTGGACCACAAATGGTTCATATTGTTTTTGGCGAAGCTTGTGTTCTCTATTTTAGATTGTCTTTACAGATCTGTCGCGTCTTTTCATCCATTTGTTGTTGAGCCTCAGAAAAACTGAGAGAATTGTAAGGTTCTGATTGGACCAGCAGAAATCTTAAAACTTCCTTTCACATTGTGTTTGCGAAACCATGGACCACTTGCTTAGTTTGGTGGTGTACTTTCAGATTCATAGAGTTCTGAGTGTGTAATTTTTAAGTTGCTATACTCCCATCAGATATAACCCTTATCCACAGTCGCGTAGAACAGTTGAGATGCAGTGAAAAGAAATTGAATTTAATTTAAAGCAAACTGTTTGAATGCAAGATTTTGTCACCATGCAATTATTGAGTTCCTCAGATTTCCATGAAAACAAAAAATATATTGTTTTTTTTGTCACATCTATATTTGGCCATAAAAGCTTAGGCTGCTGAAGACTTAAAAAAAAGAACATTTTTCAAGCAAATAACAAAAATCCCACCAAACATTTTGGTTGAAATGTGGCTCTGAAAAAAATGAGTCAAAAATTTAACATTGACATTTCTGCCAAATCGGTGTGCTCAAGATGTTTTTATATTTCTGCTCTAAATGCCAAACTGGTTTGGAAAGTGAAAGGAGTTTTTAAAATGTGAATGATTATAGTGATGCACGATGGTTAATCATGCAGGCCGGAGTCATGAAATAATTATATAAGTATATAATAACACACTGGTGAATGTCTGCCCAATCTCCTCTCTAATATCCACTCTCTTGGTGCTCTGTTCAAGTCTCCTTGAACTCCAGAGGGGGAAAATCTGGCTGCTATTCCATCCTTTGCTTCAAAATTAACAGATCAATCATCATCACCTCTTAAGTTAAGGGTTGCATTGCACTTTAGAGATAAATTGTTAGCCAGCAGATGTTTTTCTTTTTTTTTCATGCATTTTCTCTAGTATTTTTAAATGCTTCTGGTGCACAATGCTGGTTTACAAAAAAAAAAAAAAAAAAGAATACTCCACCATTTTTTTTTTGTTGCAGGAAAGATGCAAAAATATTATCTCAGGGTCCCGGTAGACATTTCCCCAGAGAGGCATGAAAAAAGCAAAAAGAAAAACACAAATTGGGTTGAACTCTTATTGTGATAAATCTGTTTTTAACGGTGAACACAAACCTTGACATAGACTGCATCCTGGTTTCATGAGATTGAATTTAACTCACTTGGTGTGCCCACGTGATATGAGACTGGACGCATCTGCTCATATGGACTAATTGGATTTTTCTTTTTATATTTGTATTTGTACAGTTCGTGGTCACTTGAAGAAAAAAAAAAAAAAATGTCTGTTCTTATATTGCCAAGCACTTCAAATTTAATTGCCAGTTGCTCGGTTGGTTTTGTATGACTGAAACAGAGGACACTGTGCTCTTAAATCATGGATGGCATCAACATGTGTAACATTTATTACTATAAAAATATGGATAAAATTCAGATCTATATAGTCAATATAGATTACAAACTCTTTAGTCCAGTTTTCATTCTGGCATTTAGAAGTACAGTGGTACCTCTACTTACGAAATGAATTGGTTCCGGAGGAAATTACGTAAGTAGAAAATTACGTAAGTAGAGACGCGTTTTCCATGCAAATGCCCTAATCCGTTCCAAGCCCCCCAAAAATTTTTATAAAGCATAAAAATGCATCAAAATATGTAACAAATACATGTTACAATTAGATTATTACACAATAAATGAGAGTTGTGCATAATGTAAAAAAACAAAGAATAGAGTAAAGAATAATAATGATGGTCGTTTACCTTTTAACTGCTGTCCTCATTGGTTTTTGCCCTCTTTGGTTCATGCGCTCTTGCCTCACGATGCTGAACAACAGAGTGAATTCCAGTCCTCCTTTTGAACTTCTCCAACCACCCACGCCATGCCTTAAACTCCTTAAACTTCCTTTAGTTTTAATAACGTGGTGATTGTAGCTGCATTACGGCCATATTCTTTGGTGAGATCAACCAATCGCATCCCTTTTTCATGCTTTTCTATGATCTCTTGCTTTGTTTGTACGGACAAAAAAACTCTTTTCTTCTTTACTTTTGCTCTTTTCTCCGTCACTTTCTTGGGGTCCATAGTGAATATGTACTCAAAAAGTTATTATATTTGCGCAAAACTATCAGATTACCTCAAGGGTGGAGTGCCGAATGCCGAAGACACTACATAAGCACCGATCTAGCTCCGAGGTGAAGTGGCATCCCTCTTAGCCAATGGGATGCTTGGAAGATGCCGGGTAATAGCCAATGGCAGAGCAGTTATGAGAATGTTGCATTCAGGAACCTGTGGGAGATTCGAGAATCAGCCGATACAGTGTTTTTACATTACGTAAGTCGAAATTTCTTTCGTAAGTAGAGGCAATATTTTCCGGCTGAGAAATTTCGTAAGTAGAAAATTTCATAAGTAGAGACGTTCGTAAGTAGAGGTATCACTGTAGTTTAATATTCCCTCAGTATTCAGGGTCTGAGTGTGACTAGAAGGCTTTAGGCTGTGGTCTGTAATGAAAGACAACTGAGACAGGCTTGCAAAGAAAAAAAGAGTATCTTGATGTCAAACATGTCTAGAATCAGCATGTGATATAAAAAAACAAAAAAAACAAAAACACTGCTGCTTCTCTAGATATTTAATTATGGCACCGGAGCTCATTCGCCACCCTATTTTAGCCTTGCTAACAAGGCCAGCAGAGATCCCAATTATTACAATTGCCAAAACCACTTCTCAAGGCCAGTCTTCAAAAAATTAAAAGTGAGCCGCAGAAGCCCCCCCCCCCCATTTAATTAATCGGTGCAGCCCAGTGTAAAGGTCTGTGGCAACCCCAGAGGGGGAGCAGGTTATAGCGGGTAAGGAGCAACACCTTGGCTATAGTGGAGAAATGAGGCTAAGAAATCTGTTGACAGTCACCAACCTCATTAGGGGGGGGGGGGGGCAGTCAGAGGAGGGCTGTAACAGTGCAGTCTTCTGGAATGTGTCTCCAGCGAAACACTGGAAGGGCTATGAAGCCTGCTGGTGCGTTGTATAGCCATGTCAGGCCCCAGAGCGAAGCCAAAGCCTGTTTGTACCACCGCGCTGTTTTGACATTAATTATCCTCCTCCAGCCTGCAGACTGCAGCTCATTGCTACAGCTGCTGAGAGCTTGTTATGTAGCGGTGTAAATTTTTTCCAATTGTTGGTTTTCAAAATGTTTTCTTGGAAGTATTTGTTTCATAGAAGGTAAGTTTTGCAATTTTTTGCCTACTTCTAGAATTTTTTTTATTTTTTTTTTTTGCTTTCATAATTTCCTGTCATAGCCTCTCTTTAGGTTGCAGAATTGCGTCTGATATATGTAAAAAAAATTTGTTCACAGCTATGCCATAATATGTAACCATCCCAGACAAATAGTGAGTCTGATGGGATTCATGCAGTGATGCAATGCAGACTGAGACAACCCTTTAAGAAAAGTAAATGTGTCTGAGCACAGCAGACATTAGCGGCTCTATACTGCTGAAAACTGGCCGGCCTCCCAGAACTAGAGATGAGACTGCCACAGCGGTGGCATCCTGCAGCTCAGGTAATGTGAGATAAAACTGACATAGCAATAACATTTCTGCCCTTCCTAAATGGCTGCGGAGGGAACGAAGAAGCAGACGGCATGGCTGGGTTTGGTGCTTATTTATCACAGACTTCAAATAGATTAGTTGGAAAGGGCTACGGCTTCCTCATATCCCGAGTTTAACTGCTGCAAATCAAATAAATGCCGCTTCACTCCAGAGGAGAGACATCGCCGGTGAATAACCTGTTGCAGGATAAAAGTAGGGTGTAATGAAGAGAGCCAGACATTCATTCTTTCTTTTGTTTGAAGTGAAAAATAGTGTTGTGATGCTCCTGGTATGCAGGAGTGAATACAACAATGCTTCATCACCCCCAAAAGAGAGAAACATTACACTACTCACTTCACCTGCTCTGTCCCGAGAAGCAATTTGAAATACAACCTGTGTCACCCTGCTGTCAGAATAGGCCGAGCACAGAGTAACGTTTATAAGAACTGCTATCTGTGATGCAGAGGTTCATAAAAAACAATGAGCTCATCAGTAGCCTCATATGAACAACTGTACAAAATGATCGAGTTTATATATCCCAAAGAAAACCCCAGGAAGATAAATCTCTACATCTTTCTCATAATAATTCCTTTAGTATTTTTTCTCAAGGAAAAAAAAAATGCATTAAAAGTAGAGCTAAGATATTGGAGACGCCATAAATGGAAAACATTTAAGAGAATAAAAGTGGCAGAGATGAAGTTGAGTTCTGTTTTAGTTTTTAAATCAGTTTTAGTACGGTACCAAAAAGTCTGCCATCATCTTCTGGAGAAAAACAAGACAAAACAAGAACAAAAACCACAAATATCATGTAATGACTAAAAATGAAGGATAATGTTCTACCACTTTAACAAATTGTAAAACAGCTGTAACAAATCCAAAGCATCTTTCTCATTCTGTGGTTTTAGGTTATTTGTTGTAGCTTCCAGTGACTGACATCATCTGAACTAATCGTCAGAGACTCTTTCAGTAGAAACTGAATTCATCACAACGCAGTCACGAACAAACTTGTGCAGCCTTGCAATCAGAGATTTTACTTTAAATTTAAAGAAAGACTCTGTGCTGGTATGTGGAGGATGATTCCTGAGAGAAAGCCGTTAGGCTGTTTGATGACGATAAAGAATTTAGTGCTGGTTTAAAAAAAAAAATAAAGAAGAGTGAGCTGTTGTTAGCTGACAAGCTGAGCACCACTGGTTTTCAGTGTAGCTTTGGCAGCGGTTGATTTCCCAGAATGCAACAGTCTCTGACTTTAACATTGCACCACTGTGACCCCAGATTTTCCACATCTATTCACTTTTGGGAGGCCGTCGGCTCTAAAAGGATTTTAAAGGAGGCCATTATCTCAGCGGAAAGATTGTAGTTTGTTTTAATTTGCTTTATGCTGCCTGGAAGACAACCGGATAATTATTCCAATCATTTATAAAGGTAAGTGGCGATGACGTTAATATCTGGGTAAGATTTGTTGTTTGGAATGCACTACTGCAGAATCTGATCATTATTAGAGTTTAGCTGTAAATAATTTGCTAATTGGTTCAGATATATTCAGTAGTCACGATCAGAGGAAATTCAGTAATAGTTCTTGTTTATATCCCTAATGAGGAGGCCATTTGCAAAAAAATTCCCTCTATACACAAATTCACAGCCATGCGAGGCAATACCTTCTACTAACATAACGTGACATGCTAATAATGTTAAAGAAAAGATGGTTAATTGGGGTCTAGCTGCATATTTTTTACCCCCAGGGCAACGTAGCAGCACAATTAAGCTTTTGGCAGCGTTGGCACATTTTAACCCTTAAAAAAAGTAATTTAAAGAGAACTTTATCGAATAAAATAAATTTGTTTACCAAAATATAGGGAATCAAAAGACTTTCAGCATTCGTATGCAACATTTATAGCATTCCATTCTGTGTTAAATAGAAAGGATAAAGCAGTGAAGTGTGTTAGTAATCATCACTCTCTCGTCACACATTTCCTCTCGTGGCATGCACATTTTCCTGTATATTTTCAAAGCGTGAATGAGTGAATTGTTGTGCTTTTCCATCCACGGTGATCACGGCGGAATATTTGGAATCACCTTCGGAATGAGGTAAAAAGTCCTACACAGTGATACCGATGGATGATATCAGACTCGGCTGAACTGAATTCCTCTCGCGCTCCTGGTGTCAAGTCGCTCTGTGTCCAGGAGGCTTTTCCGCCTTGCTGTGTTTTTCCCATTTCAGGAAACACAAAGAGAATAGACAAAAATGGATGCTCATTGATGTTTGAATCATGTTTTCCAGCTATGGTTGAGAGAAGCTAAGTCTGGAAGTACACCTACACCATTGCACTGCACTATAGTGAACAAAGAGACTAAGGTATGAGACTGTGTTGTTTATGCTCGACTTCGCCAGGAAAATTTCTCTCAAGCAATATCATATCCCATGATGACCTTGGCTGAGGTCTTACGACTTACTATAAATGCAAATAGCATTATTAGCGTCATTACTGTTTATTACAAAGACACCACAGGCCACACTTCACCAGGGCGCAAGGGTGTTAATACTATTTAGACAACATCGCATTTAAATGCAGAAATATGCAGCTGAGGATGAAGAAGGGGTCCCAGCAGGTTATAACGATAGACAGATGTTGCTTTTCACACTCGCCGTTCCTTCAGACGTCACACTCGGGTTAACTCATCACGTGTCGAGCCCTTTTGTCCTTGAGTTGCACGCTGAAGTTAATTTACAGCTGGTGAGGAAGCGTGCCCCGTGAGCCCCAATCACACCCCAATCACACCCATTAAACCAACATTCAGCTTTCTGATCGCAAAACTGCCCGGTCCAACGAGAAGACGTTCCCCGAGTGAAATCCTTCAATCCCTCGTAAGAGAGCACAGGCAATAATTGTTGGGCAACCCATCTGATTTATTGTTGCGGTCGATTTTTCCTGGCACGGTTGTAAAATACTCCCAAGGCCTGCCTGTGAATGATGCAAAGAAGCATCATCATCATCGTCATCCCACATATACGTACTTTGGAGGTGTGTATTTCTGACTTAATATTACAGCATGAATATTTCATCTTGCTTTGGGTTTACCAAAAAAAAGTCTGGGGCGAGGGGGGGGGGTGTTAAAAGAATATTTCAAAATATTTAAAGGATCACCCATGCATATCTAAACTCATCTCTTGTGATGTGAATATCAAACGAACGCCACAGAGATGGGGACGTCTACAGATGGATTATCTTCACAGCATTGGTGCATAGAAAAAGGGAAAAAAAAGACTCAAACCTAACCCGATATCGCTTTGAAAGCAGTGATTGAGTCCCTTCTTGGTTTGTGCTGATGTCAGAGCCACTCTCAAGTTTTAAATATCAGCCGGGTCAATACGACGTTGAAATAACAAAATAAGGCAGTAACAGAAAAGGTGGAGGAATACAGCGGTCTCATTTTAAAAATATGACACAGATGGCTTGATTCAGTCAAATTCGTGATAACTATAAAAAATCCTTTTACCACAAATCAATCCTGAACCATAAAGTCAGATCAACTCTTTAAGAGCTCGATGCAGATCCCACATAGGATCAGTACTTCCCCCATGCAGAGCTTATATATACTACAACTTATAGTATTTAAATTTATGGCTGGCAAAAATGTACAGGCTGACGCCATCGCTAAGCGGCATTTATGAAAAGGGCACTTAGAGAAACGGGGTATTATGAGGGTTAACCGGTTCTAATGGCTGATGTTCTGCACACTGTAATTGTGTAAAGGTTAGAACAGACAGTCGTCATTCATCACGCATCCTCGCTGAACCACAGCTGCTTACCTTTTGGCTCATGATTATTAGTAATAAGTGGAAAATTTAATATAAATTACACAAGAAAATTGTCTTCCAAGGGCAAAAGCTCTGGGTCTTACCTTTCCTCTGTCATTTACCCACTTTATTACCATGAGAGAGTGAGCTGTTGAATTATGGAATTCTACTAATTCACATATTTAAATGTGAAAGCACTTAATGTGAAGCATGTCACATAATATATTACATATGCAGGCATATAAAAAAATAAAAAAACACCCATTAATCGTCCCTCGAATATATGTGTGTGCTCCAACTTTAAGCGTATGCTGGTGCTGTAGTTTTGCCTCATTTCATTATGGCAATAAAAGCTGCTTTGACAATAATTATTTTAGATCTGGTTTCTGATTTCAAACCATTTTCTAGTATCTTATGTCCCATGTACCTACATCACTAGGTAACAACAAAAAAAAAGAAGAAAATTCCTTGAATGAATTCTGCATCCGCAGCAGATGTGACAGAAATCCAACTGAGAGTGAATTTGTGTCAAGCTTCTGGACCATAACATCCCTCGCTGTGTACTAAATAAAACACCAATCAGTGGTTTTCAAAGTGGAATCCAAAGACCCCCAAGGGGCATTTCAGGTGTTCCCAAGTCTCTCCAGCAAAACAGGGAATCATTGATGTTCCCTGTAACTTACTGAGTACACTTTCTGTAGTTTAATACAACTTCTAAAAAGCAAAAATTCACAGCAGATGTGGACCCTGAGACAAAAGTTTGTCAAACAAGGATCTGTGTCTGTTTAATGATCCTTGATATGATTAAGTTTGAGTTGCTCAGCTCCAAGCCCAGACTCCTACCTTCTGCAGGTCACTTGTGGCATCTACAGTTTTTAGGTTCCTAGCTAGTGTACTTATTTCACGTACATTTGACTCCTTGAAGCAAAGAAAACAAACTCAAAAGTATTCAAAGCCACTGAAACAATGGATCCACCTTTTTTTTTTTTACTTGGATGCACTCCAGAATTTGATGGTTTTGTTCTTGGCAAATGCCCCCATCCTTCAACCCAGTTCCACAGTAATCCATCAATTGGTTTATAAAAATGAACAAATCAAGGTAGAAACTCGGTGACTGCAAACCTCCCAAAGGAGGAAGTTACGCTACCCCATTATGTCATTACATCTAAAAGTAACAGTCTCATGATAATTAAGCCTTTGTAAAGTACAGTTTTCTTCAAAATTAACCATTTGAAGACGTCAAATATGACACTTAAATGAGTCTATATAACAGCATTATTGTTATCTCAAACATTATACCTTTAAACATTCTGGATTTTACCAGAGCAAACTTTTTGATCAGTGGTACAGTAGTGGGTTCAGGGATGCCATCATATAACTTTTTCTACAAGCATTATACCTGGAGTTTGCATCTTGTAATTGCCCGTGTCTCACATTTTGAAATGATATTTCTCCTCTGTAACCGGATGATGATTGAAATCACTCCTAAATTGTAATGAACTGTTCCATGGCCCGTGACCGTCCTGCTCAAATGTGTTTTGATTTCTTTTTTCAAAACCTGTTCTTTTGTAAAATAAAAAGACAAAGTAAAAAAAGAAACAACTTCCATTCATGCCATGTTTCCATTCATTTCTCGTTTCCCCTTCATCTGACATACGTCAGATGCTGTCCTGCCCTGACCCTTTTGCTATCAGCTTATTCCTTTCACCTGCCTTCTCTCCACTCACCTGCAGCCACTCCCCTATCAGTCTCCACCCTTTATATACCCTGCTTAGTCCTCAGTTCCCTGCCAGATTGTTCTGTCCGGAATCCAGAAAGACTGGCAGAGGAGAACCCAAAAGCATGGCAGACAAACAGGTGGGTCGAGAGTTTCAGAAAGTTTAATAAGGCAAACAAGGTTCAGATAGCAGGTGAATCGGTCCAACGGGCAGACAAATTAGACGAGAGGCAGACAAACAGGCGGGGTCAAAGATTCAGGCAGGGTTAGACACATGCACTGGTCAGACCAGGCAGACCGATCAGACAAGGGGCAGGCAAAAGGCAGGGTCTGGAGATCAGGCAGGATCAGAATAGGGGTCAAAACAAAGTTAGGTAACAAGGCTGGAAGGTCAGGGTGAAACAAGGGAGAAACAAGACATGAACTAAATATTTATTTGTCAGAAGCTCTGACAAAATATTAATGCAGTGCATAAAATGGAGTAGTGGCAACTCCATGTTATTAAAGTTTCCTTATTTTGTACTTTACAGTGTGACATGACAAAATACACCGTTAGTTGATGCCAGCTGGAACCACACAGCAAAGTGTTGTTTGGTTTGCGGCTTCTATTGGCGTGAAATATTCCGGCTGTGCCTTCCAAAATCCTCACAAATCTCTGGAAATAGAAATGCTATGATTGAGGTCTAATTAGGTTTAGCGTGAGATCATAATTTTGACTGTCAATCTTGTAGAAACTTTGTAATTTGGTCTAAAATTATTAGTTCAGCTTTGTCCTCCTGGATTTTATGGTAAAAAGTTGTTAAAGTTTCAGCATCTATTTAGATGCTGAAGAAGATTACTGTTGCCTTGCATAATCTGTGCATTTTTGGTTCGCAATCTGAGCACTTGCTGTCTTGTTTGAAGATCTAAGCATCGACTATTTACCCTGTACAGATTGTAAACTATCATACAAATCCAAAATCTCACCAGCATTTTATTTAAAGTTAAAGTTTCTTGGTACAATAACATTCCAACTCATTATTGTGACAAACCTTTTCAAAGTTTGTATGTCATTTTAACAAGAAAAGTTTGGTTCTAGGATGAAATACTATGGTTTGTCTCAAAAATGACAAAAATGTCAGCGTAACATGAAAGCACTGTATCTCGCCATGATGGGAGGGGGGAAAAGAAAGAAAAGATTTTTGACTTCTGTGACAATAGCAAGTTGAGGAAATGTCAAGGATTAAAAAGGTACTTTGATTGCTGTGTCTTTTACTTCCCTGAAGCCTGCTACCCACTCAAACAACAATCACACCGGAGTTAAAAAAAAAAAAAAAAGGCAAATTTAGTGTGCAAGTTTGTGTAGCTTTTCTTGTGTTGTTTGGTCATCTCAGCGGATTGGGCAATTCTTTACAAGATTAGTGACTGTCGATTATAAAAGCATATACATTTCAGATGGAGTTCTCATGAGCTTATGCTGACATTATAGCAAATTCTATTGCACAAGATTTCTTTAGTGCGATCTCACCAGCTGAACAACTTAAGACAGAGACAGTAAATGTTCTTGATTGAGTGACACTAGAAATAAAAGGTCAAATTAATGAGCACCACAAAGGCTTGGATTTTATCTTGTGCAAAGTCTGAGATTAATAAGGCGGCAACATTGAATAGGCTATTATGATTCTATCAAGCCTCATTAATGTATCATTATATTACCAATACCATTTGGAAGGCGTCCTTAGTACAGCCTTCACTATTGCCATCCTCTTTCCACAAGAAGTCTATTGTGCAATTTTTCACCCAGCCTGCCTATTGATGCCTCCTACACCATCCAGTCCAATCTTTTCACAGTAGAAGCCTTTAGTGCTCTCTATTCTGATAAAAATCTGGATGACACCTTAATAAAGACTGGATGACCTTTCCCTCACAGCACAGATCCACATACCTTACTCTCTGGCGTAAGATCACACCGTGCTTTTGTCTGTATTATGATGATCCTTTTTCCACGTCCATGAAAGTGCATTAGCATCGGCCCAAAATTTGCCCACATAGGTGTGTTGCACTTGTTAGGTATGATACATGTTGCCTCTGTATTTGCTTGGGGTGGGTGGTAATAAACTGATTTTCTGACATCAGAAAAAAATGCATATTTTTTTTGATTTATGCACTTATTTCATCTGAGGTGTTTTTAAACTGCAATGCTGTATTTATACTATAGTCCATCCCAGATGACACTGGGTGGGGTGCAGCCAAGAGAAGTTTTGAGTGCAATGGCTTCATAATATATAATAAAATTGTAGATTCTCTGGCTTATCTTTAAACATCATGAAATGTTAATATATTTACACTTCATACTCATTGATTCTAGATCTGTTTTTCTGTGGGTTGCAGCACTTACTGTACTTGTTTCATGGATTTAACGCTGCAAACATTTGAGTAGAGTAGCGTAGACGACGTGATGGACTTCCACTCCCATTGCAATCCTACGAGTGACACAAACATTTACTTTGATATCACTTTGAGACGGCCTTACAATAATAATATAAATAATTTAAACAGATGAAAACAGAATGATAGAAATAATGATAATACAGCGAGACATAGTGGTAATACAGTCTTCACTTTGCAATGACTCATTCACGTCTGAATCAGTTCAGATGAATGCTTTCAACATTCAATATGAGTGCTAAGGCTTGAATAAAGAATAGAAACAAGGTGTCCTCCTTTTTAATGGACAAGGTTGAAATAACATCATCAACTTCTGAATAAATGTTTATTGGAATATGAGCACAGTTCCAGCCTGGTGCACAATTATATTGCGTTTTTGTAATCGGGCCTTTGTTTATGTATTAGCCACTTTAGTTAGAATGACAAAATGTAGCATTTGTTATTGCAATAATTACTACTTTATTTCCTAATTGCAGAAAAAATTCTGAAACACAGTCCAGCAAGATTTTACAGAATTTATTATGACCGAAAAAACAAGTTTTCTAATTCTTTTAAAAATATAATTTTTTAAAAATGTATTCAAGCTGCCATGGATGGATGGATGGATGGATACGATTCACAATCTTCCATCATTAAAACCCTATGGTTTTTCTTTCAGACTTTCTGGTAACTTCTACTCTCAGATATTTTCTTCCAAAGTACGCATCTTTGGATTCTTCAGCCTTTTTTTTGCATTGTCTCAAAAAGGCCTGCAGATAGATTTGTGCTACATCTGTGTTGTTTTGGCTGGCTCTTTTCACCAGGTTTGCCAAATCTTAATAACACAATCCTGCCAATTCAGTGCTGAAAATCCACCTACTGCTGTACAAACCAGCCTAGAGACAAAAGAGCTTTGGGCTGCCCTATGCGCTCCTTGTATACTTAACACACACAGGGCTTTTGTGTCTTAGCTGCTGATCTGATACATTCTCAACAGACTAATGTGGTATATATCAAAAAAGATGTACCGGGTGTCACAGTTTGAGTTTCTCCAGGAGGCAAGAAAACTAAAAATCTCATATTCCCTTAAAACCATTCAAATAATAGGTGACACATTGACAGAGGATGATTTAGCAATAGTCACTTTAGTAGCGTGGGGTAATACTCGGTGTGAATCATCTCAAAACATCCCTGGAGGGGTTCGAATCTTATTAATCAAATGTGTATTTTATTTTTTGTTTAGTCATCAGTGGTCTTTCTGTCTTGTGGTGTTCCTGAAGTCTCTCTCATTCTGGAAAGGAGATTAATCATTTACAAATGCAAAATTCATTATCTGTCTTTATTTTATGTTTTAACGGCTTATTTATTGTAGATCATTCGCTGTATCTACAGTCTAACAGTACTTTTAAGACTGTAAAACTGTGGTGTTTCAGTTGTAACTGTTATTTTTACACATACTGTATCTGTGTCCCTGTCCTCGCTCCCTCTCTTTCCACATATATCCTCTCCTTCTTCCATCTATCACCAACCTTGAGTCTTTGATGCTCCAGGTTTCTGTCTGTTCAAGGCGGTTCATCCTCACCACTCTCTCTACATTCGTGCTCATGCAAACATACTGGACCTCTGCAGAATAAAGAGTTGGTCTTGACCTTCTGTTCCTGGAAAGTGTGTTGTACCAACCTTTTGTGTGTGTGTGTGTGTGTGTGTGTGTGAATAACCTGACTCCACTTGGTTAGACGTCTTCATCCCTTCCCGTATTCGCTTCTTTCCAGACATATCAGTAGGCCAGCTGTTGTTTCAAGGCAGACAGCTCATTAACTTGAGAGAAGTAATGGAGTCTGTGATGATGGTATTAGACCTTACATATTGTACACACAACAGATCGCCGCATGTAGGAACAGACTAGTTTCATGAGTCCTTAAGGATTTTATTTTTAGCTACAACCATGCCAAATTCTTTTCTCTTCATGTACTTTCTTTGATTTTATTTTTTTCCCTCTTAATTCCTTGTGAGTTGATTGATTATACGTCGAGTCCCAAGCTTGGATGAATTAATGCTGATGCAGGTAAAGCCAGGTAGTTAGTGGCACAGGAGGTGAGAAAAAGGCCAGTGTCAGGCTGATGCAGCTGTCTGGAAGGTCCGGCTGTCCCAAATTCCCGACCTTGAGCAAAAGATTTAGGCCCTGCTCAAATATCACCCATCACCCTGACTGCAGATGCTAATGGCTCTATCCTGATGTACTTGTTAGTTAAGACCACCGGCATCTACCGCTGCAGAAGCTTTTATAGTAAGTGTCCTGACGGTGGTCTAGCAGCTATGGCATCGAATAATGGAATAACTGAAGTTGTCAGCGGTCTCTCCGGTCACTCTGAAACAGATCCCAAAAATTAAGAAAAGTGCTTATGCAGCGCAAATGCTGTTGGCGAGCTCGTGTGATGAATTGGTGGACTATTTTCAGCTGCGATCCCAGCAGTGCGACTGGCCCCGTGCCACTGAGGGGGTTGGCCTGACAGCTTCAGATGTGGCCCCGGGGCCAGAGGGAAGGGAACCGGGAAAAGCAGGGCAACTGGACTCGCAGCGGGACCACGGACGTCTCTCTGAAGTGGTTCCTCACGGGATGACAGATGGAGGGTTACGTGAGCAGGAGCTGCATTCCCACAGCTCAGTCAGCCACTCCAGAGGAATCAAACAGCTGTGCTTTGAATCATCCCCCAAATTGTCTGGCTTCTGTCAGGGAAGGTCCCACCAGTGATATCGAAATTTGCTCTTCCAGATGGAAAGACAGACAATGAACAATATGTCCTGGTGCACTCCGTGTGACAGACTCGTGCCTACCACAAATAAAGCAGCTGGGTAGAGAGCAAATATAGAACAGCAGGGAGGATGACAGACCTGACGTGAATGGCTTTGCATCTAATGGACTGTTTTATCATCACTGTGATACGCCAACGTGTGCTACATGGACTTGACATCATTCCCTCGAATACCTCGCTACACTCTCACTGGGATCAAATCGGCGTCTTTAAGTCGCGTAGTTAGCGAACAGCAATAATTAACGTCCAAGAATGAGTCGTCCACTGAGAGTGGAGTGGCTGTTCCTGATGTTATAAATCCCATTGAGTTCCCACCTTCCCTCTCTCAGTACCTGTCAACAGCTAGTCAAGGGCACGACATGTTTCACATTATACCTGACACGCTGTGTATCTGTGCTATCTGTGTGTGGGTGTTTTGGTTTTCTATCTCAAAAAAAAAAAAAAAAAAAAAGATTTAATGAGGCACACATGGCCCTCATTCATAATGGAAGGAGGATTTCATATTAATTATGTGGAGGTCTCAGTGTCCGGGGTGATGTCGAACAGCTGTAGAGATCCAGTTACTGTTGCATAATGTATGATGTCTCACATTTATTTAAAAACCCAGAGAGTTAAGACTTCATTGTTAAAGCTGTAAACAACAAAAAAAAAAAAAAAATGGCACTGAGTTGCTAAATAATGAATCCAAGCAACAAAAGGAAGAAAATGATTTCCAACTGAAGTATCCAGTTGGGGTAATAAGTGGATGTTAGTGCAGATGATTCAGGTTGCAGGTTAAATGTGTTCCTTGTTTGTTCCTTTGGTGCAGGAAGTCACTGCTAACAGTCATTTCTCAGGGTATGATCGTCTTTTGTATGAGTTAAATACAAGTTGCAACGACAGTAGATAATTAGTGACATTTAAAAGGCTGCCGGTAGATTCCGTTCCCATTTGTCAAAGTGATAAAAGTCATTTATTCTTGCTTGCACACAGGTAAATATCCCTTTCAGTCGTGAGGCGACTTCCTGTCGTCATGGTCATTTGCGATCAGTCCTTATTAACAGATGACATACACATCATGCAATGCAAAACGAATTTACTAGGATGGAAAAAAGATTTTGGCCAAAATGAGAAAATAAACTGTAAACTAAAAAAAAAAAAGATCCAACAGGAAAGGTGAAAAAATCTTATTCCTCTGTGTCACAGAACTCAATTTTTGTCCAAAAACTTGCACAAACAGATCAATGAGCAACATTGTTGTACTTCTGACATGTAGGGATATAAACAATCATAAATGTAAGATTCTGAGATATCAATAGGCTCCCAGCAAGTCAGTACGGGAGCGGAATATTTATTCTTCTCCAAACTTCAAGATTTGTTAACAAGTCTTTGGTGTTTCTGCAACTTGGCAGCACACAGGACGATGTGGTGGTTTCACATTTTTTCACATTTTATCATGTTACACACTGTTTGTTCCCTTAGACTTTCTCTCATTATATTAAAAAAAAAAAAAAAAAACTTTCATTTGAGGATATGTAACATGGTGTGACACAATTATAACGTGCTTTCTTTTTCAGTGATTTTCTATCACTTTGATCTGCAGCACGGAATGGCTTGTGTGCTCGTCAATTATGTTTTCTCGTGGGATTTGCTGATAATAAAAAGATTAATAAAAGAAATGAAATTATTTTTGTCTTTGTAGGCTGCAGAAATATTTGACTACCAAACAATTCATTTCGAGCACCTTATTGAATTTGAAGGCATCACTGTTCATTACCATTTGATGGAAATGTCTCCATATATCCACTTCTTAACGTGTATTATTCAAGAATTTTGTTTTTATCTGCAGCAAACCATCTGGGCTTTGGATATGATTATTATTTGCCCTGCTTTCACTGCAGCGTGTAAAAAAAAAAATGACTGTGTGAACTTGGGAGAGACTTGAGTGAGATAATAGAGGGTTTGATTTCTAGTTTTTTAGTTTGTGTCAAAAGATCAATCACACAGGTGTGACAGCTTTTCTTTATGCATTGTGATAGATTTTCTGTTTCAGATACAAATTCCAGCCTGCAAATA
Source organism: Antennarius maculatus (assembly GCA_013358685.1). NCBI lineage: Eukaryota > Metazoa > Chordata > Actinopteri > Lophiiformes > Antennariidae > Antennarius > Antennarius maculatus. The sequence goes on along the minus strand of CM023609.1, from coordinate 23,354,133 downwards.
ATCATTTTGGAACAAAAACGCCTACTTACCTGTACTCCATGCACCTCTTCTTACACAATCAGGTTCTAAAAGACTCATCAGGGAAGGTAAACTCGGTGGTATTTTCGATTTATGTCATCACTGAGTCGATGTTAGGACTCATGAAACAAAATAGAATGGAATCAAAACATTGATTTTAACTCAGGTTTGACTTCAAGTAAAGACCACCTGCAACTAGTTATACTTGAAACCAATTGTGCACGAGACCTTTCAAATATATTACACAATAGTACGTGCAATAAAAGAGAAACGGCGAGATATTTTTATATTAAAAACAAGAAAAAATATCAAACTGAAATGCCTCTAGCCAGTGTGTGGGAGTAGGCCTTTCAAATTAAGGTTAACATTAATTCTAGCATTGCTTAACAAAGGTTTGTGATTTAAGACCTTGGACACCCACACAGGTGTTTTATTTCGTTATTCTGGCAGATTACATTTTTGACTCCTCTTTGCCTTGCTCATGGTCAAATTTGTCAGAGGCTTGCTCGGCAGGCAGTCTCTAAAATTAATTTGCTTGGAATAGTGACAAGGCTGTAAATGACCCCACGCGAATTGTTTGATCTCAGAAAAGAGACTGAATGAGGCAAAGTGCTAAAAAGGAAAATGTTTTTTCCCAGTGCAATATTCTAAATCAAGAAAGCACACGAGAATAAGTGCAATTGAATAAGGAAACCAAAAAAAAAAAAAAATGACTATGCAGAGAGGTACTTAGTTTGAGATTTTCTATCGACTGACTGTTACTGTAAATGATCTAGATGGTAAAAAAGAGGTTTGGTGTTGTGACAATATTCTAAAATTAATGTACTGTATTAGTTCATCATGTATTTGGTAGTATGTGATTACCCTTATCAGAAATGATTATGTATTTTTAATAGATATTTTACTTGCCATTGCTGATTTTCTAACATTACATCTCATTTGGGTGAGCAGATATAAATATTGTAGAACTTGATTTATAAATTTTAAAATATTTTTTGTAATTATTAATTTTTTTAAATTTTCATTTGTGTAGTATTTCTACACAAATGTAGAAATACGACACAAGTTGTGTTACCCATAAGCATTACTTTTACCACATGCATTCGTTAAGCTCTGTTATGATTATCATTATCATTTAGGTTTGCACATGTACTGAGGTTAATGAGATTTGGGTTAGTGCTCTGGCTCATTTAGTCATTGACTGAAAGGCCAGAACAGAAATAATATCCAGCCATCCCAGGCACCACCTACTTCCTCCACCATGTGGCCACTCACTAATATTCTTTTCCCGACTTATTATCCTTCGGGCACATAAGAGAATTTGATACATTGCACACTGTCACATAAGAGGTAAAATATTTATTTTGTTGGTTTTGCTCCCGGTTTCTGCTGTCAGGTAAGGCTGATGTATTATACAAAGGGCTGCACAGATGCAATGCATGACAGTGTACAACAAAACACTTTATGTCTGAAAGTAAAATATGATATTGATCGATGCTGTGGTGTGTTCACCTCTCGGTTTGCCATGGGGCTTGATAGGAGAATGCTAAGCTATCGTACTGGCAGCTCAACTGTGAAAAACTTATAGGTAATAAAGAAAATTCAGAAATCGAAGTCTTTGAGGACATTTACATGTTACATACAACTTCCAATGTACAATTTGATTTTTATAGTTAATAAAATAAGCCAAGAGTAAAGAGGCTGAGATGTGAAAGGTAGACAGGCAGCTTTACTTTAGTCTATCTTTAATATTTAGTCATGAACAGACACGGAGTCATCACCCGTTTTCTTCACCCAGATATTCTTCTTTGGGGTTATATGGGGCTGGAGTCTCTCCCAGCATGCACTGGTTGAAATCAGGAGAATCCAGAGGAAGCTACTCGGCATTCTGCTGGGGGGCAGTAGTGCAAACTACTGAGCTACATTGGCACCTCTGGACATTTTTAAATATTGTTAATTGGTTTTATTTCATCCATCTCTTGGCATACTGTGCCCTAGTTACTATAATGATGAATATGTGCTGTGCTATGAATTTCAGTGTGTCACAACATAATACAAAAAACCCCCCAAAAACAGCTGTTTCCATGGTGTTTTTATGTTCCAGAATCAAATCGAACACATCTTTGTCATGACAGTCGAAGCCGTTGTTTAAAGCATTTGTAGTTATTTTGTTTCGAATGAATCTTCCATCATACATTTCTACAAATTCACTGTACACATTTATCAGTATGGACAGTATTTGACCGCGTGACTGTTGATCAATCCCATCAACTAAATGATGACTTAATCAGGTGCTGAGACATCCAGTTTAAAGCAAACAAAGCTGCAGACACAGTTGTGGTAGTGGTGCAACTATAGTTTCATTGCTGAAAAAGGAAACTGCTCTCTTCTTCCTCAGCATTTCCTCAGACATATCGGCTTTTGCATAAATTACACTGTTGTTATATAAAAATTAGAACTGCTGTTCATTGCATGAATTTCACTTCACCTTTCATAGCTTTGATATCATTTTGTCAATTTGTTGGTTAAAGACTCTTTAAGTTGCTCATAGGCACCCCCCTCTGTCGGATGATTAGTGCAAATTGTACATTCTGGATGTGATGCTTTGCAACACAGTGAAGTGGTCAACCTCTCTGAATGGGGGGGGGGGGATTGCATGTTGTGTCCATGTGGACAATAGTTTATCTGGGTGCTCTGGTTTATTCCTTCATTCTGAAGACATATAAGTAAAGGGTGAATTTCCCATGGGAGAGGTGAAGGAGAGAATCGTTGTTTGTCTCTGTTTGTGCCAACCCTGTGATAAATTGAAGATCTGTCCAGCGTGCACCCTGCCTCTCAGCCAATCACAGCAGGGAGCTCCAGCCCTCTGGTGACCCCGCAAAGGATAAACAGCTGTAGAGGATGGGCGGACAGTTGGACGGATGAGAACTGACTATCAAGCAGCTGACAGAAATAACATATAATCCACAGATGCCAACATCCCCTCATTTAGGCTAACAAGGCTGCACATGCTACCTTCCTGGCTAGGTAACTAGCTTCCAGGGTTGTGAACTCTCTTAGCCCGCTTTCTCATGGAAGCAGGATTTGACCTGAGCCTGTATGTGATAAACAGATTCTAGGATCATCTCAATGAAAGATGTGAAGTTCACATCTTGTCTGTTTGAAATTTCCAAATCAAATTTTTTTTTTTTTTTTACTGTTCCATATGCCTCATGGTCTCCATGGAGATAGTCCACTTCTAAGTTGTATTTTGTATGTCCTCCAAATATTTTGAAAAGTTTTCATTTTTCCCCTTTTTTACTCTCCATAAAAGATAGCCATGAGAGTTTTGAAACTGAAGTGAAATTTCAAATGTTGCAGACCTTTTAAAAGAAAAGTTGTGTTAGAATTTGTTTGAAAGAAAAAAGAAGAAAGATGCTGAAGGGATCTGCGGAGGTAGACTGATCACAATGGGTGACCCATTTCATAAGTACATAATCATTCAGGTCCATTCTAAACATAAAAATACAGAATGGAGAAGAATTAACAAAACATGGAGATGATATGGACATTAAATTGAGGAATAGTCATAAAGTGTCAGCTTTAGAATTAAATAAATTTTGATGTATGTTTTAACCAACATCAGTGATACTCAGGTAATAAAGTTAATCTGTTTGCACTCCTTATATATTTGTGCTTACATGGAAACCAAACTTAACTTAGGCAATTGAATGAGCCAATAGAGTTTTTATCATTTCTACATCAACATCCAAACTAAAAAGCTTACAGGACAAAGACAGCATTTTTATTCTTTTGTAACAGCATGAATCCCAATATAAAGTGATAGTTTATGATATTGGTAAGAAACAGACTGTCCCCACTGCACAGACCATCCTGACATTATGACATCTACTAACTTGTATTTGGAGTGCGACTATGTAATGGAAAGCTACCTGCGTTGAGAGGCTCCGAGATGGATTCTGGGGGACACTGCATGTTGGTGTCGATGACGCTTACTCAGCACTCAGCGACCAGTAAATCAATGATCCTTTAACTGTGAATCAATCACAACTCACTGCTATTCTCACAAGACCAGCATAGCTTCATTACTGCTCAACAATTAAGACTGCCAGCAGAGTGACTGGTACACCGACTGCCGTGATTAATGCGACTATAAAACGGGAGGGGGTCCAATGAATGAAAATTTTGATGTCAATTAATTACAGACTAGGCATTAATTAATGGTAGGATAATGTTTATTGTTGGTTGCTTCCAACAATGTGAATGTAATTTGGACGGGCAGCAGCGGGGTATATGAAGATCAATTTGGATTATACCACGATGTAAAATTCTCCTTTTATTTATTGGAAATATAATTTAAACGGCGTGTTGACGGCTGTCTAGCTTTGTTGATGCTGCTTGGCCTCTGCAAATACTTGAAAATCACAATAGTGCTGGATCTGTCCTTTTTCCTCCTAAATCGTGTTTAAGTCTGTCACAAATCAGTGAGCCTAGTAATTGCTATATGTACTCTCTTGTGCCTGGCATCAGACGGTTTCCAAGCCCACTTTTGGGGGCTATGTACTGTTGCAATTGATGTTTTAGTAATCACTTATTGTATAACCTAATGCACAGCCCCAAACAAGATCCTAATTGAAAATGATTACTGGAATGATAGCATGTAGCAGGCAAATGGTGAAGCGAGCACCAAAAATGCAATGACTCAAGGCAAGATCACAACACCTACACATTCCCAGATGGCACTTTCACAGTAGGTGTTCGCAAATATAGTGAAACACCACACACACACACACACACACACCACCCATCTGTCCTTTGCTCTACATTGTAGTGTTTACCCCATTCTGCCTACATTTGCTCAGTTATTTATTAGTTTTTTTGCAATGTGCGTCATACCGGTGGCTAAAGTTAGCACTGTAGTACACTAACAACGTGACAGTTATCTGCTGCGGTGTCTGACTGTAATGAGCTTGATTTTATTTATTTCTTTTTGCACATTTGCATCCTTTATTATAAATCATAAGGGGACCCATAACCACACATCTCAGCTGCTACTTTCTATGTTTTAAAATTAAAACATGTTTGATCTAATAGACTTGCCAGATACATTTTTCACATATCACTGAGAAATATTATGAAAAAGTTGTAGTTAAATGTAAATGACAATTTTACGCATTTGAACTACTACCTTTTGCTACTACCTTTCATTGCAATAAACCTCCAAATAGAAATACAGAAACATGATTGATTCTGCTCGAAAACCCCCTAAACACTTTCAATAGAGCATTATAAAGAAAAAATGTAACTCTTACCCCTCTACCCGTAATTTCAGGTTAGCTGCATTTTTTTACAGCTAACCATTTAACATTTGTGGGTGTCGATTTTTTAAATTTTTTTATCTTGGGTTATGAATCCACCCCGTTCACCAGGACGGCATCACAATTTACATTTGAGTATCATTTACACGTGAATATAAAATACTAATGCTATTATTGGGACAGCCAATATAATGTCAGATTCAGGTATCAGAAATATTCAAATCAAAATAGCTTAAAGATCCAAGTTTGTTTGAAAGTTCTGTATTAGAAATACCACCTTTTGAAAGCTTTGATTAATTCTATCAGCTGAATAAATACTACATTTAATGAAAAATACAGACTGCAGAGTAAATATATTCTGTCTCAAGTACAGGTATAAAATGGTTTATAAAATATACACATTTAGTTTGAGGTATTTCTACTAACCTAACCTGAATTCATGGATTTACACCACACATTCATCGAACACCGATCACAGGGTCTATAGCTAACAAAGTTCCTACAGCTCAGTCAAATAAAATAACTCACTGCAGCCATGTGTCTATAGCTTTAAAACTAATCACAGCTTATACAGCCCTTGACCCCCGTGTGTAAAATCAATGGAGTGCCACTTTAATTTCCTTTGATGGAACAATAATTTTAAAATCCCAACCAATATGGACATTAAAAGGTGGGAAAGCCTCAACTATTGACCTCCCTTCAGCCGTAGCTTTCAGCAGTCATTAGGTTTTTATCGCAAATACCCGGTCATTCTCAGGGTATTTATCGCCAACAATATGACTGCTTTGCATCATACATTCAAGTGAGGAGGGGAGTTTGCTCCTGGTATTGCTTTACAACAGGCCCCTGCAGAGATTGAACACCCTTTTATCCCTTCGCCTCAAGTCGCAATCAGATAATTGTTTCTCAGAGCAGCTATTTGAGATTGCGAAACCATGTAATCCCCAGCGCCGCTCCGAAGGTGCTACAGTATAGCAGACACAACCACTCTAAGGGCCTCGTTGTGAAGTTGTTTCGGTGCTTTGTTTGAGTGCTTTCTTTAGTGTTTATTGTTGAGACAGGAAGTAAAATGCACGGCCAAGATGAGATTCTTTTTTTTTTTTTTTTTTTTTCAAACATTAGCTGTTTTTTGTGTTTTTAAATCCCAAAGGATTTTCTTGTGAGTGGATGGTGTCATATCTGTCAGCTTTTGTTGCTGCTATAGAAGCTCAAAAGAGAAGAGAGGCCTGATTTCCTCATCAATTGAGACTTTTGCCACTTATATCAAAAAAACCTTTCATCACATTTGCAACCCTACACTGCATTTATTGTTACCATATCGCCTGTCAGTTCTTTCCCTCCGTCATGTTCTTTCCACCCCATATGGGAATCTCTGTTAGCTTGATCCACTCAACCACTGGAGTGGGTTTCCTTGAATATACAGGCATTCTCAAAAAAAATTGTAAAGGAGAGAAATGAAGAAACAAGAAGAGAAAAGAAGACAGGAGAACCTTTTAGTTTGACCTTTGAAGACAGCCACTGTGAAATTACAGGCATGGCATTTCACCTAAGCCAAATTATATTTAGAAATGAACTTACTAATTGCAATGGAGAGCTCCAATTCCCACCTCTCATTATTTATTTCAGCAAACCATTACTCAGAGTGTAGAATTGATTGAAGTGTATCAAGGATTTTCTTTTTATTCTCAAAGATATAACCTCAGTGTTTTCTATTAGGCTGCAGGTTATCGTGCATTGAATGCCACTATTGTGTGATCAAGAAGGAAAAAAATGTTTGAATTTACATTCAACTTCAATTTTCCATCAGTGTTCTTGTATGATGTGTAGTCTATTAATACACTGAACAGACACTGGCTACTTTAAAAAAAATTTTTGCAGTTTAAAGTGTGGTTATTCCCTGGGGGCTATCAATTTTTCATGAGAGCTTTTTGGTTGCTGCCCTTAATGCTTTTTAAAAGCACAGAGGGACAAAAAGCTCTCCTGCACGTTGCTTTTGTTTGTTTCATTTAAAGTGAAAAATTTGCTGACCACCTGCAGAACAAATATTTAAAAATGACGACGTGGGTTAGCAGTAACACCAGTTGCATATAAATTACGTATATATTTCATTAAAATTGACTATGAAATGAAAACCTCATTGCACTTCAAAAATTTGTGAATGTCTTGAGGATTTTGATGAAGGTTGGTCTTTTTTTTTCAGTTTTCTGCTGCAGACAGAAAAAATTATAGCCTTCAAGTCAAAAGTCTAGTGACGAGACCACCATTTGCAACCAGCAATGATGGAACAGCACTGTGTGCTCGCCTTCAAGGTGTAGTTAAATGACTACCATTCAGCCCTACCTTGGGCTTTGTATCTGCAAGGTTGGCAAAAAGAAAGTTTGCACATGGAGCCAACCAAATGAGTTTGACAAAACTATGGAAGTAAAAAGTTCTGAATTATGTTTAAAATCATTCTGAGACATTTGGAGCAAAGTCAGAATGATATCGATTAAAACAATTACAATGAGACCCCACCGCCCCTTTATTTGGATCATTACAAAAATGCATACAGAGGGATGTTTCACGAAGGGCATCCGATATAAAACATTTGCCAAATCAAACAATCAAATCTATGACTTCCATACCGGATCCGTCAAGGCCCGGGTTAACAACGACCGGTATCGGTGCTGTTCACCTACAGGGTGCCAGTGGAAATTGGACTACTGTTGGTCGAAGGAGAGCGGGAAAGTGTTTTCGTAGGAAGAGAGAGAAGGGTAGGGTCGCTGAATGTTGGAACTATGACGGAAAAAGACAGAGTTGGTTGACATGATGCAGAGGAGGAAGGTAGACATACTGTGTGTCCAGGAGACCAGGTGGAAAGGTAGCAAGGCTAGAAGTTTAGGAGCAGGGTTCAAGTTGTTCTATCATGGTGTAGATGGGAAGAGAAATGGAGTAGGAGTCATCTTGATGGAGGAGTTTATTAGGAATGTCTTGGAGGTAAAAATAGTGTCGGATAGAGTGATGAGTCTGAAGCTAGAAATAGAAGGTGTGCAGAAGGAATGCAGAAAGAAAGATGGTGGTTGACTTTGCAAAAAGGATGGAAATGGCTATAGTGAATACTTTCTTCCAGAAGAGGCAGGAGCATAGGATGACCTATAAGAGTGGAGGTAGGAGCACACAGGTGGACTACATCTTGTGTAGAAGGTGTAATCTGAAGGAGATCAGTGACTGTAAAGTAGTGGTAGGCGAGAGTGTAGCCAAACAGCATAGAATGGTGGTGTGTAGGATGACTCTGGTGGTGAGGAAGATGAAGAGGGCAAAGGCAGAGCAGAGGATGAAATGGTGGAAGCTGAAAAAGGAAGAGTGTTGCATGACTTTTAGGAAGGAGTTAAGACAGGCTCTGGGTGGTCAGGAGGTGCTTCCAGATGACTGGACAACTACAGCTAATGTGATCAGGGAGACAGGTAGGAGAGTATTTGGTGTGTCATCTGGAAGGAAAGTAGATAAGGAGACTTGTTGGTGGAATGAGGAGGTACAGGAGTGTATACAAAGAAAGAGGTTAGCTAAGAAGAAGTGGGACACTGAGAGGACTGACGAGAGTAGACAGGAGTACAGGGAGATGCAGCGTAAGGTGAAGGTAGAGGTAGCAAAGGCCAAACAAGAAGCTTATGATGACTTGTATGCTCGGTTGGACAGTAAGGAGGGAGAGACTGATCTATACAGGCTGGCAAGACAGAGATAGAGATGGGAAGGACGTGCAGCAGGTTAGGGTGATTAAGGATAGGGATGGAAGCCTGTTGACAGGTGCCAGTAGTGTGATGGGAAGATGGAAAGAGTACTTTGAAGAGTTGATGAACGTGGAAAATGAGAGAGAACAAAGACTAGAAGAGGTGACTGTTGTGGACCAGGATGTAGAAAAGATTAGTCAGGTAGAAGTGAGGAGGGCACTGAAGACGATGAAGAGTGGAAAGGCAGTCGGTCCTGATGATATACCTGTAGAGGTTTGGAAGTGTCTAGGAGAGGTGGCAGTAGAGTTTCTGACTGGGTTGTTCAACAGGATCTTAGATGGTGAGAAGATGCCTGAGGAATGGAGGAGAAGTGTGCTGGTGCCCATTTTGAAGAACAAGGGAGATGTGCAGAGTTGTGGCAACTACAGAGGAATAAATATGGAGGCAACTGATTTGCTGTGGTGAACCTCGATTCTAAAATTGTATGGATTCTTTCCTGTTTTATGCCTACTCATCTAGTTTCATAAAAAAACCTTTGGAAAAATATCACAAGCAATCAGACCGTGAAGATCTATCACTGAATGCATAATCAATGAAGCCCTTCGTTATTATATAAGTTTTTTCAGATATATTGTATCAAACATTGCAAACAATATCACAGTGCATTATCATAAGCTAAGTAGGTGTGACTTGTAACAAGACAGCCTTGATGTTTAGTGTTATTATAATATATAAGGGCACAACAGCCTTTTTTAAACAATGGCAAAAGCATAATTTGGCAATAACAATCAATTACCATCCACGCTTGGTTTCGTCCTCTGCTCAGAATAATAGCTCAAGGAATTTGTTATCTCCAAATTCTGCAGATATTTGCAGTTGTTGCTCTGAGTGAGCAGCTCACTGCTCTTAGGTATCATCATGTCACACCACTGTCCTCCTGAAGTGGAGAGAGTTTCTGAAGTGGTACACACAAGTTACACATGCAGCAGTGAAGTCTTGTCTCATTATATGCACAAAATGCACTGGGCCCTAAAAACTACCACAATTCCCTCTTGTGTGAGGCTGAAAAATTCGTGCAGCTTGCAAAAACACACTGCATCTACAGCATATAAAGACCTGCAATACTGTGGAGTGGGGGTAAACTGATGCTGCAGACTCCATTGGGTGACAGGATGTAAAATGTGTTTTACTTCTCAAAACTGAACATAAAATATACAAATTTAGTAGGAAAAATGATCCGTATACGAGCTGCAGGGACTCCACTGTTTAATTAATCCTGTGACATACCGCTTTCAGTAGACCTGATTTGTATCTCTGCAGCACCCTGTGATTTGCATCAGAAGCATCTTGCCATGAAAGAGGCAGTGCAGACACCACTGTGATGTGAGATACCAACATTGATCACAAGTGTGGAGGCTCTGAAATGTTTATTTGGAGTTTTGTGTGGGTGTGATATTTGAAAATACCACCACAAAAATGAGTTTTTGTGTCGTGCTTGTGAATCATTGCAGGCAGGCATTTTTATTCAAATGTTCCTATTGAGGTAGTCATATTCAAATGCTAGAATACATTTTCCTTGATAACATAAAACAGCATGTAACCATCGTGATGGCGCTGAAATAAAGTGATTCAGCTCCAGGAAAAAGGAGTTTAATTTTTCAAAAATTTTGTTGAGCCTGCAATATGTGTTTATTTCTGAAGTGAAGTGTTCAATGGTCAATACAGCAGAGTCCCACACTCACTTCACATTCTTGATTTGTGCGCTTTGTGAAAAGAATCGAAGAAAAGTACCGGTCTAATCTTTCACAAGAAACACGAATAATGTCAAAACAACATGGAGTAAGTGGGCACGGCTTGTGTTTTCATTTAGTGCTTATGTAGACTTATTGTTATTTCCTCCTCCCTCTATCTGCTCACTTTTTCTGAGAAAAGAAAAAGCAGCTCTGCAGCAATGGCAGCAAGGCAGTGTGTTTTAACCAGTACTAATTTCACTGCCATTCAGTTCAACTTGTAGAGCTGTTTCTCTGTCTTAGCTTTCGCTGTGAATTCATGAGCACAGATCAGAGGGGCCATGATGGCCCCGGATCTTTGGGCAAAGATTGTTGTCCTGGCCTGCAGATCTAATCCAGGCCACACTGCTCCTTGTATGGGAAGAATAATGAGCAGATTCTTGACCCATGCTGTGGGCATGCTAGAGGCAAATCTGCTCTCAATGTGCTTCTTGAGAAATGAGGACTCTAAACAGGGAGTTTTCCAAGTGCACAGAGGGATTGTGGACATAGGGGAATATGATTAAATACAGTCTGAGTAGTGTTTGGATAGAACAAGAGGCTGGAACTGGTTTATTGCAGATTCTTTTGGGGGGAAGTATAAAATTTATTGTTTAACTGAGGAGCAACTAAAGCATCGAAATGTACCTTTGAAAGCTGAAGTTGAGGTATATTTAACAAAATATGGTGACATTCAAAATATAAAAATAGCCCAAACAACAACAAAAAAAAGAAAAAAATTAAAGAGTTGCAAGTTTTATTTTAAAAAAAGATTTCCTCCGAATACAGCATTTTTAATTCTACCCCAGATTCAATTCAATTTGTTTCATCCCTTTGTTTTCCAGAAGTTTCACCAAATGTCATCAGTCAGTTTTAGCTTTTAATAACTCATGCATACTTTACAGCTGAATGTCTTTATCATGCAACCTTGACATGAGCACTGTATTCTGCCCCATACAGAAATGTCTGCTCTGTTCTCTGTATGCTGCGTATCAAGGCTATGCAGAAGAACACACTATGTACAAAACACTTTTACATCTCTTTCTCTTGTCTTTGTCACTTGTGGCGAGACGCACTCGGTGCATCTGACCTTTCTGCACATTTTCTCTAAACTCATTTAAAACTCGCAGACAACTTTGCTCGTTCTTATTTTTATTCATCATAAGCGCTAGACGATGGTGTTTTTGCCACCGCAAACAAAGGCAGGAAGCGTAAAGTGGAACACACGAGGGGAAATCAACTTTCAAAAAATAACAGAAAACAACAAACCAAAGACAAGCGAGTCTATAAAGCGAGTTTTTGTCATGCATGAAGGTCAGTAAGTTGCTTCCAGATGACGTGATGCATTTTACTGACGAGTGTTTGAAGCAGTTCTAGCGATGGAAAGTTAGTGGCAATAATGGAGGAAATTTGTTCATTTAAAAATGGTTAAACACACTTGACTGCAGGGCGCCACAGTGGCACAGTAGGTACCAACATTGCCTCACAGCATTGGTTCAATTCCACCTTGGACTTCTCTGTATGGAGTTTCTATGTTCTTCCTGCACAGGTTCTATTTAGGTTCTCCAGGTGCATCCCGCCCCGGAAAACATGCAATTCAAGTAAAATTGCCCCTCAAAACTAAACGTGTGTGTGTGTGTGTGTGTGTGTGTGACTGGCCTTGCGATAAAGTGGCAAATTCTTTAAGATGGACCCCAATTGTGTCATCTTTAATAAAATGAATGAATAATTAAATTAACCACAACCATGAAAAAAAGAAATGAGTAAAAATCTCTCTTTTAGGTAAAAAAAGAAAAAAAAAAATTCTGCCACTAAGTACTGATACAAAATCTCAAACACATTTTATCGCACTTTGTAAAGTGGTAGTAGAAAGAGGTGTTTATCATGCTGGTGTTTTTCTGGTGTGAACAGTCGATCCAGTTGACGTGTTTGCTGGACCTCAGGGATGCACACGAGGCATTTTGGTGTGAAGTGCAAAATGTTAACAGAACTATCCAACTAAAAGGACCCTGAAAACAAGGTTCCTTTAGTCATTACTTTCTTACAGAGATGTGTTTGCACGTAAACAGGCTTGTCATTCCACATGAGAGACCTCTGTTTCTTTTCTTTTACGTTAACCATCCATCCTACCAGTGATGATGTTTTCCTTTATTGCAAAGAAATTCCGTTATGCTGATTCCACTTTCGTACACCGATCAAACTGCTCCTACACAGTCCTGATGATTTGCTATATTTTCTATGTATTAATTTTTAATGAAATATACTCAATCCGAGTTCTCCAGGATTTAAGACAGCCACCACATTTTTAGCATCGTACTGTAAATTCGAATAATAAAATGAACTGACTGCCTGTTGAGCCAAATATGACTGCATTAGGTTAACAGCTTGTTTTTGAATGAACCCCATGCAGACAGATACTGTAAATGTGCAGATATTAACATAAAGATTACAGGCCTGCATTTATCCTTGTACATATAACAGAAACCGGCAGCTTCCACAGTAAGAGGTGATGACAGCGCTGCGATCATGTGAATTTGGGAATATGTTTTGAATGCACTGCTGGGAAGCCTGGGGTTGGATGAGACGTGCCCTGGATGTGATTGATTGTGTTGTTATTGCTAAGGACTCTCTTCCGGCTGCCTCCGGGACCCTTTTCGATCCATCCACTGTCTGTTTGTACTGCTGCTCATAAATTTTACAGGCTGTGCTGGAGCCAACTGGGAGCTTAAACAATTGCTTTATTGATGAATTTTTGCTTATACAAGGAAGAGCACCACATCAGGCTGGAATGGTGCTTTTCACCTCAGCCAAATGAATACGGCTGGCCTTTTTTTTTTTTTTACCATTTTTTTCCATTTAAAACTGATAGATTCAGGGTGATAATAAGGTGAAGACTGCCCTTGAAGATATTTTACTGGTGTTCTTTATTTGCTTATTTATTTACTTTTAGCTTTAGGTGGAGAGTTGCAATAACAGATAACAATGTTTGCAAGGTCTAAGTTGTTTCATTGCCTTCCCTGTGGAGACATGAATGTAAAACTTTAAGATGTTCATTACAAATGAAAAAATATGACTTTTATCTTCCTTCTGTAAGAAACATTCATTATAAGAAGTAATTCAAATGCGATTCTCTTTATTTTCAAATGTTTGATTCTATTTATAGGTGCAGGAGGCCAGTGGGAGGAATGTTAGTAGGAGGATTATTGCGTTATTAGCCTTGTGCTACTAACCTATATTAGACAGAGAGCTGGAGAGGTGTGTCATTAGAGGAACATATTTAAACTGACACCAGTTCAAAAGCGGCCACAGTCCTGTCTTGAAATTGGCGAATAAGCAAGATACTGGCTGTTTCAAAGAATAAATATTGCAAGGAAAACATGTTTAATTCTTGCCCAGATCGGCTCCAGGTTCCTGGTGAGTCAACTGGGGGTTGGGGAAATGGAGTATTGAAATATTTATCAGAGTGTTGCATATTCAGCTAAGGGTCCTTTGTGCGTGCTTGTGTGATCTTTCACAACGCATTCACAAATTAAATATTTATCGCATTTAAATAAAAAGGCAAGTGCCATGTCTTGCCGAATGGGAATCCATGTGTGTGTGTGTGTGTGTGTGGATCTGTCTGAGTGCATGAGGGGAGAAGTGAATCCTGTGTTATCGGGGATGGTTGGTGTGGACTCCCGAGAGGCGGGGGTGTGTTGAGCCTGTCAGGATAGAGATATGAGTCTCACCTCCCTATCTACTCATTCACAGAGGATGGAATCAGCCTCAGCTTAACCAGAGCACTGCAGCGACTGAGGGGGCTGCAACAGACGAAACGAGCAGCGTGCCTGACCTGATGCTGCAATATACTGTTACGTACACAGCTATGTATCGAATCAATGACATACCAAAAGAAAAAGTACATGCATATCACATTTTGTGTTCACCTGCAATTCCTGATTCTTATTGGATTTCAGGAAAAAAAAAAAAAAAAAAAAAAGAAATCCTTTCTGGCTGCTTCCCAATTTCCTCCACACAATTAATCGCATTGGTTGGTTGATGTCTTGATTTAGAAGAAGAAGATAAGTGTATTATTTTGTATCAAGCTGCTAACAAATACATGCCTCATGCAAGTTTTAGATAAAATTTAATTTAAAGGCAATTTTATCATGAGAATTGTCAGTTCTTGTTAAATTCATTCATCCTCCAAACTGCTTATTCTGCTTTTACGAGTCACGAGGATTGCTGGAGACTATTCCAGCTGACTTACAAGCAAGAAGCGGGGGACAATCTGAGCACCACGCCAGTGCACCGAGAAGCCACATGAAAGACAAACAACCATTCATGCGCGCACACACACACACACACACACACACACACCTACAGGGAATCTGGAATGATCAATTTACCTCGAACCCGGAACCTTCTAGCTGTGAGGTGACAGCGCCATTCACCGCGCCACCGTGTCGCCCCCTTCATCTTAAATCTTAAGCTTAAAGAGTTAATATGCTTGAAATCTTTTCAATAGTAATTCATTATGCGTCTTACTTGTGCCACCCAAACAGGAAGTAGCTCGCAGTCGTGAGCATCTCTTTAAGAAAAAAAAAAGGCTACAAATACTGGTGTATGTGTGGTCAAAGCATGAAACAACTAACGATTATAATTAGGGGAAAATCAATTTTCCATTAAGCCACAGAAGTTACAAAATTTTTCAAAAAAAGTCTTTAATCGTTGATACCCGTTGCGTTTAGAAAAAAAAACCCAACAAAATCCATGAAAATATCGACAAGTGTTATTATTACACACCGAGTTGGTTGCATGCTCTCCCAGCTTGGTGTTACACTGATCCCTACAATCTAAATGTCATTTTACTACCTCCTTGCTAACGACACAACCAATAATCAACCTAAGTGCTTTACCACACGCTCAAACATCCAACAGCAGCAGGTCCGTTTTAATTACAGCGTGTTCATATCACATAATTCTGCTGTGTAAAATATTTACTTTTACAGCACATCTGTATGTTCCCTTCAAAGCCCAGCAAAGCTTTTGGTTGTTGGTTTTTTTTGGGTTGTATTTGAAGTATGGTTCCAGCACATGCTGTGAGAAGACAATAACACCGAAAGCCGAGTCAACCAACTGTGATAAAGACCTTAAAAAATGCCCCAAACATAATTAGTATTGAAACAGTCAGCATGTGGGGATATTTTATGTGCAAAATAATACCTCATCAACATCAACAACAACCATTACAACGTGAATGAATGCCCCTATTGATGAGCGCAGCCTCGCACAGAGCACGTCGTAAATCACCATATGATACCCCCCCAAACTAAATCAGTCTTTTTTTTTTCTTTTTTTTTTCCCCCCCACAGAATCCTGCATGACTCTCAATACAACCAAACAGACAAGCATAAACTCAGGTGAACTTTTCTTTCCGTATCCAAAAGCAGCTTTTCGACTCCATGATGGATGTTGAGTCAGAAAAAAAATTTCTCGTTGACAAGGACGGCCTTGCCAGAGAGGAATTGACCTCCTGGGGGAAGAGGAGGTTTGGAACAGCTCTGTCTTGAAAATGCAGCACCAGTTCATTAAAGGTTAATAGTGCAGTGATGATAAGTTATACCCCGGCGCCTCTCTCCTGGACTAATAGCTCTCTGCGCACATGCTGACATCTTTCTGATAGGATGGATGTTTTTTGACTGTGGAGAAAATGCAAAAGGGTCCGTCAGGGGGCCAATGCAGCAAAACAACCCTTTACAGGAAAATGCCTGACGTTCTCAGAGACACGATTTGCAACTCGAGTGATATGCGCTCTCATCTTTATTTGTTTTGAAGTTCGATACTTCCTTTTTTTGCTTCATATACTGGCATATTTGTGTGTCATAGATTTATTTTTGGTGGTTCACACAGTGTAATTTGTTTTAATTTTTGTTAGATGGAGGCAATTAGATGGTTAGATGGCAATTAGAGGGTTAGATGGAGGCAATTGATTGGCTGTGGCGACCCCTGAAGGGAAAAGACGAAAAGAAGAGAAGAATTTGTTTTCATTTTTGTGTCATAAATGTTTTCCAGGTGCTATGAGAACAAAATAAATTACAAAATGTTTGGTGTGATTCTTCCTTTTGAGGAAGAAGTAAACGTTACATCAATAGACAAGTCAATAAATATCCTTAGATTGAAAGGATAAATATCAGACGCAGATGTGTTTATACTCTCGCTCTAGGCAAACGCACCGAGCCTCAGAACGTTGAGACTTGGACGTTACTGAGCCGAGAAAAACGTCTTCAACAGCAAAAAAAAGTACGATAAAGGACTTTAAAGTAACTTTCCCTCTGGCAGCGATTACAAAGACAAATTGTTGGACCCCTGATGGATTTGTAATGTCAGACTTATGGAACCGTTATCTGAAAGTAGTGCACCATTTATTTTCAAGTGTTTTTAAAATGGAAATTGGTGAGAGATGGGACTCTACAGTGCTTAGATATTGGCTCTGGGGCAACCTAACTGCTGGCCACCAGCCAGTGTGATCAAAGTTTTTTTTTTTTTAAAGCGAGAGGATAAAGTTTTTGATAAACAGTAGAAATATTCATGCCTCGATATTAACTCCAGCCGTGGACATGCAAAAACAAGAAGTTGTCTCAAAACATGGCATGAAATGAAAGAATACTCAAAGTGCAACAGTTTCTCCTTCGCATTAACAACTTCCTCCGACTCTGTGTGGTTGAATGCAAATTAATTCATTAATATCAATGCTTAAGTATCAATAATATGTCTAATAGTGGCTTTTAACTACACGTTTGTCTCAATAATTCTAATATAATCACTTGGAGGATTAGATTTTGATTATGTCTCAGGGCGTCATTACACTGTTAATCAGGCTCAATGACCATTTTATCTCACTTCCTGTCTTATGTTCATGCTAAGAGGCTCTTTCTTGAGAGGGTGACTTACACTCCAGCTTACTGAAACGGTATTAGGAGTCAACACTCAAACAAAATGTGAATTTTGTGTGCAGTGAAAGTCATATCCTGTAATTATAAGATGAACAGAGGATATTTTATTCCACTATCCAATCTGAGTGGGACTTTTAAAAACTGACAGCTGAATAATTATAAAATTTTGTGAGACAGATGTTGTTCGCAGGTGCCGAACATCATAAAGAAACACCTAGACCTATTAAAAACAGTCTCATCCCTGTGGGAGCATCACCTGCTCTCTAAAGTATAACAGAAATAAGTTCCTGCATGTCTTTTTAAGAGAAGTGTGGAAATTTAAAAAAAGACCTGTTCTCCAAGTCGTTTGTACTTCTCAATGCAACAGTCACTGATATTGCTGTGACTGTTATTCTTGTGTTATCAGTTCATTTTACCCTAAAAGCTGTCAGCTGCAGATTGCTGGTCGTTTGCGAACTTTTTAATCTGAGGACAAAATCAGCATTGATTCCTGAAGCCCTGCAAAAGAACTCCAGAGGTCTGGGCCAAAGCAGATTTCTGTTTTCTTATTCTGGATTGGTGTTCAAAAACCACAAAAGAGGGAATTTTATTGAGCCTAGAGAAAACGAAGGGTGCATGTGACACGTTCATGAAACATGAAGCAGCTGAGTTTGGGTGGATGAAACCAGTCACCAACTGGAAAGATTGCCGTCTACATGTTAACGTATCCTTGACCAAGATATTAAACCCCAACTTGCTCTCCAGGTGCCGTAAGAGCTTCTCTACATTGTACTTTGCATAATTTTGTGTGACAAATCACCATTTAAATGGTGTTTTAATTAACTGAGCTATACAATTTTAAAATTTGTTCACGTTACTTTATGCCATGCATTACTTTTATCATATAAATATTATATTAGATTATTCTGTCAGTAAAGTAGCTGTAATATGCTGAACTCAAATGCTACTCAAACTTAAATTTATTTCATACTTTCTCAACACAACACTGACGCCAGATTTCTTTTCGTGTCCATGTGTTTATTTATGGCAAGAAGTGCACTGCTTGCTCTGCCAAAAGTTCAAGAGTTCTGAACTTTAAACCTTCCATGGACTGATGTCTTTAAGAGTACAGCCAATCACTCGAGGCAACCGTTGCTATCGTGCACTGCTGTCAGTAAAGGAAAAGGAAGAAGTAGTCAGAATTTTCAGAACCCAAAAAAATTAGAAACAGATACCTGCCATGACTGCTTGCAAAGTGAGATGTCGCACTGTAAAAAAAAAAAAAAAAAAAAAAAAAGCTGCTATCAGCTGTTTGGGTGTGAACTGAAAATGTAGTGATGTAGAAGTTATAAAAAAAATAAAATAAGATGCAATTATCAGAAGAAAGAAAAACATAGCAATGAAACAAAAGGATGAAAAGTGGAATTCTGCATCAAAACTAGAAAAGTTGAGAATAAAAAAAAAAATCTTCAAAATGGTCAGGCCAAGGCTGAAGAGCTCTAAATGTAAAATCTGATTCCCCTCAGTCTTGTAGGGTGAGCTGGAAACAGTCAGCAGGTTCCTGCCCGAGGAACTCTGGCTGCACACTGTTTGTTAAGAAGACAGCGGTTCTGATAGATCCTCAGAGGGGCGCTCGATGAAAGGGCTTTATAAGTAATAACTAAAACATTAAAGTGAATCTTAAAACAAATGGGCAGTCAGCGGAGGATCATTAAAATTGGAGAAATATGTTCTCTTTTATTGGTTTTTGTTTGAAGCCTATCTGCTGCATTTTGTACCATTTTGAAGGCTGCAGATTGAACTCAGATTTATACCTGTTAAAAGACTATTACAATAGTCCATCGCCAAGGAAACAAATAGACAAATTACTGTTTGAGTGACATAGAAACCGAGCATTGATCTTATTCTAGGCATTATTCCTATAGATACATCTTCTCCCCTGCTACTATAATATAGCACCGTCAAGTGTGACAGAGCGGTCAGATATGGAGCAGTTTGTGCTTAATCTTGCCTCCTAGAACTGAATATTTATGTAGTACTTGTTACTGTTGCCTGAATTGTGGTAGCAAACATGTTTTTCTCGCTATAAACGAGGCTATACATCTTCTGATTGCAGAAAACTAATGAGAGGTTGTCGGGGTGGATAGTGAAAATATAATTCGGGCAGCATCATGTTTCCCTCCGAATGTATTTGCTGTTGCATATTATTCTGATATAAATGTGATTTATTGGACAGCAGGGGATACTTCATTATAATGTATTGGATGAACTGTCTAATAACTGTCATAATATTTATGACTGATGAATATGAGTCCTATATGGGCCATATAGATTTAAACGCCATAGATCACCAGATCTAGATTGAATCCCTTTTTAATGTGTGTATGGAAAAATCCTTTGAAAACTCTCTGGATCCTGATCGTAATGTGGGTCAACACCAAAATGGAACATTAAAAAGAAATTTCTAAATCTGTTCAGGACTTTTTAAGTAATCCTGAAAAAAAAGGAGGGATCATACAGAACAAAAACATGTAGTTGATTTGAGTATTTTCACTGAATATGTACTTTTACTTCCGGTGACCACTTATCAAGCTGTCGAGGGGAACTACGATTAGATTCCTCTTTATCACCAATGAAGACCCCGTCTGGGTCGGTCACAGCTCGACAGGCACAGCAAGCAAGGACAAAGAAGTTAAAAAAAAAAAAAAAAACTACAATGCCTGACAGGAACAATGAACAATGAGAACATTCTAACATTGTAAAAAAAAAAAAAAAAAAAGTTCTTTTGGAGTCACAAAAGGTCTTCAGAGTCAATTTATTTTCCTGACATGGTGTTAATTCAGGAAGTAATGAGAAGATGGGTCTGTTTGACAGCTAGCTGATGGGCTCCAATGCTCTGCCAGAGCTGTGGCGATAACTTTATCCTAGTTTTTAATTAATACCAGTGGACCTTCAAAAAGCATCTGAGTGGAAATTAATGGCAGACAAGTACTCATTCAACCACAGAGCGCTGCACACATCAGCTAATTGTATCGGTGATAAAACATACCCACGATTGTGGAGATATATTCTATTTCCGGCATCAGTATAAGTTTATTCTTCCTTACTGCCTTCTGTCAAACATTTGCTGTTTACCTTTGAACACTGAATGCCCTCTTTTCAGTAAATACTGCTGAGACTAAAAACCATCTAAAAGTTTGAGGTCTACCTTTTGGTCCTCTGTGGTTCCATGCGGTTTCTTAACTGACAAATGTGCTGCACCAGCACAATCTATTAGCTGGCTGTTATTAAGATTAATGTTGTTGTGCTTGTTATTACCTGTACCACCAGCTGAGAGTGGACTGGAGGTTGGAGGGGTGGTCAAGGAGTGCAATGAGACAATTTACTGCTCATGTCTTGTGAAGTTGGAACAATTCAGCTCTTAACCCCCGAATGCTGACTCTTCTACCCACACTGCATCTTCAACAGCGAAAGCCAGGTTATGTCTACATTTATCGTCGCTGTAAAAAGCCAGCGCCGGTGGGAAATGATTAGCTTGATCTTTCTTTTGTTTCCAGCTGTGCAGGATTGTCTTGATGTACTTTGGTGCAAATCGTTCAGCTACACACAGAAGAATGTTTGGTGTTGATGACTGACTGACTGATGGGTTTTTATGTGATTCTTCCTCTCTACAGTCGGGCACCCTAATTGTGCTTCTAATTAGAAATTTTCAGGGACTGATTGGGAAGATGATAATTGAATTGCGATTATGTTTAGAAGACGGCCCGATCCTACTTGACATGAGAAAACCGTGCATACACAAGCTGCACGGTAACCCATACGTAAATAGCTGTTCTCTCTACGAAAGAGACTGTGTTTCGGGGGAAGTTTTATCAAGTGACATCGAAAAAAAGAAAATATTTCTGCAGGAAGATCAAATGCGCAGATGGCGTCTTGCCACGAGCGACAAAACAGAAAAGAGATCAGTGTGAGTTTATTAACGGCGTGTTCTCCAACGTAGAATGATTGTCTGTGAACATGTGGCATTATAGATGGATGAGATACACAATACTTCTGTTTTGACAACAAGTATCTTCTTAAGTTTCCTTGACAGCCCACTCAAATTCCTTCCAGAGAGCTTTCAAATGGAATAGATTCTCACCCGTGTTCCTTTTCTTACAAAACCAAACTGAATGGGGTATGACACAGATCATCTGGCAGTGGTTTGCGGGATGGCACGCTGCCAAGGAACAAAGGTCCTCGGCATGGCGGCGGGGGGGGTGGGGGGGGGGGGGTGGGGGCATGTGATCGTACAACAGGAACACCTTCGGATCCTCGGCTGTAACATCAGAACCATGCAGGTAAAAGAAAACGGCTGAGCTCGGTTGAAGCCGCGAAGGATGACGGCCTCGTTTGGATGTGAAAAAAACTGCAGCTGTTCATTGTGTTCATCGCTGAAGTGATCAATGTCCTGGTGATCCTTCCTTCCTGCTGGAGCTGAATAGATGCCGCAATCGGTTCTCCCGTTGCGTCTGAATATCAGTGTATCAACATCTGCAGAAAAGAGCATGTGCACCAAGAGGCTCTCAGATCCATGCACTATTTATGTTCCTCACTAAGAGGTCTGCGTTCTTCCTCAGCATTAATAAACAACCGATTGTAAATGTTGCGTCTCTGTGCTGCAAAGCCAAGTTGTGACATGTCCTATCACTGCACGGGAAAAAGTCCATTAACATATGACAAGGCTGAAGATTGGGCAATCTCAGTTTACTTAATTACAAAAAAAAAAAAGTAATTGATAAGAACAAAAGCAAGTCAACAAAAATAAATGAAAATAGTCACTCATTCATTCAAGCTCGAGAAAATTAAAGTCAGCTTGTATTTCTTATTTGTCATATTTATTATCCCAAAACTGTAATTTTCCTTTCATTAGCATCTTCAGTGTTCCACACCTGCAAGGGGAACCAAAATAGTATTAGTCACAAATTTGAGGGAAAATCTCAATATTAAAATGTGCAAGCATATGGAAGGAGTAAAAAAAAAGAGGAGAGGCGGGAGATGGAGAACACCGCTGACACAGATGTAAGGAAATCTGTGGCTGCAAAGCCCCAATAACCTACACATAATGATTACACCTAATGATCAGAATTGACATCTGATTCTTTACATCACACCGATGATTTATTTATCCCTTGGCTGTCCATTAAAGCTGCTCTTACATCTGTTCAAGTTTGAAAGCTCTTTGCCAAACTTCAGTGAGATCTCCTCTCTCGCATTCCATCTTCACGCTCCCCCTCTTCTAATTCTAATATCTGCCTGCACTGCATTAGTTTGTCGAAGGAGGTGTATAACGGCTGCTGTATCTCAGACAGTCTAATTTGTCCACTTTTTATCTCCATCTTTATGCCTCCCCAGTCTCCCTCTACAACCTTCCAGCCCCCCCCTTTCCTCCTACTTTTAGCTCTTAATTGGGATGCAGCGTTTCATTGGCATGACCGCAGCACTTCATCACTGCATCGATCACATGTCACTGAAGTTCATGTATAGGTCAGTGAAGGCGCAATATTACTGAATCATAGCTCATCATTAGTAGATATATTTTAGTTACATGGGGGAGATTGAGAAAAACACTCAATCAACATTAAGTACCTGTAAACAAACATTCTAATTAAAATGCCAATAAATTAAAGCATGCATTTTAGTTAAAAAGAATGACATTTCAAGCCACTTTTAAGTTAATGTTCGGTGGATTATTTATGCTATTATATAAACCAGATCTTCATCTGATTGTGAGAAACAAAAGGTTTCTCTTGTCCTCCTTTAGATATTCATTTCATTTCAGAGACTTTTATGGACAATAATGATAATAATAATAATATTAATAACAAAAACAAAAAAAGTATTAATAATAATATAAAAATAATAGTGACACAGTTTTAAATTTATTTAAATTATTTTGGTTTAAAATTATTCTGATTCCAGTGCCACTGAGTCAGCTGCTATACGCTTTGTTGAGAATACAGTAGTCTTTTATTTCATAGCAGCAAAATTTTCATTCACAATCCCTACAGCGTTCCATCTATGTATATGTCCGTAAATCCTAAACCCAATGACATTATTGTATGCATGTTGCTGAAATTAATTTTTAATGACTAGGACATGTCCCAGGATCTATTGTGAGCAATTGTTGGCTTAGTGGTGATGAATAAATAATGACAATTAAGCTGTTTGTGCAGCACGGTGTTATTCTATAGTTCGGAATGGCGATTGTTGAAGGTTACGTGGTTTATTATGTTGATTTGACTTGGTCACATTTCATACAGAGGTTATAACGATAATGCTGTTGTTTCTGCTTCTGTCTGCAGATCCGTGTACAGTAAGTCTTTTATTTGGAGGCTATTTAATTATTTATTACATTTTTTAAATATATATATATATATAATATTTAGACCGTTAAGATAAAATATAGTCTGTTAATGAATGAAGATTAGAAGAGGTGCCGTGTGTGTTCCATTGTAATCCTGTACTAATCCTATACTAACTATTCACTGGTTTTTGTTTCTTTATATATATATATATATATATATGACACATTCAGTGTGAATTTGTGTGGTATTAATTTTCTCTTCCTATTCTTGAAAAGAGAGTATTTCTCACAATGCTGATGACTTGGGTCTAAAATTGTGACCTGAAGCATCAGAGTGTATTGATTCTGTATACGGGGTGCAACCAGGGGATTCTGGGCTCCATTTAAAGATATCATATTACCCTGGGTCCCATCAGTCTACTTAACTACCACCTCAGGCAAGGCCAACGCTGAGCAATCGTACCAACCACATATCCATAACCCCAGCGACCAGTCCAAGGCTTGAAAAACTTTGCATGGTTGCACTGCTTGTGTAGTATCATACTCCCCGGTACAATAATCCCTGATGGTGAGCTAGTGAAAATATGACAATGTGCAGACATGCATGCGACATTGTGCGCATAGTGGAATTGACTTTTTTTTATGCAAGACTGGTAAGCTTTGAAGCAGCATGCTGAGGGCAGTTTAGGCACTCAAATATATATGAATCCTTGAAATAAAAACACTTGAGAAAAGATCCCTTGAGGAACGATTTAATAAAGACATTACATGAAACCGTTCTATCTGTTGCCACAATACGTTGCTCCTTACCTTCTTCAGGACTGGTTCAGCGGCATGGGGTAAAGGAACAGACAAATGGGGCATCTGAGCCTTAGGATGAAAACCAATAAACTACTTTGCAGAATGTTTTGTTAAGATATTAAATAGTTAATGTAAGGGGAAGGAAAGTAGCTTACTCCAGTAAGCTCAAAGGTCAATTTTACAACTCACCCAGTAGTTTGAGGGCAGGACTGAACCATTTCATCTAGATCATGAAGGGGTTGGACAATGGTTGGGTGAATAAACTAAGTCCGTTCTAAACAGATATCCTCCCCAGCTCCACCATCTCCTATTTTTCCCCCAAATGTGTTCAAGTCAAAAAATAAGAAATAAAGTGAAATAAGTGAAAGCACTTATCTAGTGCAAACCTCTGCCAAGGCCGTAGCATTTGTCAGTTTGTGGAGGAGGTTCATCTTAATTTTTGATGAACTTCCTGACTTCACTTCCAGCTAGTTAGGGCAGCTTCTATCCATTTAGCTTCTATCTCACAATGTTAAAGGTTAATATTAAAAAAAAAAAAAAAAACAACAACCAAGGATTCAGACCCTGACCCAGATTACCACCAAACTTTAATCACCTTTTTCCTTGGCAGTAAATGTGTTCATTAGTTTTTACATAATCCCACTAGGAGACAAACAAACAGACGATTGCATAACGTCCTTGGCGGAGGTAATAAATAAATTTTAAAAAAAAAGAGCTATCCATAGTTGCAAGCTTCAAAATTGTTCTCCACTGAAATATTCTGTTAATTATGGAGGTTAATAATAAACCATATTAGAACAAGACGAACAGGGCGATAAGAATATTGTAATAGCGTGTTTTCTTCACAAGAATTCTCTCAAAATTTAAGTTTTTACACGGATACACGAAACAAAAAGGGAAGTGAAGCAAACAGCGCAGAAAAGGTGGAAGGTGTCTCACGGTGACACCTGATGAAATTATTCAGCTGTACTCGAAGAACAAATTAACATGGAACAGTTCAGCACAGGCTAACAATGCTCAACGAGGATTAACAAAAAGTGGAACAATACCTGGAGCGCCAACTGCCACTGTTTATACATATTCACACATTTCCTGATCTGCATATTCGCTGGACAGAGAAAGCAATGCAAACCGTGGAAACTCTTTGTGAGTATTCAAGCTATTTCAACACTAATTGGGGTGTGGATTTTCATAGTAAAAGTAAAAACCTAGCGAGAGGTACTGCAAAATGTGAGGGAACAGCTGTCAGGCAGATTGTTTCACACCCAGAAAAGAGACACATTCCAATTATTTTAGCATTTTTAAGAACACAATCTGACAGTTTTTAACACTTTATAGCAAACTGCATGACTAAGAAAGTACATGTAAAGCTGACAGATTCACACCTGATAGACAATGCTTACTCAGCTTCATTATTAAAAAAAAGTTTTTTTTTTTGTGTCTACACCTTCAAACTCATGTTAAAGCTGCTCTATATCTTCTATACTTAAACGGGTGAGGTGGGACAGTGCTTTTTATTTTGGATGTGTGACTTAATTAAAAAAGTTACCCCAGAATAATTTAACACGAGTCAAACTGGAAGAACATTATTCTTAACCCCACACCTTACTCTGAAGTCTCATCTAATTATATAGTGTTCAATTCACACTCCTTCAGTCAGTACCACATTCACGAGCATACTGCAATATCATAATAGCAGAAAATCGCACGGTATTTCTGAATTTTTTCACGATCTGACTACACTGAGGAATGTTCTGGAAATGGAATTCAATGGAGCAAATTGGTAACAAGTTCAAAAAGTCTTAATTATTTCTACAAACAAACAAACAAACAAACAAAAAACCCTCCGCCTGGTTTAACTCAGTGTTACCAGCGATATCACCAAATAATAATCCTGTGTGGTAGAGCAATGGATTCTAATGTGCAACTGTTGGCTTTAAACCCACTTATATGCTTTAAAGACAATTCTAAGTTTATGCTAACATCTGAAAAAGCCAACGCGGACCTTAAGTACTCAAGGCATTTCATTTTTTTTTTTTTTCTTTTACACGAACCGAACTCGATAAATCGGCCGTTTCTTCATCGCATTTTCTTTGTGTTTGTCTCCATTCCCCACAAGGCATAATCATTAGATTTTACACTGATTATAATTTACCTCACACATTTCTCATTCCTATTCACAAATGATAGATTCTTTCAGCATCTTTTGCATCACAGACAGTATGTAACAGAGTCTGTTTGTTTTTCTTGGTCTTTTTCATTTTTCTTCCCCCCATCCCCCCCCCCTCTGCTTTTTCCACTTGTTCCACCTTTGACACATTCATGGTGTTAGCCACGTCTCCTGGGCTTTTCTTTTGCTGCACAAACCCAAAGTGCACCAATAAAACACAAAGTCTTATTCTCGCCAGTGGATGTTGTTATACCTCCAACTTTAGAGAACTGGCAGTAACAACAATGAGAGCGGTACAGTACGCTGCCAAGCCTGGAGCTGAAAAAACTCGCCATTCTTTCAGTCAAAGCTATATATCTCACTGGGAAGCACTGTACACCTTCAGGTGAATTTCATCTTTCTGACCACTTTCCACTTGTTTTCTTTTCCTCTAACCTCGCTCCCCATGCAGCATTCTTTTTTCGGAGGAGCGAGTAGAAAGTCTGAAAAGAGAGAGAGAGAGAGAGAGAATGTCCAGAGTAGCGCAAGCCTTTTGATAATTAGATGTGAAACTGATTTCTCTCTATATGTGCAACCCCCTGCTCAGGGGGGGTCAGGAGAGCCATTCGACTGCAGAGAGGCTCTCGGGAGTCACTGTTATGTTTAAAGCAAACTTAAAAGGTTTAAAACCTCCTGTTAAATGTTTTGTAACTGATTTTCTAATGTTTCTGCCAACAGTATTATTTTATCCTGGTAGACATTTGTGTGGAAAATCGATGGTAGCTGGCACATGAGTTATTGACTTACGGCTAAGAAATGGGTTGGATGATGAGATTGAAGTGACTTTGATGCTCGAGCAACAAAATCTAATCAATTCATGCTTTGACCAACATTGATATTTGGACTAAATTTGATTCCCTCAAGGCATGAGATATAATGTTCACCGGAGGAGGATGGACAGACGGCTTTGACTGTCGCTGGCGTGGAGGCCTGTAAATGGCGTCCGGGCATTGCCCACTACGCTCACACAGTGTGTGCTAGAGGTCAAGTACCTGTGTGATGTATTTGTGATCGCTGCGTGCCACGCTGACGAGGTTCGCCAGAGGACAGCGGAGGACGTCGCCTCGTTCATGCAAATGCAAAAACGCAGTTCGCTTGACTTGTGATGACTATGTGTGAACCCGCACAGAAAACAAAACAAAAAAAAGGATCAGATCCATGATACGGTGTTACATCTGAGGAGAGGGAAACATAATATCCATCAGGAGCTGGGAGGAGTAATATGGGTATTAAGACATTTAAGTTAGCCAATCAGGGAACAGCTGATGACTTGTCCAGTATAGGTTCCAATGCCTTGTTAGTTTTTAAATAATATAAAGATCCAAGTGTGACTTTTGAATAAAAAAAACCTTCCTTCTAACATTATTGCAGTTTGGAAAGAGTAAAGAAAAATGGATTTCATTTAGCATTCTCAAATATAAAAGAAATTATTGTTGGAATGCCAGGAAATATTTTTTTAAAGAAGTGGTACAATAATAATTCCTGATCACAAGAAGATGAGAACTCTAGATTCAGAAAGTGTGGCACTACAAGATTCTTAAATGTGACCCGGTGAGCTCTGTGCAAACGTACGCTTCCTGTTTATGATCCAAAGCATCATGGGAAACCCAGTGGCAACATATTTGAATTCACAGATCCTTCTTACATATATTTAGTGTTACTGGAAAAACTCGACAGTACGCACTCTGATACTGACTTGTAAATGATAAAGGCAAGAAAAACAGAGACATTACGAAGTATAAACTCATGACTACAGACTCCTGTGTCCTCATCCGACTTCAACAATTAACTGAATGTTGCGTTTAGACGTACACAGCTCAACATTTCACTGTCAGTGGGAATTCATCTTCTTCTCTCTTCCTCCGTAGAACGGTCAGGGTTCACACGAGGATAAAAGCATCTGTAGTCACGGCTGATGCGTCTTGCTCCGGGACACTTCAGCAGGACTTCTGAATGGTCTCATTACTCATTTCACATTTTAGTTACCCGTGGGTGGATTATCTGCAGCACGTGCGGTAGCCTCGTATCTCTGCTGACCTTGACTTGTCATTTTTCCAAGCGCACACACACACTCACACACACTCACACACACACACACACACACACACACACACACACACTAAAAACCTCTATGTAGCCAATAAGATACCAAATAACCTTAATTAATGGCATTTCACCTCCTCTGTATTTTCCATCAGTCTCTCTAAAACCCCCTGGAGCTCTCCTCTGCCCAGAAACATTAAATATTCATACCTTCATCATTTTAATATTTAAATCAATCAAATGGATTGCTCTGGATAAAGCTAACAGCAATTATCTATGCAGTGATGGGGAGATTTATTTGGTGTCATGAGTGACAGTTGGTGAAACATGAGGCTGAATGTCTGCGGTTCTCCTTCTTCTTTGCCCATTTTTCTTTTTTTTTTTTTTTTTTTTTGACAACAGTGCATCTCTAAAGGCTTCCTTAACTTAAAAGACAATCGCTGGCACAGCTTATAAAAGAGTTTTGAAAGTGAGATATCCACTTTAAACAATGTGCCACAGACACTTTCACGGTGTCAAACCGGGCTAACTGTAGTGCTATTCAGTTGATTTTGTGGATAAAATGACCAAAAAGAGCTAAAGTGGCAGCTCCATTTTTGAGATTTAATGATAGCTACTGTACCCACACACACACGCCTGATTCCACTATTGTTTGAGATTTTTGGATACAGAATGTATTATATCAGACCGTCGAGAGGCTGTAATCCTACATTACCACTGAATATCATAAATAAAAGCCAGGAATTTCAGTTCCCATTCTTACCGTGTGAGAGAAACTAAGAGCTCTCCATTAGGAGGAACACTTGAAACCTGACAAAAAAAGGACATCCTCGATCAATTATTCAACATAATGACTAATCAATAAAGATCTATTTCAGCAATGTTTAAATATCTGGTTAATGTCCCTATAAATCAAGTGTATACATATAACGTATTATGTGTGCAATGATTCCTTAGCCTTTTACAAGCCGTGGAGATTATGGATCATTTTCACTAAGCTTTATGCGTTTCTGTGTGTTTTCAGTCAAAGCAGAAAAAGTACATTTTTATAAAATAACACTGTTATGTCCAGGGTGCACCCAATGCCAGCTGGCAGGCTGCAGGCCTCAGTGACCCTGCAAAGGACAAAAGGTTATGAAAAATAGCTGCATGGATATTTTCCTCAACCTGGCTGCAGGAGGAGAATGTCTCTTTTGAAGGACCGGCATCAACACTGGTCTATAGTTAACTGTATATTTGCTTAAGATTCAAGAAATTTATCCAACAGTTATAAATTACTTATGATTACATGAAGTCAAAATGTTTTATTCCATGCCTGCCAGAGGCCCTCCTCCCGGACCCCCTGGGTCCTCATTACGCCCCACTCCAGCTGCCCTGGAGTCAGTGAATCAGAACTTTGAAAAATGATTTGCAGAAAGATGCTAAAACATTTCATTAAAGCAAAAGATTATATATTTGTCACATCGTAATATTAATTCCATCCATTATTGGTGTAAAAAAGGTTCATTCTCATAACGTGTGTTCAAGGATGAGCATGTGTCTGAACACCTTTGCAGACTTTGGACTTTCGCAGTGAGCTGTGAAAACGCTTCCCAGAGATGCTGTGATTTCTGTTGGTTGCATCATGAAAACAATTAAATTTCAAATAGGTGACGCCATATTTACACTGAAGTTCTGCCTGTGTGGTCTTCTATCATATTTATACGACTGTACCTGAAGGGCTTCAACACCCACACCTCCACTGAAGGCTGAGGGTTAGTGGGAAATAAATTATATTCAAACAGACTACATGAAAAACCTCTTGCGTGGCACTTTTTAAAAAAAAAAATGCCTGCTCCTTTTTTTTTTTTTTTTGTAGCTCATGAGATGTGCAAGTAGTTTGCAAGTGTAAGTGTTTTATTACTTTTATTAAGTGAATTCTTCCAAATGAAACATTGCAGTCCCACTTTTTATCATCTTAAAGAAAATTTCGCACAACTTCATTTATTTATCATTTATTTATTCCATCATATGAAAGCAGTATAAAAGCTCTATTGAATAGTGAATAAATTGTCACTTTTAGGTCATTGCTCTCGTTATAAGGCTATTTTGGAGATTTCTCTTCAACTATCCTGGGTTCAAACGTGCGCACACTCCAGCAGAGGAATGGCAGGTGGTCTGGTGGCGCATTACTGCGCTGCGATTGGTGTTTTAACGCGTCACCAGTGGGCGCCTCTTCCTGCGCACAAAGAGCAAAAGCTCGGGGATGCGCACAATGTGAGTCTCGGCTCAGAGGCACCGCTGTCCTCTCTGCGTCTTGGCAGCATCTTGAGGAGTGTAATACGAGGAGGTCGAGGATCATTCTTCATCGCGTTTTCAACGCCCATCATCCTCAGCCACCTGCAAACTCACCGATGTGTGGATTTTATTCTTAGTTCCCGTCGTTTTTAAAGATCGAGAGACGCACTTAGTCGGAACAGAATTTAAACTGCAAGAACGGAGAGCATTGTCTTCTTCTTCTTTTTCTTTTTCTTCTTATTTTTTTTTTTTTTTTTTTGTGTGTGTGTGTGCGTGCTTTCTTTCTGGCTGCTTGGTCAGTGAGAAATGTCATCCGCTCACTAGAGCCTGAAATAACACATCCATCGGATACTGGAATTACAATCAAAGCAGTTTAATGAAGAGGAAAAAAACTGCATCCTTGAAAAAGTAGTAAGTATCTGGTCAGAAATCACCCTTGGCAATGCCTGTGAGTTATTTCCTTTCTTTTTCTTTAAAACTGTTATTTTAAAAAAAAAAAAAAAAAAAAACAATAGCAGCGTGTGTTTAAGTTTGCAGGTTTTGCTTTGTAGGAGGATACAAATGCGAATAGAAGTGAATTTGACTCAGCGCGAAATCACCTTATAATTAAAAAAAACCAAAACCCTCACATCCCCGTGTCGAGATGTCTTCATCTAATTCATCAGAATGGGCTAAAAGGCGCTCAGACAGGGGTACACACTGTTTGCTGTCACACATGCGTGATGCGAATGATCGCGTTTCGAGACGAGCCTCAAATGGTTTGGATGGTCCTGCTGGGATTTCTACTGCTGGGGCTCATTTCCCTCATCTAGGACAAAGTCCATATGGTGCTGCTCTGCTCGGTCACACACACAGAAACAGCATCAGGAGTACAGCTTTGTCTCTCTTCAACTTGTTTAGGGCAATTATTGCAGTTTCTGTGGAGGAAAGGAATTTGTATTTAAATGTTTGTTTGAATCTTGCTGAATTGTATTTTTTTTTGTCGAAATAGTCTGACACTTTAACCAAAAATGTACACATTTATCCCAAATTGAATCTCGAGAATTTCAAAAGAGGACTTTTATTTGGTAATAAGAGCTCTTTTGCTCTTTTTCCTTTTCTAGAAAAATAATTTTTGACCATGAGTCATTTTTTTTTTCCACCCAGTGTGCAAAAGGACAAACCCAACAGTGAAAGAAAAATGCCCAGCCTCCTCCATCCTCAAAGTATTCCACTGTTCAGCCAGGATTGCAAATGCTCTTCCCTTTATTTTTGAGCAGTAGCCAAATGAGAGGTGAAGCACGCCTTTGAAACCACGCAGCAATTATTCTATATCACACACATACCCTAGCTTTGCGGTGCAGAGATGAAAATCTCCTTTTGATTGAGCCGGAGTGGCAATTACATCGTGCAGTCGGTTTCGTTTCAGGGAAAAGGCTGTGAAATGGATTGAATACCATCAAAAATGTAATGAGCCTATCAGAGTGTCTCCTGTTCCTCCTCCCTGACCTTCAGTCATGTATATTTGGTCGCATCTATAGGATGGAGGATCTTGGGGATGTGGCTGGGCTGATGATGGGGTTGAGGAATGGATCGCTGCTCCCCTCTCTCTTTGAGTGCACTTACTCTCCTGCCCCCTGTGTTAGGCAGCAGCTGAGGGATGCAGACGTATTTAACATTGAAGGCAGTCACTTGGGGGGGGGGGGCATCCTGCTGTCTTCCCAAAGATTTCTTTTTTTTTTTGCACGAATCTTTGTGATGCCTGATCAGCATCCTGTCCAGATGTTTAGTTCTGAGCAGCTATTTAACGTTTGTCAAATCCTCTTGTCAAATTAGTGAATGTAAAGATTTTGTCCCCCCAAACAAGGAATTTAAAGTGCGAAAACTGTCCCGAATTTCCACTTAAATGTCATTTTATAAGCAGCCGTTATGTATGGTCCGTTTGATTGCCATACGCTGTCATCCAATATTCAAATGTGACCTCAGCCACTGTTCAAACAATGTTGTTTTATTCATACGTGTACAGCCTGACACGCCGTCCTACGTGTGATGTGGCTCCTTTTTATTTCACCCCCTTAAGGCTTCTGCCTGAAACAAAATGGAAGAAACATCTCAGGAGAGAGAATAGACAATCCAACCAATCCGTTCATGAATGTTAATGGAACAGCTGTTTGGATCGGGGTTGGGGGCAATTACATGAAATGCCTTTTTATTTGAAACCCCATTGCATAATTTGCCACGAGACGCATTGCTTCACTCTCCTGTGGTAATGCGAAGAGAGGTATGGTGCAATCAGTAGTGAACAATTACTCACACTTAACTTCATCTTCTTCTCGCTCTCATTCAAGTAGTTTACTGTAACCCATGAAAGGCAGATATTAAACTCAGACTTTATTGCCTTGCTGGCTTTTTTTTTTTTTGGATCCTCCTAGACTGATGCAGGTTTAACCAGAACAAATGAAGAGGCATCAGTCCGATGTTGATTGAGAAATTTTCATTCATTAATAAAAGCTCAGAGCAGCTGCACGTTCAGATGGAGTCCATCCCCTGGTGGCACGTCCTCACCTCCCAGGTTGTCTCCCCGCGCAATTTAACATTGATGGCATCAGGTACTCATAAAGACGATGATTTAGTGTGAATGAATGCATTAGATGCCATTATAGCCTTGTACCTAGTGTGCCATTGGTGTTCCATATTTCCAGCGTGAAGTTCTTATTTTATTTTTTGTCACGATGTGATATATCAGGATCCCTGAGAATCGTTTTTTGATTTGAATGTAAACCTCGAGCGTGAGCTCCCTTATTGTAGGAGCTCTCTCCTTTTTCCACCCTTCCCCTTATTAGATTCTTTTTGCAATTACGGTGCCCTCAGGGGGAAATGGATGCCTTTAACCACCTTTCCTATCAATTATGTGCCAAACAACAGCCCCACTAACCAAGAAGTCATCTAATTTACTCTGGAATGCATTTAGCCAATGACTTCCATTAGGTTTAGCTTCTATGGAGGTGAAAATGTGATGCCTCATTACATTTGGCGAGAGCAATCTTTTGCTCATCATTTCGGTTGAGCTGAGGAAAGAAAACGGCATCTCACGTTCATCACCAAATCCCAGGAGTGTTTTTTTTTTTTTTTTCATTCTTCTTCTCTCATTCGGTTTTCTTAGTGTCCGGAGTTTATGTTGTTCCGTTGCTTTTTGAATTTTGTGGAAGCTTCAGCAGATGTGCAGCCCCTGAGAGATTTGACTGTGTTGCTTTTATTTTTTTGAAGGTCAAAAAGCGACGTGGTTCTTTCTTCAGTTTCAGCAGCTCTGAAATGGATTTGGAAGTGTCATGAAACACGTTCTTTCTCCACTGAGAGCTTCTGAAAACTGCTGTCAGTCAGAAAATGAAATTTCTTAAGACAAGGTGATGCATTGTTCGCACACAATGGCTGGGAACAAAAATAGGCATAAATCCGGACTTTTAAAGAACCTTGAATTAAAAAAAACAGATTGAGTAAAAAACTCTTGGAGTAGGAAAACCGTTATTGCTTGTTTTACAAGCTGCAAAGTGAAGCTGCGCTCCAAGGAAAAGCTTCCACCATATGAGCCGAGACAGTGTGACGTGAACTACGTAACACCCAAGTTGCTAAGAAAAGTCCTTTTGAGGAGATTTTCCTTTCTTGGAGAATTTTTTTTTTTTTTTTTGGACTGATTGTCCGGATGACGAAGTCTGATCCTCCTGAAAGTGGCTGACAGTTAATGCGACACTCACACTGAAAAATGCAGCACACATTTTTCTTGCTCCAGTAGAATCTGAAACTGTGTAATCCAATGTGATGGGTTTTTAGAGTGGCAAAACGCCCCCTAAATTTTGAAAGACATCAGGAAATCCACTTTGAATCTCACACCGCCTGCAACCTCACCTGATAAGGAGCAATTTCTGGAAGCGGGGTTGCATGGGCGGAGCCAACAATGCAACTTCAATTACAGTCAGAAAAACTGGATGACCCCTACTTTGTGTTGATTTTTATTTGGGTGGAAGCATCTTGGTTATCAAACTGCTTCCGTGATTTGATTTAATTTGATTTCTTTGATTCGATTTGATCATTATTTGACACCACACTACAGTCACTACATAAAAGTTGCTGAAATAAATGAGAAGTTAGTGTTTAGGTCTGTTTCAAGAATTCCAAAGATAGCCCTTGGGTTAATCCGCACAACAGGGTTGTGCTGTAAGGATGAGGGGTTGGGTTGAATTCTTAATCCAGAGAGGCGTATCACTTTCCACTTACTGTGATGTAGGTCAGGGCTTGAGCAAAGCCCCTCCTGTGCAACTAATACTGCAATTACAGTCTTAGGACTTTTCGTTCCACCTCTACATGAGAAAAGTTGAGCTGCCATTCGGGTCATTGTTGACTTATTTTTGATTTCCGATTCAGCAATTTGTGGATGATGAGAGATTTCTTTTGACACTTATAAGGATATCTTAATGTAGCTATTATAAAATGGTAGTGACTTATTATGTGGAACGCTAGAAACAAAGTACTATGTTCCCAAAACCTGGGGGAAACTCATAAGAGACGTATCAGTGGATAACATACATATCCCCAGCGTATTTTCACTGCAGCTTTTAGCAGAGGTTGTTCACATTTGTTGCCACTTACAACCCACTAAAACGTAATTCCATTACTTCACCCATTAATCAACAGTAGGACATATTTATGCCACTTGCTATACTGTTTCCCTTCACTCACACCAAGCTCTATGCCGTAGAATAACTCCTACGGTATTTAGAATATATAAATAGCAAACAAGACATTGTTAGTTTAACAAGCAGCAGGGCAGCAGAAATAATCCTGGAGAAACTTAGAGTTGTTTGAATAAATGTGTATGAACTAGAGTAGACAAAATTTATGCATCCCTATTGCCAAGTTTATGTTATTTGAATTGTCTCAGTTTGTCAATCAGAAGAGTCGGCACAGAACTCTGCCGTCAGGAAGTTGCATTTTCCAGAATCAGCCCACCTTAATTTCAGTCTCAATTTATTCCATTTATAACTTATTTTCTATCCGAGGTCATTTAACGACAGTACAGTATTTTATGCCACCACAAAATCTACAACATCATAACAGATGTTTTTTTTTTTTTTACACATCTAATATCTTGAAAAGAGCCTTGATATTTACTGATGGCTGCACCCAGCATGTAGCACTTTAAGGCATCGCTTAACCTAAGCGATACCTTCTCCGCCTCAGGCCCCCACCACCAGCTAATGTATCCCAGATCAGTCTCTAAAATTTTATCAACCGTCTAGTCCAGCTCATGGTAAAACAGTGAACGAGCCCACCCCTTAAAAACGTCAAGGTAACGGTGTGAGAAATAGCATCTGCAGGACAATTACTGGCTTTAAAAAAAAAAAAATGCAGCCTCTATGTGTTACCTGCAGATATATTACTGCTGGAACACACAACTGCCCAACACCATCTTCCTATTTAGGACATATTTGGATGCATTGTCTCCACCTCCAGAGATTCCCTTAAACTCATCTAGACGTGTCTGATTGTTACAAGAGGATAAACCCCTTAATAGAAAAGCTGTAGTTCCACACATTTCTGTCGTCCCCCATTGTTATTTCAGCTCGTGTTAACAGACGATGATTTAATGCGCTCTTGTTTGTTGCTGATCTGAGGGGAGTGACGTGCGAACGAAAATGAAAACAGTCA
Organism: Antennarius maculatus; assembly: GCA_013358685.1. Classification (NCBI taxonomy): domain Eukaryota; kingdom Metazoa; phylum Chordata; class Actinopteri; order Lophiiformes; family Antennariidae; genus Antennarius; species Antennarius maculatus. The sequence continues at coordinate 23,317,049 of CM023609.1, read as the reverse complement.
GTTTGCTTACATTCCATCGGCCACCAAACCCCTTTTGTCTGGAGTATGAAGTGGCATTTTGTGTGTGTGTGTGTGTGTGTGTGTGTGGGGGGGGGGAGCTGGTACGCAGTCTGCCAGTTCCTATTAATAGTCAAATTGGGAGAGAGAAGTATCTTTTGAGGTCAATCATTTCCTTCCTCACTTCCCTTTAAAGCTGCAGAATGGAGCTTGTTAAGAAGGATGAGAAACATGCACGGCGGAAGAAAACATACTCATTTAGCAGCTGTTTCTTCTTCTGTGCCACCTGAAAATTGCACCGACGGGTTATATCCTCGGGTTTTTTTTGGGGTTTGTTTTTTTTGTCTGCTGCTGTTCCCCCCCCCCCCCGTTGCTTTCCAGTTCCTCAACATTCACTTTCCCTTCGCTTACAGTATCCCCTTAATAATACCAACCAATTACGTAACTTTGCTGTACCATAATCGTGTTTTTAGCTCATGAATGCTTGTCGTATTTGGATCAAAATGTCATATTTTAATCACGTCTATAATTACTTTCCCTTCAGATTAAAATTCTTGTATTCAAGGGAGAGTAATCCATTTACAAGCAATTGGATGAAAGTCGGCAACTAAAGATGATGTCACCATGGAAACAAATTGTTCTGCTATCAATCACCGGATGCCTTGCAGGTAAGATATTTTAACACATCTCATGTGAGTGTCTCTGCATTTAATGTCACTGTTTATGTCACAGCAGCATCTCAAATAATAAAGATATGCGTGTCAGTTTCGGCATGCATATTTAATCATCTATGATCTCAGTCTGAAAGCCTTGGAAATTATTAAGCACTGTTTATAAAGAATATTGTATTTTACCTCTTTGTCATCTAGTCACCAATCAGATTAAGCTACAGTCACTGCCTTTAAAGAGTTCTAGCAGGATGCCCTTCACCGTTCTCCGGAGTGGTGTCCTACTGTACATATACAGTACCATCAGGGACAAATGGGAGTCCGATCCCATTCCTGTTTATAGCCTGTCCAGATCATTATCAGGATCCATGCAATGAATCCAACCCTGCAATTTAGCACAATCTACTTGCCACCGTGCTTCATTTTGCCCTTGTCTTGCCACCTGGGATTTGAGCTGCAGCAGCAGCCGAAGAAGAGATACTCCACCAGAATGTCAACCCTTGTTCAAATGACATTGTAAATCCCAATGAATGTTATTCAAATTGGCTCATGGGTAATTCACACCCACTACTCAAGGGAGCCAAATCCGAGCGGTCTCACCTTCCTAGCGGACTTTCTAGCGTCGCGCTGCATGAAGGTGCAAGGTTGTATCCAGATTTGTGAGCACAAACTTTGCAATCCTTGAAAGTGTGATAACAATCAGCTGACTGTCTGTGTCGTCTGGGACATCCAACAACTTGTATGTTAGGTTGCATGGGAGCAAAGTTTGAATGCACTTAACAAACCAAGAAGAGTTGACAAGATGTATTTTCTCAACCTGCCACACGGTGAAGCAAATGATGATTCCCTGACATATTTTTACCGGTTAAAACCACGTGTAGAACTGCTAGCCACATGCTGCAATCTGTTAGAAGCGCGATATTAATTAGGCCCACTCGGTCCGTCTGTTGACTCCACTTTCATTTGGTACCAGATTGTGTTCCACATCCTTTCCCTTTTTAAGCTTCTGGCAGATGAGTGCATCCTTATGGCCTCAATTAACCAGTGCACGTGTAGTATGGCATAGATATTCTGATAATATCCCTCTGCTTTGTTTATCAGCCCTGTCAGTTACAAGGAATCATTAATTATTGAGGAAATGTGTTTGAAATTGGTTTTCTCTACCTCAACGATCAACCATCGCAGACTTAAGCACCCAACTTAAAATCCTCAACGTCTTATCTGTCATAATGATATTGTTCCTCCGATGTAATTAACACTGAACATCTCAGGTTCCAGGTGTTTGTATTATTACCCAAATTTTTACATTCCAGTTTTGAATTGGGCAGCTAATTAATATCTTGGAATGTGGCGAAAAGTACGACGATCCGTAAAGACGATGAAATGACTAAGAGCTGACAGGAACGCCACTGAGGAAAAAACAGACCCCAGTTGCAAAATTGGAATTGAAAATATAATCAGTGTTTTTTTGGGTTTTTTTTTTTGTGCCTTGGGTTCTGAAAAATGCAGCAGCGTACAGCGAGAGAAATAGCAAATGTGTTAGCACTTGCATTAACACCTTACAAGAGTGTACTGCTTGCAATGCAAAGGAAGCAAAGGGTGTAAGCAACACATTTTTACGAATGTCTCTCTGGTTTTCCATGAGGAAGAGAAAATATAGTCTATATTTACAAATCAGTATAGACCAAGGGTTGCAAAAGTACCGATTTTCATTTTTAACCGATCTCCCTCATGCTCTCTGCGCTTTTTTGCTGTATTATTCCAGTATTTTCTCTTGAGGTCAAAGAGACAATTGTCCTAGCTTGTACTGCCATCCTCTCTCTCTCCCTTCTCCCCTAGCCTGTACAGAGGATGTCATATTTCAAGGGCCAAGATGGAGGACGGAGCCAAGTGACCTCATTTTACCGGTCAACTCCCCGGACCAGCATGCTACCATCACATGCGAGGCGGAAGGCAGCCCTCCTCCACAGTACAGGTAAAAATTACCACATCAAAGTTACATTCCCCCCACGAGCCTCGGCACAATTGCATATACCCTCTTTTTTCGTCAACGTGCAGAAAAGCGCCGTGAAACGCCATCGCTGCTTAATTGCTGGTAAATCTTTACCGTGGCTTTCATAGCAATCAAAAAAAAAAAAAAAAGGGGGGCGCTGATAGCAATGATTGCTGCTGATTTTTCTTTTTTTTTTTTTTTAAAGAACAACGTTTTCTTGGACATGCATTTCCAAAAGAGATTAGCCATCACCACCACCACCGGCCTCGAGATTGGGCTTCAAAGAGTAATTGCTTAATTGAGCGTCGGTTTCTCATCTAACAAAGCTTATCCTTACAATGATGTAGTCAGGTTGATGCGGGCTGATGAATTTGCTAACGCCTCAGATGTGATTGCGGTTAACTTAATTAATGATAAGATTTGAGCCTCAGCACGGTTAAAAGCTGATGATTTATAATGTGCGCTGCTTGAGGAATCATTAGGGGGGAGAAAAAGGAGATCTCAGTGATTCATTTGCACAACAGATCCTTTAATATCTTTCTGGCTATTCCCTAGTAGCACAGAGAGCCTGCCTGAAAATGGCAGCTGGCGATTTTTTTTTTTTGTTGTTGGAGATTGTGTTTCGGAGCTTTGTCAGCACCATGTAGATGCACAGCAAGCAGGGGGGGAGAGGCAATAACCTTGTGAGTGACATTCGGTTAAATGCTTACATTTCCTATAATGTGTCTGGGATGAAAACATGGTCCGGGCACAGCAGCGGGGGGTATCATTATACTTGTTGTGCAACCTGAGCAATCCCAGGATGAAGCCGAAACTATCAGTTGCCTTATTTCACCTGCTTTTTTTTTTTTTTTAAAAAAAAAACATTCTGGCATTCACTGGTGCTGCTGAAGAGATTTTCTCCTTCGGGTCCATCGCGGCGCTAAAGCAATAGTGTGAAATTATGTTGGTGTCAGTTTGATCTGCAGCTTCTTCCCTCGACCGAACCAGAGTCTAATATTATGAGAGCAGTTAGGTTTGCATTATCTGCCACGTATTAAAAAGTATACTAATCAATACTTGATATCAACAGTAAATGACTGTATTTTATCTGTATCTGTATCTGTGTTCCTCCCCACCTCATGCTTTTGGCTTTATATCCACTAACTTTCACTGGTTGGGTCGAGTCCCATTGCTTGTTCTAACCTGGCAGGAGAAGAAAAAAAAAAAGCTCTGATCAATGAACTTTGGGTTACTTTTGCAGTACAATACAGCAAAGAGCATTGACTTGATAGTCAAAATTGAGATTTTATACCATCCAAGAGGAAAGATGCTCCTTTTGTTTACTCTACAGAGATTTGTTTGGTGAGCTTCTTGTCATGGTTGGACTCTAAGAAGGAGTGGCAGACCAAAATAGAAGTTATAGCTAAGATAATAATGAGGTAACTGGACTGTAATTCCAAAAAAAATGTCTGATTGTTCTCTATCTACAAGATTTTGTTAAAATATATATTAACAACATTATTCATGTCAATTTTGACCAGTCAACAAATGATGAAATATGAACTGAATCACCTCTAGCTTCTATGATTTTAAATTTCAAGCGGTGCGATATATTGACCACTAACACACACACACACACACACACACACACACACACACACACACACACACACACACACACACCATTAACACCATCAATATAAATCCCTGACTTTAACATGCTTCTGTGGTGCACCTTGCTTAGCTCATCTCTTGTTTGGCCTCTTTCTAGTACCTTATAGTTAAGTCTCTCGCTTTTCTTTTTTTTTTTGCATTTGGCTTCTGTTTATAGCAGAACAACACACACAAGCACACACACACACACACACACACACACACACACACACGTCAATCTGACAATATCCATCTAGGTCAGTAGTTCCACTGTTTGGAGTCAGCATTCTAAATTATGAATGGAAAATTCTGAAACCTGGTTTCAAATGAAGAACTGACGTCTGAGTGAGCAAATGCTCACCACTGTGGATTGACACATTTGGTAATGCTTTTAAAGACACAGGATTTCTATCATTAATTTCACTTTGAAGAAGAAATCTTTTTTTTTTTTTTAGCTTTATTTGGCTCGCATCACTTTTTCTGACACTGATTGTCCTTGACTTGTTTCCCTTCAGGCAAGGAGAGGGTTTTGTCCTGATGATAAAACAGAAAGCATACATTCTTGACAATTTATTTTCGCTAAAACTGAAATTAGAAGCTCAAAATGTTCTGAGCTGACAGTTAAAATGCCTTTAGGAAGTGGTCATGCTGTGACTTTCACCGGACTCTGCAAAATGCAAATGGGCACAGACCTGCAAATCTCTGTTGCAAAAAAAAAAAAATGGTATTTTTATAATTAGATATGCCAAGCTGGAGCGTATTACACTCTGAGCTCCATGCTTAATTTACTGTTACTGCAACTATTAAAAAAAAAAAAAAATCATCCATTTGGTTTAATATCCATCGAAAAAATTGGGTCACACAATATTGAATTTGTCACAGAAGGTGATGTTATTCCTCATCAGGGAGGCGCCGAAGCGATCTGTCTCTCCTCTTGCCCATCATTTTATAACAAAATTAACGTCCGACAAAGTTGACATTGAGATATCACCCAAATTCAGCAGTTAAAGCTTTGCATTCTGTTTATTTAAATAGTATAACACTGAAAAATCATCCTGTCGTAGCGTCTCTGCTCATAACCTTGTCATTTGGCTTCACGTCGTCTAATTTTCCTCTCTCTTCTTCGTCTCCTCACCCACTCAGTGACACTGTGTGTGTATATACAACACAATCCTGACAGTTTTCCACTTGACAAATAGTCCAGTGTAGCGCCGGAGCACACGCCGGGGCCCAGAGCTGTGCTTTATGAATACACCTGTCACTGTGTTTACTATGAATCTGCTGTAACACACGATCAAGGGCACAGTCGAGATTGGAAAAGGGGAATAAAAAAAAAAAATACTGCTCTGGCTGGTGTCTGCTATCATGTCATATGACCTCAGGCTGACGTATGTTTTTACCTTTGTTTACTGCCTGGCACAGTGTAGCGAGAGCATTTTTTTTTTTTATCTTTTATTCTTTTTTTTTTTTGTGAATCTTGAAATTATTATGAAATGAAATTATAAATCAGTTTTCATCCCTTCGAACACCAATGTACGGTAATTCATCTGCGTGTGCTTCTTCGACATGCTCGTGTGGAGGTGTTTGCACGTGTGTGTTTTGTGTAAATATGTCATGAATTCCACTAATTGTCTCAGATGGCTACACAAACCCACACACCGGTACACACAAACACACACAAAATGCTCACACTGATGCAGGGTGATTCTATAATACTTGACTATGTGGCCAAATGAGCATCAGTTTATGAAAAAACAACAACAGTACCCTGGTCAGCAGCAGAAATGTCATTATCGACTCTCATACGCATCTCTGCATGTGTGCGTGTGTGTATGTGGGCAGTGGACAGTATGTGGTCACTGCAGTCTCTCTGTGGGTGTCTGGCCTCAAGGAGAACCAGGTGAGGCAGTACGATACACATTCTATCTGATGAGGAGGCCTCATGCAAAATTGATGTGAACCTCAAGGTCGTGGACAGTTCACCCGGAGCGTGCTCAGATCAGTGAGCGCCTGCAGCGTGGCGCTGACTGCTCTCCCAGACCCTGGTGGACTTACTCTAAGCTCCTCTCTGCTAATTTGCAGGTGGAATCAGTGTGATTCAGGTGGGGCCACAGTAACAATAAGGCCTCTGCCCTGCCTTCCTGTGATTTGTCTTGCAGTGTGTGTGTGTATGTGTGTGTGTGTGTGTGTGTGTGTGTGTGTGTGTGTGTGTGTGTGTGTGAGTGTGCGTGCACGAGAGGGCAATAATAATGAAAGTGGAAGTGAACAAACAGATATTACTGTGAGGTATTGCCTTCATCCACAGTTAGAAAACATGTCAGCATTGAGAGCTTTTTTTTTTTTTTTTAAGCTAACATTTCCTCTTCTCAATTGACTTAAGAATTGTTTTTTTTCTAAGTATTTATCGACATTTTAAGGTTATGGCCTCTTAACCTAATGTCAGCTTGTGCAGAGATCAGAATTGGTTATATTATGAGTGAGAAGATTCAAGCAAAGAACGTACAACAAAAGCAGAATGTTGAGGATTCGGACAAGTTTTAGACATGCATCTATTGTTTTTAGGCTTGAAATGTGTCGATCAGGACAAAATTTGTTATACTGATGCGAAACAATTTGATTTCCGGATTTATTGTCATGATTAGGAGTAGATTAGGCACCTCTTTTTTATATTGAAACTGTTTTTGTACATTTATCTGTAGCTGTAAACTTGGCAGGACAGAATCTGGAGCTCAGAATCCAAATTTCGCCACACAAATATCGTTTTATAAAAATTATAAAATTGTTTTTTTTAAAAAACCAATATACTTATGTAAGTGCCAAAACCTCTACATGTGTGAATGTATTGCAGTCAGCATCACCATAACTCTGGCATCAGACGTTATCTGCCTAGATAAATGTGCGCGCCTTGCATTTTCTTGCTATCATTATTTTGTGTGTTGCTTTCTGCTCATCGATCTTTAGGTGGGTGCGTTGCCCCCGCCCCCCAGCCAATAACGGTTGTATAGTGTGAGGCCAGGATAGGCTAAATGCCACTGCTAGATTACATAACCGTCTCTCTCCTCTACTCGGTTTGTGTCATAGAAGTAACGATTGCAGGTGTTTGTGTGTTCGTGTGTGCGCATAATCTGAGTTCACGCACAATCCAGCCATGTGGGAATCTCCTGCTGGGTTGTGTGACGGTATTGGCTTGTCGGTCCATGTGTTTACGTAACTTCGGTGGAACCATGAGAGAATTGCTTTTTTTGTTTCTTTGATCAGCGGCTTTGTTAAACTCACTGAAGGTGAGAAAATAAAACAAGTGGTTTATTAAGCGCTGAAAATGATGGTCCCAATTTATTTGAAAGTGCAGATTTATCTCCCTTCAAGCATCGGGTTTCATTCTAGTATTTGACACAATTCAATTCCTCTATGTAGAACAGCCTTTTTTGAAAACGTGAATTGAAACTGTATGAATGAGGAGGTCCAGGCACGACAATTTGAAAATTGAGTGAAGGGGTTGATGTTTTCTGGGCATTAAAGTTCACTATTAAAATTATTGTGAACCATTATGCCAGCCATGACATAGTGACAGCACTCCATTTTTTTCCATGTTGATGTCATTAAGTCACATCCACCTTTTTGTGGGTTTACAAAGAAAGAAAGAGAGAAAGAAAGGCAAACAAGAAAACTCTTTGATGCCTTCTAAAGTCAGAGTCTTGCTTGTTTCTGCAGAAAGAGTTGGTAGGTGGCTTACTAATTGCATCTGCGGTGAAATAAACACCATCACACCCGGCCAGCTGTCTCCTCTAGGGTGTGTGTGATCCGTCCAGCCTGGCCACCTTCCTCTCCCATTAAGTTCAATCATGCTGGGTGGCTGCAAGTCTAACTAGCTTCCCATCCTTTTCCATTTAACCTCCTCCCCTCTTCCACATACAATAATCCTCCCTTTTGGCACAAGCGCAGGAGGAGGAGGAGGACGACGACAGAGGAGAATTCAAATGCAGAAAGACCTTAAATATGTAGCAGCAATTGTGTTGTTTTCCAAATATTCATATTATGTATCGCAGCGGGGCTTCAAATGTATGTATTCTCGGGGAAATGCAAGCATCGTCAGCGTGGAGCATTAAGTAAAAGCAACAACGTAGGAATGGTGACAAAATCAGTCAGATTAAGTGACTGCACAGACTGTTAGATGAATAATGCAAGCTACGAGATGAAAGACAGCTTTGTCTTTTGTAGTCTGTCAGGCAGGAGACTGGGGAGAGCCATGACTGGCTTTAAGACTGCATGAAGCATCACTCTGCCTGTTAGTTTGCCTGGGAGGAAAAAAATTATATTGATTTTTTTTTTTTTTTTTTTGCTCTCCTTATCTTTGGGGAATTGTCATTTCACAATCCTGTCACTAAGGCGGACTAACATGTGGCATTCCAATAATTCTTTGTTTCTCAAATTCCATAAGAAGCAGGAGGAGTGATTTTTCATCTATGAGAATGTGGAAGATAAAGTCCTGTTACCCTCCGCCTACCCGAATAGGTATCACTCAGTGCATCTCCATCAAATATATGTAACTGTCAGACCGGCCGACTGTCGATTTTGTCGAATAACGTATGAACTGTTTTCTTTGTTTGCCGCTAACATTATTCAGCGTTTTGTCTCTTCCTGGTCGCCATGATTAATAGCTGTTACTTCCTGAGCTGAGCTAGCATGTCAAACTATCTCGTGACCTTTCCTTGAGGGATGTGGTCTGTAGACAATGCAATGTGTAGGTGCCAGAAAGCAGTAATTCAGAGATACAAAAGCACAAACACAAACTAATTACAAAGCACATACCTCTGCCAAGGCCCCACCGTCTCTGAAACTTTCAAACATTAGTAACACAAAATGTTAAGGAATATTTGATAGCTGTGTGATTTTGAACACAGATCAAAATGGAATGGAATCATGGAATGTCTTTGCAATCTGCTTTATATAAATACTGTGTGTATATATATATATATATATATATATATATATATATATATATATATATATATATATATATATATATATATATATATATATATATGTCAATGATTCATTATTTATAACAAGTATTAACAATGCATGATCACCCTCTGAGCCCACACCTTGGAAAAGCGGCAATAGCTTTGAGTTAAAGATTAATATCAACATGCTACCATTATAGCAATTCCAGGCTAACATTTAGCATACTATATTTAGTATATTTTAGTTATTAAAACATTTTATGACAATAAACTAATAGTTCCCTAATATTATAATGTATATTATCAAATTGGCATCCTGGATGATTTTATTCAAAGCATCTAAAATGAACTTTTGTCTTAATTCTAGTTGTCCTGTAGACCAAGTGCTTCAAAGTGGGCATCTATGCCTCCTGTGGTGAATATCTTGATCTGCTTAGTAGTAATTAGCTATTTATTATAGATATGAAGAAAAGACACTTTTTTTTTTGCATTACAGTGCGTATTCGCGCATGAAAGCTCGCGACTTCACCTCATCGTGGATTTTTGGTAGGCAGTCATGTGATACCGTACGCGCATTCCATTGGCTGACGGCGTTCTGTGAGTCTCGGACTTTCATGAGACACAAAAGTGCTTTAAACAGTCGATAAGAGTGTTGGAAACAGATATAAGGTAGTTTAATAACAGTATGGGGAGGGTTCATAAACATTTAAATTATCGTAAATAATAAGATAAATAGTTTGTCGCTCTATCGCGGAATTTGTTAATCATGTGTGGTTCCTGGAACGCATTAACCGCGAGGAACGAGGGCGCAATGTATTTTTTTCATGTTTTAACACACAGTAGCTCTTCACAGGATGCATAGTAAAAGGTTAATGCATCTATTTGTGGATGCACGAAATTAGTACTTCTACTGCAGATGGTAAAGTGCACTTTGATTTAATGCTCTTCACACACCTAGGATGCATACAGTCCCACAGCTAATGCCTCAGTTGCCCGGCATTGGGGATTTCGTTGAGCTAAAGATAAAGATGATCAATAATATGCCTTCATAATTAAAAGCTAAGAGCAATGTCGCTTTTAAGGAAGGCAAAAGGAAAAATGGGATATTGTAATGGGCTGATGTGTTGTTGTCTGCCAGTAAGAAATATTCTCTGCTATATCACAAACAGAGCAGATCCGTTGCTCTAGCTAGTTTTCATTTTAGATTCTGACCCAGTGGCAAGCATCAAGAATTAGAGAGTAAATAAAAGCTCAATACTGGTACAAGTTCCTTGGAGTTGTTGATGTTGTGTTGGCGTCACCACTTTGACTTCTAATCAACACTACACACAACAGCAAATGTTTGCTTGGAAAAATTCACACTGAGGGGCACATGAACAAACCTGATTTCACTGCGGTTCATCTGAAAGTCGTCCAGACTTTTCGCTAAAAACCATCAATGGCGGCACCAGGATCACCAGGGTTATTAGGGTTCATTGAATGAGCCGTTAACGCATGCGTGCTAATCTAACATGTAAATGATTGGATTTCACTGGAAAAGAAAAAAAAAAAAGAAAACGCTCTCTTGCCGTCGGTGCTGGATGACGATCCATCTAACAGCTGTTGAGATATTTTTCTCTCAACCGCGATTGTCAATTTCACAGAAGCACAAAGGGAAAAGTCACCGGATGACAAAAGACAGTCGCATTCATAAGGACAATAAATGCTTGGACGGAAATTTATGGCGAGAGCTCGGCTGAAAACAGCAAGCAGCGAGTGCTCTATCTCATAATGCTACGACAAGACACTTCGTCTGTCCTGACTTGCACAAAAACAGTTTGAACACGGCACAAATTTCCACCAACTGTCAATAAAATCTGTCAGAAACAATTTGCATATTCTGCTCACACTTATGAGCTGCAACAAAAACATAACCTCCATAGAGGAAGTCATTAAAAATTAGGTGGAATTAAAAACCCACTTCACCATGCAAGTTGGAGAAAGTCGATGTTCTCTTTAGACTCTTGCCTAAATTAAGAGAAAAAAAAAAAAAACTCAAGTGAAACTTAATAGTTGGAGCTGTGTAAAGAAATATTTTGTTCGCTGCTAACTGGCTGTAAGGGATATTCACACTATTGAGATTTCTCTGGTCGTACAGACCCCCTGCTCTTATTACTCACCTTTTATCTCCTCAGCGTGATGTGGGTGGATTGATCGAATCGATATCTGTGATAAACACTGTGAGCGTAAATCTCCAGGGGACTCAACTACTGATTGTGTTTGCGTTTTCCAGATGGTCACTAAACGGAACACTCATTGATCTGGGGAATGACTACCGGCGTCACATGTCTGGGGGCAGCCTGATCATTAGCAACCTGGATATGGACCAAGACACTGGGGTATACCAGTGCACGGCCTTCAACACGTGGGGGTCCATCCTCAGCCGCAGAGCCAGGCTACAATTTGCATGTAAGTGATCCTCCAATTCCTAGCATGTGTTTGGCACTACACACACAGACACAGCTTTGACTTTCTGGCATGTTATTGTGTTATACCAATCGGACATGTGTGTGATATTGTTGTTGCCGAGACCTTTTTTGTTTTTTGTTTTTTTTCCCCCCTAGTTGGTATTCAATTTTCTCCCTCACATTGCCTGCAAATAGATTTTTGAGAGAGGAAGCGGTAATGGAATGAAATGTCAGATGCAACGCACACAATGAGGCGGCGTCTGACTGCCTCTGAACTCCATTGATTCTCATTAGTGGTTCCAGCTCTGACAGCATCCATGCTCAGTCTGAATTGACTCAGATTTTGCCAAGTGAAGCGCCTGCCCCTGTGATTCCAACTTTAAAAGCAGGCAAATTCTAAATAGCGCTGCAACTTTTCATAATCTCCGGCCACTTCTTTTTTTGAAAAATATATATAACAGATTGTGAGCAAATCAGATAGAGACAGGCTTTTCTGCTGCTCCGTCTGCTTTTGCGCTTAAAAGACAAAAGGAGGGTTAGAAAGTCTTCCCTTCCGAGCATTTTTTAGAATCTCCTCTCCTCTTTTGATCAAGCCTTGAAGTCTTGATTATGTCCCAGAGTTAGAGAATATTTCACTTTCTCTCTAGTGGCGGCCTGTGCCCTTAGCCAAGTAATGAATCTCACTTGTGCGGAGTGGGTGAGGTGCAGAGCTGTTTGACATTTATTGTCCTGCCTAATGCACAGTGAGGAAGGTCTGAGAGATCGGCATGGCCAATATTCTGTTTTTCTATGAAATGGAGCCAAAACCCTATAATAGAAATGCCATCCCATCGTCTTTACTGCCCAAAATTAAATCTCAACCAGTTGGAGTTGGCATATCCTGCCCACAATGCAGAGTCATGCATGGTCTGAAAATGATCTGAAGTCCATATTGAAAGTTCAAATGCAACCCGTTAGATAGTAAATGATGCATAAACCAGGCTCACAGCAAAGCACAGGGTTGCATTTAGTCTCTGACTTTTTTATTATTCATGCGTTTTTGGGTATAAAATGAACTAAATCAATCTCTGTCATCTCCCATTACCTGTAAAGGCCAGGTCGGCACACGCTATAGAGACAGCAGGATTTATCAGTGTGGTCCTGAGCTGGTGGACTCTCTTCCTCCACCGTGTCCCAGCCTTCCATCCCATCAACTGAATGTTTGACTGCTTTTGAGCAAACCCACTAATGTTAAGCAGAGGAAAAAGGAGAACTGCTGCACATTTCCCTTGCGACCTACAGGCCAAGAGATTGTTCAAAGATTGCATGGCTTCAGTTCAGCTGGAGCCAGATCACAAGATTTATCATTCTGTTTAATAGCATATTGGATGCGCATTGATAAAATAATGGGTCAGTAATGAGGAAAATATTAATTACATTACCTGCGGTGATCCGCCAGGGGCAGAAACAATAACTGCGTAGCGGCTTAACTTCATTAATTATTTAAATCTCTTCTAAATCATTTAAATGCTCTGTGTACCTCTACACATCCAAAAGGTTACACGGTTCTTCCCAGTGAAATATTTTAGAGTCAAACGGCCGTGATCCTGATAAATCACGAGGCACCGAAAGAGGTGGAGTGAAATGTTAATGCGATTGGGAGTCTTTTAATTGGGAGAAAATCCTCCGTTCAGGTGGGTGTCTTTGTTTTGAGAATGAACAAGCAGCTTTGGATCGTCATTGATGCATCACTGCTTTAGAAAACAACAACGAGAGCGTATCGGTGGTTGTGATCCAGCCTCTGTGGATGCCTTTCTATTCGATGCAACCAGGTTGTTTTTTTGGTCAATGTCGCAGTCGCGGCTTCAAAATAGCAAAACCTGCGTTTTGCACGACTTTTGTAAGATTGAGTCCAAATCCCTCTGCTACAGACAAATTGATCTTTTTCATGCTGCCTCTGAGAGAAATTGTGCTTTCATAAGATCTCTGTGCTATATTCATAGTTTCGGCCATCATTGATTAAAAGAGCTTTTTACTGTCAATTCAGTTGCTGATACCCAAGTTACGGGGAAACATTGAATTCTCCTCTCAGCCCAGCCTTGAAGCATCACGATTGACCCCTGGGGTAAATTAATACCGTGATGAAATTGCTTTACCTTATGCAGCGCTCTCAATACATACAATTTGCATGCCAGCATGGTGCTTCACAGTTACTACGGGGTTGAATGTGATGTGCAAAAAAGATTTTTGTTCTTGAGGAATCACAAAAGGCATGTGCTTGCATGGCATTCAACCTTTACATAAATTGGTTTAAAGCTGCGCTAAAACGCCTTTACTCTCTGGAGCCTTTTAGCATCAATTAGTTCACTGCTGTTTTTTTTTTTTTTTGCCCTTTTGCCCTACTTTCAATTCAGTCTTCATCCTTTTATCAATGTCATTTTCAGCCTCAGCTAGCAGCTTTGTATGCTGGGAAAAAAAAAAAAAAAAACTTTCGTAAATGTCTTACATGGGGCTTCAAACATTACAAATAGTCAAAGATTGGCTGGTGAACACAATGGAGCAACTTTTGTCAAGCAGCAACTTGCTGTATCAACTTTTTAAGATGTTAAGACATTGGTGTCGAGTTAGCGTAAAACAAATAATATTTTAAACCATCTGGCTCACCTCATTGTCTGATTTTCTGACTCCTCTTTTGGGATATTTTCCTGTTCATAGTTCTCACTAATAGAGAAAGAGTATCAGAATAATAGATAAATAGTAAAAATGACCAAACTTACAAGATAAACAAAAGAAAGCAGATGTTTTTGTTCCAAGTGTTTCCTCTGGAGCAGGTAAAAGTATATTTGTTCATAAATGTTGTGGGACACAGTTTATAAAAGCAAACATCTCTATACGGTAGCTCCAATGGCCTGACCAATCATCTTTAAACTATAATAGGTGGCTCCTTGTAATCTCATGGTTCGGCCATCCTTATATTTCTGAGGCTGCTTCTGCTTACAAAGGAATCACTGAAGCTACAGTGAGTTTGGCCTCTAGCTGTCAGAGATACAGTGTGTGGTCAGTTCACTGTACTCCATTATTCTCCTGCTCAGAGGCAAGAGAGGGGGGGAGAGAGAGAAGTGTATAACCTCAGCACTCAGCCCAGCATCTCTGCCCTCCTTTGTGTCATTTTGTGTGATCTTGGCGAAGGAGTTGTTCTTTTTCCTTGTCCACTAAGTCATTATCGCTAGCTCTTAGCTTCACCTCCCACTGTTTGCAAACGAGTTCCCATTATAATTATCAGCTGCTGTTTTTTTTTTTTGTTTTGTTTTGTTTTTTTTTTGCTGTTTTTTGCCGAGCTATTTCAATCAAACGGAGCATTTGAATGTCACTGGGGGGAGCGCGCTCCGCGGAATCGTAAATGTCATTTTGGAGATGGACTCTGTATTTTACGAAGGCATTCTGGCGAGATTAGAAGTACATGGCTTCTCCGTCTTGTATTTCAAGTCGGCCCATCTCCTCCTGTGGCCCTCCTCGGTGTCCTGCCATGACTTGGCTGTGTTTGATTCCACTGCGGTCATCAGAGAGCTAGCTCGTTAATCTTACCAACACTCTGTCCTACTTCTCTCCATAATCTTCCTCCTCCTAATTTCCCTTATCGGTCACACTGACTTTCTTTTGTTTGTGTTTGGAAGGCTTACTCTAGGCCGTTAGCCAGAGGGTGCAGACAGAGTGCAGAGCGGACTGCGGCAGCGTCCCTCCATCAGTCATGAAGCCAAGGGTGGTTTATCATCCCAGCTTAAGTTTTGTCTTCCAGCAACCACTCGTTCATTTGCGGGGGGGGGGTAGTATATTGTGCTGAGAATATTGATGGGAAAGCTAATGCTTTTAAGTGCGAGATTACACCACATCTAATAATGATGTTACTTATTGCTGCTGGCACAGCAAGCCATCATTTGTCATGCACGCCTCCCCTCATGTTTGAACAGTCCTGCTCATTTTATCCTATTTTAGGCCTAATCTTATCCTTTTTCGGAAAAAAAAAAGAGTAAACATCACCAAGTCAGGTCCATCTATTTCATCAGTATCCCGAGATGCTTTAAAAGAATCAGAGGCTGTCAGGGCAATTCAGTGTAGCTCTGTCAAAAAGCCCAATAGCCAAAACATCAAAAGTGAGTTACAAAAGAGAGGTTCAAGGAAACGTATGTCATATTCAAAGAAACCTTTGAGCGTCTTCTATACCATATAAAAACATACTTCTTCGGTGTCTAACGTCCAGTTCGATGCTGCTGTTTTACTCTTATTTCGATCTTGTTCGACTCATCAGATCTGGATAACTTCAAATCCCAAGCAGTGAGGAGTGCCGTCAATGTCCGCGAGGGCCAGGGAGTGGTTCTGTTGTGTGGACCGCCTGCACATTCTGGAGGTAAGTTTGCAATTTTTGTGTCCGCCATTCTTGTAACAAACCTCCCAAACAAGATCACCCTCCACTCGTTGCATGCAAACTTCTTGATAAAGGAGTTTAACTTGAACGGCCCTGCGATGAGCTGGTGTACCCTGCCTGTTGCCCGTAGCAAACTGGGATAGACGCCAGTCGACCTTTTGAACCAAAAGGTGGATAACTGGCTGTTATGAGACAAGACAATAGATGGATTGAGTTTAACTTAGCATACAGTAACATTTCTCAGCTCTCAACAGAACCATAGCTACTTGAATATAAACTTTATATCAGTCAATAAAGTCCTTATGGACCTCCATTTCTTGTGAGAATAAAAACATATAAATGCCCGATCCCTTGAAAATGAGGACTTTTTGACTCTTCATTGAAACTGTTTATCTCGTATATCAATCCCCGGGTATATTATGGTTCACATGGTTATCACAGACATTTATATGTTGGGAAAGTAATCCAACAGTCAGGCCTTCCTCTGCCACGGCAGTTTTCTTGTCTCCTGGAAATTACATGCCAGTTGCTTGAAAACATGAAAGTATTGTAGTTCTATATAAGCCTGTTGCTGCTACCATTATCAACTTCTGACACATTTGACTTTATTTACACAGCAGAACAAAAGAATAGGCAAAAATAATGTAAACCATGTTCAAAAATATATGGTTATTTTCCAAAATTGAATGGACATAGTGGGTAAAGACATGTAAATAGATTGGACCTGACATAATAAGTAAGGAATTTATTTAAATGGAAAGTTGATATATACTGAACAGATTAGTACATTTTTATAAGATATCCCATTCTAGTGAGCGTTAGAGGCATTAATGAAGCACATTTTGTTACCTCAGGACGGATCTCTGTTAGCCACTTCCAGTATTTATACTAACCACCTACTGGCTGTTGCTCTGCATTGATTATGTTTCTCCATATGTTCGGAACAAGTTCTTTAAATGTTCAGCCGTGAAGCTAAAAATGTATTCTCACAAATGAAAAGCCACAAATTGGATGTGAAGACGCAGACTGCTCTTCCCTCAGCTCTCTGAGTATCTGCAGAGAACTGAGGACATGGACAATGGCTTCTGCTAAGCTTTTCGCTGTCTTGATATAGTTCCTTGAACATTGGAACAATCAATTTCCTTCACAAGGGAACAGTTTGTATCGCAGTGTATTGTACAGCTGGTCTGTAGGATAATGGGTCAGAGTAGTCTGTGTGAAACACAGCCTGACAGCTTTCCTCTGGCTTATACGTGGTTGGCTGCTGTAACCGTAGCACTATGTTTTCTCACATATTCCAAAGTGAATGAAAATAAGCCTGCTGTTCTTTTCTTCATTTCTTGCCCTGTTGCTCCTTTTCTGGCTCTCCTTTTTCCTTGCCCTCTTCTTTATTTCCCCCCCCCCCAATTTTTTTTTTCCCTTTTCCTCTGTTGAATTTGGAAAGCATCAATTTGCTACATAACCTTGAACTAGAGTTTATCGTACTCGTGTAAGGCACCCCCCTTCTGGTTTTTTTCCACTCCGCTTCATCGACTTCGAATCCTGCAGATGCTTTTTTTTTTTTTTTTTTTTTTTCCCTTTGCTCTACCACATCTATCGTCACGTCACGCAGATATGATAAATGAAATAGTACACAAACAACTGGGATCCACTTTTGAGCTCCACCACAGATATTTCTCCACTGAATTTCTTTTTTTTTTTTTTTTTTTTTAAGCATGGATGTCACTTTTTATTTCAAGGGCCTAGCGTTGTTTTAAGGGCCTAGTGTTTGATTATAGTCACAGACGTCGCTCATACTTACTCTTTATGTCTATTTCCTGATCTTCATGGCCATACCCATGAAGATCCCATCCAATACTAGGAGGTGTGTTCCCTTGTAGTTCAGTAGACATACTGTAATTGTCGGTCATCGCTTACACTTTTTTTGACTCAGTTTGCACACCTTTGCAGATGTAAAGTCCACACGGCTTCACCTCATTCTTGCAAATCTCTGCAGCGTGCACTTCTTAAAACGTACAGGGTAATCCAATGTGGCAGGTCTATGCTTTCTTTTTGGTAGACCTGCTTCTTGTAAAGGTGAAACACAACTTCCATTAAGCCAATCCATCCATCCCTTAACCTATCCATTTGTTTTGTACCTCCCATGAACTGACCAAGTCACTCAGGGGCTCGGGGAATGGAGGCCATGTGCCAAGGGAGGGCCACTGACACGCTGTAATCCATTTTGTTTCGCTCCCTTTCCTTGGGTCTACCATTTCTTCTGCACTGATGGCTGTTACATTTGCCGTGTGTGTATTTTTTTCTCCAGAAATGTGAGACAAGAGAAGGGAAATTATCTAATAGAGTAACAGTTTTAGGCCACAGGAGCCATTGGAGGGGGGTCAGTGTATCTCCTATCTGTGTGGAATCTGCTGCTCTAATTTGAATTTCTTTTCTGTTCCGTGTCAGATCTGACATTCGCCTGGATCTTCAATGAGTACCCGTATTTTGTGCAACAAGACAGTCGTCGATTTATATCTCAAGAAACTGGGAGCTTGTACATTGCAAAAGTGGAATCGTCAGATGTTGGTAACTACACCTGTGTAGTTAACAACACCGTCATGAGGGAGAAGGTTCTCAGCTCTCCGACACCACTGGTCCTCAGAAGTGATGGTAAATACCTTAAAATATAAAGAAGCTTTAGGTTGAACCTCGCAGGTTTGTCAATTAATCTGAAAAAATTTATTTCTATAATCATTCTTCCTTTACAGAGATATTTTATGATATCTGAAACAATCAATCTCTATTTCTGCATCTTCTCAATTGTGGTGGTGAAGATTCAATTTCCATCTTTTTTTTTTTGTTTTTGTCTTTTTTAAGTCTTTGTTGAAAAGATAAAATGATGTTTTTTTGGGTTTTTTTTTTATTGAGTCAAGAATTTAATTGACAAGATTGGATTTAAAAGTGGCATTACTTTCACTGAAATCTACAAGAACGTGTTCAGGAAGCCGTTATAACAATGAAAACCTGCCGACAGGATAAATGAATGAATATTTGACATTTGTATCCAGAGCTTTTATGGTGTTGAGCTAAAAACAATGATACTGTCTGGCTGGAAATTTAACTGGGACAATCTGCCAGCTATGTTCCACAGCTGTCTGATAGCTACAACACTTGACAGCTGCTAAGGTAACTGCTACCTCCCTCAGACTGACATGTGGAAACCACCTAGTTTCTTTGTGTTGGATCACGAGAGGCCTGTTTATCTTTACGAACAAGGAAATGCTCATCCTTTTTAAAAGATGACAGGCATTTCAGATTTCAGCATGAAAGCAATTTTTCAGGTCTATGTATTTTTCTACGTTAAATTAATTGAAAATTACACAGTAAAATGCACTAAGGTTGTATTTTGTGCCAAATATTGTTTCTTTTTAATGCTGAAAACAGTGTGTTTATTTACATCGTATATCCTGATTTTGAGCAGTTTCAATCATTTTTCTTATTTATTTGTTGTTGTTTTTTGAGAAAAAAAAAAAAACTTTCATCACCCTGAGTGTTCTGAACTGAAAATCATCAAATAATTTCCGCTGGTTGTTTTTATTCACAGAGGGTGGTGGACGCTGAGATGTTTTTTTTTTTTTTTGGTCTTGTTTTCCAGGCACCCTTTGGAATTTATTATTGACTTAACAGCATTTAGAATAGATGGCCTCATAGAAAATGAGACATATGACAGTTTAATAATGGAAAGCCGGCAATTATAACAGTATGATTGTAAACCAGACAGGGTAAACAACAGCCAAACATTTTATTTTCATAACCAGACGAGCCAAAGTTGTTGTTTTAGCGATAATAACATTTAAATAATAATATTATTTCACTAAAATATTATCGATTTTATATTAACAGTTAAAAATTACACACATATATATATAATTATATATAATATATACTATTACATGAAAACATTAATTAAGAAGAGAGACTCATCCAAATATGAAGTCTTCCTTTATTCCTAAATAAGTTTATTATTCATCCAGTCAACAGAAAATCATTTCCAATCAAGCCAGTATTTGAGTGCATAAAATGTGAAAATGTCAAAGTTTTTATGAGCTGATTTATAGCTGTAATTACAGTTTGGTTGTGTCAATCAGAAGGGTATTGTGCGTCGAATGCAATGCAAATCCGTTTGTCATGCGGTGATGATGAGCGCTAGCATCTTACACAAAGTCGCTTCTCATCTGAAAAGACAAAATCGACCACAGAGTAGCTTTTGTAGCCAAAGCGGGATTGTAATAGGTCGAAATAAAGGCAAAACTACCATTTCTATTAGTAATCTGAATAGAAATACTGTCTGAAATGTATTTGATTTGTTCCATGAATCTTTTATAAACCTATTTTGACTTTTGGTTCCTGTCTAGCAGCCCCTTAAGGGTCACTTTGGCTCCATGTGCATATATTTTCTGGTAGCTCTCCAACTGTGCCAATCCTCTTTCTTTGATCAAATGTTTGTGTGGTGTCTGCTGGTAATCAGAGATATAAAAAGCTTGTCATCCTTTGTTTTGATTTTGGTTTTTTTTTGTTTTTTTGTAGGAGTAATGGGTGAATATGAACCCAAAATAGAAGTTCATTTTCCTGATTCGGTTCCAGCTGCAAAGGAATCAATGGTGAAACTGGAATGCTTCGCTCTGGGAAAGTAAGAAAGCCTCATTGCGTGTGTGTGCGTGCGTGTGTGTGTTGTAGGCTCATTAATGCACAGTGCTACTCAAGATGATTTAAGGATGCACAAGCATAACATTACTCGATCTCAGATTCATCAATCCATGAGAGCGCAAAGGCTGCGGCACCAAAAGACAAGAGAGAAGAAATCAAAATTCTTTTAAGAGCTTCGGAAATCTGAACAATCACAGTGTGATTTGTCGGGAACAATAATTCACCAGGATCTTGCTCCAAATACTTTTCTTCTGTGCTTAATCAGACTTTGATCACTGCGACTGACAGTTTGCCTCCATGGGATCTTTTTTTTTTTTTGTTTGTTTCGCTCTTTTACAGCCCTGTCCCGGAAATAAGCTGGAGGAGAACCAGTGGCATCCCGTTCCCCAGCAAAGTCAAAATGAAGAATTCAAATGCCGTCCTTGAGATCCCTAATTTCCAACAGGAAGACGCGGGGACCTATGAATGTATGGCGGAGAACCGACGAGGCAAGAACGCTGCGCGGGGTCGCGTTTCATTCCACGGTCAGTGAACCGTTTCAAATTGAATGACAGTGAATGCAGAGAGACGCAGGAGAGATTGTATGTCTGTTACAGATATATACATTTATACATGCTGGATGCATGTGACCAGCAGCTTTAATGTGGTGCATATGTTTTTTTCATGAACTTAGACATGGATCCAGTGAATATTGTTTTAGAGAAATTCATTTCCAGTCATTGCTGAAATCTGTTTGACAACCTGTATTCCTCATTTCTCTGATAATCCACATGTTGAGTTCAAACTTGGATGATTTAATTGCCGCTTTAACGGCTTTCTAATTTCTGATGCCACTCTGTACTAATCCACTGCCTTTTTAATTAAAACACATTTTTAAAAAGGTAATCCTCTCATTTGTTCTTAGCCAAACCTCACTGGCTGCAGACAATGACTGACGCGACTCTGTCCATCGAGGAACATCTTCTCTGGGAGTGTAAGGCCAACGGAAAGCCGAAACCATCCTACAGCTGGTTGAAGAATGGGGATCAGATATCGAACGAGGTATGAAGATTGACGGTTCGAGTGACAAATTTAACGACAAAAGAACGTGCGGAGGATTGCAAGGAATGCTGACCACGAACAACTAAAAATTGAATGCTGTGCACTTAGAAGGGAGGCAAAGGTGTCCGAATCAATGCAAACCAGCATGCATTTCCTCATATCATGCTAATGATGCCTTTCCTGTGCTTTTTTTACGCCAACTTAACTTACCCTAACACATGTAAACGGGATGTGTTCAGACAGAACATGAGGAGAATGTCTGCGTGATTGCATCCAAAGTCGACCGGAAGACATACTGGTGTGAAATGACGCCAAAAGGAGCAAATGGAAAAGGTTGTGAAGATGCTGAGTTTGAGTCAGAGGCTGAGGTGTATGGAAACACTGCAGGTGTGGATGTTGTTATCAGGTCAGGGTAAATAAACTCCTGCAGACAGAATTTTTGCTTTTGCAAGTGGAAAGGTGAAATTTCACATTTTGGGTTTAAGCACATCATTAATATGGTTTTATGTTTGCGCTAAACATAATGGTGTGCCTTCTTACATCAACAAACACAGCATAATACTGTATGACCGTTTGACTGCGTTCATCTTGAGATATCTTTTCGCTCATGTGTTCTTTTTTTTACTCAGCTAGTTAAAATAACATTCTCTCCAAGGATCTCTGTAGATCATTGGCTTAAAAATCAGCTGCTTGTGCTAATATCAGCTTTGTTTCTGAATATCTAAGATACAGGTTACCAGTCATCCCTCCGCCTCGCATCTCTTCCCCTCCATTACAAGCCCAAAACACAGGATTCAGCGAAACTTCGTGGCCATTTTGTTTTTTTGTTTTTTTTGTTCTTGCTCCCATCATGCTGTCCTCCTTTTCTTCGAGATGCGCCGATAATTGCTTCTGTGCTTTTGGACATAATAGATCGGCCTTTGCGAATGGATACACACAACTGTTTCTTCATTCCTCCGCAGGGCCGCGTACAAATTGAAAACGGGGCTCTCTCTATAGCCGCATTGAACCTGTCAGATTCTGGGATGTACCAGTGTGTGGCTGAAAACAAACATGGTATTATTTATTCCAGCGCCCAACTAATGGTGTTAGGTAAGATTGCATACCCCCACTTCTGGTTTTTTCTTTTTTTTTTTGTATCCTGCCTATCTGTCTGTGTATTTGATCATCTCCTAAGATAAAAAAAACCAAGAGCCTCCTTAGAGCTCTCCTTAGCAATCAGGCTGCAGAGTCATTTGATGTCACTTTGGACAGTGCTGGCAAAAATATGAATCTGATGTGAGTGTCTCATTTTACTTTCACTTGTTTCATCATATTGATTTGGATGGTACACACGCATTGCTTTGTGGTATTCTGCATGCTTTCTCATGTAGATGGGATATTGATTTATTTGCAAAGCTTTGATGACTTCCATCTGACTGGCTCTGTGAGAAATTAGATTCTGTCTCGATGCATGTTAAGACAGTCGTAGGTGGGGGGTTCCAAATGATGAGTGATGATGTGATCTGTTGACAAGCGTGAGCAGCAGTTGAAAGCTGTGCAGGTTGGACTGTGTGTGTGTGTGTGTGTGTCCTTGAAAGACAGTCTGGCAGGTGGGTCTGTAGCTGCGAGCTCGGTAGGCGTTTAGCGCCGAGATTTTTTGAGCTACTGGAGTCAATGTCAGTCGAGCGTGGGTGATCTGCAAATGTTCGGGTCGCATGTGTTTTCTAATCGCACGCCTTATTCTGTGTGCCCCCCCCAACATACAGCATCACCTCCCAGTTTCTCCAAAAGTCCTTTAAAGGCCTTGCTAAAAGCTCGCTCAGGCAGCGAAGTCACTCTCGAATGCAAGCCTCAGGCTTCGCCCCCAGCAATTAGCCTGTGGAAGAAAGGGAATGAGATCCTGCAGAGAACTGAAAGGTAGGATAAAAGTCTAAATGCGTTTTTCCTCGCAGCTTTTATTCACACTCACTGCAAGCTGACTTGTTTGAATAGTGTGTTTGGCATTTGTGCAGGTGCATAGAGGGAAAGGCTAATGAGCAGAATGAGAGCAGGTGACAATAGCACATGGCTAATATACTGCATGCTACCGCCTTTACAAATAGGGTGGTGTTTGGGATGAAGATGCTCTCTGGTGCTATTGACACCACTTGCATGAAATATTTAAATAAAGATAAAAGACGAACAATTGGTTTCATATCTGAAGATAAACTGCCTACTTTTAGATAGAGAAATAAATTCAGATGCAAACGTGAAGCCATTGCCCTGTAATTAAATGTGTTTTGCCTTATTATGGCAGACAAAAGAGTGGAGCTTGGTTTAACACCACAAAGATGGAAACTTAGATTTGGATTTTAGAGCAGACTAATTTCTCTTGACTGGTAACTCCCAAAGAAATCTTAATATAAAGAGGAGACTTGAAGTGGTTTTAAGTGGAATAGAGTGGTGTTAGATTTGGTTTGTTGTCCCCTTTCTGATTTTCTGTTGAAATAGCAGCATCAAAGCCGGCGAAAAGATTTCAGTCAATACTAAAGAACCAATTAGAAGGTGGAGATATCCAACAAAAGAAAAAAGATCTTTCTCTATATATATAAGGCAACAAATTGTGCATTAAACCCATTGCAACATGACCTTTCGTCCTCCCAAATGGAGGTAAAACCTGGTGACTAAATCCTGCAAATCACGCAAATAAACAGACACAAACAGATGCACACAGAGGAAGAACGAACTGAACAACAACTCCAGGACAGGCATCCCAGCACCCCGAAGAAATGCTTATTCAAAGAAAGTTATGCAAAGAGAACAGTCTCAGCGTTTATGACACTAAAAGCACTAAAAACCTTTATTTGGATCAAGACCTGCAGAAATTTGGATCACTTCCCCAGCTGAGTGACAATGCATGTGACACCCACATGCAAGGTGAGCAGCCCTGGATGTACAAAAAACACTGGATTAAATAGTTTTCTTATGCACTCATGCTGTAAATTGAAGCGGTTATTACAAAATAAATGGTGTAGGTGGCTAAATACCACATCAGTTAAAGAGAGTTTCAACCCAAATAATGAGAAACATATTTTTACAGTTTCCCCTCAAGGTGCCGAGCCATGCAAACAGTCTTAATGAAAGGTTCATTTAAACGGGTTATGAGAAATCTGGCCCAGAAATATCTCAACCTGATGGTGCTGATAATTTAGCAGTCAAACCTTTTTCATTTGGACTATTTTGTCCGTAGAAAATCTTCATTATCAACTGCTTTTAGTCGTATTAGAGTCTACACTATGGTTTCCAGTTCCATGAGTACTCTCAACAGTTTTTTTCCCATTTGATGCAAATACGTGCCAAATCGATCTTAGTTTACAATTTGAGAACATAAAATATTATGAATATACGACATAAATAAGGCTGTAAAACTTTTGAAAGAAGAATATAATAAGTTTTGAAACGTATGCTTACTTTTGGAAACATTATTCACTGTATAAAATAATATTACTGAATGAGTCATCTTTGTTGGAAAGAGACTCGGCACAGACATCATATAAAGAAAAGACTCGAAGCACCACTTTAAGTGGAAAAAAAAAGTGAAAAAGTGTCTAATTCAGTTTGATGTCCTTCTGTCGGATTTTCTATTGAATATATAGTATTTGTGGAACTTTAAGAGATTTCATACAGTAAGAAATAACCAATTAAAAGGTGCAGATCCATAAGCAGTGACACAGTATTACACAGTAAACCATTATCATCACCTTTCATTCTCCAAACTGGTGAAAAAAAATCCATAGCAGGTAGCTGAACATGAGCACATACACATTTGACACACAAAAATACACACATACAGCAGACACACATATAACAGAAGCGCCCAAAGTCTTGGTCATGCATCAACCGTTCACGTGGCGTCTTTTGCTGGAGCTTTCGTCATGACTGTGAGTTGATGTGGACTCCACGCCACCGAGGGTCATTCATGGCTCAATCTGTGAAAGGGATTCATCTCAGCTGAGGGCAGAGCTGAAAATCTGTTGTCTATTTTTTACCATTTATTCACACATCTTGGAAAAAAGTCATTTGACAATTTTGGAATTTTTTTTTCTCATATTTATAATGGAAAATAATTGATGTCTACCTTTCTCCAGTGTCTTTAATGTTTGTCATAATATATAATCTAAACATTTTAATGATGATATGTGTGTTTTTATATTATATCATGAGCTTACAAAGAATAAAAGCCCTAAATTAAATATCCAGGTATTGACCTCCCAGCATCACATGACATCCTCACTGACCTTAGCAGCATTAAGCCTATAAAGCACATTTTATTTATTCAGTGTTGCTGTTTGTGAAATATTTAGCCATGCGTCCCCAAGTTTAACCAACCATTGAGTCAGGGTGGTGGGTCACCCTGCCTCCTGCTAGCCCACATCAAAAAAAAATAAAAAATTGTTTTATGGGCTTTAGGAAAGAGCTTTAAAGTAGCCTAGCATGGGGTCAAAGTATTTCAGGGGCTTTTCTGTTATTACATTGGTACAATCAGGAAGAACTTATTCAATAAGGGTAAAAAGATTGACTACGTCAAGATATTAAACACAAAATGATAATGACATGTGGTTGCAGGTACAAAGCTTTAGAGACCAAATGTACATCCTCCTCTGTTGCTCCGACATTGAAAAGCTCTTCTGCTTCCCTTAGGATCACTTTGCTTCCCAACGGAACGTTAAAAATTGCCAATGTAACCAGACGGGATGCGGCCAGCTACACATGCGTCGCTAAGAATCAGTTCGGGACGGCAAGCACAACTGGGAGGCTGCTTATCACCGGTGAGTCCCGGTCTCTTCTCCGTCAAAAATGTCCATCTTAAAGTGACCCTTCACTGCACCCTGTCATGCTTTGTCAATATCAGGCCTGTTAAGCTTTCCGTTCAAAGCAAGTATGCTATGATAAGAGAGGCACTTCGGCTTCTCAGGATTCAATCCAACTTTTGAAATCCCCGGATTTTTCATTTCTTGTTTCTAACTGGCAAATGTGACAGCTGGAATAAGAATTTTATCATCAGTTTAATTTGTTTCTTTTATTAGGATGCAGGTTTTGGGTCAAAATCTATGGTGTTGGAACTGAAACATTAAATCATGATTCGCCCCTAATTTTGAACCACAACCTTGGGACTTCGATGATTAATTGGTCAGAATGTCTCACTAATCTTTAATGGAGAAATTTGAATTAGGTGCTTTCTTGCTGAGAGTTTAATGAGGCGATCGATACCGCTCTCACATCTCTGCACGAAAGATGAATCCAAGGCGTCAAGGCTAACTCAGGTTAAAACAACTAGTCTTAATCTTCGAAAACTATCTATTGGCATAAAAAGAATGAGCTATTTCCAAGCATTTTCATTTAATTTTTCTTTAAATATGTATTTGACGGATGCAGTGACCCTATCTAGTTAATTTATTGCTCTATTAATGCAAAACAAAAATAGATTATGTAAAATAGTAGTTAAATAAGCAAGAAAACATTATCCTTGATTTAGTTAAAGGTCATTATTTATGAATGCAGTGTCATAACATGTACAGTCCTTACCTTAATCTGTTGTGTGTAGCTGCCTGGCTTTTTTTTTTTTTTTTTTTTTTTTTCATTAGCTTCTATTCTTCTCATACACAGATAACTCAAACATTGAATATTGTCGAATTTAATTACTGTGACCTTTCTTCGACATCCTCTCTGGCCTCCAATCCACCGCAGTCAGCGGCGAGGACGTGTTCCCGTCACGTTTCGAATATCTTTTCAAATTGATCCCGGAATATGAAGTGCAAACCTGAGATGTTATTAAATGTTGTTAATGAACAGACTTGAAATTTAACTGCTTATTAAAAAAAAATCAGGATAATGCACATACGCATGGCTAATACAAAGATTTGAATTGAAGTGCGCTCGCAGTTGTAGGGAATCACAGTGGTGTTAAAGGTTCCTGTGTGCAGAGATTTTTTAACATGCTACGCTATCGTCTGTTGTCTGGCCAGAGCCCACCAAAATCACCATGAGACCGACTAACATGGAGATTATTGTTGGCGAGAGCATCGTGTTACCCTGCCAGATTGCCTGCGATCCAGCTCTGGATGTGTCTTTCTCGTGGGCATTCAACGGCCAGCTCATCGACTTCCAACGAGACAGTGATCACTTCGAAAGAGTGGGAGGAGTGAGTCATCTCAAGCATTATACTCAGCTACTTTTTAGCTATTCTGGGATTTATTGGGACAGACTGTGTGATGTTGCAAGGGCATTCTCCACTACCCGAGCTAAGGGCTTATTAGACACCAATAACACCCAAGCAGAGAAATTTATGCCAACGCTTGTGCATTTGGAAGTTGTCTATGGTCATCGGTGGGTAGAATATCAAAGAGGTACAGATAGCTGTTAAAGATCAATTAAATTCTTTCATTTCTATGCTGTTAAAGCCTCAGTGAATGGCACTAACGGGTCAGTAATCGGGATCCTTACCCTTTGAATTGGCTGTGAGAGCTGCCACGTGTAACACTTCTGAAGATATATTGGTGAAATGCCATTTTCCATCTCACAGAGGGTCTTAATTTATGAAGTCTTTATATTTTTTCATCCCTTCAAATTCCAATTCTCTTACCTCAAGGGAGAACATTTTCTTATCATCTCACTCTGTCATTATTGAATTTGCATACCTCTCTATGAATCTTGATGCCTGAAATAATTAAGTAATGAGCTGGCTGGCATTCACCAAGGGCAAGCCTGGCACCGGTTGGATGTTCATGCGCATACCTTATGTTCGGAAATACTTTTAAAGTGATGACTTCTTGCTTTAATATTTGTTCCTTTTAATGAATAGCAAAGTCATTCCGTTGAAGCTTCGAAGTTTGATATTACTGCACATTAAATCTTTCTATTTTCTGCCGCAGTCATTCAATGTCAGCGCTGTCACAACCGTCAGTCATGTGTTTGAAGGTTGTCATCATAGTGCTGCGGACATGACAAATTAATATCTCCTTAAAAACGATTGACATTTACTAATGACATTGAACGCTGCGCAGACATATAATGAGATATAGCTTTCACAGAATCTGTTTCTCCTGTCCAGAGAGATTACCAGCCCCCCCCCCCCCCCCCACTCTCTCTCCCCCTGCTCAACAGCTTTAGATGAATTAATTAACATAATTAAACCAAATCTGCCTCATCACCTCCTTCCTGCCAAGGCAGGAAGCTTTGCTCTCAATCACAGGTTCTTAAGCGAGCCAGGTGGGGACCCCGACATTGAGGAGGGGGCAAAATCAGGTGCATTCGTAAAAAAATGTCTGGTAAAAGTAAAAGAGATGAAACTCTCTTTAGCCCGTGGCTGCATGGAAGCTCCATTCAGCCCTTCAATGCTTTTGTTCGGTGCTACAGGGAGGTGGAAATCCATGAGAATTCTTGCTTGGCAGCTACAGGGTGAAGCTGTGATCACTAGGAGCTTGAATGTGATGAAATCTGCCATGAATGCAGCAATTCTTACTTTGACTGGAAGCAGACTTTTGAAATTGTCTGTGATAGGTCACTTCATGATATGATTTTCAGGGGGAAGGATTCTATTAGATGCTAAAAATGATAGATGAAATGCATTAATACAGAGCATTGTCACTTACTTTGTAGGATAACAGTTCTAGGGTACTATTATTAGAATGAACAACAAACTCCCACCAACAGACCCAAAACAAACACACACAAACACTGTGTGACAGCAGCAATCTGAGTGTGCAGAATTTATGTTGACAGTGACTCCTGCACCTGTAATGGATAGAAAAATACAGCAGATACAACTCAGCAAGAAAGGAAGAAAGAATAAAAGATAACAATACGCGATAAAATATCCAAAATAAAGGTGTCTCAAATGAGAGTAAATGTCTGTTAGTACCCACAATGCAATGGTTCTGTAGAGGAAACAAAGCAAAAGACATTCCAACCATTTCAAAAATAAAATTCATATGAATGTAGCTATCCAAATACGATATGTTAAAGAATATATACATATGTATGTTAAGAATCCGGTGACTAACGTACTGATTGTTTATTTAAATAAATAGATCAACAAAAAAATACAATAACTGTTCAAAGCTACGCTGTTACTGAACATCAGGATACAGGATATCAAGATGAGGCACATAAGGTAGAGTAATTTGGAGCATTGTTGGTTTTTGTTGTTTTTGAGAGATTTATAGTTGATAAAAACAATAGGAATTTAATAATGTGATAAACACAAACAACCTTGTTCCATAAAATTATTCCTTAGTGGAGCCACAAATCAAACATCCATCCTTCTCTAAACCTAAGAAAGTTAATTCAAAGTTTTGTTCTTGTTCTTGTTGTTGTTGTTGTTGTTGTTGTTGTTATCTCCTCTGGTCCCTTATGGCCACCCCATGCTTCCTGCTTATGTAAAATAATATTTGCTTTTTTTTACACCGTGAGGGGAATTATACCCATATCTAGCTTGAGCTTATGTAATTACGGAATAATTAGGATCATCTTGCCAATTAACTAGACGGTGTTTGTTTTACGTGTCCTGTGTGTATCTGGTGGCTGTTTGTATGGGGTGGAGCGTGGTGGGATGGGATGGGGTGCAGTAGGGGTAGAGCCTGAAGGGCAGCCAATGGCATTATTTGTGCAAAGTACATCTGCCATGCGTGCTTTTGGTGTTTGATGAAATGCAAAAAAATCAGTGGCCTGGAGATGATGTAAGTGTGCCAAGCTTCATGAATGTTTCAGACATCACAAAGCCAAAAGCTGAATGATGAAATAACAATGCATCACTTACTTTTATATATATATATATATATATATATATATATATATATATATATATATATATATTAAAAAAAATATTTTTATTTTTTTACAATCATCATATATTTCTCTTTAGACTATATCGGGGGATCTGATGATTCGTAACATCCAGCTGAAGCACGGCGGCAAATACGTGTGCATCATTGACACTGATGTGGAGAGCCTGTCCGCCCCTGCCATCTTGGTCGTCAAAGGTAAGAGAGCCAATCGATTTTCAAGAATTTGCTTTGTTTGCAGGCAAGCGTATGGACACCCCCAATGCGCTAACAGAGAACCGATGTGGCATTGAACGCATCTGCGCTCACGTTTTTACAGAGAAAGGAGGAGTGACGTGAGGAGTCCCCGAGGCTTCCCGTAAATAATCAGCGAGTCCGACTCGTGTCAGGATCTGTTTGCGTTCCATATGTGTTGCTTAAAATTTACAACAATTGCTCACGCTCTCACACACACACACACACACACACACACACCGGCGCGTGTGTGTGTGAGAGACGTCTAGCTGAAGAAGCTTTTGTTGATATTTGCTTGGTGTGTTGGGCTCAGTGTGTGGGCTCATCTCTGGTGATTTACATTGGTGTTCATGCCCTTAACAAACTGTAATAGCTGTCCCAGGTGCTTTGAGACGGCGATGTTTATCACGGAGAATGACTGTAATTGGCTCATTTACACATCAACAAGATAACATGGAAAGCATTGGAATAACTGAGCAGTAGTGCAAACCGCGGCAACATAGTAAAGCGGGGATGCTTGGTGTAATAGTCGCACTCCTTCTTTCTTTGTATTAACTCGTCTTTTATTCTCCTCCTATCCTCTTAGTAATTCCGGCCACTGTGAAACATTCTTTCCTTGTCTCCTAAATGATCCTATCTTGTCTCTCTTTCCATCGCTGGTGTTCCGACGCTCAGTAATTACGCAGGCAGCCCCTGCACATTACAAATGCAGTGAATGAATAGCCCGTGCATACACTTACCAAAAAAAAGATGTAGCCGTTCGTTACATGGCGACATTTTTGCGAAATTGACGTCTAACAAGGGTGCAGACATAAAAGTGAAAAGTAGAGGCTTCCAAGAATGCATGATTACCTCAGGTTCCTCCTTTTCAATGTTCTGATTGATTTAGGTCCGCCAGGTCCTCCGGACAAGGTGGCGGTGGAGGAGATTACCGACAGCACGGCGCAGCTTTCCTGGACCCCCGGAAGGGACAACGGCAGCCCGATCACCGGCTACAGCATCCAAGCCCGGACGCCATTTACTGTGGGCTGGCAGTCTGTCGACACAGGTATCATGAAATGCTCCCCCCCTCGGCTTTTATTTATTAACCATTTAATTCAAGTTCATTTGCAAAGGCAGGCTTATTTTCTTATTTTGCAGTGCCCGAGGTGGTCGGCGGGAACACGCTGACGGCCACGGTGGTAGATCTGAACGCTTGGGTGGAGTACGAGTTCAGAGTGGTGGCCCGCAACGCCGTGGGTCTGGGAGAACCCAGCCCGGCCTCGGCCAAGACCAGGACGGAGGATGCCGGTACGAAGAACTCAATTCTCTACTGCTTACAGTTGATATGATATCAGTGATGACAATTTTGGTTAAAACCTTAGAGATGTGTGTGGTTTTTACTTATTTGGTTAGGTAGTATTGCAGACTTTTTATTAGACTTTCAAGGTCAGAGCAGAGCTACGACAATAATGTGTCTGTCTATAACTAATGAAAACCTGGCCACACAAGAGAAAAATCCCCATAAGTACTGGGATCTCATTTCCCCACCGCCCAACTCCAATAAACTGCCATACATGGATGTCAGACATGGAAAAGCTGCAAGCGAACCGTTTGCTGACATGACACATTAAACGTGATGCTCCACTTACTAAGGGATACTATGAGGACGTGCACAAGTGCTCCGCTGCCTCCACCGTCAGCTTTGTCATCATAATTCTGGGCTGAAACAGCTTAGAGAGGGAATAGGGATGGAGCAAGTTTAATGTCAAACCTGCTATTTGCACAAGTGGCATTTTGGCAATGTCAAAAAAATTCACTATTGTCCAAAATGTGAGGGGTTTTGGGGTTTGTTTTTTGTTTTTTTGGGGGGGTGAAATAGAGGCCAATGTCTGCATAAGTATTGATGTCTGTCTTTGTGCTTAGTAAACTGCATTAATTGCTCCCCTCTTTACTTCACCTATCAGTTCCTGATACAGCTCCCACTGATGTCGGAGGTGGAGGCGGCACAAAGTCTGAATTAGTGATAACATGGGAGGTAAGTCATCTGTCACATTTTACTGTTCTCCCCCCCAGCCCTGGGTAATGGTTGTGCTTAATTGTGCAGAATTGAACGGAGCAATTTTATGACCCTCATAAGAGCGAGACACCTCTCCTCAGTTCAGTCTCCTGGTGCCATTTCTTTCCCTCAAAATTGGAGACTGAGAGCATTCCCTCTGAAGAGTTTTGCACTTTAAATACAATTAAAATAGCCATGCTGGAGGAAAAGATAAAGCAAAAAAGCAAAAAAAAAAAAAAAAAAAGATGGCGTTGGAGTATTCGAGGTTGGTGACGGCAAAGAAAGAGTAAGCCCCTCGATTCGACGAGATCCGACGCAGAGACGGGCCTGTCTGTTTCTTTGTCTGTATGCGTTTTAATATCACTATAGTTTTGTGTTTCGCTCCCAGCCTGTTCCCGAAGAACTGCAGAACGGAGACGGCTTCGGCTACATCATCGCTTTCAGGACCGTGGGCTCGGTCACGTGGACTCGAGCGGTCATTTCGTCACTGGGCGTGGGACGTTACGTCTTCCGCAACGACACCATTCCGCCCTTCTCGCCGTTTGATGTCAAAGTCGGAGCGTACAACAACAGAGGCGAGGGGCCCTTCAGTTCTATCGCCACCGTCTACTCGGCAGAGGAAGGTATGATGTGGACTTGACAGCTCTAACTATAATCTTAGTTCTTGCAACTGTGACGTCGGAATATTAGTTAGCGTGCTGGTAAGATTACATGAAATCCTCGCGGACACTTACCCCCACTGCGCTGTCAGGGAGGTATTTTGTTAATTGAATTTGTTGGGCAGATAGTCTTCCCTTATGTCAGTCACAGATCCCATTAAAAGAGAGTTGGGGTAATAGCTTTTCACTGAAACTACTGGTCTCCTCTGTGCCTTTCCTCTTATTGCTATTACTGTGTCTGATGGTGTTGCCTGAGTCTTTTGGATTTTCACCAGCGCTCTATTTCTACAGTCCCCAGCGAGGCTCCTAAGAGGGTTAGGACTAGAAGTGTGTCTGCAATGAAAATTGAAGTGATCTGGGAAGCTGTCCCTGTCATTGCACAACGAGTGCTCGGATACGAGGTATGTTACGATCCGTCTGCGACATCATTCTTTTGTTTTTTGTCGATAACTGAGCTTTTCCCTGATGTTTGCTCATTTCGTTATTCTCAAATTCAGCATTTTGCTCTCCTTTTTAACTTAAAATACTTCCTGTCATGTATCTCTGCGGAGATTCTGTTTTAAGTGTAATAATATCATGAATCACTCCGCTGCACCAAAAAAAAAAAAAACGATAAGAGGAAAATAAAAATCCCTCATCCTTTCAAGAATGCAAAGAGGGCTTTGCTATTTTTTTTATTTTTTTTCGCTGGTGCTCTTTCAATATCTGTCACCTCTGGCCCTCAGCTCTCCAGTTGCCATAGCAGTGGCCACATTGTCCTTTTAGAACGTTTTTTTTTTTTTTTTTTTTTTCAAAATGTGGCCCTGAAGTGGATTTAAGCTGCTGAATCT
Source organism: Antennarius maculatus (assembly GCA_013358685.1). Taxonomy (NCBI): domain Eukaryota; kingdom Metazoa; phylum Chordata; class Actinopteri; order Lophiiformes; family Antennariidae; genus Antennarius; species Antennarius maculatus. The sequence continues at coordinate 23,282,648 of CM023609.1, read as the reverse complement.
CAATAGACCACCAACAGTATAGATCTGGAGACGTGAACAGCACATATATGGAACTCAACCTTTAATTAAATGTTGTTAAATTGCAATCCAATTTGTTTTAATGCTGTCATCATTAGAACTGTGCTAAAGATTATATTAGATTACATCCTGATGGTTATCCTACACAGATTTAATTGATATCAAATTTGAAATTAAATAATTCATAGAAGGACTTTTCTGGACACCAGACTTCACATTTCAATTGAACTTTTCTTATGTTATTTAATACCAGACATGTGGATATTGTGCATTGAAGATGACCCATAGTAAGTGGAAATTAGTCCATTTGTTTGATCAAATTTCAGTTGTTTTTTTTTTGTACTTGTAGCCTAAAGGAAAGCAAAATTTCTGCAACAGAGAATCATGCTTTTCTGTGGAAAGTTTCAAACTATTCGTACATAAAGCCTTTTTAAAATACTTGTAAGATATTTCTTTTGCCTCTTGACTTCTAATATCCCTTTTCCCAAGACAACAGTAAGACCTTAGGTTGATTTCATGAAGAAAATAGACAGTAATCATGAATATTTCCTCCTAGGTCAGTTATCATATGACCCATTAAAGCCTGTTTATATAGCCAGGGTGGTTGAGGGAATGTACATCAGTAATTGAGATTTCTCCAGTGAAAAATGTATTATTCATCGCCTCTCCCTCTTCCCCCTTCTGTAATACAAACAGCATTTGAGATATCATGATGAAATATGAATTTAAATTATGCAGCGAAATGCACCACAATCTAGTGGTCTGCCTCCTTGCATTTGACTTTTTTTAATGCCTGATAGGTTGTGTACTGGGAAGATGACACCAAGCCTGATACTATCGGCAAAGTGCGCATCTCAGGGAACTACACGTTGGTTAACATCACAGGGCTGAAAGCAAACACAGCGTACTACGTTTCTGTGGCTGCTTTCAATACAGCTGGACCCGGGCCCCAGTCGGTCCCCATCAACACCACCACAAAGGAACCACGTGAGTCTGTACTTGAGGAGCATTGAAATTATTTCTGAATGGCCTTCATTTGTGAACAGTGTCTCTCTTAGATGACGTCCTACTGTTCTAGGCTTGACAGGCGTGGCATGTCTTTGTTAGTCGTGCTCAGAAAATGTAATCTGACAAGAGACCTTTCCATTTACCTTGAAGAAAATCAAAAAGCAAAACTGCAGACACAGTGATGGGTTTAGTGAAAAGTAAAGACAACAAGGTATTTGTTTCTGTATTTGTACTTGTGATGGGTGTGGCTTAAAATTAAAATGGGCGGTGCTTAAACCTGAACTGCATTGTAATTTTGTTAAATTTATCAAGAAAATTTATTTAAATACTGTTATCCTCAGAATTGATTGTCAGTCAAATCATTTTAATCTCAAGAGTTAAACAGGTACCAGAATATAAAAGGGTTTTTGTGAACTTGAATGTCTGAACTGAAGCCAGCTCACCGATGAGGATAATTTGGGATGAAGCACACGAATATCAACAGGTTTCACAAAGATGACACTCGTACTCCTTCACCTGAAGCGGAAAGCAGGCATTGCAATAAATTAGGTACTTAAGATGAACAATTGGTGAGATAAACCAGGTGAATTTTTGCACAAGATTCTTGACATTTAGGCTGAAAACTGGCTTTCAAAAGGGAAAATGTTGAAAATTCTATGGTGGCCTTGGAAGATCAATACAGCGCAGTATAAAAAATGTGGATTCAGCTCGACAAAAACAAGGAAAATACCAATCAATTTGAAAACATGTTTGCAAAATAAAGAGAAACTGAAAAATATGAAGAAGTGATGTCTTTATTAAAAGCACATCTCATCTCACTTTGCCACACTCATTTGGAATTTCACATATGTTGCTAACTTAGTGAAGGCATTTCTCCATTTTCCTTTTTTTTTTTCATCCTATTTCGAATGTTTTTCTCAGCTGCAGTCTATTGCAATCTCACGGCCACCGCAGAATTAATTCAATTTGTGAAGAAACTGTGCTGTGTCCCCCAAGTTATAGTTCAGACTGATTTGGTGATAATTTTTCATATGAAATCTTTGCAGGCTTAGCTTCTCTGTAAAGTGGCAAGTGTTTTGTAAAGTGTGCAATAAACATGCAATGCCTTCGAAAAGCAAGGCAACAGGAAGTAGTTATGCAGAATATTCAATAGCTTGTCTTTGTCTTTTTTTTTTTTTTTTTGTCTAGCTCCTGATCAGGCTCCAGTCAACATACAATGGACCATGATTGGCTCCACTCTCTCCTTGCACTGGGATCCTGTAGTAGCCATGGAGACAGAGTCAAAGGTCACTGGATATTTGGTAGGTTCCAATTCACTGCGAGCCTCTGATTCATCTCCAAAAACAAAGATGGCAGTTTTTTTACATTAACTTGTTTTCTATGCATTGTCCTCTCCTGCCTCAGGTCCTGCTGAAGAGACATCGTTACAACGACATCAAAACTATCTTGACCAACAAAACCAGCGTCGAGCTCAGCCTGTCCACCAATGACAACTATTTAATTCAGATCAAGGCCGTGAGTGAGGGCGGTGAAGGTGTGGGCAGCGAACCCATCCATATCCATAAATTAAGTGAGTCAGTGTTCTATCATTTCTAATTTTTGCCATGGATAAAACATGTGAGAGGATTTAATAATAATAATAATAATAATAATAATAATGGGACGCAAAAACATATTTGACTCTTTTGCATCCTTTCCCAACGCTGTGTAATAGACTTATTTCGAGAAAAGCAACCTTTTCAGAAATGCGTGTGCAGTGTCATCCATCTCTGCCATTGGGTTATTATTCCTTGTTGACTTGCTGCACAGCGCTGCAGCATATAAAACAGTTCCGCGCTTCCGTCCCGCTGCTTGTGCAAAATTGTGAGGCGGTTCAGTTTGCCCGCTCTGCTTTTTGATGTAATGCAAACTTTATTCCCTTACGATACTTAAATAGCCTCTCCTTTTGAAACACAGTCGTAATGTACTGTAGATATATGGGGGGGAAAAAAATTACAGTTGGCTTTTGGTTTATGATGTCTCTTATGATGAAATTTAGGAGATGGACTTTTTTTTCTTCTTTGGTTGGAGGGGTATTTCGGGTTATGCAGGAGCTGCTCTGATGGTTTTTGTTGCAGGTATGGGAGCGCGGGGATCGGGAGCAATTCAAGTCAGCGTGCTGTACCTCCCTGCAGTCCTCACCGGTGCACTGCTCTGCTTCGTCTGGTGATATCTAACCAAAGCCTACAGAGCTCCCCCCCCCCATCCCCCTCCATCTCTACACTCAGCCTATTCTATGTGCATCCTCCACTGGACTGGCACGAGGCCTGGGCTTCAGTGGCGGGGCTAGGAAAGACTGGAAATGTCTGGCCCCTCTGATGAATTTTTAAAAAGGGACCGTCAGACAGAGACGCGAAGATTTGTGTGCATGATATCTTTCAGTATTTCTTTCAGCATCGTACACGCCGCCGTGCTCTAAGTTTTATTTTGGAAGTTACAGCGTCCACATGTTAATAACCATGGAGACACTACTGCCTTAAAATCCATTTTACATAAACAGTCCATACCAAAGTAGGTGATGTGGGCCAGTGAGGTCTCAGCATGTCTTTAGCCTATAATCATTGGTTGCATCCATATTATTAATGTATTATTGCGAAAATAATTCCAGTTCCATTGTTGAAAACTGAAGTGACGTCCACAATTATCATAGTTCTTGCAGCTTTTACCAAATGAAGCATCAATCGAAGGCTTACAATTTTTACCAGACTTTGTGTCAGACGTATGAAAAATACACAGCAAATTGATCAACTGTGCCTCAAATTCACTTATTTCTGCACACTGAAGTAATATTACATCTGTCCAAGAGCCACTGTGCTTGAGCTAAAAGGCCTTCTTAGACAATGCTCTGATGGATTCTGGCTTCTGCTTGGAATCTCATGGTCCTTTTAAATAATAAATGCCCATGAATCCCTGCATTCTCAGTCTGGTGTAAGGACGAGGAATTCGCACAGAGAAGAGACGTGATGTTACTAAGTCAAGCTGATCCCATGTGTACTGTTAGACAACTTGTGTTCTAGATACAGTATATCACATCGTAGAGCATTTACCATCTACGCACCAGATGACCAGATGGCCCAGATCATAATGGACCACAGGATAATAGTGCCTTCATCGGAGCTCACTCATGTTTTTTTTCCTCTCTATTTTCTTCCCTTTCCAAATAGCTTAGAAGAAAGATACATGTCACAGAAGAGGTATTGTTTTGGGTTTTTTTTCTTTTTAAAGAAAAAAATAAGAAGAACGAACAGGAAACAAGAAACATAAGCCCATTATTGGAAAATTAGGTTGGTTTTAATTACTATTGAGTTTGTAACAGGGCACACCCAAGAAGATTTTCAGAAAGCCACAGCGGATTAGAAGACGCAGTATGGTGGAATTTTTTTGGTTGTTTAAAAAATGTATGACTCCATCAAAGACATCATTCTGTGGGGCTATTAAGACATCAGAATAATTGATGCCGATCCCGAAAAATCATCCTGGATGGAAATGGAGCGAAAGGCATGGCTGTCTTTCGGCCCTACATGTCATCAACGTCTACCTGAATGGTAGCAAAAGACCTTTTTGCTACTCTGCTGAGAAAGATACTTTTCATACCCTTTTATCATGTGGATAATGAGTCTGTCAAAAAGCTGCCCGAGTGCGAGCCAAGGTGTGACGACTAGGTGGGGGTGGGGGGGGTGGGGTCCCTACAAAACGTTTGCGTGGAAGGATACCGTCAGCTGAACCGCTACACGTCGCCGTGCCTTGTTTAGCGAACACGGGGGGGGGGGGGGGCTGTGTAGGGCGATTATCTGGAAGGCCGTCGTCATGTGTATTTTGCACTCTCTAACCCTTCACAAAGTTGAATGAAAGCACAAGGAATTGATGCAAGGTGACGGGATGTCCTCCACTTAACTGTCTGAACAGGTGCGCAAGACCCCCAGAGGCCTCGTAAAGAAAAAAAAAAAAAAAAACTCCAAATGGTCGCCATAATCAGGCTGTCGTATCTGCTCCTTCACCGGCTTCATAAAGCCCCCGTGCTCGTTTTTTAGACTGCTGCAGACCAGTCAATGGGATGTTGATTTTCCTGACGCATTATTACAACTGTCACAATTCACATGCCTGATTGACCGATGGCCGTTTTCTTATTACTATCGTTCTGTTGTGTTACAGTCAATGATGTTTCAAAATGCCCTTCCACCACTTTGCTCTCTATCAAGACTATTTCAAAAGACATTCCTTTTTTTCTTTTGTTAAGGTTTTGCTGACTGAAGTTGCTCATTTAAAAAAAATAAAATAAAAAAAAAAATATTTCAAGTGTTTTGTATTGTAGTGATAGATTGTACCTTTGAATTCGAGCAGTGACATTGAACTGAATGGGATGATTGTTTCTTTTGAGTTAAATGGCAAATACAAAACACTGTTGGAGCTGTCGCGCTCCAACAGTAGTACTACATTAGTACCGGTGTCTTTCCAATAATAAAAAATTCCGAATCACACCAGCATTTAAAACAGCTAAAGGTTGAATCGGATGAATCGGTTAATTTCCCAAGTTTCACACAACATATAAATCCCCTTTTAAGGTCAGATATATGTGTATTGTTTGTTTTTTTTTCTTTGTGTAGAATTCAAATGACTGAACTTTCACGTGTTGTTGACCATAAGCAAACTAACTCGACATTGCACACTGCTGAAGAAACCATAAAATCCAAATTGGGGGGAGCTAAAGTAGTTTAGCTTCTGTGTTGCACTTATCCACTAACCCTTTACTTTTTTGGAGTTTAAACCCAGCGCCAATAAAAGAGGTATTGTTGTAAAACTGGTTTTGATGGTTCAAACATCTCTTGAATTTATAGTGAAGATTAATGCTTTGGTATTTACAAAGACGGGGAGATTTGGTGGGAAGAACAATTTTTTTTTTTTTTTTTTTTTATATCGTTCTGACAACTAAAGACTGACGTGAATTAGCATGTTCCTGTCTGTCTAATGTGTTTAGCCTTTAGCTTTATGGCGAAAGTAGTTCACAAACTAGCCTGTTCTCTATGTCACAGAGGCTCTAGTAACGTTTGTTTCAAAGTGACGGGCGGATGAATATCGCTACATGACTTTTCGGCATATATGGGCCACAAAGCAGCTTGTGTGTGCAATTATGTGAACCAAGTGGTGTGTTTAGTTTTGTTTTTTTGTTAATATCCAAATATGATAAACTAATTGCCAGCTAGAAAAACTTGTCAGTTCATTAATTTAGTGTTTTCAATATGTGCAGTTTATCAGCTATTTTTTTCTTTTTTTTTTTTTTTTTTTGTTAACGTTAACATAGTTTTAATTCAGCCTAATGTTTCTAAATGCTCACAAAATCTATTGTTTATACCCCTGTGCTTTAATGAATATTTAGTACAATCTGAGGAAAATTAAAAAAAAACATGTGATCTGAGCCACCAGCTGGAATGGTTGAAATGTGTTCATCTCAGAACAACAATTATCTTTATATTCAGTCATTTTGTTGGGATATGTTTCTGTTGTAGAAAGGCGTGTAGCTGGTGCGGTGTAAATAGCTTCCATATATTTTTTAAACATGGCCATCGAAGACAAACTTACTGGTTTTATATAGTGTGTTTCTGACCTTAATACTGCTGTATTAATCAATGATCTCTGTGAGATACTCACATGTAGAATGGAATTTTCATATTGAAAAGTAACTGTTCTGTCTTGTATACTAAAATTATGCATGTTAATAATTGTTTGTGAATTTGTGTTGAATTTTTTTCTAAAACTATAATTAATAAAAATGTTTATTCCAGTCAGTGGGCTATTTGCATACTTCTGTTTTAGTCATAAATGAACACGGCTCTGATTAAGTTAGTGCCTGTGGACTTGTAGATACTGAAGTTACTGTAATTTTGACAGAGAATTTGCACTTTAATTGACGGTAAATTGAAGTCGGTCTGGATTTTTATGCTCTTTTTATGCTCTTGCATTCACTCGGGCTCAATTTGGTACTATGATTTTTGTTTCTATTGCTGTCACATAGTTTATTCTCCTAAATTAAGTAATGCCTACTTAAAAACTTGGCACAACCATGCAGGGAAAACCTGGTGCAACACAGGACAGAGTTTGCTCAAGAGGGAGGTTTTGGGTCAGCGGGGCCCAAATGACAATGTGTTCCATGGGGCTTCTAAGAGGATATAATCTGGTTATGATGAGTAATAATTATTTCAGTTGACGAGAATTCTTCCTTCCATTTAGTGCCATTATTATTATTATTATTATTATTATTATTATTACTATTATCATCATCATCTGGTCAAACCCCCCACCCCCACCCCGTACCCCACTATTTTCCCATTGCCAAGTGTTGCATACTGCATACTAAAGGTAACATTGGCCAAAAAGATTAGAATCCACTATCATCCAGTCAGATGCATTTTAAGGCAATAAAAGTCAACCTGAGGACTGGACTGGTTTAAAAGAGAGTAATGCAGTAACCCTAGTCCCTCTAACATTCCTATTGTCGACCATTTATAGAACAACTAACATCAAAGGACCTAAAGATCTACAGAACCTGCAGATGCATAATGCATAAAATTGACTCATTATTTTGCAGGTAGCACAGGAAATCCAATGGAAACCCCCAATGAACACATTTAACATTAATGGTGACATCATAGCAAGGCTCGATTGACTAAAGATTCCTCTTTCCAGAAAAGCCGAGGAATGAAAGGCAGGAAATCCACTTCTTTTGGAATTCACAGATCAATAGTAAGCAGGCTTTTGGAGTCGGCAAGATATACACCGGACTTCTTTATGCCATAACAGATCGTTGAGCAAAACAGCTTTTCAGTACATAATCACTCGCTTCATTTAAGTACGCTTTTGCGCTGCCTTTTCTCTTCACTCATCATTTGCCATAATCAGGTATGGAATCTTTGAAAAAGAAGTGCTTCATTATTCCTGTCCAGTGTACGCGTCCAAGGTCGATTTGAGCTTCCTCGTCAGAAAAGCTTTTTAATTCATTCCAACCCCTGTTGACCTCCTTTTTGGATTTTTAAACTATATGCAAAAGGCTGCATCCATTTTCAGTGCAAATGATCAAAGATTGTACAGTTGTAATGTTAAAAAAAAAGTATATTAATTTTATGTAATGGAGCACTATTTGTTCTTTCATGGTCAGTTATAAAGAGATATCCCACCATGTGGGGAGTTATTTTTGAAACATGGTGAAGAGTACAACAGGGTAAACAGAATGTGCAAAGGAAATTTAGGATGACACTTACTAATACCTGCAGGATTGTTTTTGGCTAAAAACATTAGAGCAACAAAGTATTTGCAGAATTAATGTCGATAATCTTGAAACACAAAGTACGAAATGTCTTTAGGGTACATTTTTACATTCCTGTTAATACAGATGAGGTGAGTTTTAACTCACACTGTGCATCATGAGGTCTTTATATTAACAGTCAATATTACAGTGGTCTTAAGTGAACAAAAAGCTATTTTCATTTTCATGTTCTCCCAACTAATGCAGTTTGAGGATTTCTCATCTGCATTTCACCATCAAGAATCAAAGAATCTGAGAACTCAGTTGCACAAAGTAGCAAGGATGAAAACCAACATTAAATGTTTTGGTGCATGTGACCTATGATCCTTAATGCGTATCTGCATGGAACTCATACATTAAACATACAACTGCATGTTTTTGGGAACACCAAAAAGTCCTCACTCTACAATTATATAGATCAGTTTTTAAAAAAAAGACCAAAATGCTGGACACAGCACTTCCCTCGACAAGGAAGTGCTGTTCCTTGGTTTGAGGATGAAAATTCAAGGGAATGAAACAAAGACCAGGAAAAAAGAATACACTTGGAGATAAACCACAAGGAAAATATTCCATTTTGACCATACAGTGAAGAAGAAAAAGCCCACCAGTGTCAAAGTAGGCACCATCCAGGTGATGTCTTGGACTCTGCTTAGCCCATACTAGGCAATGAAGCCAGATAAAAACCTGTGTCTCCCTTGGTATATGGAATGCGACAACAGAGACAAATTTCCATGCAACTGAAATTGTGTATCAAGCAACATTGGAGGTGGGAATTAGAAAAAGGATAAGAAAAGTTGAAGTAACATGGTATATTTAAAAAAAAAAAAAAATAGAAGTAGAAGATCAGATAGAAGCATTTATAAATGGAAAATCTCATCTTGCTACTGTATTCCATGATATTTAATTAGCATTTTCTATAGAACTGATGTACAACAGTGAGTAGGATAGCGATGGATTCCTTTTCAACATCAACAGTGCTCTATACCTACCTCCGTGAGCATTATAGATGCTCCATCAACGTTTACTAATTAGGGGGGGGGGGGGTGAATCTTTTTTATCGGACAACAAGGGATGGGAAACCAGAGGAAGGTTTCGAAATTAATCACAGAATTTTATTAATGAGAGCTATACGCCCTGTGTGGCCAGAGAACAATATGAGAAGGAGCGATCAGAGGCGAGCTCCATCCATCACTCTAAAAAATGTGTGCGGAAACCAGGGGAGCAAAGCTTTTAGAGGCAATCTGTAATGAGGGCACAGCTAAAGAGAAGAAAATCATCACCTCAAATAGGATGTAATTATGTAGACTCGACGTGAGCCTCAAATAACAAATGTATTATTCAGTATAATGTCAAAAAAAAAAAAAAGAAGAAGCAAATTCTGTTTGAGATGTGAGTGGACCACTGTATAAATTGAATATTGTTTTTCACATTCAGACTTCAGTTTGAACTTGCATAGGTTGTCTTTCTACTCTCACACTGTCATCATCTAATTTGAAGAATTAAGTTCATAGGATGCACAATTAAAACAGTTGTCAATATTTATTTGTACCTACGCTGCTCACACATCAAGAGAAATATAACGATGTACTGTCAAGCCCAAGTGGATGATAAACGGAAGGTTTTTGAGATATTTTCACGTGGAAAAAATGTAGGAATGTCAATTGTGGCTCCTGTCTTTGTTTGGTTGGGGTGATGGAGCTGCACCATCTGTCATTGTCCTGAAGTTTGATTGTAGTCTGTTTGCCGTTTCATTATGAAATGTCACCTGTCTTGTAAGTCCTGTTTTGATTTATTTCCTGTCTTTGTGCTTTTTTTTTTTTCTTTTTTTTTCCTGCTGTCACTTTTCTTTAATTTGTTAACCAGTTCCTCGCATATCCACTTCACGCCATTTCCCTTCTCTCAGTTATGTTATCTCGCTTGTGTACAAGTTCGTACTTTCATTTCTGTATTTTTCATTCGCACTCAGATTTCCTGCAGGCAAGCTCCTTCATCCCTGTTTTGTCAACTGGAATCGGATTTATTTTTTTATGAAAGAGCACCTCGAAGGTTAATTTGTTTTTTTTTTTTTTGAAAAGCATACATAACCTTGAAAATTACTGTTTGAAAAGTTAACACAGTTATGTCTGACAAGACATAAGTGCTTGAAGGAAAAGGTGACTATTGTGAGCAAAGCTCAGAATGAATGTTTCTGAATCTAATGGACACCCTCTGGACTGACATATGACTGTTGTGTTTTGTTCAGATGATGGGATGGATCTTACAACTGAGTCTGTGCCAGAGATATCTCCAGCTATCAGTTTCAACATCAAGACCGTGATTAAAGTAATGATTCAAAACAGGATAGCAAAGCCAGAACCATGTGAGACTGTATTAACAACACACTGCTGCCTCATAATGATAATGTTCCCTAGCATTTGCATTAGCAATGTTACATAATATTTATATGATGCAAGGGAGGCGTAAAAGAGGGAAACCACTGTACACAGCTCAGCAGGGGAAGTCTTCAATGCAAACTAGACACATGTAGTTTCCTAATTATGCATCTAAAAGAAATAGTCCCATAATACTTTGACCCTCATAATTGAACTTGACCATGAAAATATGGAATTTTTTTGGAATAATTTGATGGGGACTTAAGAAAATGAATATTTTACCAGTTTTCTTCGACATCCAGATCATGAACTTTAAAGATCAGTCAAATTGCTCTGCAGAATTAATCAGGCCCAGATAACATTTTGAAAAGTGCTGGATCACATAAGGTGTTCATCATAATGTCACGTCTGTCAGAGCATTGGCGACAATGTTAAATAGTCATTTAAATAAATCGTGAATTCAGATGATGATCCGGATTTTTTTCTCCCTCGCACCGGCAAAAGCATCCCTTCTGTGGTGGAGGGTAAAGGGAGCTCTAGTTAAACCACCTAAATCACCTCTCAGATTTCTCTGCGCACTGAAGGATACATTCATGGCTCCTTGTGGGGGTGGGTGGGTGTGGGGGTGAGGGGGTGGGGGCAGCCAGTCAAGCATGACAGGGCAGGCGGCAGCGGCCGGGCGCCGGTGAGTCCTGCCGGTGACGTAACCACCGACAGCGCCTGCAGAGGTGCATCGGGCCACCTCAGAGTACAACTAGGACATTGCCTATTGTCATAGAAATCCTGCTTTCAGATCACAGTTGGAGGTTGAACAATTTTATGTGAGCTGACTGTAAAAATAGAGCAATCGTTTTTCTATAGATTAATGATTGATTAAAATGAACCAGGAGACGGCTTATTTCCAGCAGCAAGGCTCAGGCTTGGCAAACCGTTTTCCAGCTAGTAGATTTCCACTTCAAATCCCACACCAATGGGGAAAATCCGTGCTAGCATGGTGACTGGGGAATATTTATTTCGTCCCTCAACGACTACCAATGAGCTGCCTTTAGGCGCTTAACCCACATTTGCCCTCTGTTATGTGGTCAAGAGCAGAGGACTGTGACTGTACTGGGCAGCTCCTGGCTGTTAATACAATACTGAGCAAGGCAGAAGCTCAGCACATACCATTTTTAAATAGATAATGGATAACTATTAGGAAAAACAACATTATTATGTGCTTCTGAATGCTCACAGTGATTTTTTTTTTTTCCTCAATGGGTGACCTAAATATAAAAAATTGAATTTTTCAAGCTCAATAAGAAATCATTAAAAGAATTACATGAATATATAACCTTCGATGAATTTCGAAAGGCCATAAATTTCCGGAAAGCTAAAAATGAGAGGAATGGTTGCGAGGCAGTCAGCGCTGTTACCTGTTGGCGTTGAGTTTGCATGTTCTCCCTGTGTCTGAATGGGTTCTCTCCAGATGGTATGACCATATCTCAGAGTCCAGCTCTGTGATGAATCTGCAACTTGTCTTTTGCATTTTAACCTTTTGTCGGCTGGAATAAGCTCCGTCCCGTCCGTGTGTCTTAGAGTCTATATGTGCTTACATTAAAAAGACTGATAGATCAGGTGTTCATACCACTCTGTTTAACATGCTAACACGTTTAAAGATACTAGAAGGGAACGAGCAGATTTTAATGTCCAGACATTGACCTCAGCAATCCCTCGACTTCCTCCCCTCCCTGCAGCATTGTAGCTGTCTCTAAAAACTGCTGCAAAAGATTATTGTTAGGAAAACATAACAACTCCTCGCGCCGTCTTTGTTCAAAGATGTTCTCAAAATCATTTGTTATCTAAAATTACCTCCTTAATCCTCTTCTGGCATCTCTTGTCTCTTCCCTCTCTGTTTGAATGTCCTCTGCTCCTTATCTTTTCTCTCTGTTTGCTGCTGGTCTCTAGACTTCCCAGGTGTTTGCGGTAGAGAAAATGTAGTTTGATCCTATTTCTGACCCATATTCCTCATATACTCACTGACATCTGTCACATGTCTGTCCCTCTTTTATTATGCTTCTTTTTTTTTTGCAGTTCAATTTTATTGATGTGTTTTTCCTTCCCCTGATCGTAGAGTGCCAAAGAAATTAAATTCATTAAGGTTAGGGTTTACCCATCCATCCACTTTGGTCACATCTCTATGCAAACTTTATACTCTTACATGCACATAATTTTGCCTTGGTCCGTAAGGGGCTTGGTTTGACCACAGTATGGATGGTGGCAACTGGTGGTTGCCAGTTCACCTCCTGGGAACTGCAGAGGCATCTTGAGCAAGGCACCAAACCCTCCCAGGGTACCGCCAAGTGGATGCCCTTCACTACAAATTCTCTCTATTATGTGTATAGGCCCAATGTGTATGTAGGCCTACAAGTGTAAATTGAATTTCCCCTCATGTAGATACATAGATTGTTCTTCTGATTCTTCTTCTACAGTAAAAGTGATATTCTGTAGATGCCGAAGGGAATGGGACGCTGAGAGGTGTGAAATAATGTTGGTGTTTAGTGTTGTGAAAGTTGAATATGAGACAGACTCTCATGAAAACTGTGATTTAGGGATTTACGTAAAACTTGCAAATCTCGTCTGATAATTGAGAAAAGTGTACCGGTACTCCTCAACTTACAAACATTCAACTTATGAATATAATGTAGTGGTTCTGATTCTGCATTGCAATTTGTTTTTTTATTTAGTTTTTTTTTTGTTGTTTGTTTTTTTGTTCTTTTTTTTTTTTTTTTGGTGGGGGGGGGGGGGGGGTCAGGACACCTGGTTTTAGTAGTGAGATTTTATTCCATTCTGTACATCTTCTCCAGATTTGCCCTGAGGGCAGCTCCTTTTTTGTCACTCATAGCGGAAGTGCAGTCTTTTTCTCTTCAAAATAAAAGCATATGCTTCCTCTATTCCAAACTTCAAAATACCCACTTTCCCATTTTTCAAACAGGACAACAACACACCACAGCCACAGTGATCTGTGAGTAGCTCAGCTCATCGGGCTTGGATACATTTTCTGTAACGCAAAAGCTAGTGAAGATAGTGGTAGTGACAACTCTGTATCACACCAACAATAATTCAGCCTCCTCCTCCTCCTCTTCATTCACTCTAAAGGTAAGCTACATGCTACATGCTGCATAATACAGTACCATACAGTAGATGAAATCAACAGCTGACTCTGGCTGTTGTCGTTGGACGCGCAAAAAAAAAAGTGGTTGAGAGTTCCTTGAAGGGTTTCCTACTTCTTCTCCTCAAGGATTTAATTATAAAGAGCAAAAGTCTACCATGCCTCAACTAATCTGAATTCAAAACAAATCATGAGAGATGTTTAATGGAAGATATTGGAACTATGTGTGCATATTTTAACATATTCCTTCTTTTTTTAATTCTTATTTATTGTACAGTAACCTTATATTGTGTGCTTTTAACGGTTTTCTAATGATTTTAAGAATCCAGTATTTGTGGTGGATGCACGTGAAGTTTAGTGAAATGACATGAACTAGATTTTTATTTTTGGGTGCATTTTCTTTTTTTTGGAAAACCAACATATGATTGATAACCACTTAACTCAAAATTACATTGCAAAATCTGGATATTGCAATGTCCCTGTATTTTATTTTGTTATGTGTAGTTTTTAAATCCTGTTATTGTTTCTGGTTGGGGAATAATACTGTTGTATTTAGATTAATAATGACATTTGAATTACCTCAAATGGAGATTATAGATTGAAATTTAATAAATAACACCTTCCGAACAATTCAACTTACGAACAACCTCTCGGAAACAATTTGTGTTCATATGTTGAGGACTACCGGTAGTTACTATAAAATTAATACAGCCAATACAACTTCACAACTAAGTTAGGAGCTGGATTGTTATGAATCCAAATTAACAGGTCTGTTAAAAGTGAAGTTCACGTCTATACTTAAATCTTATTATTTTCAAAAGAACAAAATGTCATCGAGTTGAATAAGTCTTTTCAACACAGCTGCATTTTAAAAAAAGTGTTTTGTTTAATTAATTACTTATTAAATCACTTTTATCAGCCATGGTGTTAATCAGCTGAATCTATATTCATTATTCTTTAACACTGAGTAAACAGAAGCAACTGTCATTTACAACTGTTCAAATAATTAAATTGGAAAAAGCTGCAAACCATGTGTCTTTTCCTCTGAGTGTAATTCTTCTCCTTCTCTTTCTTTTTCGCTCTTTAGATCTTCATCCTACTAAATTTATCACTCTCGGAGGCTGATTCTTGATTAGATTTCTTGGGTTCCAAATTATGGAACATCTCTCCTCTCGTCTGGAAAAGAAAAAGTTTCTCAGCGAAACAGAAATAATGGATGCTTTGAAAAACCATGTAAGTGGAGTTTTTCATCATTTGCATTATTGTTCATATTTTATGAATTTTACTCAAAGTGATATGTATTATTATTCTTATTATTATTGATGTGGCTGCTACTGTGCATCCATGTTCATATTATTCTACATTTTTTATTATTATATTGATTATATCTTCATATCTAGATTGTTCACAATCACAATTCGAGCACTTGGGTCCATCTTTGCCGGATCATTGACCTACTGAGAATGCCCCCCCCCCCCTCTCCTTCTCTCTCTCTATCTCTCTCTCTCTCAGCTGTTGGTGTCTCATCCAGACATTTGGTTCTAGAACATCATCACCCGAGGGATTCCGGCTGTCCTCTCATTTCCTCTCTTGCTCGTTTTGCAGACCTTATCTGTGTTAATGTTGTGCTGCCTCTTCTGTGTTTGTGTTGCAGAACATCCCAGATCCATTTTCTTCACAATTATACAACATCAGAAATCTGGATATTGCAATGTAGATGCTATGAAAAATATGCCATGGGATATTTTTTTTACTTTTATACAAATTAAGGGTCTAAGAACAGAGGCTGTAATGCAATGTACAGATTGGAAAGACCCTCGAGGCAAGTTGTAATTGTGATCTTGAGCTCTATCTAAATTAAGTTTGACTCTAAATTGTAGCTCAGAGTCTTGCAGATTATGCGTTAAATGTCACTGATGCCTACCCTGGTTAAATCTCGACATTGTGGGCTCACTGCAAACCTCTTCACCCATTTAAAGGTACAGAAATAGATGTGCCTTTACATGCTGAAAAGAGCAAAGGCAGAAGATAGCAGTTGATATTTGAAACATCAACACCTTTGGGTTTTTCGTGCAACTGAATTTGGTAAATCATTTTAAATCGTATTTCCTGTTGCAGGTGCGTGGAAACAAAGACCCCACAGTAATTTGTATTCAGGTTAGTGATACAATGCATAAAATACAATTAGATCATATTGAGGAAAGATCAAGATTAAGAAGGGGATTGACATCAGGATTAGGATCAGGATTAAGATCAAGGTCAAAATCAAGGTCAAGATTTATATTTGTTAATCCTAAAAGGGAAAAAAAAAAACTTATTGTAAATCAATCATAAAACTAAAAATAGAACCAAATCGAGCAAAACAAAACAAAAAATTGAATCAACAGTTATATCAGTGAGTAGAAGTGGGTGGTGAAGTGTTTGTTGTGTGATGGGTGGGTTGGCTGAGGTGGTTGAGTCAAGGGATGATTATACTGTACTTAAAAACAGGCAAAAAATTTGCTCCTCATGCACATGTACATGTATTTATTCATACGTACAAAATATATTGCAGCTCTGTAATTTTTCCTGCATCACAGCAAGCCATTATGCAGTCTGGTACTATATAGCTGTGACAGCTTTAAGAGATGTGCAAGGAAAATTTAAACAAGCATTTAATTGAGCCGCTGCACGAGAGCGGAGTCTGGCAGATGACATATGTTAATACATCAGTTCTGTTTCTGCACTGCAATTTCTTCTTTTTTTTGCACAGAAGCCTGGAGCAAATCAAATATGTATTTGAATTATTTGAATTATACATTTGTATCAGTAGCATGTTAAAGCGATGGGATGGTGTGTTAATTAGCATGACTAAACTGCCGATGTTAAATGTTAAATATAGTGTGGTTTCATTCATAGATTTTCAAATTATCATATTTCCAATTACAAATGTTTCCAGTAGAAATTAACATGTCTCACTAAAGTATCCTTGTTCTTGCTGCTCTCTGTAATTTGTCGGCTTCGGTTTCCTCACTATTTCTCGTACGCTGGAGTCCTGTGAAGCATAATTTCTTCAGGCTGTTCCTGGTGTTTGTGTCGCCCTGAGGTTTCCTGAAGAGTGAGGTGCCAATCAGGGAGCCTACTGGTATAAATGAGGTCCGACACTGGGCATCAGAAATCCCTGAGCTGAATGTAGCAACCCCCCCGCCTCCCACCTCTTCATTATAGCTTAATTAAGCCACTCAAACACAGGCGTGGATTCGCTGTGCTAATGGAGTTGAAATTCTAAGTTAAACACACTCAACAGAATTTTTTTTTTTTTTTTTCACTCTGTAAAGCAGCCACTGACGCTTCTCAGCCTTCTAATGCATCCGTCCAGAAGTGTGTATAAAATATACAGCTCCTAATAACTGCATGTAGACATCCAGCAACCGCGGATTGCAATGAATTTGCATGCCTCTTGAGGCTAAGGGCAAAAAGACACTGCAGTGTGATGTTGCACATCTATTTGCTAATTTAATCCCTGAAAACCCATCAGAATGTAATCTTGATATAGCTGAAATGCAGCTTGCTCAGAAAACTGGATTACCCTCTGAACTGTAAAGATACGCCTTACTTTTTTTTTTTTTTTTATAGTATGAGACTTCATGCACGAATACATATTGAATTGCTGTAGAAAGCTACATAGCAATTATCGGTGCCAATGTCATGTGACCGGGGAGGCAAGTTGAGTCGATCATTGCTAATCTAGTTCATAACATAGTGGCTCTCCTGTGGTTTCGATACAGGGCCTTCCTTGATGAGACGCCAGTGTTTCATTGCAGGACCTGGATTTAGTGAGGCCTGTCGGGGTGGGGGGGGGATGTGAATTACGGCTCAATGTTCCTCGACAGTGCTGAGCCGGTGGCTTCATCTGTTCTGACAGGCTCTTGACTGTGTGTGATGATGAGAGACAGCTCCAGTTTGGCGCTCAGCAATGGCTCTTCAGCTGACAATGTGAATTATGGAGACCCAAAGGAGCAAGAGCATCCATCAGCAGACCCCCACTCTCATTAATCCTCCCCTCAAAGGTTTCACCGCATCCCAGACGCACCTCGGCGCGACTCACGTACACTTGAGACGCCTGGTGAAACGTGATAGAGTCAACAGGACTGGTGCTCCATTGACTGATGTCATATACGTTATTTTTGTCATTCAGTCATTCATTCATTCATTCATTCATTCATTCATTCATTCATTCATTCGGTCATCTTCTTGAACCCTTCTTCCCCTTGTGCGGGTCACAGGACTTTATTTTTTATGGATTGTAAATATATCAGGTGTTTTTGTATATTTTTAAGGAAAATGAATGACCTTAATAATTATCCAACGTTTGTGTTGTCACTTGTCTTCCCTCTTTATTGCCCCACAATGATCAACATTGACAAAAAAAAAACCAGAAAGAAATTGAAAATGGCAACTTATTAATGAATTAATTAAAATTGCATTCAGTTATTTATTACCTAGTTACGTAATTTGACATTCACTTTATTGTCAAATTTTCTAATTCATCTGCAGGATAAAGGAATTGTTCTTCTGGTTATAACACACTGACTTCATGCTAGAACACATTCCCATGTGTCTGTCCTGTGCCTGACTCACCCATCAGTGGTTAATGTCTGTTCATCTTTGCTACTTATATCAGAAATCAGCAAACTTATTTTAGCCACAAAAAAAAAAAAAAACAACCTTTTTCTAAACCAAATCAAGGACTTTCTGTTTGGAAAAATAATAAATGGTTGAATCTGTAAATCTGATGGAGAAGTGAAGCCATGGACAAGCAAAAACAAAATAAAAAAGACCTTACAGGGATAAAAGTTACTTGAGTGCCAACCTTTTTTTTTTTTTTTTTTTTTGCACAAACCGACACTGATAAACAACACAAATCATTTAGACTTGACAGCCCAAGGCTGGAATTTGTATCCCAATACACCAACTCCACTCACGAGGGCACTGTGAACTATTTCGTTTTTGGACTGCGACAAGGTTGTATATATGTTATTTTTTTGAGAATCGCGAATGGGAGATAAAATCTGTTGGTGATCTCTTCCAATTGGGGGTTGACGCAAAGTCTGAAAAGGGGTGCTTCTGATGACTGATGGCTTTTCACCACCAACGATTGAAAGCAACACAAGACAGATCACACTAGAAATTAAAAATTAGAAACTAGAAGTTTTTTTTAAAGATTATTAAACATTTCGATTTATTGCTTGACAAAATAAATATTGCAAAACAGTTAAGTCAGTTATGTTGACATAGCAACATACAGATAAAACCTACTCCTGACAGGTAGCTAATTCATAATGCTGTCAGCGGTATGACGTTTAATCGTGATGACATATGATGACAAGGAGCGCAAAAAAAAAAGCCCCCAAAATCAAATCATAGGTGCACACAAATTGGTTTTCACTGTATTTAAAGAGTACAAACACATCTAAATTCCAAACTTGCTATATGTTGGCCTGTCTGTATCGTTAGGATGTATAAAAAGAAACATTTAATCAATGAAAATTACAAATGATGCCATTCCACAGCAATTCCCGTTGGATAGTAAATGCATCGCAGAGCCGAGAAACACACCACCCAGGCTGAACCGTGATGTACAATCTCCAGGAAACAATGGAATTGGTGAGTGTATTTTCTCTTCTCATGTCTCTGCCAAGTTCACATGCCCACACACACACACACACACACACACACACACACACACACACACACACACACACACACACACACACACACACACACACACACACACACACACACACACACACACAGACACATTCTAAAGCCAACTGCGTCCCTCCCCCACCCCTCGTAATCCATCCACCACCGCAAACCACCGTCATATGACAGATTCATATACCAGAAGGAATTGGTAATAATAATAAAATAGAAAAAAAAAAAATCCACACACACAAATACACTATATGACAAATTTTGCATTCACAGACCACTTATTAGGTGGTTAATTAATATCTATTGATCGGTCCAATGAGGTGGAGCTATCTGGAGTCTTATCTTAATTGATTGTATTTAGTGAAATGACTCTTATTTCATAGATAATAGGGACACTAATGGGTTCTACATTACAATACTGGGAAACCATGGGCATCCTGCAACAGTAAATCTGACCGAGCCTGTGGAGTTTGTAAGGAGTGCATTGCCACGGAGACTATCCTGTTGCATATCCTGTCAGCTAATCTCATTATTTAGAAAGTACAGTCTCCATGGTTGGCACGTACTCATACACACACACACACACACACACACACAGGCACACACACACACACACACAGTATGTGTTGTGGAATATATCCATTTTACTCACAGTACATTTGAATGTGTCGATAGAGATCATTGCTAGACTCTAATGAAGGTTGGAATTGATTTTACATTCCGGGCATGATGTGTTTTCCTAGACTTCGGTTTGACATGTTCCAGGATCAAAATGTATATTGTTGCACTAATGCACGCAATAGTGTGAAATAATAGCTAGGCTAGAATTGAGATGAAGCCCAACCCCTTTCGTACGACGCATCGCAGTGACGTTTCTTTTCCTTGGGCGAGTTTTGAAATTGATTTTTAACAGTTCAAGGAGAAGCTAATACCTACTTTTTTCCCCTCCACTTTAAAATGTCCACACACAGGACAATAGCATGATCTCTATTCAAGCTGTGAAAGCCCAGACATTTATTGTTTTCTTTGTTTGGTTGTATGTCATTTAGAGGCCATCTTTCTTGCCTGTCAAGAACAATAAGATTTCTAACAGGAGAATTGTGTCGTCGTATCATCTGGTTTTAACCTCCGTTGAATGGAGACATGACTGAACTGACAGTTCCACCAGCCAAATCCCTTCCTTTTATAGATCCTTATATGCATTTCATTTCACACAATTAGATAACTTCATTATAAGTCACATTTCTCGC
Organism: Antennarius maculatus; assembly: GCA_013358685.1. Taxonomy (NCBI): domain Eukaryota; kingdom Metazoa; phylum Chordata; class Actinopteri; order Lophiiformes; family Antennariidae; genus Antennarius; species Antennarius maculatus. The sequence goes on along the minus strand of CM023609.1, from coordinate 23,261,819 downwards.
GCTCGGTGCTTCCACGCAACATTAGTATCGTCTTTCATTATGTGGCACGACTTTGAAGCTTCTTCGCTGCACTCATACATACAGAGTGAGGATTATCCTATTGCTGTCAGTCTGTGTCCTGTGCCATACGTTTATTGGCAGCTCAGGTGATGTTTGGATCGAGGAGGAAAGCTACTGTGAGATTGATGTAAGGCATGAGCAGTGTGATATCCTGTGTATGGACACCCACAATGTGCAGTGTAGATGCACAGAACTGACTTAGCCTAAGGGCTGAGCAGCAGTGGTCACATGGATGCCATCGACCTGAAACCTGAACTATACATATATTTATAATATATATGTGTCTGTTTGCCTGTCTGGCTTTTATATTAAAAAAGAAGGATTTGGTCTTTATAAGAGACAGACTAAGAGACAGGTAGAAAACCTCAATATCACCCTCACCCTAGACTCGCAGACGTGTGTTGAAGCTTTACAATTTTGTGGCAGATTTTGAATGAGAGAAGAGAATGGTTGCTGCTGACCCCGCAGAAGAATACTTTCACTAACATTAGTTTCTTGTCCTTCTGAGTAGCATAGTTTTGGGAGTGCACAATTCACCTAGAAGGCAAATATGACTGCACAGCATTACTAACATACAAAGAGATGATAGGGATTGTAAAATGAATATCCATGTGCCTAAAAATAGAACAAGATACCTTGAAAATCAGCAGAAGATGTTTCCTGCTTCACCATGGAGCCACTTTCTTTATGAAAAGACTGAAAATTGCTGTCATTATCTACATTATTCTTCTGTCTTGTACAGTATACTCCTGACAGACATAATTATTAATTATATTATACAATGTAAGGTGAGAATGTCCGCCATGTTTTATATAATCCTTGACTTTTCAGGAAGTGTAAGACTAGAGCTGCCTTCTTCTCTCTGCACTTCTTGTAATTCCTTTTCTTCATTTTAATTAAATGTTCTCAACCTGGTTTTTAATCGACAAATTCTGTTACTCAAGCTATATCGAGCAAGTGCTAAACCAACCCAGACAATTCCGGTCACTTGATGACGAGATGGGTTGCCTATTTTGTTGTTTACTGTGAGGGAACCCTCTCTGAAATTGTTAGGTTTCAGTGTTGGCGACTTAGTTTTTGGTCACACTCTGTATGTGGCTGCTGTGTGGCTCTCCAAAGAATATTTTGGACTATTTCAGTTCATTTTTGAGAGAGAATACACCATGCACATGATTTGGTCAAATGGTTGTTATGAAAAGCAGTGCATTGTCTTTCAGGTGAAAGACGATGCATTTTTTTCTGTTACCTGTTCTTTGCCCCAGCCTGGTTCCTATGTTTGAGAGAATAATCAGTCAAACAGATGGCAGTATCCCCCAATCTTAAAATGAAAATTTGTGTGCACTGTGTTAACATGCTAAAAACCATCATATAAATTTAGTTCAGTTAGTAGAACCAGACATTTTTGTGTGGTATATCATTATATTATTCGATTTCATGAATGCATAAGCCTCCCTTCCAGTGGCTGATTAAAAGAAAAACTCTGAGGTTCATCTTGATGATGTTGAACTTTATCCAGTGGCAATTCAGAACAATATATGAGCTTGTGAACATGCGAGCTTTGTAACTGGCTTTGGTAACTCAAGGCAGTGTTCTATGAAGCTGACCCTTTGGGGCACTCCAAGGGTCAATCCTTGGACCACTTTCATTTTCTGTTTGCATTATCCCTTGAGCAAATCATTTGTAGGCGAAATGTCAGCTTCCTTTCATATGCAGATGGCATTTGTATCCCTTCTAAGACCTGTGATTCTAATTGAGCTGCTATACTGAATAAATGCATGGTTGATCTCGAATGCTGGCTGACCCAATCATTATTGCCGCTAATTATTGAATACTTAGGGTAATTGTTTCTTGCAGAGATAATGCACAATTTTTAAATCATATGGACCATTTCTTCCAAAATGCACACAGAATTGCAAAATTCTTTTCGCCATCATTGCTAAATACCTCAAACATGTGAAAATAATGTTCAGTTACATTTTATTCAGCTCACGTAACAATCCAAGATCACATCAATATTTTTCAACAAAAATCTAGAGGTGGCCATAAATTAAATTTATGGCATGTATTTCAGATCCACGTCATTCATGAAATTCATTATTGACAAAAAACAACAACAACATGCATCTTATCAATAGTAGGTCATGTTGGCCAGAAGTGGTGGCCAGTTGGGGTACAGCGGCTCAGGACTAATCTTGTAATTTGTCATCTTATCTTATCTTATCTTATCTTATCTTATCTTATCTTATCTTATCTTATCTTGACTGCTTTAGTGTCCAGACTGCACACAACCTTCAGTTGTTATCAAATGCAGTATCCAAACTCCTCAACAGGTCCAAAAACCACTTTGCTCTTGTATTAGCCTCTCTTCAATGGCTTACCATTCAGTTTAGCATTTTAAAAACATTGTTGATAACTTAAGGCCCATGCTGGTCTTGTCAATTAATAGATCTGATCGGATCTATTAACTTCTTTGACCTTTTAACCCTAGCTGTTTAATTTTCATGCTGTATAAGGAACTATACAGTATATTTCTATTCAAACTGCTCGTAGTTAAAACCCCAGCTTACCTGATACTGTTTGAAACTTCTAAAGTGTTACATTACACAGGAGAGTTTGGGTGGAAAAGTACACAGTTCATCCACAGGTTGATGGGGAATGCACTCCTTCTTTCAAAAAATAGTTTCCAAAGTCAAAATAAAATGGGTGCTGCAGACAGAAAAGATTGTTTCATTCACAATCGCACAATTGCCCTCTGATCATGACTTCTGAAGACTCAACTATATTCGCACTTATTCCATATATCAAGCTCAAATACACATGTCAAGAGGCAAATATGGAGCTAGAAGAGATTTCAAACTGTAAAGTGATATGTATATTCAAGTACCATAAAGCTATACAAAGAGAGAGAGAGAGACCACAGGGCTCCCCCTAAAAGGACTAGGTTTAAGACTTTTCCACTGAGCTAAAGCATCATATTTGCTTGGCTGTGCCCTCTGAGTCTTTGGCAAACAATGCTGCTGTCAGATAGGGCTCCTGAACCTTGCTGAGCTTTGACTACAGACATGGGTTGTCTATCACAATGGCTCAGTCAGCAAAATCCATACAGCACAAAGAGAAACCAACCCCCATCCAACCTAACCCCATGCATTCTCTAACAGTACTCTGCTTAATGTGTGAGAAGCACAGCTTGCGGTAGACCACAAAGCATTGAATCATTGTGTGCTGATAAAACACTCAACACAGTGAATGCGTACAGGGAGTCCATCTCCAGAGTGCAAGCAAAGACTGCAGATGAGACAGGGTAGCCCATGCTAGTCGATTTCATTACAGGCAGATTTAATGACACTGGGAAGAATGGTAACTTCAATGCAGACTGCCTCCCAGGTTTCATTTCACATTTACAGGATAAGCACAGATGGGAGTTATCAACAAATAGGATTGGAAAGGATTTTGTTTAGCGCCTTTAAATGGATAATCACATGACTTTTGCAACAGTTCTCTGAGAAAGCCTTGCATTTAGTAATTGGACTGGCGTCCCCCAAGTGAAATGGAGATCTTTAGCATGAGATGTGAACATTTGATTCAATGCCCCCCATTTCTATGCATTTCAATTTTATCCATCTGCTGAAAGTTCAAACCCCTTTATAACATATAATGTTTGGATGAAAAAAAAAAATCCCTGTGATTAAAAACAAATAGGTTGTGATGGCATGCAAAGCTCTCAGAAGGCTGATAATGATGAAAGGAGAGGTTTGAAAATTACCTATCAACAAAAGATGTGCACTAGGGTAAAAATAGCACGCAATTCATGCAGAGCTTGTTCTGCTGACTGAAAACCTACAGGCAAAACAGGCTGAAGTGAAGAACGCCAAATTAGGCACCAAATTATGCATTAGAAAGCAAAGACATGGCTGGTGACTGGTGTGCTGTAAAGCAAAGCAACTGCTCCAGGTGGTAAGGTTGAAGTTGTTGTTTTTTTCCCCTTACAATTCTATGGAGTCTAAGAATTTTGTAAAAAGTTCGAAAAAAAAAAATGAAAACCAAGTTTAAATTTTTAAAATTCAACTTAATTTGTGACTTAATTTAAGCTTTTCCATGCTAGAAGGTGTATGATTTGAACGTTTTTTGTTATAATAGGTCCCTTGAGGCGTACTTCGTTGTCAAGGGGGTCCCAACACAGATGATGCACATTACCGTACAGATGTGTGTGATATCTTTATTAAAATAGTGCACCGTGGTTGATTTGTTCAGTTTGGCTACTTGTATTATTTAAAATATCCACATCACCCCTGCATGAACCCTAGTCTCTCTCTCTCCTCCTCTCTCTCTCTCTGTCATCCTGACCTAACCATCACCATCGACACGTAGCACCGGCTTGAAACACAGATGCGGAAGGATAATAAGTCTCACAAAGTCTACCACATGTGTCACAAATAGGGCTGCTTAGCATGCGATATTAGAATTAATCAAACACTAAAGCCGAGGCTTCTGAGATTCCCTGAAATGGATCCAATAGCTTAGTAACAGGGAAATTGACATTGATGCCAATTGAAGGATTATACTGTATGACACTGACTCATCCTCTGAGGACAAGGTACTTGATGTCCTTACCAAAGTCCGTAACCATAATTTAACCGTTAATATGATTATTGATATTATTTCACTCTGATGGACAGACAGAGCGAGGCTGTGTTAGTTAGGACACCCTGTGGCTAAGTGTGACGAGAATACTAATTCTTTTATTATCTGTCTCATCCCTCATCTGTGTAACCGAGTGTTTTCTGAGGTCTTGGAGAAACGACTTGCTGTCGATGTTGAATCATATTTTGTTTAAAAAGGGGAAAAAGGAATTGTTTTTTCCTTTAAAACCACTATAAATGCATCCATCCTCAACCCCTTAACAATGCTATCTCCGTCCTATATCTCCAGTTTAGATATATCTTAACCTTTGTGTCCTCCTGCTGATAAATCTCTAGAAGGCCATCCCTGCCCACAGCTCTTGAAAATACCGCCAAACTAATGAGTTAGTCTTTTGAGCTGCAAGTCGTGAGAAGTTTCAATCTGCCTTTCGTGCACTGCATAGCAGCAAGAGAGCTCCTCCCGAGGTGATTAATGGTCTGCTTTTAGTAACTAAGGTGCAAAATCCCGTTTTAGTCCTCTTAGATCTCAGAGCAGGTTTGACACAGACGATTGTTCACTCCTACTCTCCGGGGTGGCATCTCCGCCACCGCTTTAGGCTACTCTCTCCTTATCTGCCAAACAGAACTTTATCTGATGCCATTGGAGAGTTCGGGTCATCGCTGCTATATGCTCCACACATCCATGGGGGGTTCAGTACTTTTCCAAATATATACTATAGCCTTACATTCAATAGCATGCTTAAACACTTTAAATCATTTCACTCTCGGGTTTCAAGCTTGAACAAACATGTCAGACACAAAAAGAGCTCTTGAGACTACAGCTCTCCATTTGAACTTTTATGTGATCAAGTATTTGTTCTGTTACACTTTGGCTGCTCTACCCAATCATCTACACACAAACAGACTCTAAAGATTATAGGAGCTACAGTAAGAATGACTCCCATTTCAACTCCACTTCACTGCTTTTTCTCTTTTTTGTGTGAACCTTGATCATCACCAAGATATACAGTGTTTGGCTATGCATCATTTACTGTATACTGTTGCACTCTGTAATCGCACAAACAGATGTTAGCACACGTTCTTTTCATCGGGTTTATAAAACCACACCTGGTACTATTTTTAAAATGCACATGCACATGGAACCGTTTCCATTTCCATTCCCATTCGAGCTTTATCGTGTCTTCAGTGTTTTCTCAAGAACTATTTCTGTCTGTTTCATAACAATGAAAGCCGGAATTAACAAAACATAAAAATAATACATTAAACTATTAGACAAAAAGATTAATTGCATATAAGTAGACACATAAACACGATAAAAATTGTCATTTTATACATCCCACACATAAAATGCAATAAAATTATATCAGCAGCCTGCTTTCCTTCAAGGTTCTTGCTGACTGGGGAGTGCTGAGTCTCTTTCAAATAAAGAAAACACCTGCTCTATATGTAAAATTTCATTAGGTAATTTTGTGGTGATTTGGTGCTTTGAGAAGAAAATGATCTCAACAGTTGCATCCATTGAATTACTGGAATTAAATACGTGTGAGCGGTTATTTGTGGAATGCTTATGAGTTGGATTACCTCCGTTATGTAATGACAATCAATGACAGTTAATGTATATGTTGCAATCCAACTTCTAAATCACTTATTAAAACTGATAAAGGCTGCAAAACGTCGATGCATAGGTAACCCTATAGGTACTGTAATTGGTTAACGGTGGTATGTTGAAGGCTGAAGCGGCTGCACTTGTGAATAGCAGGTAAAGTAAAATGGAAAAAATTTCCATGTATTACGTTGAGAAGACAAAAATAATATACTCATAATTTTCTCATCTATATAGCATTCTGTAGAGGATCTTCGCCATGCGCGTCACAAAATGTGAAATGTTGTTGAAGGTCGTCCAATAAAAAAAAAAAAAAAAAACATCTCCTTTGGCACGATAAACAATATTCCAGGCTCCTGATGCCATCAGCAGTCTGCTTAATGGTTAATCATTGTCTTATTTTCTGTGTAGGAGCGGTGGCATATTTATTGAATCCCCCTGCCTGCGTTCAAATCAATACTTGGATTTATGAGCAAGTCTGCTACATATTTTTACCCTCTCCTCCAGCCTGGAGGGCACTTTAATTGGTGAAATCTATTCCTCTGATTAGACATAATTCACATTGGGCATTCTTTAATTCATTTGTAATTGAAGAGCAGAGTAAAGACAGGACTCTTTAATTAATTAACACTTGGATCCCCCCCCCACATGTAGATAAAATCAATGACACATTCCTCCATGTATAATTCGGAGACAGAAATGGGGGGAAAAAAATTCCCCTTGTGTCTCTAAATTGATAATATTTGCTCAGATGAAACACCGCTTCTCCGACTGCGGCGCTATGATGTTTAAGCTCAAAAAGTAATGCGATTGTGCGACAAGCCAGTCTCCAGCTGTCTCAGAAAAACTTCTGTCATGGTATGAACCTGGCTCTCTGCTTTGAACATGCAATCCTCACTTAGAACTCTGCGATATAAGATTTGACCATTATCGGATCATCGCTAGCATTCTACCCCTCTGGTGCTGATAACCCCTTTACAGAATAGCTAATGTTATCAGAAGCAGCAAAGCCTCCGAATATTAGAGGATGGTGTTTCTCTCATTGGGCCATCGTCTTTACTTAACTCCTAAGAAAGCGTCGGGCTGTAATGTGATTTCAGTGTGGCTTGAAGACAGTGATGTAAAAAAGGAGGAGGAAGAGGAGGACAGGTGTCAGCTTGCCGCTGCTGGAAAGCATGTTGTCCAATCTTTGAGTATATAACGACTAACGGGAACCCGTGGAAATTCCACAATAAAGCAATAATATCAGACTTCATACCAAACATATGAAAACAAATGTATTGGTGTTATAAACCAAGCTCACCCAACATAGTCCAAAAACAACGTTTTCTGTGTCGTTCCTGCTGTTTGGACTCTCTGCTCAAAAACATGAAAATTGTTGGAACAGTTATGACTCTCGAAAATTATGCTAAGTAGAAAGTCCATGCATAGCTATTTCTCTCCTACCACAGCAGATGCCTTGCACCATATTGTTCATGTGATTCCTTCTGGCAGACACGCCGTGATTGGTTGGGCGCTTGATTGACAGGTAGTGGGTGGAGTTGATGACAGCGTGAGACTTTTTGAAGTGAGCTTATTCAAATATATAGGTGGGGATATACATGCAAATGCAAGGACATCCACCTGCCAGCCAGTAAACTCCTTGGATGACTGCATTGTCTGTGAGTCGGGGTCAGGAAAGGTTTTTGTCTTTCTATTCATCTTTGTGCCCGATTAATAACTCAATGACCATCCTATGTTGTCACAGAACTCTCCCTTCTTCCTCATTCTGGTGTTTAGTTTCACTTCCAGAGTAGAACTATTAACTATTACAAATAATATTTATATATTTCATAAAAATAAAAACCAGTGGCTTATTGGTTATAGTGTCACACCATGTAAGTCCAGCGCATCTGGCTCAGCTTCCTGGCTGAATGTCTTACCTACCTGTACTTCCTCAAATTCTGCCTCTATCACCACTCCCACCATCAGATGTGGGAAAAAGCACGATTTAAAAAAGAAAAGAGGAACTTGAAAATAGTCTATAACTGAATGTCTGAAGGAGCCATGCCACTTGGACGCTGGCAGTGTGCATGGGGTGATCATTTTTCACTCCCTTCTCCCCAGAAGGGCTAATCATTCAATGGAAGTCACAGTGGGGTACACTAACACTGTGGACTCACCAGGATATTGGGTGCATGAGTAAAAGAAGTCAGAGCAAGCTTTAGGCTGGCCATACATTGTACAATTCAAGTATAATTCTGAATTGATTTTTTAGCTGCTTGACTCATTTCAGTCGGGCTGAATTACGGCTTCGCTGGACTGTGTTTACCTTCCTGTTTACAAGTCGGCACAATGAGCAGTCGTACCTCGATCAACTGCTCACGACCGACTCATCCAGCTCTCTAACGGCTAAAGATGAGACGTATATTTTTTTCTTTCAGGAGGGTCAAACATCCTCAGGTGGAATTTGAACCAGTGCCTTCTTTCTTTGAGGCGACAGCCACCAAGAAACCTTTATCAGATCAGTTAGTGGATCAAATGATGTTCTTAAAAGATGAAAATGCTCTGACTTGGAAATTCTGACTGGCACAAAGCAGCTTGGTCCTTGTAAGTGTTGATCAAGCAGTTGCATGTGTTAATAAAACCGCCTGATTGGAATGAAAGTCTTGTTAGACAAAAATTAGAAAATATTAATTTAACATATGCTTTGGCTTTACTTTGAAAGTATGGGATGGATCAAACAGCAGTGATTTATAAAATCTACCAGCACCTGCCAGCTTTAGACCTAAATTAGCCATCGAGTCAGCCAGCTCTGCCTACCTAATTTGCATGTTTAGATTTGATTACAGAGCAGGCACAGATGTAATAATGATAATGATAATTATTGAATTCTGGCATAAATGCAAAGGTCTCGTAATCTGATGCTACTACATGTGCAGATAAAGTATTCCTGCAGATTCCATGTTAACACCGGGGAGGAGTTTAAATCTTATTACAATCTTTCTCATTAAAGTCCAACATGAGAAAAGCTTGTGAGCATAATGGAGGAAAAAAAAAAAAAAATCAGACGATCAGCAACAGAATCTGTTTGTTTGGGCAACTGTCTGCTGATATGTATTTATGTGGTTTTAAAAATGGCCTGACACCGCTCTGAGCACGTTAAATGGATTGCGGCTCGGAGTGAATCAGAACAACTCGATTATTGTCCTTGATCTCAGCGCACAAAAAAGCTCAGTCATAAAAATGCGTACTGATTTATACTGATGTGAATTTGAAGAGAGTCTGACACCGTACTGAAAGCCCAAGATGGGACCGTGCTTCAGAAGACAAGAGATGGTGTTACTGTTACCTTTGAAAATTGATTTCTTTAGGGCTGTGAATTATTTAATACCAGATAAGTTTCTGGGTCTGAAGTTTGCCTCTGTAAGGTCTTCATATCCCTTCAGCGTTTTGAATCCTTCACTTTACCTTGACGCTGTTAACGGCCCTCCTCTATAGTTCATATTGAAATGCTCAGAGAGATTCTAAAGCAGGGGAAAAACATCAATCTTCAGATGATTAACTACCATATTCAGCTGCAGCGAATTGAATAATGTGCACCTGGGAAAAATACCTAGTTTTAAAGTCCCGTCTCTCTACCTAAAGGAAACCATTATATAGTATAAGATTACAAGAATGAATACAAAGTGGCATTAGGTATTGTCTAAGCAATTGTGTTCCTTATTTTACCTTGAAATATGAATGGAAATTCCGTTTTCAGAATAACTCTAGGAGCTTTTGTTTCCTAACCATGTTAAGGAGTTCCAATGATGAATGGGGTGCAGCACAGTGTCGAGGTGGCCATGACCGGCTAATGATGTTACTTGACGGAATCGACTGTCCATGTTAATGCGGTACTTTTCATTACATCATCATTGCTGCTTTAACTGATTACTGTCTGCGCATTTTTTTTTTTTTCCCTTCCAAACACCGCCTCTCCGTTTGGAGTGCACGATGCTCCAGGGACTGCCTTTTCTAATCACACGTATCACCAGCAACAGCGCACATTTGTCATGCAGACTGCACCATAAGCCCAGTGTTATGCTGTTAGCTCTGGCATGCATTAGCATAACTGCTATTCCATAAATATTAGTCTTGCAACACATTTTCAGCCTGAGTGACTCTGTTCATATTAAGAGGTGACAAACAGATGGGATGTGCAAGCCACAAAAAGAGGCAGGCTTAAGACTGTCAAATCAATTCTGCGGGAACTTGTAATGCTGCCCATGCTAAGCGATCCCTTAATTAAATACAAAGACCCACGTAGCTCCATCTTTTCTGCATGGAGTATCTGAAGAAAAGAATCAACACCGTTCAAAATGCTCCTTATTATCACAAATAAGCAAGCTGTGTCGGATAATGTAATGCAAATTCTACACAAACAACAATTCAAAATTGCCGTAGCAGGTAGATAAAAATTGCTTCTGATTGTTCTGTTCTTAAAGCTGTAGAGTCCCAAGTAATAATACAAAGAATGATGACTGTATTTACTTTTCAAGCACAAGTTTCCTGGAAGAAGAATGGAAATGAAGTGCAAATGCAAAATACAGCCTACAAGCAAAGGAAGTACAGAAAAAAAGAAAAGAAAAAAGAGAGAGAATCTGTCAAAAATTACCTTTATGAAAGATATAAAAGAAAAACCAACAGATGGATGTGATAACACAACACAATTATGGAACAACAAAACAGTCATTAGTCAGAAAGGCAAACCCGTAAAAATATGTTTTGAAGTAAAGGTTTCAAAAACTGTTCCAGCAGACTGAATACCAAATGTATCTTGGTTGTTTATTACTTACACTCGAAACAGAGCTGCAGTTCCAGAACCGAAGCACATCATAGTCTCAAGGTTACAGTCAGAGGAATGTAAATGCATGATTCATTGTCAGAGAGTTGCTGGGATTCTGATGTTCCTAAATTTGGCTAAAACCTGAGTCGACAAATTTGTAAAAACACCCCAAGGTTTTAAGAAGCACAATATTAGAGGTGAGTCGACCATTTATTGATTTTGTTTGTACAGAAAATGTAAAGGATTCTACCCTGATCCTGGGTATCTGGAGTCGACTAATCAGCACAGAATGCAAGAGCTGCCTATAAAATCTTTCTAATGCTTCGTTTCAAATAAAAAATAAATAAAAATTTAATATCTCATGTGTGGGTGTTCCGGCAAATTAGACATGTGCACGCTTCCAAATCCGAATTATAAGCGGTTGTGAAGCTGGTGGCAAGTTGGCTTTGTGACAGTAAAATAAACGCCTTGATTTGAGACTCGAAGCTGGAAAAGTTATTTTATTTCCCACTGGTATATTAGGTGATTACATCATACATGAGGCAGAAGTTAGCTTAACTTTACCGGAGCGTCACTCATATCCTGAATGAATGAATGAATGAATGAATGAATGAATGAATGAATGAATGAATGAATGAATGAATGAATGAATGAATGAATGAATGAATGAACTTTAATTTTAATCTCAGAATAGTAAATTAAAATCTTCTTTTAATTTTAAATCTCTGAATAATAAGAGGTCTGTGTGCTGTTTCCCTTAGAAAAGTATTTGATTTTGCCACCCATCCATCCATCCATCCATCCAACCCTCCATCCATCCGTCTTCTCGTAAATGAACACATTAGTCTAGGCAACACCCACTTATGACCTTGCGGGTCACGGGTCTGCTGAATCCTATATCAGCTGGCTATGGCTGACAGGGGGGGGAATACCCCGGATGAGACGCCAGCTCACTGTAGGGCCACATATCTTCTTCTTTTCCTTTTTGGCTTTTCCCTTCAGGGGTCGCCACAGCGAATCAACCGCCTCCATCTAACCCTGTCCTTTGCATCCTCTTCTCTCACACCAACTACCTTCATGTCCTCTTTCACTACATCCATAAACCTCCTCTTTGGTCTTCCTCTAGGCCTCCTGCCTGGCAGTTCAAAACTCAGCATCCTTCTACCAATATATTCACTATCTCTCCTCTGGACATGTCCAAACCATCTCAGTCTGGCCTCTCTGACTTTATCTCCAAAACCTCTAACATGTGCTGTCCCTCTGATGTACTCATTCCTGATCCTATCCTTCCTGGTCACTCCCAGAGAGAACCTCAGCATCTTCATCTCTGCTACCTCCAGCTCTGCCTCCTGTCTTTTCCTCAGTGACACTGTCTCTAGACCAAACAACATCGCTGGTCTCACCACAGTTTTGTACACCTTTCCTTTCATTTTAGCTGAAACTCTTCGATCACACATCACACCTGACACTTTTCTCCACCCATTCCATCCTGCCTGGACACGCTTCTTCACCTCTTTTCCCCACTCTCCATTGCTCTGGACTGTTGACCCCAAGTACTTAAAATCCTCCACCTTCTTGATCTCTTCTCCCTGTAACCTCACTCTTCCACTTGGGTCCCTCTCATTCACACACATGTACTCTGTCTTACTGCGGCTAACCTTCATCCCTCTCCTTTCCAGGACAAACCTCCACCTCTCTAGCTTCTCCTCCACCTCGTCCCTACTCTCACTGCAGATCACAATGTCATCTGCAAACATCATAGTCCATGGAGATTCCTGTCTAACCTCGTCTGTCAGCCTGTCCATCACCATAGCGAACAAGAAGGGGCTCAGAGCTGATCCCTGATGCAGTCCCACCTCCACCTTGAACTCCTCTGTCACACCTACAGCACACCTCACCACTGTCTTACAGTCCTCATACATGTCCTGCACCGCTCTAACATACTTCTCTGCCACTCCAGACTTCCTCATACAATACCACAGTTCCTCTCTGGGCACCCTGTCATAAGCTTTCTCCAGATCTACAAAAACACAATGCAGCTCCCTCTGGCCTTCTCTGTACTTCTCTATCAACATCCTCAAAGCAAATACTGCATCTGTAGTACTCTTTTTTGGCATGAAACCATACTGCTGCTCACAAATGCTCACTTCTGCCCTTAGTCTAGCTTCCACTACTCTTTCCCATAACTTCATTGTATGGCTCATCAGCTTTATTCCTCTGTAGTTGCCACAACTCTGCACATCTCCCTTGTTCTTAAAAATGGGCACCAGCACACTTCTCCTCCACTCCTCAGGCATCTTCTCACTGTCTAAGATCCCGTTGAACAACCCAGTCAGAAACTCTACTGCCACCTCTCCTAGACACTTCCAAACCTCTACAGGTATATCATCAGGACCGACTGCCTTTCCACTCTTCATCCTCTTCAGTGCTCTCCTCACTTCATCCTGGCTAATCTTTGCTACATCCTGGTCCACAACAGTCACCTCTTCTAGTCTTTGTTCTCTCTCATTTTCCACGTTCATCAACTCTTCAAAGTACTCTTTCCATCTTCCCATCACACTGCTGGCACCTGTCAACAGGCTTCCATCCCTATCCTTAATCACCCTAACCTGCTGCACGTCCTTCCCATCTCTATCTCTCTGTCTTGCCAGCCTGTATAGATCAGTCTCTCCCTCCTTACTGTCCAACCTAGCATACAAGTCATCATAAGCTTCTTGTTTGGCCTTTGCTACCTCTACCTTCACCTTACGCTGCATCTCCCTGTACTCCTGTCTACTCTCCTCAGTCCTCTCAGTGTCCCACTTCTTCTTAGCTAACCTCTTTCTTTGTATACACTCCTGTACCTCCTCATTCCACCACCAAGTCTCCTTGTCTACTTTCCTTCCAGATGACACACCAAATACTCTCCTACCTGTCTCCCTGATCACATTAGCTGTAGTTGTCCAGTCATCTGGAAGCACCTCCTGACCACCCAGAGCCTGTCTTAACTCCTTCCTAAAGGTCATGCAACACTCTTCCTTTTTTAGCTTCCACCATTTCGTCTTCTGCTCTGTCTTTGTCCTCTTCATCTTCCTCACCACCAGAGTCATCCTACACACCACCATCCTATGCTGTTTGGCTACACTCTCGCCTACCACTACTTTGCAGTCACTGATCTCCTTCAGGTTACATCGTCTACACAAGATGTAGTCTACCTGTGTGCTCCTACCACCACTCTTATAGGTCACCCTATGTTCCTGCCTCTTCTGGAAGAAAGTATTCACTACAGCCATTTCCATCCTTTTTGCAAAGTCAACTACCATCTGTCCTTCTGCATTCCTCTCCTGGATACCAAACCTGCCCATCACTTCCTCATCACCTCTGTTACCTGCACCAACATGTCCATTGAAGTCTGCACCGATGACAACTCTCTCACTTCTAGGTATGCTCTGCATCACTTCATCAAAGTCCAACCAGAATTTCTCCTTCTCCTCCAGCTCACATCCTACCTGTGGAGCATACCCACTAACAACATTGAACATCACACCTTCTATTTCTAGCTTCAGACTCATCACTCTATCCGACACTCTTTTTACCTCCAGGACATTCCTAACAAACTCCTCCTTCAAGATAACTCCTACTCCATTTCTCTTTCTATCTACACCATGATAGAACAACTTGAACCCTGCTCCTAAACTTCTAGCCTTGCTACCTTTCCACCTGGTCTCCTGGACACACAGTATGTCTACCTTCCTCCTCTGCATCATGTCGACCAACTCTCTACCTTTTCCTGTCATAGTTCCAACATTCAACGTCCCTACTCTTAGTCCTATACTCTTGGCGCTCCTCTTCTCTTTCTTCGTGCGAACGCACTTTCCTCCTCTCCTTCTTCGACCATCAGTAATCCAATTTCCACCGGCGCCCTGTAGGTCAACAGCGCCGATGGCGGTCGTTGTTAACCCGGGCCTCGACCGATCCGGTATGGAAGTCATATGTTTGATTCGCATCTTTGATTTGGCAAAAGTTTTACGCCGGATGCCCTTCCTGACGCAACCCTCTGTATTTATCCGGGCTTGGGACCGGCACAATAAGACACTGGCTTGTGCCCTCTTGCGGCTACATACATATAAGACAAACAAACACACTCGCTCACACTCATGCCCATGAACAATTTGGTGTGACCATTTCCCCTCAGCTGCATGTTTTTCGGGGTGGGAGGAAGCCGGAGAACCCAGAAAGAACCCACACAGACATGGGGAGAACATGCAAACGCCGCACAGAAAGGAATTGAACCCAAAACCTTGTTGCTGTGAGGCAACAGGGCTACCCACCGCACCACCGTCCCACCAATTTGCTTTTGTCATTTATATATAAATGTTATTTCTTGGAGTCAGAGCTGCGTGTCACATACAGATGTAAAAATTGCAACTTCACATTCAGTGATTACGCAAACTGTAGAAACTCTTTCTACTGCTTCTTACTTATTTAAGCAATGACATTTTAATCTATCAGCCTATGTTTAAATGCATAAATTATTCTT
This sequence comes from Antennarius maculatus, assembly GCA_013358685.1. Taxonomy (NCBI): domain Eukaryota; kingdom Metazoa; phylum Chordata; class Actinopteri; order Lophiiformes; family Antennariidae; genus Antennarius; species Antennarius maculatus. Next base: position 23,246,190 of record CM023609.1, on the reverse strand, counting down.
ATCACATTTGAGTGTGAAATAAAGTTTGCAACAGTTCCAAAACCAAGTTTGGTCTGCGATTCGGGCTTGAGTGAATTTACGTTGAAAAACTGAAGGGTTATTTTTTTTTTATAGAACGATCACGTAAAGTTGAGCTGTGTGCTGCGAAAACATACACTGGTGTTGTATAAAATAAATTGGAAACTCAAAATTGCTCATGAGGAAGTAACTACTCTATTACTCTTCTGCAGTTGCAGGGTGACAGATGGAAAAACATTTTTTTACTTCTAGGTTTCTTAGACAACCACAAAAAAAAGGGGGAAAAAATTCAATTTTTTCTGCAACCATTCCTCCTTTTTTTGCATTCTCTCTAGAGCCCTTCAGAGCAGACGTCAAACAGACTGGGGGGTTTGGTTCTGTCACTACACATGTACAGTATCCTCATTCACTCATGGGGCTTTGATTTGGCAGCGATGGGTTGGAGGGCTTTGGAAGTCGGAGTCCTGAAGTCTCTGATGAAGGAGGGTACAGAGAAGCGTTGAGAAGGAGGGCTCTTATCGCTGTGCTGGAAATGACTCCTTGTGAGCAACACTGCCACTTACTGTATACTGTACACCTCTCCTGTGTTACACCCTCTAATTTACAGGCTAAGAGACAGCAGGTGTTCAGGACAAAAGAAACAGTGGGGAAGTTGGAAGGAGGGATGGTTCGACCCGCTCCAGTCTGCGATTATTCGGCTCCCCGCTGAACTGAATGCAAGAAGGCACCTCTCTTGGTATGCAAAACCTGTTCTGCTTTTCCTGTCTAAGCCAAAGCCCAAGGTCACACTTCCAGGGTTTTCTTGGAAAATGTTGTTCTACCCCTCAGGCGTCAGCCAGCAAGAAAATTAACAGACACTTTGTTTTCTTCTGTGTTCCTGTGGGAGAGATGGCTGACTGCCACACTGATCCTGTCTCGATCCTCCTCAGCTCCATTATTCAAAACAACAGTTTACCCTCCATCTAAAATAGTGTATCACTGTGAAGCTGGGTTGTATGTACGCAACCGTTTGGATCTTTAAAATAACATATAATGTTATTTAATATTAATTTTTGTTGGTATGTCAAGAGAATTGGATAAGTCATTAAATTAATCTGCGTTGTGCATAAAAGGCACAGATGCTTTCTTTTCCAGGAAGATTTCTCCAGAGTAATGTTAATAATTTTATCCCTGACCATTATCCTATGCTAATAAAAGAATACATATATGAATGTGATGGTTTAAATAGTTCAGCTGTTGACACGCCTGGATTTCACAGAGATGACACTGATTGGTTCAATTCATGTTACAATCAAAACACACCAGAATTATAAAGAGAAGCTTTTGGTTTTGCACCTCACTTTGTGGTTAGAGAACAAGAAATTGAGGCTTAGGAAACAGGTTTGCTTGTACCAAATTATGTAAATAGATATTTAGATATTTTGTGATGATTTGCACTCATGCATCAACTCCTTCGAGGACATAAGAATGAATAAAACAAACCAAAAACCATCAACCCCTTTTGATGGACCCTTCCGTACTATGAAAACATGACTAAAACACATCATATCAAGAACTTCCATTAAAACTGTTTAGTCTCATGCATACACCAAGATGACCTCAATAGTTTTTTTTTTTTGCATAAGGTCTTTTAGATTCACAGGCTGAGCTCTTTGCTACTCCACTTGATTAAATTGGTCTTCACATGTAAAATTTATAGAGTTCCCCTAAACTGTCTATAAATCTGTCTCAGACAAAATTAGTAAAAATGGAATGAATATTTTACTGTCTGAGGAGGTTTTACGTAGAGCTTTTCAGTACATTTGAGAACCCCTCGAGAAGCTACAGCAATTTCACTGTAAGTGGAACCAGAACACTGAGGTATGTAATCGCTGCAGCTGCAGTAACAATAAAATTAGCATAGTGTCAGATGGCATCCAGTAGGCCTCCAGTCTGCTGTGACCTTTGGACTCTCTGAACTATCAATGTTAAATATATAGAGTATATTCTACATTGTTGCGTGCTGAAATTTCCTTAGCCACACATTGGCTGACATTTCTATACAAGTCAGTCAAATGTCCATTATTCTGGGGACACACCAGTACAGTTTGTCCCTGCTGAGAGAGCTCAGTCCATTTTTTGACCTGTGCATCTTTTTTTTATTCACAGGAAATGTAAAATTTATTTTCTAAGTTCTGATCAATTGTTCCGTACAAAGACTCATCAATTATGCTGTTCCCTTGTTTTTAAATTCAAGAACAATTCAAATACATGACAGTTGCTGTACCCATTGAAATCTGATTAAACATAAGGAACACAACTGGGAAAGTGATAAGCAAACACCAACTGCATTTGTTGGAAAGGTATCCTTTATTACATGGATGACAAACCTTTGAAAACTTTTAAATGACAAAATTATTTTAACATTTATAAAACAGTTAGTGGCACTGTGGCACAGTTTTTGCCTTAAAACAAGAAAGTTTCAGGTTCGATTCCATTCTGTGTGGAGTTGGTATGTTTGTCTGCATGGGTTCTCTCCGGGTTGCAGTCATCTCATCTTCCAGAAAATTATTAGATGGATTGGAACAGTAAACGGGTACCATGGCAACCCATATGCAATCACAGGAGCCTGGTTAACGTGGAAAGATGATGGTGGTGGTGGCCGATGAATCTTTTGCACTTATTATCTTTGTCAGCAGGTTTGTGTTTAGTCAATCTTGCTTCATTTGTCTCTCAGTCATTATCTGACATTTGAAACACCTTCCTTTCCCCAACTACCCTGCAATTGCCCTCACAGTTTACCTGCAGTCACAGTCACCTGATCCACCAACACATTTGTTCTTCATAATCATTAATTAAATCTGAAACATCAATGCGCATCTTGGACACCCTTCTTAAGCCAGGGGCTAAAATGTGCCAGATGTGATCAAGCTTGATGTGCAACGCTAACTGTTTTGTTGTGTCTTCATCCAGTCTCAGAAAATCATTATGTGACATTACGCTCAATGGAAGACATATTTCTAAGTAATGTTCATTAAATCATATCCGACGCAGCAGCGTTCCAAACACCAACAGGGAATGTTTCGTGTTGTCCTTTGTTATTATCAATTTCATGTTTTTTTAACATATGGTCTGCTTCACCTCTGTATTTTTACTGTCTTTCATGTTTATTGCTGGTTAATTGGTAAGCAGTGAAATGAAATTTCCTGTATTTATGGGTGAAAATGTCTAATTCACTGACTGTTGTCTGATTTGCTCTCTAATACCTTTATTTAAAGTATCTGAATGATATTTCTAGTGTCCCAAGTTGTACGTTGGACTGTACACAATGACCAGCAAAGAGGAGCCGAGGCATTGGCCTAAATATTGATAGTGAATTATCAGAATAGCCACCATCTAAATTCATGTCAGTAAATAGGTTTGAGGATTTGAATTTCAACAATTAATGAAAATCCGATTAGTTTGGCCTTCGTGTGTAATGCTAATTACCAAATTAAAGTATGTAAGATAAGATACTGTCGGAGTTGTTGTGTGACCATGTGTCATTCAGCTTGCCTGCAGAATCCTAGACTTGTACATGGGATGGCATAGGCTTTGGTTCCACATTTTATTCCTGTTTAGTGTTTGACCAGAGATGTCCAATTATATAAGTCCAACAATGCTTTCCAGATCAGCAGCTCTTCCTGTCCAGTCAACAGTGACCTCATTGTCATTTCTAGTCATTGATGTCAAGTCAACTGACTGTCCAAAGATATTTTCTGCAGGTTTTGGGAATAACAATCGCTGAATGTAATCATGGGGTTGAACATGACCATGGGGTTGTGGGGCAGACTAGTGCAGTAAATACAATGGTTCCTGTGCTGTGCGCTGCTACCGGATGGTATGAATAGGTTTATAAATGCTTGAGTAGGCTGTCGAAATGATGCGATCTGGCATTTAACCATTTGTGATCTATGCAGGAAAAAATCTGAAGTGATAGCCAAGGACAGTGCTATCTGTCCCATGTTCTTGTGCAGGAGAAAATCTGATCTAGAAGTGCAGATTTGTGAGGAATAATGGTTTCCACCGTGCACTGAGATAAAGCCTCTCATTTTGTAGTTGTCATATGTTGTGAACAGTGGCGCCTTCTGTACCGTGTTTCCACCCAGAGATGCCTTTCAGATATGAATCCCTGCCAGACTCTTGCTCTCAAGTATCCGTGTGCCTCCTCTTGAGCAAACATTTACATTCGCCACACATCTGCTATGTGTGTCAAATCGCCCTCGTGCAAAGTGCACCTCTCGGAAAAAAAAATCTCAAGGTTGATTTTTCAGCTCAAGATTGCAAAATGCTGCTTTTTACCTCCGTCCACTTGAATTAAGTTTAGCCATTGGTTCATGAAGCGAGTGAAGCATCTTTCCGTGCTAGCCATGACATGGATTTTATCAATTATCATCACATAACTACATGTGAAAACATGCCTGCTACAGTGTATATGAATAGAGCAATGGAGCGCCAGGGATGTAAAACTTCATGCTCAATTAATTTTGTATGGTTTAATTTCTGCTGCCATCCAAATTTAGGAAACTTCATTTAAATTCATGAAATTCGGTCAATGCATACTGTATGATTGCAGCACGATTTTGCTCTCACTGGCGGGTGCTTTAAAGACTGAAGCATGACATGTAAAAATGGCAGCGTTGCCGTGTAACAGGATGACCTTATAGACCCCAGTAAAAAATAAATAAAAAATGGCACAGTTTGTGGTCTACAAAACCTTAGCTCTCGCCTGTAAATTAATTGGATGTCAAGGCCTTTGGACGACAGATTTATGTATTTTCAGGCAAGAGATTAATCTGGAGAATGACTTTGTTGACGTTAACATGTGGCCTGAAGGCTGACATGACCCTCCTCTGGTGTCACCTCCTCCAGTCTCACTAGACTAAGCAGCTTTTTTGGATTTTGGTGCCAAACATCCATCCAATCCAAATCCAAACTGCACATTTTTACCAGTCCTCAATAGCCAGACGGAGACCCGGAGTAGTTTCTGAGCTCTTACGGTCACTGAGATGCATTTAAATCAGGTATTGATAGTTGTGAGTATATGCATGCTATGAATATAAAGCAGCTGAGGAGTGGTAAAAAAGAGAGCTATCAATGGAGATGAATTGAAATGAAGTGTAGAGGGTCAACTTTGGAAATGCTACTTGAGCTGCAACATCTGAGAAACGTCTGCTCTTGGCTCAACAGAGACAGATAAATATAAATTGATTGGAAGTGAACTCCCACAGTGCATTGTGTCATAGTTTTCATGGACAGATGGGGATGTAGAGCGAAGAGCCGCAACCCTTAGAGAAAGGAGGTTCTTCAAAAGTAACACGTGATGCGTAGAGTGGTGTTCAGCAAACAAATTTTTTGTAAAATTTTACTTTTTTTTTTTTACTTCTGGTACTCCTGTAAAACAAATTAATCTTCTGAATAAATGTAAATTTGTATAAATTGTGAAGTCACAGCTGACATAAACCAAATGGAGAGTTTTTTGCTTGAAAACAAATGTGCAGTTTATTATTTCAAAATGTCTCAAAATGTTTTATTAAGATTAATTCCATTTTTGAGAGGCAATCTAAGTCACTGGATTGAAAAGAGCAAAATCCATTAATGCTGTGAGGAAAATGGTTGTAAAGAAGTTCAAACACTAAACAGGCTAACATCTGCTGCACTGGTCTCGGATGAATTAGGGTGAAGCCAGAACTCTGCTGTGCCTCCTTCATTACACTTTTGGCCCCATCCCATGCTGACTAAACAAATAAGTACAAACTCCTTTTCTCTCACTTTATTAAGTACTATGAACATCTCATCAGAACAGGATCAATACAACCTTCAAATTGAAAGGGGAACTGTGTGCACTTTAAGCTCGGTCTACAGGAGCCTTGCCTTCATTAATTATTTAAATCTGCTAATCTGGGGTAGCCTTATTAACCAAAATGCTTTTCTGCACAGCAAACAGTTATGCTGTTGACACAGATTCCAAGTTTACATGGTGAAGTCTTTGGAAACAAAGCAGCTTTACTCAGGGTGAGTCCAGCAACATCAATACTATTGCTAGGTTTTTGTTTTCAGTAAAGTCGAATTTGCTTTTCTTTTTCAAATGCTGTTTTCTTTAATATTTTTTTATAATGTTAATTGAATTATTAGAGGAAGATTCTTTGTTCTGCTATAATTATACAGCAAATATTTGTATTAGTGGCTCCCTGACAAAAGGGGTTTAGTCATTTTACCAAAATAAAAAGTGGTGCAATCTACGCAATGAACTGTGTAATTATATAATAATGATAATAATAATTCTTTTTTCCAAACAAATTTGATCTTTTAGAATTATTTTAATCTTGCTGGATGCAAAGTGTTTTAATCATGAGGAGATAAAAAATAAAATTGTTCCATTTCAAAGTGAGGAGAGCCGTCTCCTAGGAACGAGCTCAAAAATAACACAAAATTATTAAAAACAACAATTTTATCAGACAGGATTTTATGGGCATTTGTGAAAGTGAAGGTAACACCAGCAAATTTTTCTTATCCCGTATGTCAGTAACCATATTAAGCTAGATAATTTTAGTAGAAATGTGGCATAGGGAGCACATCAGCCCATCTGCTGGCTTTTCAGTGTGTACCCCGCATTGCACCCAAAGCCAACTGGGATAAGCCCCAGCACTCCCCACGACCCAAATCCATCTACCCGGCGAGAGTTTGACTCCATCAGGGCTGCCCTTTGTCATGGATATTGTTGTTAATCTGTACTGACAGAATTTCTAGGTGCTTCCAGGGGGCAGTTGTCAGTCATGACTTGTTCCTGTTGGCTTCTTCAACCCTTGACCTCTGAGTGTCATTGGGACAATTTTCTATTAAGTGTGAATTGTCTGGGATGAGAATCAGCACCTCCAAGTCTGAATCCAATGCTTTTCTCCCGGTTATAGACGTGTTACCGCAGCGACTGGAGGATCTCAGAGTCTTGTTCGCAAAGAGGGGAAGAAAGGAGCAGGAGATTGATAGACGGGTGAATGACTGTTGAAACCTCATTATTACCTGCTTTACCACCTTTCAAGAGGGCGAACGTCTGACGTCCTTGTGTGTCAAAGAGGCTTTGGGCTGTATTCTCCACCCCCTATTTACCTTGATGGTTTCTCCATTTGTGTATGTGTTGTCAGTCGTTGCATTTATCATTGACACGTTGTACTCTGACCGACTTCATCGCTGATTGCAGATGTTTTGCCTATGAAGCCATGCAGGAAGTGATGTGGACGGTGAAACTCAGTTTTCTGACACACCCTCCTTGCGGCGTTCCTACCTCCCTCTAGACTGTGACCCTTACCCCAATCCACCATCAAGCCTTGTGGTATATAACCCTGGTTGCTACCCCCTCTTATCTCTCTTTATCTTGCTTAATTTCAGTGGAGGTTTCGGATCTTTTGCTAACCCATTTTTTGTGCCTCAGAGACACGTTGTTCTGCCTAACCTGCCCTCGTCTCGTCTGCCAACCAGCTCGGCCAATCACCACGCTAACTCGGATTAAGTCACCTTGAAGCGCGTCCTTGCTTTTGGATCTGGTCCCTTGGATTGTTCCTCCATCTGCCTTCCCAATGCACTCTCTAATATTTATTTATTACTTCTCATATTAACATTGGAAATATATTATGCATGCAATAATCAGACAGCTAGGAACAATTTTCAATTATTTATTCTTCTTCTATTCTATGTTTTGTCTTCTTCATGACGCATTTGTTCCTTAACCCTCATTAACACTATAAATAAATGATAAATGAAATTACTTTTGATGCATGGGACCGTAGTGAAATCGTCTAATTGGGGATGAGCTACATATTGATTCGAGCACCTGTTTCGGCAGCTGGCTTTACTTTGCTTCAGTAGCAACTCACACAGAAACACTGAATGTTGTGATTCTTCTTAAATATTGCTGTCATGCTTCATTGTGTCACAAATGGCAGCAGTGTCGACTGTCCCCATTTACTCACTACCAAAGTGTTTCCAATTAGATTTCAAATGCCATCACATTCTTGTCTCTTCAGGCATTATGTGAGTAGAAGTCTCCCAGGGTTGCACATGTTATATCTCATTACTGACAGCTCTGGTCACCTGGGACTCCAATCAGAATGTCTGAACACTTAAGCGATTGGGTTCTCTCCTACCGCCTCGCTCAGATTGATTGGGTTTGGCTCCCTGAACACCGCTTTAATGACAAACACATAATGCATCGACTACATTTTAGCTCAAAAAACATTCAATCTTTTTTTTTTTTTCAGCTAATATTTTGTTCTTCATGGTAAATTACATTTTCTCTTTCATTTGCGTTCTTTTCTAGCTATCAACAACAAACTACTGAGCACCAGATGGTTTCCTAATTTTGCTAATTTTATCATATGCGGACAGGATGTATTCCATTACCAGCTGTGGAGAGCGTGACCAGAACCATCAAAAAACAGGAATAACATGGAGTCAATGTTCTGAAAAGAAGGAATCTTAATACCCCAAACTGGAGCTCAATAAAATGGATGAGTCATCGGAATGTAATTTCAAAGTATTCAGTCGTCTTTAATGGGATGGATTTTGGAAGGGTGGCAAAAACATTGCGTTCCCAGTTGGTGCCATTAATGGTGATATTTAAAAAGACTACAAAAGGCTGGCAGAGGGCTGACTGGTTGTGAAAACTGCATCCAGCTTACTGCTGCAAGTATGTTCTTTACCCATTTTTTGTCTCCCTTGTTTCTAAAAATGCTTATTTTAATGTTTCCTTGCTTGGACGACAAAGTAGAAATTGGCACCCAAACATAAACCCAATAAATCTATCCCGATCCTTGACCCCTCGGTGCTCACAACTCGTTCATCACCTCTTATCCTCGTTAGATGTCTTTGAGTCAGAATAAGTTTAACCAGAGGGCACAGTTCTCTTCTATTACCTTCTAATTTGAATAACCTATAAAAGTCAAACTATTACAGAGTTCCATTACGGCACATGATTAAGGAAAGACTGATAAATAAAATAATTCATGAAGCAGAAATTGATTTTTAATCACCTCCAAGTTTTATTCTGGAAAGGAATTCCTGGTCTAAAGAAGGTTTTTATTCCGACTACTGTTCCTGCTATTTACATGCACTCCTACTATTTACATGTACTTCTTCAAGTTTATTGGTCTTCATATCGTCCTTCAACCAAAAAGAGCAGTGATAATTAACAGCTTTGGCAAAAAAATAAAAAACTAAGCCAATATATTTCAGTGGTCAAATCACAGCACATTATCACAGATGAGCCATAGGATGCTGTTACACTTACGTTGCATCGTGATGTTTCAATAAACGGGCCAAGGTGTGGTTCCACATGGTGTTACTTATTTATGTGGTGAAAGCCAAACCATTCCAACAGTTCACGCACTGATTGTCAAGTGAGAGAGACTCGCACTCCAGAGCTATTAAGATGCCGATGTAAGATCATTTGGTTACCGTGGCAACCCATATGCACGCCAGCATTTTAGGGCAAGGGGGCTCTTTTGAACATTGCATTGTAGCGTGAGTTGGTTTCTACTAAAGTACAACCTCGATTCAGACGAATTTGAGTCAACAAACAACAGACAATCATTTAAAGAAATTGTTCTGGAAATAGACTTCAGGTAAAATGTGTTTCAAACGGGTTAGAAAAGGGGCAACAAGAGATGTTTGTAGAGTATTTTACAAAAACTGTGGACCTGCTTAACTGATCAGATGTAATAACATCATGACTGGGTATTAAAGGAACAACCTCAATGGAATGAGGATTCATGATTAATGAAAGACAGTTGTATAAAAGGATATTACAGCATGGGCTTGGGAACATGGTAAAAGATTTGTCAGTCAACACACTTCATGATAGCCTTTTAAGTTATTGCACTTTGTTTAATTTGAATTTTAAGCACCCAATTCTTATTTTTGTGGGGCAATCCAAAAATAACATTCTGAGATAATAGAAATAAACTCACCACCAATGACTAAGGTAACCGTTGGAAAATTCTGAGGGTTTTTTTTTTCCTAGTCACTCTTACTCTGTTGCTTTCTTAAAAAGCAACAAAATGTTTTCTCTTCAGGGGCAAAATGAGGAAAGCAAGCAGTGAAAATGTGTCTTCTGACATTCGGCACAGGCTAACATGAAACCTAGCTCAGTTATGGTTTGCCCAAAAATAGAAAACTCTTAAAAAATATATAGCTACAGGGTCCTTGAAGAACTGCAGTCAGTATCTTTCTTTGCACACTGACCCCTGAGGCAGGTCCGCCTGAGGAGGACGGAATCCTTTTGGGGTTCCACAGAAGCAGTTACAAAAATGTTGCATTATTTTTCATCATTCAGCTGCGACTGTGTACCTGTCAGGCAGCATGCAACTGCTAACCCCTTACATTCTTATGAAGTTTCAACCGGGTGTATTTGTAATAAAAGGGTGGCGTTCGTTTAGCCTTTTCGGTAACATTTTGCAAGAAAGAAATTTGTCTGTTTTTGCTGTCATCATATTGTTTGCAGAGGTTTTCGTTCCCCCACCACCACCACCACCCCCTTCCCCCCAGAAATGCAAGGTTACTGCTCCGGTATGTGACTCACATTCTAAGTATTTCAAACAATAATGGTTTGTGTCAAAACTTGAATACATTCCCAGAAATTTAACATCAAGCATTATTAGTTTTAAAATAAAGGCAGGGGAGGGGGGAGCTTTCTAATATCGGAGAGATTTACTTCCCTCTCCCTGTCTTCCTGGTTCTCACCTACTGTGTGGCTGCTAATAATTAAATTAGTGCAGCACAGACATTATGCAGAAACTCCCATGGGAGATGAAGATGAGTCTACTTTAGTTTCATTAAATATGCATATTTACCTTTAATCAGGAGGTATTCGATTGCACCCCACACACACACACACCCCCCCCCCCCCCACACACACACACACACACACTCACACCCTTCTGATTTTACAGTGCACCTGCCTTCAGTGGTTGTCTGGAGAGAGCTGCTGACTAGGTTGAAGCAAATAGACTGTCACCATTCCTCACAGGGACCCTCCATTATGCTGTCTCTCTCAGCAGCGCACCCCCCACCCCCCACCCCCCCCGAGGCTATGAAGTATTTTGCTCTCCTACTGCCTCACACTTCCTCTCCTTCTTTGTCCATTGAAAGAAACAGCCTCATCACCTTCTACCGCTTTGTCTCTGTCTTTTTATTCCATGAAACCTTCCAGGGATAAAAACTATTTTTCAGGAAGATGTATTTTTAGAATGTCTGAGAATTCAAATGTGTTGAAATATCACTTATGGAGAGGATCACGAGGTGTAGGTTACCATCATGTCAACCTGTCTGTCTGGTCAGTGACTTCTGGAAATGAGATGGATGACCTGCAAATGGACAGATGAGGACTGACGACCCCCCCCCCCCCCGCCCCTTCCTCCCCAGACCAGGATGAGGATCACACATCTGAGACATGACCTTGAGGAAGATGTGAAAAACGACAATGTGGATTATTTGTGATATCTTTAAGAAGAAACTCCAAACTCCCCATGGTATAAGAGACAAACATAAGGGAGTTCCAGGCTACAACCTCAGTAGCCTCTTTCAGTTTAGAGCATGCTCTTTGCATGTTTGAAAGAAAAGATTAAAAAAAATCAACCTCCAAAGATTAACGGAAAGAATCGGCAGCATTGATCAATCTCTGCTGGAAAGACATTCAATCTCATTAAGGCGTCGAGAGCCGGCTAAGAACTCAGATCCAATGGAGCAACTTTACCTGGTTCACAAGAGATAACCCAGGTCCATGCATCAACTGTCCCCGCAAACAAAAACTTATTCAGGATTGAACCTTGTTTGTCTGCATGTTGGTGAAATATTTATAGGGTTATTTGTAGCGCAGGCAGCTCACTCCCTCTCCTGTGTACCCCATATTATACAAGGATAGCAGGTCTAACTTGTAGCTGTCTGTTTCTCATGAGGCTGGATCTCCATGTTACATCACCATTTGAGTTCAGCATGGAGTAATGAGAACAAAGCATGAAGGGATTAAGCGAATACTAAGAATTTAGTAACTGCCTGTGTGACACTATGATGAAACTTAATGCAGAGCGCCCCCACATTACAGCTAATCAATCCAGACGCAGTGCTGCAGATGTCACTAGTGACCAAACATCTACATCCCGCAGGAAAGATTTGAAAATGAATTTTTAGTTGAAACTGTGATTGATTTTTGCAATCAAATTTGACTTTCCTTCAAGACTTTCTTAGCAGAATCCAGTCAGATTCCACACAGGATAGATTTTCATATCTGAGGAGTCTATATTGTGAGGTTCAAGCTGTGGGTCTGTTGCTTGTAGGTGAAATGATGTGAACTGAGTTCTCATGGTGTAAGTTTACACTCTGAGTTGCAAAACTCGGTGGGAGGGTTTGGCATGCGACCGGAAAGGAACCATAAAAATTTGGACCGGATAAAGGAGGTAAATTTTTAAATATTGCATTTTTATGACTTACATATAAACTACTTGATGGGTTTCCGTGAAACTTAGGTTATGTCTATAATTGGAATTTGGATTAGGGTTTAATCTCATTAAGAAGGACTGTTGGGCCTTGGCAGAGGTAAACGCTCTGCTGAATGCCCCTCCAGTTTACACTGAATTGTGCTTGAACTCATGTAAATGCAAATGGGGAAAAATAGTAGTATTAGAAATCGCGGCGTTCAGAGTGGTTAAAAGTAGATCTAAGTGACCAGGGATTAAAATCTTTAATCCAGTGCTTGGTCATAGATCACATTTAAAGCCTCTGCAAATAAATAAATAAATAAATAAATAAATAAATAAATAAATAAAAATCAAGTATCGGTAAGAAGCATCTGGATGAAAAGAAGCATCAATTTACAGTTGATCCATATCCTCATATCAGACACCGAACGCAATAGTGCACCACGGTTATTTCTGAAATGGATCAGCTATATCTAATGGGCAGTCAGCAAAACTAACACGGGCTTTCAACAACAACATAAGAGCACTCCTAACAAATGCACCACTCGAAATCTGAACAACACAGAGCTTAACACTTTGCGCTGTTCTACCTTAATTTGTCTGCCTTTGACTTTCAAGCACTTCCCTGGTTATAGACCCAAAGGCAACGGCAGCCTAATCCTCTCCACTTTGAGAGGAGAATAATGAATGAATAACACACAATAAAAACACATAGAAGAGCAGGTAAGCAACACCGTAATAGGCTACGGAAAAGACTTTTTCGATGGGGTTGACTTGAGGTAGTAATTTAAATGCAAACAAGCCGATTGCTCTCTCTATCATCGATTTTAAATAACGTAGCATGTGACTATATTCGGATACGGGAGATGAATTTCTTTTGAAATCCTCACGGTACACAAGAGAACAAGGTAGCTGAAGATTTCGAAATGAGAGAACTGTATTTTCCTGCTTTAAAAAAATGTGAAGCAGGAGCTTTGGTGTGATCGACTCAGATATTTCAAGGCTTCGTTTTGATTACCCAGCGGCGGGTCTGAGAGGACGCGATCAGAGCTCGTGCTCCCAACAGCACCGAGGAGCTGCAGGTCATCCTTTGGTGGACCCATTCTGACGCAAAAGCAGGCAAAAGGTAGAGTTCATTCAATTCAATAATGACCCCTATTATCAAAGCCCATCTGTATCAATTACTCAATATTTATAGTATTTTTAAACTGAGTGAATCACCAGCATCAGCTCAATTTCTCAAATCTGACAGGGATTTTAAAAAGAATCGCGTCTTCAATAGTCCGACATAAAATGAGACAATCAAACTGTAGAATGTGTGAACTATGTGGACACTGGTGTTCATCTTTCAGATCAGCTTATTATGTGACATCAAAAATAGATGACGGAGCACTTGTTTTTTTTCAGAGCAATCAATGCAGTTTGAAACATTAGCTGCTGCGGCTGGGTTTAATTTTCTCTCGCTGTGACATCATGGCACAAGGATTATTCCGATATATGTAAACTAGAAGGTGTTTAATGCATAACGGTGAAACTTTAAATAACTCAGTAAATCGATATCAAAAACGAGAAGCCGTGTAGTTGGATCATGCTTTCCTCCTCTTCTCCTCAGTCTCCATTTTTGTCTTTGTCTTGTCATCGTTCCCCTCCTCTGAAGCTCCGCCTCTGGTTCCCCATTTCGCGAGGCAGCTCACGTGCAACAAAAGGTTGGTCCGACTGAAATGACTTCTGAAATATCCATCACTGCAAATTACATCTTTGGTAGTGCTGATTCCCTCTTTTGGGCTAATGAAGTTGTATGCCCCTGCACAGCTATCGAGACGCCTGCTAATGTCTTTTAATTTGCAAAGATAATTACAACAAGGTTCCACTTGAAAATCCATACATGCCAGCAAACAGAGCCAAAATCGACCAGTCGGCGGGAGTAATTATTTCTTCCTTGGATTTTCTAATGTATATATGTACATCTCAAGGAGTTAATGACTCCAGTTGAATGATTTATGAATGATAAAGCGGTCAGGGTTGATATGACATGTGTACCAGATATGAAATACGCATCTGAGTGCAACTACTTATGAATATTAATGGAGATAATATTTCTGTTCAGTTTCTTGTTTAGGAAATACCAACATTTGCATTTGTTGCCTAGAGATTCTTGAAAAACTTGGTTAGGCTATGACCTAGAATTACGCAATTTGCAATAAGGTAATGCAACACAGCCTGCAGAGACGAGAACATGCTCACATTATCTTAAAGCATGTACATGCACGCATGCTCATTCACATGCTTTCAAGGGAAGTGGGGGAAAAAAACAGATATGCATACTGTTGGAGACTTACCGGCAAGGAGAATGTAGACTTAATGAGTTTAATAACGCACAATGTTCATTAAAACATAGCTCAAAGCCTCTCTGGAGGTGTCACTCCTGTCAGATTAGTAGTGCTGAGATACGGCTGGTGCTGAACGGAAGCAGCCCATATGGTCTGTCTGCTTGACAGCACTGTGACCCACGACAGATGTGTTGTTTTTCTCTCCCCCCCCCGATGTTCGGATCAGCTTAATCACACCTGCGCTTTCTCCCAAGGCTCGCAATAACCAACAAATAAAATTGTTGAATTAGCCCTCAGAGTCGGTGGGATGGTGGAAAGACACAAAATGCATTTTGGGGATCAGGAAGACTAGGCTCCTTATGAGCGTTATTAAAATAACAGTAAGCAAAGAAAAAGATTATTCCTTTGTGGCGTTCATGTCATGGAATAATACCTGTCAGATATTCATATAATGCAGATGATTTTTTATTTTTCAAAATAAAAAAAATGTAGAAAAAAAAATGTTTATGCATTGCATAAATTTAAAATTTGGCTTTAACACCAAAGACTAGAGGCTAGCAGGACAGAGTAAGATCTGTGATTTGCGATGTAACTTTAATCCCAGGTTTTCAATATTGCAACAGCTCACATATTAACAGGGTACATTGCCGTGGTAACTTTCAAATACCTGACCTGCAACTATATTTGGAGAGAAGCAATCATAATGAATCAAAAAGGCACTGCTTCACCTACCAATCAGTTCTCTGAAAAAATGCCAGCGATATCATTGAAAATCTTGGATCACAGCAGGCAGCGTATGAGAGGTGTGCTCTGCATTTGAGAGCCTTGTTCTATCTTCTTCATTTCCTCTTTTTTTTTTTTTTTTTTCTTCATGTTGCCTCGAAGAAATGTCAGTGCCATTTCATTATGCTTTTGTATACTGATATCATCCTGTTAGGGATGCAGATGAATAAGGGTAAGGCTTCAAAACCATCACCACGAATATACGTACGTGAAACACATTAGTTAAATCGCCCTTGTGTCCGTCTCCTTGCTTTTATTGTGTCTTCTTGGGGTTTTTTTGTACATGGCTAACAAAAATTTATCATTTGAAGTTAATGAGTAACAAAATAGAAGTGGTTTGTTTCTTATGACACAAATGACCCATGCAGAATAGCAAATAAACATAGTGATGCATTTTTTAAACATCCCTTGAGTGAATGTAGCTTGGGAGAAGAGGCCGGGGGGAATGCAGGAACAGATTGTGGCGATTATGTCCAGATTTCATCCTTACTCTTCCATTTTTACACAAATTTTAGATTTAGTATCTAAAAATAGAACTTTAAACAGTTACTTCTCAAAGTAGCTCCGGAAAAGATGCAGGAACTGCAATAAGAGGACAATGCAAGGAACAGAACTTGATTGTGGGACTTTGCAGATATATTCAAACAAGTTTTCAAATTATTTTTCTTTTTTTTAGTCACATAAAATGACAGGATTGTGTTTTTATCAAAACTTTCTCTGTTCTGAATAAGCAGGATTTGAGTTTAACAAGCTCTCATTGTCCAAGTGGGCTGAATTCCAACACACATAAAATAGACATTTTTGCTGCTGTTTATCTACACACAAGAAATGATTTATAGCATTATACAGTCACGTCTGGCACTGCTTTAAGAGGCACACACCTTGTAATATGTCTAGAAATTTCAGATGGATGAAAAGCAATTTCTTCTGAACATGTAAATCATTGACGATCAGGCTCAATGTGGACTCTTCCGTAACAAATGCACTTCGTCTACTGGCAGCCACAAAAGCTCCAATATTCGGCCATGTACCAAATACGAATGTATTAAACCTTCCATCAGGGCATATCATTCATTTCTTCATATGGAGAGTCACAGGTATCAAGTAAAATGTCACATATGTGGAGCATGACGCACAGTTGGGGGGACGTCAATATTTCACACAGGTGTGGATTTCATTTCCAACAGCGTGTGGACGTCTGAAATACATGTCTAGTTTATATGGATATAAATGTCTATCTTAAGGAGCAGCTGTCTGCTCCAGCTAATCCTCCAGCTTGATTTAAATGTCAATACCTTTTTTTTTTTTTTTTTTTTTTTTTTTTTTTTCATATATGCACAGGGATACATGCGAATCTGAAAGGAGAGAGTGGGCGATGGTGACGTTGTGGAGGGGCAAGGGGTGAATGGATCTGCTGGGAGGGCACCGAGTTCGGTAGAGGATGGATGCTGCCATGGATCCGCGGCAGTAACAGCAAGGTTCATAGACTTTAATACACATCCACCCCCACCCCAGTCTCAGCGCCATCTGGAAGAAGCAGGGCATCTGCAAATTAATTGACTGAAGGTTTCGTTCCTGTCTCCATCTTTGCACTCCTCACTCACATCTCCGGTGGTCCCTCAGCTGATGGAATCTGAGACTCGATGCATTTTGTTTTTTTTGAGTCCAATTGTGGGAAGAGTCCCTCCAGCATGTTTTTTTTTTTGTTTTTCACTAAACAGGAGAGACAGGCACTGGGACGTTTAATAGATGACCCAGGGTGTACACCGATAGATTAATGCGATGGAAGGATGGGAGCATCAGGGAGGATGCCACTCTGCTGGGGTGCTGTCTTGTGAAGCAGCTAGAAGGATGAGATTTATGATGTCTTGTTAGATATGTGCAGATAAATGATTGTTGCCTTGTGTATTTGGGAGTTTCTTGTTTAGGCTGGCTCACATTGAGCGAAGAGCAACACAAACACACCGCTGCCCTCCCATCACTGTGAGATTCATGGTCTTACTGAGCTGTAATATTTTTCTCTACCTCAAACAGACACAGGTGGTCTGGTATATGAGTGGGGAATAAGAGTGGTGTTGTTTTTATTTTATTTTTTTTCTTAGTTTCCATCACTGTATTTCTCTAAAAAATTTTACCTACCCTTATTTTTTATTATGATGGCTCTTGTAATGATTAGTCACCATGCTGCACTGAAAACAAGAAATAAAGAAAACAAGAAATAAATAGCAATTAGTGTGTTGTTTGAATAGCTATCATACTTAGGGGGTGGTTTCCAAATCAATAGCCCTGTTAACTGAGCAGCTGCAGCGCACGGTCGCACCTCACTGGGCTCAGAATTAGCCATCGGTGGCATTTGTTCAATCACAACTGAGTGAATAGAGAGGGGAAAAAAAATCTATCTGTGCCGTGACATAGATTAGCGGTGTCATTTTGTGGATAAAAATCAGGCCGACACATGGAGTATATGTAAATTTGCAGATTTTAAATAGATGAAAGTGGAGCAATGTCTTGGAAAAAACATTTCCTTCTAAATCCTCTGCCTGAGGATATTCCCATCAGCACAATTAAGTGCGATTAGGCATCGATGCACCTGAGGATTTACCTTCATGAAGGTCCTTTTTTTGATCGGTTCTAGTCTGGTTTGTTTCTGTTGACCAATGCTTGCTGAGTTGATTTTGACAACAGATATTTGTAGATAATAAGAATTGTAAAACATAGAACCTGTTCCTGTTCACACGCTGTCAAACAAACGCTTCATATACGTTTATTATAATATTTCCTTGGAGTGGGTGTGTGGTTCACCCGGGGGTTGATGCGTAGCCTCAGGCCTTTCATGCTTGGTGGGGGCGGTGGGACACGCTGGCGGTTTGACTTTCTGTCTGCTTACCACCGGGAATCGATGTGGTGTTGTAGCGACACACCTAAAACCGCATCCAGAGCTACTGGCCTAGTCTTCTGAAACCAAAACTACAGTATTTTCCGCACTTATAAGGCGCACCTAAAAAACTTTAATTTTCTCAAAAAGTGCGCCTTATAATCCAGTGCGCCTTATATATGAAAACAGTTTTAAAATAGGCCATTCATTGAGTTCTCAGATGAGTTCTCAACTCTCAGCTGTAACCTCAATCAAGTGTGCCTTATATGTGAATTTTTTTTTTTTTTTTTTTTTTTCAATGTGTCATTCATTGAAGGTGCGCCTTATAATCCAGTGCGCTTTATAATCCAGTGCGCTTTATAATCCAGGGCGCCTTATAGTGCAGAAAATACTGTAAATGAATGGCAAAGTCACAAGTTACCAGTGTTCATCTCAAACTGAGGTTACCACGTCACAATCAGCAAACAAACAACAAACAAATCAACAAACAAAGAGGAGACAGAAAGAGACCCCAACAGAAACAGTGGCCAATGAAGCCTTGAATGATACCTTTAAGGACTGGCTGGTGTAACCAACTTAATTTAAAGATGGTGGGGGGAAAGCCCTGACGAGATAAGTGCAAGGCTGATATTTCTTTATGGTTGTCAGCAACAGCTTGAGATACACTGTAATCTATTAGCGGAGCAGCTTGCAATCAAGGAGAAGCACGAGTGTGATTGTGAATATGAATCTGAGCGAGTAGATCAAATCAGGCGAGAGGAGATGGAGAGCGGCGGGCCGTGATGAAATGTTAACATAAACGACATCTCAATCACTGTCTGTTGCCGCTTCTTGAGCCGCGGTTCCATAGGAACCCCTCAGTGGAAACTGTATCTAAGTCTAAATCCACTAATTAAACTGTGATTAGTTTTCACTAATCAAACTCCTTCGGATTCCTAGATGTTCAGCAAAGTCAATTACATCATATCTATGAATTTGACTTTCTCATTTCCCCTTGCAGTTTTTAAATTAGACTGAGAGCCGGGTGCATTGAGTCGGGCTTAATCAAGAGGGAACTACCAAAGCCCCGTGACTCTGCAATAGGCAGTCGCCCTGAGCCTCTCAGCCTATTGCTATGAGCCCAGGCTTCATCAGGCTTATAAGGGTGGTGTCATATCTGCTTTACAGCCGATAGTCGCAGCAGACCCACTCTGAAAATGCACCCACTGTCTGACTAATGAACTAGGTATGGTCTAATCCACAAACTCTTCTCCCGGTATGGAATGGGGAAAAGAAAAGCAGGATAGACATCTCAGTGCTTCCCAATGCGCAGGATGTATCTTCAGCAGCAGGAATGTATATGAATGATTTAAACTGGCCTCCTCCATAGAGGGCGTATCAGCTGTCAGCTGTCAGGAGATGAAAGCCTTGGATTGGCTCACAGGATTCAATGAGAGAAGTGTAGTAGCTGGGTGTTCTGGGATGGAGAGTGAGAGGCAAGCATGGAGACCGGCTGTCACGCTAACTGCTGGCACCACAGCGAGAGGCGATAAGAAGCCCTGGGCCCTAGAAGGATGCTGTGACAAGAGGAGGAAGGAATCCAGTGTCTCATCCACCACGCTCAGCATTCCTTCGCGATATCTTATATCCGCTTTTTTTTTTTTTTTTTGAATAACCCCAAAATCAATAGGGTTTCAATCTTACTTTATCAGACCGGGCCTTGGAGGGCTTTTTTTTTTTTTTCTTCTTCTTTTTTTTTTTTTTTCTCTTCCGCTATTATCATTTGGACACTTCAAAAGATACAGGAGGAGCTCGCTCCACACATTTACTCGATAAATGTGCCAAAGCACAGCTGGTTTTTTGACGCGCACTAACTCAGTTTGTCAGAAGGTTGCGACCAGCATGACCCACATTTCCATGGTTTGAATTTCATCGTACGCAAAAGAAAAAAAGGCGAGGACGGCGGCATCCTATTATTACACAAAAAGCCTTTGCAGAGACATGTCAATATAGACTGTATTCACTCAGGCCTGAAGAGCGTCATTTTATCATACATAACATACTGATCTAATAATTTCTCCAGGCTTTTTATTTCAAATACTATTATGTTACTTTATTCATTATGACAAGACAGCATGCACTTCACTTTACTCATGAAATAGCTTCTATTCATAACCAAACCCAACAAAATGATCAGCAAGTTTTCCAAATACGATCATAATAATTCTAATTCTATCTTCCTTTTTTTTTTTTTTTTTTTTTTTTTTTTGCAAATGCTTGTCTGCGCTCGCCTTTGATGATGTCAGCTTTACATTTCTGACCTGAGTGAATCATCATGGAGCGATGGAGCGGCATCTTGTCTGGATTACGTCAAAAAGTTCAAAGCAAGGAAACCCAGCAAGGTGATGCATTGAGAGGCTCATATGTGGCATCTTCTTCTTCTTCTTTTTTTGTTTTGTTTTTTTTGCCATCTTCTCTGCATTTTTGTCACTTCACACTGATGTCAGATGCATCTCAGAATAGACTGGAACAAGCGATCCAAGAACATCAAGATATATGCGGCGATTGAGAACCGAGGATGAAGGGGGCTGCCGTACGGATGCAGCCAAACCCGCCCACTCAACCACATACAAATTCAAATTTTTGAAAATGATCTAAGATATAAAAAAAAAAAAAAAAAAAGTGTAAAATGGGAGGCTCAGCCGTGTGTTTGTGTGCGTTGGTGTGTGATCAAAGAGCATCAGTAAACCAGCATCATCTGGCATTACCGATCGGGGAGAGTTGGGGGCGGGGGGGGGGGTTCTGTGTGGTCAAGACATCACAGCAATCTAATGGAAATCCAGTTTTACTTATCTTATAGTGGAAGCTGATGTGCTTTACCCCCATATATATCCATAGAAGCAGAGGCACTTATCATTTGAATGTTTGGTTCTGTTTGTTTTCTCCTTTTTCATCAGTTTCCAAACCGCACTCTCGAGGGGATGATGATGCTGGGGATGAAGTATGACATTTCAAAGATGGAAAACCAGCGAGGAGAGGCTGCACATTATGCTCTGCTGGTCTGTCGCTTGCCAGTGTAAACATATTTATGGATCCAGTTCACAAGCTAATGTTGGAGAGTATAGATAAGGATAAAACCATGCATCTCTTGAGTTTATCTTTTTGAGTGTAAAATGTTCACCATCTGTAGGGTTGAAAGATTTGCTGCTATAAAAAAGTTAGCTGTTGAAAGCCCTTTCATGGAGAGAGCAGCTGTAGTTAGCTCAAATGGGGTTATCCTCTGTTCTGCTCACTTCTGCAACTTAATGCAATATCTCAATCTGCTTTCAGCATTTCTATAAATACAGCGACCTTACATCCACAAGAGTGGGTCTCCTTCCACAGGGTCCATCTCGTTGCGCTGCTTTGTATGTTTCTAGTCTTTCCTAGAATGAACGCACCAATAAGAGGTAAGACGAGAGGTGTACATTTTCTTATGGCCTCCAGGCGCAGTTATACATTCTACATACTGGACCCACTTGAGTCTTTGTTCAGTATGATTTCAGATTAAGATGTAAAGATAGGGAGACTGCGCTTGAATACAAAGCGGGCCAGGGTTTCTCCTCAATGAATGAAGAAGGGGGCGTCGCCATAAGCCAAAGAATTCTATCTTCTAGTCGATTGCCGCTCCAATCCTCACATATGGTCGCAATCTCTGAATAGCAACTGAAAAAAAATGAAATAAAAGTAGCTGAAATGAGCTTCGATTGTAGGTTCGCTGGGCTCAGCCTTACTGTAGAGACAGAGTGAGGAGTTTGGGACATCCGGAGGGAACTTGGAGCTGCTGCTCTTTCATGTCCAAAGGAGATTTCGGACATCTGATTAGAATGCCTTCAGGGTGCCTCTGTTTGGAGATTTTCTGGGCACATTTAACTGGCGGGAAACCCTGCGGTGGGCCTGGAACTTGCTGGAGGGATTACATATCTCATTTGGACTACGAATGTCAAGGGATCCTGCAGGATGAACTGGAAAGTGTCGTTCTACAGAGGGATGCCTGAAATATCCTGCAGCCACCATGACCCTACCCTGGATAAGTAGAACAAAATGGATGGATGGACGGACAGACAAGGCGGATGGATGGATAAATTTGCTATGTCAACGTGAATCTTAGACTGACTATTCATGGCGTAAAGTTGTCTGCAATCGTCCAATAGGATGTTAATATGGGAAACAAAACACATCTGGTTGGTTAAATATTTGTATAAGAATCTGAAAATGAGATTTTGCTCCTCTCTGACGGGATCAGCTGCTCCGTTGTTAGACCTTTCTTCAACAAATTGGCCATCAGATATCCTCTTGGCACCATTTCAAATTCTTTGTCGTTCATCTTGCCATTTTCTCTCTGTGACAGACATAACAACGTATCCAAGCAACCGTTATGATTATAAATCTGTTTTTGATAGACTGAGTTCACCAAAAATAATGCCCAGAATGCCATCCCATAAATAAGCAGTGATTGCAGAGTGTTTCCCATTTCCTTCAAGGCCACCAAAGTTTTATTAAGACAACGGGAACTCGAATGCTTCGCAGCCAAAGTGAGCAGAAACGCTTGCCGTGATTGGCTTTTCAAGCCATGATGAAGCTATTTTTAAAAACATTTCACAGCACCCCACTTTCTATATGGGATCTGTCACATCTTAATGTTTTTTTTTTTGTTTGTTTTTTTACTTGGACAGGGTGATCTGAGGTGAATCTGCATTGCAATAGCACACAATAAAGTCAAAAGACATTCGCTGTTTGCAGGACATCTCAAAAAGCAATCAATGCAAACGATGTTTCATGGTGGGAATATACAAGATTAGCCAAGGTCGGAGGAGAACAGTGATTCCTCATGTCAAGTTATGATCCAGTCCCGTAGAGGGATGGGGGTGGGGGGCGCCCACTGATATAATATGAATAGTCAGGTGAATGAGAGCAAGGAAAAATAAATGGTGTCAGCTCTGCACTTTCATCGTAATATCGTAGTGAAAGTTGGTGTTTCCACTGTGACCTTTGAAAGTGCTGACACATGACCTGAGCAGCTGACCGATGTGCTGTGATTTGCACCAAAAAAAAAAAAAAAAAAAACCCTTGTCATTTAAATGCACCACAAACAAGAGCTTCAGCTATTGCTATAATGCTGCATTCGTACCAAATGCGACCTGAATTTTTCACATAGTAAAATTTCATACAAACGAAATGCAAAGTCTTTTCATGCCTCCAGATAAATGTTTCAAACCCAGAAATGGAAAACTTGACAACAGTCATGTTTGCTTCAATCGTGGTTGATGAGAAACGGTGACATTCAGGCCAAGCCAGTAAAATAAAAATAAAAATCACCTCACATTCAGTGTGAAAAGAAGTGATTCTCATACCTCGGTTAAATTTCACCTTGCCAGATTTAAATTTTTAATACAATTGGCCTACTTTTGTCCTCTCTGGAAGCAAAGAAGTCAGTCGTGTAAAATGTGATCTGGCATTCAAAGTTGTTTTTTGGGGGTTTTTTTTGTAATTTCAAAAGATTGTCTATTTTAGTACTCAAAATGAGAGTTTCATTTTGAAAATGTCATTCGGCATACTTGATGATATTTCTTCACGATGATAGGACAGACCTTTTCTGGCGTGGAGGGGTTGCAGGCAGTTGCGTGGATTTTACATTTTTGAACAGAATTCCTGCTGTTAATGAAACCTCTTTTATGCACCTGCCAAACACTTGAGAAGACGAACACGCAATATAGACCCAACTTATACAACAGATCAGTTGAATTACTGTACATCTTTTTTTTTTTTTTTTTTACTTCTATGGCTCCATTACATTGTTATTACTACAGCTGGATTATTTCTTTATTCCCTTGTCTCTGTTAATTTACATACAAAAGAACTAGTCTCTGGAGAAACGGCAGCAACAAGATGTTATTATTGTACTGGAGCGGCCATAACATTAATTACTTTCTGTACCACTGAACCCTTTTGTTTTGCTCATTGTGTATTATATGAGCCTCTACATGCCAAATCACAGAACCAGCGAGAAGCAAAAAACTCAATTTCATATGTGTGTAATACAGTTTTAATATCTCCACCAGCCACTCTAAATTTCCCTGACAGTGGGTCACGGGAAGGCACGGTGGAGAAAGAGCCCAAGGAGAGACGAGGGCAAATAGAAATGTTCCATGTTTGTGTTTCTACTCCAGTGATGCATGACCTCTCTGTCACACCCTGCTGATTGTTTACTGGGCTTACATGCACGTACTTGAACAGTTATGATCCTTCCTGCCACACATAGTACTTTCACTGCCCTCCAGTGGCTCTCTAATAATGGTACGACTCCAGTGTCACCCACCCACACACACACACACACACACACACACACACAGCCACAGCTCGCACAAAGACAGACACTGACTCCAGCAATGCCAACGCCCTAACCAATTCCATCAGCGCTCGCTTGCACAAATGTTCCTGGAGCTGAAAATGTCAGGAGCCGCAGAAGAAGAAGAAGAAGAACCAACGGATGTTAAACTCTCTCAATTTGGTTTATCTCATTTGGCATCCTCAAGGCGGTACATGAATTACTTTTGAATTGCAATTATGGAAGTTACCAATTACGACCCTGGTAATTTCATCATACAGTGTACAAATAAGCAGCACAACCCTCCATTTATTACTTTGAAACCATTTTTTAAGACTCAATTGAATGTGGGGAGAGATCTCAGCAAAGCAAAACCAGATGTGGTTTTTGGAGGATTTTCTGTAAGCCAAACCGTAAGGAATGCACAGTTCTGTCAATGTTTTTTTTTTTTTTTTTTTTTTTGTTTTTTCTTTTGTGAGAGTCTGTGTGGTGAGGAGAAGGGTCGATGGGTTGAGGAGTTCATTATTGTGACGGGTCCACATGGAGACCGGGGCCGAGTTGTGAGGTCACGCACCACGCCGAGGCGAGGATCTCTGTAGCCAGAGTGGAAGAGCACTGTAGTCATGTAAGGGATGGTATGTGTGTGCGTGTGGGGGGGGTGTGGGGGGGTGTCACTTTGACAGCAGGGGGCGTTATTGTGTTGCCAGACTCAAAGTGAGAACACAGGAGTCCTCTATCATCTCAGGCCTGGAGGCATCACAGCCCATCAGACGACTGGGACGGAATTGGAAATAACTCCATGTAGCGACAGAGAATTCAACCTCTCCGTCCTTTCCAATCTTGTTTTTTTTTTTTCTAATTTGGCATGTGATTTATTCTGGGTTTTTCAATTTGCCTCCAAAGAATTGAATCAAATTTACCGTCTCCGATCGTAAAACACACAATCTTAACTGAGAGGTCCTTTTGGTTCAACCTAATGACGTCCTCTTCAAGTCTATGAATAGAAAGAAATCATCCAAAGCATTGACTACATAT
The DNA here is from genome assembly GCA_013358685.1 of Antennarius maculatus. Classification (NCBI taxonomy): domain Eukaryota; kingdom Metazoa; phylum Chordata; class Actinopteri; order Lophiiformes; family Antennariidae; genus Antennarius; species Antennarius maculatus. Next base: position 23,220,318 of record CM023609.1, on the reverse strand, counting down.
GCCATTTCATTTAATGAAAGTGGTTGCACACAAACACACACACACACACACACACACGGGCTCGTAAGCAAACACGCGAGCAATCAAAACCAACATATAAATGCAGCTGAGGCGGTACATTTCATTGCCTTCGCCAAAGCAATATTATCTGGTAAAGACGTTCAAATCGTCAAAGCAGTGATTAAAAGATTCCCTTCCAAAAAAATTTCCATCAGAGGTCTAGCCACAGATTAAAACAAGCAATATCATTTCTCCTCCTTCCTTTTTCCATCTTTCCCCTTTCAATGTTTGATGGATTAATGTGTTCGTTGTCATAGCTTCAAATCTGAAGGTTTCATATTCTGTTTCTTTGTTTCAGCCTCCCCCCACCCCCCCATTTGAAATTTAGCCGACTTTCTTATTATAGACCCGTTGTATGGCACTCTCTGGAAAATGTCATGGCCCTCCCCTCCACTGATGTAAGGATTACCAGGTGTTGACCCAGAATCCATTATGTCCTATTAGAGCTTGTCTTTCTTTTCTCTTTTGTGGAGTGTGAATGTGTGGGTAGGTGGATGTGTGGGTTTTGCGTTGGGGGCGTTACGAGGGCATCGTTGGTCTTTCTAAAGTCAGGAAAGGAAAAAGGAAAAGTAACTATTAATAATGCTAATGCAGCTACTGCACAACGCACCATGCTTCAGGCATCTGGTTGGCTTTGCTATGGCAACGGTTGACTGACATTTGAGAGCTGCCATTGTTAGAAGTGTTGCACTATACTGATTGAAACATATCATATTCATAGATGGCTGTAAAGATAAGCGTGCTAGCTTCTTTTCAACGAGCCCACACAGCTTTTGGTTTTGGTGATGTGAGTCACGCGTCTCTTTGTAGCGTTCTTCGTATGGAAAAAGTTGAATGGCGTTCGGTTAGCATTGCTTTCTACTTCGGCCCCATTCTCAGTATTTCAAAAGCAATCTCTGGCGGCTCCAATAAAGTCGGAGTCGTGTTTGTCCTCCATTTGAAAGGGGAGACCCGTCTCTCTGTCTATCTTTTGACAAGACTTTTAAACCTTGAAGAAACTGGTTCCATCGAACCTTCAATGCTCCTGACCTCTGCTTTCAGTATCATCTTTATACGCTTTGTGACGGCGGAACAACTCTTCATGCTCTGGATGGTCCTTGGCTTTCTTCCGCTTTGTGCAAGGGGGGTGAAAGTTCACCAGGGTGCACCAATGTGAGACGGCATGTTGTGTAAAGGCGTGATCAAAGACATTTAAGGCTACATTGGAAACAATCAGCTTCCGTCAAATACAACTCTATTATTATTTTTTATCCAAGTAGAAAAAGTTTAGTAGACAATACAGATGTGAAAGTTGATCCATAACCCGCAAGTCCCACTTCAGATCCGGGGTCAGCTCTTAACGGGACATCGCGGCCTTGGGAAGCAACTCTATAAGAAGCATTCTGAGAAAGTTATTAATAACTTATATTAATGCATTATTCAATAATGCAAATCGCACTATAATACATCTCATATATAGTGAAGGAGACACAGAGGCAGAAAGACAGACAAGGTTCATTAATGAAAGGTTGCTTTATTTAGTGCTTTATTTAGTTCAACAATAGCAAACACCGTATGGAACCAATCGTCTCTTTATTTAGCCTAACTTCCCCTCTTCTGCAGGCAAGGGTAAGGGTGGGGGTGGGGGGGCAGATGAGAAAAAAGTGCTTTGCTGCTCCCAGCAGCAGGGTCAGCACCCTGGTGCTCTGACACTCTTATCTCTACCCTTGTTGCTGTCCTCAGTCCTGACAGTTTTGCAAATACAGTACAAAAAAGCTGACGATTCGCGGGTCATGTCAGGTTCCGGTTGTTGATTAGCATATATATTTTGCAGACAGGGTTGTTTTGGATTGTCTCTCACAAAACATTAGGGTAGCGTGAGTTTTTAGAAAACTCTGAGCTGCACATCTTGAGATCCAAAACCTGGTCTATAATGGAAGCGCTCTTAAGTAGAAAAAGTATTTTGTAAAAAAAAAAGTGACAAGAAAAGCACAGAGACACACCACAGTCTCTTGTTTCATGGGAATAATAACAGAAATTATGTAAACCAGTCTTTTGTTTGATGTGGATGGTGGATAGCAATCATCTGTCTTTATTTGTGATGAAATAACCGATCATCATCTGATCCGTGTCATCACAGAATACCACATTATTACGCTCTCCTAATGAAACCAACATGCTTTCATTACGGTCTCCTATATTATTTTGGGATTTAGAATATGAATTATCCCAGTTCACATGGAATTATCACACCTACACACACATGCACAATCCTAGACTAGTTAAATAGCTTGTGTATTTAAATTATGGCAGTAACTAGTAGGTTTTTTTTTGAGCAGGACTGGTAGTTTTGAGGTGTGATGGAGTGCGAGTTCTCTGTTTTACTAAACTTTTTGACATTAACACACCAGACACACTCGCTGCTGTGTCGGCGGGCGGTGGGCCTCTCTGATGTCCCGCTAACTTCACAACAGGAGCACCGCTGCACCGTGTGCTGTTTACAGACGTCTGTAAATATTAGCTGCAAGCCCTTTTTCGAATGTTGGCTGCTCCGCTGGAAAGTGCATCAGAATGATTCGATTGTTCACGGACACATCCGTGAAGCAGTGCCTTGCTTCTGGTACTTAGAGGAAAAAAAAAAAAACCACTACATGATGGAAAGGAAAATGAAAAGTTAGCACGAGAAAAGCCATGTGTTTCTAACTTCTTATTGGCTACCGAGATCTGTGTCGATTGTGAGAGTTTAAGTTCACAGTGTGAGAATTGGCAGCCTCGGAATTGGATGTCAGTTCGTCTTTACGAACCAAACTATGTTTCCCTTTCTTCTTTTTATTTCTCCAACATGTGTTATTAAATTCTGTCTTTAACGTGAAACCCATCTCTGAGCATTTAAAATTTGACCCTCCTCCCCGAAGAAGATATTTTTTTTTCCTTTCTGCACCTGGTGTCTGTCAAGCGGAGCCAATACAAAAGGCCAGTTGAGGCGTATCCTTTAAGAGGGTCATGTGTTCAGATTTCCTTTCACTTTTTCTCCCCTTGAACTTCTGAAGGAAAGAGGGTCGAGGCATGAAAACCTGCTACGCCATCATCCCCATTCCAGCGGTTCAGAGCCAAACTAATGGAAGGACAGACGTATTCTGTGTGTTTCGCTGTTTCAATCTGAATTGGATCATTCAAAACTATCTGACTTGATCAGAAAGAGACACGGAAAGAGATGGCGAGGAATGGAATTTTACTTTGAACAGTTGCGTTGATTAAAGACAGCAGCATGTGATGCACTGAAAGGTGAAATGTTCCCCTAGCACACATTGGAAATTAACTTGTGAAACATTTCTTCTTTATTTTGGCACAAAACCGATTTCTGAAAAGAGAAACCAGCCAAGGTTTCAATATGCGCCAAATACCCAGAGTTCTTATAAAGTGAAGCGAATTGCGAACAGAATTTTTTTCTTGTCCTGCCGATCATGTCCGTGTTCATGATGTATTCATGACCTTTCAAAATAATTTCCCTTAATCCAAACTTCCCTGAGATTTCAATATGAGGTCGTAACAAACCTGATCTCTCTCTCTCTCTCTCTCTCTTTAACATAGTGATGGATGCTATTATCGTTATCATTCTCATTACTAATTTTCAATTAAATATCACCAGTCATCGTCACCACTTTTGTCACTGGTCTGTTTGTCATCGGAACAGCGAACATCATGAGAATCTCTTTCATTTGCTTGAAATTTAAGAGAAAATTTCAGAGATCAGAAAAAAAATCGACAAACTTAAAAACTTTAGGTCGCATTGATTGCTGATGAATCCAACTTTTTTGCATGTCAGTGCAATTCTGACATGCAAAAGTAAATAGAGTATATTCTTTTGTCATTTCGGTCGCTGATTGGGAAAGTTTCCATGTTTTTAAGGTTTTTAAGGTTTTTTTTTTCCTTCTTCATCACCTAAGAGGATGCTTGTCAAGTAACCTGGCCCAGATGTGATTGAGAGCATCATCCTTCACTCTAATTTGACTCCCTAAGCGGATGTTACTTTTATAAAACATTACCTCCTCTCTGGATATTTGTTCTGCATTATAAGTTATTGCTTTTATAGCAGCCCTGCAGCTCTGCTATTACTGTGTTTGGGACCATTTAGGATTCCACAAACTGTTGTTCAGACATGTTGCTATTTTTCTGCCTCCAACCTGGATGTGTGCATTAAGAGATTCCAGCATTCCACACAATCCTCCCTATTTCCCTCCTCTGCTTTTATGGATTCCACCTTCCTGTTCTCTGTGTTTTTCAGCCCAAACTTGGGTCAGAGAGATGGATGTTGTGTAATGAGTGTAATTGCGCTAATCCTTCCGTTTTCACAGCGCTTTAATTTGCTCATGCTGTTACCTAATCTTTATTGGGCCATAATTTGTATTCTGTATATGATTACATTTCCTCTTCCAGTCGGTTGGCAATTATGGGGCTTCCACTCCCATGCTGGTTTGTGCAATACTTGTTGTTACCTTGAGACAAACTTGTAAATAACAGTATAAAGGCAAGGCCTCTAATGAGAAACCATGTTAACAAGGAAAAGAGGTTCAGATGTTCCAGATGTTTTTTCCTTTAAAGTTCCGTTTGCTGCTCAGCTGCCAACTTACACTAACAGAACTTAGACGTTTAATTGACTTGTGACATTCAATTATTTGGTTCCTGCTTGTCTAAGATTCTCAACATCTTGCCGATTTTTCATTTACAACACAGTGACATTCAACAGTCCAACAGATGGAATATTAGGTATGTAATTTTGTGGTTTGCGGTCTGGGTTTAGCCATGTGATGTCTGAGGTGGCAGGCAATGCTTTTAGGTCAATACTTGTTTATTTTGAAAGCTTTCCAGGAGGGGAGGGAAGGGGTTCTGTCACTATCCCAGAGCATTGCTGCTGATAAGCCACTTTACATTTCTCCTTTCACCCTTCTCCATCTGATAGGAGACTCACCGATGAATGGTTGATGTCAGGCCTGTGTTTGAGGGATACACAAAGATGTCTTTGAGCTTGAGACAACATGACTCCTGTAGTATATAGTTATGGTCACCGACCGCCTCAGTAAGTACCTTTGCTGCAACATTGTGAGGGAGCAGAGCAGCGTTGAGGGTGTAGTGGATGCCCTGTTAGACTCATTATCATCAGAAGCACATTTTTTCCCCAGCCACACTGGCTTCTGGACTGCTAATCTACTCCATCTGATTCTCTGACTCCTCATTTCCCTGCTGATTCTGAGAGGAAAGTCCCTCCACCATTATCTGCAGGGTCTAATTTAGCTGTCTCTACTCTGTCCAATCTCTGTTCACATGCAAGCTTCTCAGGGGAGGTGGCTGAAGCTTGATGCAAACACTGAGTTTACCCAAATGCCCACGTACAAGCCTCAGTGAAGTCACAGCAGTGAATCATGTTTGATTAGGCCTTTCTCTGTTAAAAATGGTGAATGTTAAAACAGGAGTCTGACCCTGCTTCCTTAAGCCAGTGTCAAAAAGTCAGCGAGAACACGAGACAGGTGAGTCTCTGAGAAAGAACAGCAGCGTAGTCATCCTGCAGTGATTTACATCATGAGAGGAGTTAGCATGACCCAATGAAACAACGCTGACAGAGTCCCCACAGTCAAGGACAGTGGAATTTAACATCCCCCCAGCTCTTTTATGCCCCTGCTGCCTTTGACTCATCAGCATCATGACCTGCAATGAAATGTGTCAGGTCAAACTAACCCAAAGAGACAGTTTTGGGCCACAATCAGTGCCTCGGTATAGACTCTCAGGTCAGTTCAGTCGAAGTACTCCCAGTGGGTAACTAGTCTCGAATGCAGCACAATGGGCAAGGGCAAACAAACAAAAGAGCGGTTGATGTCAGTGTTTTACCAGGTTGATGCCTGATGGGACAAAAGATGTCTGACTTTACAGCTTTGGCATCGAGAAATATGTAGAGAGAGAGTTCTATCCTAGTGCGATCAAGAAATCTTAAATAATCCTGTGTAACGTACATTTCACAGTGGCTTTGAACCTGACATTGATTAAGATTTTGCAACGTCAGGTGACACCTCACTTCATGCATTCGCTGGAATTTAGAAATTGATAAAGATGGTGAGTCTTAAGGTAGCCAATGGTCCAGTGGAAGTCTGGAAGCGATGATCCTAAACAGGAACAGATGCTGTTCCACAAGGTTTGAGGAGCTGACAGAGAAAGCATACCATTGTTAGACCCATGGGGATCAAATCGCCTCATCATCACAAGTAAACCTGCCTGGGCAGCATCAAAACCCTCAGCGCCCTGGCCTCCAATGAGTCTTGTTTAAAAAAAAAGACCAAATACAAAACCAAGTCCAACAGAAATGTTGATATGTCTGACACTCATCAGCACAAAGATCTGCTGGGGAAATTGATTTCACCTTTTAGAAAGCAAAACAGGCATCAAAAAAGAAATATATGGATTCTGTTTTTGACATTTAGAATCTGCGGAGTAATTTTCTACAAAGAAATTAGACTTTCCCTAGCTGATTATTTACTTGAAGCAATATTCTTTGCAATTAAATTAACATTAGCTCTTTAGCTACCGTGAGCTTATAAACTTATTAGCTTCTCCGAATAAGCATATAGATGGCTGTATATAGAAGGTAAAAGTTTTTTTTTAATCTACGGAGCAGTTTGACAAAAATCAGTCTCAAATTTAATTTGTACTATTTTAATTCTTGTTTTATTCTTTCTAGTCTTTTTTGGTAGCATGTTATGTTGGAGAAAATTGTGCAACTTTTGTTTAACTATAGTCAAAAATAACATAAAATTTGTAATCTGATACTGATATCCCTTAGATCATTTGTCTCAACAACTCACTTTTGCAAGACAACAGGATTTAATATGGAAATAAACAATTTCACCTGACAGAATGGAAAGAGGGATTGTTGTCCGATCAAAAGGGAGCACTTTTGAAAGACTTTCTCATAGATATTAGGCAACTTTGAGTCCATTTTTGGCACACGAAGCAAGGATGGACTTAAAGTTGTCAGTTCACATCAATGTTCTTTTTTTGTTGCGTAAAAGTATGCAATGAAACACTTTTTGCACAAGGCATTAGAGAACATCTGCAAAAAATTACTCCTTCGGGGTGTTTATCATGAGCGGCATTCTTCAAATCAGACTGTGATCGAAAGCAAATATGATAGCCATGTCTCTATAATGAGCAGATGATCCATTACAGATTGTATTGTCCTTTGTTTGAGATACTTTTGTATTACCCCATACATAATATATGCTAATAACAAGAGACACGTTTGGATTTTGTGATTGCACCAACTTCATAAACTTATAATGTAACCGTGTCTCCTTCACAGATAAAATGCAGTCATGTAAGGTCAGTAGAATAACACTTTATGATAAAACATTGCTTTATTTTGCTACTTATTACCACAATAAATGAACCACAGTCTAAGTACAGTGCTATCGTCAACCGCCCTGATAACTAACCCGCTGTTGCTCTGCAGCTACATCTGTTTCTCATCATCCTCGCTTCCTCCCTCCCGACACAGGAGAGTGTTGGCATTTATGATGTAAGCTACATACTGTGTGTGTTATAGATTTGCGAGGGGACTTTAAGGGAAAGTCTCCGATAGAAAACTGACCAAAAAAAAAAAAAAAAAAAGTACTAAAACTGATCATCAGATGGATGATTTATGGGTTATTGTTATTCTTTACAGACATTTGTTTTGCATGGATTATACCAACTCATTTTAGTGATCATATCAAGCTGTTATTACATCGGCATTTTGATTCATCCGGTACTTTATGACTATTCCCATCAGCCTTTATAGCAGTTTGTGTTACGAATTTGAAAATATTAGCATGCTAACACCCTGGCGTTAGGGACTGAAAAGACTTACAGTATATCTACTAACTTTAGGATTCTAGCAAGGTCAATTTAGCTTAAGTATAGCCTAAAAGAGCCTTTAACATGACTCTTAACCATTGTACTTACCGAATTAATACTGTGCAGGAGCTTGGATCCACTTGACTTAAGTTTCATCGTCAGAGGCTTCATGCATTGGCTCCATGCAGACGTCAGCGAGCGATATATCAGATTTTTTTTTGTTTTTGTTTTCGACCATGTGCTATGCAAAACGCGGCATACATCTATGCATGTGTGGAAAGCATAAGAGAGATGATTAATCCATGTGCAATGTATCAGCAATTTCTGTGGATCCTTGCACCGTTTGAAGATTATAACCATCTGAACACCCCTCTGCTAGAATTACAGAAACTGGGAAGGGCCCTCTCCGGAGCCAATGTTTGAGTTGCCCATTCTAGCCAAAGTAATTGTCCAAGAAAGCAAACAAATCCTGTTCCTTAACTGTTATCACAGCAAGAAAGTGAAGCTGGTTTGAAGTTCAAAACCTCCCCAGATTTATTTTTTGCTGTTACTGGAGCAGCTCCAGGTTTTGTCACAGATAACATTCGGTGGTTGCTTATTCATTTTATTTATTTATTTATTTATTTATTTTTAATATTGACTGGAACACTGGAAAAGCAAGTGCGAGTTGTGCTTTAGAGTGTATTTTTTCTACATAATGTTAACTATGTTAATGCCGTTACATTAAAAAAGGGAATGTAATCAGCAGGAAACACATTTCTACAACCTCTGCTGCACACAGTGAAGTCCACATGACATTCTTCTATTGTAAATCTGAATCTCATCCTGCACATGTTTTACATTTTATGTCAGGGCCGACTAAACAGAGCAGACACACTGACTATTTCTTATTCATACCAGTGTCACTTATCTGGAGCACGAGTCTCATTAGACAGGTCAGGGCCTGACCGATGGCCTCGTGTTTCCTCCTTCTCCTCCACCTGACAAGCCATTTCCAGGCTTCGGTACCGTATAAGCTTCAACTGTCTGGCATACATCCCTGCATCTGTGCATGGACAGTCAGGACACAGACACTCCGTTTGCTTTCCTGGCAGATGTTAATGTTTCTCAAATACATTGATGTGTGATAATAAGAAGCACACACATTAAATTCTGCACTAGATTCCTCATCGGCACTCCATTCCCCTCCCCTCTCCTCCCCTCCCCACCACGCTTGATGTTTAATATGTCTTCCTGAGAGTTAGATTTTACTTAACCCTGTGAACTGATCTGGAGGGGAAATTAGCTTTTGACTTGAAAGCTCGTCTCCATGGTAGGTAAACAGCCCCACAAGCTCAGGGATATAAATATGTATCCCCTTCCACTCAGCGACTAATGTGAGGCTGCTGGGTTACAAATGCAGTCGCAAATATAAAGTGGAAAAGGTCCCAATGAAAACGATATTAAGAAGATTTAAGCAGAATACTGCAGCCTAGCTTTGGAAAACTGAATTAAAAAATTAAGATGAATACAACTTCAATAATATACTCATGCTAGCAACACTCTGAGGCAGTCGTCAGTGCTTTGGAGCTTTGAGTGAACTAAAAGTAGTACAACTTTGAGTGCCGTCCCTGCAAAGGTACTTGGTTTCATCCTCTGGAGACAATGAACATCTGTACCAAAATACACGGCGAGCTACCGAATATTTGTTGATGGGTGGGAGACCGATCAACATTGCCAACCTTCCGCAAAAGCTAAAAATCACTACAGACATGAACGCAACAAACTTTAGGGTATTTACGTCCAAATATCTTCAACAGGGGCTGGATCAAAAAGCAAACTGAGGTCAGAATTATGACAAATGAGCTGCAGACTGTAAGGCAGCAAAGGCAATACTACAATCTTTGCCAGACACTGGGATTGATTTTCAGATATCAGACTTTGGCTTAAAAACATAATCTAAAAAGACTGAATGCTTGTTGAGATTGATTTGTACGTATTTTGTACTTTTTATTGTTCTGTGTGGAAACAGATTTTCCTTCGTTCTGCTTCCCACTTCCATCTAAAACTTTTTTTTGTTCACGTTTGTATTTTGTTTTGTTTTTTGTATTTACTTTGTAATTGGTTAGTCACTTTGAAGCTGCACGGCTATTTCATAACACTACAACAACACTTTAATCATCCATTTGTCATTGCATGTCCCCATCCATCATTTACAACTTGGCAATGGGCTTAAATGCTTTTCCATTATTCCATCTGTTATTTAACTGGAGTCCCTAGGCAGTTATACCCTCAGCATGCATAAGTGGGTAAAGCTTTGAAATAGACTTTGCAAAGAGGAAAGCTTTGTTTGAACATCACTTGTACATCATCTAGAAAGTCGGCAGCGTGTGAGGCGAGAGGGGTCAGAGTGCTGGGCAAGACAACACAGAAGGGAAGTCTCTGATGTGACTTTCATACACTGTAAGAGCCCAGCACGAGCAGAAGAATGCTCTCCCCCGGAGCACAGATCCCATTTCCACATAATCTGGGGCTGTTAGCGGGGGTCCAGACGCTCCTGACCAAACTTCCTCGGGACAACAGAGAGCTTTACTGAACCATCCGTCAGTCGTGTTTACATTCCGTCTTGTAAACTTGGGCTGACTCGGTCTCAAGCTGCCCCACTTTCCTTTGAATTCCCCGTGATGATGGCACCCAACCCTCTAACTCCCATCCGAGCTTTATTTATGTATTGCATAGCTGTTCCAGATGTTGGATATGATTGAGAGACGGCGTTCTGAGAAATCGCTTTACAGCTCGGTTACGTGAAGAGCTTTCATCAACGATACAGATCATTTACGGGTTTTTTCTTTTTGGTTAGCTACCGTTTTAACGGATGTCAACTAAAACCGGCGAAAAATGGTTAATTAGATGTTGACGACTGATGCGGATAAATCCCTCCGATTCTTCCCAGCCTGTGTAGATTAATGTCACTTTCATGGGTAATTCAGTAAAGAGGTGATAGCTCATTTTGACTACATCTGAGCAGCCCAAAGAGGATCTAAAGGACACGCTGTGCCCTCAGTAATGCATCTTTAATGCAGATAATTGAGACCAAAGAGACGACAGTGTTACTCAAAGGCCAAGACAGCCTAGATCTGTTCTCCTGTTACTTCAGAAGCCGTAGGAAACTTAACATAGTTCAACACAAATGCGACACAGGGTGGAAATTTGAGGAAGAATGGATCAGGGAAAGGCCTTTCAAGAGCGCAGCTTGTCTTTACCTCAATGCAATTTATGAGTTTTCTCTAGGCTAGGTTAGAAGAAGAGACGGGTTAATGTTCTTATGTTCTAGTAACAGTTCAACTCGCGTCGCCAAAGGACGGTTTCTATCCCCCGTTTAGTTTCTGATCAGCCACAGCGGCACACAGGTACTCGTGCAACACACAGTACCTCTGCAGAGTTCCTCTTCTTACTAAAAATCAATACTTCCAGAGAGGAGCCGCATCTAAGTGGCAGCAGAAACGACATCAATAACAGAATGGCCAGTTCATCACTGCCACTGAAGCTATTTCTAGCAAATCACTGTTTCTGTTGCTTTCATCGATCAGACGCACACAAAAAAAAAAAAAAAAAAAGCACATGCAAGAGACCTTACTTGTAAGTTGTGGAGGTGTTTCCAATGGACCGAAGCCGTTCACAGTCTCACACCGAATCGAAGCGTATCGGCTGCATGACAATTACGAAACATTAGGAACGAGAAACAGCTTTCTTGCACTCCTGCAGCCACACAGAATGAAGAAGCCCTGCAATTTATGACAAGATGGGAACATAATGAACAAGGGGGCACATAAAATTTGTCTACATCTCGAATTAGCCTTGGCATGTTGCATGGTGCTCACTTTTTGTACATGGTGAATCCGATATGATTTAGGCACCTGTCAGCGCTCAAATCTGAATTTATTGGCCTCTAGCAAAAGCAATGCTATTCTCACCACATAGCTTCTTAAATTTTTCTGTTCTGCCCTCCTTTCTTAAATTAATTTTAACGACTTCAAAGTGGATAGTGACTTTACAATCAGCTGACTCTGCAACCTTGCACGTTTACACTAATATAAGTTGGTGCATCGTGTGTTAATTTATTTAAATCACGATTTAGTTCGATATCCCTCCATCTATGTGCACACCTGTAAAAATATCGCAAAAAAATGATTTTTTAAAAGATGTCCAGTTGGTCAAATTATATTCTAGTTTCAGCTCAGACTGAACTATTAAACTGAACAACCTCTCCATTGAACTTACACACAGATTAATGTTTGGTGACCTTATACTTAATGACATGTTCACTAGAATTAAAATCGAATTCAGTTCTCATTAGCTCAAAGATGAATTGGGTTTTCCATATTGTGAGAACCAGAGGAATATTTCACGTTGGCCATTAAGGGAGAGTTATTTTAGGCAGTCCATTTTTGAGCACTACATAAGCCTAATGTCTAACTTGAGACAACTTAGCACATTTATTACTACTTCGGCTCTAATTAATCCTGCAGCCACCAAGCGCAGTAGTATTAGTGGTTGAAATATGACCTATTTTCTGCCTTCCAGTCCAGCCTCTGGGGCCTTCCTTAGATAAATAGCTTTTTTGGAAAAAGCTCTCTTTTTTGTGGTGAATGTAGCAGCTTCTTTTTTTTCTCCTCCTCTCTGTGACAACTTTGATGGTCAATTATATTTAATAAACAGTTAGGGTGCAGAAATAAATCAATTTCTGGAGAGCCTAATCCTCCTTCTCAAGAAGACTGTGAAGCCACAAGTCCTGAAGAAAATGTTTGAAAGGGAACTGTAATAGAAGACATATGTCACGCGGTAGAGGTCCCAGGGACCCCCCCCCACCCCACCCCCGGATCCCTCACTGCTCACTGCCTATACTCCTTCACCAAGGAGCTAACATGTGTCAGGCAAAGCAAAAGCGCTGTTCTTCATCCATTCTGTATGTTTTTCTAGCGGATTTGTGGGTGATATCGTGAACCAAATGTCATGACTTCATCCGGGCAACTTTAATTAGGCTATCACCCCCGGGGATTAGCATATGACAGGGCATGCATTTCAGCAGCAGATGCCCAGCTCCACACACATGTGGTCAGGATAGTTTACAAACTGCTGCTGTGGAGGTTTGGTGCTTTCACCAGTCTGGTTAGCTCTGAGCAGAGATCCACATATGGTTGGTGAAGCTTCAGTTCCACAAGTTATATAGCATCTGAAAATACCTCATTTTACAAATCACTACTGGGAAAAGTACTAACAGCTTGTTATCTCTCCGTTTCAGCTACGCTAAACCAGTTACAAACGCTTGCCCTTTTCAACTCTTACACCCGGTGTTACGCTTATTTATTCGGTAGATATTTAACAAGCTCCATCCGGATAAAAACCGTCTTGGTTACAAACTGTCTCAAAGAAAGAGCAGCCGGCCCCCACCATCATCTCCAATATGGAAACTGGCATTATTTATACACGCATCTGTTATGTGTAGTTGACTGTCCATCGCTAAGCAACAGTGGACAGTTGAGGCAGCGTTCAGTTGTTGCTGGTGCCGTTCCAGCGGGTTAATGATGAGGCTCCAACCGTTGGGACTCCACATCTTTAGCGCACATCCTCTGTGGTTTAATGCTGAAGTGGTTTTAGCATGCTCAGAAAGATGGATGAAGGAAATGGGAAAGTGTGTGTGTGCGCATATGGGAAGAGGGGGTGTAAGATGCTCTGTAGGAATCATGGAATCATAGTTTTCCTCTTTTTTCACCGCTGTAATGGTGTCTTCATCATGTAATGGTATTCAAACTTTCCTTATGTGTTATGGTCCTAACAATGTATGACCTATTTTTTTTTATCTAATTTACATCTATTTTCTCCAGACATGCTCAACATACATTAATTTACTATAAATAAAATATGACGTATCCCTGGGCGTGTGTAAATATTACTAATGACCTTATTAAGATTCCATCTAGTAAATCATCTGCATTATGGGGATAAAAAAAAAATCTTGCTCTGCATCCAGCAGGTACATTTAGGGGTATTGCGTATCCTACAGGGGGAAGAATGCATTCAAATTAGGCTTTACTTGAACTAATACCATATAATGAGATTCTTTAATGGGGTTTGTGAATGGTATATTTATGCATATTCATGTCCTGAAGCTCAAGTCTGAATCAATGAAAACCAAAATCCCAGAGAAAATCTACTTTTTTTTTTCAGTTTGGCATCGATAACCAAGCGTTCACATGATCTCTTACTTTGTTTGCTTACAAAATGCGAGTCTATCATATACAGATGTGTCCTCTCTATATTTTTGGTCAGCTCGTCTGTTATTATTGACACACACACACAGGGAAAACATTTTATTTAAACCATTTGATGATGATTGTGGCGACAATGTTTATCCGAACAGCATCAACGCTGGAGGAGCTGCGGTGGAATACTCGTACCCGCGATACATAATGTGAAATATTAGATTTGCTTTGGCGGGGTTTTGTCGTTTTGTGAGTGTATGCTCGAGTTTTCTCTTATTTCCAACAGCAGATAAACCTGATGCACAAATGAGAGATGTGCTATAAGAACATATTTGTTTCTGCAACCTATTCTAATATCTTAATATTTCTGCATTTGGCAAAAAAAAACCTCTTGTTTTATATATTTAATTGAGTTGTGTACTTCCAAAAATATTCAAACCCCCAGTATTATGTAAATTTAGAAAAAGGAGCAGCTCTTTGCCCACTAAGGAATCTTTACTTTAAAGATTGTCCAATAGTTCTAAAACATTTAATTTCCTCACAGCAAGAAGGTCCTTGGTTCAAATCTGCAGGATCTTTTTTTTCAATGTGAAGTAGTCTTGTTTGTTCACCCCGTGTTCCTCCAGGTTTTCCAGCTTCCTCCCACCACCAAAGTAGTGGAATAGTGGTGCATTAGTGACTCTAAATTGACCGTAGGCTTGAAGGTAGGTGAGAATGGTTGTTTTTCTTCCTTGAAGGTCCTGTGATGAACTGATGACCCTGCCTCCCAGCCAAAGTCAGCTGGGATAGGTTCCAACCCTCCTGTCACCCTTCAAGGGAAAAGACATTACAGAAAACGAATGAATGAATGAGGATTTTAGAGGAAACATTAGATCATTAAAACAGACAATAGTCATATTTCTATATAAAAAGCACAACATCATGGGCTCATTAAAAATGATTCTGGAGAATATCTCATAAAAGCAGCATAATATGTAGCCCCCACCCCAGTCTGGTGTGAGGATTACATACGCACCCTCAGATCTTTTTTATATGAGACATAAAAGGATAACAGCACAATGGTTTATTTAGTCCTCCTTAAAGATCATTGATTTGAATCTGATGTGAATTCAGACTTTGACCCGACCTGAATATTGTAATATGAATGTGTGCTATAGATAACGATACATAACTGACTTCATTCAGAACAGAAGAGGTCAGTTGGAACTTTTTAATTTTACCTGAAAGTACAAGAACTCATTTAACTCATTTTTCAGAGTCATTATGCTGTCAGGCTTTTAGTGTGGAAAACAAAACCATGTTCACAAGTTGTCAGTCGGTTAAGGTGTTAACAACATATTATTGATTCACACAATGCTGTCAGGAATTGATTTTAATAAGTATTGCAGCATCCAGGCTGACATTCTCCTTCCTAATGACGTCCCAGTGGGCTGAACAGTGCCTGTTCTGGTTGAACCGAGCCCAGCGATCAACCCGGTTCTGACACATAAAGACCCAACGCAACTTATTAGATACAGACAATAATAACCTTTATAATGGTTCCATTAACTTCTAGGACTGATCTAGCTACTGTTACATAAAATAAGATAGATGAGCTGGAGGAAGATAGTTATTTCCCACTGATGAACTCTTATTTCTATGCAGCTTTTTTCACTTCACCTTCTTTCCATAATTTACATATATTTATGTTTTTAATGTATTCTTAATTGATTGCGTATTGAATTGATCAATGTTTGCAAACACATTCCCTACAGGAACAAAAAAGCTTGTCCAAATACAGACAGAAGAGAAGATTTTTTTTTCTATTCATCGTCAAAGATCAATATTCTTTTCTATATGTCGTCCATATGTCCATATTTTCTATATGTCCAAGTTTATTTCTCCCCAATTCTGCTTTTCAATCTGTATGTAAAAGTTTGTTTTCCTCTGTGGGTTTTTAATGTTTCAAAAGGACTTTACTTGTTGTTATTTACTCCACACAACACATTTATTTTATATCATATCATTACAGCAGGCAAACGAGATGCACCATTTGTTCAGAAACATAAACCAGGACAGCCTCAAGGTTATTTTTTTCTCAGATTCTTCTGCAAAATACACAAGTTATTTAAGCCTTACTCATTTGTGTGTAACAAGTAGGTCAGAGAATGGAATGCTAAATGGGATACGCTTGTTTTGTACAAAGAATTAACATATTTTTGCACAAAATATTTTTAAACCAAAGCTGCTGTATATTATTCTGAGCCCAGCCCACTCACTGCTCCTTTTTGTGGAGCTGTATTTTGCACCAGCATACATGTTTTTGTTTAGTTTTTATGTGCGTGCATGAGTGTGTGTGCGTTCCACTGTGTTTGTTTTCACACCCCTCCAAAGAACATAAGCAAAGACGCTATCTCCACCTCCATCTGATCCCACCAGGTAGAGCGAGGGCCGCTTCGGACCAAATGGAGCTGAGGTATTTGCCTCTCAGGCATCTGAAGCAGGGCGGTGAGAGATCTACGATTAGCCTTGCAATCATGTGAATTTGATTACGTCTTCTTTGCAACAGAAAAGAATAATTTGATGGAATTATATGACATTTATCATATAATTGTTTTATTATGGGTGATTTCTCTTATCACAATTTGGCCTCCATGGAGAAAAAAAACCCCCAATACAAACAAAATTGACATCAAATCCCCCCTTTTATGCGTTTAACTCACACGGCAGTAAATACAATCAGACAAAACAACATCACTTCATTACGTGGGCGTTTTTTCAGATGGAGTTTGCATTTAAAACTCAGAGTCTAAAAATACTTCATTTCTGCTGCCACTTAAATTGAGTCAAACCCAGACCAGTGTTCCCTTTGAGGCAAAGCAATAACTATGACCTCAGTCTGTTATTTTGGTAATGGCTAATTAGAAGGGGCTTGTTTCCGATTAGCTCCTAATGTTACTTACACAGACCATTGCCTTGTTTCCGTGTATATTGAGTTATCCCTCAGTGAACCCCTCTCGCCGTGATGTGCTGCTGGCATAACTGGATTGACTGTTCCAATCAGGCTTGTTTGTTTTTTGTCCTTGATCACATGCACAGTAATGACATTGTTCATCCATTATTCTTCCTTTTAATCCTAGTATTTATCACCTAATGTATGGTTTTGATTTAACTAATCACTTTTCCTGAAAAGGTCCTGAGAAACTCCCGAAAGAATGAACCGCTATGTGGATGAATGGGTTTAATTATACTGTGAATGAGAGAGTGTGGGCTCATTTTATCTAATTAATTTTGAATTCTAATAGAAGGACACGTCCTGCAATATATGGTCAAATTTATTAAAGAGGACAAGTAGGTTCTAATTCCTAATTAAAACCCATCAATTGTCAGTGTTTTCCCCAACAGCTTGTAGGATCAGTTTATATAATCCATTTTCTGGATTGAGAGGGGTATTTGTGTTAGCCAACAATAAACTAAAACACTTTACTGCTCAGAATAACAAAATGATCTTGTATCAGCCAAGTTTATGTGTAAACTTAAGGTAGATTTTCTTCATTCACCCAATTATCTTCCCTAATGTCAACCCCAAACATGTTTAAAACCACTTTTTACCGTTGATGCCTTTATAATATAATATAATAATAATATATTAATAGTATAATATAATATATAATATAATATGATATAATATTATATTATATCATATTATATTATATTATATTATATTATATTATATTATATTATATTATGTTATGTTATATTATATTATATTATATTATATTATATTGTATTATATTATATTATATTATATCGAGAAAGATGATACCATCACGTCAGTATCTACCTAAACATGATGTGGCACAATTGAAGAGTGGGCCTTATCTGAGAAAATTATTTAAAGACCAAGAAATGAGATTTTATCACATTCCAATAAAGCTCATACTTTTATTTTTTTGTTGTTGTTATTTGGCTGTAACCTAAGCAACGCAAAGGAATCATGCAAAGCGTGCACAAGCATTCGGGAGGAGGGACGTGTGATCTATGCCGGTTGGTCGAGCTGTCAACACTACAGTCAAAGCTTCTGGTTCATGGTCGCCGTGCTTATTATCAACAAGCTTTCAGCATAGCAGCTTTTATCTGCAGCTTCAGTTCTGCTGTCACCTCACTTCAGGTGTGAGACAGGAGCAAAGAACAGCTTCTCCAACAGCAGAGATTGTTCACTGGGAAAAAACACTTCCCCAGTCAAGGAAAGAGGAAATATGAAAGCAGCAAGAACACACATTAATATGATGTTTAACACCATTGATCGCCAGTTGTAACACATTCTGATGACTGGTTTTATATGCAGTCTCTCCCAAGGGAAGTAGCAGGTTCTGATGCTAAATGTTCCACTATCTCACCAGCCAGTCCCTGACTTCTGTCTGACAGCTGATTGGTGCTGAGGATGTTGTGGAGGATGGATTTTATAAGTTATAAATGTCCGCTCTGACTGAAAATGAAGCTTTGCGAGCGGAGAAACAGGACCAAAAAAAAAAAAAAAATTTATGCAACCAGATACTGGCGCTTAAGCTATGCTAAGGATTAAAATGATTAATTTAATTCAATAAAAATCCGTGAACCATGAAAATCCATTCGCTGCAAATATGCGTTTCTGTGGAACAAAGTGTTGGATTGATACCATCTTACATCATATTTTAAATGAAAAATGTTTATTGATTTTAATGTGTAACCTTTAAACTCTACTTGGTTTATCTCATTATGTGAGCCTTGTTTTCTCCTCAATAAGCCAAGATAAGACGAATACTTGGAATCCTATTTATGGACCCATTGGGAGAAGAGGTTCCTGAAAAGAAGCAGGGCTTCACAGGCTTTGGAAGGGAACTTTTTTTTTTGTTGTTTTTTTTAATTCTTTCCACTTTTCCTACTGAGAGACTCATCTGTTCCTAATATAACACACTTGTGTCTTGGAGACCTCTGCAACTAATGCATTAAGCTAGTCCATCTGAGAAAATGCTGAAGGCTTGACACGAGATACAAGAATATAGAGAATCAGCCAGATATTTCCCCAGAAAACACATCATTATACATTATTCTACCTTCAAGATATAACGTATGATGCAGTTTATCAGGTTGAGTAATTAGTTCCAGCTTTTCCACCGTTGTTTATTACCAGGCAGACCTGTAGAAACACATTTGGGAATTAATGTTGTGCTTGTTTGTTGCATTTAATTCTTTCAAGACTTGATAATTATATGTTTGAATTGTGTCTGAGGGCAGAAGCTATTTTTTCTTATTAGTAACTATGGGTAAACATAGTTAGAGCAACTTATTTATTCACACCACAAGAAGTGACTTAATGTATGGGAGGGTTAAAGCACAGTCACAAATAGCTGGCGGTCCGATGAGTGCAGACGCTGTTATATCTTGAGAGCAAGTTGTAACAATTAGATCTGGATTTATTTGTTTGTTTTGCTCATCTGGTACTTTAATTAGACTTCGTGTCAGCATCTGACGCAGAACAAACTACGTTAGCCTTGCTGTGCATCAAAAGCGGTATAGATTGTGTTCCGGGGTCACATTAATAAGGATTTACATAATGTTGTTGTTATATGCTGGAGACGTACGCAAAAGTTATGTAGAATCTTTCATCGAAACTATGAAATTAAAAGCAGGGGCATTTTTTTTTTTTTTCTGAAGGGCCAGATTTGACTTATATCACATCCATTTAAATCACAAACAGACAGAATATTCATCTTCAAATACACTCACTTGGTGTTTCTCAATGCTTAATGCTCTTGAAAATTCATACCATACAATATTATTGCCACATAGCCTGCAGGTAAAGAGCCTTATCTTATCTTATATATGTTAAAAATGCATCTAATTTGAAAAGTATGCTAGAATGTGGGCTTTGGTTTCCAGCTTCGAGCTAAAGAAGCAGAGAAAAACATACTTATGAAGATCAAATGTGGAAGAAATGGTGGTAAAACACTTTAAGTCAGACTTCCTTAAGCTTTCTTCTCACATTTATAGTTATTTGTCTCTTCTAACCATAGTCAGGAATTGGCTTTAGCTGTAGATTTAGCGTTAAGCTGCTATGAGGTAGAAGTTAAAGCTCTGGTGCAAGAGAACATAAAGAACTCATTCAAATCATAATGAAAATGGTGTAAATGATATTTTGATATTTGCATTATAACCATCTCTACTATCTGATGTGATTCTCTTTTTTTTCAGCTTCAGATTTTCACCCATTGCTTCTTTTTGGGTTTGTATAAATGATAGAAACACTGGCACATCATTTTACTAACGCAAATTAATGCACTGTATTGATCACTCATAAATTACACTCCAGCCACACATGACATTCCGCCCACTGCAGACCGTAACTACTGGCTGAATGGCACCTATGTAATAATAAAGAACGTACATGTTCATTCTTGCACAAACCAAAGAGAAAAACAAGTAGAGAGCAGGTTTTTTTCTCAATAATTATCATAATAATGGCAGCAGCAGCCGTCATGGAAAAGCCAATAAAACTAGTAATAATTATAATTATTGTTTTTCTTGAGTCCAAAAAAAGGTACCTCAGCCAGACGGGGCAAAAGCATAGGTCACTGCCGTGAAGATTTTAATTAGCTACTGTATGCGAAGGCAGATTTAGGTCAGATTTTCTTAGCTTGTTTTAAATGGGGGGATTTTCCATACTTGTGTTGTTTAGCTTTGGGGGGTAAATCTGGGTTCCACTCACTCCTGTTTCATACCTCCTCGACAGAATTCAGAGCAGGCTGTTGTGAGATGTGAAGGAAAATATTTACAGGCCTTTTTTCATGCTCACATAGCAGACAGTGATAAGGATCTTTACAGCAGCAGCAGCAGCAGCAGCGAATACTTTTGCACGTCACTATCTCCCCCGTGGATCTGTTTTGTTTTTCTGCACTGGATCATCAGTTGCATTTATTGAGACTGCCACAATGTGCTGCTAACAAACCAAGCGTGCTATAGCTGTGCACAATTAAGGGTGTATTTCAGCGAACGTTGATGCCGACACCTGGCTTTGCACAATCATTCCAAATCGTGCATTCGTATGTTTACGCCTGCAAGGATGTTGTGACAGTCGAACTGCTGTTCTCTGTCATAACAGACCGACAAGGCCGGAGCAAGTTATTTGGTTCATACCATCTGTTGTAACGTGCAGGCAGAGGCTATTATAGCTCCGCCAGTTTGAAACCACAAGCCCAACATGTCCGTAAGGTCAACCTAGGACCTTTCAAAACAGCCTTTAAAGTTACTCATTCACTGCAGGCGCTGGAGCCACAAAACTCCAATTCCCCTCGTGAAAGGAACAATAAGTCACTGATGTTTGTACGAAAAACAAACCATGCCACCGACGTATAAATCACTTGGGAACTAGACTCAGTTTTGACAATACGACCGAGTCCCATAGGACTTTCAGGCGCATTGGAAACCACAGCGAGATGGATGGTGTATTCCTTTTGTACGTACATCATGTTTCAGTACAACATGAAAAGGCACCCTGAAGAGCAATAACTCATCTTTGTAGTTCCCCACATGGCCCTCATGTATTTGACATATCTAAAGAAGAGTGGTGATGATTACTAAATGGCTCAACTCCAAAGGAATATGCAAAGCGCCCCCACCATGAAACCACGATGAAAACCTGGATTCCTCTCTCGCCTTGTAACAAAGAGTTCACGTAAAAAAAAAAAAGCTCATGCCGGTCAAAGAATGCATTCGTTTGCGTGCATTTTTATAAATGACAATTAATTTTTTTATAAACTGCAGAAAAGACAAGGCTTCTGTTGATTCTTTCAAGAGATATGTGTATGGCTTTCGTGTTCAGAATTAAATGGGAGGTTTATTGACCTGTCTTTCTCAAATTTCCATATGTGATGTGACAGAGAGTCGAATGTTTGCTTAGCTTAGCATAAGCACTGGACCTAAGAATGACCATGCTAAAAACATTAACACTAACTAGCAGCACTACAACTCATTAAAGACGTTAATTTTTATTTGACAATTCTGTATGAAAACCATCAACAAGATTCTCAGAGGCCACTGAGCCTGTTTGGCACGTAATCTCCCATAAATGTCCTGACACAATAAGATGGTAGGCAATGTGGGATTATAACAAGCTGACAATTCTGTCAGGCCACCCCATAAAAGCAAACACTCTGGACTTACACTTGTGTTTGAGATTAAACAATTAGCAACATGTAATGGGCGACTTTTGTCATACTGAAACACTCATATGGGTTGTTTTCTCCTGTGTTTAGACTTCCAGGTGAAATTATTAAAATGCTTCGGGCTGCAGTTCCAAAATGTCTCATTTGTTATAAAAAATAAAGATGCGTATTTCTAAAAAACCTTGAAATGTTCCTTTATAAGATAATCAGCTAATGAAAAAAACAACAACAACAACAACAACAAAACGAAAAGTAAAGCATGCATGGAAATTATCACTGAATGCTATTTTAACCTGTCGGTTTACGTCTGGTTTGTCCCAATCCTTCACTCAGGATTGGAGGACTGGATTAACTCTTATCTTCACTAGGATGCTGCTGTCAAGACCCAACATGGACTTGTCGAAGCCGCCCCTGTTACCCCTTCACCCAGCAACACGGTAAACATTCCTAAACAGACCAGTCAAGTAGGTAGCATATCAGTTCCTTTACTGCACCATGAAAATCCAGAATCTCCAGTCTCTCATAGCTTCATGCCTCCTTTTGGCTATAACACAGTCTATAAAAAAACAACTGCTTTTTTTTATTCTCATTCTATTTGAGAGCAAACATTTCTCCAACGGAGCCAGAAAAAAACCAACTCGCACAGCAAACAGCCTTGCACACGGGTTTATTCCTCAACTGAAATGATAAATCACTGGTGGCACGCGGGACCAGAGGTGGAGAGGCTGGTTGTAGCTGGTAAGTTGTTGGTTTTGCTCTGCAGCCCCAAATGCAATACTCTAGGATAAGGTGGCCCACCCTCATCAAAACTGCGCAATACAAGAGCAACCTTAAGCTCCAGACTGTGAAATTATATAGGGCCGTATAAAACTGATGCACATCACATATTACTTCATGAAAACCCACCAAAGGCGAACATTATGCCCGCTCTTTCATTTTTATCTGCTGACTTATTCACATCTGTTTAAACCCATTTTATCTCTATAAAGCTTTGTGTTTTTCAAACTCACCCCCATGATTTAAACCTGCTAAGGAAAACATGTAATCACGCATTGAGCTTGAAATGGGCTGAGAACATACACGGTGCAAAGACCTTTGACGTGACTACACAAGGAGTTTTTCCCTTCCATCCCTTCTAAGGCGGCCTATAACATCAGTGTCGGATTAGCCGCAAGCTCAGAACCTCTCTGTCACACTTTGACCAGTAAGGCTTTCATAAGCCCTTGTTTTTAGTTCTGGATAATGCACATATGGAAAGGTTTTATTGAGCATGGCATTGCGTAAAACTGGATTTCCGAAAGAGGAGGCAACCAGTAGGAATGGGTATCTAATCAAGGCAGGGTCAGAACTGACAAAGGATGTGTCGGCCTCAGAAAGAGAAGGTTTTCTTTTTTTTATTTCCCTCAGCCAATCCAGTGTGTCCACTGGTATTTCATTTACAGTTCAAATACATTCAGCCCCATGGAGCCTCCTGCTGGGAATGAAGATGCACTGAAATCAGGGCGTCAAACAGTGTCAGACATTCTTTTACACCTGGAATGTGATTATAAAGGAACAGGTTGTAAGTTCTCTCCAGGTGTGTGTGTGTGTGTGTGTGTGTGTGTGTGTGTGTGTGTGTGTGTGTGTGTGTGTGTGCGTGCGTGCGTGCGTGCGTGCGTGTGTGTGTGTGTGTGTGCGTGTGTGTATGTATTTGCATATATATATATGCGCTCACATTTTAAACCAATACGTGTCAAACAATGCGAGTACAGTGGATAAGTGGATAAACTACAACAGATGGACGAATCCTCTTCTGTCTGGGAAAAAAAAGTGTGACAAATTCTTGGGGTATTGGTGCGCAGTTACTACAGGCGTTACGGTACAGAGGTCCTTCACAATTTTGTCCATAGAAATGTTGCCTTCAAAGCCTTCAGGATCTTTGCCTTTCACCTATTGGTCCCTTGAGCGCCGTTCGCGATTATTCCAATTAAATATTATCTAAAGAACGATGTCCGTAAAAATTATGTTGATCCTACAGTACCAACTGGATAATTTTATTTTGGAAACTTGTTTTTCAGACTAGCAGAGCGGTATCATACTTTATCCGTTTCAATATCAACTAAAGAGTTTTTACAAACCTTTGATTTACAGCCGATGTCATTTAGATCTGGTCTCTTTTCGTCTTTAACTCCCTTCAAAAGTTTTTAATACCCGAAAAGTAAATCTATTTTGCTGACACTAACTTTTTCAAACTTTTCAGGAGTAAGTTTACGAGGCGCACTTGAACGCATCAAAAGTCTCGGTCAATTAGTTGAGTTTGGACAGCGAGGAGCTTGTAGTTAGTTTGTGAGCGCTCCACCGATGACCACCTAAAAAACGCCCCGTTCTCCGACTCAGATCTGCGGGGGTGGGGAGTCGACAAGTTCGGATTTGCACTTTTAAAACAATGGGATTCGAGCTGGATCGCTTCAAGGGGACCGTGGACCCGGATTTCAAATGCAACTTGTGCAATAAAGTCCTGGAGGACCCGCTGACGACTCCGTGCGGTCACGTCTTCTGCTCCGGCTGCGTGTTGCCCTGGGTCGTCCAGCAGAGCAGCTGCCCCGTCAAGTGTCAACGGATCTCCGCCAAAGAGCTGAACCACGTCCTGCCTCTCAAGAACCTCATCCTAAAGCTGGACATCAAATGTGACAACCACGCCAGGGGCTGCGATGCGGTGGTGAAGCTGCAGCATCTGGCCGAACACGCCGAGATGTGCGTCTATTCCCCGGCGAAGTGCAGGAATAAAGGATGCGGTGAAGTCCTCAACCTGAGGGACATGGATGCGCACATGCTGGAGACCTGCGACTTCAGACCGGTGGGGATGTGCGAGAACGGCTGCGGGTTGATGCTCACCCACAAAGAGCAGATATTAAACAGCCACTGTTGCCTGAGAGCCCTGAAGGTGCACAACAGCGCACTGCACTGCAAAATTATCAGCCTGGATAGAGAGTTTAAGAAGCAGACTATTAAAGCCAACAAGAGGGAGAAATCACTCCTGGCGCAACTTACCGCCGTGCACAGCGAGCTGCAGATGACAGCTCTGAAATATCAAAAGAAATTCACTGAGTACAGCGAGAGGATCGACTCCCTCACAAAGACCGTGGCTTTCTCCTGCAAGGTAAGCAACTTAGTTACAAGTAACACACCCCCCCCCTCCTCTTTCTCCTTACAAGCCAAAAAGAGAATGTTTGCCATGAGTACAACACACACAAAGTGTAAAAAAAAAAATGTAAAATAAAAATCACATACTACTTAAAACTGTTTTTGTTTGTTGTTTTTTTTTTTTGGTTGATCCCTAGAATAAAATTCTCCATTTCTTCCTTAAATGTATCAGGATGCCTTTCTCCTTATCTCTTGGATTAATTTATATGTTTTTAATGCATATTTACTTACATTCTGGGATATTTTACCAAACGTGCATGCCCCCCCCCACCACCACCACCACCTCCACACCCACCCCAACTCCACTCCACCCTACATGAAAATGGAAGTCAAACTTTCAATCGACTCCACAGGAGTTTTCAGAAGTTTCTTCCCTGTCTTCTTTGAGACATTGATGTCAGCTGTGTCTCTGGCCAGTTGGCATTCACTGGGGGGTTTGGAGGAGGGAAGGGGTGGGGGTGCAAATATTTACTGCAGTTCTGTACACAACAAGAGCCAGGTTCTAGTTATATTGCCTCCTTGCATGCCTGTTTCAGTCTCTCTGTCATCGGATGTCCGGCCTTCGCCTGAAACAATCATAACAAATCAGAATCGGGGATGGAGGGTCGAGTTACAGGCATCAAAGTTGTACCAGTGTTGTGTTAGTCAGTGAATATCAGCAGGAGGCATCTGAGTGTCTGGAAGCCCTTTAAATACCACATGTTTTGTGGATACTACACACTTTGAAATGCGCCACATTTTTATTCCCCTCACACTCACAGTTGGTTGCTGGTTCACGGTATTTAAATTTGTGGGTGACCACATGCTCACGCAAAAAAAGAAAGAGTTGACCTAAGGAGGTTTTAAGGTGCAAATAATGAGTCATCATCCATAATCAAGATCATGAAGGATGTTCCTGAGTGTTTTTCATGGATTGACTTAGTGTTTTGGTTGCACTGCTTCCTGGATCGGCAGAGGGGCGTGGTCAGATTGTTATCAAGATTTGTTTTCAGATTTGGTAGAATTGAAATCTGGACATTCTGAACCCCAAGCTACCTTTCGAGACAGTGGCACATCTTCTTTACTGACACCCGTCAAAGACTTCCACCCTTCACTCGTGCTTTCGGTCACTTGGTGGTTTCATCGGTCCGTCAGTGGGCTCTGTTCCCAGCAAATTGCATTCCGCTAGACTGGGAAATTGTTCGTCAGATTCATCGATGCAAGGAAATGGTGAAATTGCTCATGCTGCTATAAAGGGGAGCTTGGTTGGTCTTTAGCACAGCTGGTTATCGTAGTTCATGTGACAGTGGCATTTCAACGCTACCGGAGAGCTGCATGCTCAGTTATTTCCAGCTTCATCTGTGAACAGAGGTAATAAAGTCCTTTTAACATGTGTAAAGGATGTAAGAAGAGCAGGTTGGAGGGGAAGGAGCTACACTTTGAGATGTTAAGCTTCTATTTTTTGTTTCACTGAGTCCTTTCACTTGGGAACTGGATTATTTGGCGCTAAAACCTCAATGCAAACATGGCTACACGAAACATGGCATCACAAGTCAGATTAGATGGAAAACTCTCAGAGGTAAACTGCCTTTCTTTTGTTTCATCTGTAAGTTTTAGTTCAGATTTTGTGTTTTATTAGCTATTGAGCTTCTGTCACACTTCATGGTTGAAAGTCAGACCTGGAACTAAATGGGATGCATCTGTTAATGACCACATTTCACAATTTAGTACCTCTATGGTGAGAGGAAGTGACATATATTTGCCATGATAATTTTTGTTTTTATCCTTGATTCACAGAGATGGAATATAGTCCTAGTAAGACAAATAACTCTGTCTGGTTTGTTTCTCTGTTACTCCTCAGTTTATGCTCTCCTCAGCCAGATGGAGGATTTTAATTTCATCTTTTAATAACTGGGCAGCGATGTGCGGGAGATCAGAGAGACCTAGCGTTGTGGAATAACTGACTTGAGTTCCAATAATAGTCCTAACACTATTTAAACTTCTTAGGCGAGCCAGCAAGAGCAATAAAACAAAGCAAAAGCTCAAATCTCGCCCTGGTTTACTTCAGGACTGCTTGAATTACCGTCACACTTTCCACTCTGAGTTCCTCTGTAGCCAACATGGGTAGAAGATGACAGTGTTTGCCCGACTTCATGCGATAAAGAGCATCTACAAAAATCACAGGACGTCAAACGGATCGACCCTCGTTGAATTTGAGCATAGTGATCTTGGGTTTGATCTGATGGGGCTAATTACAGCTTAATTTTAATGCTTGTTTAGACTCATCTAGTTTATACTAATCTCAAGCACCTGGGTGTCAATGACGGAGATCTCCATAATAGATATAGTTTTCTGGTTATGTTACTGCAAACATCCTCATGCACTGCAGCTTATTTTCAAAGATTTCGAATCTCAAGACTTGTTCTGGTTCAATAAATGTGGAATAAAGACAAATGATTCCAGGTCACCGAGTTCCTGCCTCTCGGGTCGAACTATTTTGTGCATTACAATTAGATACAGGGCACCGAGAGGCAGATGGAGGGGAAGCAGTTTGATTGAGGACAGACTCGGAAAGTGTGACTGGCGCTGAGGTGAAGTCTCGCTGAGAGTTTGCCAAGTCGCCAGCCTTGCTTCCAGTTTGCTTTGTTTTTCTTCTGAGGAATCTTCACTCCTTCTTCCATTAAGGTCAAACTTGTTTATGTGACATAGCTTCCCATGTGTTCCTCCAAGGTGATGTCAGAGCAATCATGTTTTGGACTTTTACTTGTGAGGTTTTGTTCACCAGCCCAGGCTTACCTAATGTTTTAGAATACACCGGTATGCCACCTCCTGAACAGATTTACTTAAATTCCATGGAATTGGAGCGTTGCTAGAGTGTTAGCAGATGTAGAATGAACACCGCTTAATTGCTGTGAGTTCATCCAATTTGTTTCAGAGCCTCCGGCAAAGTATTGTAACCTGGGTTGGTGGAACAGTGTGTTATATCTTTGCTTTTATTTGTCAAATTCAACTCCACTTTCTTCGTCCAGCCGTCTTCTCGGTTAATTCGGAAGCATCTGTGACTAATGTCGCAGTGACACGGTGCAGGAGTTCACATTCCTGAATGGCCTGCCTTGCACATGACCGTCTTTTTTAGCCTATATGGCAATCAGGACACTGTACACGCCAATCGTATCTGGTTTAAATTTAGTCTCCGTATGTCGCAGAAGGCCGGAGTGGCAGCTGAAATTATGTTACCTCATAACTCTCCTTTAAGTCCTGCTTAAAAAAACATTTTAAGAGCTGACTCGGCGAGTTTCCCGGAGGATTTCATGTCATGTTGCCGCTGAGCAGAGGTACGCTTGTGTATTAATTTACTTCGGACAACAGTTTTTGAGAGGGCTGGGCTGTTGACTCTGGCTCTGATCAACTCTGCTCTTTGGGCGGGAGGGTCACGATGAGAAGATTGAAGAAAATATTCATTAGCTTTTTTTTTCTCAACACTATTAATTCTTGGCCATTTGTAGACTGTTTTAACCCGCTTATTTATACTAAGTCTAATCGCAACCTTATCTTGTTCTTTCTTAATTTAATGAGAGAAAATAATTCACTTCCTACTCTGGCTACAATCTGGTGGAATATAAGCGACTTACCGCTAATGAGATTCATAGCTCTTTGTTTGATGAGATTAAAAATACAGCCTTCAAAGTCAAATCATGAGCGTCTTAACAACACTGTCCACCACCTTTCTGACATTCACTACAACTCCTGAGGTAATTCTATCCATTAGCTTGCTATCTGATTATTTAGAGTGCTTATTTAAAAGAACTCACCAATCATTTGGACCTTTTGTAGTGTTGAGGGATGCTATCTTTTGATGAAACAATCGTCCAAGCAAACGTCCGGTCCGCTTCCGCTTAAACTCAGACAAATTGTAAATCGACCTGATGGGTATCTCCTCTGAAAGGCCTGTGGTCAGGCCATTGGTTTCCTTTAGAAAATAATTAGTTCAGAGTTTAGACTACTTTCTCTCTGCGATGGAGTGAGTAGTGTTGGTTTTCTCTCCCAGAATTCACAGCAACAAGCAACAGCTGAGACCAACATGTCAGCAAAAGCTGTCATTGTGCGTAAACTGTTAGACTTGGTTAGCTATGAATTCTAATCTATCTTTTTCCATTTTCACTTTTTGTGGAGTGTGAATCAACTTGAAATCAATTAGCTGTTCATCAAAAGGAAGTATCTGAATTCTGGAACACGTTGCACCAGATTGCTTCCTCTTACTTTTTTAAGTCCTAAATGTTTCAACAAGCGTATCATTTCCTTTCTGTCACCCCTACACCTTGTTCTCTGGGTGATTGTACGTGTTTGAGCCCTTTTATTATCTTCTAATGAGGCAGATTGTTTGTAGGTAGTTTCTTTTTTCAGCCTTGAGCACCAAATTTAATCCCTCTGTCGCTCACCTGGAGTTAGTGTTGGATTATTGTGAATAACACCCTCCCATCTCTTTGTTCACCTGTCTCTCCTCTGTCTGTCTGTAGGAAGGCGAGACTAAAAGCGTGACGGTCGTCCTTCTTCGTGAGGGCGGATCTCTGGGTTTTAACATCGTAGGAGGAAGGCCATGCGCGGTAGGTTGAAAGCCCAGTGACTTGGAGGTTACACCCCCCCAACCCCCACCCACCCGGTGGGTCATCATCCAAGTGTCATATGGTGACCCAGAAATGAGTAGCACATAGCTTTTAGCAGCATATGCCATCTCCGCTGTGATTGACACAACTTAGAGCTGTGCATGTACTTTCTGCGGATAGATGGACCGCATCTATCGGCAAGTTTTATTGTGTTTGTTTATTGGTCTGGTTTAGAGGATTTGGCATTACAGGTTAAAAAAAAAACTATAATTATTTTTATGGACGTTAAAGCTAGGATTATGTCTTTGACCACAGTTGTTTTGTCTCTAATTGAGGGATTTTGGTGGTGAGGTAAACACAGAGGAGAGGAAAGGGTCTCTTATCCCAGCCTGAACTTTTCACAGCCACTATGTTTTGCGCCTTAAGGCTCTGACGTGAAAATCATTAATGATGCAACACACTCCAGCTAAGTGAAGGGTGGAAAATATCCCAATGCTGGTTAGGGCTCGGTCTTCCAGTGCATGGAGTTTATTTCTTGAAGCAAATGGTCCAAACGAAATGGTGTTCCCCGGATGTCTTCAAGACCATAGTAAATGCTTGTTTTTTCCACAGCCATTGTGACAAGGATTACTTTCTCTATATACATTACTACGCCAATACATGATCCACACATTTATCTTGTAGATTTGCAACCATTCCAAGTCCTCTGACAGAACCATGTGTCAAACTCAACCATGAGGGAGCAGAGATAATGCTTGGCTTTTGCTGTCCTTGCTAGCCTCAAATCAGCTGCCTGTAAGAAGCCTATTCATTAAAATGAAAATAGCTTGTATCCCCCATAGCCCTTTGACACACGTGTTTCATGTGACTGTTGTTTTGGCATAGCTTACAAAATGCAATCAGCTGCAAGGTTTTGCGGTCTCTAGAACGCGCTAGTTTTTCTAAAAATCTCAAGATAGGGTTAGACATAAGGCAGAGCAGCTCCGGGGCAATGCAGCGAGTTTGCCGAAAAATATGTAAAAAGCAGTGCCATGCTAACACTGCACATGATACCCCTGAAAGAGGAAGCGGACCAGAAAGTATTAATTAGACTGGGATGTCTGAGGTTTCCTTAAGTATCCCATTAAACTGTAGTTGTGTTGCAGGGATCAACAAGCCTGTGGAACATGTTTCTTGTGGTTTTAAAGAGAGTGTTAACAGAGATGCTTTTACACTTTTAAAGCTAGCTTTAGTTTGGGCTGTGAGGTCACGGCCACAGTTGTAGCTTCAGCCTGCCTCATGTCCGCCCAACGTGTCAACATTTAAGACCTTTCGTAAGTTGGCGTCAGCCCTCCAGGCCAGGGAAGCATGTGAAGTCACAGCTGACCCCTTAAGTTCACACTCAAAAGGCAGGGTGCAAGGGTCTTCACCAATTGTTGACTGTATTTCACACATGTCATCTATCTTTACAGGTAACCGGTCTTTCGAATAAGTTTGGTTTCATGTTAATCAGCTCTGAAGTTGCCTCTTTCTTTGAAAATGTCTGAAAATGAAACTTGTGGATGAATCTGAGAAACTTGTATTTTTGGAAAGATATTCAGGGTTTTTCTCTTAAATGGTTAGTAGTTTGACCAAACCAAACTCAGTCAACCTCCATTTTATTAGTGTGGCAGTTGATGTTTCAGAGGAAAGAACGCCCAAATAACAGTAGAGTTTCTAGCCTGAAAAAACCTAATTGGGTGGCGCGGGTAAACGATGCGAGTGTTTCAAGGGCTTTAAGTAGTTCTCCAAGTTTTACTGAGAGATTTATTGAACATTTCCAATGCCATTTTTTGTTTAGATGTCAGTCATAAATTTAACAAGGTTTGAAAGATATTTGTCAGAATTTTCAATGCTGCTCTTCTTCTTGACAATTTGAACATTGTGTTTTTTGTACAACTCCAGACAATAACTGCAATCTTATCCCACAGGACGACATTGACAGCTCTTCAAACGAAGGGATCTTTGTGTCCAAGATTGTGGAGAAAGGTCCGGCAGACCAGGAAGGAGGTCTTGAAATTCATGACAGAATAATAGAGGTATGTGGTATGCACTGGAGTGTTTAATGTGGAGGAGCAAAGAAAAAAAACCAGACATTGACGTACTGTAGATGGAGGAATTGGATTGTGCGACAGCTGCCGTCTGCCTCATAAAAATGACTACAGCAAGACGGCGTGAAACAATCACTCACGGTTTATGTAGAAATGAAAATTAAGCTCCGGGCTGAAACAGAAAATGTGACACAAGGAATGAGCATTTATGTTTTCGCCTTTTATTTCAGTTCTTAGAAGCAAATCCTTCCGTCAGCTAAGGTTTCAGCATGTATTTATACCCATCAACACTCGGGCAAAGGTTTTAAGTGGTGCATCGCTGCAGATGGACCGAGGTAAAACCTGAGGCGAAGCTGTCCATCTTTGGGGTTTTGCTAAGTGAGAGAGCCCTGTGTTTGCTTCCTTAGCAGACAAATCCCTCATGACGGAGCGGCCGCATGGCATCCTCTTCTCGCCTTTAAACAGAATCTTGTGTGGAAAGGCTAGCTCACCCTGAGGTCAACGGGAGGGATGCGTTGAAGTTGGCACGACAAAGGTTGCCTTTATAGACGAGTTGTTATCCAAAGCCAAGCACAAAGGAAGCATTGAATGGAGAAACTTACGTGGATTACAAGCGTGTATGGCCACATGCAGCGTAATGATAACTATTGCTTGTCGTTGGCTTTTTCATTAAAACCTCAGTGGAGTTGGTTCGGAGCATTTTGACCAGCGTATTTCACACATTTATCACTCTATCCATTTACAGTCACTACAAAAAAAAAAAAAAAAAAAAAAGCAAAATCAATTCCTCTGGCACACACTTGAAAATATTCCAAATATTACAAAAAGAATGATAACACCGTAACTGAGATGTGACTTGTTATTCCTCAGGGCCGAACCCTTTCCAAAAAGAACAGCCAATTTAGAGAAAGCTCAGAGCAACTTGAGATTTGTGTTGAGATGATGAGAGAAAAGATTAACTCGCATGCCACACAAACCTGCATGAATTGGATTTGACTGTGTTTGTCTATGCATGCATCTGCCGTGTCAGTTTTTATGAGGGTTTTTTTTATACGCGTGTTTGCTTGGACGCGTGAGAAGGCGAGGGAATCATGTTAATGGGCCAGATGTTGCTGTATTTGGTTACTTGAGAAAATATCTTGTGTGTTAAAAAGCAGAGAGGTTAGATATTTTTGCTGTAGGATAATGCCGCGTATGTGTTCGTCTTGTTCTTGTACTGTTGTGGGTGAAGTCACAAAAGCTCTTTAGTGAGCGAGGACAACGCGAGGAGCTGAAGGAGGTGGCAAAGAACCCTGTTAAGTGACCCTTTCTTTTGAAGAGGTGAGGGTTTACGGGACAAAAAGCAACAAAATAAACCATTCAGCCATAAAGAAATGAGTTCAGAGCTGCTCTTCCAGATTGGTGCTTTTCATCGAATGGGTAACCTGATAGCGTAGGTGGTTCGAATTTCGAACGCTCCCTCTTTGTTATCTGGTTTTAAAGCAAAAAGTTGCATGTCATGATTTTTTTTCAGCCCTCAGTTTTTTTTAAAAAAAAAAAAGCAATGTCATAGATTGTTTGGAGTTTTATGGGTTCCTTTTTTTTTTTTTTTTTTTTTAATTCTGAACCCAGTGGTCTACAGTGGTGAATCAAAGAAATGTAATCCGCCTGTGCCCAGAGGCAGTTTCATGCTCATGTTTTGAACTTGAGAGTTGGAAAACATCATTTCGTAACTCTGTTCCACTTAGCATCCCGTGTAGGATGCAATGAATAAGGAGAACAGAAGTCTCGTCTCACATCTAACTAAAGCTCACTTATCTTTGAAACTAGCTGGGACTCATTGTTGATAGTCTTTGTGCAGGAATTGCAATTTTAAGTTGCCCTTCATATACGCTCATATAAAGAAATCATAAGGGCTTTTAGACTGACCCGAGGCTCTCTGCTGGTATTTGGGTTGCAGCTCACAATTACTTTCATCATCTTTCAATATTTTTATTGAATTCAGCTTAACTTTTCAGATTCCACTTCATCTCACGGTCTGCCCATGTCCTTCAAGTTGAAGACATATTTTTACTTTCAGAAGAAAGCTGAAAACTCTTGACAGGTCAGATGATAAAATGTTTCGGATTTTTACTTGAACTTTCTTTACTTTGAGAAACCACTAGGTTTTCTCTAATTTGTTGATTTGGTGACATTTAGTGGTTTATTTGAAGTAAATACTCACCTGATGCTGCTGAAAATGAAATGGATGAGAAAAAGGAGTTCTGGTACAAATCAACCAAAACGGGAGGCTTAAAGAGAGGCTTAAAATGCTCCACTGGACCTAATGGGTTGATAATATTTTCAATATTTCACATCACACATATATTAGACCAATATGATCCCTCTTTAATGTGAAAATAAGGGCAGCTTTAAAGATTAAACTCATAAACCACCAATGTTTTATTGGTAGCATTAGCTCCCTGATTTTCAATTCCAGAAGGAAAGAAAATGTTAGCCTTTTTGGTCTAACACATAAAACCAGCCTTACAAGCCTTCCAGGGGACAGGGGGGGTGTTAGGGATTCATAGCATAGAGCTGCTACGTCGATTAATTGTTCTGTTAAAGGGCACGCATATTACATTGAATAGTGAAAAGCAAATCCACCTGAGGAGATGGAAAACCACAGGCACGAAGATGTTTTTTTCTTCCAGTGTTGGAGGTGTTAGTTCCAGCAAGACTATATGGCTGTAGCATGAACATGATGATCCACGGCTTGTCCTTCTATAACAGGCTCTTAGCGGGGGAGTGTGATAGCAGATGGCTGTCCTTTAACTGAGCTACAGGCTGGTATGAATCGGTACATGAATGCCTCCTTGTTCAGGCAGACATTTTTTTCTCATAAAAACTCGAGGTGTGTTTGCTTTTGCCAACCCCCCCTCCACAAGCGCCGGTCAGGATGTGCTTGTGTTTGCTGCTAGAGTTTCATAAATAAGTTCTGATTGAGCGATGAAGTGGATCAGAGTGATATTAAAGGTTCTGTAGCCCTGAGTTACCATCTACACATGTTTTCATTTGTTTGTGTACTTAGCCTGTTATTTTGACAGTTTTATACAAGTTTACTATAAAAATGCAATCCTTGTATTTCTGTCTATTGCACCACTTACTCCTCAGCCAATGACCTTCCGCTTTCCAGAAGTCTCTTTGCTTGAGTAATACTACTAAGGCAATGTCACAGCCCCAGAATGCTCGAACACTTAGAGCAATAGTGAATGTTTTTTGTGAGGGCCAGTGAGTGTGAACATAGGCAGAGAATGGAGACTCCCGGGCCGGTGTTGTAAACATCGCCTTGTAAATTCTTGGTAAACATTCTCAGGTTGCAGAGGGCAAAAACAAAGTACGTTAAAATAAGATGACATTGGGAGAAGCCAGATCCGATATGAAGAGCAGGGTTGCATGTGGGGGTTTTTTGATGTTCTGCAAAAAAAATAATAGGTAGAATATGGAGGATGTCTATATTACAAAATAAGGTACTCTAATATCTAAATCCCAAACCCTCCCAGGTCAGCTGTATTGTCTTTTCTGCAATCTCTTGCCCTGACCATATTTTTATACCTCATACTAAATCTAAACAAAAAAATCAATGAGCTTTTAGCTTTGTAGCTAAAGATAGTTGTGTTCTTAAAATGTGAAGAAAGGATTGTCCCCCCTTAAAAGTAATGCATTTATCTCCAATTGCCAAGAATAATTTCCCATCTATATTTAAGATATGGAACTGCGACACTCCCTGAGGCGGTACATCTGCAATCTGTTACTTGTCACAAGCTGAATGAGTTGCGAGGTTACCCACAGTGAGCCACTAAACACCTCGAGCCTCCCCACAGTTACTTGAGTATCAAGTCACAAGGCCAGAAACAACTTAAAACCCAGCCAGATAGCACTAAGCAGTGACTGACAGACATGTGACGTGGGCTGTGTTGGAGGCTGTTCTGACGCACGCGTGTCATTGAAGCTTTATTCCTTTTCGGCGTGTGGGCGTCCATCCAAGGCAAGTAGGAGCGTCATATCCGAATAAATTTCAAAGAAACTGGAAACAAAATTCTGCCTTGAGCAAACATTAGCAATCAGGTATTATCAATCACTGAAAGTCTATGATCATATAAACCTTTTTTTTTCATTCTCGTCCATTCAGTAATGTGCTTATGAATTTTATGGAATGCTGTACAAAGCTGCTCCAATGTATTTTATTCCAACTCTTTTAGTGAATTTAAACTGTAAATGAAATTGAGCACATGATTCCATTGATGCTTTAAGGAGTGCGTGTAATGTAATGTACTCCAATCAAATCTGACAGCATGTCTGAGGGTGTAGCATAGCATCACTGTCAGGTTACACCAAATAATTTGATCGTCTAGACTCTACTGTCACTAATATATTGTTGCAGCACATAGAATCCTCAGTAGGACATGTGCCAAAATTTCCTGAGGCATTATTTCTGACCTAGAGGGGTATGAGGAACAGACATAGAAACTATTTCCCTAAGGGGATCACATGTTGTTTGGCATTCTAAGGCAAGAAGCAGGCCTTTGTCAGGCTTCTATATTGGATTGGGCCCTTGTGCAGGCAGTGTAGATAGGCAAGATGAATGTGGCCCCGCTATGCTTGTCCTGTTTGGCCCTAAACAGAATGAATCCACCCCAGGCTAAGCAGGCCAATCCTAGCAGTGAGCCACATTCCTGTGCCCCGTGGTCCA
Source organism: Antennarius maculatus (assembly GCA_013358685.1). Lineage (NCBI taxonomy): Eukaryota > Metazoa > Chordata > Actinopteri > Lophiiformes > Antennariidae > Antennarius > Antennarius maculatus. The sequence continues at coordinate 23,183,427 of CM023609.1, read as the reverse complement.
GGAACAGGACATTAAATCAAATCTAACTTTAAAGAGTCCATAATCAGCTTCTGGTGGTAGCCGCAACCCTATGCAGAGCCGGTTTTAAAAAGTCAGGACAAGCATACCTTTGTTTTCCACTGCTCTGTATGGGTGAAAGAAAAAAAAAAAAGATTATTTAAAATGTGTAGTGGTCTCAGTGTAGAAATGGTGTGAGGTGAGCTTAGGCCTGGCTGCAGCTAGAAAGCTGCTTTTATCTCTGTCCCTCACCACACACAGAATATTGTATTTTCCACTCAGTTTATACAGCCTATGTCCTCAAAGGCAGGCCGACGCCTGATGATTTTTTGTGGAGACACACAGTCTGGGTCTACTGTAAATGTGTTTGCTCTCCTCCAACATAGTCTCGCCCGGCTCCTCACTTACGTGAGCCGGTAGGTTAATTTATGACTCCTTAAAAGGTTTAAAGGGGGCATGGATAGGCAGGTGTAATTAAGACTAATTTTTCTGCCAGTCAATCACAGGCCTTGTATAAATGAATCCCTACCAATCAGATTAAGTTGCCCTTCCAGCTGCTTCTTAAGTCAGCTCCTGACCCTCCAGCACAGACTGCCCATGACTCCTAATTAACTCCCCTCAATTAAACCCTAATAGACTGATTAACAGACCCTTATTTGTGCTGTAATGGCCCATCGTTTCCTCCCACTGCCACTTGGAAATGCTTCCCAAATGCAGAATGTTAATCATCTCGCTCTCTCTTGGTCTCTCTGTCTCTCTTTTTCTCTCTGTCTCCCCCTGTCTCCCCCTGTCTCCCTCATCTTTCCATGTGGTTCCTGAATTTGAAGCTACTTTTAAATAAATGGATTTACATAACACCACCTTAGTGTTGGATCTTCGATGACATTTCAGCATTCAAAAGCAAAAAGGCTTTGATATATAAAACAGTGTCGTCGGCGTCTAGCATGACATTTTTCATATAACAACAAAACTTTTTTTTTTTAATGGAATCAACACCTTCCCTGTCATACAATGTGAGATCTTGTCACCCAATCTTCACGCTGTCTCCCCAATTTTTAATGAATTTTGTTTTTCAAAGGGTTAGCTGCTCACTGCTGCTGGCTAATTCAAAATCTCCTGATTGTGATTCAAACACATAATACGACAACAAATCATCGCATCCCCATCCCGTCAGATCCCCCAAAGTTTTCTATTCTTTATTCCGCCTTCTACTTGGTGCAGTCGCCACCTGGGTAAAGGCGAAACAACTAAATCTAACTGTAATTTCTGCACCGAACAGAGACTCCAACAGACTAAAGACAACTTCACTTTTGCCTTGTTGAGCTTTTAATTACAGTGATCATCATAATGACCTGACATAATTGCCAACCTCTAAATGTGGGCATACAAAAGTTACGTGTCAATTTTCAAGTACCATTTACAGTATTTATGTGTGTATTTTCACTAACTACACCAATGTCTTTCTGTTCGGATGACAACATTATGCCCGCATGCCAAGAAGAAAGTGAGAGTCTTAACTACTTTTTAATATGAGTGTCTTACGGCAGTTGAGTCCTTTTGCTTTCAGCTTAACTAAAAATAACACGACGTGTCAATGTAGCGCTCTCAAGACTTAACATGATCACAGGCAGAATCTCACAAGGGAACAAAGCAGAAATAGGAAACAGTGACCCAGTCATAAAATCATCAGCTTAATGAAAGTGTTGACACTTATTATAAGATCTATGCTCTGTTGTATTAATCACGGATTAAAACTTTGTTATATTTAAGATGTAGTAAAACTTTCAGCTGGATTTTCTGCTGCTGTCGTGGACTTTTCTTCCAACTTCCTCTTTCTTCTTACTTGAGGGACAGTCTGGAGAAATGACTCCGGAGAGTAAAATATTTCACCACTGTAATTTTGTCAAATAAAATATGACTTCTTAATATATAATGGTAGCATATTCATCCAAGAGCTGATAGACAAATGCATTATAGCAAACATAAAATCCAAAGAGTTACTGATGAGTGAGCGTTTGTTCCATACAGGAAAATCAATTAAGTGGTGAAACAGCTTGCCAAGCCACATCACTGGACTTCGCCATAAATCAAAACATGATGACATGAATGCAGCTTTGATTGTAGATTTTTGTATAGTTAGTTTTTATAGGTTTTTATAGAAATTAAGTTGGAACAGTGACCACAGTCTCTTGACACGGCAACTGGATTCTCGTGAATCTGCTTTATGAGCAGTTAGAAATTGAGGAACTTTCCTGTTTTATTACATAGATTCAATCTGTCACTTGTTGGCGATAAACACTATGACACGTGTGTTTGTTTCTGTTGAAAGGGCTGCAGGCTGACAGTGATTTAAACAAGGTTTGTGCGATATTGTATGATCCAGCATTGGTCCCTCAGCATATTATAAGCTATAGAGATTTTCATCATCAATCAAAATGTCAGAGTATGCTTGTCTTCATCTCATATGGAGCCATTACAGTTGCTCCAGTGACATGATGAAGTGGACTTCATTTTACTTCCCACTGCTCTGCATTACTTTAATCTGAACTTGTTGTTAATCATATAGAGCAGGCACGCTTTTATTTATTTTTTTAGAAAGACTGCAAGTACGACAAATATGTTACCAAAACCAAGACGTTTTGATTTTATTATACGTCCATAGTCTGTCTGCCATTTATTCCTAATATATTTTAGTCCAATTCACTTTATTCTGTTATGAACTTCTAAATCCTGACATGTATTGGTTTCACACAGGACTGTCGCCACAGGCAATAGAGCTGATGATTTTAACATCATCGCCACATGCTTCAGTGCATCCAGGTTATTTTACATTCCAACAAAAGGGAGGGGGAGTACTTCTGGTCGATGTCGTCACTGTACAGCATGGGATGATGGCCACATAGCGCATGATGAATGCGGCATGCAGAGTTATGCAGTGCTTTCAGCAGCCCACTACATCCAGTCTCAATTTAATGCAAATTAATCCAGCTCAGATAGTCTGGGTCGCGAAGTTCAGAGAAAAATTGATGGAGTAGAAATTGCCATACAAATGTAAATAAAGATTTAGCTAAGGGCTATTATTAACTCAACTGTTTTCAGATTTGAGAGGGACTGTGAAGGCTATGCGAACCACCTAATTAACAATCCTCTGTTAGCAGCTTCTTATACATTTTGTATTATAGATGGGATCGATGCTTCGTGTGGTCTGAGGGTAATTCCAGTTTATATTTTACTAACATGCAATCCATTGATCAATCATGGTATTCTTCTTAATGGAACATCTGAGACTTTTGGTATTGTTTTAGTCTACAAAAATATAAAGCAGCATCACTTTTCTCTAAGGCAGTGTTCCCTCACATCCGAAATGCCAGAGTTTCTGACCTTCAGAACAAGTCTGAATCTCTTCTGAAGGGAGCCTAATTATATACATACAATGCAGCACTGCAGCTATGGCTCACACTGCTGCCAACAGATGTTGAGTGTCATTTTGTTAGGCTCCATTAGCACATAACAGATGCAAAACACACAGGGTTGACATCACCTTATATAATTGTCCCTGCTGTACATGACAGCTGTTCCAAAATTTCTAAGCAAATTGGAATTCATCAGCATAAATTTCCCTAAAAGACATATTGCACATGTGTCTTAACAACATATTATGCATAGTAGCCCTGCAGTGCAAAAATTCATGTAGGTACCTGCTGTTACAGAACTTAAAAAAAGTTTGGCGTGAACTGAATGTACAGTGAAGGCTGTTCACTCCTATCCGCTCCTACCTATGATGCCACAGGTTGTGGAACCAATGGTCCACGGATAAAAAAAGGAAACGAGGCATCCCTTATGAAAACATTTTCTTCACCCCGCCGAATAATCCCGAAGATATCCCATTTTATACTCCCTTATGCTTCGATTCACTCCCGACCCTCCCTTGAGGAGGCGTAGAGCTCCATTCACCAGCCAACTAGTGGAACCGGTGGTCGCTGTTTTGCCACTTGTCATGCAAATGTGTGCAAATAAAAAAAAAAAATTGTTCACTTTCGTGATTCTCCATCTCCGTTTCATTGCTTTGCTCTGGCCTTTCTCATTTTCCCCTGAGAGAAAGAGATGTTCCCTTTCAAGTACTACCTGTCTGTCTCATTCAAGACTTCCTCTTCTCTTTTGACAAACAGCCTGAAGGATCGTCCGGATCCAGCTCATTGAGCAAACTTTTCAGCTATCAGGCATAAGTAGAAAAAGCAAGATGTTCAGCAGGCATCTCCGTCAGACATCCCTTGCTCATGCCTTTTTTTTTGGTCTTCCCTCAGAGGATGATTTATTCTGTAGTGGGGAGTAAAATGTGCTCTCTACCAGTACTCCCTTTTTTTTTGACAATATACCAGTGCTCTCCCTGCAAGTATGTACTACTGTCTTCTAATCCCGTCTGCATATATACGATGATATATGCCAGATGTCCAACATCACTGAGTATGCCTCTAAACATCCCCTGATAAGAATTTGAAGATGTGCTGTATTTACACATGAACTTATGGGTTCATTTAATAGCTTTATCAAAAGCATGGGTGTCAAGGTACTTGCTTCCTCCATCTGTCATCTGTTAAAATGGTACACCATGCACCCGAGGTAGAATATGTTGTGTCCACAAAAATACTGACATCCAATTGTGATTAGGCAAAGAAAAACCAACAGGATTAGAAACCCAGGCTCACTGGATATCTCTTGAGCACGGATCCCTGTTCCCAGGTCGACCCCATGATAGAACTGATATCATGGGGTCCAAAAAAATAAAGGGTACCAGGCACGCACTGCATAGTTATACTCAGTGGAAAACCCAAACATGAACAAGGTAGAGCAGGTACCACATAGTGCAAACATTGCTTAAGATATCCTTACTCCCCCTAACAGAGGGCCTCTTTGATTCAAACCCCATCAAGAAGATGTAGCATTTAAACAGAGAGGCACTCCTGCAGATGCATGGTGGCAGCCATTTTGTCTGCTTCTGATTCGTCTCTACGTCCCTTTTATTCCAGCGGAGCACTTGGCGTGATTGATATGTGCAGGTGGTAAAAGATATCTGGAGAGTAAGAGCTCCCAGCTAACTTGAAAGAGAATATTTTCCCTCCTTACCATCTTATGAAAACAGTAGTCTCAAAGCTGAGAGTCAGAGAAGGCCAGGAAAAGAAAAGAAGTGTAATTTAACGTCTAATGTCTCCAACGTCATGCCTATCCTGGCTGGACAAAAGGCCTTTGTAAGTCCATTTTAGGCTCTTTTTTTTAAAACGCTCCATGCACCATAATCCCAGATGCCTTAGGCTTTAAATACAAGGAAATTAAGCCTTTTGTCACTACAGTTTCCACACTGCCTTCTCCTGTGACAGTCTACCCTGAAAATAAATGGAAGTAGTCTGTAAGTGCCAAGAAGCAAGATGGAAAATAATTGAAGGGCGCCTGTTCTGCAGAGTTTAGAGGTGTTCTGGTTTATTTGTGCAGAGCAGAGTCCACTAAAGCTAAAAGGAATTCTGACAGTCTTTAGGAATATGGAAAAGGGATATAATCATGTGCATGGCACAAAAGTAAGTCTTAAGTCTTCAGGTTATGGTCCAGAAGGAGACTAAATGCCTCTACTAATGTGCTCAGAATAATTTATATAATTTAATCTGTTGGGTTTTTCCTCTTAGACTTTCTTTTAGGGCTAGTTTTGACTTCTACCCTGTCTTGCTTTGCAAGAGACAAAGTCACCATCATCTTTTCTACAACCTAGATTTCAATCAGATATTTCTCTTTCTTTTTTGTTTTCATATCGTACAGCATCTTCTAGCCCTATTCTGCCAGGACATGCTCTCTTGGTGATAAAAGAACAAAAACACAACATGGAAAAAATGGGAGTTCAAGAACACATCTACAAGAAATGGAATTTGTGCAGTCAGAAGTGTCCCTTTGGTTTTGAAATCCCTTTGACTTGAAGTCTTTTTTTTATTTTCACATCAGTAGCAAGAATGAGATTAGAATTTCCTTATTTCCTTACTGGTATCATCAAAGGAGATTACCTGCAGTCTTTCTTAGAGAGAAAAAAGATGCTGCAAACACACAAGACTCGTTCAAACAGTGTGGCTTCTCTGTTAGCCATGCTATATCAGGCCAACAGCTGTTGTCTCTCAGCGAAAGGTATGCTGAGTGCCGAGGCTTGGCTTCCACTCACACCGGATCTTACACAAGGCCCTTTATTTTTGGGCTTATGACTTGGAGCTGGGGGTGTTTCTTTTCTATCTTGTATTTTATTAGTTGAAGAAATACAAACATTTGTTCATGTCTGGTGTGAAACCTTGAATATCTGGAGAAGCTGTAGTGTTTGCTTTGCTGCATAGCTCCTGTCTTATCGTGGAGTTGAAGATTTAAACAAGGTATCACAGGTAAGAGGGTGTGGGTTTGAGCTCCATGACTGAAATTCCTTGAACTGGAGCCAAAAACATGTAAACCCCCTCCTAGCTTTTCCATGGTGCATCAACAAGGCATTTATCTGATTTTTGGAGAGTTGGAGTTATTTGAACGCCACAGCTGCAGCTCAGTGTGTTAGAAGACAACAGCCAAGCTACTCCTGAGCACTATGACTTCTCTTGTTATTTTTATTATTTGTGTACAATCCCAGGTAATTGTGCAATCTCAGAAGCGTAAGGACCTGTAAAAGAAGAGTCCACTGATTCCTACGTCAGAACAGCCTGAAGTTTGTTCATCTCCTTCCTCTTCTCCTCTAGCTGTGCCTCATGGGAAATGATGAATCTCTCATCTCATCCTGCTGGAATGTCAAGATGCTTTCCTTCTCCTCCGACTCTTACTCCGTCCTCAGCAGTCTTTTTCAGAGCGTCTGTCTCTTGAAGAGACATCTTCTCTTAAGCCTCCTTCAGAGTAGCATGAAAAATGTTCATCTCAGTCTTCTGCTCCTCTAACTAAGCTTCATATTTGTCTTTCAATTCCATAATGGACATCATCCTGCTCTCCTTCCACCCCTGCTCCTTTTCCAGCAGACTCGTTTTCAGACTTTTTTTGTCTCCATGAGAGAAGACATATCCTCCTGTCCATTGATCTAATAGCTGTTCAACTTCAGAGCAGCTGAATTCTTTCTCACTATGCTGAGCTTCACAGTCTCTTCCAGCAAGGAGCTTCTCCCCTGTTTAAGGTGGAGGGACATGCTTCAGGCAGTTTTTGTAAATAATTTCAGCAATCTGCTGCAGATCACTCTCCAGCTGTTCATTCACTTCATTTATTCTCTCTGGATGGACCTCAAGATTAGAACAGTTGGAGGTCTGCTGCTCAAGGTTGGTCTGAACATTGCACAGCATCTCACTTTGGGTTGCCAACTATGATTTTATATCCGTGACTTCCTCTGAGAAGTTTTCTTGAGCCTGAGGTCTAAACCAGCTTTTGGACCACAGATCAACTTCTCCATCCTATCCTTTTCTCAGTTCCATGTGGTTTTGTTTCACTTTTTTTTGTTTGTCTGCTATTGCCACTACTACTACTACTTCTACTCTTACTACTACTACTACTACTACTAGTAGTAGTACTATTTCTACTATTATTATTATTACTGTTACCACTGTTACTACCATTACATTTAATGCTACTAAAAACTAGCAGAAACTTTGGCATCAATGGTCGCAAAGACCACTAGGACCACCAGCAAGGGGTTGAAACTCTTATTTGACTAGATATATGACCAGAGGTCATCTGTCAACTTTTTTTTTTTGTATGCCAGCACTTTCTAAAAGCTATTAGATTTAATATTTGCAATAATGTTTTAGAGCATGAACCACATCCGTCCCCTTTCTGTATGTCCAGGTATAGGTTTAAGAAAAAGGTTCTCTGTCTCATCCGGACCTCCTCCCATTTCCTTACCTCCAAATAGTTGACTTGCCTGCAGACAGACCACATCGCTTAAAAGACATACTATCCTGTCCCAGGAAAAGCCTTTGCCTCCTGCAAGAAACACTTTCACTTCCAGAACTCACATAATTCCAACAATAATTTTGGAAATGTTCATGACATTGGCTGGACCCAAAAGTTCACATTTCAGGTAGAGTTTAGATGGAGAAGTAGTTCCAGACTGTTAATGCATGTCACAGCAGAGTCAGAGCCTTGTGATTATTTTGGTGTAAAGGTCCAAATAAACCCTGTGTGGGTCATGACCTTACTGATCTGAACCAAATGTGCTGCGCTTTGAAATCTTTGTTGAAAGACTTGACTATAGAGTGTCTTAACTTGAGCGACAGGAAGATTTTTTTCCACCAGTGCTATCTTCCCAAGAGTTTTTTCCGTAGAATACTTCAGCACTAAGATTAGTCCTCAATGGTCTTCCTTTAGTTGCCTATAAGTTTATACAACACTGTCAATGAGTCTTCAAGCAAGGGTTTAAGCTAAAACACATAGCTAACATACATATCTTTATTTGAACACATTTCATGGCACTTTCAAGATGTGTCTAGACAAATGCTTTTCTCATCCATCATTGTTCATGTGTTAAATAAATGGACTTGGTTTTCATTGCACCCACCGTCGTGTAAAATCTGTGGACATCAGCATGTATGTTACACATCTATTCAAGTGGGCAAACATGGTTTCATTGTCATGGGACTTCTTTGAAGGGTGTGTGATTCATCAAGTGGCGAAAGTCAACACTTCCAAACATGTTCAAACCTAAAGGACTCCATCAAGCGTGTTCTAGCTATCTCCCTGCCTTTCTAATGCTGAACAATTTACATGGCCCTCAAAATTCAGTCAATATTTATGTAAGCATATACATGAGGGGTAGTCCAACGGACCTGTGATCAAACGTTTCTTTCATCCATGACCTTCCTCTGACTTGACTCGCTGAAATGTCTAACTAGGCAGCGGGTACTCAGATGTCAGACTGGGTGTTCGCTTGGAATTGAGGGCAAAGCTTCATACATGGGGGTCAACGCTTTTTTTTTTTTTTTTTTAATCCCCACCGGTGGCTTACCTACCTAACACATCATACTGACAGAAGTTGAATTGCTCTCGATGTCCAACACCCAACAAGGAATAAAAAATTACAAAGGATTGGGAGAATTGGATTCAGGATTATAACATTTAGATCCACTGAGAGCACATAGTTCTTGACCTGGAAGTTGAAACTGTACTGCGGCTATAAAAATCCATTTAAGGTAGCCCTGTATATTAATAGCAAGGACATATTGGAAAAGAAAATATACCTCTTTGTGCTGCTAAACCACAACTGGACACTATGAGGTCAAGATAAACAGACTGGTTTGATGAACTGTCAGATCTTACAGAAAATTAATGTACTTTTTCTCCTCTTTACAAACTACAAACTGTTTTTCCATTAGAACTGGATATTTTTTTAATCCTTAAAGTGTCTTGAAGAAAAAAAGATGAATTAACGTCATTCATAAATGGATACTGTGGTAATCTGCTTCATCCTGTTTGAGCCTCACTTGGCTGTGTTTTGTGGCCCATGAATAAAATTACATGATGCAGAAACTCTAGGGGGTCAGACTGGAGTCTCCACTCAAAAAGCAGTGAGAAGTGGTGAAATAACTCAACTGGTTTACCTTTTCCAAGAGGGATTCTGTGCCATCATGCTGAAACGTCAAGTAGCTGCTCCCAACTTTTAAAACCTCATGCTCACTCTTTCTCTCTGTCTTCAATGTCTCTTTCAGTGTTTTCACAGATGGTTCTCTCCTCATCTTGAGCTCACATTTGTTCTCTCTTTCCCAAACCTCTGATTAATCGAGTATGACTCTCCGGGGAAAAAATGCAACTCTGTGGTTTTGATGCTTCATTTCTTGTCAGTGTGTCTAAATATGGAATTTTTGAGCTAAATATTAAGTCTGGACTTAGGAGGAAAGTGAATGTCATCTCGTTAGTGTCCATTATGAACAGTGTTACTGTGATATTACGTTCAGTCTTACAAAGTATCCCTATTTATGCCCCATTATGCAAACTAGGACTGACTTACAATTTCATAGACACTCAACATTCAAGTTAAAAAGTACACCTTGGTAATGGAGCGCAGCGTAGTGTGATTTTCTCAGCATGTGTCTGTGGGCAAGCACCATCTGAGCTCTCCATAAAGCTCACCGTCTCACATATTGTGGGAAAGAAAAGTCAACTAGCTTGTGAGAGGCTCAAGTGCCAAAGAGAGAGGTTCATTTGGGGAGAAACAACACTCAGCTGCATATCATTTCCATCACTTACACAGGGCTTAGGGTAATCTTCAACTCGCACCACCTGGTTGTGGTGTCACCATAGTTTCCTTGTTGTCATATCTCCTGAGGAAGCCTTTCACAGCCGACTGAGCTGTTTGTGCATCTCTCCTACACAAAGAGTAAAAGTTAACTCAGAAAGTATAACTGCACTTCCCTCAACACAAGAATCATCCTATCGGAGCCAAAGGACACTCACACCCACAGGCACATGATTCACTTTAGTCAATTAGCCTGTTTCATTCAACAAACCTGTTTATACCTCTGCAGAAATGTCTTGCCTTTGTGCCTTTCATTCCAGAGGCTAATGTGTAAATTGTAAACAAGCAGGTCTCGCGGGCAAAAACCTCGGGCCTGGACAAAATAGCGAGTGTCAGGAGAAAGCGATCAAGCTTTCAAGACAAAAGTCAGAAAAGGATCCAGGCACTTCTCCTGGATGAATTCCAAACTGAGAGTCAATTTGTTTGTAAGAACACACTGTTTCTCTCCAATCTTTCTCTTCTATAACACTTTCCATACAACTTGCACCATTTAACTGTAAACCATGAATTCTTCACAGAAAATTAAGATTTTGTTTCAGTGCCAAGTAGAAAGTCTTTTCCTGTCAACGTTAATTACTCCATTGTCCATGTCGTAACCCAAAGGAAATACGGTATGGAAATTATGCAGTATGGCATGATTGGGAAATGTATAATTTTAAATATTTGTTTATTTAAAACTACAAAGAATCACGAGAGTGGTGCTTCAGTTTCGGTGATTTTTGTAGAAAACAAACTCAACATGGTTTGTATTGCAGATTGGACTCAGTGCTACAGTATAAAGAACAGGCAGCAATGCCAGAAAAGGGTCTTGTCTCAAATGGCACTTCTCTGATTAATGTTCTGACCTCCTTCAAGTTAGTTTCAGCATATATATGTTTCACAGACTCAAACATTGGGGAGAGAGAGTGGATTGTACAGATCCAAGAGGGGCAACTTGTTACCATGAATGTTGTGGAGGGAAATGAGGTGCGATTCGATACCATACTGTAAATGGGTTCCACTGCAGACCCAAGATGTCTGCTGTTTGTCAGAAAGACCAAGAAAGGGGGGGGGATTTGAGATGCAACATTTCTACTATGTGGTATTGTGTAAGCTAATCAGCGAGTGTGACATCACCAGCTTGTTGACTTCTTGCAACAATTGTGTCTGGGTATTGAAAGGGTCTTTGTATCCTGTAAAGTAAGAAGGGACACAAAATGGGGAGGCGGTGTATGTCTGCTCTGTAAAGAAAAGGCTTGAGAAATCATCCCTGTACAGTTTCCCATATGGACCACATAAAAAAGGCTACAGAACCTTATTGGGCAAAGAAAAATGAAGGAGAACAAGAGGGGAGTAGGATTAAAGTAGGATCTCCTTTTTTCCTGCTGATGAACTCTTAAGCTGTGGTGCCCAAAGGCTGGCTTGCAGGACCCCCGTCTGCTGTGTTGCTGTAAGGGGCTGGTCCCTCGAGTTCTGCTTATCTAAGCATATCCAGTCTACTCTAGCTTTTGACCCACTACTCTCTTTCAGTTCGGATGTTTTCTTCTTTGAGCTGGATGTGTGGTCCAATGTCCACACAGTAGAAGGCTGACAGCACAGGGACCACCAAAGTGAAGGGAATGTCTACTGGCCTCATTTAGCAGGGCCAGTCAGATGTCCATTAATAAGATGTATAGCCTGAATATTTAACATCACTGACTGTGGTTTTCTTCTTTCAGTTACCTAAACACACTCACTCTGTTTACACTTGGAAAATTCATGTGAGCAGGTGAACTCAAGCAAGAACCTTTAAGAGCAAATCGTATAATCCAGATTCACAGATTTGTAGTCTATGAAAAGACGAGACTAATATAATAAGTTTAGTGATCTTGTTGAGGGAACTGTGCCCAGGTTTACTTTAATAGAAATGTCAAATTTAGGTATTATTAAACCTGAGGCCTGGAAACAAGTTAGCTGGATTTCCTTCCCCATTATCTAGTTGTTTTTGTGGTTAAGAGGCTTTGCCAGACTTTGAGACAGACTTTATTTCCTGTAACATGGATGATTTGATCAAGGACTGAGGAGGCAGCAATACCATTGATACCTCATTAGCAACTAATAAGACATTTCTAGCTTAAAATTTCTTGTTCCTGTCAACTAATCTTAGGCTTTCTCTCAGATTTGTTGACCCAATGGCCATGTGGTTTATCATAATGGAGATACTGATAACGCATAAAGTTATGTCTTGACAGGAATCCAAGTTATCATATCTTGGTCCATGTTATGACTTGAGTGGTGTACAATATATAGGTGGTAGGAGCCATCTTGGCACTAGTGGAAAGGAATTTGCCGTGCATTTGATTTGGGTTGCCAGGTACCACAGAAGGACACACAACTAACAGATGAGTGTTTCTTATCTCTGTAAATTTCAACTTGACCTTTTCCCCAACAATTTTTGGGGCTTTTCACATCATTTAGCCTGTGCGTATTTCCTTTAATGGCTGGTTTGGGTTTAGGAGAGAAGGTACCTGAGACTCAATTCCATCTTTTATCCAGAATGTTGCACCAGAAATCAAGGTTTTTGCATCAGATGTCTCAAACAATAATACGCTGCGTAAAACATGCAATTGACGCACCTGAAAACCAATTTGATTCAGTTCAGGCTGTTATTGGGCCAGGGTTCACACAAGAATACATAACCTGGATTTTTGCACCTCCTACTTATGGCTGATTATTGGATCTTCGTGTTAGCAGTGAACTTGGGTGTGTTACTTTCATGATGTATGACAGATTTGGACCCACATTCATTTTCCTTCAGCTCACATACTGAATCATCCAACCTCCACAGCTCTGGACAGGACCAGCTGGGAGGCTTGCATGTCACACAACACATTATTAATCTGTATGCGCAGAGACAGACTAACACCACCAATACAGAGCTCTGTTACCATTTTGTCTATTTCTTGATGTGTCCATTGGATCTCTTTATAGTTTTGAGTCATGAGCCTGAGCCTAATGGGTGTTATGGGGGGGAAATGACTATGTTCTGTTGCCTATCCAAACATCGGTTTCCAAACTAGATAAGCTGTTAATTTTCATATTTCAGTGCAATGTCAGCAGTTTTTAAGTTCATGTGAAATCATGGTATAATATTCTGTTTTCTGGAACAAAGAAACAACTCGCGTAGATTTTAAAAAAAAATGGAATTTAGCTTTTACAAGTTTCCTCAAAGGGATCAGTTTTCAGAACTGCATCCCATTTTCAACTCCAGCTTTATTTACTGGTTTGCTTCTCACCACTTTGAGAGATATTTTAACATCATAACAGCTGCACACAAGATGACGTTTTGGAATAAATTCAGTTCTTGGATTGATGTTTTGCCAGTGTAACAATTTAATCAAATTAAGTTTTATCTCAACTCATTTTTTCTTTACAATTGTTCACATTACATAAGAGAATAATTATAGAAAATTAGGTCTGTGATTAGCCGCTGACTGTCACCCTCCATGCTTTTCAAAATCAAGTCATCATTCCCTGGCTCATATTAATCACAGTGATGACACAGGCTTACATGACACCATATCTGCCTCTGATATGCTTTTTTGTCTACAGAAGAAGAGAATGCTATTCCACACATTCCTGAGCAAAGCCTCTATTCTCTCAGGATGACCTTCGAATTATCTCTCCATCAGAGCATTGCTGGGAGGGAGTGTACTGGTGGGACAAGGGAGGGGTGAGGGTAGGGGTGAGGGTTACATTCTCACACACACACATGCACACACTTAGATAACTGGTCTGGCTTGTTGGCAGGCTAAGAATCCCCACAGGACTGGCTCTATATAATTCTGCTAGAGCATATTCTATGAATGTAAGGAATGGAGTCATCTATGTTCTTATGTCCACATGTGATCTTCGGCTTTAGACCTTTGGATTCAGGAAGTGAAGTCATTTTGGATGGTTCCCACGACTGGGATGCTCTATGTTTAAGGCATAAGCCTTGGGTTTAAGATGTAATTTACATGTAGGTTTACCATGTAATGGGGAATTAATTTGGTTGTTTTTAAAGCAAACAAATCCTATTTAATGAGGTTTACAAGCAGTTTCATAACATGATCCAACATCGATTTTAAAATAGTTGACGGTGACTCCTGTGGATGACTATCTAAACTTTCATGTGAATCGCTCCAGGCTTCCCAGGAAGCTTGAGAACATGGCAGTGGTTGCCAAGGTTGTTTCCGCAGTAATCACCACTCGGTCCCAACCCACTAGAACAGAGCTCTGACAGCTACTGCATGTACTACTATAGTTCAGGTTCTGGTGGTTTCTGCGGCTCTTTTCACTCACGCACATGTTCAACTGGATAGGAAACAGTCCTGGCATCCCTGCTCCAGCCTCTCTACTTCAGGCTTCCACTTTCATACTCAAAATGTCAGCTTCACTTTATTAAGTCGTTTCAGCCCCATAGGATCCAAGAACAGCACTAAAATCTGTTGCTCGTCCACGATGCAGGCCAAGAAAGCCTTGAGCTTCGTTGCTGGAATATTGCCTCTTGTCACGATAATGGAGTAATTTTAGGAAGTCGGTCAAGGTTGGGAGACTGCTTTTGGTTTTCACTTGATCTGGAATTTGATTCTTATCCTAGCTTTTATCTGCCATTCTCCCCTTCTACAGAAGCATCTTAACCACAACATTACTTTCAGGTCAAAATTTGTCTCAAATTTGAGGACAAGATGATTATGGTTGTCTTATCTCCAAGAAAATGAGTGAATAAATGGACGCAGTATGATAATCTTAGATTACAATCTGGAACAGTGAAGACATTGACCTTGCAATTAATTATTGTTGCCATAGATAATCTTAAATTGTACTGTTTCAAAAAGAAATAAGGAGATGTATATTTGTCCAACTATTTGAAGATTGCACGAAACTATCTGTCAGGAAATTTGGTTTATTAGTAAAAGATAATCCATTATCAATCATACTCCTCAACAGATTAACATGAAAAAAAAAAGTTTTTTAAAAAAATTATATATATATATATATATATATATATATATATATATATATATATATATATATATATATAAGATAAAAAGGACGTTACAACTCTCCTGGAACAGCTGTTTTCTCTACAACAGAAGTTCTGGCTGGATGTGAGTTCTACATGTATGTTTTCACGGTGAAAGAATGTGTTGCATATGGATAGGTTGCAAAGGGACCCTTTGGGTGGAATTCTCAGCCTTGGCAGAGCTTTCCGGTCTCCAAATGCTCTTGTGTTTTTGTAGTTATTCTTTAAAATTGATGGAATATTTGTTTAATTTGATATAAAATTTGAAAGACGGACCTTAAACCTCTCATCATGACAGTATGCTGTATGTGTCTAACTGTCCAAACTTGAACAACAACAAAAAAATTCTATTAAAGAAAGTGTAAAAGGTATCAAATCCTCATTTCCTAATTGGAAAAGTTCACTGCTTTCTGTTTTCGTCTCAACGGGAAAGGTTTCAGTCAACATTCTTAACATGATGCCTTGTGATCTTGTTGTTTCGCGCCACAGCTGCAGCTTGAATTACTTCACACACCCAACGATAGTATGCCTTGAAAAAAGTGTTCTTACTGTTTAATGTTATTTTGGAGGTAACAGTAGTTGTGAATGCAATGGGAAAAGAGAACATATGCTGCACATGTCATTTGCTGTCTGCATGGATTACTCCAGTAGCTGGTCGGATGTACTCTTAGATGTTAGTGTCCAACTAAAGCCCTGTAGACTTTTCACATAACTCCCTCTTATTGCCTGTAAAGCCTGATAGCCAAACGCCACTGGGCTAATTGCAGAATGTGTGTCTATGTGCTCGTCTATGGCAGAGGTCACAGGGTGTTATAACCCAGCTAATCAACATCAACTACTCTCAAATTACCAACACATGCTGCCTAGTTAGCAAAGGTTGTGCACCGGAGTTGTGGAGGCTCACTGCTGGGCTTTCTTTGGAGCAAAAGTGTTTGGCTGAGGTGCATTCAAAAATCTTACATTTAATGAGGGTTACGACTTGTGGCTTATAAGTTCAGTCAGTCTTATATATTCACAACCATTTTTTGCTATGATGTAGTTTAAATTCTGAAAGATCTGCCGCAGCCGAGACTTTTCTGCACTGCTCATTAGAGTAGCAAAGCTATGAAGAGGCTGCAATTTAGAATTATGCAGCAATGGGACCTTTACTATCCTGTAACTATTATGCATTTGTCCAAACCAAGTAAAGCTAGCAGCTCTGATCACTCTGGGGTAGCTCGCTGCCAGGTGGCGGCTTCACTACCACCAGAAAATCTGAGTTGGAGGTGTCTCAGCTCTCAAGTTCCAAACAAAACTCAGAGAGGATTGTAACACACTTTACACCGCTGCTAATGTAAGAAGGCTTTAGCACAAACCTCAGTGTTGGTCGAACTTCTGAAAACCACAGAGTCCCCAGACTCCTACTCGACTGCTCCAGTAAGCAGCTCCTAATAGTTTCAGGAATGGTTTAGATCTAGACCGAAAATCTCTCTGTTCCTCCACAGGAGGCTGTAAATCTGCATAAAGCTGGCCCAGTTGGAGCCCGGGCAGCTCGCTAAGGTCCAGGTACTGTTGTGGCACATGAGATTAGCATAGCAGCTACCGCCGCCACAGACTTTAGCCTCTGTGTCCTCTCAGGAGGGTTTGATTCAGGACTAGTTCAGATTTAGGTGTTGGAACAGGCGGACATGCTGAACTTTGGCGATGCAGGCGATGTTGTGCTGTGCCGGCCCGGGGGGTGGAAGGTTGACGGAGTTGAAGCTTGCCTCAGCATCCAGCTGAAGCTGAGCTCATCACCCCGGTGTGACTCAGGCATGAGTGAAGGAACAGATGATGATGAGGAGGATGTGGATGTGGGTGTGTGTATATATGTGTGGGATTGGACAAGGGAGCGGTGTATTTACAGTCGTCATTAATATCACCGCCCCTGCGCTTTGCGGTCACATTGTTGGAGTTTAAAAATCATCATTCAGTTCAAGGGGAGCACAGTTTAGTGGCTCTGGTAATGACCTAAACCACTTTTAATGTTTTAAAATCTGTCCCCTCAAATTATTCTCATAACGACCGAACCAAACTTAAGGGGTTTTAAAGCTGTTGCTGCTTCCTCGATTGGTAGTTCATCTCCTGCCATAAATGAAGATCGCTTTAAGTGCCTGAAGTGATGTCTCAGACATTAAAACACAATTTTTTCTACCAAAGTTGAATCAACATTGGTGGCTTCACATGATGGATTGTAGTGTTTTTATTTCTCTGAGTGCTTCTTGCTGATTTGAAGTTGGCAGGCCTCGCTTGATGGGTGGTTCGCTTGCCAGGGAAATGCCACCAGCAATCACAGTTGATCAAGCTACACCCACACATTCCTGACAATCAGACTAGCATAGTGTTACACCAATACAAGAGTAGAAGAGTCAATGAACCGACCATCACTCAGCCATATTTACAGAAAATTACCCACAGTTAGCTACTGGTCCTACCAGACAGAAATGGAGTAGCAAAAACCCTTGGGGTTTTTTTGGGGTTTTTTTTTTCAATTTTGCTCATAAAGTTGAGGATTTTTTGAGCAACTGAAAAAGTTTCTGTTATTTAAAAGTCATACAAAAGCATAATTATATTTGTGCATGAGCATGACAGGGGGTGCCGTTCTGTTTTTGGTCCAAACCCCAGCGGGACAACTCCCTCAACAGGTGCAGCCTCTATTCTCGGCATACGCCGCTCCATCATGATCTGTCTTGCATGTTGCAGCACTGTACTTGTCCTGTCACTAGGTCATCAGTTATCTCCTTCCAATCTCCAAATTACAAGTCTGGGGCTGATTCACACACTCGCAACCCGGAATCGATACACCCCAACCTAGAAAGAGGAGCTGTACATCAGCCTTTAATTTGCCGTGAGAAAACCGATCTGTTTCATTGCCACGCTCGGATGGTACGAAGTGTCAAAAGCAATCAGCATCGGTGGAATCTAATAGCACTGATGAGCACATAGCCGTGCCACTTCATCTTCAGCCTGCAGACATGCCCTGGTGTGGATTTATGCAGATAACCACCTGCATAAACTTGCACTGAGTGCATAAAAACACATAGATATCCAATATATCCAAGATGCAGTGTGACGGCTCGTAAACAGTCTTTATTAATAGCCAACGCTTTCAGATGGATGCCGTTTCATTTGCATGGAGAGCAAGCAGGAGGTATTCTGGGTAGATTGCCTCTTGAAACACTAGGCATTCTGTTCATTTCAAAACGCAGACATATAATCCATCTCTACCGCCCAGCTATATGTTTATCCTGCATTAGGTCATTTGTGTCCCTACACCTTGGAGGTCAGCTCTTAGCTGCAAGGCTGAGGGTGAGAGGGGCTCTGTCTAAACGTTTGACACGTTTTTAAGTTGTTGCATGCAGAAAAACGGTATGAGGATGTCAGCTCAGGTTCTAACCATGTTGTTTATGTGATAGTCATGAGTGGTGCTGCTGGCATACCGCATGTGACACAGGATTTAATTATGAAAAGTCAGCCTTTTTTTTTATAGGCATGTTGTTTCCAACTTTGTGTGCACCTCTCTGCCTAATTTCATTCCTGTGTGTGTGTGTGTGTGTGTGTGTGTGTGTGTGTGTGTGTGTGTGTGTGTGTGTGTGTGTGTGTGTGTGTGTTTGTGTGGTTTACTCTTAAAGGTCTACATTCATTCAGTGAGGCCCGGTGGTGGCCTGCAGCTCGCCAAATGTACAACAGAGCGCCTGTTGTGTGATTGGTTTGAAGCTGCGTCAGCTGCTTTGCAAGAGATGTACCCAAAAAAAAAAAAAAAAAGTCAAAGAATCCAATTTCTGTATGTAACATTTAGTCCTCCCTGAGCTTGGATTCTGATTCCACTGAGTCAATCTTTGACGATTTTCAATGACGCGTTTAAAAACTGGACAAAGCCCTCGAACAGAATAGCAGCGCTTGTATTGAAGGGCTTTTTTTTCCCCCAGCCGTTAAGAGGCTTTAAAAACATGTAAAAACCTCTCTCGCCACTCATCTCTGCCACCCAGCCTCGGGAAAAAACTAGAAGCGCAGCATCGGATGAAATCTGCACGCCCACTACGCTATCGCTACCATGATCAATTAGATTAACATGGCGTCTCATTTAAAATGATTTGTGTTTGTTTTGAAGTCTAAAACATTCTGTGATATTTTAAAAAAGACTGCCCTAAAAATTGTCATCGATCTCTCCCTTTCATTAACTGCAAAAAAAAAAAAAAAAACCCGGTATGTTTTTTGAGGCAGAGACACCAGTTGTCACCATTTGCCATCTTGTCAACAAAAAAAACAAAAAACAAAACTGGAGGTAATCGGAATAAATTTATTTAGACGGAAAATCAAAGATGTGGTGGAAAGTGAGATATTTTTAATCAGGTTGTGTTTGCACTGACCCAACTTGGATTAAAGCACCGATGTGACAATCACTGTAACTGCTTTGAAGAGGCACAACATAATTGCTCTCTAATTTGTTGTAAGAAACTGGGACACTTAAAACGTCACACTAGGATGAACACTTTCATAAAATTCCCAATCTTTACGAGCGCAGAGTCAACCGAAAGTTGAGAGAGTGTCGACAGGATTATCCATCCAGATAGATTCAATTTGCAAAGTCTCAGCCGGGACATAAGTTTCGAGTAATGCGGGACGTTATTCATCATCAGTTTTGCTCTGCCTCACAAAACGTGGCATAGCTGTCTGTAAAATACATGCCGTCGTGTCAGTCTGCTGAAACTACATCTTCATTTTGGTCAGACTGGTACATAAAAGGATTGAAGACTGAGGCAAGGAAAAGTAAACAGAAGGGGGAGACTCATGGACAAAGGCAAGGGGGAAGTAAACAGAAGGAAAACTGAATGAGGTTGGACTGCTGTCTATTTTTAAGTACAAGAAAGGATGTGACCATGCAAAGAGAAAAAAGTCCTGTATACCATTTTATTGACTCAAAACAACAGAAGAAATCTTCCTCTGGCTGCAAACACTTAAAAAGTTCCCTATGCAAACTTATTTAAAGAATTTCTTTGAGTCAAGCGACATTTTTTTATTTATTTTTTCTGATACTGGTAGAGTCATCCAACTTCCTCATCTTTGTGTGACTTTGCAATGTGCATGAGGGAATTATCTGTCCCCTCTCGCAAAAAAAGAAAAAATTCAAAGCAGCATTCTGTGAGAAGGGACTGAATATGAAGAAAATCAACTGTGCGAAACACCGTTGCAGTGCACATCACATGTATATTTTCCACAAACTTATGCATTATTCAAAAAAAAAAAAAATGTTGCCTCAGCCTTTAATCAGATTTAGATCAGATGATTTCGATGCTCGCGAATCCGGTCGCCTCGTCGCGCGCGGTGCCTCTGAATTTACGGCTCCTCCAGTTTTCCGCGGTTGTTGCTGTTTTTTGCAGTTTTCCCACCCTCACCCCCCCCCCCCCATTCTTCTTCTCTCAGGTCCCCCTAGGATTGATTTGTATTATATCTTCCCCAAAAAATCCGCACCTCGCCTGCAATGGCATAACTCTTAATGATGGTTGGATTTGGGCTAAAGCTGCTGTCAGAACAGGATATGGTGTTAATGTGGTGAGCAGGCCCTGTCCCAGCACAAGAGAAGGAAAAGAGAGAGACGGCACGAGGAAAAGAGAAGGAGAGGGAGAGAGACAGAGAGAGAAGAGGAAAAGAGAAGAACTAAATGAACATTTAGAACAATGATCCAGACTCGACTCGGGTTTGATGTGGCAGGAGTATCGAAGATGGACGTTTTTGGGAATGTCAACACTTTCATATAAGCAGATTATTTTAAGACGGTGTGGCGTTACTTCTCCCTCCTCGTCACTCTTTCCTTCCTCTTTTTTTTTTTTTTTTTTTAAACTTTCTCTCTTTTTTTTTTTCTGAGCAAGCAAACTGGCCTGACGACTGTGCACAGCTGCGCCCACAGCTGTGCGCCGGTCCACAGCAGACCACGCTCTTTATCAGCCTGATTGGTCACATCTGGCTTCATTACTTCCACCTCAGGGCTGTCCAGCACGTAGATGGGATGTGGGAGGAACAGGGGAGGTGTGTGTGTGTGTGTGTGTGTGTGTGTGTGTGTGTGTGTGTGTGTGTGTGTGTGTGTGTGTGTGTGTGGTGGTGGAATGGGCTCCTGGGGGCCTAATACTGGATGTAAGGCTTTAGCTAAAAGCAACATGGCTCTATTTGTATTTGCTGGCTGCCCCCCCCCCCCACACACACACACACACACACACCCCGCCAGTGGGTGTTTTTGGCATGTGTGATTTTGAGGCCTTCCAGAACGCATGAAAATTATTCAACGCAACTATTTCTTTATAAACTTGGAGGTCTTTCCTTGGGAAATTTCCGATTACTGTATTAAATTTGCTAAGAAGTGAGAAGCTACAATGGTTGTTGGGACAAGTTTCTTCAAAGTAAGTTAACAAAAAAATATTCAGCTTGGTCACGGTTCCAAAGCTCGTGTTGTGTCTAACGGTTCCTGACCCAGTGAAGCAAACTAATTTAGCACGACTCCGAAATAAATTAGAGCTGGTAGAGAGAGAAAAATACTGTTAGAGTAACAGAAAAAGCAGACGACTCGCTTCGCGTTCGTGGGAAATAACTTCGCTTTGGCTTCTGAGATTCTGTCACAGGTTTCTCTCATCCTCCTTCACACAAAGCTTTCATCATTCCTGCAGCAGCCTAAACCATACCTTACACCCTCTGAGTCTTTTATTTTCCGTTTCATTTTTTTGTTTTGTTTTTTGTTTTTTGTACCACTTGTAGTCGAACTCGGCCCCCGCAGTGAAGTGCCAGCAGCTTGGGATACGGCGTGCTGCAAGTCGCTGTCATTCACGAAACTATACCTCGAAGCGAGTTGAGGGCAAACGAGATCGAGAATGTTGCACGCGGGCTCAATGGCGTGTTACATGGCGGCTGAGCGACAAGCGGCAGTTTAAGCCCTCCCTGTGCCGTATAGCCGGTGTTAATTCTCTGCACATGTCCCGAGCCGGAGCCCTCCGGGCTCCGCAGCTGCGGAGTTGAGATCCAGATGCAGATATAAGACTCTGAACTGAGCTGACCCCGATGTGGCACACAAAGATCCACAATCCAGGACTCGTGGCCAACTGGGATCTCTGTGAAAGCGTTGCTGGCAGGAAGCGGCGCCGATGACGAGCAACAGGGATCAAAACGCGTACATCAAACCACCGTAAATGATTGGGTGTCGAAGGATGATTGTTTTTGCTTTAAATCTCTTTTTTTTCTGTTAGGACATGATGTGCATCCCCACCCCCACCCCACCCACCTCAGAGGAACCAGTTTCCTGCCATGCCTCCATGCTGAAATCAGATCCCATCGTCGCTCAGGCCTTGTTGTTTTTGGCATGGGCCAAACACAGACACTCACACAGAACCGAGGCTCCCAACCATTTCCACCTCCCATCACTAACCCTCTCTTTTTTTTTTTTTTTCTACCCCTCGCTCTTTCTCTCTCTTTCCCTCCGCTCTTGTTTTTTGTACTTTTTTTTTTTTTTTTTTTAACAAGACGAGTCTTTCATCTAAAAAACAAATTTCACAGGATCGGAGTGTAAAAGTTCGCAGATAAAAAAAATTAGTGCAACGACACCAATCGAGAGAGTCGCTGTGAACGTTGCGATAAGGACAGATGCTCGACGCGTATTTTTCTCGCAGCCATTTCAGGGCTGTAATTTGAGCCCGACCCGTTCAGCCAGCACATATTTTAATGACATTTAAACATCTCCAGATGTAATTTGAAAAAAAAAAAAAAAAGTTAAAACAAATGCCTCAGGAGGCATTTTTAGATATTTTTCTCTCCCCCTCAAAAAGACCAAGGCAACGTGTTTTGGAGATAAGTTTTACCGTAAACTCACACTTTTTTTTCACACTTTTTTCTTTTTTTTTTTCTTTTTTTTGGGGGGGGGGGGTTTACTCATAAAAAAAAAAAAAAAAAACATGAACTCATCTTTATGGAGCTTTCCCTTCCCTACTGGTTTTCTACCTTTATCATCCCTTTCGGTTCGACAGGAATGCGAACGATACGACGTAAGCCAATCGTTTTCCAGCATGGCGCTGTGGCTTGTGGGTACGGAGTTATGAAGAGGGTTTCGAATGACAAGACGTGTGCGCTCTGGTCAGTCTGCTCATTGTCGTCTGCTGTTTTTACATGCCTTTGGCCATCGCGCCACTGCCGTGGCCTGGTGCAGTTTAACTGCAAACCCATGACTTAGTGCTGTCTGTTGAAAAGGTGCTCTGTTTCGGGGCCTAGCGGCGGTGGCGGCGGCGGCGGCGGCCGTGGCGTGGAGGAGCGCCGACTATGTGTGCTTTTCACGGATGGGTACACAAGGCTTGCATTCTGCCTGTCTGCTTGTGTTTGTGTGGTTGTGTGTGTGCGCAGATACTCAGTGTTTGGGGGGTGGGGGGGTGGGTGTTACAACAACAAACTGGGCTCATCAGTGACATTAAACAGTCCCATATTTCAGGCGGGGGGGGGGGCAAACAGAGCTGACTGTTTCCTCCACGTTCACACTTATTACAAGTCATCCGAGGCTCCTCTTTTCCCCCCGCAAGGACATTAAATCCAGAATCGAAGGCATTGATGGAAGTTTAGTTATCTCACGCCATTAACTCTCCATCTCCCTCTGTCTTCCCCCCCCACCCCCCTCTCTTACCTACAGCGGAGCTCAAATGAGGCCCATATGCCAGTCACGCAGGCATTTCGAGTTACTGAATCGAAAAATGGCCCTCATGCTTGGATTTCCATCTATGCGATGTTTTTCCACAGAGGTGCCGATGTGCCCCAGAGAGAGAGGGAGAGAGATGGGTGTACGGGGGGGGGGGGGGGTACAGAAAAAGAGGAAGCCCTCACTCACCCCACCCCACGCCCACTCACCCAGCTGATGGAGTTATCACACGATTACAGCTGTTTGCATGTGTTCCACGTAGACGTACCTTGTAATGTTGCCGACATACACCGGCCCCCTTTAAACCCGCCCTACCCCCCTTTTTCCAGTCACGTGTCCCGCCCCCCCCTGCTTATTACGCAAGGATACAGCTGAGCCTCCTCTTTTTTTTTTTTGTCTTTCTCCTCCTCTCTACATTTTTTTTCAGGTCTGTACTCTCTAATTTGATTCGGGGGCCCGGGTGGACGTTACATTCTGATCTTAGCGCATCACAATTCATGGTTGTCATAAAATTGTTGTTATTAACCTGGTTTTTCCTGCGGCTTTTAATTATAAAGGTGTGACACATAGAGTGAATAAAAAAAAAAAATCAAATTAAATTTAAAAAAAAGGGGAAGTGAAATTTAGTGAGTCAAGATGTGATTGTGGGGATGAGGTAGGTCTGTCACAAACACACACACACACACACACACACACACACACACACACACACATCAAAATTAAAAGCCTTTGCGATTTGCTTTCACGTTCAACTATGAGCTTCCTTCTGCAGCCACGGAGAAACAGCTGTGGAGACTCCACGCTGTCTGTTCTCCTCTGTTGTTGTCGAGAAGGTTTGCGGCTTGTCTCCCACTGGAGACCTCCCCCCTTCCACCCCCACCCTCACCCCTTCCTCCCACCCCCACACGGACAGGCATTAGAGGCTGGGAGAAAGAAAGAGAGAGAGAGAACAGCTCAGATAGCACAAGCCAAAATCACATCCAAATGTTTACACGAGAGGCGGCATCCCCTTTTCATCGTTCCCTTATCAATCCTGCATAATAAGATGCAATTATAGGGGAAAAAAAAAAAAAAAAACATGGCACATTGTGGACAAAAAAAAAAAAGACTTCAAGAAAGAGAAGTGAATAATGGCTTGTAAATAGATCCTCTCCAGCCCCGTATGCTTTGATGAAGGAAAAAGATGATGTCTACCTTTTTTTAACAAAAAAAAAAAAAAAAAACTGAACGAGCCCGTCCGCAATTATGTCGTGTTTTTGCTGATTTGAATGCTGGTCAGACTTTCCACATCAGAGGCTCTGATAAGACATCTCGCTATCATCATTACCTCCGCTTGAACCGTCATCTGCACACCGCAGAATCAGATGGAGAGTCGCTCGTCGTGATCCGCTGATGATTTTTCTTTTCTCTGAAACTTTTTGTGTGTGTGTGTGTGTGTGCGCCGTGAACACAAAGAAAAATTGGCAAGCCAACCACCTTCTGTTTATATATACAGTGGAAATTTAGTTGGTGGTCTAGAAGAGTTATAATGTATACAACAATATGTTAAGATTTGGATTTGTGTGTGGGATGTATGCTTGCAGTTTGAAACCACAGTTACTCACAATGAGACGTGAGAGTAAAACATCACTAATGTCCTTAAAACACAAATTAGAGATCGCCTTATAGAGTAAAATACTTTCACTTGACCTCCTCACCTGAAAAGAGATTCTTTTTTAGTCTCAACATTTTTACATGCATTAGGGCCAGTTCGATGCTGGGTGGCCGGCTCTATCTCCACTCCCCTCCCCCGTGAGAGGTTAGAAGGAATGATAATGCGGTCGGCGATGGCTTCCACAAGTTGCTTCGCTGACTGGCTGCGAAAGGCAAAGGGCCGAGGCGTCGCGTCTGCTCCGGCCTAAATTTAAACCTGTGGACAGACGAGTCTAGCCAGCGGCTAGGCTCATTCCATCCGTTGATTGTCCACGGCGTGGAAAGAGAGAGAGGGAGGCCGCCTCGGGCCTTTTAAGTCTGTCCTCCTACTCCTCTGGCTCCCTCATGTGCTCTCCCTCACGTCCCTCATCTGTTTCCTCCCTCTCTCCTCCTTTGAAATGATATTTTATAAGTTATATTCCGCAGCCTCCAGACTCCCCAGAAGTGGGCGAAAAACTGTATATATTGGAGTGCTTAAGAGCATTGTTGAGGTGATTTGTGTGATGCGTCCGTAGCGTTCACTTAGCATTTAATCCTCGCAAGACGGTCTTTTTGCTCTGAAAAAGGTTGGTGGTTTTAACCAGTTATCCGCAGCTTTTTTCCTGCAAATCCATCAGGATTCTTTCAGCACGGCACAATAGTGATTCAAAAACAGTTTGCGTTCCCTTTTATGAACACCTGGGAGGTTGTTTCCTGAGAAAAAAAAAGAAGAAACTCCTTAGGCACAGTAAAGGGATGCATTTTATGGTGTCAGCTGCAGCACAATCGGTTTGCTTAGAATTCCAGTGGTTGAAATATGAAACGGTGGGGGGAAAGTCGAACGAAATTACCAAAGAATGGACACAGGATGCATCAGAAGAAAGCACACTTGGTGTGTCGTATTAACATTTTGATCCTAACATTGCTCAGTCATGAGCGAATACTTGGCAGCTTGTCTGTATTTTGTATTTTGGACTGAATCTCCACACAAATGCAGACAATGTTGTACTTGTTTGAGGTGATGATGATAGTACTCTGTTATTCGTTTAAAAATGTTGGCTTAATCTCCCCGTCGGATGAGCTCATCCTTTCCTTATCTCTCGTCTGAATGCTTTGGCTCCTCAAATCATCTAATAGATGGGAGACTTTGGATAGTCTCGATGGAGGATTGGACAAAGTTCAAAAATGCATGCAAGAAGTTCACAGAACAGCACTTCAGATTTTTGCATTTATTTACTTCATTGCTGCACAGAAGGTGTATGAGTTTTCCCATGCTCTCAAAAGCAGCAGTTGGAGCAGTGTCACATGGTTTGTACCTCCTGGAGAGGAGAAGCATCACCAGGAGCTTGACGGACCTCACGCACCAGACAGCTGAGACGGACGAGATATGTTTTTGTTCTGGCCCTGTCCCACCTCCGTTACGCTGTCCTTCAATCCCTGCTTTCATCCATCTGTCTTTCCGTCCCGTCCTCTCTTTTTCTCTCTTCATTCTTCTCCTCCCTGTAATCACAGCCCTTTGAAGTGGTCCAAGGAGACGGATTAGAGTGGGGTCTTTTGACCTGGGGTGAACAAGGGATGAGTAATTAGACAGGGAATTAAGAGGAAGCCTCGCCCCTCTCTGTCTCATCCGTGAGACATATGTCTGTGCATTGAAATCATGTGTATAGATATATATTATTTCTTTGGTACAGCAATATAAGAGGTAGTAGCAGTGATGGTATTCGTGGAAATACTGGGAATGACCGCAGCAAGAGAAGTGAAGTAATGTCCTATCATTAATGTTAACAGTAGTATTAGCAATGACAGGCTAAATAGATGTTTACGCATGCTAACAGTTAACGAAATAATAACTGTAATTGAGGTAGCGGTGCCAGAGAGTACCACCAGCATTAACAGGGTTTTGCCACCAACTTTCCTCCCGCGGATCACCTTCACCGGCCCGTAGCGTCCGTGCTGTTGAAGGTATGCGTTAATTGTGTGAAAGAATTATACCCATCGGCCCAACCAGCTGAGACCAGGCACTGTTATTAATCAGAGGAGCGCCCACATGGCCAAATATGGACATCCAGTGAAGCCAAACCAACAGGCTGACGGGAAGTGACAGGAACACTCTGTTCAAGAAATACTCTGAACATTCTCCATCTCTGTTTTCTCTTTGTCTCTCTGCAGGTAAGACAGATTTCCTGTGCCTAAAAAGCCTTTGTGATCTGCCTTGTAAGTAAGCGTCACGTTTTCAGGTTCCCTCCTCCTTCTTGACATCCTTTGTGTGTGCGTTTGTAAATAGGTGTGTGTGTGTGTGTGTGTGTGTGTGTGTGTGTGTGTGTGTGTGTGTGTGTGTGTGTGTGTGTGTGTGTGTGTGTGTGTGTGTGTGTGTGTGTGTGTGTGTGTGTGTGTGTGTGTGCATGAATGAATGATATCCCCAGGGTAACTGTTGTTGTGACAGACTCTTGACTTGAGCTGCATTAGTAGATCGCGTGTAAATTGTATTGTGTGAGCTCTCACTCCTTAGCCTGTATCATGCTAATAACGCTGCACGTCACTCAAATCTGCCCACTGATTACAGGCACAAGCCGATCCTATCTCTCCTCCTTTTCCTATTGTGCAGACTCCACAAAGGGAGCCATTTACTGGTGGCAGTTTAGCACCAGGAGGAGAGTATTGGCTGTGTGATAATAGAGACTTAACCTGTATTGACTCAGTCATTTGCATAATCCTTAAACCAGTGCTAAAGCATAACTTCCAGTCTGAAGCCTGTGATTATTACAAGTTAATAGCACAGATGAGGGACTCTTACTAATCCTAATAAGGCAGTCAAGAGCCCACACCAAAAGATAGCATGGGAAACCTAAATCTTTTATATTGAGATTAAATGCAAAAACATTTCAATTGAAGAGTCAAAAAAATCTTTTTAGCATCCTTTTAGCTCTATTTACATTGCCCGTCAAAGGTGGGACTGGTGCACTTCTATTGTGCTTCACGTTTCTGTTGTTGCTCCACCTCTGGGGAGGCAGTGGAGGTAGCAACATCACCGAAAAGAATGTCCGTGGTAACATCTCGATTGGCAAGGCTTTGAGAAAGGACTGGGATGTGTGACGTTACGGTGGCATGTGTGCAACTCAAAAAACTGAAGATATAAATAGTTTAAAGCTAACTCAAATATATATATCATATAGTTCAGGAGATAGTTACTCTCCAAGACAAAGATGACAGCAATCGGCATATAGTAGGGAATAAATGGGATTGCTGTTGCTATAGGATTGCTCTTGCTATATTATTATGGCATTGCTTAGAAACTGCTACAAGACACATTTTATTCTCAACCCAAGCTACTTTTTGTCATATTCTAGAAATCTCCCGGAACAGTCTTTACCCAAATACCGTCTTTGTAACTTGGACACACTCTAGATCTGTCCAGACGGGACAGGAAGCTGTAGACAATTAAGCTATGCCGGGGGTGGGGGTTTTCTGCAGTGGTCTACCAGGACCACTCCATCAGAACACACTTTCACACATTACCCCATAAAAACCCGTAACTCTTGCTTACATAACCCACCTGCCTTAGCCAGACCTCACCACATCCTGGGTGCAGTGACGAGCAGAGGAGGGGTGGACGACAAGGTGTCGTAAAAGATAAACACTTTAACTCTAACATTGCAAGGAAGTTGTAGACATCCTTATCATTAACAATGAACAAAGCCAACAATGGAATGAAACGGTAGTAATATATCCCCACTGGACAGATGTCAAACTCAAGCCTTTCCCAAATTGGCGGACAGTTTTTGCACAGTAGCACGGTAGTTCCAGATGACATAGTGGTGTATCACAGTCGTAACGATAAATCCTGATGGTGCCGTTGACCTCGAGCAGAAACGGAAATTACTGCTTTACCATAACATGTCTTTCCTTTCAAAATCCAGTTCCAACTACAGGCAGTTGCTCTTTCGAGAGCATCTTAAGTGTTTAACATTTCACCGCTGATCTCACCACATTTCAAACTTGGGGACATTCCGTCAAGACCAAAGTCTATCCTTCTATTACCTGTGATGAGTTTGCATCATTGCTGGTTTGACCATTAGCTTTGCTTTCTTGAGAAGAAACGGCTGTGTCACCCAAAGACCATGCCAAGGGAGTATTTTGGTTCGTTGGTTAAATAGAACATTTGAACTCAGTTCTCTGGAGGGCCAGCCAACCCAACTGTTGGGATATAGAGGCAGAGCGTGTTGTGCAGTCTCACATTCAACCTCATTTCCCTTCCAAACCTTCCTCCACTTTTGCCAGACCACACATCCTTAAACGTTGATAGTTCTGCTGGCTTGCTCATATTCTCTTTTACACGAAACCGCACATTCACGACCTCAGATAGGGATCACATTCAGCCTGACTTGGCTGCTAACTACCCTCAATTGCATTTAAGGCTTACAACCAAGAAGAACTTGAGGTACCCCTCAGTATTTATAAACAGTTTTGATCGTATTTGCTCAGTGAAATAATATGAAATTAATATTTTTTTTGAAGGTCAACACAACCATGGCCGTTGAGGAGACCATATTCGTGCTGCGTATTCTAAACTTGTGCTGTTTATGAGTTGGTGTTGGCCGATCCGCCTTTAAAATACACAGTGGATTGGGTTGAGCAGGAGGTTACTAAGGGCTGCAGCAGTCGCCATTAAACATCATGTGGGCAGCTGGGAAAGGGCACAGCCTCGCCCTTTGAGGACTAATAAATCTAGGCCTTTTGTTTATTGCCCAAAATAGGCTTTGCTAAGACAGTCTTGGTGGAATCAGAGATCATGGCAATCCAGTACATTTTAATTTTTATCTTCAATCTTGGTTTTCAAAGACTTCCCTCTGGTTATGATGTACGAGTTTGTTTTCAGATGAGAGAGAAAGCTCCATATACCTCCTCACAGACCAGAATCAAAGTCAAACTCAGCTTTATTGTCAAGTGTGCCATATATACACAACATACATTCATTCATTCATTCATTGTCATGTACAGCCGCTGTATCTGCCGTAGCGGGTCACGGGGAGCTGGAGCCTATCCCAGCTGACATAGGGCATGAGACAGGGCACACTCCGGGCATGATGCCAGTGCACCACGGACACGACATACAGCACAGATGAAATTGCAGTCTTCTCTGACCCACGGTAAACAGGCAGTACAGCAGGCAGTACAACACAGGCAGTACAGCAGGCAGTACCACACAGACAGTACAACACAGGCAGTACAACACAGGCAGTACAACACAGGTAGTACGACACAGGACAACACAGGCAGGACAACACAGGCAGTACAACACAGGCAGTACAGCACACAGTACAGCACACAGTACAGCACGAAGTATTGGACGAAACACAAGGGATGGTAAACATCTCTATACACTCTTTAATCCCATGGGGAGAGTGACATGTGCATAGTCCCTGAGTTGATGGGGGGGAGAGAGATAGGTAGTCAGGTGCTGGGGGGAGGGCAGGACAGTGTGAGGGTAGAGTTCAAGGCTATGGCAGGGGGCAGAGCAGGGAGGGAATTGAGCCTCCTCACCGCCTGGTGAAAGAAACTGTCCTTGAGCCTGCTGGTTCTGGCCTGAAGACTCTGCAGTCTCCTACCTGATGGCAGCTGGCTGAAAAGGCTCTGAGAGGGGTGGGTGGGATCACTTGCAATGAGAGGGGTGGGTGGGATCACCCGCCTCACCTGCAAAGGCTTTGCGGGTGAGGCGGGTGTTGTAAATGTCTGTGGGGGAAGGGAGGGAGACACCAGTGATATTTTTAGCTGCTCTCATGATGCGCTACAGGATCTTACGGCAGGAAACGGTGCAGGCACTGTACCACACAGTGATGCAGTTGGTCAGGATGCTCTCGATGGTGCCTCTGTCGAAGATGAGCATGATGGGGGGTGGGGCTCTTGCTCTCCTCAGTTTGCATAGGAAGTAGAGGCACTGTTGGGCTTTTTTGGCTAGCGATGCGGTGTTGTGGTCCCAGGACAGGTCCTCGGAGATGTGCACACCCAGGAACTTGGTGCTGCTGACCCTTTCCACTGCAGTACCGTCGATAGTTAGTGGAGCATGCTGGCTGCGTGTTCTCCTGAAGTCCACAACAATCTCCTTCGTCTTCTCCACATTCAGATGGAGATTGTTGTCCTTGCACCACACAGCCAGGAGGCTCACCTGTAGGCTGTCTCATTGTTGTTGTTGATGAGACCCACCACAGTCGTGTCGTCTGCAAACTTGATGAAGAGGTTGGAGCTGGAAGTCGGTGTGCAGTCATTGGTTAGCAGAGTGAAGAGGAGGGGGCTCAGTACACAATCTAAAATGAAAGAAGCCAAAAGAGATTGGAATGACATTATTATTATTATTATTGTATTTGAGCAATCATGGAAAATTGGCTCCCTTGCAATCGGCTTAAGCAGGAGTGTGTTGGTAATACGCTGCAGGTTGAGGCTCAACACTGCTCACCGAAGAAG
This sequence comes from Antennarius maculatus, assembly GCA_013358685.1. Classification (NCBI taxonomy): domain Eukaryota; kingdom Metazoa; phylum Chordata; class Actinopteri; order Lophiiformes; family Antennariidae; genus Antennarius; species Antennarius maculatus. The sequence goes on along the minus strand of CM023609.1, from coordinate 23,151,315 downwards.
CCTGGAGGCCATGCTGGGAGAGCAATGCACCGTTATCAGACAAGAGCTGAGATGTGCGGGTGGTGATTAAAGGGGGTTGATGTGCCATGTGATTCAGAAAGAGGTGATAATGAGTGTTGTCTTAGCCGACCACATTTCACTCTTCACCAACACTTCCTTGTTATCAGTGCCATCTGCTGCCCTGTTTGTGCTTCATCTACATTACCACCAACTAAGTCTCTGGCAGGCCTCCCTTTCTCATCTGCGTCGTCTCTGCGAAGAAGCATTTGTTCTTCATCAAACTCTCTCCTTCTACCCATTGTATTCTTTATCAGTTATCCACCCTTTAGTCTGTCACTTTCCCTTCTAATCCCTTCAATCAGTCCAGAGAGAAGTGACATTGCAGTTGTGGGGGTATTCGCTGATTGGTTGACAACATTCAGAGGGGGGTCAGAGGAATGGAGATTTCAGCTCTGGCTCATGATGAGCAAGTAGGACAAGCTCATCATGGTGAATGATGGCAGCGCCTTGGCATCTGTGGATCTGGAGGGCATCAATTTGAAATGACAGCAAGTCATAACCGTCTGGCAACACGCTGACAGTTCTGGCTCAAAAAAGCCATTTTATCCCCTCAAAACAGCCAAATCCAGCTTCAAGAGTCAGTGAAGCATCTCTAGTTAAATCATTTTGGAGATGAATGTGGGGTCTCTGACGTTTATCTGGGAGATGATCGCTTGAAAATGAGCCAGGCTGTTGTAAATAAGAGTTCTTGGATCTAACAAGAGCTCCAACAAAGCAAGCTGTGTAGCTTGCCTTTAATTTAACCCCATTGGACTGCAGCTCAGCTGGAGGGAGTACTGTTCAATGGATACAAATCCTCTCTTAGTACATGGTGTAAACCACCCACCCCTTCCCACCCCCTCTCCAGAGGGTGCATTCCTCTTACCCATGGCGGGGATTGGTCAGAGAATCCTTCACCATGTTTAAAAGCCTTCAACTATACCAAGCTTTGGGTCGAATGGGGAATTACACACAGAGAACAGTGTGTTAGTATTTTCTTTTTGGGTTTGTGTCTGTCTTTGCCAAGACATAAGTAGTGACAAAGAACGAGGAACTACACTTTCCTCTGGTAATTCTAAGGTTAAGGCATTGTATTGACGAGATTTTGTGATTTTGTTAAGTTTCTGCTGCTCCATTAAGTCTTCGTATTTAATTTGAAGAGACATTCCAGCAATGAAGTCTTGAACTATAAGTTTGTAAGCGACATAGAAACAAAGAGTCATAACTAGTGAAGAAGAGATTCTTGAGATTTTGTCTTGGGTACAGACTGGATTCTACTCTTTCTTAATGCAACGAGATAGCATCTTTTCCTTAGACCCTTCCCACTGGGTAAACTCCCACATCTTTCAAGCCAGACTCAGTTTGATCTCTTCTCATAAGAGAAAAGACAAACTTTACCTTGTCTTTCTTTAAAAGTTGTCGACAGAATAAAAAATAAAAGTTACTTTAAAAAGTTGTAATCATTATATTTCAGTTGCTTGGGTTTTTTCATAAAATGAATATCTTAAAAGATTAAGAGTCTATTTAGGTTCAGGCTTTGAGATCCATAAGAAAATGAGTTTGTGTTACACGGAGAGTTTGCACAAGTATAAAAATACAATAGTTTGTCTGTGCGCTGTAAAGTATGTTTTCACATGTGTTTTCGGTGTGTTTGTGTGTGTGCTGCACAATCTATGGGCTGCTTGTTAGTACAATGTCAGACTTGTCCATCAGTAACATCCCTTGCAGCTCCACAGGTGATCCCAAAGCTGCAGCTGGGATGCATATTTCAACTCCCTCTCTCTGTTTACCTCCTCACCCTTCACTTCTCATCCAACTATCCCTTCTCCACCCCGCTTTTCTTAACCATTCCAAGTTAAACTTGATTATCAAGCATCTTTGGAATTCACAGACTCTCAGCACTTATTTTCGAAGTCCTTATTGAATGTGTGTAATGCGTTAAGAAGACGACTTTCCTCGTCACCTTTTAGCTGTTTGGCAAGGCTTTTGTTCCAATATGGATTTATTTCAATTAGTGGGTGCAAGGCCAAGAAGGCTTTACAGGGCTGACTGGCGTAAGGGTGAGGGGGGTGGGGGGTGGGGGGGGGCGGAGGGAACTCAAGGCCGGATGAGTCTAATCCAGATCCTCCTTATCAGCGCTGACCCTCTAGGAGGCCTCTTGGGGCTCCTTTTTTTTTGGAGGAGGGAATTTAATTTATTCTCCTTTCTGATCAGACTTCAAAGACAACGCAGGAGCGGCGGTCGTTCTTTCTTTCATTACCAGGGGCTTTGCGATAATCTGCAAGGGCGCACCCGAAGCCCCTTACCTCACTGGATCACACAAACATAGACCCTTCCCATCTTGTCCTTCTACCAGGAGGGATAAATGCTGTGTAATCTGGGCATAAAAGAGGCTTAATCTTCCACTGTCGGGTCGTGTGTTCCTGCACCATCGCCACCTGAAGCATGGATGAATTCCCCAGCTTGTTAATTTGCGAATCACAGCTGGGTTTAGAGTAAAGGCCCGGTGAGGAGATCACAGACTGAGTTGGAGTCGCTGAAATCTCTTGACCTCAGCATATAGCGACACATTTAGTAATGGATTAACGATAAAGACCTTAAAATAACCCAAATCCTTCCACTATTTGGTTGTGAGATCCGTTTAGTTAGCTTTCTAAGTTGTGTGTTGTTGGACAAGCAAAACGTCACCGTGTGCTCAGGCAATCATCATTTCGATAGATGAAACAGTCCATTGATTCGTAAAGTACTTTATCATTGCAGCGTAAACATAACAACAGTACGTCCCTGTGGTCTTTTTTTTTTTCTTCAGCTTTTGGCTGACAATGGACAGACTTTTATAACACTCAGGTTTCAGAGAAATGTTTGACAAAAGAACTCTTTTATCATTTAGACAGAAGTTGTAGCTTGTAAGTCAAAGTTAAAGAGTAACCCACAATCAAGGGCTATAGGAGCTCCGTCAAACAATGATAGCCCCCCCACCCCACCCCCCGAGTGGTATTCACTTGTTTTTCGCTTCAGATCAAGGTTTGTATGCTGGAAGAAAAAATGCCGACGCTAATTGGATAGCGTGGTGGGGTTTGTTAAGGGGGTGCCTTTGTTATGTGAACAATGGATATGAGCAGAAAAACATCAGCAAGAACGGCACAAGTGCAAAAGTCGGTGCACTTTTTAGGTGTTGCTGGCAATACGCAGCGCACAGTAACATCCTCATTTCCTTCAAGGGATGTTTTCTTTTTTTGATTTAGCTGGAGGAGTACGTGAGGATCTTTCAGCTATAAGCCCCCGTGGATTTTTCTTAAAGGCACATTGGGTCACAGGCGTACAGGAGCAGGATATAAAACTTGGATTTTTCTATTTTTTTTATTTTTTAGGTGAGTTCATCGTAACATTGAAATGAATTCTCACTAACTTAATTTTCAGCACTGTGGCTCTCACCAGTATTAGAGTTGATTTGCCAAGGGCCTCTGGAACAGAGACTGTAACAAGAAGTGTTTGGATTCAGAGTGCAGCGCTGGTGTGAACTGCACTCCCTGCCCTGGGCTTGTTCTCTGTATAATTCCCTCTCTTGGAATCTCTGATAGATAAAGATCGATGTAAGGGCTAGAATCATGCCCCCCCCCCCATCTTCCCACTTCCACCTCTTGCTCCAGTCCTCCTCATCATCATCATCATCATCCACTTCTTCGCCTTCCCTTTCTCTAAATCTCTACTCATCTTCTCATAACGAGCGGTAATTACGACAGCTCCTCAGTCCGTCCGCCCCCCCCCCCCCAGCCAGAAAGAGCTGTTTACATTGGGCCATTTGCCTCTGGCTGCTGTGGCCGACAACCCCCCCCACCACCATCACCAACCCACCCACCCATTGAGCCCAGCTGGAGCGACCACACAGTCACCAAAAAGCAACCTAGCGCAACCCAGAACCCGCCAGGCACCCACCCAGTCAGTTGCTCTCCGCCCCCAAAACCTTTAGCTTTACATCAGTCATGTTCGTCACACAACCATCTTTTTTTTCTCATCTGATTTCTAGTGGCGGCTCAGTTCAGTTCAGCTGAGGGGGGAAAACCATTCAATTCGTCAAAGGTTTAGTGTAAAGAGGCAACGGTTCTCAAATTCCCCGGTGGAACTGCCCAAAACCGAGGAGGTACGTTTGTTTACATGCAGGCAGCCAGAGAGCTCCGTTAGCAGCTATAGAGCCTGCACAGGATCCAACCGATGATGTATTGCATGGGGCGGAGCCAGGGCCCCCCACAATTCCCTGGCCCCTTTTCGACCCAGGTGCTTCCTGTCTGCCTGCTGGAAAAGTAAGAATGTGCCCATGACAACCCAGATCAACCATGAGCCTTGTGCCTCTCTTGCGCCTGCAGAATATCCTGTGGGTCCTGTAAGAGGACTTTAAACATCCAGCTGTTGCTTTTTTTTTTTTTTGTTCTCTGTGTTTCTGTACTGTCCCACCTCCTTTGCTCCCTGCTGTTCTCTCAGTCTCCTGCAATAAAAGAGATAAAGTTGTCAGCAACATCTGCCCAGAGTGGTAAATGTTAAGCATGAAACCTTTGTGTATCATACATCTCTCCTCAGGTGCCAAATTTCAGACTTTAAATTTTAATTTGGCCAGACAGTCTATTGTTCTGTTGGCTTTATTTCCTACATTGTTGGCCAAAAAAGGAACCCTGGAGTTGTGCTCCATTAATAATTCTGAGACATAAGATTATTTTGGCAGATGTTTTGGCAAATAAGAAGGGATTTGCGAGTTTTAATGCCATCTGTTCGGGTCCACAGCACATTTATATATGCTTTTAATATGGAGCTGGAGCCATTGTCTGTTTAAAGACCCTCAGTCAGCCTGCTGGAGGAAGGTGGAAGCTGTGTTTGGTACCTGAATGGAGGCTCAGTTCTGTGATTCTTGACTCCTGTCCAGTTGGATTCGCCCTAATCTGTTGAACTCTAGAGGCACAGAGCGACCCCTGGTGGTTGTGGTGTGCACCTACACCTTCAGAGCCATTCATCTCTTCCAAAGCAGCGATGTCAAAAATGATGAGTCCAAGTGAAAGGATAATGTCACCGGTGGTTGTTGTGAACATTTAGTGTGATGGCTCCGGACCACAGCTAAATTCATTCCCTTCATTTTACTGGCTGACTCATTCTCCCCCCCCCCCTCACCTGTCATGCTTGTGTTTTATGTCTGACACAAAAACATTTAGCCAACAGGCTCCTGATTTATGACTCCTCTCAAAGGTGTAATTTGAGGGTTTCTTGTGGAAGCGCCGGTGAAAAAGAACACAAAAAAAAAAACAAAGTGTCTGGAATCATCCGGAGACCCGACCAGCTGTGATCGTTTACGCCCAGTCTCCTCCTGACACCCCCAAAGTGTCAGGGTTTTCAACCTGTAACACATCTATCCGTCGTCCGCCCTCCCGCTTCCACAGTCATCAGATAAGTCCTTGTGAACGGCGGTAATAACAGAACGTCCCGACATGGAGTGGGGGGGGGGGGCATGGGAGTGCATTAGGCGCTCGTAAAAAAGAACTGATGGCTCCTGTTGGAAGACTGTTCCCCAGTTTCCAGGTATTTCGTTGGCCTCCACCCTGAGGATATCTCCCTGGCGATGAGTGCAGTTAAAGGTGGAGTTTATTCCTATGTACCACCGTCGGCCCTGTCTGACGCCCAGGAGTCTGTGTCGGCTGATAAGACCGAGACCAGGCTGGGAAGAGACGGAGACTCAGTCTTAGAGACGTTTGCTTTTGCTTCAGGGTGAAGTTCTGCATGAGAAACTTTATTCCTCCCCCCCATTTGTCAAGTTTTCCCAACTAAACGCATTAATGCTTTTCACTACCGGCTTTTTTAACTACTTTTTGTCGTTGACGACAGCATTTAATGACTCGTAAACACTAAGACGTTATTTGTAAAGGTTTAAAACGAACTTGGATATGAGCTGTTAAGCTGACATCCGTACCCACGATCCACCTATGCTATGCTGTGACCAGTGCTTCAAGGTCAGAAAGGTCACACCCACCCATGACCCTGGGAGTCATCCCACACCGCGGTTAAGAGCGTTGACCTGAGCGATGACTGGACAGTGTTGGTCCCTTTCCCATCCTCCTCGCTGTCACCCATCCGTGACGTTGCGTTCAGGGGCTCTGACCTCCGCCGTACCACAGACGTTCACCCGGTTCACCACAGCTCCAGTGTGTTATTTAATCTGTACGAGAGGGCTAGTAAATAATTAGCCTTTGCACCGGGGCAGACAAGTTGACCCACTTTCATGCCGGTATGCATACCGTAACTTTTCGCAGACCTATATACGTGAGGCTCTGCAGAAGACATTTGACATTTAAGACGTGAGAATTTCCACCTGAACGATTTAAAAGGGATTTGTGTTTTTTGGTCCTGTGCCGGGTCTAGATGTGCAAATATAGGAAGCGAAAAAAAGAGATGAACCTGCAGCCAGCTGTCGAAACAGAAGATAGTGAGGCGATGCCGGTGAGGAAGTGAAAGGGGATTTAGTGTGCAGGATCTGCTCTGCTCTGCAGAGATGGAAGTTTTCATTTCCTCAGGATGGCTCTGGCTGTTTGAACAGGTGGGCCATCTCCCCCCCTCCGCCACCCGAGGGCTGTTAAAGCTCCGGCCTCTCTCTCATGTCATCTCATCTCTGCTCTCTTGGGCGTCGCATTCTTCAGTCCACACTACACAGCTGAGCCCGGAGCAGGGAAGCAGCGCCGGCTCACATCTTGGCTTCTCAACTCAGACGAATGTTTTTCCAGTCGATGCTTTTTTCTGCTCTGACAGACTGGGCAAAGAGGCACGGAACCGCTTGTTAAAGAGGGGTGGGGGCGTGGGGGCATTTCGAACATGCTAATTACAGAGGAGGAGGAGGAAGAGCGGTGTGTTCTGGTACATGTTCTGTGTGTCCCACCCCCCACCCCACAGGCGTATCACCATCCAGACTGAGTCATGCTAGACTGGAGCCATGGCTCCAGCTCCCTAAGCTCCCTCTTTTTCCTCCTACCTCTCCCTCCCACCGCCGGCGCGACCAGCTGGGCTCCTGAAATATCCCGTCGCACTCACTCGCCTGTCGGAGAGGTGCTTGATGGGGAGACAGAAGTAGGGGGACGGAGGAGCGATGAAATCGAGTAGAGGTGGGAGGCAGGCGGTGCGAGGCCACACCGAGACTGATGGGCTGCTGTAGAATCTAGCAGGCAAACACCATGATGGCCCCCCCTCCCTCCTTGACCGCAGGACAGCCGTCTGGGGTTAAACTACTTGTTGAAGCCGTTTCCACAACTTCTCAGTCTGCTACAAGCCACACGTCGCCTCTCGCTGTCACTTTGTCGTGTCTTTTTCTTCACCTTCTACCCTCTCGCTTAGTTTTCCCCTTTTCCTGAGCGGACGTCTGTAAAAGTCTTCTGCACCCTCCTCGTTTCACGTTTTAGTGAAACGAGAGAAGAACAGGCACCTTTCAAGCGTTTTTAATCTCCGTTGCTGCTCAGCTTCCAACATTCACTTCACCAGACTCTTTGAACACCCACCAGTAGGTGGCGATATGACTCTTCAGAAACTCTCCCTCCCTGCTCCTTTTTTAAATAAGCAATCTCCCCTCTTTTGTCCTGATTTGATCCCACACCCCATGGGCAAAACAATATTTCATTATCTCATTTTTCTTTGTTTGGTTTCTTTCTTTTTTTTTTAGGGGTGGGATAGAAATTTAAAAAAAAAAAAGAGGATCTCAGACATTTTTTGAACTGGTTGATTTTTTTTTTTTTTTTTGGACTGCTTGTCTGTTTCTAATGAGCTCAAATGAATATGTATGTGAAAAGGGGATTGCATGCAACTCCCCCGAAGCTTTAACGGAGAGGATGGGAAAAGATTTGCCGTTCTTCAGATGGCTACAAAAGAGGAGACAGGCCGGCTGTGTTTGTGGAGAAATTGACAATTACTCGTATAAATACGAAGTGACTTCGCCAGACTTCGAAATGAATCATTTGGGAGTGGACTGCAACGGATTTTAGCTAGACCAGATGATTAACTATGTGGTAGTCTATGATCTGATTTGAAACCTGTTATCATTTGCTTCCTAAGATATAGATGTTCTAAGAAATACAAGAAGAAAGAGGACAGAAAAATGGTTTGAAAAGTGGGTTGTCCGTTATTCCTTTTTCACCTACCTTGACCTTGTCAACATGACTTCCAAGGTGAACATCTCCTCCTGTCCTCCTCACATGCTGTGACTTCTCTGCCAAAGGAGAGAAGATGCAGTACTCACATCTCTCCGAGGTCGTTTAGTCTGGATGTCTCTCTTCTCCGCAAGGGTTTCTCTTGTTCAGTACGTTTCCGCAAGGGCAAAGCTATTTGTTGTTTTCCCATTGATGCAGGAATGTGTGTGCCAGACAGCGTGTGTGTGTGTGTGTGTGTGTGTGTGTGTGTGTGTGTGTGTGTGTGTGTGTGTGTGTGTGTGTGTGTGTGTGTGTGTGTGTGTGTGTGTGCGTGTCACAGATTCCACAATACAAATCTCTCTGTACCGCATGTATTGGCAGAGGACGGCAGCTCGGGGCAGATTTGTGATGTAATCGGGAGTTAATCTCTGCCCTGTTGCTTGCTGATCAGCCCCTCAGGGCAGTCAATTCAGGCATGCATGCAAACTGTACTCGCCAATCACACACACACACACACACACACACAAGCGAATACAACCAGATATCTGCAGCTCTGGCATCCTCCAGCCCCTACAACTCCCATCTGAACCAATAATCTCAGTACTGAAGCGATCACACAAGAGGGAACAAAAGCCTCAGGAAGGAAATCGCATTCTCAGCCTGCCTCGGGTTGCACAACAGCTTTAGATGCTTGAACAGCCACCAAAAATGGGGGCTCAAGGCCCGAGTCCATTGATTAGGATGGGGATGGACAGTCTGCCCAAAGGAGATCTGTCTCCTGCCTCACTTTAGAAATAAAGACGTGAATATTATCTGAATGACGTGAGAGGACAGCATGACCTCAGAGAGCTCGAAGAGTTTTCACAGGTTTTAATTTAAAATTATCATTTTAATGGAGCATCTCACTCTTCCTTCCCTTTTTTGTATAATGGCTTATTTTCACAAGAGAAATCCATAACAATGGGACCATCTCCCAGAGATGAGCGACCCCGACCCGTTTGGGATGCAGGTTGCCGTGGCGACCACTGGAAACACGTTTCCTTGGCGACTCTGTTGCTGTCCTCTCAGATGATGCTGCCAGCCTGATGGTCTCTTGATCACATCCAGTTTCCCCCTCTGGAAATATATTTGGGAAGTTATAAATCCAATCGTTTGAGACAATTATTATTCAGATTTCAAAATTACTAGTCTCAAATAGTAATTTCAGTTTTTTCACCTCAAAGATATTAACTTCTGCAACTCAACAAGAGAGAAGAAGTTTTAAAAAAATCTTATTCTATTGAAGAATCATACTGGTAACCTCGTCCTGTGGACTTTGTCTTCGTTGACCATCCATGACCATTTACTCCAGCTGGCAGTAAAGTCTGCCAAGACTGGCAGAGAACACCCCCTTACCTCGACCGCTCAACTGCAAAAATCAATCTTTTTTTTTTTTTTTCCTTTGGCTGAGGAGCATTCGCTGGCTCAGAAATTGTCTGAGTGATGGTGTGTTAGCTGAGAGCAGTAGATAAGGAAGCAGTCGGCGGTGGATGGAGGAAAGAGTTGGATAGTGAGAAGCTCTGACAGAGACAGATGAGCTGAGAGACCCTGCAGCGTGAGCTTCAACGGAAAGGAAATCTGCTAGAACCGAGAGGAACATTTTCATACCGCAAATAGATATGATCTGAGCAATTGGACTGTAAAATTCTTTGGATTTTATAAATTTGCTGGACATCCCATTTCCAAAAGCAAAATGGACTTGGAATCAAGCTGCTGTGTCAAGAGCATTTGGAAAGCCAAGGCTGGTCTGACAGTTGATTTCATCAGTGTTACTGGAAGGTGTCTAGGTTGGAGCTTGGTTCTTTCTATAAGGTTCCATCTCCGGGGGGGTTAAACAGAAAGCAAGCGATCTTTGTTTGGAGCTTTGAAGACATTTCACCTCTCATGCTGTTGGGGAGTTCAATGCATTTAACCTCTTGTGAGGTCTTTTACACCACGAGATTCCTTCAAGGCCGGTTGCCTCCTCTGTACCTCCCAGGAATAAAATGTCACCATTGCCCAAAATGGTTAGAAATTATTAAAAATCTGTTCTTAAAGCTTTTCTAAAGGTCTAAAAGGGTTCATAGTTTTATCCAACTTACTGTTGTGTTGCAACTCCTCCGCCCTGTTATGTGAATTTTTCTCATACGTTGGGAATCACCTGCTGGTGCGCGATTGACCTGCGGTCTCAGACCTCTCACCTCACCCACATTTGAGTGCCCCCCCCCCTACCACCACCACCACCCAGTCCCCCCATGAAGCTGTATGTGTCACCGCTTGATTGACAGGTACAAAGTAACCGCTGTGTGCTGTGAGGTCCTGAGCTCGCCCCTGTCACTCAGCTGTCCTGGGACAATACCCAACTGTCTCACCCACTTGACCTGCTTTTTTGTCTCCTTATTGAATCACAGCACAATTTGGTTTTGTGAACGCCCAGAGTAATTGAAAACACGTGATTTAAAAAAAAAAAAAAAAAAAAAAAAAGGCAAGGATGAGCATCGCTGAATGTAACTCCATCCAACAGTCAAATGGAGAACCTGAAACAGGATATCAGCGTGAGATATCCCCTTCGTAGTAGTATGATTTTAGAGAAGGTGCTAAGCCTGCCTTGAAATTTAATTGGTTATTTTGTTGAATGTCTGTAATGGTGAATAATCCAAACTCAAAATTTCATTGAAAACCCAGTTAATGCCATGAAATTGATGGGTTTTGCCATTCAGCTCATAAAATATATTCAATTTGGCATAGGCAAGGAATCCTGCATCAGAAGCTGAAGTTTCATCTGTCATAGAAGTTGTTACTGTTTAAATCGCCCACGGCAACCAGATGATTCCTGCATTCCAAGCTTCCACTCTGGATGCTGTGCTGTTCCGCTGCATAGATCTCTCTATTACATGTATTCTCTTGATTAGAGATAAGGCGAGGTATCCCATTGATGGGGGCGAGGATATCTGTGGTCAATACTAGACACGTGTGTCATGAATTAAACCACGCAGCTGAAGATGAGGTCTAAGCATTGACATGAGCGTTCAGGAGAAAGAGCACCAAGGTGGGTAATTGTTTCTCTTGGCCTCATGAATGTGTGCTCTGTTCTCATTACTACCCTTGATTACCTTAATCCTCCATCTGAACCCAGACCTGTCACACGCACCAAGAGATCTGAGAAGTCAAAGGTCAAACCATCCCCCGGCTTGCTCCTAAAACCACCGTCTCCTCATTAAACTGCAGCTTTCTCTCTATCTCTCTCCCTATCGCTACTTTAATACTCCAGGAGGTGGTTAATGGACTTCTCAAGCGTCAACAGAGCATTGTTCTCTGGATGGTTAGAATTTGCGCGGCACTTCCTTTGCCAATGAAAATTACAGACTTGAGCTCCCTAAAAGCATGCTTTTATTTTTGTTGCACTTCCATTTGGTGGAGACGTTGCTGTTATTTTAATTGAACGTGTTTCCTTCTCACAATGCATATGTGGAAGTGGTGCATGAGAAATTATATTTAGAATAATGACACTCAGCGCATCAAAGGAGAAATCCCACCTGCATGAGAGATGAAATGTTTTCAACCAGCGCCCCTCATATTGAAATAACTGCGTTCTTTTTGCCGTGGCTGCTAAGTGTGTCACGGTGATCATCCACATTATGTCTTTCATTTTTCTTGAGAAAAAAAAAAGGCTGTATTATGATCCCCTGAGATATGTGGTAAAATATTTTTATGTAGTTTGAAAATAAACAGGAAAACACTGGCATAAACATCATTTCTCCAGCTGCCATTCATTTTTCAGTTTTATTCCACAACTCTCTGCATGGTTTGCATATTATTTTGATGCTTGCAGAATAACACATTAGCACACTAAATGTTTCTATTAGCACTCTGAAAACCACTCAGAGCAAATATTTTTTTATATCTATTGACATGTGTCATAAATAAGAGCGCCATTTGGGCTAATGGTATTAGCATTTCCTTTGTTAAAAGCCCCACTATTTTGGGTAATTGTTTGCAAAGTAGCAGAAAATGGGACCGTTGTACATGCTTGGATTCCCTGAGAGGTGCTAATTAAATTTATTTTGGGCAAACCTGATTTGTATTGTCATGAGCAGATGTGTCATGAAAAGCAGTTAAGTGGAGTTAATCAGTGAAATCCAATTCATTACAGATCATCGGTGATCCTGTGACATTTTTAGTGTTACACGGTTACACATTTGACATTTAAAATGATCATTTGACAAGGATTTCTCATTATAGAGTTTTTTAAAAAGGCCATTTCTTTTAAAAACAAGTAAAAGCATTACTGGAATTAAACAGATTTCTTTATTTTAAACCCAGCTGCAATTTATGCTTCAGGAAATGCAAACCTGCTCAATTTGAACTTCAACTGAAGGACTGTATGGATCAGATGAAGAATAAAGAGGAATGGCAGATAAACTCACCTCATCAGATCTATGAGACAATTTAGTTTACGTATCTAAAAAGCCTTCATCATCAGACCAGACTGTCATAGGTATCCTGCGGGGTTTCTTGGTTAATGATGACATCCAGCTCACAACTTTTCATTGCACACCTCTTAAAGTCCTGGATTAGTTAACCAAGTAGTCTTCACATTGAAGGCTTCCAGTATTTTGATTTTACCTTGTTAAATATACGAAGAAATAATACAAATTTTCAAAACTCCCTTAATGAAACCACCTGGACCATTTTCTCATCCCTGAGGTTAGACAAAGAGCTGAGACGTGCCTAAAAGCACTTGTGTCTTTCCTTTTGTACGTAGAGATGGTCTTGGCCACATGTTGAAGTGGTATCAATCAGACAAAGTGATGTTTGGTGTAACCTTGCAGCCACCAGAGTCTGACATGTCTGAAGAAGAGCAGACGCCTCGCTTTGAAATCCCAGACTGGTTCAGCAAAAAACAAGGGGGGAGGATATGAATCGGTTTCCACTGCCCATAAGACCTCTGAGGTCACTGCCTTGGCCTAAGTAATGGCCAGGGGGTAGCGTTCCAGAGAGATTTACTGACTGGTCAAGGCATGTAGTTAGTATTGCAGGCAATTTCATCCAATTCTAGCGGAGTGCTAAAGATGTGGATGTGTGTAGAAGTAATAATCCGCCTCCACGGTTGTGGGCTCGTTTATCACGGTTTGACTTGGCTGGTTAAACCCAGTTATCAGAGACTATTGGGAACATTTGAGTGATGTCAACCAACATGTCAGTCACTTACCTCTCGGTGACCTCAGCTCTCTTTCCGAGCTTTTCATTCAGAAGAGCAATATAATGTAATGAGATTTGAGGGTTGATTGTGGACCTTTGGCCATAAGTCACTCCTCAAACAGGTCGACATGTTCAGTCTTCCTACTGCAGGTTGTGAAAGAGGTTTACTGTAACACGCTGACATTGTCAAGGGGTCCACTTAGTCCTATATTTACTAAAGACCGGCAATCGTCAGCCATTCTCAGGAGGCGATAAAAAGTCGGCGGCTCTTTCCACAGTATGAGCACTGCCGTCAATTGCTGTTGTTGAAGTAAGGGTGTCTAGGGTGGCGTACGGGGAAGATTATCATTTAGGCATAACTGGAAACAGCTGGGAGAACTTGATGTACGCCGCACCAGAGGGTATTGTAGCAATCGGGATAACTGAGGATATCCCATATGAGGAATTTGTGCGGGGAAATTATCAAATTAATTAAGAAAGATGGCAGCACAGCAAACCACTAAAAGATTAGAGTGATATTATTCAGTTTTTGATATCTAAAATCTTCTAAATGTTAAAATAAAACTGAAATGCAATGTAGAATCCAGTCAGGGACAAAGCTCAACCACTGGAAACAGTCAGGTAAATGCAAGCTTAAAGAAATGTGGGTTTCGACAGCCTTTATATACCAAAGTACAAAATTGTCATTATATTTGATACGGGATTGCATGAAAATAGCTATTTGTTCCAGTTTGACTGGTTGAATTGTCAGGACAGAGATGAACTAAAAGACATGTCTTGAAGCAAGGTTTGTTTGGTAGAGTATCACAGCCAGGACTTAAAGACCACAACCCTGGCTGTGTTCAAATTGAATCTCTTGCAGTTGAGGGAAACAATCAATCTTGCCCGTTATGTTTCAAATTTGCCGTAAGGATGCTTGTTTTTGTCCCTCATGATTATGTTCGGTTTCCCTGCTCCTTGGGTTAACAATTTCGACTTACCTTTGACTACTGGAGCAGAACTGGTCTCCGCTTCCTCCTTATCCTGTTAGTTTAGCTGTCTGGCTGGATAGGTATCTCTCCTGGCTTTTCACAGCTTGTGTTTTTCTTGATCGAAGCAGTTTCATTAAATGGATGGATGGATTTTCAAACGATTTGAGGGACCCCCTGGCATCAAGCAGGTTTTTTATTAGCAGGTCTTACCTACCAATCTACTCTTGACTATGTGCTCCAGTTGGTTTCCTGATGAGGTACAGTAGATGTGCATTTTACGTAGCTGTCATTAAAACAGCACATGCACAAGCGTCAGGAACTAAAGGAGGAGGAGCCTAGAATCAACCTAGGCTCCTCCTCCTAGGAGAGTTGTTGGAGACTTCAACCTCATAATCGGTTGAAGTCTCAATGTTTTCACGCTGTAAACCTATCTTGTAAGACTGCCTTTGCCTCCATACTGTCTCAACCCAGTTCCATTTCACTATGTCAGCTCCTGCATCTTCCATGTTGTATCACCAGTCTGAGCACCTCCTCTTCCTCACTCTGCACCCAAAGTAGCTGGAGGCTTTCTGTTGGTGACTTTAGCTGCCAGCATGCTGGAGCAGCCACAAGTGATGAAGGCTTAGGGAATTAGTTGGTGACAGGAGCTCGGCGTTGACTCCAGAGTTGGCAGAGCTTTTCACAGAGTCTCGAAGTGGAGTCACATCATCGAGCCCTGCTTTCACTGCAGGAGGGGGGATGAAATAGGAACTCCTTTTAATATCCTGACTAATAACTGTGTTGACAAGTGTCACGGTTTACCTACAGCAATGCCGTGGCATTTGGCTGATTTGCGGTAAAGAGTATTTTATTATTTATTATCTCAACATCAAACTGGAGTGGAGATGTTTTGTGAGGTGAGGTAATGTTCTAAGTGCAAGTCTACGGGTGATACTTGATAATGGGTCGGTCACTCAGGGATCAAGCCACGAAAATGAGTGCAGTTATTGTGTCACAGCCAAGAATAATTCATTTCACACTTAAACTTTTGAATGCTGTTTGCTTTTCCATGAAAAGAAAACAGGCACAGAGGTGCTACGTACAAAAACGATTACTACCTTTTTTGTTTCATAGTGTTGCACCACAACAGACAGCAGAAGGTGTTTTTATTTCCAGGCCTCAAAATTTCAAGATGATTTTATTCACCCCCAGAGCAAAATTCTGTGCACGTGAGGAAGCTTGATGAGGTGGAACTGCTTAAAGCAAAATTGCAAAAATATCCAGTGTCTTACATCAAGGTATTTGTATGAATAGAGCATCATCGTAGCATTTTAGCCTGACATTCTTGTTAACCTCCTCTCATAACTCATATATAATCACACTAAAGTGAGAGTAATGGCATTATTAGTTGTTTGAGTCTCAAATTAAACTGTTTCAGTGGCTTTCGTTCCTGTTGGCCGGGCTCCCTGTTGGCACGGAATCGGGCCTGAAGAGTAAATAGGAGTACAAAGCTGACAGCTGTCTGATAAATTATGCACAGCCCAGTGTTTCAAAGGCGGATGCTCACAAACACACACCGAAGGAGGAACTGGAGACTCATTTAACTCCTCCGCCCGTTCACTCCTCTTTGGGTTCTGCCTTTGCGTCTCGTGTCTATCGTCTTTACGCCTTTTTTCTCATTCCTTGTGTTAAATCGTACCCATAAAGCAGTTCCTTGTTTTGATCAGGCTGCCTTCTCTTTGCTCATCCTTTGCAGATGTGAGAACGCATAATGAAGATTTAAAGTGGTCTGAGCTACACCCAAAATTAACACTGTGGAGGCCTTTTATTCCCTTTCTCTGATGGGATGAAACTGTTGTTGGCTGCTGGTGAAAATGCTTGAGAAGAAAGTAGTTAGGGGAGAAGGGCTCTTCACATTCATCATTGTTACCCCTTTTAAATAAGTTGTGACAGATGGCCTTTGTAGTTAGAATCACTAATGCTTTATAAGGCTCCTGCGCTTTATATATATATATATATATATATATATATATATATATATATATATATATATATATATATTTCTTGTAAGCCATTTGTCAAAGCCTCTGGGTATTACTGGTTTTATCTGACTCCTGCAGGACACTTCTCCAGTTTTTGCTCAATAATGAAACAAGTTCTACATAGATTTAGTAAATGCATTAGAGGAACATTAAGGGACATGCCAACTGCAGATTTTTTGAAAAATCAAAGCAGCGGCAGTCAAGGATAGCTAAATGTATTTTAACAGTGAATTTGGCTCCAAAAACCCATACCCCATGTTACCCCATGGGCGTACCCCATGTTTCCAATAGTGCAGATAATCTTCATTTATTAAATGAATGAGGGGCCCTTCAATCAGACGGTCCATCAGATTGTTGACCACAAATGTTTCCCATGTCTGAAATGATTCCGTGGATGTAAGTTCTACCTGATGGCCATATATAAAAGTATCCAGAATTTATGACAATAAAGTGCAAACGCAACTTGATCCCAGAGTGTAGTATGTACAAAACTGTTCATGATAGTTTACCTACATGCGCCCAAGACTGGGAAGAAAGTCGTAATTTTTCGTTTGACCTCAAGTTAAATGATGTGAAGTAATATTAACCCAGCCTGAGACTTGCTCCTCATGGATTTACAATATGAAGGCAGTGAAGTTTCCCCGTCACCCTATCGTTCCTCATCTTCCATCCCTCCTCCCGTCTTCCTGCTGTCTGGACGGCGCATTAGAGTCAGGTGAGGCAAACTGGACATAGTTCTTTTTCCTTATGTTATCGCCATCAGCCATCGGTGTCCCGTTACTTCACATTTCCACATTGTCACCTCACACCCCGCTAAGGCTAGCTTTTTTTTTTTTTCTTTTTTTTTTTCACTGTCAGTCCATCTCTCTGAGCGCTGACATCTGGCTTCTGGTGATTTTAAAGATTAATGGCATTTCCTCCACAGCTCAGGTTGAAATGGTAACGTATATTTATGTTAATTGAAGATATAATGATGTGGACAGGAGACGACGAGGATCACTTTAATGTGCTTCGTCTCAGACTCTAAATCTGCAGAAAATCCATTAAAGGAATAGTTTTCATAATTGCTTTTTTGGTGAAAACTGCAATGAAACACAAAAATTCTCTATTTTATTTCCTTTTAGGATCAACCAAAAAGTCCCCTTGTGTCAGCAGAATCACTCTAACCACTTCCTTATTTTATGCTAAAGCTAAGATAACTGGATCCTTGCTTCAGGTTCATATTGATTCCACGTTTCTTTAGCAGTCATTTATTGGTTATAGATTTCCAACAGAAGCTGGAGATTCATAAACGTGATGATTGGCAGCTTTAATGTAAGAACTGTTTGACATAATTAGTAGTCTGAAGTTTTCTTTTTTTTTTCAGTTCAGGAACTTGTATCCCAGCTCATAATTGTAAGATTTGTAATGCAAGGAAGATGCATTACAGTAATAAACCACACAAGGGGGGTGTATTCTGCACCTGATCCCACTGTTCCTCAGTTAAAGTCACGATTTTTTAAAACGAGTCCAAGTGGGACCCAGAAATAAACCTTGCTCGGCATGAAAACCAACAACCCAACCGAGCGTAGATCAAACGCGAAGGACGCAAGCGCCGTATCGCTAATTGGGGGGAGATGTGGTGACCTCTAGCCCTCATGTTGGTGTTTGTCATAGCAAACCATATGAAGCGATTATCATTAGGTCTGACTCCTGCTGAGACGGGAACCTGCGACAATGTGCTTAGGTGTGTGTATCCACAACGCACCTTAGGAATGGAAACCAAAGGTTTTCTCTCACAAGACATTTCAGCAAAGATGAGACCAATCCTGCGACAGACATTCATCCTCCTCTTGTGGTTTAATAGCTCCCCTCTGCTTCGTTTTTCTTTCATCGGTGCACCGACGTCGTAGCATTTAGCTCCACAATCCTGTTTACATCACGGCTCTGTCTCTGTTTTGGTTTTGTGAATGGGATAATCTCAGTGTGAAAGAAAGATTAGTTGGGCAAGAGCACCAGCAAAAACTCTCTCCTGATCCCCGCTCCGGGCACAATGGAACACCTAATGTGAGCGTAGGATTATTTTTCATGCTACTCTGAATGTAACTTTGAGCCGAGCGCCCAGACAAGCAAAGCCTGCAGTAATCATGAGCGGTTGTTAGGTTCACTCTGATATCAGCCCAAGGCAACTTCCTGTCACGTCACTCCTTCCAAATTAAGGATCCGATTTTACGATCTATATTTTTTTTTTTTTTTGAATTCTTCTTTCTGAAAGGTAACATTGTGGGAAAATGATGAGAATTTATCTGGAGTTCTTGGAGAAAAAAAAAAATACAAGCACAGAGATTAGATGGGAAATTTCTCAGGCAAAGTCCAATCCTATCAAGGTTTTTATTTAAATTACAAATTAGTGAAGCTAAGTAGAAATGGAAATTCTAATAAAAAAGCAGAAACGGCTTTGCTTCAGGTGAGTGTTTTTTGCTGATTTGTAAATTGTGGTAGTGCTTTTTTTAAAAATAAAGCATGACTTATGAGTTTCAAAAAACCTTTCAGAAAGTCTTCACACACTCTCACGAAAATTTAAAATGAGTTGCAACTTGAAAAACGGGCAACATTAATGGAGCTGCTTTCACTTTGCTTGTTTTTCCTAGTGGAGTTTTATCCCTCCTTCGGGCTTCACGTTTTGTTTTCTGTGGCATTTGAACAACTTTACATAAAATTTGCTTGACTTTTGGAAATCTTCGAGCCTCATTAATTATGTGGCTGTCTCAGGAAAAGCGCTGGACCTGTGGAAGTGCTGATAGATAGGGATCAGTGGACACGTCTGGCAAGAGGAAATACCGCTAACACCAGCAGTCAGGGGTTTCTCCCACAGGACTACCCTCCCCAATCCTGCCCTGAAATCTATCCAGCTATGTGCCTTTATGCAACATGGACTTAATTGAAACAATCCTTTCTATTTCACGGTGAAAGTGGGGTCAAATTATAAGGGGCGCGAGCGAAGACATCACTGAGTCAAATTCAGATCTGTACCTTACGCATAAATGTTTACCAGTATCATTTGTTTTTCCTGCCTTTTACTTGGGAAAGAAAAGCGTGAGGAGAGAACCTTAAAGTCTGGGTAATCTAGTTACATTTCAGGCTAAAATAAAAATCTGGCACCAATGAACTTTTTTGGAGAGGACGAGAGAAATGTCTCGGTCTTGTCACGAAAGAAAAAGCCCATCCAAAAGATTCATCTGATGATATTTAATTAAGACTTCATCTTGTACGTCAGACTTTGTTGGCCTTTCTGATGAGTAAACGGCAAGTGGCTGCTTAATAAACATAAGGAGAAAGAAGGGGAGGGGGAGTGCCGGCCTTTCGTAAAGCTCGGCAGCAAGCTGAGAGAGAGAGACGGAGACAGAGAGAGAGAGGGAGGGAGGAGGTTGTGCCGAGAGATAGATCCACGAGCTGGAGGGGTGTTACTCCTGTCATTGGGTGGCTGTGGAAAAAAAAAAAAGACACTGAGCAGACGGAGGGAGTCATTTGAGAGTGAGAGAGGGGAAGATATCCTGCTGCTGCTCCTCCTGTCAGAGTGACCGGAGGGAGATCCTGGATGGTGACACCTCCTCCACCATGGGATGTAGCCTCTGTACCCTGCAGAAGCCGGAGGAACATTATAAACTACTCTACGAAGTCTGCCAGGTACTGTGGTCAAGCCAAGAGTTTTTGAGAATCTTCTCTGGGTTTCTTCCTGTACTTTTGTGCTTTTTTTGGGTTTGTTTTTTTTTGTTTTTTTTTGGTATTCATAGAGTCTTCTGACTCCTTGCTCGTGTCAGCGACTCCAGTGGGAAGTAGAATGGAGTGGAGCTTTCCGCCGCTGCTGCCGGCTGGAAGCTCCTGCAGCTGAGCAGCCTGAACTCCCGGTCGCGAGGGGTCAGCGGGAGGTGGCGCGCTCTTCTTAAAAGGAGGGGGGTGATGAAGAGGTGACAGCTATCTCAATGTGTCTGCTAGTGTGTGTGTGTGTGTGTGTGTGCGCCAATCGCTGCCCAACTCTTTATTGTTGACTGAATGCTGACTCGGAGCTTTTGGCCCCTCGGCCCCCCGTTTGACTTTCACTAAAGTTTATATTTAACACGCCGGTGTTTGTTTTGCACATTTTCTTTCCAGCAAAGAAAACAGAGCAGGCGTGTTGTAGGTGCAACATTAACACGCGGGGAGAAAACTTTCCTGACACCAATAACGGAACAGGTTTTATCACTTTTTTTTTTTTACTTTTTTTTTTTTTTGGTGACTTTTAAAAAGCGTTTGCGGTCGACCAACACTTGGAGCTAAAGAGTATTTGATTAGTTGAAGAACTGCAAATTACCTTGTCTGACTTATGACTGCTTTGTTTTGCATGATTGCAAACTTGAAATCTTCACAGTTTGGACTGTTGGTGAATTGCATTTTTAGTATTTTATCATTAAAAAAAAAAAAAAAAAAAAAGAATTGATGTTAGATTTATTTGGGAAAGACTGCATTGATTTTTGAATGTTAAAAATGATCAACTATAGCCAGCTTCCCCAGTAAGCTTCCCTCAGATGACCTCATGAAATCCGCTTCTTCCAGTATTTCTCACAAACTATTGATTTCTGACTGCAGCAGTAAAGTGAATATTTCATATTGCTGTTTGAATATTTCCCCTGTAGAACCTGCTGACGTTACTCTATTTGCTCTGTGATTCCATCGTGGTGGAACCTGTGTTGATATTCTCTATTTTTTTGCCGTCTTTGCTACATTTTCAACTTTTGATCGAGGCAATACAATTTAAAATGCTGGTTTGTTCATGTGAGGTTCTCTAATTCCAATAGCCTGTCCAGTCCAAGACGTCTGACAGCAGATGTAAATATGTCACGCTTCTTTGAGGCTCAGATCTTTTTTTTTTTTTCTCTCTCTCTCCATCTTTTTATCCATAATGGACCCCAGCCAAGTGTTATCCTCCTATCACACCAAATTACATCTCCATTTACTACACAGGGGTGCCGGGTGGCCAGTGGCTAGCTTCAGTGAATATAATGATCAAACTCTCTGGGGATCTCGCTCATTATTTTTCTTCTTTTTTTTTTTTTTTTTTTAAGTAACCCTTCCCATCAGAGGAAGATAGACAAATAGCTTGGCTTTGATCAGATCTGTTCATGGAGGAGAGAATAAAGAAGCTGTGGGTGTGTGCAAGGAGTAGGTTGGTGTTATGTTGCGGCTTAATAAATGGATCATTGGTTCTAATGTTGGGGTCAGAAAACCCTCAACTCCTCCGCTTCCAGCCGACCACCATTAACGTCTAAAACCTGCTGTGTGGACGAGCGCTGTCTTTTCTTTTATTCTGCTTTCCTTTCGGTCACGGAGTCATCCTGCCTGTCAATTATCCCGGATTGGCAGGACGTTAGCCTTCTGCTGTTAGCCTGGTAGCAGTCTCCAACCAATCAGCTGTCCCTTTGTGACACCAGAGACATCAGATGTGGTGTCCTGGGAACAAACACTCAGATTCAGAAGGTTCATCATAGTGATGTTCATGGAAGACCTTTCCTATTCTGTCAAAGTCTTGGCCAGATCACTTCCTTTGACAACTTTGAGAAAGCTTTTATTTAAAAGTTGCAAACGGCTCAGAGGTACATCCCTCTGACACACTTTACATGTGTAATGATTACATACATCGCAGCAGAAGGTGGATTCGTAACCTACAGAGACTTCACGTTGGTTAATGATGGCTGAGTTCAGGTTGTTGTGCTCTGATTACAGCCTGACCTTTTCTATTTTCCTATGATTTTACATTGAAGCAAACGGTCTCAGCTGTGATGGCAAAATGCAACTTTTAAATTCATCTCAACCTAGTGGTGAAGGATCATGTTGATGATCAAGTTAAGTTGTCTGTTTGAGGACTTTTACAACTGATTCCGACCAAAACTGCTCATTAGCTCATTGTGAAGTATTTCTTCTGGCTGTGGTCGCCTCAGCTCCATTAAACCCACTCGGTGGAGTAGGTGGAGGTGAAGGTTGGCCATCTGAGCGTCTTTTCTCTTGAGGGACTTTTAGAGGTCTTTTTTTTTTTTTTTTTCCTCCTTGTTGTTAATGCAGGCAGATCCTCTCGATAAGCGTCGATGGCACGACGCCCATTCTGCTCTGAAGACTTAATAATCCATGAAAACTTTCAAGTTTTTCCAGTTCATTTAACACCTTAGCATCAATTCCTATGCTGGAAGGATTAAATATATGGGTTTACACTGTCTGAGAAAATTCCACAAGACGCACATCATTTATCTTTTTCATTTTTTTTTAATACAAAAAGGCATTGCATCGAAACAGAGGCTTAGACATACTCACTTTCTGCAGTAAAGAACTAATATCTTGAAGCATACCTTGTTTTCTGGGAGGAATTGCTCTTATGCAAATGTTTCTTTGCATAATAAAGCCAGACTGTAGGTCAAACATTAAGGTCTATTAGATCTTAACAAAAAAAAAAGCCTTTTGAGACGAGCATTTTCGCTTCTCCTCGTGATCATTAAAGGCTTGAGCTCAGTCCAACCTTTTAAACTTGACCCTCCTGTCGGCGGCGGCGAAACCCTTTCGACCTTTCTTCAAAGCTAAAGGTAAGCGCCATGTGGAGTCGTAAGCTCAGCTGCTTTTGTCAAGGACTCCAAGGTGAAGGCCTTGGAAACTCTGTTTGACAGTCCAGCAGCTTCTAAATCTCAGCAAAAACACCAAGTAATGGCTGTGGCGCCATGCTGCGGCTCTTACAAAACCCACATCTTAATTAGAGCTTTAGCACAAGCCGACTATTGAGGTTCTGATCCTCTCTGAACCGATCCGGACTATTGTTTGTCCGTTAAGTCTTTCGCTTTTAGTAGGTCTCTTTTTATCTGTCTCCCTCTGTCATTTTTTTTCCTCCCTCTGCTCCCTGCGGAGGAAAAGCGCTTTAAAACAAAAAAAAAAAAAAAAATGGATTGATCTGCCGAGCAATTGAAGTTTACAAATGAGCCCGCTGGAGTTCCACCGCCTAATTAGCCGTATTTCTGATTGAAAGCTGCGAAAGCCCAAGAAGCCAAGTTGTCGTAGCGCCAGATGGTCTCAGTATGACATCTTCCGGACCAGACAGAGAGAAAAATGAGATGGAAATGTTTCGCACAAGACAGTCCCTCATCTCTTCTATCCTCAGCCCACCCCTGTCAACTGTCAGAGGACACCCCCCCACCCCCCACCCCCAAAACCCATCATCAAAGCAGCCCGCCAGCAAAGTGGAACCTAGCGAAGATGGCCCGTTCAACCCCGGCTCCCATTCCTGTAATGAGGCCTGACATGAGCGGCGTACGGAGACAAAGCAGGGATCACCAGCTAAGCCAGCGCAGCCGCCGGAGCCTGACACTGTGTGTTTTTAATAACGGCTAAGATCAGGCCTGGTGCGCCGTCACATCTGTTAAACACTGGAGCAGGTGGCGGGGCGACCACGGGGGAACGCGAGCAGGAGCCCCGTGTACTTAACCGTCAGTCCAAAGAAAACAGCAAAGAGGACTCGACGCTCAAGCAGAGATACAACATTATCCACAAAGCACGACAGAAGTGAGGCAGCTTTCAGTGAGTTCTCGCAAAACCAAAACCATAAGCCAGCTCGTGGGAGCTTATCGAAATGTAACGTATGAATATATTAGCTTTCCATGAGGCAGCTTTGGCACATGAGAGGAGTCTGCTGATTAAACTGTGATGATGTTTGTTTTAGATTCGTTCATTATCCATCGGCAAACAATGCAGGTGGATCCGGTCATCCCTTGGTGTGTGTGTGTGTGTGTGTGTGTGTGTGTGTGTGTGTGTGTGTTTATCCAGGGCATGATCCAAAAAGCTGTGGAATCTTTTTCATTGGATCACACATAGATTCATAGAAGAGAGAGGGGTTTTTTTTGTTAGTGTTGCACACATCAGTCAAGTTACTGGAGTGGTACCTTTTAGTGCGTTTGTGTGTTGCCATGGCAACATCTCTACCTATTGCTAGGAAGAGGTTCGTTTAAGAAGGACTTCTCGTAAACTACGTACAGTATTATATCTTTTGGCACGTTCTGTGTGTATCAGGAAGGATGCCAAGTATTTTTTGAAGTCTTTGATATTCATTTCTTACCAAACTGACAGCTTGTTTTCATGCTAGATTACAAGAGTGGGTTATCCTTTCTGCACTGTTCTGATTGGTTAACAGTTTTTCCAACAGCTGCTAACGAGCCGCTTCAAGTTCTGAGTTGAGACAAAAAAAAAACGTGTATGGCCCAATATGGTTGAGTGGCAATCATGTCTATCGATCAGATATTTCTTTTACTACTAACTAATGTTCATTATCAACATATAATTTGACAGGTTCTCCAACAATAAGGAAAAAAAAAAAAACCCAAGGGACTAACCTCCCAATCCACACTGGGGTCACAAATGTCATTTGTGGTACTAAAATTAGTCAATCTGCTCCTTTTACAGCGTGTTGCACTTCATTTGAATGAATTAAATATGTTTTTACAGGAGCAACGGGGGCATAAGCTGATTGCCCTGGTTGGTATATGATGAAGAGTTGTGCACCCTAAAAGTACCTCATCGTGTGTGTGTTTGTGTGTGAGCCGCATCATGAATAAAACATGCATGGCCTGTGTGGCCTTTAAGCGGTTGTTCACCATCTCCGTCCTGTTGGGCACATTTGGATGAGGATGATTAATAGTTATTACCAGGTGAGAGAACCAAGCATGCGTTACATGTCTAACAAAGTGATGAAGACTCTTCTGTGGTGATCACTGGCTGTTTGTCGTAGTCGGTGTGTGTGTGTGTGTGTTTATTTGTTGAGTGACTGATGCTTTCCCTTTTTTCCAGTAGAGTACGGTTCTGTTTGATCGCCGCCGCCGGAGCAAACTTTACTTTGTCGACTTGAACAAACAGATTGGGCCCTGGTAGCTCATTGTGTGCAGTTAGCTCTCAAAGGGAATGAGTGTGTTTGTGTGTGTGTGTGTGTGTGTGTGTGTGTGTGTGTGTGTGTGTGTGTGTGTGTAGTTGCTGGAAAGAGAGGAAGCCTTTGGATAAGTGTGCTAATGAAGCATGGCACAGGATGATGTTATCTTCCCGAACTCAACTTTATATCCTGTTTTAATGCTTATTCTGAGGTGGTGATGCTGCATACCGGTTAGGCCGTGTTGGTTTTGATGAGTTCTCTTCAAAATGAGTAAAATAGTCAAATAATTTATTATTTCAATTGAAGGTTTATAGTGATTAGCACCAAATCTGAGTCTCGGTTCAAAACTCAGGATGTGGAAGTTCCTGCTGGTGGGTTGTTCATACACCCTGCAGAAAAATAAAACCTTGAAAACCCCATTTCAAGTGTTATCAAATTTCCCAAAGTTTATGTAAAAATACGATGGATGGGACAGGTAAGGGGTTGCCGAAAGTTCCCTGGATGTGATCGATCGCTTAAGGATAATATCATCGGCATACGCTGAAATCCGATTCAGTTTGAAGGAAACAGTGGTGTCTCTTTCAGACGGCATTATGTTTTGGGCTGTTTGTTCTGTAATCCTCTGAAAGCTCCCTCACCGCGGTAAATAAAGAAGGCTGTGTTTGCATGCCTCACACCAGGGGGTGTTTTCACCCCGCTCAGTTAAAAAGAACAACAGTGCAGGTTTGGTGACACGTTGAGAAGCGTGTGCATCAGTATGCACATGGAGAAATCATGGGCCGATGCTCGGAATTCAATTTTCTTCTCTGAAAGTGGTTAACAGTGGAATAAAAGAGGGATTAACTGTGTTTTTTCAAAAGCTCTCATTCAGACCGCCACTCCAACAACTCCACAGAAAGGAAGCCTTCAAGTCTTCATGCTCCCTATCACATCAGCTCTCCTCTCTTTTCCAAAATACACACTTTGAAGAGTTTGTCTAAGAAGTGTATCGGACCAGAAAAAAAAGGAAGCGAGCGCACCGACTCTTTTTCAAATCATCTGTAGAGTTTCCTTTGCTCTGAAAGGCAGAGTTTTCCACTCCGTTCACTTCACCGCGTTTCCCCAACGAAACAGAAACACTGGCTGTTTAATGACGCTCTCCTCTGTATTGAAGGATTACGTTGTGATTGAATGAATGTCAGTGGTGCATCAGAGAATAATGCTGCACAACACAGTGAGGTGACTTAATATACTACGAAGGCATTTCTGTGTGATCATTGGAACAACGCAATGCAAATGTTTTTAAATTACCTATGTCACCATATTTTCTGGATTTTTTTTAATTTCTTTTACTTAATCCCATCCCCAAACTTTAATCATCCAATAAACACTGTAAACAACAATCCCATTAGACAAATGAGAGAAAAAAATATTATATTGAAATAAGTCTGTTTGGAAATGGAAACGGAAATAGCACCTGATTTTTTTATTTTTTTTTTTAATTCCGGAAGCTCTGGTAGAAATCTCAAACATCATATTTGTCATCTCAAAAACAATTCTCTTTATTATTATATATATTATATTATTATATATTATATACTGTATATAATATTATTATATATTATATAATACTTTATTATTTATTTATTATTTATTATTGTAATAAAAGTGAAACCTGCTATTAGAAAAAATGCTAAATAAGTTTTAAATTTAATTTTTTTGTATGTTTTTTGCCCAAGTTTGTATATTATGCAGTCAAATAAGGTCCCATGGACATGAAGCAACACTGATATGTTTGCGTAGCCTTGACTTGGTGAAGATGCTAACTAGAAATCTCGTAGAACCGAAGCGTGATATCGTCTGTTACCTCATGAAAACAAAAAGTTCAATGAGGCGACACAAACACATAAAGAATCAGTCAAAACCTGTGGCGTCCCCCCCCCCCTCCCCCCCTCCCCCTCAGACAGATTGAGCTTGTGGCGTTGCGGATAACCATCTTCGGCATTAGGTTATCAATCAATCACTAAATAGAATCCCATAAATCCACACACAGATTAACACACTAGCGCGTCAGTCCGGTTTGATATGCGTTGGCTGCGAATCGGGGATCCAGGTCCTCGATGCTGTTGATGCTTTTACAACAGGTCCAGTTTGATGCTTTAATTAGAGAAAATAGGCCACGAGCAACAAAGCCACAGCCGTGTAAATCCCTCACCGGGTAGGACACCGCAGATTTGCGAGTTAGACTTAATTAGTATTCCTTTAAGTAGTTCCTTGCTGTCTCCTTGCCATTAAAAGGGATTTAGCAGACACCCCCTCTGGGAGGATGCACCAGAGGTTGACTGAGTCATTTCTGTCAGTCATCGTCGTCAACAGCGCTATAGCTCAAACGCACAAAGAAAGAGATGCACATCGCAGTCGGTTCCATCGGCTCATCGCTGGATTGGCTTTACGTGAATGGAGGTTCCTGCACAGAGTTAGCCTAGCGTAGCCCAGCGGTGGGGAGGCATTGTGTTTTGCATCAGGGGAGTGTTGTGTGTTTTTTCCCAGTGTGCTGCAGAGGGACACTGTGTCAGAGGTGAACATAGTGAATGGAGGTCGTGGGGACACCCCCCCCCCAACTCCCAACTCCCCCACCCAACTGGCTGCTCCCCCCCTCATTGAGAGCACTGAGGCAGAATGCTCCAGGCTCAACAAGATGGGGGGGTGGGGGGGACTAAAAGGGCTTTGTCTCTGGTTCACTGCCTTCAAGTGTCCCTGGGATTCCTGGCAACCAGGTTTTGACTGCTGGAGCCTGCATGCAGGAGAAAAAGGAAGCACAAAGGCGCTTGTATTCCTCCAGCTGACGTACAACATCGTGATTCGCTCCGGGAAGCGAAGATGGCAGAGAGGATATCAGGTCCTGTGTAATTTCAGGAAGGCTTATTTCCAATACCAGCGGCAATAACCAGCAGCATCAGAGACGTCTTAAGTTGTGTTATTGCCATCGCTTCGGTTGTGTTTCAGCTCGCTGACGATTTGTTCTTATCAGGAAGTTGGTAGTGATCTCTGGGTTGTTTCTTCAATGTGACTTTTCACATTAATATTCTCACGATAATACGACTTGCCTTTGCAAATGTCAAATTATTCGGAGCACAACTGCAAATAGATGAGCTATTAATTTTTGATGTAGAAGAAGTAGAAGTTTAAGTTTGCAGAGATGATCCAATTATCCTTCAGGCTTGGGATTAGCATTAATCTTTTGCGGTTATTAGTGGGCATAGAGCTTCTGCTAAGTTCGGCGTTAAGTTCTGCACTTTTTCTTTTTCCTTCTTACTCTAAGAACATAAAATCCCGCTACCTTTGCTTTTTATATGTACTGTACTCCTCTATGGAAATATGTACTCGGCTTTTACGTTGTCTGGGTCACAGTCAGATTTCATATATATATATAATATATATATATATATATATATATCGGTATGCAGCGTTCATTCCCTGGAGGCAATTTAATATTGCTGCTACTCATGTGCGGCACCAGTGAGTTAAGTCTGCAAACTATGCCATGAATTTGAATGAGATAGCTATGGCCAGAGGCAGGCGCTCAAACCAGGCCTGTGTTTATCAGAAAATTAATCTTCAAACACAGACTTACAGGCATGTTAGATGTCAGGAGGAGTGAGACGGGACGCTAAAGATTTATGTCAAGCCAAATGACCTTCAACAAGATATGCTT
The DNA here is from genome assembly GCA_013358685.1 of Antennarius maculatus. Taxonomy (NCBI): domain Eukaryota; kingdom Metazoa; phylum Chordata; class Actinopteri; order Lophiiformes; family Antennariidae; genus Antennarius; species Antennarius maculatus. The sequence continues at coordinate 23,122,315 of CM023609.1, read as the reverse complement.
CTGCCTGACAGTAGCTTCGTTTCTAACACAGCTTTTGAGCACGTCTGCTTGCGTTGGAGAAGGAGGTGGTGAGAAATGAGTGAAACCACCGGCTGAGATCCCCATCAAAGAGTTCAGCACATCCATGAATCATACACCAACAAATTGCACATGATGTAGTGATTGAAAGGCGGAACAGAAACTGTGTTCAAACAGCAATCAATCAGAGGGGGCTAGCGCGGTCACACCGCGTGGGGATCCTCGTCTTTTCCGTTTCGCTTATATATACGTCGAGCTCGCAGCGACGTAAATACAATTGTGTTAAAAGTGAGAAATCTCAAATTTGATTTATGCACTTTGTCCCTGACATTTTGGACAGCGGTAGATTTGCATACGAGCTTTTTTTTTTTTTTTTCCATCCAATTAGAATTCTGATTGGATCCGGTGACATTCTGTCCCGAGGCAGGATCGGTTGCTCATCATTCATCGGCGCACGGAGGAGGCCTTAAGTGGCTTGACCAAACTTAATTAGCCTCTTTTCTTCGACACGCTCCAGCCTTTTTGTTCGAATTAATCTTTTCAGGTTAATGTGCGGCACCCACTCCACCCGTCTTTGACATCAGGTCAAATTTATCCTCTGCTGAGGACTTACTTAGCTAAATGAGGGCTCCTCCGTGCCGCCTCAGCCAATGGCCTTGATTAATTAACCAGAGACTCTTCCTAATTAAGGTCTTATTCCACTTGTTCCAACTATGACCCTGTATAACAAGCCAAGGAGGTAATGAGTCATTTTTCAAACAGAATGTCAGCGTTAAACCCAGTTTTTATGGACATAATACTTCACGCAGTGCCTTAATTATCAGAGATGATAATTAAACCCCTTTGAAATAATGAATATCCTCTTCAGTGAGAGATCGCAACAGCAGGCGTAAATAAAACGCGTGCAGCTGCCGCGTCCTCAGGAGTTCCCTCCTGTTTCTTCGTCAGACCACGCAAAAACTGGGTTCAGCGGCATCTGCTCATCCAATTCTTTCTGCTCCTTCTTCCTCTTCCAGGTCAATGGCAAGGACCTCTCCAAGGCCACGCATGACCAGGCAGTGGAGGCCTTCCGTACAGCCAAGGAGCCCATCATGGTCCAGGTCCTGCGCCGAGCCCCGCATCCCAAAGTGGTGAGCCCTGCTGCTGACTCCCAGGTCACAGACATCAGCACCCAGACAGACATCACCCTCCGGGACATCATGGCACTCGAGAATCTGCCTCCTTCTCCACCCCCCATGACCGAGCTTGAAGAGTATCTACTCCCAGAGGAGTAAGTACCGACTCATTTCACGATGAATTCCATAAAAAGTCTTGTATATCTGTCTGTGTCCCACATCCAGCGCCATCTGACTGACAAAAACAATGCAGTATAAGCTATAGCCCAAATGTGCTGACTCAGCAGTTGCCTAAATCTGGACATATCTGGATATGGAGAAAATATTACAGTATTATAAGAAGAGTTTTTGTATTTCTAACCTCTCTGGTACCTCGCTCTCAGTATCTGAAGCAAAAAGCCGAAAACCACGTTTTTTGGGGGGGTTTTTTTGCTCTCAATGCCCATTTAGTTCTTGACCCCCATAGCAAGTGCTTTTAAAGTGGAACTGAACCAAATCAACCGTATCTATATATGTATACCTTTAAAATCAGTGGCTTGAGAAATCCAAGTCAAGAAATGGACTGCCTTGAGATCTGAAAGAGCGCTGTCTGGGTGTATAGCATGGCGGCGGTAACAAAAAGCTTTTCACGGTTTCTATGAAGTTCTCTTTAACTGAGAGGTTACAGGAATTTGTCGGTGTCAGAGGTCACTTCATTCTCAGACATCACCATACCTTTTACTCTATTGGCTAATCATGACAGACCGAACCGTCTCCAGACCCCGCTTGCTCCTGTCTGAAGTTTGAAGGGAAGCTGTCCCTGTCAGTGACTGGATGTGTGTGTGCCCTCTCCCCCCCACCAGACATATTAAATAGATTTGCTCAGTTCATTTGGATTTGCATATTCCCAATTGGTACCTATTATTTGTGTTTGAGTGAGATGGACCCCCGGAGCTCAGAGTTTGGCTGTATTTTTACACAAGGCAGCAGTTGCCCTGTAATGAATAATTTTTGATTTCTTTAATTGATTTATGAGTCAATTAATCACACAGCATGTTAATTTGAAATTAGCCTGCGGGTGTAGCTTCACTGTATCTGATTTAAGAGTGATTTCTACATAGAGTTCTTTTTATGTCTAATTTAATTCACTAATCTGGGGTAAAAGTAAATCCAGATTGACTAATTATTTTTTTTTTGCTTTTAATTTATTTAGGCTCTGCGTGGGGTAAATCTGCATTCTACTCTTTTCCATTTGATCTTATAGTCGTGTTTTCTCAGACATGCTCCTGGACATGCATTCTTTGACCCCAATGACTTCCTGGAGGGCATCCAGCAGGACATAGAGCGTGAGGAGATGGAATATGAGGTAAACCTGAACTAGCCCACTTCTTTTCCCCTTTAAATGAAGATATACATACAGACGGCAATGCATTATCTCTACATAAGCAGACCCAAGGTCGCCTTTGTGTCTCCAGTCCAATGGCCCTACTAGCAACCCTTAATCCTTATATATCACAGTTATTGATGGGCACTCTCCCTACATACAGACTGTTGACTTGGAGGCCAGACAGGAATCGAGTTGCTGGTTTGTTCCAGCAGATGCACAATGGTGACATCATTACTTATTAGTGACAAGGCCTAATAAGTCTTCCTTGGCTCCTACGCAGTGGAGATGAGACCCGGGGGATAATTAGATAGCACAGATGATAGGTCTGCAGTGATGAATCTGATGATTCACATCAACGATGCTTGGAAGACGCCGTGATTAAACCGTGATAGACCCTCTGTTGCATTCACTGACCTCCAGTAACCCTGACGACCCTTGTCATTAAACCAAAGACACCTACTGTTTGATACAGCAAACGCCGAGTCCAGTGACCTTGTGGAAGGACTCTCTCATCTTAGAACTTGACGATGGATAAATGATCCAAACATTCTTGTTTTACATTCACTTTTGGATTAGAATTGGATGTTTGTCAAGAAGATTTAATTCATGGAAAAACAGGAGAGACTATTTTTAAGTTTTCTTTCTCATTCCCAGAAATATTCTGTCATCATAGAAAATGATTGTATAGCTGTACTTTATTCAAATTAGCTGTCAGTTGCAGTAACTCTGCTCTCAAACTTAGACTAAGTGTGCACTATGTTAAATCTAAGCATCAATAAAATTAAAAACAATCATAGAGAATAGCTGTCGCCAAAGTTCTTTTAATTCCCAGGCATGATATTATTTAGGAGAAACTAGATATAGCATCAGAGCTGAGTTCTCATTTATTCATAATGAAGCAGTTCAGTGGCACCAACAGCCATAAAATTTAATTTAATAAATAGTTACCCAGGTGTTGCACATATGATCCACATGGCAAGACCTATAAAATATGCATTTCATGGCCGAGCAGCCAGTGTCGGTTTTTATCCCTCCCAGATATAGATAATGTAGAATTGGAATTAATAATCATACTCTGCATCATTTGTCCATCCAAAACCAGTTGCCAAATACATTTAATGGAAAGTAACTAAAAACATCTTGACAAGTTTTCAACATATTGCATCACAATAAATAAATTACATATCAATGAACAGAAATGTGCCATTGAGTTGGCAGTAAAACCACATCCGTTATTTGTTTTGCTACAGTCTGATGGGTTTTTTTTTGACGGTACACATTTTCCCACCACATTGCTCAAAGACCTGGCACAGCGAAATAGGAAGTCACTGCAGCCAGCCAAGAAAGAGTCTGGCACATATCCCCGGAAAAAGAAATAAACAATTTTACTAAATGTTCCAAAACCATTCCTTTAAGATTTTCTTTTTTTTTTTTTTTTTGATATTCATCTGCAGCTTTATTTTTGAGGGTTTTTAACCCTTACAGAGCTCAACCTCTGCCCTCAAAAGAACAACAATGCACATATCCATAGCTGTATCTGTGAGATTACAGGTGTTGACATGTGAAAAACGGGATTCGGCCCATCTGCAGCCCATTGCACCATCTCTCATTCTGTCAGTGGTCCTCCATGAAAACCAGCAGCTTCCCTGTGTCCAGCTGAGATTCATTACAGTGATGGATGGGTCACTCCTGCACCGTGATCCCATTTTATAGACAATTATAATCAGTCTGTGAAGGGAAAATGAGCAAATATACATTATTTACTCAGTCTTTAAGAACATTAATAGACGTGTGGGATATTAATTTGGGGATGTGTCTCACCAGGAAGTTGATTTGTACCGGGCCAACATCCAAGACAAGCTCGGTCTGACAATCTGTTACAGGACGGACGATGAGGATGAGGCTGGGATCTACATTAGTGAGGTATGTGGCAAAGGGTAGCTCTCAGATCTGTTTCAGCAGTTACCAAATGCTAAGGCTATTAGCGGTGATGAAGGCCTCTTTATCTCTCTGTTATGTTTTCATTCTGTTTTCCTCAGGTTGATCCACACAGCATTGCTGCAAAGGATGGCAGAATTAGAGAAGGAGACAAAATCATTCAGGTAAGATTTGCTTGTAAAAGAATCAGTAATATAGAAAAAATACAATTTTTTTAGGTATTTTAAGATAAGCATTGTGATTCTAAGATAATTTAATATTTCCCTCCTGTCCCTCAAGATCAATGGTGTAGAGATCCAGAATCGGGAAGATGCTGTAGCACTCCTGACCAGTGAGGGGAACCAGAACATCTCTCTGCTTGTAGCCAGACCAGAGATCCAGGTAACAATGCGGCGTGATCTCAAAGCTGATTATATAAATTCTCCCTTTGTGGACTTAAAAGACTTATTTGAAAATTTGCGTCTTAAACCTCCTCCCACTGTGTCTCAGCTGGATGAGGGCTGGATGGATGATGACAGGAACGACTTCCTGGATGACCTTCACATGGACATGCTGGAACAGCAGCACCATCAGGCCATGCAATTCACTGCCAGCATGCTGCAGCAGGTACACAAACACACACACACAAAGAGACACACACACACACACTGTCAAGAGGTAAAATAGCATCATCGATCTGCACTAACACATACGTTCATCTATAGATTATTTTGGCTAAGCCAGTTCTACTGAGGGTAACGGCTGTTCAGTTGTTTTCAGGATGGAAAGTGTAGACTTTCACATGGAAACACACAAACTTTGCTTGTGGCTGTTTTATTTAGCTGTTTCTTGTCTTTTTCCACAGAAGAAACACGAGGAGGATGGAGGTACCACGGACACCGCCACGCTGCTTTCCAACCATCACGAAAAGGACAGCGGAGTTGGTCGCACAGACGAGAGTACGCGAAACGATGAGAGCTCAGAGCAAGAGAACCTTGGTGATGACCAGACCACCGCCTCCAACACTCTTGGCAGCTGCAGGAAGCTGACCTACAGCCAGGACACCCTGGGCAGCACCGACCTGCCCTTCAGCAGCGAGTCGTTCATCTCCGCGGACTACGCGGACGCCGACTTCCTGGGCATCACAGCTGATGAGTGCGAGCGATTCCGAGAACTCCTGGAACTGAAGTGTCAGATGAGAAGCAGCGGAGCCCAGGGTCTGTACTGTCAGGGCGGTGGCGCAGAAGGTCAGGACCAAGACGGCGTAGACAAAGAGTTGGAGCTGCTTAACGAGGAGCTGCGCACCATCGAGCTGGAGTGCCTGAATATTGTCCGTGCTCACAAGATGCAGCTTCTGAGGGAGCAGTGTCGCGAGTCCTGGATGCTGCACAATAGCGGCTTCCGCAATTACAACACCAGCATTGACGCACGTCGCCACGAGCTGTCAGACATCACTGAATTGCCGGAGAAGTCCGACAAAGACAGCTCCAGTGCCTACAACACTGGGGAGAGCTGTCGTAGTACCCCTCTCACCTTGGAGCTGTCTCCGGACAACTCCCTCCGTCGCGGAGCGGAAAGTCAGGGTCCGACCGGAGCGTCCGGTTCCACAAATGGTACAAATGGCCGGATGCTCAAACCTCTGTCCCCCGTTCAGGAAGGCTGCGGTGCCAATCGTAGCAGAGGCTCGTCCAAAGATCCAACTGGAGCCCTGCTGGCAGAGAGCAAGGAGAGGAAGCTGGGAGAGTCCAGCAAGTCCGGACGGGGTTTTTCCCAGCCACATTCGCCTTACAAGCACGCCCACATCCCCGCTCACGCCCAGCACTACCAGAGCTACATGCAGCTGATCCAGCAGAAATCAGCCGTGGAGTACGCTCAGAGCCAGATGAGTCTGGTCAGCATGTGTCGGGACTCCATCTCCGCCAGAGATCTGGAGCCCAAGATGGAATGGAAGGTGAAGATCCGTAGCGACGGCACCCGTTACATCACCAAACGGCCCGTCCGAGACAAGTTGCTGAGGGAGCGGGCCCTGCGCATTCACGAGGAGCGCAGCGGTATGACCACAGACGACGACGCTCTGAGCGAACTGAAGATGGGTCGCTACTGGAGCAAAGAGGAGAGGAAGCAGCACGCCGTTCGCGCCAAAGAGCAGAGGCAGCGCCGCGAGTTCATGAAGCAGAGCCGGGCCGATTGTCTGAAGGAACAGGTGTCCGGTTCGGAGGACAAAAAGGAGCCCAACATCATTGAACTCAGCCACAAAAAGATGATGAAAAAAAGGAATAAGAAAATATTTGACAACTGGATGACTATCCAAGAACTTCTGACCCACGGTACCAAGTCACCAGACGGCACGAGGGTCTACAACTCACTGCTGTCTGTGACCACAGTCTAATCCGGGTTCTGAGTTCAGGTGGCCGGGCCAGAGGGAGGAGGACGGACTGTACATAGGACACGAGTCGAGATTCCCGCCTCGTTCAATGTGGCAATTTTTTTTGTAAATAGGAAATAAAGAAAAGCCTTTTCTGGACAAACCTTTTCCACCACTGTGATGAGGAGAAAGTCAACGAGATGATGGTTGGACTTGACTCGAATCGGACATGGCTATGAGGATGATTTTGGAAACTTTTTTTTTTTTTCAATTAACTTTTCTACCTTTGTGCTTGCTTTTTTTTTTTTTTTTTTTTTGTCTTTCTTTCTTGAATAATTTTTGGAAATAAAAACATGATATTTGACGTTTTTGGAAGGTTTTAGAAAGTGTGTAAAAACGTGTGCCATACATAAACAGACAGCATTTACACTATTTTACATTATTTTGATTGTATTATATATCCCCTATCAGTATTTTACTGCTATGCATACTTAATGCTTTTTATGGAAACATTGCTATTTTTCCTGCAAGGTAAAACACGTAATCATTTTCAAAAGGTTTTTTTGTAAATTAAATAAATACATGTTTCATAACAAATCCATTTTATTAGTTTAAGTTTCTCTCTAATGGTGCTGAAGTTTATATCACCAGCAAAAATGCCAGCTGTTACATGATGTAGAGAACATCAAAACATCAGCACCTATCTGTTGAGAAAGGTATTTCTCACGTCAGAATTTAAATATCTTGCACACCTTGTAGTCGATTTTTGCTTTCTTAGGGTTCCTTGTATTGAACGTAACATCTTAAATGCTTAGTTAGCCACACAATTTGATGTCCTGTACAATGAGAGATAATAAATTATTGTTTTATATATGATGAGCTCTTAAATGTTGGTGAAACTTGTCATTTGTATTTGGATCACCGGAAATATAAGCACCAGAGAAAAGAAGAATTTACATAAATTTAAGCTACTTTCACAAACGGTGTTAAACGTTCACGACACAAAAGTACAAGTCGTGACCCAGAAAAGTGTTAAATACTTTAAATTTTTATTTCATCATAAAAGTAATAGCAAAACAATTACATACAAACGTTATTATTTGTGTCATATGTAGTGTAAATCCTCTGTGCAACAAGTTATTACATGCCTTACTGTTTTTACTTGCTTGGCTCAGGTACATGCGGTTTACATGAAATCGTCAACATGTTAGAATGATTATGGTTGAACTCCTCTTTCCCAACAACAACCCGCAATAAAACTTATCGCTGAGCCAGCAAGACATCAATCAAATGCTGTCTTAACCAAAAAAAAAAAAAGAAGACATTTGTGTCTGTCTCACGCATGAAACAGCCAAATCAGCAGAAATCCGTTCTGTCCAGATGTAACAGTGGAAACAGGAGATCTTTGGTTTTCTCCTGTCAGAATCAGAATCAGAATCTGTCTTTATCAGGATTTATCCTGCAGTTGTAAACTAGAGGCAACTTCTTAGCGTGATGCTCCACCACATGAGTGACGATGATATCTTCTAGTTTATTTATCCGACTCAGGATTCCTACAGTTTGTTAGGAGGCAGTTCAGATCCCACCCCTGATACACATCCTTTGTTGTTTCCACTTCCTAATAAGTTGCATTAATTTGAGGTGTGTTCACTAAAAAACAAACTCATTTGTAAAATGTTGTTCTTCTATGAAGGTATAGTTCCACTTATAGCTACACTAATCAATATTTTTTCCAACACCTTACAGGAAGGTGCTTGAATGAATGAATGAATTTTTATTGTGCTTATTCATATTTTTCAAATTAAAAAAATATATATATACATTTCAATTTTATTAATAATAACCAAAAAAGGACTGGGCTGAAGCAAACCATTAGCTGCCAGTAGCCCCCCAGCGCTACATAACACAGGTTTTAACTGGCTAGTGGAGCATTTAGCTGCTAAAATATCCAGATGGATGGTTCCTTTTTGCTGTTGGATGCACATTTTAGGTTATTTAGCTTGTGTGAAGTAAATATAAGTTGTCCCATATATAGAGCCAATTCATAAATGGGGCTAAAAATGAGTTTTGAGTTCCTAAATTAAAATTCTTGAATCAGAATAGTTTATGGATACTACTTAAACTTTAATTGGGCTCATGTCAGAAAAAAAAAAAAGTCTCATCTGGCTTTGACTGACCACTTGGACCCTCATTAAACCTTCCAGCTCATGGAGCCCACACCCCGCCACAAACACATGTCAGTGTGTGAATTATTTAAAACAAAATCTCCTTTTATAGTAAAGGGTTGTAATTCTTTCCCAAGCTCTTTAGCGCATTCATCCCTTGTCTGTTTGACTCTGCATCACTTAACAGGGATGATTATGATAATGAGAGGAGCCCCGGGGTGCAATCTCAGCCTCTTCCTCTATGTCTGCCGGAGTGTAATTGATTACTCCTCACAAACCCAAGCCTTGTGATTTATGTCTTGGGTACAAGTCTCTGTATACGCTCTTTTAATGGGAGATAACAATATGGCATGCAAGGCAAACAAAAAGCTCCAACAATCAATTCTGGCAAATCACCCCCAACCCGTCTACTCCCATCCCCACTGACAACACAGAATGCTGGGAGATTAGTCGATCACATATTTGGCTCTCCTTGCCCTGTTTTTTCCTATTATCTTTGGGATGAAACTGCCCCCTCACACACACACACACACACACACACATCTCTGACAGTACTGTGTTTGTGCGGGAGAGCCGGACTCATCAGTTTAAATGTCACTGTGGAGAACAGGTCGACATTCCAGTGTTCCCCATTAGCTGATAAGGAGGCGTCTCCTCTGCTGCCGATTATGATGCTGTTCCACCGAGACAGAGACGCACCGAGAAGCTTGTTCCTGCTAACGTTATCCATCATCATCCTTCACGTCACCACGTTTACAAGCTCGCCATCGTATTCGCAAATACTTATTTCCACAGACAACGGCAAGACTCGATTAAAGGACGCATTTGTAGTATGTCTTTGTAGAAATCAACTTTATTTTTTGCATCATTTGAACAAAAATAAAGCCCAACATGAGAGCGGACACATTCAACCAGAAAGTTCTGTCTTGGTTCAATCTGACAGTTTTAGGTTCAAGAGTATAATCTGCTGGATATTCATACTTATCAGAATCATGTACATATTTTTAATGGGAATCAGTGTCTGTTTGAGTTAGGATTGTTCTCTGCATGTCTTACCAGAGAAGTTCATTGTGGATTAGCAAAATGACCTTTCACAAGATGGAAAAACACAGACGTGTAAGAATGTAAGATGCAAAACCCGAGAGGAAAAAAGTATAGGAGAAAATTCAGAGACCTGACTGAGAGAGGACAAAACGCGTTGTGTTAAGGACTTAAAAGTCAAAGATCCAAGTGAGATATTAAAGTCCAGATTCCTTATTATCTCTGAAACAAGTGTTAGGCGCTGCCGTGATTAAATATAGTCAGGCACACGTGCCCCTGATGCTATGTCTTAGTCATTTCTTTGCACTTTGAAAAGAAATAGAGTGAAATAGAGTGTATTTCAACCCAAATTCACCCTAAAATCCTATATTTATGTAGTGTCTCATAACATTTGTGAAGACTCACAATCATACAGGTCATGGTAATCCCAAGACGTTGAATAGAAAGCAACTGGACTCCTTTTTTCAGTTTGATGTTTCATCTCCCATCCAAGAGTCAGGCTCATCTCACTGTGTTGATGAAACAGAAAAAGATGTGTGAATAGTATTCTGCTTCAGAAAGAGTGTTCTTCCTCAGAAAGTCATCCATTGATCCACCGATCAATGGATGATCCATCGATATGTCATATCCAAAACAGACTCTATAACCTGTAAAGGTTTTGATGATCCACGTGGGACGTTAGTGGTAACAAATGAATCCAAAAAAAATAATTTTGATCTGAAATATTTCAGACCTAAAGGAGGATATGTGTCATACATTCCAAAAAAAAAAAAAGTTGTATTCACCTTTCTTATGTTGTTTTTGTCTCTTCTTACATTTTTCAAGTAGTTGAAAAATGTGAGTTGCTGAAAGCCAAAGACACCTAAACGTCTCTTACTTCGTATTTGACCCTTGCATAGTTTTGTTAGCTTCAAAAGGCCCTTTTTGCTTGTGTTTTGTTTATGGCCGGGCGCAGCCGTAACTCACAGCGGTCCGTCCTCCCACAACTCATCCCTCTGTGCTCAACTATTCACAACGTAGTTTCCTGGGTCAGATCGCACGAATCTTTAAGGCTCCCTTCTTGCAGATTTATTGACTGACAGCTAATTTATCCCTTATACACATTCCAAATTATAGGCTTCAGTCAACAGGATGGCGGCAACGCAACCAGAAAGGAGAGAATGACTGAAAGAAAAAGAAAGACAAGCTGTCACTCTACAGCATCTCCCACTGGATCCTAGAGATTTACCTCGACCTTGTGCACCGTGTATCCGAGACTTTGTTCGGATACACTCTGCAGAATGAGGTGTGTCTTAACACCAACGTCACATGTGTACACAGATCATCGTGTTACACTAAAATCATTTGATGCCCTTGAATTTTATTTTTTTTTTGTTCGTTTTGTTTTGGACAGAACAAGGACCCCCATCTGAATGCAGTATTTTGGGAGCAGGAAACTTAAATTAGAAGCTTGCTACATTTTGGTGCAGATTGCTGGTGGCTTGCAGTCACATTTGTATTTTCTTAGTGAATCAAGCATTAATTGTCCCATATATTATAGTTAAATACCCAGAGGGACTCAAGTTTTATTTATAAAGCGCTTAATCATGACAACAGACATTTCAAAGCATTATAACAGACAGAAAAAAAACCAACAGAACTCTCCAGAGCATAAGCGACAGCGGCAGGGAAAAACTCCCTAATTGAGGAAGAAACTCTGGACAGAACCCAGACTCTTTTGGGCGGCCGTCCGTCTTGACCAGTTGGGTGGAAAAGAAATACAATGAAGATTAAGGACAGGGTGAGAGAAAGATAGACTGAACAAGGTGTTCTATACAACATGTTCTGAACAGTTGGGCACAGGAACCTTTTTCTTTTTGCACAAAAGGAGGCATGCAACTATTCACAACTAAGAGCTAGCGAATGAAGCAAACATCAATAGATTACTATCTCTTTGTGGTGACAAATTCACTAGAAATAAACTATTTCCTAAATATAATATATCAAATATTTTGATGTTAATAATCTTTTTAGAAATAAATACCCACATTTCATCAGTTTTATTCATTAACTGGGACATTTTTTATTCCTACAAATGAAAGTTATTGTAGGTTTATTTAGTGAAGTGTTCCAGAACCAGAGTTGATTTATTTGACTACGTCAGATTTTTATGTGAAGCGTAATACATTATTGACATTTGACTTACAGTCTAATGATGTAATGCACAAAATAAAATGACGGTAAAATTCAACAGTTCCTCAGTTTTGAAGGACTGATCCGAGTTGTAAGATGGTAGCTGAAGAAACGATGTGAACAAATGTAGTCATGAAACCATCGGTGCACCATTAAAGGCCTCTGTTACAGAGGACAACTGTGTGTGTTGCATGTGAGCCAAAGGCATTGTGGGCATTCATGGTTCCCAATAAATGAGTTTGGTTGAGACTTTATTGACCATTACAATTTATTAATATCCCAGGAGAGCATGAGGTAAGGCTGAAGTTCACACACCACTTGATTCTTGCTATTTAAATGTCAGCTTTTTAATATATACCGTCACTACTGTGATTGTTCATTTATAATGTATGTGCCACAACATATTAGCAGTAATTCCCATAAAGCACTGCTCTCTAGACCTGTCGGCTGTGTGACAGGCTCTGCGAGCGACTCTTATTTCTCGCCGTTTGATTTACAATACAACAAGCAGCTCTAAATGTGACAAAGGCTGTATTGTCATCGCGAACAGACTCGGCTTATGTCAGGATTTTTCAAGGCCTCTCCCCTCGGCAGCGCCCGCCAACCGACCGTGGCGTGTTCTCACCAGCTACAATTCAACTTTATGTTCCTCCCGCTGAACGTCAAATCAATACGACTTAAGTGTCCATCTCAAAAGAGTCTATTTCATTAAGTTGGTTTTGAGGTACTCAAATAAATAAGCACTCGTATTTAGAGTAAAGAGTTCAAGTCGTCGGTTTCTTGTTTATTTATGTCTTTTCTGTCAGACAAACTCGAACCACAGACCCCGAAGAATTACTATATGTCAACGTTTGCTCCGACAGGTAGCAGCAGCTCCGACAGAAACGCTCCCCTGAGCCTCCCCGATGTGGCCTAACAATCCATTATCATCATCATAAAGCATCCAAGCAGCCCACCTCCTCAGCTGCAGGATGCACATATACAACCCCACTCAACAAGGATAACTAACACACACACACACACACACACACACACACACACACACACACACACACACACACACACACAATTGCTGTAATTGCACCTTTATTAGTCCCCCATTCACACTTTTTACAACCTGGAGCAAAGAGCAGATCACATCTCTGGAAATGGCCTCTAAAAGCAAGGAGCTGCTATAAACAAGACCCTTCAGTGCCATTAGACGGAGTGGCTGGGGGGGGCGGGGGGGGCTATGCTGCCAACATGGTGCGCAAAGTCAATTAGTGTACTTCATTAGAGTGTAGTAAACCTGCAGAAAGACCATAACATGTTGAATACTGGTAATGTCTCCAATTTTAGATGGATAATTTACTGTGGACATGAGTGGAATTTCAATTTTGTCACAATTTAAGCATCAGAAATGTAGAAAATATTAAGAAATTTGGATATCACATTTAATTTAATGTCATTAACACAATTTACTTCCCTCACTAGTCTCTCCTGACTGAAATACCCCACAGGATGAATTCCAATATCTTTAGAGATCCCTTATCTCTTCATCTAGAACCACCAGATCAAAATTATAATTTGTGCAAATTAAATACACTAATTTACACCAGTGCTACCTCATCTCAGCCGTCTAATCTCCAGTTTTTCCTTTCCAGTTTTCGCAAATACACCAACTTCATCATCTCATCAGTTCCAGCAGGGTCATCAGCCGCCACCACCACCAGTGGATGGACCCAATGGATGATTCGTTTGGCTGCTGCTCAGAAGGATGTCCTTAAATCGCCATTTCTCTTAAGACTGTAAGCACCAAACACTCTGAAAACATTAATCACTTTTCCCACGTCATGTGAATAGTGAAACTGCAACCAGCTGGTGGCGCTACAGAACAGATTATATGCCTATATTAACTGATAGGCCCATGAAGCCCTCACCTGGCTCAACAGTTCCTCTCTGACCTGACAATCAATTATGATAAATCTCATGTTAACTGACTCAATGCGACACTTCAAAACTTCCTCATCTTGCCACAGATGTGTTTCCCAAACTTTTCCTACTTACTTACTTTTTTTAATCAATCTGTGGGATCAAGAAGCATGTCTTGAAAGCACATGATCGAGGGCATCTGTAGGAGTCAAACTCCCACCGGCACATACTTTTGCTTTTATTCCCCTTTTAACATCTGATTTCCCCAGCTGGGCTCACAGCCAACAGTTTATTCCCAATCGTAAATGTCACCACTTTATGTATTTTATGATGTCGTAGATGGCTCCGAATTGCCGTTTTAGAACAGGACTTGAAGCGATCTAAAAAAAAAAAGGGCTCTGATAGGCAACGACGCAAACAGACCTGCTGAATCAAAGCACTTTTTCCACTCACCGTCTCTGTTTCTGTGCGATGATGCCGTTCTGACAGACAAGTGATAATTCAAACAGCAGCGACTTGAGGTTGGTGCCTGCTGAGTGTGCTGCCCCCACAATGAAACACATAAAAATCCATTCCTCAAACCCACTGGAGCCTGGACATCAGAATAATTTAATCTCTGTCTCCCCTTCCCCCCTGCTGTCTATCTCAGTGGAAGAAAACTATTTCTCACTGTGCCCACTTTACTAGGCAATGTTTGTGAAGTCTGTCTGGAGGCTCTCTGCGGTGGAGACTCCCGGTTGATTCCATTTTTAGGTCCGTTTAGTATCATTGAAGTGGGGCTGAATAAATGTTTTAGTCTGGATGACATCCCACCCACTGGTGGAGTTTGCCATGTTGTCAGAGCAGCTCAGAATGTTTGACCCTTCCATTCGTACCTGACAGCAACACCGTACCTGATTCTGAACCAGCCTGTGCTGAGACACAAACATATTAGCTGATCCTGAGAAAATAAGCATCCCAGTTTCTTTCGCTTCTTCTTCTTCAGGAGAATTGAAAACAATACTGTTCAAGAAGCAGCTACTGTTTTTTGCTGTAACATCAGATGTCACTTAAAACTAGAATTTGGTTTCTATAAAATGACAAAAGACCTAAATAACTTTAGGAACATCTGGTGTCACAAAAATGTCCTATGCACTTTAGTTGATGATCAACTCACTTTTGCAAATTTCCTGATATAATGCACTGATTTTTAAATTGTATTTCTTTTTATTTATTGGTTTTTAGTATTTTTGAAGCATTTTAGTACTTTCATCTAATGTAAAATTGTAAAATGTTTGAGAGTGATTAAAGTGTTTTTGCAAAAAAAAAAACTTCTTTTTTTTTTTTTTTTTTAAATCTAGCTTATAAATTGCACTTCACGTGGGAGTTAACGTTGTTTTGGAGGAGACTTCATGAATGTGTCACACAGGTCATAGCACTCCAACTGACATTTAGATAACAAAGAAAAAAGATGGTTCAGTTGTCTTTTTTTTTTTTTTTTTTTTAACTCGCTAGAATGTGTTATTGCTGCAACGCCGATGTAAGAAAACTAATTCTGGTGAAAGGGTCCTGAAGAGCGGAGGATGGAGCCGATGGAGGTCATGATGTCTGCGTGTGCTTTTTTTTTTTTTCAGTCTGAGGAGGCCATACTGTCTGTGTCACCGTCTGCGTCCACCAGCAGCAGGAGGCCTGGCTCTGCATTCTGATTCCACGAGAGGCTGAACACGTTTTTTTTTTTGGACTGGCTGGAAAACTAAACAGTGCCCTCTATTGGAGCATACGGGTACTGCGCGATAGGCAGACAGGAGGTGTTGCTGCTGCAGCCCCATCTTTTAACATCCAACCCTGCTGAATGACTTGATGTTGCTGAATCGCACTTTATCTATAAAAAAAAAAAAAAAAAAAATCAGCTCCCGTGTTGTGACGACTTTCTTTGGATTTCTTCTTTTAAACAGAAATTTGAGGGTGTAACTGTGTTGTCTTTGTAAATGTGTATTCTTAAAATAATTTCATGATCAATATGATGATGATTTTTTTTGTCATTTTACTTTCTAACAATAACCGATTATCTGACCGACGGGACCAGAATGTTCCCCGCTGCTCTGAATACAAAGGTATTGTAAAGGTGAATGACACTAAATCAAATCCTCCAGAGGAAATCTTGACCCTAACCCCAAACCCAACCTATGTAAACCTCTTTACAGCAATTATTCGTTTATTTAGTTATTTATTATTATTAATTTCTTTCACCCACCTTCATCTTTTCCAAACCCTAAACCCTGATTTCCCTAACCCACCTTCTCCCCCTTACCCCAACCATCCTGAGTTACATCTTTCCATTTCCCCTTACAGTATGTCCCCTTAATGGTGTGGCGGTAAGTTCCAGGACTTTCAACCTGAAGATTGAGGGTTCAATCCTCAGCCTGGCAATAGTTCTTTTAATCATGTTTTCAACCACTGTCTACCTCATCTTTGTATTTCTCCACTGACAACACAGTGAAGCTATAGCTCAAAGATTTCAGCACAAGCGTCACAGTCTGGGGAGCAGGGTTCAAGTCTCTCTCCCTACATGCACCTTCTCCTCCCTAAACCCAGAACTTTACTATCATTTCTAGTGTGTTTTTATTGGGGACCATATTAACCATTATTTTATTCCATTAAATTAAATTATCATTATATATATATATATATATATATATATATATATATATATATATATATATATATATATATATTTAATTTAATATATATTTAATTTAATATATATTTAATTTAATATATATTAAATTATCCAGCCCTTCCCTGCTCTTTTTTTAATAAAAGTGCTTTTTAAACTTGAACGTCCATTTAATCTTATTTCCCCCACATTTTCATTTCCCTGACGTTTTTTCTTCCCCTCCCAATTTTAATTGATTTTAATTTATATCAATTATTTTAAGCTCTTGGTTTTATCAATGGTATTTTAAGGTGCCAATGCACTTTGTAGTCGCTTTTAAGAAACTATGTTTTTCATTTTACCTAACACCAACCCTAACAATAACCCAAATCCTAACTTAACCCTAACACTGACCCTAATCGTAACCCTAACCCTACCCTTTTCCAAACCCTAACCCTAAACCTTAACCATAATCCTATTCCTAACACAATCCCTAACCATAACCAGTAACCCTAATTCTATCATAACCCTAACCCTAGTCTAACCCTAACCAAACCCTTACCTGAATTTAACCCCAATGCTAACCCTAAGCCAACCCTAACCATAAATGTAACCCTAAACCTAATGATAACCCTAACCCTAATGCTAAACCAGGGCTTTGAACCAGAATTTTTTGCCGATCGGTGCCTTCCGAACAGAAACGGAATTATAATGTTTCCGGTTTTGCGTTCCACCCATGAACTGACGTTCCTGAACCGGTTAGAACAAAAAAATAAAGTTCCTGAACCGGTTCATAACGTACCTTGTAAATATAAATATGTAGCTGCCGTATTTTGCGCACCATAAGACGCGCTTAAAAACCTTAAAATTTCTCAAAAATCAACGCTGCGCCTTTTAACATTAAGCGTCTTATGTGTTCACTGAGTTACAAAATCTGTTAAAATGTTTTTGTGATTTTAGTCAGCGATCCGCCAGATCGGCCATTGTCCACCGACATAGGACGTATTACGTCACTACGTACGCCGGCAGCGATGGACCAATCAGAGAACATGACGCGAGGCTCCGTCCGGCACACCTCCGGTAGGTACCGGTATAGGGTGATGCCGGTTCTGTACAGGTATGCTGTTAACCACATTTGATTGGCTGAAGACCCCCGACAATGACGTCAGCGAAGAGACACGCTTATGACGCAACATGTAAACTCCAGGATATCAGTTCCGGTTGTTCCGGTTCACGTAAAGAGACGGGGCGGGCTTTTTTCACGCTTCTCCATCTCTCTTGATCTGTGACACACACACACACACACACACACACATACACACACACACACACACACACCACCGCTTCTGTCAGAAACACGTCAAGCGGCTGAATTCGGAGCTTGTCTTCATCCTGGAGGATTAACGAAAGAACTCCACCCGTTTACCAGGACTGGGGGGCAGTGCCGAGCGAGTTACCCCCCCACAATATGTGTGTGGATTGGGGATCCTGGACTAACGTGTCTGCTTCGACTTTTGTCCGATGTTTCGCTGAAGCCGGCATCATTACCGGACAGACACCCGGAAACGTGACGTCAGCGATAGAGAAATCACCGAGACCGAATGGAGACCGAAGATGTGGACTTCTAAGGAATTTAGCACAGATTTATCAAAAAATAAAGAAATAAAAACATATTTAAAAAATAATGTTGGTGTATTTTTTTTTTTTTATTTAAATACGTAGAACAACACAGTTCAACCACAGTCACCTTTTTGCAAGCATGAACCGAACAATAATGTGCGCCGTGTGTCCGGTTAAAGTACAGAAATAAACTCCGTTATTTAGACTGAGCCTCTTTATACAATGAGCCGAATGGTGCGCAAAATACAGTAACTTAAGGACTTTTAAATTGGCAACTAAAGCAATTAGTTTATATGTATAATATAGACTATAATTATATATCCCTACCCTACAGTAAACAGTACCACAGCACTGCTCTGCTTTATAACAGTTGTATCACTGTAGTTAAGGCTTATGCCTCCTACTAAGTTTCCGGTTTTCATTTTCGTTCCATGAACCGGTTCAAAGCCCTGTGCTAAAGCAGTCTGTCCGACTGTTTGATCAAAAAAAAATATTTTAAGAGAGACTGACTGACCGGTCAATAAAAACCATTTTTTTAGATCGACCGACCGACCGGTCTAAAAAAAAAATTTTTTTTTTTAGTTATTTTGACTAACCAATCAATATTCTTTCTAGAACGACCGACAAGTCGAAAAAAAATTTTTTTAGACTAACCAACCAACCGATCGATCGAACAATGAAAAGCATTTTTTTAGACCGAACATCCAACTCACTAACCGACCAATCAAACAAAAAAAAATTTAGACCGATCGACTGAAAACAAAATCTTTTTTAGACTGACCGACAGGTCAGAAAAAAAAATTTTTTTTTAGACTGACCGACTGACCAACTGACCGACTGATCAAAAAAAAAATTTAGACCAACCGACCGAAAAAATAAAATTTTTTACACTGATCGACAGGTCCAAAAAAAAATTTTTTTAGACTGACCAACCGACTAGTCAAAAAAAAAAATTTTTTTTAAACCGATCAACCGAACAAAGAAAAGCATCTGACCAACTGACCGATCGATAAAAAAACAAACATTTTGTTTAGACCAACCAATCGGTTGAAAAAAAATTTTTTTATTACACCAACTGACCGACCAAGCAAAAAAAAACTTATTTTAGACTGACCGACAGGTTAGAAAAAAAAACATTTTTTTAGAACTGACCGGTCGAGAAACAAATTTTTAGTATACCGACCAACCAAAAAAAAATATTTTTTTAGAACGAACGACTGATCGATCCGAACAAAAAAAACTTTTTTCTGATCTACTGACCGACTGACGGCACACAAAAAAAACGCACACAAAAAAAACCACACAAAAAAAAACAAATGTTATTTTAGACCAATCGACAGACCAACCAACTGACCAATCAAAAAAATAAAAATTTTTTAGACAGACCTACCGACCGAAAAAACCATCTTTTTAGATCAACCAACCAACTGACCAACTGCACAAAAAAAAAAAAATTCTAGACAAACTGACCGGTCGAAAAACAAATTTTTATTACACCTACTGACCTATCAAAAAAAACAATTTTTTTTTCAGACCAACTGACCAAAAAAGAAAAATCATTTTTAGACCGACCAACTGATTAATACTAACAAAAAACGTTTTTTAGACCTACCGACCGAATGACCCCACGAAACAAACAACATTATTTTAGCTCAACCGACCAATCAACCAATGATCGACCAGTTGGTCGGTCTCACAAAAAATTTTTCTTTTGACCGGTCGGTTGGTTGGTCTACAAAATTTGTTTTCGGTCGGTTGTTTAGTCAATCAAAAAAACATGGGGTTTTTTGTCGACCTTGGTCGGTCTAAAAAAATTTTTTTGTTTTTGACCAGTCGGTTTGTTGGTTTAAAAAAAAAAAAATTTTCTCGACCAGTCGGTCAGTCGGTCTAAAAAAATGATTTTTCGTTGTTGGTGTGGGTTTGTCTTTCTGGTACTGTTCAGGGGCCCGTGGCAAATGTGGAGGCATCCAGACCTAAGTTTAGTGACCACTAATTCTGGCACCTAGGGGCCAGAATTGAAAGGAGGAATTAATTTCATAGTTATTTGACTGACTTGTCAGATCAGTAGCTTCACTCGGCTCATGCGGCTCAGGCTGCTGTGTTCACCTTTCTGTGGTTTGATCCCACGTTGAAGTCCTGCAGACACAGTAGGTCCGGGAAAAATCTGCAAGCGCTGTGTTGAAACTGTGGAGTAATTAAGTGAGATGCTGGATAGATTTAAAATTATACCGCTAAGTTGATTTACATCGTATGAGAACGACATGCTGTATTTTGTTTCTTTAACCTTCAATGATTCTTAATTTAATCAGTAAGACAGAACAGTCTCCTTTCCAAAACAGCTGAGATGCTGTGAAAGCTGCACATAGACACAGATCATTAACTACTGGATGTAAAACCAAATTTGAAAATATAGAAAAAGTTCTTTCATTTTTGGCAAAGGAATTAAAGATTTTTTTTTAAATCACTCAACATAAACTAGGATGAATGCTGGGAGACAACATTTCTGAAAGACCACTGACTAAAGTGATTCAGAAAAAAGAAAGTTTGTTTAGCCTCGAAGCCAACGTCTTTATCCATTCCTATCATCCGCCATTAAGACAGCTGGGGTTGCATTAAGGGTCATTTGGTGTTAAGCTCCTAATAATATCCCTCCTGACCTGACATTTGTCTCCCTGGAGACAGGTTTTAAAAACCCCACCGTTTAAACATCGCCTCATGGATGAATGCAGTCTTATTTCCTCAGGGAGCACGGGCAAATTTCATCTGTCACAAGACAGCCCAGTCGGGCCTCATTGTTAACTGACCCCTAGGAACGCGTCTGAGATGGAGCAAAAATGACAAGAACAGTCGTCCCCATTTCAAAGTCTTGGGTTCACGCCGCTGTGTGTTTTGATTACGCTCAGAGGCCCGTAACAAATGGCGGCCCTCTTGCAGATGACGTTTGACATCTTATTTCATTAGAGCCCAAATCTCTCCAGGGTCAAACGGCCGCAGTCATTTCAAATCAGGTTTGGCTTCCACCGATGTGATGCAGAGCGACAAGAGGAGCGCTAATAGGTTCGCTACTCTTAACTCCTGCCCTTAAAAGGATTTTTGTTTTAACAAATAGAATTACCGTAACAGAGATCTATCAAACCAATGAATATCAGGGCAGAGGACCTGTACTTTAACCCTAATTGCTGCATTTAAATACCTCTATGCAGCAAATATTCTACCAAGTTTTTCCAAACAGAATATCAGCCGTTTGTCTCATTTGTTCAACCCTTTGATGACAAGCATCCCTAGTACTTTGTTGAGAACCTGAAACTTTCCAAAGAGTCCAAGTAGGATGGAATAAGCAAAAAGATGGCGAGAATAAGACAATCTGAAAGGAAACAAGACCACCAGGCATAGAAATGTTAACATTTATTGCTGTTTCTGAATACCACACTGAAAGCAAACGCATTCAGAGTATACACAGAAATTATACAATAATATATGGTTTCACAAAGGCAGTGAACACATACTGTATTACAATCTACAAAAATCTACTTTACAGAAATTTAAAATTCTAAATATCAAAAAGGTACAGCTGCAGAAAACAGGTGTAGAACTGGAACCAGGAACTAGAACCAGAAACTGTTCTGGGATATCGGTTGGTGAGACAACATGGTGACATCACAATACAAAGAAAGCGGAAGTCATCTTTGTACTTACAGCTGGTTTTGGAAACTACAACTGGCAGACGAGAAAAAAAAAAAAAAAAAAAACATTCTCCAACTCATTGATCATAAAAATTATGGTGGTTTTAGGCATCCAAAATATATCATTTTACAGAAGGTAGCATGTCATAGTATTATTCAGTGGGATTGGTAGTGTATCACTGCAAAGCATCTCGTTAAAGTAGTATAAGGACACGTTGGAAAAAAGAAACTTCCTCAAATCCCGTGAGAATTTAGAAATGTTAAAATGATGCAGGTGAACTAATGACATACTGATGGAGGATCTTTTCTGTTCAGGTCATCATTGTTCAAAAAGAACATTTTTACATGAGCTTCAGTCAGAAACAGAAAGGGTGGTGGCAGCTCAGATCATTTCATGAATGAAGAGGGGCTGGTATGGCTCTGTTCTGGTAAAAAAGGTACAAAATGTAGACTACCGATCATGTTTAAAATGTCCAAATGGTTCGAGCAGAGCGCCAGAAGAATAGAACCAGACCGTGTCAGCGTCCAAACAAACCCACTGCCAACTTAAAGAAAAAAACAATAAAGGAGGGGGGGGGGAATCCAGCCAAGAAACTCAAGGCAGCTGAAAGTAGCCCCTTTGAAGGGAAACTTAAAAACAGAGGATAAGAAGATCAATAAAATATTCCAGTTAAAAAGAGAGAAGAAGAAAAAGGAAACTTCAAATGAAAATGCAATTGTATACCCACAACAATGCCAGGTAGCCATTTCAGAGGAGTGTCCAAAACAAAAACAAAAAAAAAAACGGGAAGAGGCGTTCAACTTGTGTACGAGTTTCAGTTATCCTCATTCCCACTGACAGTCAAGCTGTATTCAAGGACAAGCTGGTTTATGGTCACACGTGGCTGCAAGTAGGCCTTCAGTCTAGTCCTGCTCCATGGGCTCGTCAGTGGTCCCAGTGTTCGAAGTGGCACTATCCATGGCGCCCTCTGTGGGAGGTTCGGCTGTACTGCTCGTAGGAGCAAGAGCTACGTCTTCTCCGGCAGCTTCCCCGGCCTCCTCTATGCTACAGCTGCTGCTACTGCTGCTGCTGCTGCTGCTGCTGCTGCTGACTGGGTCACTATTGCTCTCCTCGCCGTCCCTGCTGGTCTCGGGGCTCTCCAGGACGACGGCGGGGGCCTGCTGCTCCGTTTGATCCATGTCGACGCCTTCCTCCTGGGAGCCGCACGGCACCTCCCTCTCGGCCTGCTCGGCCTCCGGACTCGACGCGACGGCCTCGTTCTGGGTGCTGCTCGTGGGTTCTGAGGTGGGAAAGGAGAAAGAGCCATGACTGGTTTGTCTGCCTTCGAATAGTTTGTGGTTCAACGGGAACCGTGACATCATTATCTCAAACTGGCTAGCTGATCAGTTCGTCCATCCATCGGGCCGGAATTTTGAGTTTTATCCGTATTTTCCGTGCTCAAATATCTGAAAAGCAACAAAGTCAGAAGCTGTCCCTTCATTTACACTAAATTAAATAAACTGAAATGTTTTACAGTTTTACAGACGCTCTGGGAAACTGATACCGAGGATGATCACATCATCCTTGTAGCTCTCACCAAACAAACACTTTAAGTTTCCTTCTGGGATTCTACTGTGTTGACAAACTGGGGAAACATTTGCAGACGGAAAATAATTACGGACGTTTGAGTTTCAGATGACGTGCCGGACAAATCTAGTTCACTCGTTATCTTTTTATCAAGAAAAATGCTGCGGTGCCGGTTGCACCAGCGTCAAGGGTCTGAAAGGTCACAGCTGAGACACAAAAATCCACTTCTTTGTCTTCAACCAAGTATACAAGAAGATTCCCCTGGAAATGTTTGCTATGGTAGCCAAGAAGAGAAAAGGGAACAAGATGGTGTCTGGACAAAGGGGAGAGGTCACTCATG
Organism: Antennarius maculatus; assembly: GCA_013358685.1. Lineage (NCBI taxonomy): Eukaryota > Metazoa > Chordata > Actinopteri > Lophiiformes > Antennariidae > Antennarius > Antennarius maculatus. The sequence goes on along the minus strand of CM023609.1, from coordinate 23,098,400 downwards.
ACCACATTGTCATTATATAAAAAAAGCAGATGTGAAGTGTGTGGACCTTGTAAGGCTTTGCCACCCAGTGTACCCGTCCATACGAGCCAGCTGCTAAAAATTGTTCTGGTGAGTGCACAGACATGAAAGAATTCAAACCCAATTCAAATCAGTATAAATCAAGGTGTGTGGTCTTAGCAGCACAACCTCACATTTACACCGAGTACCAGTTAACATGCAGAGCCAATAAAAAATACACTACCTTGGTCTTCAGTGGTAGAAACAGCAGTGGTGGTTTCCTTCTCCTTGCTGTACCCGACCTTCTCCTCCTCTTCCTCCTGGACCATGGCTTCGGCCTCTTTTGACAGGCAAGTGGTATGCGAAGACCTCACCGAGTCCAACTCCTGCTCCTCGTCTTCCTCCTCCTCATCTTCATCTTCCTCCTCGTCTTTGCTGAACTTGAGTCTCTTCACCTCCTGCTGTTCAGCTTCCATGTCTTCTTCAGCGTCTGGGTGTTTGTTCTTCAGCGAGTTCCCCGGAGAATTCCCTGACGCCGAAACCTCGCTGACAAAGAAGAAACGGGAGATCTGACGCGATTCCAGTGGCTTTAAGTTTGTGCTGGGAGAAAGGATCTTTTTTTTTTTTTTTTTTTTTACATACCTGGAGTCTTTTTCATCGTCTTGTTCTATGTTGAGGTCTTTGTTGTCTGAGAAATCTGGTAGGCCATTTGCTGCTAGTGAGGTGGCCAGAGATGTCTTTGGTCGATTCAGCGGCCGAGGAGTTCCAGGACCATTCACTTTCCTATAATAATCCACCCAAAGATTAAGAGTTTTGTTTTTTGTTTTAACAATATTTCAAACATTAACTTATTACATTTGTAGATATAATCGGTCATCAACACAACCTCTCTGTAAAAGCAGATGTGTTCCCTGGAAGCATCACTCCATTCATTCGATTGATGGAACTGCATCCATTTTTCCTGCGCAAAAACATTCAAAAAAATCAAAAAGCTTAATCCAATGAATAATATTACCAATTTTACCAATATGACCAAAATGTTTCCATCTGAAAGGCATTTTCAGTTTGGACACAACACTTACTCTGAGGTTGGATGAACACAGCTTACTACCATTACATTCTGCAGCGAAACAAATATTTTCAAATCAGTGAAAGAAAGCACGAGTAGATGAATTTGTGGAAAAACAGTGATACTTCTTTGGATGTACCTTCTCCACCCCCCGAAGAAACTTGTCTATTCCTGTGTAGTTCCTCTTGGGTTCTGTGAGCAACTCACACAAGCGCTGAATTGTAAATGGAATTCTAAAAGAGAAAAAAGGATACAGCATCAAGTCACAATGTCTGAGTAGTAAGACTTTGGCACAGAACTTGCATTTGCAGCGACATTGTCAGTGACATTGACAGTGTCTTGTTGTACAATTTCCTCCGGGATTAATAAAGTATATATCTATCTATTGTGCATTTGTAAAGAGAAAAGCATTGTTATTAGATAAAAGTGGTTTGAAAAGAAAACATTAGAATAAGTATCATAATAGGGAAAGTCATCAATCCTGGGAAATATCCTCATATCTGAAGAAAAAACATCAAATGAGCACCTCAACATTGTATCAGCAGGTTAAACGGATCTGAATTGTGCAGATAAAAATTGATCAAAGGATTATCTAATTCAACAGGGTAAATGGAATGGAAATATAAAGGAAAAAAACCAGAAATTTATTCAATTATCTATAATTGTCTTCCTGAGATTTTTGGGAGATGTTCATCACTATAAGGACATACATAGCAAAGAAGAACATCAACCATCTCCACCGTGTCATCTAAAAAAAATCTCTATGACAAATCAACTACTTGCTACCTATAAATAAGCCATATACAGTAGTTGACCACCTTAATCTGTCGACACCTTACACAGTAATCATTAAATACAAATGCATACAAAAAGTTCCTACTTGCGAGAGTTAACGTGAATCAATGTAGTATCAAAGAATAACTAATTTTAAAAGTCAGTTCTATTTGTGTCAATGCAAAACGGGCCCCCAAACCAGACAGAGACTTGTTTCTAGTCAGCTCAAATATGTAATTTTATGGTCCAGTGTCTTGGAGTTTACATTGAGGACATGAAGAACTGGACACCAGCCAAAACTGAATCTGGATTATGAATCCATCTAGTCACCTTAAGCTCCTTTCACACATATACCAATATCCAGTTATCAGCTGAATGTTGTACAGAAGAGCTATGCATATAAATGCAAATATTTAAAATCACTTGATCAGTTATTAAATTATCTTTAAGCTGCCAGTTGGAAGAATACAATGTCTGTGTGATGTCAACAGATATTGATCATGGAGCATGAAGACCATACAGAAATGTACCATTTCAGCTGACCACATACCCGTTGTATCCATTCACAATCTTCAGGATTCTCTCCTTCATGTCGTCAAATGGGATTGACTCTACATTGGGATTTGCAGGACCTCTTTGTTCCGGTGCTGAGGCTCTAAAGTCATCCATTACTTTTTCCAATTTAAACAGGAAGTAGTTCTTGAATTGAGACCATTGGACCCTAGAGGAGGATGTAAGTAGAATGACATTCAACACGTTTGGTATAATACATTAGAACAGAAGAACACTGGTAAAGTTTATCAAAAAGTATAGAATACTTTGATGCTACAAAGGCTATGATGTCATTTTCTACAGGTAAAAACATCAAAAATACATAACAAACCCACCCATTTCATATTCGTAGTTTATTCTTGTACTGCATGCACAATTTAAAATACAAATATGTTTGCAGGTTCTTAGTAATTCCTTTATGAACATGCTAAAACGTGTGTTGGTAAGACTGAATTAAGAGTCATGAATCAGGCCAATCTTCACTTACATGGTCTCTCCAGTCTTCGCGATATGACATAGAAATTGTTCCAGCAGAGGACATGCCTCCTTCTTTGCTTTCTTATCAAAATCTGAGGAGATTAAACACAACAAAGAAGATAAACACACACTGATATTATCTGGAAGACGAGCAGGCTCTGATGTAACCTAGCCTAGCAAAAGCTAGTTTTGTTTATTCAATTGATATTGATAGATGTTTTATTACATGTGGTGATTAACAACTGTAAGCAACTAAATTAGAATCGATATCAGGCCTCTGATCACATTTATGTCATTACCGTGGGCTTTTTATTATTTACGTTACATAACGCTGCGTTAGCGGGCTAGTATATGCTAGCGACCTAGCTAGGTCGCTTGTTAGCGACAACCAACTTACTTTAGCGCTTTGATAGCATGCTAAATTAGCCAAAGGAGCCTAGCCGGCAAACACTCGTCTACCAATACACAGCCGGTGACATTGACCAGTTACTTCTCAGATTAAAATGCCCGTCGACATATTCTCAGATATCGGTGGAAATTAACGCTCATGTGGAAATAGAAACAAAATCAGACATCACATTATAGTAACTGTTCTTGACTGGCAAATTAAGAGCCAGCTAACCATTTCCGTGAAACCGTTTGTAATGAACGTTAGCTAGACCTGCGTAGCAGCTAGCTAGCGACGTTAGCCTGTAATGTGTAATCCGTTTTCTTTTTACTATACAATAACTACGGAAACATACACATAACACACGGTCTCTACGAAGGTGAAAGCTATCGAATTAAATTGGAGAGACCTCTGAGCGCCTCTTGCAGCGAGTCAATTTCCATCACGTCGTTGCCCTCCGTCAGCCTCGTAGATGTCGAAAGCAGACTGGTGGCTAGCTGCTGCTAAGCTACTATGTCTGAGGCAGAGGGAGCATTTTAATATGGCGCCGTGAGGTCACTGCCTGCTCAGCAGCGGACGAAGCAGCGCTACGGATCTATAGCATGAAGTCAAATAAAATTAACTAAAGCAAATTGATTAAAATAAATTTAATGAATAACCCTGGATTGTGGCGTTACATCTATGTCAGAATAGAAAACAGATGTGATTAGATGTAAAAAAAAAAAATAGTTCATACTTATGAAACGGTGTCAGCATCTGATCTTTGTGTACTAATGCGCCTCCTTTTACGCCTGATCTCTTTATATTGTAAATAAGTTTATTACACACATTTAAATCCACATCCAAATTTACATGTTTTAACATTTTGTGTCCTGTTTTTGTAAAACAGGTTTAGCAAGATTCCTCTGAGGAATTCCTCTGTTTAGAATTATTTTACTGTGTATCTCATGCACACTTAAGGGGTTTAAAAACACTGATGTCGTGCTTGGCCCAATTAGATAAAATCCTTTTCTTTATTTTAAAATTGATTTAAAAATGGGTTTTAAATTTCCCCACTGTGGAACAAATACAGGAATTGTCTTTCTCTCTAGGATCTGTGATAATTAAATTTGGTCATAGCTGAGGGACTGAAAAATAGACTGAGAGATATGACCTGAGATCATTTTGCCATGGCTGGGATTGTGCCTTATCAATTGTTAATTGAATAGTTCTAGAATGGCCAGTGATGACCCCAGACTGAAACCCCACTGAAAATTTGACTGAGTCTGTGAAAAAAACAAAAACAAAACGTGCACAAAAAAGCACCAAGAAAGAAAGACAAAGAGACTCAGCATGACTCTGAATGAACAGCGGGTCACCATCCCAGAGGAGGACATCTGGAGGTTGTCGCAGTCCAGAATTAGGTCCACTGATAGCAAACACCCAAATTACTAATTGTTACTTATGATAGTGATTAGTTTAATGAAGTAAAAGTTCATGAGGATCAAAATTTGGATTGGGACTTTCGTCTGACACAAATTTATCAAGCAAAAAAAAAAACAGGAGTAACTAATTAAATCCCTTGTGTGTAGATTTTGCATCATAAAGCAAAATCAGTAACGCGTGAAAGACAAGTTTGATTTTAAATAGTTGGTACATGCAGAAAATTACAGAGACATGGAAATTACTGTGAATTTCATTATTTATAAAATGAATGATAGAGAAAAGACTTTGACATCTTTGACATTGACATCACCAAAATTTTAGGAAAATACATTTTGTTTAAGCCTACTAACAGTCGACCAGACCAATAAAAAAGTGCTGCCACACATATCACTTTCTTGGAAGAGGTAAAAAGTAAAAACATGTTGAATGCTCATTGGATATGATACCATGAAACCTTGTTTGAGTATGAAAAAGGCCTCCTCAAAAGACCCAGGTGCTTAAAAACAAGGATCTATCGAGTTTTTAAAAAAAATTTTTATGAAACACACGACTGCATCAAGAATGTTTCAAATCATTGACAAATGATTGCAATCATTTTTTTTATTTACATTTTCCACAGCATTGAGATGACCCTCACTATGACATCTTGCACTAAAACTTATCCCATCTCACTGTATTATTAATATACTGTACATGTTTGAGATGAATGCATTTCATTTGTGACGCTTTGGTAGGCACTGTATTTAATGCATTGAGAATTGGTACATTGCAATGATTCCTTGGACTGTACAGTCATTTTTAATTTCCAGTTTGAACATATATTTAGATCATTACAACACACGGATAGTAATGTTGCTAAAACATGACCCTCCCCCCCCCGTGTTCACAACACCCCATGAATCACATCACTAACTAGGATTTTAGATTTTAACATATTATGGTGAAAGTGGCCGACATGAACATTTCTATGGCACAACACCAGCTGTAGTACGTCACTCTTTAGCGTCTGCTGCTGACATGCTATGTACAAACAGCCATCCAGTACTAACATCATTATGAAAGTGCATTTTAACAATTTTAACATTTTGTTACGTAACACATCTCCACTATGCTGTTCTGTATTTAATACTGTCAGAATCATTTTGGCACTTGCAGAACAGATCTTTCTTCTCCTTCACGCAGGCTCACATTTCAAGTCATTTGCTGGCAGGAATTCACATGAGTTTTGAGGAGTGGTTTATGATTCTACTACATCTAAGTAGAAAAAGCTTTCCTAAGTCCAGAGTTAATCCTTTTTTTTTTTTTTTTCAGTGTTCACAATCTTGACGGGGAAAAAAAAACAATACAAAAGCACACTTTTGTCAAAAGGCTCCACTGACATTAAAAAAAAATAACAACAAACCTTCAATTTATATTTGAGATGAGGAATTGACAACTTTTAATTTTTTTCACCGTACCTTTTCTGACATTTCATCACGGTACACGGATGGGATGTGAAAGGTTTAAGAAACCTATTCTGTGGCATCACCGAGCAGCACTGTATATAAACAGGCTTATCCCCCCCCCCGCCCCATCTCATCACTAGATGATCGTCATGTCCTTAAAAAACCATTCTGTTGGACGCGAACGCAGAGCCGACAGTCTAGTCTGGGAGATGACGCATGATGGTCCTCTGTGTCGTCACATTTAAAGCCCATTTTTTTAGTCTTTAGCGTGGTTTGACGTGTAGGACCACGCTGTCCTCAAACATGTTCCTCATGGTCCTTTCTATCTGCTTGAGGAAGACTTGAGGGATCCGACCACACAGGGTGTTGACCGTGTCCAGGAACTTGGTCTGGATGGGGTAGAACAGCGACTGGAACAAGCTGTCCTCAAAGGAAAACTGCAGGGACAGAAACATTTTTCCTACGTCAGTTCTGATCCCAAAGCTATTCCAGTTTGGATCGTTCTTTTAATAGAACGTACCACAGAGTAAACAACATTTTTAAATTATGTTGAGGCAGTGGTGTTTCTGTGTTAATCATAAATTAGGACCCAGCTCGTTTTTAAGAGGCTTATCTCACCAGAGCAGGGGGGGGAAGAGATGTCTGCAGCTGGAGAAAACAAATTCTAAATTTAAAACTGACCCAGATTGGAAAAATGTAAGCAAGAGAGAGAATATTAAAATCACTTGTTTTGTGCTTAAATATTTAAAAGGAAACGTCTGGAATTTTTACCCACAGTTACACTGGAGAATTAAAACCATTAGATTTCCAGTGGTTTCCATAGAGATTCCCTTGTTTCCAGTTTTTTTTTTTATGCTAAGCTTGGTTAAAAGTGTCATCCTGTACCAACGAAACTAAAAAAGCACAGGTTATGATGTCACACCAAACATTCTAATACTCTTCTTGCCGTCAAGCCTTCAGATTCAGTTCTATTTCCAGACCCTGATACACACCAGGCTTGACAAACAGCCGCCAGACCATTCAGGGGCGTCAGTGAACAACAGCAGCTCCGGCTGTTACAGTCGGCCCCCGTCGGGAACCTGTCGCCACACTGATCGCGTCAAATTGCAGTCTGTGCCCAACTCTGGTATGAAACTGTCTGGCTGTTGAGCTAAGAATCCAAATTGGTTCACGAGAAGATAAAATCATAAGTTCGTAAAGCCGGCAAAACAGAAGAGTCCTCTTCAAAATACGTGATGCACAGCATTAGATTGTTATGACATCATAACTCTAGTCGTTTTACTTTATCTGTGCTGAGTTGAAATCAATGGAGAAGGTTTTTTAGCTGACTGTTCATACATAATTAGGGTGTTCTCGCACCACCAGAAGCCCATATATAACGTTGTGCGGATGACTATAGGCAGATAAATGATGCATCAGTGGTAGTCACGAGTAAAAGGGGGAAATGAATCAGCACACAGGGCTGAGGAGGTGGGGTCCCTTATGGAATGCTGTAAGGCATTTAAAAAAAAAAAAGAATCCTGATCTAAAAAAACTTTAAAAACAAAAGAAATGACTAACTCATTTTTTGGAGGAATCAGGTGGCTTTGAATTTCCTTTTTCTTTCTATAGATTTGCATAAAGTCTTTCAACATTTTATGTAGTTTTATACACTTGTGAGCACGTTTTTTTTTTTTTTTGTTTTTTTTTTAATCCCATCTTTCAGTGAGACATGTACTTCAAGCAATCAACCTTGTCAATGTGGCGATAAAGCAAAATCTACGGGCTCGACAGGCTGAGTGAGTCAATATGACACCAGGGTAAACATAAAAATAGCCCCGTCTCTTGTCTCGCAATAATTACTCGACGCGAGCAGAAAACACAAAGCTCATCTGCGTCGCTGGATATTAACAACGGGTAATATACCAGCCTCTGTAAACGGAACGACGTTAATCTGAGCGGATGCACCTGTGTTTTAACGCTTAAAAAAAAACGTGTCAAAATGTGATGCGGATTTACATTTCATTCCATTCCTGTTACTGTCGAGGCCTGAACACTTACATCATGTATTGCATCATACACAGCTCTGAACGCCGGCTGTTTGTCGTCATGATACACGCCACGGTTGCCATGGAGGATGGACACGCCCTCTTCTTCTGCTCCTTTGCAGTTGCTACCATACATACAATGATCTGGCCTGTAATTCCACTGGCAGGGGAAGATGAAAAGACACTCTGGAGGGGAATAAACGCAGACATAAGATTGTGTTATATCACACCAAACGCCGTCTCTTGTGTAAATGCGGGTTTATGTGTGACACGGCGGATGGAGAACTTAGGATACAGTATAGAACACACGCATCTCTCCTAATTTCACACAATACTGACTCAAGCTCATCACCACCAGATGAATCTGCGTAGAGAGTATGCAATGATGTCGCTTTCCCAGCGGGTTTGCGGCGTGGCGATCCATTTGCTTCTCCTTCCTTTAGCTTTCAGCTGTTTGTAAAAGCCATAGCTCGCATTTCTGCTAGAATCAGTCGAACAACAGCTGTTTCCCACTTGAGGTGTTTTGGTTTTTTTTTGTGTGTGTGTTTTCGTTCAAGGTGAACATTAACGCCACCACTAAGTGGGTGTCACTAAGTATCTTTCGCCCGTTGAGACAAAATATTCACACATTCTAGACCAGATTTTGTGATCTGTGTTTGGTGCATGAAAGATGATTTTATTTCAACCATCAAAGACTGTATTTTTTTTTTTTAATTTTAAGAGATCCATAGCAATGAAATATGATGAAATTAAGAATAAGCGTGTCAACAGGTTCATGTAATTACTATCACTGCCAGTAGGGGGAGTCTCATACTGTGGGTTCAACATTTCATCACTGATTTATGCAAAAACTGCTCATTTTGATTTTTTCATACCAAGGGTTGATAGGAAACAAGTAAAAGACAGGTAAGATGCCATAGATGATTCCGGGATAAACCGGAGAATCTGTGGTCTGGGATCATCAATCGTGGTATCAATAAGTTCGGAACAGTATGCTTGCTATCTAAACATCTTCACTTCAATTTTGCAACTTTTCAGTTCTATAATTTGAATATTTTTCCAAAATATTTAGCTGCTATTTTCCTGGTTTTAATTTGAGCGACTTTGCCCGTCGCTCCCGAGAACCCGATGGCCACATCTGGTCGCTGCAGCTGGATCTCATCCTACTGTTGCCTGCAGTCACCGTCTCATGTGTTTACAGATCTGGATTCCTAATGCATTGGTTTATTACGACTGCAATAAGACAAGAAATAGCTGCGATAAAAGTGCGGCGACCAGTTACTCAGAATGCATTTACATTAATGAATAATATTCTGGTTTTTATCTTTTATGGATTTTTGAAACAAGTCTCTTCCTGGGGATAAATATTCCATTTTCAGGTCCATAATATGTTTTATGATCACAGCAGATGACAGACCATACCTGGATTGTAGTGGAATATAATGTTGAGGAGGTCCTGGTCTCCCCAGGTGATGTGGTTCTTATACTTCTGATAGAGCGGATGTAGAAGATCCTCCCAGGACAAACTGCTGGGGATCATGCTGTTCTGAAACACCAACAGCAGTTTACTTGAAAACAGCTCGAGAGCAGCCCTTTTCATCAAAAAAAAACAACAAAAAAAAAACACATCATCAAAGGAGCGGGTACATTTACATTCCCATTTCCATATGCAATCTGTTTGCAGTAAAACTTGGATAGCAGCTGAATTGAGCTCTGGAGGGTAGAAGCGTGTGACGCCAGCGTGGTAATCAGAAAGCTTCCATCGTGAAAACACTCAGCGTGTGAAAAAGAAACCCACTTAAGAATGCAAAGAAATCTCACAACACGCTCCCGTTCCGTTTTTTTTTTTTTTTTTTTAACGCTTACTTTGAACATCGTCCTGCGGATCCTGGTGAGATTCATCAGCATGACCCCGGAGTTGACCCCCGTGACGCCGTAGAAGGGATGGCGAGCGAAGCGGCTGTACCAACCGATCTTGGGGACCTCGTGCTCCGGGGCCATGGCCGCCAGCTGGGTGCTGTTGAAGGACTTCAGGAGGCGCCAGATGTCATCGACGGGCCGCAGGAATAAAACGTCGGTGTCCACATAGAGAAGCGAGTCCACGTCTTTAAGTATGACCTAGGATGGAGGAATAATTCAACATCAAATAAGTTCTGCAGTTTTTCATTTTAAGAAAATTAAAAAATCTTTTTAGTCAGACAAGAATCTCTGTGAAGCAAAACCAGCGTTGCGGCCAGAACGCCACCGTGCTCAGTGACAGCGAGAGTAATGTGCAACACGTTCGCTTTATTAGTTCAGCCTCTTATCACGATGGCACGGGCAAATTAGCCCGAAAGGCAGAAACAAGTGAGGCTGATGGGAATGTCATTCATTTTGCAGATATGCTTGGTTGTATAATTAGTAAAGATTGTGCTAATTATGTCAAAGTTTGACCTGATGGCATCACATGCAGCGTAAAGGAATGACTTAAATAAATGAATAGTTGGCGTCTGTACCAAATGTACAGACCGTTAGTTGTTGAAGTGGTGCTCGAGAAAAAGTCAAGAGAATTAAAATAAATTTGATGGTAATCAGCTGGTTTTTCACATGTTTCATTCTGATCTAAAGTAAGATGCACAAACCTTCAATTCCACTCGCGTATTAATAAAGCATGAGGGATATATCGGCTTCTTACCTGTACAAAAGTTTAATTCATGCTATTGCTTCTGTAGTTATGGGGTTATGATGGCCGCAGTCCACTTCCTGTGATTTAACTGCATCCGGCATTTAATGGAATGGAGCCATCTTTACTTTACTGATGGTAAGGCTGAGGTTGTGGACGTACTATTGGGGGGGATAAGGGCCATTTCTCAAGTACATGAAAAATAATAGGCCGATCAAAATGAAAACGCTTACGTTGACGACTCAGCGCAATTTATTCCAGATCCACAGACAGATATTTGGACTTTTATATGTGTGATGGAGACAAGAACGGATGCAGATTCAGAATCCAAACAAGATCAGGTTGAAGAAACAAGTGTGGAAAGTTATTTCAAACTATTTTTGAAAGCGTTAACAACCTCACATATTTATGGTTTTTTTTTTTGTGTTTTTTTTTTTTACAATTACTGTTGAAATGACGTGGAAATATAAAAAAGTCAAGCTGGAGACATCGGCGGAGGAACCTCTTAGAATTCCCATATCATCAAACATCGAAACTGTGGGCTCCTGTGGGAAATGAAAACGCTGACTTCCACTGTCTGCTGGGAACAATGAGATGAGTTAAAGATGAGATAATTACCTCCCGTATCCGCTGATGAATTGGCCTGTCAGTGCTCAGGCAGAAGAATTACTGGGCCAGTTCTGCTGAGATAAGTTTCAACCAAACTTGAGAGCGGAGAAACTTTGAGAATTTAATTGACTTCCAAGGATAAAAAAAAAGCGGACAGAGTGCATTCTGGATTAATTTCTTGGGTGTACCTGTATCGGAAACGAGTGCTCTGAAAGTGCTTTTAACTCATTCTGGGTGGGCAAAGAAAGAAAAAGGTCTTTATATTTTAAAGAAAGCAGTGATTTTTATTATTACAGTGCATCACCCTCTATGGACGTGATGTGACGGCTGTGACTCGGCTCAGCATCCCTATCCAGACAACCACTGCAGTGGGTCTTTTCTTTTAGTATCCAGTTTCACAGTAAATCCAGTTTAATCCCCACCCCCACCCCCCCCCACCCCCAACTTCCACCGTGCCTCAGTGAACTCGTCGTGACCTCCCTTGAAACAAATCTTCAAAAGCTTTATGAGGGTTGCTCGAATCGAAAGCGGCTAATGCGACTACTTCAAACTAAAGCCTTTGCCTTCTGCTCGTCTTTCTGCTTCACCGACGTGATAATCCGGACTAAATTATATATTATTGCCATATATTTAATATATTCATGTCACTGTGTCATGTTATGCAACAGGAAGTTGCTGTTCCGTCAACCTTTCAAGGAAGAGGAGGAGGAGGTAACGAACCTGAATCGACGTCTGGATGAGAAGGAAGCGGTGTGGCGTTACAAACGGGGGAGGAGGTGTGAGAAATGTTCCCGTCTTGAGCAAGGCGGGGGGGGGGGGGGGGAGAGGTAAAGATGAAGAGGAGGGTTTATAGGGAGCGGCACTGTGATGGCTGTCAGACCCGGGGCGGGTGGGGGTGGGGGGTGGGGGGGTGGACGAGAAACAGACCCCGAATCAAACATCTCAACAGTCAAGGGAATAAAGTGTTAAAGACAGTGATTAAGCCAGGCAGGAAGTAAAGTAAATGATGTTGGGGGGAGGGAGAGGTGGAGGGGAGGTTGTTCTGTTGCCATAGTAGCAGAGAGCCTCCTACGAGTAGAATGGAAGCACTTCAGGCCAAGGCTTGAGTGACTGGTGTAAAACAAACCAATTTAAAGCAGGAGGTGGACTGGAATTTCAGTTTTAACCGTCTTAACACGGATATGATGGTTCTGAAAGACAAAGGAGCTCCAACACAAAAATTACAGTATTTTTCGCACTATAAGGCTCACCTAAAAGCCTTTTATTTTATCAATTTCTTATAATCCAATGTGCCTTATATATGAAAAAAAGTTTTAAAATAGACCATTCATTGAAGATGAGTTCTCAGGTGCGAACTTACAATCCAGTGCGCTTTATGGTGTGGAAAATACTGCACTGTCATCAGAAAGACCTAAAAAGGTTATCTAGGTGACGGATTCCCCCCCAAGAGAGGGAAAGACTATTGATGTCTGACCTGCAGCGTGTTCATTACATGGTGAGTAAAGCTGACTGTTATTTCAATGAACACAGGCAGAAAAAGAGAAATCAATGAACAAGCGTGGCGTTCGCTTGATGAAATTACTGACTTCAGTCTCTTTGGACGGCCGATTTGTTCAGTAAACGCCCGCGTAAAATGTGTGAAATCATCAATAATCAATCTGGTGATTAATATCCCCCACGCATTGGGGATGAAATAAAAAGAAAAACTGCCGTCGATGTAGAAATGAAATTGGATTCTTGACCTAATGCATCTTCAAACCGGTTAACGCCGTTAAAGCGTGACGAGGATGCGAGAGGAGATGAGCGTGGCGAGTCTTACGGGGAGGAAGAGCCTCTGAGCGGCGCAGGGCTTGAAGAGCTTCTTCCACTCGTCGGCGTTCCCCACGGAGAAGGTGATGGGATAGATGCTGTACCGGAACTTGGACGAGACGGATCGGGGCCACTGGTTGAGCTGGAAGCAAAGAAAAAAAAAAGACGACAGGCATCGTCAAACACAGGAAGTTCCAGGTGGGGGAAATTCTAAACAACAATTATTCCGAAAGCTAATCCTCCTTGTGTCAAAGACGGAGATGTAAAACAATGAAAGTGGCATCTCAGCCAGCACAGCTGTTGTTTTATTAAGAAGCTGTTATCCGACCTGTCGAGTCTCTGTAAGCATCGGCTGACGCGTTTCAACAGTTTTGGCCCCGACGACGGTGAGAGAGAGTTGCTGCGAGCGACGGGCGGGATGTCTGCCGTCAAGGACGAGAAACCCAAGCAGAGACGGTGTGTCCTTCTCAACAAACACACACGTTTAAAACGCCGCGAGCGGACATCTGACACCCGCCATGTAAACCCGACATATGCGCCACCATGACTTCCTGTCTTCCACTTGGGGGGATTTTCGACACATGGTAAAGATCCATCATGTATGTGAAGACAAGCTGACAGATTCCAAGCTTGGGATTTGAGCCATATAACGTCCTTTAGGTGCTGCTGAAAGATGATTGGTCGAAACGAAGTGAACACAGACAGTTAAGGACCGCCTACAAGCCAATGGTTTCAAATGAAAAACAGCCAACGTTGGTCGCATCTTTAAAAAAAGACGAGGGTAATTTTGAAGGCATTGAAAATGCAAACTTTTGAGTAAGTCGCTCAAAAGCGTAATATTTTATATCGCCGTACTGTCGCCATGGAAACGATGATGGCACAGCCCTGCTTTGCCCATGCCTGCTGGGTTTCAGCCTACTCCTAGACTAAATAACCAGCAAACAAACATGTCGAACCATCTGGTTCTGTTCGTGTTGGAAGCTGTTGTAAGTTTATTAAATCTCCTCCAGCGTCGATTTACTGCCATCTTATTCTGTGATAATGAAGGGTACACTGCCAACTATTGACCTGGAATGCACACTACAGCTTTTACTCGTTTCAAAAACTTTTTTTGAAAGCACGAAGGGAAAAACTTTTCATTTCCACTAAAACTGCCGTCGTGTACAGTAAACGGGCCCATCCGTCACATTATCAGCGGAGGTAATCCGAATCATGCGTCACCTCAAGTCAAGGTGACTTTGAAGTGATACATGGTTCTACAGAAAAGGGGAGAATGGCTCGGGTAATATATTACACCCCCAGCCTCGAGATAAAAGGGTTATATGTCTGTGTACTAGAAAGAGGCCGAGTTAAAACGGCTGTGATCTTGATATCATGTATCACCGAAAGCGAAGGAGTGTTTAACATGCTCTGGATTAAATTAGAAGCCAGAGGACTCACTGAGGAGGTGGACTGAAAAAAAAAAAAAAAGACACCAAAGAGCCTGCGGGAAAAGGTTTGTGTGCCACGATCCCTTTCAGCAAAACTCCAAAACGGGGCCGATGGAGAATTCTTACCCTTTCTTCAAACTGCGGAGCCAAATGGTCTTCAGAAAAAATGTGTAACTTGATCTTCTTGAAGCTGAACAGGAGGGCTGATTTAACCATGGTGAGAGTCTCGTCCAGCCGATTCCCACAGGCCACCACCGCCAGGTCCATGGTCCCCCCTGCCCGCGAGCGCTTAATCAGATTTCGAGCCAAAATACTGAAAAAAAAAAAACCACACACATGAAGTGACAGGAGATGAAAAATGTTCTTAAACAAATAATGTGCAGCATCAGCAGTTTTTCAGTCCGTCATCTTTTTTTTTGTTTTTTGCTATTGGGAACACCAACCGAGTTTTTGCTTAAATAGCATATATTGTTCCTATTTTTACTATTTCCCTCCTGAATATCATGCATTTAATTTAATTGGTGAGAATTAAAAAAAAATATCGATGAAAAATAAATCTTTTTTAACACGTTAAGACATTGCTAACAATAGGAGCGACAGTCCAAAATCTATCCTTATCTTTCAGATTTACATGAATATTCAAATCGAGATGATGTAAAAGGTGATGAAGAATTACAGAACTGACATTTAAAGGGAACCGATGACTGATAAATCTATCAACCAGAAAACTTTTTTGTCAGAAACGGGCTGAATAAATTTATGTAAGCCCAGACAAAATGAGCAACTCTTTCCAATTCTACCGGAATGAGCAACGGTGTTTTTGTTTCATTTGAAAGAAGAGAAAGTGCTTTTTATTTTCCTCTGACAGAACTTCATGTCTCTTAAAATTTGTGTATTATATATATATATATATATATATATATATATATATATATATATATATATATATATATATATATATATATATATATATATATATATAAAACTTATTTATTTATTTATTTTTATTTTTACTTAATTCTGTATTAGACTTAATTCAGGCTGAGAGCTTTCCACAGCAGCTCCATGAAACCATGAATGGAAGGCATCCGGGCACATCTTCACCAGCAGTCACTTCAACACATAAAACCTCGATCCAAATTCCAACACGACGTCTACCGCTGGAAGGCTGCCATCAAGGTTCTGCTCAAGGCTGGATCTACTCCAACGTTTAGGCACATGTCCAACTTTTCCACCACGTTTCATGAAAGACTGTTTGGCAGTTTAGGCATAATATGTATAAATGGTCAAAAAAAAAGCCCCGTCTTCTTCCAGCTTTAAAGAAAGTGGAAGGAAAGCAGGAATCCATCCATCCCATTTGGATTCATTCCAAAATAGATGATTTCTTCCTTGGCACATGCTCCATCTTTGCATCCAGTTTCATGGTAATCCGTAAAGTAGATTACAGTACATGTAATCTGCAAAAAAAAAAAAGGTGTTTAAAACGCCAGTGAGAAAAAAATTCAAACTCTGCCCTTTTACCCAGATCCTCAGTAAACTGTTTCGTTTCTTTCTTGTTATTATGTCCCAACACTTCTAGGAAGGTTCGTCAAACTCTGTCCCGATAATTTACGGATAATCAATGGAAAAAGGATTATCGCGGCTTTATCTTCTTATAACGGTACAGGAAGTGAAGAAGATATTTTACATCTGCACTTTCATCTAGATCCAATTAAATTTTGCTGGTTTCTTCTCTGCCAAGTTTCATTGAGATACGTACACCAAGCAGACTGCTAACTAGACAGACGGACGAGCAAAAAAACCAACGCTGGTTGAAATATTAACTCCTGGATAGGAGGGAATTTATTTTGGAATGTTCCGAGAATCAAGACAAAGAAATCACGTTATACCTTCGTGCATTATTCTGTTCCGTCGATAAGGTGTGAGGAAAAGAATTTTCACTTCGAGACATGACATCTGTGCCCTTTGTACAAATCTGATTCCATGCACAGCACAGCCATTTATTCCCTTTCTTTGTTCAAATGCTCAAAAGGCAAGGAGGTCTTTTATCTGACATTAAAATGCAGCGTCTCTGCAGGGTAACACCGCTGCAGACTTGAAATACCGTCAGCAGCAAAGAGTATCTCCAACCACGATAAGGAAACATTTGTACAAAGGGGCAGCCTGAAGCCTGGGGTGACATCATCTAGCTGTCTCCCGCACTCCGCATGGGGTCGGCTGTAATAACAACACGCTCAACATGTGTGTTTTGTCCGAGCCACGGGGAATGAGAACTGGCACACGGACAGAACACGGATCCAGCTCCACGGTGCATTGCACTATTTGAGGGAGTGATGAAAGGCAAATTGTTTTAAAGACCTAAAAGACTGCATTTGCTGCACAACAAAAGGCACCGGGTTTCCTTTCGTGGCCGAAGGAAGCAAAGAGTCCACCATGAAATGGATGGGATGGGAGAAAGACGAGGTTTTGACAGGTGGTTTGCAGACAGGTCTCGGAGCGTGACACTTCGATTTCTGCATGGATGAAGGATAATGATGAACCTCAGATTAGGATGAATGAGAAGGTGCGGAGAAATCTGTCTGCCATGCTTCAAAGGCCCCGACGCTCTGTCGGGGTTGCCCAACACTCATCCCCATTTTCTGGCAGAAAATCCAATCCGTGTCTACTCCTCGACTGTAATCACGTCTCCTTTAGTCATGCAATATAAATGCCCTTGAAATGATTTCTGCGCAAAACAAACAAAAATACAATAAAAAGGAGGGAAATTCCTTTGTTGCATAAAAGCACAGGCTGCGCACATGAGGTTTTGTATCATGGCACCGTTCCCCCACATCTGGAAGCAGTCAGAAAGCACAGAAGAGGTACAAAAGGACTGAATTAATTACTGGCTGCAGAGTGAGCTTAACAGGGGCCCCCTCTGACAACCCTTTTAAATCACATAAGAGAGAAAAGCAGTACTCGCAAAAGATAAAGTGGCAGAAAAATGTCCATGTGCAGAGAGAAAAGCTTGAGTAAAAAGCGAAACCAAAGAACACCTTGAAGGCGTAACTTTAAGCAGAAGATAACGGGGCCATTTGGCGGCCTTGAATGCAACATGTTCTTTTGCTTTGTTCCCCCCAGTATGTATCAAAGCTATGGAAATGAACATGGTTCCATCAATTCCATTCTGCTGCAGAGCAGTGGATCAGAAGTCGGAAGCTCTTAAGTAACAGTCAGGAACAAAGTGTGAGGTAAAAAGTGGACACCATAGCGACAGGAAGTCCATTATTTGAGCAGCAAAAATATAGATATATGCTTCTTATTGCGCTATCTGCCATGTCTCTTAATCCTGTGATGCAGCTATGTGTATAGAGATGTTTACCATCCCTTTGTGTTTCGTCTCATACTTTGTGCTGTACAGCCTGTGTTGTACCGCCTGTGTTGTACCGCCTGTGTTGTATTTTCTGTGTTGTACTGCCTGTGTTGTACTGCCTGTGTTGTATTTTCTGTGTTGTACTGCCTGTGTTGTATTTTCTGTGTTGTACTGCCTGTGTTGTACTGCCTGTGTTGTATTTTCTGTGTTGTACTGCCTGTGTTGTACTGCCTGTGTTGTATTTTCTGTGTTGTACTGCCTGTGTTGTACTGCCTGTGTTGTACTGCCTGTGATGTCCTGCCTGTGATGTCCTGCCCGTGTTGTCCTGCCCGTGTTGTCCTGCCTGTGTTGTCCTGCCTGTGTTGTCCTGCCCGTGTTGTCCTGCCCGTGTTGTCCTGCCCGTGTTGACCTGCCCGTGTTGCATTTTCTGTGTTGTATTTTCTGTTGTGCTACCTGTTGTACTGTCCATTGTACTGCCTGTTGTACTGCTTGTTCTGCTGCCTGTGTTGTGCTACCCGTTGTACTGCCTGTTGTACTGCCTGTTTACCGTTGGTCAGAGAGGACTGCAATTTCATCTGTGCTGTATGTCGTGCATATATGGCATACTTGACAATAAAGCTGACTTTGAACGTGCGGTTTGAACGCACACAATGTGGCAGGGATGGGATGCTTTGGGTCAATCTGGAGCTGGAAAGATGAATTCATTTGTTTTGGCGCTGCTGAACAAAGCATATTTGAAAGAGGCTGAAGTAATTCCAAGTTCAGTAGTCTTGGTCAAGGAGTCGTTCAGAGGGTCAAACTATCATAGGTCTATTTCATTATGATGCAGCAACAAAATCGTGAAACTGAACCAAACAATACCTTCGAAATGTTTGTTTTTTCGAAGGCCAAACCTCTAAAAACCCACAGATATTTAACCGCGGCAGAAACAAACAGAAAAAAAAGACAGTATCAAAGACTGGAGCTGAGTTTCTGTTGACTGGCTCACCAGTGGATAAAATCAATCATATCTCTCTTTGCTGGCTCTTTGGAGTGAGAATTCTTCAGGCAGGAAACACTTGGAAAGCATGCATGTCTATTTGTCTAATTTCTCCTTCTACGCCCTGCATGACTCACTCGCTGGTCATCTAAAAGGCACTCGTCCAGCTTTGCAGATAGACTGAACTTCCTCCATGAGGCTCACACCAGCACCATCTCCACCCGTCGCCAGGCTGCACAGGCAAGGAGGGAGATTTCAAACCAGCAGACAGGCAGTTCAGTCATACGAGACGGCAGTTTTAACGCTTAGCATGACGGCGGCGAGGCCGACTCCTTCCACTCGATGATATTTAAATTGACAAGCGATTCGTTTCAACGTGAAGCATCAACATCCAGCTAATCCTGTAGATCCAGCAGACAGAGGATGAATATAGGGGGAGGATGGGGATGGGGATGGGGCGGCTGGACCTCCTCTCTCTCTATTTTTGGCCACAGGAAGTAGTGTGATGTGTCACAAAGGAAATGATATGATTAGGAAAAACAGGGATGTTTGCCTATTAGGCACGCGGCACAGGAAATCAGTCCACTGCTGAGATTTAAGGATGAACGGTGTGTTGTAAACCTCACCTGAATAAAAGATTAAAAACATACACCTTCACAGCAAAACGCTCTGATTTGATGCAGAGATTGGACAATTATGATGCCTTTAGGATCCTCTGCTTTAAAATCCCTTCCTGTGTCTCATCCCTTCAGATAACAACAAACCAAGAAAGGGACGTCTCCTTTTTACATAAATACCCTCCATTTAAATGTACTTGGTGCCCCAAGATGCTTCAACACCCCACATCCAAAACTGCTTCGACATCTCAGAACCAGGATTTGCGACGTCTAGATCCAAAAATTCTCACACATCCTGACCCGGAATCGTGTCACTTTTGGAAGCAGCTGAAACAATAACGGCTAAAATGGACTATTTTAAATTTGTCTGTATTGTTATATACACCGTCAAAATCATCCTCCTCCCTGAGCTCATGAAAATACATTTGTTTGAGGTAATGGGAAGTTGTTCGATGTGTTTCCTTTCAAACCGTAACAGCCTGTCTTGAACATTTTCCAAACCTGTTAACATTTTTTTTTTCTCCTACAGCCACCAGTGACCCCTTCCACCCCATCTGTCTTATCAGCGCCGAGCACACACTGAGGAGAACGGTTTCTGGGAGGACGCAAAGGTCCTTCCTCATTGTAACGCTTTGACAGGTTTTATCTACACAACCGTGTCCCTCCAGCCTGGCGTTGGAGCTGAATACATATTACTGCCTGCTGGCGGCAGCGGGCACATCGTGGCGTTCCGTCCTGGAGGAAACACAAGGGATGCACGAGGCCGAAATTAGAAAGCTGGAAGACAAAATAAAAAGCGGTCCCATCGCTGGACAGAAATAGCAACTGACAAACTGAGCCTTTAGTCTTATCTGAGCGGCTGCAAAAGAGACGCGACTTAATCAGATCATGTGTCAGGGTGCAGCTTCTCTTATCCACCAGGGAGGAAATCACACTTGACAAGCTCTTCGCTGCCACATGGATTGCTTTGGCAGACTCAGAGTTTCCATTTCCTTCTTCATTTCCAGGGACATCTCACCAGTCTTTGCGGCACAACTATTCTACAGGCAAATCATCCAGTGCTCATTTCCATCCATGATTGATTGAGATTCTTTCAAGGTGACCTTAAATCCTTTGAAAAAAAAACAGATGAGAACTGAAGTAAAGGCCTAAATACCTAAAGACTGAGAGTAGAAATAAAGGTCAAGTGGTGATTTATCATTGTGTTGTGCTGTTGTTTGACGTCCACTCTGCAAACACTGCCAGCATTTCCACATAATCACATTAGTCATGCTCCCCACTCACATTTCAGTCGGATACTTCAGCAACCTCTGATTGCAGCGGCGTGATTCACAGCCCCAGCAAATGAGAGGGATAATGGACGCAAAACGCAGCCATGCTGATGCCATTATGGATGTTTGAAGGTCTCTCTTGACAGGTCAACTTTTTACATCCCGCTTCAAAGCGGTGATGTATTGTAATTCTCAGTGTTTGTGTGCTTGTTCGTCCGTTCCTAATGTCCACCGAATATCTTCACAACCGTTGCGGATAGTAAGACGAAACAAACGCAGATTACTCGGGCAGCAAAGGGGATTAAAAAAAAAAAAAAAATGACATGCTGACCTTGACCTTGAGAAAACTAGGTCGAGGTCAAATTTCAACTTTTGTACACTCAGGAAGCGGGTAAGATAGAAAGACGAGGGAGAAGGCCAGTGTGAGTAAGACCATGGATCAAAGCTAGTGCTTTGATCAATGACAGTAGGTCAGAGAACTACCTTTGATCTTTGACCTATGCAAGTAGGTCAGGGTAAAATTTTGAATTCGTGGGTGTCGCGGGATGTTGCAGTGTATAACTGATATTGGTTCTTGTTTTTTTTTTTTTTTTATTATTTGTGGAGCCAGCGTCCTTCAGCACCACGTAAGCTGTTTGAAAGGAAGGGGGTCGGTGCAAAGCCTGATGAAATGCTGACTCCTTTAACTTCATTGCGCAAGGAAACACTGGCTTCTGCAACTACGGGTTGTTAAAGATGCTTTTTTTTTTTTAAATCAAGCATGGAGGAAATGGTTCATTGTGGCTGCAAAAATTGATCGATGGAGGAGAAACAAACTGACCTCTTTGCATTCGGTCTCCCCCCTTTCTTGGTCGTTTTACCCTCTCGTCCTCGCCGGAGCAGCTCGTCCGTGCGCTCGCCGACTCCAGCCGCTGGTTTCTTCGCAAACTTTAAAGCAACATCTCGTTCGAGCTCCGTGGGCGAAGGAGGAGAAGAGTTGCTTTCCTCCTCCTCCTCTTCCTCAACTTCTTTCAATAGTGGATCGTCCGCGGCGTTACCCCCCCAAAAGTACAAAAGTAGAAAAACTCCCAAACACACGGCGATCACAATTACTTTGCCGTGGATCCGCATGGTGAAAGCGACTCGCTGTTGGTGGATGAGGCCGACGGGACTCCGCTCATGTCTGCGTGTGATGGAGAGCGGCCCGTGTTGGCATTTTGTTACCGCTCTCCGCTCACACTTTTCTGCAGATGATGGTGAGCGGAGAAGAGCTCCTCATCATCATCCATGGAGGATCACACAAGCGGAGGTGTGGCCTCTCCGGTATTACCGTAATAAAGGCGGTATCAGCGCAAAATATCTGCTTCGGTTTCTCGGCTTGTAGATTTCATTTATAGACAAGTACAGCTAATGTGATCAGGGAGACAGGTAGGAGAGTACTTTGTGTGTCATCTGGAAGGAAAGTAGATAAGGAGACTTAGTGGTGGAATGAGGAAGAGACAGGAGGAAGAGCTGGAGGTAACAGGGATGAAGATGCTGAGGTTCTCTCTGGGAGTGACCAGGAAGGATAGGATCAGGAATGAGTACATCAGAGGGACAGCACATGTTAGAGGTTTTGGAGATAAAGTCAGAGAGGCCAGACTGAGATGAGAGAGAACAAAGACGAGAAGAAGTGACTGTTGTGGACCAGGAAGTAGCAAAGATTAGTCAGGATGAAGTGAGGAGGGCATTGAAGAGGATGAAGAGTGGAAAGGCAGTCGGTCCTGATGATATACCTGTAGAGGTTTGGAAGTGTCTAGGAGAGGTGGCAGTAGAGTTTCTGACTGGGTTGTTCAACAGGATCTTAGATAGTGAGAAGATGCCTGAGGAGTGGAGGAGAAGTGTGCTGGTGCCCATTTTTAAGAACAAGGGAGATGTGCAGAGTTGTGGCAACTACAGAGGAATAAAGCTGATGAGCCATACAATGAAGTTATGGGAAAGAGTAGTGGAAGCTAGACTAAAGGCGGAAGTGAACATTTGTGAGCAGCAGTATGGTTTCATGCCAAAAAAGAGTACTACTGATGCAGTATTTGCTTTGAGGATGTTGATAGAGAAGTACAGAGAAGGCCAGACGGAGCTGCATTGTGTTTTTGTAGATCTGGAGAAAGCTTATGACAGGGTGCCCAGAGAGGAACTGTGGTATTGTATGAGGAAGTCTGGAGTGGCAGAGAAGTATGTTAGAGCGGTGCAGGACATGTATGAGGACTGTAAGACAGTGGTGAGGTGTGCTGTAGGTGTGACAGAGGAGTTCAAGGTGGAGGTGGGACTGCATCAGGGATCAGCTCTGAGCCCCTTCTTGTTTGCTATGGTGATGGACAGACTGACAGACGAGGTTGGACAGGAATCTCCATGGACTATGATGTTTGCAGATGACATTGTGATCTGCAGTGAGAGTAGGGAAGAGGTGGAGGAGAAGCTAGAGAGGTGGAGGTTTGTCCTGGAACAGAGAGGAATGAAGGTTAGCCGCAGTAAGACAGAGTACATGTGTGTGAATGAGAGGGACCCAAGTGGAAGAGTGAGGTTACAGGGAGAAGAGATCAAGAAGGTGGAGGATTTTAAGTACTTAGGGTCAACAGTCCAGAGCAATGGAGAGTGGGGAAAAGAGGTGAAGAAACGTGTACAGGCAGGATGGAATGGGTGGAGAAAAGTGTCAGGTGTGATGTGTGATAGAAGAGTTTCAGCTAAAATGAAAGGAAAGGTGTACAAAACTGTGGTGAGACCAGTGATGTTGTTCGGTCTACAGACAGTGTCACTGAGGAAAAGACAGGAGGCAGAGCTGGAGGTAGCAGAGATGAAGATGCTGAGGTTCTCTTTGGGAGTGACCAGGAAAGATAGGATCAGGAATGAGTACATCAGAGGGACAGCACATGTTAGAGGTTTTGGAGATAAAGTCAGAGAGGCCAGACTGAGATGGTTTGAACATGTCCAGAGGAGAGATAGTGAATATATTGGTAGAAGGATGCTGAGTTTTGAACTGCCAGGCAGGAGGCCTAGAGGAAGACCAAAGAGGAGGTTTATGGATGTAGTGAAAGAGAACATGACGGTAGTTGGTGTGAGAAAAGAGGTATGCAGAAGACAGGGTTAAATGGAGGCAAGTGATTTGCTGTGGCGACCCCTGAAGGGAAAAGCCGAAAGGAAAGGAAAAGAAGAAGATTTCATATATAGAGAATAATTTGTGTTTTTATAATCAGGGCAGCATTGATGAATAAAAATGAATGAAATGTAGAAAATTATCTCATTTCCACTCAAAACATACAGTACTTAAGATATTAAAAGAACAAAATCATTTCACATAGAGGTGTAGAATGATTCCTTTTCTTACTTCCCGCTTACACTTTGAATTACGGTAAAACATGGCCGCTGCCTCCTCCTCGGTCTGCCAGTGAAGCCTGTGTGTTGGGTGAGTGATTCTTAGACGTAGTTTGTAATCGGTTCTAGTTAAAGTGAAGTAAACTGCACATTTCGCCGCATGCGTTAGAATAAACGTAGTTTTTAGTTTCGGCTGCGCATTCTTTCAGCAGGCGCTGTGCTGCGCATCGTTTACCGTAACACGAGGACACCTAGCATGTGCTAGCTTAGCTTACCAGCTTGTGACGTGCTAACACGGAAACAAAACTCCCTTTGAAAAACTCTGAAGTCAATTTAACAAGCCGAGCGTTTGGAATCACCGTCTTGTTTTCGATCACCGGGTAGAAAATTATAGATTTTAGAGTCTGTGGCTGAATTCGGGAAAGGTTTGGTATCACAAAATTACTGTAACATGCAGGAAATGTAAGCCTGAAAGGTTTTTCTACACGTGAAGTCGTCGACTTCCCTCACTGAAATAAGGTTGTAAATTAGCATCAGCAAAAATATTTTTGATCTGCATCTCGATAGATTCCTAATGTAATTATAGATGATCATAACTGATGAGTCAAGTAAACATAAACACGTTACTCATTAGGATTAGATCTGCGCAAATGTCCGATTTTTTTCAATGGAGATTTGAATAGAGGCGAGAAAAAAGGAGTTACAAACTAAAAATCAAGTCATCTTTTGTAATTTTGTGTCGCAGGAACTGAGTCCTTATGTTGTGCAAAAGCTTTTGTTGACAGTTGTCACTGTCAGTGTGACACGTGGAGACGTGAGCGACTTAAACAACAGTGAATTCAGTCAACCACAAGGTGGCGTGCTGTAATAAGCGAGGCCTTTTTAGGAGACTGCTGTGGAATGCAATCGTGTAACCGAGACAAGCTTCCTGTCATTGATGCTGCAGATCTGGGTTACATCAGGATCCATCATGATAACCCCAGCCTTCGACCTGAGCCAAGATCCCGAGTACCTGATCCTGAACATCCGCGTGCCCTACACCAGAACGTCAGAGTTTGACCTTTACATCGATGGAACGGATTTCAAGTTCTACGCTAAGCCCTACTTTCTCAGGTGAGTCGCTCGTGATGCAGGTAGATATTCACATACACACATCTGAAAAAGAAAAACAATCAATTTCACGTGCGATAACAAACATACAAGTGTGATTTAAATGTTAAAAAGAAATAAGAGCTGATGCTGAGAGTGCTGTGTTTAAATTCAACCACAAAGCATACACAGTCTACAGATGATATCAAGCAGATAAGTGTGGTGTGCAAACTACCAACTACTATAATGTGCATTTATGTATATTTGTATTTGTGGGTGCGATGTAGAGTTAGATGTATGGCTTGGTAAATGCTGCGGTCAGCTATTTATGTCGGGGGCGAGGCAAGAAGCTGCTGAGGTGTCTGGTCCTTTTAGTTCGTACCATCTATCGTCACTGTGGTTTGTTTCATCCCTGGGCAGTTTGTCTTACTATAGACTAAAATTGATGTTATTTATTCTTGTGATCAGTTGCCGGTACCATCTGGATCTGCTTGTTTTTCAGATTGTGTCTACCTGGAAGAATAGTGGAGGATGGGAGAGAGAGAGCCAAGTTTGACATCGATAAAGGTAGGTCTGGTCATTATGATATTAAAAACACACAATTTGGGATTAAACAAAAGGACTGTGTGTCTCGTTGGGCATTGATGGTGAAAACAAGGACAGTTTTTGCAATAAATGAAGTCTAATGAAGGCACGGTGTGACATTTAAATGGCAGTATATGTTCTGTTCGCACTCCTCCAAGAGGAATAAATGCATTTCATAAACTCAGACCGTCTTTTTCCTTGCTGGATCAAACATTGTTCTGTTAGTCCCTCAGGTTATAGTAGAGATCCTGCTGTTGTCTTCATTTAATGTCAAGAACACTGAGATGTGAGGTGAGAGGGAAAAGAAAACACTTGGAATCTGTGCTCGAGGAGCTATTTCTACTCTGATTCTGACAACACCGGGACTCAGAAAGGAGTAAAAACATTTCTCGACAAACTGTTTCGAAGTTCTAACAAGTGTTTTGTCCTCTGGTGTTTGTGAGAACATGTTGACCTTTCTCTGAAACAAGGGAAAAACTGTTTTACAGCATCGCTTTTACAAAAAAAAAAAAAAAAAAAAAAAGCTGTGTCAACGTGTTAGAAAGACAAAAGAAATCTGGAAGCCGATTCTGCAGCTGGTTTCAAATGGACTCATTTCTATTTCCAAAATACTATTAGTGCGGTAATAATATTAACAAGACGCCAACGGTGAATTTAAAGAGAAGGAAAGAGTGCAGATGAGAAGCAGAAGGACTTTAGAAGAGGATAACCCATCAACCGCTAGCTCACATAATGAGTTTTAATGGCGCTAGCAGGGGGTGGGTGGGGGTAGCGTCAAGAGGCACTGCGCTCTTTGCAACCTGCAAACTGAATTACAGGGCTGTGCATTACGTGTCTTCATTAAATGCATTAGTGCTGGGTTAATATTGACCTCCAGTCTGGTGTGGGATGTTTCACAGAATGATGTGTAACACATCATCAGCGTAGATGTTTAGTTGGGGGGGTCTTAACACGTGCATCAGGGAGCCATTCCCGCAAATAGTCATTTACCTTTCTGCTAAAATGATGGGATGTGTCGTTACAAAAAAAACAAACAAAAAAAAAAACTACAGGTTAGTCTGCATTAAAATAAGGATCGCTGCGGAAGAAACGTAGGAAATTAAATCGCACAACATAGGCAAAAGAAATTCATTATATTTATAGATGTTTTGATTGAACCGACTTTTTATCCCAAGTCTGTGATCTCACCGGTTTATTAAAATCCAGTCAGTCAAGCAGACAGGCAGGGAAACATGAAGTTCATCGGTTTATTAATAAGAAGCTCTTCTACTCTCACTGCTCCAAATCCAATTTAGAGAAGAAAAAAAAAAATTATTCCTCCATGTAAATAATAATTTTGTATTAAAAAAAAAAAAAAAAAAAAAAAAAGCGTGTGCTCGAACAAACTAGACTAACTCTGAAAGCTCGGAGACGTTTCACTTCTCATCCAAGAGGTTTCTTCAGTTAGTCAGTTAACTCGTGATGAGTCGTTGAAAGCCGATCCTACATGTTTCACCTGCGGGCTGTAGGTCGTGACCTCAGGGAAGCTGGAATCACCTGAATGTTATTCAGATTGATGGCTGAAGTCATTTTTCTTGTCGCCGTCAGGCAAAATGAGATTTGAGCGTCCTGGAGAGGGAACCCAAAACTGTATTATATGTGGAATAAAGCTGATGCTCCTCCTGTGTTGAAGAACGATCCTTCCAGTTTTACATCCGACTATGACGTGAGATCAGCCTTGACCTGGACGACTGAGAAACCCCCACAGACGTTAAACGCATCCTCTGGAAAAAAAAAAAAAAAGAAGAAGAACAGAACGTAAAAACGCGCGTCCTTCTCCATCACCACGCTTCCTTAGAAAACGTAACCGCGATCCGAAGCCAGATGCGCTCGCGTGGCGTGATATCGGCGATCAGTCACACTCATTGACACGACTTTCCAGTCGCAGTCAGCGACTGATCCCACCCCCCCACCCCCCACCACCACCACCCCTTGGGGTGTCTTTAATTCGCTCTTCAGTCGATCAGCTGGAGTAAATGATCCTGCAGATTTCATCCTGTTTAAAGGGGCTAGTGGAACCATCTTTAATGTCATAATGATTACAGCCTGCAGGCTGCCAGTAACGTCTCTGTTCCACGGCGGCGGTGACAGGGAGCTCGTGGAAGACTTCCTTTAAATACACACCGAGCAAATGAAACCTTCTAACGGCTATTTGGGTGGCATTCACCAGGCTATATACGCCCGTCTCTGTCACAGCCATCAGTTTGACTTTCTGTTGCACATAATCAGCTCTAATGAAGTTGCCTTTATGGAGGCGTCTGCCTTATGGACTCTGACACTTCATTCCCCCCCCGTCTGTCAGCGTGGCCCCAGTTAACACGCTGTGTCCAAATAAGCCTCTAACATCTGCTAATAAAGCTGCGCTAATGAGTGTCCTTGTTTAGACATATTACGAGTAATCATTAAGATCCCTCTTCCCCAGCTCTCCATTCTGCACCCGAGCAATTAGTCGTCTCCCCCTTGTAAAGCGCGTCTAAGCTTTAAACACTCAGGCGCGTCGAAGCTTTTTTTTTTTTTTTTTTTTTTACAAGGTCTTCGGGCGACCGTCAAATTCTATTTGTTGTGTTGCCAAATCAGTCTAATTGATCAATCAGTAACGCTTGTGTTTTTTGTGAGGAGCTGCTTTGGTTTGAAGTGTTTGGTGCACTTTGTTAACCCCAATAAAATAAATCCATGTTTGTACAGTTAACAGAAATAGGAGATCAGTAATGGTTGAATCGTATCTCTTACTTCCCGTCCTTTCTTTTCCCAGGTCTTTTCACCCTCCGAGTCCCCAAAGAAACATCCGGGGAGCAGTTTGAAGGGCTTCAGATGCTGACGAGTCTGCTCGCCCCGAAAGGCTCCCGGTCGGCCAAACCGTTAGTGGAGGAGCTAAACACGGGTAGGACGAACGTCTGCGTCCGATACGCCTTTTATAGAGCTTTGGCGTGTGTAGACAAGGAAAATAAAGTGGCCTCTAGCTAACATCTGAATGTTTCAGAAGGATGCGGTGAAAGCACAGGAGATAATGAAGATGAGGATGAAGAGGAGGAAGACTTTGACTGGCAGGTTGAGCAGGAAGCCTACAGAGAGAGCTCGGAGGAGGAGCTTAGAGCCATGCAGACGTACGGCTTTGGCAATCAGAGGTCCGGAGTGTTCGTCAGGTTACAGGTGAGGACCCCCCACCCCACCCCTCTTCCCTCATTTGGGAAACCCTCACATGTTTTGTAGGTGTGATCCGACTGAGTTGAAGAGTAGAGTCTTAATTCACCCCAACAGGAGGAGCTGAGCGACGTGACGGACGTCCAGAACCCGGAGGGAACGACGGCAGCGGAGAGGAGACGGAGGCGACTGGAAGCGGAGACGTCCGCTTTTTCTCCCGACCATTACCTGTGGGTCAAATCCTCCCGGCTCCATTAAAAGTATCGCTCCCGCCGTCTGCGGCGTTTGTTTAACGTTAACGTCGGTGTGGTTCCAGGGCCGATTTGTATGAGGATGATGAGATTAAAGGGCTGCTGAAGTTTATTCCATGGTGGGCAAAGACGACTCCGTCTGCAGAGCAGGAGGGAGAATCTGGTGAGTTCAAGTCCCAACAGAAAAGAACTCTGCTGTCTGTGGGAGTCCTGACTGTTGTATTCATTTCTCAGGTAGAAATCTGTGATGTTTCCTTCATAAAATAACTTACCTGCTGACGAGTGGCGTCCCATTAGTTAGATGAAAGTATCGTAACTCTCTTTCAAGGGGAAAATCAAAAATGAGGTGTGGGGTTAAAAAGAGGAACTGGGATTGTCCTCCCTTCATCGGCTTTATCTGAATTATGTCTGATATTAAATGAAACCCAAATCTAATAAAGATGATTTATCTGGATAATTTCATAATAAATCATCAGTGATTTCATTGAAATCAAAATAGTTTTTGTGTCTTTTTAGTGGAACGCTTGTAGATTTGTCACCGAAAAGCATAACCGGGTAGTAAATGAACGCTACCAGGAGGTGGCGCACATTTTCAAAAATTGAAAAGGGGGGGGGGGGGGGGCAATAATATATTCCTGTTTAGCATAATTTAAACAAATTAAATTCCGTTGTTCCCCCGGTCATACTATTCAGAAACTTTCGTTACTGTTGTTGTGACTCAAAAATGAGATCCAAACAGGATCTGTTTTTGCCTGCAGGGCTCTGACTGTTCTCATACAATATCATGTAATCCCCCCCCCCCCCCCCAAAAGGATACATGCGCCTTTTCACTGCCCCCCTTTTCAAGAGAAAGGTCAGATGCTGAACTCTCCGAAATTCAACTTTTCTTTTTGCGAAATCATCCTTTTCAAATCGATGCCTCATTTACTTCCTCCCAGATTGCGCCGCATGTCGAGCGGATCCTCCCCAGGTTCATTCCTCCCCAGGTTCATTCCTCCCCAGGTTCATTCCTCCCCAGGTTCATTCCTCCCCAGGTTCATTCCTCCCCAGGTTCATTCCTCCCCATCCGTCACGTAGGATTGATAGCTTTTGAAGCCTCTGCGCTGTGAGAGTCTATTTAATTATTGCCATCCAGCTCCTCTAAAAGCCTTCTAATTCCAGTGGCTTCCACAGTTTAAAGCAGGCGTATGGCTGGCGGGGGGGGGGCTCACGGCTCACGTGTATTAAACTGATGGCGTTATCGCAGGAAGGGGAGTCCTGCCTGTCGCGTTTCCATCGTCCCGCTCGCTGATGAACATCCATCAGTCAGAAAAAGGCAAAAGTCCATTAGTTTAGCCTCCCCCCAGAACATTATGGTTCCCTGTAGCCCTCGGGGGGGGGGGGGGGGCCCTCTTTCACCTCATTCGACATTTTTGAGACTCAAGACGACCTCAGTCTGGGGCCCAGGCGTCGATAAATGAGCCAAATTAAACTTAATGACTTGATTGACAGCTTGAATAGCGATGGCCTCAGGTAGCGTTTGAAGAACGGCGGTCAGTTAGGAAGTTTAAGCAGCGTGCCGTCAAAGTCTACAAAGGGCGCCCGCGATTTTAAACGTTTCAGCTCCCCCCCCATTTGAGGATTGAGCTCTCTTCACCGGTCTGAGATATATATATATATATATATATATATATATATATATATATGTCACCTGACAGATCCGTGTGGACACAAGTGCTAATGAAGCAGAAACTGCCCCACCCGCCCTCCTTCTTCGATGCTCTCCGGGGTCAGGGGGGTGGTGGTGGGGGGGGGGCGCTCTGACAGGCCACATCTGTCCACTGGAGGCCCCGTGTTGTCGTACCGGTCCCAGCTAAAGTGGTCGTGACAGCTCGCTCTCCTTCGACCTGTCACACTTTTGTTATGGCTGGGTTCAGAAATCTGACCTTTTACCCATGTGAGACGGCACTAATGCACAACCCAAGTTTTCAATTTGAGCAAAATATGGTCACAGTGTCATACCCCCCCCCCCCAACACACACCCTTCCCACCCTTCCCCTCTCTCTCTCTCTCTCTCTCTCTCTCCAAGGTCACATGTCAACTTCTCCTAATTGTTAAATTCCAGAATTTGTACTCTCTGTTTGGGCAGAAAAAAAACGTATTCAGTCCGCGCCATCGAGGGCCATCTGGCCCCTGCAGAGAGCGGTGAAGAGCCGGGGTGTGGGTGCCGTTCCAAACTGGAGGAATTGGGTTAGAAATTAATTTGCAATCAACAGAAGCCCTCAAACGCTGCGCCGCTAATGCTCATTAGAAGCAATTGGCTCCGTTGCGAGAGATGAATGAATGCGGTTGTTGGGGTAAATCAATCAGCTCCGCTCACCTCGCCTCACCGCTTTTTGGCTGCAGAACTAATAGAAAATACATCAGCGTCCGCCGGGGGAGTCTGGAGGCTGTGTTAATATTTAGATTTTCCATTTAAGCGATTGTGAATGTCGTTTATTTTTTGTTTTTTTTTTAATTGCGAAAGCCGGGGCGTGTCGTCCGACATCTGTCCTCGCGGCGACAGACGGCGCCCGTATCCTGCGATGACGGCCCAATGCTTTAAAAGTCATATGTTGTGTGTCTGTGTGTGTGTGTGTGTGTCGTTTTAGAAGATGAGCGTTCACAGATGTGGACACACCATCTCGCACGTGTCTGCGCGTCCGTCTGCGCTTCCGCAGCTGCGCCGACGAGGGACTCAGGTAGAGTAGCGTCTGCAGGGGAGCGCGAAGCTGACGCAATCCGACAGGAATCTCCTCCGCCGTCGAGCCGAGCTCCCAGAGAGATCATTTAGAAGCCCTGCAAGTGTGTGTGTGTGTGTGTGTGTTTGGATATATTGAGTGCATGTGTGTGTGACATCAGCCAATACACACAAGTGCTTGTTGCTCAGTGCAGGACTCGCCTTTCCTCGTGCAGAAAGAGGAATGGCTTTTTATAAGCCGTTGAGAGGAGGAAAAAAAAAATGGAGTTATGGCGTGTTCCTGCAGACATTCAGCCTTTAAATACTGAGGGATTCATGGAGCTTAAACAGAATCGAAGCCTGTTATTGCAGCTTCATTTAGTTGGCAAGAAGGTCCTGTGTTTAGCAGAGTTTTTCATAATGCAACCGTTAATGAATTTGCAAAAGGTTTTCTTGATTTTTTTTTTTTTTTTTTGTTACATCAAAATCAAAATTGGGCTTCTTTTGAATTAAAAAAAAAAAATTGACTTTGGATTGACACGACGTTCGGTTTAGGATGAGTAAAATCCCAGCTGTCGTCTGGAGGTGAAGGTGGAAAGCGAGTTGCCGTTTGCGCCCGGCGTAACCGCGCGTCTCTGGGTGGATCCGATCTCAAGCAGGACGGCTCCGATTACATCGCATCCGTCGTTATAATGCGTCTCCAGAGGTGTCTCAAATGACCGCTATCCCCACTCCTTATATCCACATTCCATTTTGCGTGCAAATGCACACCAGAGAGTCTCAGGTGACATTGAACCGTTTTGTCCGATCTGTGTCCCTCCGCAACAGCGTTTTCATTCACCGAGGACGAGAAGGAGCAGCTGAGGAAGTTCACCAACCGCTCCTACCTGCTGGACAAGACGCGTCGTCGCCAGGCGTGGCTCGGATTGGCGGACGTCCTGCTGGCTTACGCCTACGGAGTTCGCTCGACCGAGGGAGAACACAACGTGAGTGAGCGTTACGTGAGGCAAGCCCCCTCTGAGCGGCATTTAGCCCTGGATGACAAAGCCTTCTATCCTTAAATCCTTTAGACCCCCACCCCCACCCCACTTCCATTTCATTCAGAGCCTTAAAAGATTACCAGCAGATCCGATAGAGCTCAGTCCAGGCCTCTTTGTGTCACTCCTGTAAGGTAGCTGCAGAAAGGCAAGGTGAGCAGTGCGTAGAACGTGTGAATGAAATACTGGGGATGTTGCATCAAAAAAACAAATTCATCCCACCCCCAGCTTGTCGCAATTAGTCTGCAACCCTGACTTTAACCGCAAACTGAAACTTAATCCGCCGAACAGCTTTTAGCTAAAACCGGACGTGTTGTTTCGTATCGCCTGTCTCCCCCCCCCCCCTCCCGATCCCTGCAGGTGGAGTCTCCGTGGACGATCAGAAAACTCAGCGGGACTCTCTGCTGGCTGGAGGTGAGTCAGATATCAAGCCAGGAAATCCGATGAACAGCAGCGATTGAGTTACTCTCTCATACGCACGTGGCTGTTTTGGACGGATTCATCCGTTTTGAGGAAAAAAATTTCTAAATCTTATTATTGTTGACGTCAAATTTTTATTGGCGCCGAGTCCAGAGCTAAAGGAGCGTCATCATCATGTTTGGATGACGAGCCTTGCGAGCTTGCAGAGTCTTGTTCAACAGGAGCGAGACGCTTTTTAAAAAATTTTTACGGCATGGCACCGACGCGAGACGATACAAATCGCTTTACAGACTCACCAATGTCACCAATGACAGAAATATAAAAGACGTTAGACATACAGTAAAAACGACAGTTGAACGTCGATAAAAAGTGAACGCAAAGATGGAGAAAATAAATAGATTTTTCCATTAGGAGAGAGGAATAAAAGGAGATGAGAAACACGCTGTGAATTTATGGGGGCGCTGGAGTAAACAACTGTGTTTGAAGACCTGATTGAAAACGAGTCGACGCTTTGGCTAAGACGTGTGACGGAATCAGCAAACTCCATCCACACGCATTCGAGTGATTGTCTTCTCAGAGTTCACAGCTGGAGGAGGAATTGTGAGATTTTTTTTTTGTGTGTGTGTGTGTGTGTGTGTGTAAATCTGGGTTCCTTTCACACCAAATCAGCAGGAAATATAAACCACTAAGATAGTTAAGAATTCACAAGGTTCAGAAGACGCAGTTGCCTCATTCCACCTTTTTATTCTTTCGTTTTTTTTCCTGTTATTACTTATTTTATGTCGTCAAGCGGTTAATTTATTCCCAAGGTTATATTTTCCTTTTTTTTTTTTTTTTCTTAAATTAGATATAAATTAGTTATTCGATTACTTAAAGTCACAGGTTAATTAGTCACTGTTTTCACAGAAATGGATTCAATCAGTAATCAGGATTTTTTTTTTTTTTTTTTCCACCAACCTGAAACGAGTCTTTGTTCATCGGATTTGTTTCAGAAACTTCTGTCCGTTTTGCTTTTTTTTAAAAAACTTATCCGGAATCCTCTGAGTAGAAGCCTCTACAAACAGGGTCCCGGTTTGTCAGAACAACTTGGCATCGCACCAGACGACTGCTGGTGAGGAGGTGAGGCTGAATGGTCGAAATTTTGCAGAAATCTTTTTGAAGATGGAAGTTGTTTTTTTTTTTTTTTTTTAAAACAAAGCCGTTGGTTTCTGCGTGTTTATTCTAGTAATTGCAGAGGAGACCATGTGTTTTCACCAATGTGGGCATCGCCTTAAGTAGTAGTAGACCAACCTGACAAACCAAAAACTCTTCAGAGATGTGTTCCAGAACCACATCTTGGAATAACTATGAAATATTAGCCCGACCCTGAACACAACTGGTGTCTATTCAGTGGTGAGCAGCGCGTTTTTCAGAAGAAATGTGTTTGCCAGACTCGTACGGTGGAACAGGAAAGACTTTCTTCGTCCTGACGTGGTCTCCGTTGGCGAAAGAAGCAAAAAAAAAAAAAAAAAAAATTCGTCAATTTGAACTGTGGAGTCGGAAAACACTCCCTGGATGAAATCGTGTTTAAATCATTCGGTGATGGACGAATCTGAATACCGACCATCCTCACCATTTTTCACCCGCCGTCGTTCAGAAAAACGGTATTCTGAATCAGAGCGGTAGCCTATTCAAAAACCCGATATTACATTTGGCAACGCAAACGTTGTATTTCGTGGAATCTTCTCGACAATTTCCCCACAGGAATTAAGAATAAATTGCTTTAAGCTGAAGGCGCACAGGCGTGTATCTCTTTGAGTCCTTTCGATCTTTTCCCACATCGCCGTTAATCCCCGTGAGCTTCAAGCTTTTAACAGGAGATTCCCCTTTCCTGCCTGATTCCCTTTCCTGTCTGTTGAACAAATCTATCTCTGCTGCACAGGTAGCCCTTACATGAAAGCGTGTTTCTTTTTTCAAACGGCGACATCGAGGTTGGGGGGTGGGGGAAGCCTGTCGTCCTGCTGCGCAGACGTTGATGAACACACGACCGCCTGGAAGAGGAGACGCCGTTCGATAGATCTTCATCGAAGGCGTCGTCGAAGTCTCTGAGCACCTTCAATCGAGTCGTCGGTCTTCTTCTTCTTCTATCAGATATTGATCATGCACCTTTCATAGAATCCATTTTCTTCACTAATCAAGCGAGCCAGCCAATCAGGACGCTCCGAGAGAGTTTGGCTGCCAAAATTACAACGGCGGTAGTTTTCCCAGTTGCGGTGATGTTGGAGCAAAGAGCTTTTTTTTTTTTTTTTTTTTTTTTTTTTTTTTTTTTTTACAACTCGTCAGTCGGTGAAGCAGCCAGCTCCTTATTGACAGGTCAACCCCCCCCCACCCCCACCCCCACCCCTTTCCCCTGCCTCCCCCTACATCCTCTCACCTCTCGCCTCGCAATAGATTCCCTTTTCTGCCCGTCTGTGTCACAGCTGAAATCAGCTACGCTTCCTCTCCCTCCCCCCCCCCCCATTCTCCCTCTCTCTGCCATCCTTTTTTTTTTTTTTAGCGCTCTCGCTGTCGATCTCGCTCCCCTCATTTATGCAGAACGTTCCCTTCTCCCCCCCCCCCCCAACCACCACCACCTTATCCAACTGCCTTCCTGTGTGTGTGTCCCCCCCGCCCCTCTTTCCTCCATCTGCTGTATGTTTACTTGTCCTCAGTCGACTGCACTGGTGTGACTGTGAGTGTCGCCCCCCCCCCCCTACTCCCTCTGATCGCCTGCAGCAGAAAACCTTATTTACACTCCTACTAAACAAGCCCAGGGGAGAGCATGATCCCTGATGACACGCACTTGCAAGCATCACAACACATCCTTAACAAGCATCACAAAAGAAAAAAAAAAAAAAAAAACGGAGAAAGAAATGAGATTAAAAAGAAAAAAAATCTCTTTTTTTTTTTATTTTTTTTTTTATTTTGTCTCCTGGCTGTGTGTTCATTAGCGCCGAGGAAAAATCTTGAGTGCGAAGGCGGGCGGTTAAAGAGAAGCAGCAATTAACAAACCAGGACTGCAGAGGTGTTTAAAAGTTGCGAGCCCTTATTTTGCCAGCTCTATAAATGAGAAGTTGTTAGGAGTAATTAGCACTCGAGCAACTGCAAATCAGGCCAATAGAAGCCAGACTTCAGTCTGAGGAGAAGGAAAAGAAAAGAATTCCTGTGTTGAAAATGTGCGGCTGAAACAAAACCTGACCCGTCAGTTAATCGTCTTTGTCTCTGCTTTCATTTTGAATAAAATCGTGTTTGTTTTTTCTAGACTTTCTGAGTTTTCTCATTTCATATTTTGCAGACGTACAGCTCCTTAAAAGACGTCCTGGTGTCGTTTGGACGGAGGGTTTTGTGCTACCCGCTCTACAGACACTTTGACTTAATCTCCGCAGCGATCCGTGACACAACTAAGATTTTGCAGTCAGGTGAGTCTCCGTTTCACCGTTATTCCCCTGCATTCACACATAAGAGACTTTTCCAACATTGTATTTCACAAACTGTGAAAGAACATAAAGACAGTCGTTTCTTTTCATTGTTACGCTGGCATTTATTTTCATCTGCGGTAAAGTTGCGTTGCGTTTACACGTCGTGCCTCGTTTGCCTCTCGAGCGTCGGAATGCTGTCTGAAAATCTCACACACTCTCTTGACTCTCTTGACTTGTTTGATTTGGTGTTTAAAAAAAAAAAAAAAAAAAAAGAAAGATGACCTCATGTTGACTCTTCATTGAAGCAGAAAAAGCAGTAGGAGCCTTTTCATGAGGAGACTCATTATAAGACTATCGCTAGAGCAGATTTCATGGTGCGTTCTCCATCAGACTCAGAATCTGGATGGACGCTTTGACAAAAGTTGTTCACAAGCTTGTTGTTCACCCCTCCCCCTAGAGAAATAACAGAGCGGCCCAACTGCTACCTCCTCGGGGGAGCGAGATGTGGATTAGCTGACAACGAACTGTTGACTTTGATATCTCACAGTTCTCACAGTAATCTTTAAATCAAAATCCCCCCCTGGCAGACAGCTGCAGTGTAAACACACACACTCTTGTATGTGTGTGTGTTTGTGTGTGTGTGTGTGAGAGGCTACGATTATCCCGCTTGTGATGATTTTCTTCTTCTTTTCCTTTTTGGCTTTTCCCTTCAGGGGTCGCCACAGCGAATCAACCGCCTCCATCTAACCCTGTCCTTTGCATCCTCTTCTCTCACACCAACTACCTTCATGTCCTCTTTCACTACATCCATAAACCTCCTCTTTGGTCTTCCTCTAGGCCTCCTGCCTGGCAGTTCAAAACTCAGCATCCTTCTACCAATATATTCACTATCTCTCCTCTGGACATGTCCAAACCATCTCAGTCTGGCCTCTCTGACTTTATCTCCAAAACCTCTAACATGTGCTGTCCCTCTGATGTACTCATTCCTGATCCTATCCTTCCTGGTCACTCCCAGAGAGAACCTCAGCATCTTCATCTCTGCTACCTCCAGCTCTGTCTCCTGTCTTTTCCTCAGTGACACTGTCTCTAGACCAAACAACATCGCTGGTCTCACCACAGTTTTGTACACCTTTCCTTTCATTTTAGCTGAAACTCTTCTATCACACATCACACCTGACACTTTTCTCCACCCATTCCATCCTGCCTGGACACGCTTCTTCACCTCTTTTCCCCACTCTCCATTGCTCTGGACTGTTGACCCCAAGTACTTAAAATCCTCCACCTTCTTGATCTCTTCTCCCTGTAACCTCACTCTTCCACTTGGGTCCCTCTCATTCACACACATGTACTCTGTCTTACTGCGGCTAACCTTCATTCCTCTCCTTTCCAGGACAAACCTCCACCTCTCTAGCTTCTCCTCCACCTCGTCCCTACTCTCACTGCAGATCACAATGTCATCTGCAAACATCATAGTCCATGGAGATTCCTGTCTAACCTCGTCTGTCAGCCTGTCCATCACCATAGCGAACAAGAAGGGGCTCAGAGCTGATCCCTGATGCAGTCCCACCTCCACCTTGAACTCCTCTGTCACACCTACAGCACACCTCACCACTGTCTTACAGTCCTCATACATGTCCTGCACCGCTCTAACATACTTCTCTGCCACTCCAGACTTCCTCATACAATACCACAGTTCCTCTCTGGGCACCCTGTCATAAGCTTTCTCCAGATCTACAAAAACACAATGCAGCTCCCTCTGGCCTTCTCTGTACTTCTCTATCAACATCCTCAAAGCAAATACTGCATCTGTAGTACTCTTTTTTGGCATGAAACCATACTGCTGCTCACAAATGCTCACTTCTGCCCTTAGTCTAGCTTCCACTACTCTTTCCCATAACTTCATTGTATGGCTCATCAGCTTTATTCCTCTGTAGTTGCCACAACTCTGCACATCTCCCTTGTTCTTAAAAATGGGCACCAGCACACTTCTCCTCCACTCCTCAGGCATCTTCTCACTATCTAAGATCCCGTTGAACAACCCAGTCAGAAACTCTACTGCCACCTCTCCTAGACACTTCCAAACCTCTACAGGTATATCATCAGGACCGACTGCCTTTCCACTCTTCATCCTCTTCAGTGCTCTCCTCACTTCATCCTGGCTAATCTTTGCTACTTCCTGGTCCACAACAGTCACCTCTTCTAGTCTTTGTTCTCTCTCATTTTCCACGTTCATCAACTCCTCAAAGTACTCTTTCCATCTTCCCATCACACTGCTGGCACCTGTCAATAGACTTCCATCCCTATCCTTAATCACCCTAACCTGCTGCACGTCCTTCCCATCTCTATCTCTCTGTCTTGCCAGCCTGTATAGATCAGTCTCTCCCTCCTTACTGTCCAACCTAGCATACAAGTCATCATAAGCTTCTTGTTTGGCCTTTGCTACCTCTACCTTCACCTTACGCTGCATCTCCCTGTACTCCTGTCTACTCTCCTCAGTCCTCTCAGTGTCCCACTTCTTCTTAGCTAACCTCTTTCTTTGTATACACTCCTGTACCTCCTCATTCCACCACCAAGTCTCCTTATCTACTTTCCTTCCAGATGACACACCAAATACTCTCCTACCTGTCTCCCTGATCACATTAGCTGTAGTTGTCCAGTCATCTGGAAGCACCTCCTGACCACCCAGAGCCTGTCTTAACTCCTTCCTAAAGGTCATGCAACACTCTTCCTTTTTTAGCTTCCACCATTTCATCCTCTGCTCTGTCTTTGCCCTCTTCATCTTCCTCACCACCAGAGTCATCCTACACACCACCATCCTATGCTGTTTGGCTACACTCTCACCTACCACTACTTTGCAGTCACTGATCTCCTTCAGGTTACATCGTCTACACAAGATGTAGTCTACCTGTGTGCTCCTACCACCACTCTTATAGGTCACCCTATGTTCCTGCCTCTTCTGGAAGAAAGTATTCACTACAGCCATTTCCATCCTTTTTGCAAAGTCAACTACCATCTGTCCTTCTGCATTCCTCTCCTGGATACCAAACCTGCCCATCACTTCCTCATCACCTCTGTTACCTGCACCAACATGTCCATTGAAGTCTGCACCGATGACAACTCTCTCACTTCTAGGTATGCTCTGCATCACTTCATCAAAGTCCAACCAGAATTTCTCCTTCTCCTCCAGCTCACATCCTACCTGTGGAGCATACCCACTAACAACATTGAACATCACACCTTCTATTTCTAGCTTCAGACTCATCACTCTATCCGACACTCTTTTTACCTCCAGGACATTCCTAACAAACTCCTCCTTCAAGATAACTCCTACTCCATTTCTCTTCCTATCTACACCATGATAGAACAACTTGAACCCTGCTCCTAAACTTCTAGCCTTGCTACCTTTCCACCTGGTCTCCTGGACACACAGTATGTCTACCTTCCTCCTCTGCATCATGTCGACCAACTCTCTACCTTTTCCTGTCATAGTTCCAACATTCAACGTCCCTACTCTTAGTCCTATACTCTTGGCGCTCCTCTTCTCTTTCTTCGTGCGAACGCACTTTCCTCCTCTCCTTCTTCGACCAACAGTAATCCAATTTCCACCGGCGCCCTGTAGGTCAACAGCGCCGATGGCGGTCGTTGTTAACCCGGGCCTCGACCGATCCGGTATGGAAGTCATATGTTTGATTCGCATCTTTGATTTGGCA
This sequence comes from Antennarius maculatus, assembly GCA_013358685.1. Taxonomy (NCBI): domain Eukaryota; kingdom Metazoa; phylum Chordata; class Actinopteri; order Lophiiformes; family Antennariidae; genus Antennarius; species Antennarius maculatus. Next base: position 23,057,783 of record CM023609.1, on the reverse strand, counting down.
AAAGTTTTACGCCGGATGCCCTTCCTGACGCAACCCTCTGTATTTATCCGGGCTTGGGACCGGCACAATAAGACACTGGCTTGTGCCCTCTTGCGGCTACATTCCGCTTGTGATGATTTTAACGCCGTTAAATGACAACAAATTAAAGGCTTTTAAGCTCCAGATTAGTATATCTACGCCTCATTAAGCAGAAGACGAGTCGATGGAGCGAGCCGGGGAGTCGCTCCTTCTGATCACCTCGTTCCTTGTAACTCGTCGCTTGTTCTGCCGTAATGAGATTTCTCATGTTCTTCCCGAGCCTGGGAATTCACTCCAGTGCTTATTGACAGTTTAAAAACACCGTTACACTTTTGGCTGTTGTAGCCCACGGAAAGAGGTGTGGCGTGTTTCTCTCTTGTTTCTTAGGTATTAACATAAAAATGAATTATTCGCTCACGACTCATCGCCTTTAAATGTCGCATTTAAGGAAGTGTGAGCGTCGATGCTTCGTCTTAATGAACCGTTAAAGTGCAGTAATTTGGGTCCGGTGTGTTTCCCTCCCAGCGTTAATTAATTTGTCAGCATAAAACAAATGGAAATGCACTCTCCCTGTTTGAGGCACTTCATTTCAGCGGCTGTGAAAGCAAACAGTCGTAGGTATTAGTAAAACAAACCCATTAATGGCGGTGCATAGGTTAAGGGCGCTGAGGGAATGTTATTCGGGGGGTAAATATTTGAATAGCCCTCTGGCAACATGCTGATTATTCTCAAGGAGCTCCTCCACCTGTCTCCTAAGTGGATGTAACTTAAAAAAAATAAATAAATAACGGCTTGGCAGGTAGGGAAGATTAGGGGCTTCTGGGATAGAAAGAGTGGAGGAGGACAAGAAGGCACTAGTCTTCCTGTTGTTGTGAGAAAAGATAATAATCTGTCATTCATCAAATTTCTCACAATTCCATAAATACAATTAACAAGATCTTTGAAACGCTGCAAGTTAGCACGTGTTAAGTTATTCCATAGTCATTAAATCGTAAAAAAAAATATATACACCAAGACGCTCTGCACGTCTCAGTTTTGCAGATGACATTGTTTTATGTTTACCGATGCTGCAGCAGTCTTTCACCCGGCGCTTACAGGTAGAAGAAGGAATTAGAATGTTTTGTTCTTTTACTGCGATGGTTCAAGAAAAACTAAGAAAGACTTCAGAAAATAAGTTTTATTCCTATTCTTATTTTGGAGTCTTTCACTCTTTAGCTGATTGGAGATTCTCAGATGAGAACACGTAAAATTAAAACTTGGATGTGGTGACACGTTCAGCTTGCTCTAAAATGTGGATCTTCCAGATTGCGGTCATAAAAGGTCATTCTAAAGAAGAGAAGCCGCTGTTTTAGATGATTATATATTCCTGAAAAGTAATGAATTTATTCCCTTTCTGTCCCTACGTATTTGGCTTTTAAATTTTTAAAAAAAAAAGATGATTATTGTTGATTTTGATGATCTGTTGGATAGAATTTTCTCTTTTTTTACTTTTTTTTTTTTGTCACTTTCACTTTGCAGTCATTGCACTGGCAACAGAACTGGCTTTGTTGTTAGTCTACTTCACACCCACCATTACATCTATGCAAGTCTGCTCATTTGGCAGTCCTGAAAGAACGACTGTTTTTACAGTTAGACTGGGCGTTTTTCCTCACGTGCTCTCGCCCGATTGAACACATCACACACGTCTCATAGCAGATAAGAATATCAGCGTTGAAGTGCAGAAGACTGCAACCTTTTCCCTGATTTTTCTACAAAAGAACTACAGTAATGTTTCCTGTGGAAAATGAAGTCAAGTGGTAGAAGCGAGCGTGTTTTATTTTTGCCTTACGTGATCGGAGTCCTTAATTTGAATGGCAAAATTCCCTGCGCACAACCCGGTGATTAAATGAGAACCAAATGTTTGTGTAAGGGTTTTCTTCGCCGTGAGCGCGCTGTTTATTTTGTTTGGGTGGAAACGTCTCAGGACAATGCCAACCAGTTTCGGTGGAGGTGAAGAGGAACATTTTCTCCAACCCCTCAGAGGATCGTTTGGCCACATCGTAATGTTATTTATATTCCGATCGGAGTGGGAAGTGTTGTAGCGGTTTGTCATGTAATGAAATTAAAGTTAATGTGTCAGAATAACAAGTTATGTGTGATGCATCTGTGGTGGTGAAAGCTGCCATATGCTGGATAGAATGATCTCAAAACATTTTGTCAGCCGTAAACTCGCATCTTATGCGCTGGAACAAAATGTCAAAAACAATTTAATGGATGAAGCTGTTCTATAGTTACACACATTAGCTTGCAGATGATTATTTGAATGATAAAAATGTGTAGACTCTTTTTCTAATGTAACTATTTCTAAATGTTAAATAACTCTGAATTTATTACATATTCAAGTTACAAACATTGCAGTTGTACAGAAACAATACGTTTGCTTGTTTCTCTGTAATAACATAAATCCTTTCAATTTGACAGGTTGTTAAACCCACAGAACTCCATCAATCAAGGATCAAACTATTTAAGCGAATAAAGAAAAATAACATCAAACACAAGTTAGGACATTAACTTTGTTCGAGTTAAAATGAGCTTAATTACTGCATTGTGGGAAATGTAGTTTTTGGTCGAAGCACACTTTTGACCTTTTTATTTTTTAGACACTCTGACCATTTATACTCTCGGGGGCCACATAAAATGACGTGGCAGGCCACATTTGGCCCCAGGGCCATAAGTTTGACATGTGATCTATACAAATACCAAGCATCCCGCCCCCTCTGTGTTTGTTTCGTTCCTGTTTGTGGACATTTCTGTAAGCTGACAGCGTTTTGGGGAAAAACAAGAAAACGGGACTTGAGGCGGTTTAGCCGTGATTCAAGCAAAACACGGTAAAAGGGCTCTGATTGTTCTTGATCCACTGTTGTAAAGTATTTAACGGCTTCACACACCACCACCAAGTGAATCATTTACTAGGTTAATAATCACTGTTTCCTCTGTAGTTAAAACTTTGTTGTTGTCAAAACTTTCGACACGTGGCTTGTGGATGAATCCATGTGGATAGATCCACAGGATATGGTCGTATTTATATGTCTGTACATAGATGTGGATTAAATGAGCCCCCCAAAAAAACAGTTTTGTTTTTTTTCCAAAATAGAACAAAATCAGTCCAAGAAAACATTCAATGTTGGCTTATTAATGGTGGATTTATTCAACAAAGTCTCAAAAAAAAAAAAAAAAAAAGCGCCGTCCAAGGTTGCATTACAAAGCTTCTGAAAGCGATCCGATCGCACAGGAGCCAACGCCAAGCCTTTCCGACTTGGCTTCCAGACCTTACTTCACTTTTCCACCAGTTGGGGGAAACAACAGACGAGTGTCTTCTTGGTTCTAGAGAAGCTGCTGGGTTGACTAAGTGACACTCTGTCGCCTATACTGTACATTTACTGCCAGATGGATGACTTACCGCCACCCTTTCCCTCTGCTTGTTTTTCTCCTGCTCTGTTCGCTCCCTCGACCACACACTCCCCGCTCCCCGCGATGCCATTTTCCTTTAAAGAGCCACTACACTCTTACAGTATAATGATATCCTTCAGATTTTTTAAATTGCCCAGGGTAGGGAAAAAATAACACTGACATAATTGCATGAAACCCTGGGAACCATATTTGCATATTTCACATATTTCTATATCTATTGCAGAGCATAGCGGCTCCGAGAGGCACAAGTTTGGAGAAATCCACCTTCCATTTCTAACCTCTCTGCACCCCATTTCCATCAGGAGGAATCGAATTGGATTTTGTTTTAGGGTGTGAAGAGCAGAACGCAATTTCACACAGCGTGACTGCAACGCAACAAAGTTACCTCTCGGTTTTGCGTTTCGCTGCCCTCACGACATCGCTTAGAAACGCAGGAGTCAAAATCACCAGCTGAAATCAAGTATAGGGAGAATTAGTATTCACAGTGAAAGAAAAGCAGGATGGTGCTTTTGGAAATTAATTTCTTGGAGCTTCAAAATGTCTTTTTCTTTGTCTGTTATAAAATCCGCTTCTCTGAATTTGATTTGATGTCATGCACAGAAGCAAAAAAAGAAACTTCTCCGCTTCATCTATGTCCCCTTGATTGAATCATTGATGTCTGTAAAAAAAAAAAAAATAAATTCCGTGCTTGATGTTTTTTTAAGATCAAAAAAAAAAAAAAAAAAAAGCGACACAGATTCGGATTAGGACTGAGAATGTTTGCTGCACCATAGCTGAATGGGTGTGCTCGAATGGCTGTCAAGTGGAAAACCATCTGAAATATTCTGTGCTATTTTTACAGATCAAGGCAAACGCATTTCTGATAGAAAGCCTGAACAAAGAGCTGCCATCAAATCGACAGAACAAAAAATGCTAAAAATAGCTCCCGTCTTGGTCTCTTTTTTAGTCTCGGATGAACCACTTCTCAATCAGGAACTCCTCTGAAACCGTATGGATCAAATTACTATACAGCTCGTTGTTATTATCCTCTGATCCTGTAGCTTGGCTTTTATGTATGGAACAATGACTGCAAAAAAAAAAAAAAAAAACCCTTAAGATGCCTGCTGTCTCTGCCAGCAGCTGGAGAGCGTTGTCATTTTTATTTATTTATTTTTTTAAATTTCGAAAGCGAAGTAACACTGTTTTTTCCCATTTTGCTGCCACGGTGTGTTCCCCATACCCAGGGAAAACCTGCATCCTCAAATGCTTGCTGGATATTCACAAAGTGTTCAGAGAGAACGAGCCGGCCTACATCCTGAACGATCTGTACATCACAGACTACTGCGTCTGGATCCAGAGGGTCAGGTAAGTTCAGTTATACACACACACACACACACACACACACTTCTTCTAAACCGTGCGTCGTTCGAGAGGCCTTCATCTTCTAAATTACCTTTTAGAGCGCCAAAGTGCCACTCAGCACCCAGGATGCATCAGTGCTTTAGAGGAAGAGAGCTGAATGTGTCATTTTTCACAGCCAGGGCCGAGTGAATGGTCAAACCAGAACGAGAACGAGATGCACTTTTTGGGGGGGGGGTTTTGTGTTTTTTTTGCTTCCATTTGCGTGCTTTCTAACTGCCATCGATGAGCGATTCGTCGTGCATGAAACTTTAAACACATCACACGCGTGTCCTCGGGGCGTCACGCGTCATCCGTGGGCGTTAACCTTCAACTGCATTACAAGGTAAGCTTGCAAAAAAAAAAAAAAAAAAATTGCACTTTTTTTTTTTTTCCCCTTCCTGGGTGATATAAGTTTGATGACTCTGTCCTCCCCGTGCATATTTTACAATTACTTACACATTTCAAATGTGAGCCCTACAAGCGCATTACTCAGTAATGAGCTCTGTTTTACTCTTGGCTGGGGTTCAGCCCAAGTGGTGTGCTCATCTGGAAAAAGCCCAGTTGAAAAATGTGTGCCTGATGTTGTAGGCTCGGCGCCCAGATGCAGACACGATAAAAGGTCTGCAGGGATTTAGTGCCCCCCTCCCCCCACCTCCCCTCCGCCGTCACCACCACCACCGCCATCGACGAACATTCTCATTTCTACAGTTTTTCCAGAAGTCCTGAGTTCTACTCTTTTTTTTTCAAAAAATGCTTCAGATGATGGGATCCCAACGGATTTTTTTTTTTTTTTTTGGGGGGGGGGGTCTAAAAAAACTCCATTTAGGGTTAGTGCACTCTTTTTCTATGGGACTGTTGATTTTCTTCTTCCTCTTAGCTGCAAGCTGCGACTTTTAAATCATCTGTTTTGGGCCACACACACACGTGTCGTCAGAGCTTCACCACCCTCATCCCGTCGTTCCGCCTCGCTACCTCCCCCCCGCCCCCACCTCCACCACCGTCACACAGGTGGAACGAAACAGATTCCCATTACCGTTACGCTGCGTTTATGCAGAACGCTGGAGTGGAATAAAAGGCTCGCATGGTCCTGAGCTTCCTGAAGCTCCGTCAACTCACCGGAAAATTCAGTCAGTCTCTTATCAGCGGAGGGTTATCGGAGCACTTCCTCCCTTCCATGTATCTCCTCTCTCTTCCATGCACTTTGCATTGGGAATAACACATACAGTACATGCTGACTCCCACTACGGTCCGCATCGATCATTAAATAGATAAGACCGAGCTCTTGCAGCACCGACCTGTGCTTGGCTCGCAACATTTCCCTTTTTTATTCCATTAAAATTAGTCAAATGTGGTCTTTTTCCCCTCTAATATAAACTGAAATGTAAAAAAAAAAAACCCAAAAAGACACGTGAACGAGCAGCGATAAGCGACCACACGCATATAAGTTTTTGTTGTTTTCATCCCAGGACTTCTGCCTCACTTAAATTGTTCACCTGTGGTTTTCTGGAACTATTTCTGGTGCATAATATCAAAAAGATCCCCAGGGGGTCGAGATGCACAGATCCCCTGGATCCTGTTGTGTGAGGATTTGACTTGACCGGTCTGTGCTGCTGTGTTTGCATACCTTTTGTGCTCCGGAACAGGTCTAATGACGGATGGCGGAAGCAGAAAGGATATTCCCCGTGCTCTGGATTTCTCAAATCCTCCACTAAGTGACTCTTTCAGATCCAGACGTAATCTCTACCCCGGTGCAGCCTCCGTATCGTCGGTCCTTACACCTAATGGGGCAAAAGCGATCGTGATGATGGACATGGTGATTAATTTATGTTTTGCTGGCTGGAGGGGCTTGGTTAATTCAATCTCTACGCTGTCCCGCGTGCTCTTTGACTCCCAGGGTTCCTCTTTTTTTTTTTTTTTCTTTTTTTTTTTTGCCGGCGAGACTTCGGTCTTGGATTTACGACCTTGTAAAGACGTCGCTGTGATGAAGCCACGGGGCGCGCATTCCGCCGCGTTCTCTCTAGCACACGGATTCAGAGCAAAACTGAAATCAAGAGCACAAGTTTAAACGCAAATTTGCTCTTCGTAATGATGTGACGTTTTGCCATCGCTGTCACCGATCTGGAATCGAGCACACGGCTCCTTTTGTGCCGACTGTTTAATCCTCGCACCCATCCAACCCTAATTATCTGAGAATTGTTAGCAGAGCATATTAGTTCAAATTCGGCGGCGGCTACTCCAGTCCATTAGTTCCAGGCTACATTTATGAAGGTCCTCAGATGCCAAAGCCCCCGCAGAGCTGCTGGACTGCAAATAAAAAAGCAAGTGGCCTCGCTTTCTCTCTCTCTCTCTCGTCTCTCACTTTCTGTCTGCCGTCGTTCCTTTTATCAAAAAAAAAAAAAAAAAAAAGCTTGGAGAGAGGCCAGTGTGGGTTCACGGCGGCAGCCAGCGCAGACAAAGCTTATAAGCCTGGTGTTGTGTTAAATTAGCTCAGTTAAATCAGACGGGCTACAACTTCTTTTCAGCGCCGTTTCGCATTCTACCACCAGCCCCAGCCTTATTAATTGGGTCAATTAGATTCTAGAAGGAGGAGAGAGAAAAAAAAAAAAGTTAAGTGGCAATCTAAAAACGGTGTGGCTCCGGGGTTCGTCTGGGGAAAAAGGGAAGTAAGGTGAGATTCGTGTTTCCATATGAAGTCACTGCTGCAAAGGAAAATCTGGTTCATTGAAATATTTTCTTTTTTTTTCGAGGGGGGGGGCCTTCTCTATCTGATTTCAATCAGACAATTGGAGACTTTTGGATTGATATTAAGGGTTTACGGAGAAACTGGGCTTCTAATCCTAAATGCTGAATGGAAACACCAAAACAACCCCGACTGGTAGATGTGAATTTAAAATTCGGTGTTGGAGGAAAGCTGGAATTTCTTCTACAGTGGCTTCCTGGTGTCCTCCACCCCACCCCACCCCCACCACAAAGAAACAGCAGGCAGCATCACAAAACTGTCAATTGGCCATCCTGAAGGCTTTGAAAAGGTAACGGCATTAGCGTATCTGATGTTAGCCGCGGCACCGAGGGAGATCCTGGAGGCCCCGCTCGGGAGAACAAAGATACAAATGTCTGCGGGCGAAAACACGGATAAGTAGTACAGATTTGCTCTCGGCAGGAGGCCACTTCACCGTTTGTCTGGAGGACACTGGCTCGTCTTGAACCGACTCTGAATGATTTCCTCTTTTCATGTTTGGAGTGCCCACTAGATTAATACAAACAGTTCTAGTATCGTGATCTTTATCTTGTCTCTGCAGCCGCGGAGCTCTGAAGATGCTGATGAGACGTAAGAATTAAGAAAGATTTTTTGTGAATTTTCCAGTTTGGGATCATTAAAGCATATACAATCTAATCTATCTAATCTAGACGGTCGGATATGATGGAGACAGAATAAAAATAGATTTCATGTCTGACGCTCGCGTTCAGAAAATTTAAGAAAAAAATTACTTAGGGGCTAGAGATGTCAGACTTTTTTGTGCAAAAATCCAACCAAAGTATGCAGTGATGATGATGATGATGATGATGATGATGCAGTATGTTGGGAAAAAAATTCTGTATGATTTTTAAATGTAAGCATCTCCCTAATAAAATCTTGCAGCTCATCCTGGGGGATCCTGAGGCATTACAAGACCAAATGAGACGTCTAATCCCTCAAGGGAGTTCTGGGTCCAACCCGGGGTCTTTTCCCAGTGGGACTGCTTGGAGAATCTCCAAGGGGGGGGGGGGGTGTTGGGGGGGGGAGCCCTGGAGCTCTCCAAATCAAATTCCTGAAGCACCTCGACTGTTTCCTTTTGACGTGAAGGAGCAGCGGCTCTCCAGACTAACAACAACATTTATATTAAAATGAAGATGTTTTATCTAAGGGTTTTCAAAAAGTTCTGCATTCAAACAGCATTTTTTTATTTTATTTTTTTTAAGAATTACGTACACATGAAACTCTGTAGTGACGATACCATGACACAGCATTCAGTGGTGCAGAACAAGATGACAGTGGTGACAGTTTAGTTAATAAGTCGTCACTTTTTTTCGTGGATTTTCCGTTGTCACAAAAAATATTTTTTTTAAAGTTTCTACTCTGGATCCTGTTTCCGAAAGTTTGGGTTTTTCAGTCCTTGAAAAGTCTTCCTCCCCATGATCGAACAACCCAAACGGAACAAAAGTTTTTTTTGTTTTTTTTTTTGTGGTGTGATAGTTGTTGCTTCTACAATAAAGTTTGTACACTTTGACTGGGTTGGGGATCGGAATTGAGATCAGGTCCAGTCTATATCCCCCTATATCCCAAGAATAAATTAATCCTATGGAGATTTAAATGGAAACAGAAATCCTACTGAATCGGGACCTGATAATGATGTCAAGCTCCAGTCCTACGTGGCCTTCTGATAAACTTTGAGCTCTTAAAACCTTACAACCTTTGAGGTCCGTCATCAAATACCTGAACCCAGATGTCAACAGAGAAGTTGCTGAGTTAACAAGTTACTCAAAAAGCCAAATTAGCAAACATTGTTCAGGTATTTATATCTGTGTTTGTACCGTACACTAAAACTTTGATAGGTGGTTATGGGTCTAAACATTCCCGTGTTGAATCTTATACATCCGAGTCTCTCGTTTCTTTTGATCGCAGTTGGCATATCCGAGGTTCTTGGGACGATTCCTGCATCCTGTCATGCCTGACGGGTGACATCTCCCAGAAGTCAGCTTTTTTTTTTTTTTATCCCCATCAGTTAGCGGCTGACGAGTTTTTGCGACTTACACCGACGAAAAACTGGCGCTCACATCCCACAGATTGAAGCATCTGAGGACGATTTTTTTTTTTTTTTTAATCTGTGATCTTTTGTAGAGCGCAGACACGCCGAATGAGTTGCCCTTTCAATGAACACGGGACTTGATGAAAGAAAAGTCAGTTTATAATTTCGTTCAGCTCTCTCAGAGACGTCGCAAACACACACACACACACACACAAATACATATGCATGCTGTATCTTCCCCTTTCTCATTGAGAAGCTTTGGCAGAGGGAAGCATCTTTTGTCTTACCAGAGGTTTTCCAACCTTGAAAAAATCCACCCCTCCTCATTTTAATGAAGGCGAGCCACAGCAGCGGTGTAGTAATGACTGGATTGTGTACAACATTATCCCCCCCTTTCTTGGACAGATCCTTTGTATTCACCGCAGGCTGAGCTTCTCCCACCACAGAGCAAAAGGGAGGGGAGAGAAAACAAACGTGCCTCCCCAATGCTAACTCAATAATGACTTCCCACGGGGAGGGAAAGAGAATACAGACCAGTCTTTTGAAGTGGCTGAGCTGCAAGAGGGCTCCTCTGCCCTCACCGCCGTCTCGCAGGAAGCTTTCTCATGCGTTTTTAAACAGGCTCTACAGAGTCCCCCCCAAAACACACTTCGGCAGCAACGGTGGTGGTGTTAATGTCGCGACACGCCGTCGTCATCGCGGGAGAAAAGATATTTGTTGTTGTGCAGGACTTTCGGGATTTCAGCTTGTGTTTTTTTGGGTTTTTTTTTTTTTTTTTCTCAGCGGCTCGCATATGGAGACCACAGAATTTTTGGACGCAGTTAAGCAAGGAATGCAGCGGTTGGCGTCGGTCACACACACACACACACACACACACACACACACACACACACACACACACACACACACACACACACACACACACAAACACACAAGCCACCTTTTCAAACAGCCAGTTGAGCCCTGTTTGCAACATTGAAAGATGATCTGAAGTGTGTGAGATGCAAAACGGGGCACGCAGGACACGTTGAACTCCGTTTCCCTCGTGAAATAAGAAACACGCTTGGTGCAAAGTGAAGTGCGAGGGCCCAAGTGGTTGTATTCGGGTATTATTCATTGGTTTTGAGGCATAACGTGGATTAAAACGAGCTCGTTTCCTTTTTTTAAAATCAGAGCATCCAGCATCTGGGACATCCGTCGTCTCCACCGAGGTGATGTGGTGGATTTATGCTCCGCTCCCAGTTCTCTGTCCCATCGAGAACCCCATTTCACTGACTACAGGAGCTGATGTTTAACTTTAACGTAAAGACTGCTTTACATCGTGTTTAATGTGGGACCAGTTGGGCAAATTATAGGCTCCATCATTAAAAAAAAGAATAATGTTAATTACATTACCTGCAGCTGTCCCGTCCGTCCCCCCCTCTCTCTCTCCAAAGCAGCTGAAACGATAAATGTTTCCCTGCAAGAGACACTTAAGAGCACTGATTATTCCACATCCTGACGGTGTTGGTGAAGATCTAATTTTAAATAATAATCTGTGATCTTTAATTTGTCCAAAAAGGTCACACACTTATCCTTCGTCCTCCTGGGAAATCTCCAGCTAACAGCTAAAAGTAAAATTCTGTTTCCTGTTCCCCATCGCCTTTAGAACCACGGCTTGTAGTTTGGTTGGATAGATATCCCAGGATGCTCTCTGTTGTGATCACACCTGTCGCTTCAATAAACGCGACCACCAATAATGACTTCCCCACCCTGTTTGTGGCGGTCAGGCTGGAAACCATCGTCTTGAACCCTCTGGAATATTTCTAGATGTCTGTTTCAAGCGTCGCTGGAATCTGCAGAAAGTGTGTTTCCTTTCTGTTCCTCAGTGTATGGGGGTGGAGGGTGGTGGTGGTGGTGGTGGTGGGGGCGGGGGGTGCGTGTATCCATACGATCCAGCACAACTATAAGATCTGTTTACACAGTCCCTCCTGAGGTCCTGAATGAACGCTCAGCCCCTTCCACAAACACGCCGCTCTGCAGAATGGGAAGCTCATTAGGAGCGGCCGGTAATGAGGAGCCGTCCCGGCGCTCAGCGGAGGGTTAATTGGGCCAGAGAGGGCAACCGGGAGCCAAGTGTGAAAACGTGAATGGCAGCGGAGGAGTAGCCCCCCCCCCCCCCCCCCCCCCCACACACACACACACACGCTTTATCCCATACTGAATGGATGGAGTCTGAATCGCAGTGACCCGTAGAGGTCACCTTGTAATCACCATGGCAATAGGGGCGGCACACAAGCCCCTAACCGCAACGGGGGACAAATAGCCACCACTTAAGGTTTTTGGCAGCATGGCGGGCTTCCCCAGTGTGAATAATGTGCAGGCGGGGGCTCCCCCCAACAACAATCTGATGGCTTTACACAAATAGGGGCCGTGTAGAGAGGATAGTCATCAGCGTAGAAACACCTTGAGAGTCTGTTGTGTCGTCCTTGGTAATAAAACCCCCCAGCCATGGGATGAGATCATTGTTTAATGCACTGCTTTATGAGGTTGTCCTTTTAATCTTAATCTTTTTTTTTTTTACAGACTTTTATTGACTGTATCAGACTTTGTGCAACAACTGAACTCTGCAGGACCGTCCAGGGGTACGCTTCCTCTACTCGGCAGGATTTACCCCCCACAATGTGCTCGGTTTCATTGCATTAGTTCCCTCCCGCGCCACGATTGTCAAATAAAATCTCCAGTTTAAAATGCAAATCCGACTGTTTTAGGACCTTGTCCCGTTTTTTCCCCTTCCGGTGCGTGAAAAACCAGATTCTGGTAAAAAAAATTTTTTTTTTTGCTTTAGAAATAACAAGAAAGAACAGATATTGTGATTTACAATAGAAACGTGTAGGAGTTTCTGCTTTAATCCACATCTCATCAATCCCCCCCCCCGCCCCCCGCCTTCCTCGTCGTTCACGGCCTCAAACTGTTTACTCAGCCTCCCAGAATGACGAAGTGAAAGTGTGTGTGTGTGTGTGTGTGTGTGTGTGTGTGTGTGTGCGCTCATGTGCACGTGTGAAGAGGGGTCAGCCTCCCTCCCTCCCCTCCCCTCCCCTCCCTCCATAATCCCTCTCGGTCTCTTATCACCTCTCGCCGGGAGAGTTTGGTGGGGGAGGAGAGGGAGAACAGCCTGAGCCGCGGGTATCTGCGCCGCTCATCTCCCTACATTATTAAACATCCATATTTCCATATTTCATTGAGCCTTTTTTTTTCGACGAACTGCCGTCTACTTAGCATTCAGATGGGGGGGTGGGATACGGTTAATGGGTATTAGATTTGTAGATGCTTATCCTGTAGCTGTGTCTTTGATAAAGTCGCTCTTTCTTCTCTCTTACCCCCCCGCCCCCACCCCCATCTCTCTCATCGCCGATGAAGCCTTCGCTTTTATTTACTCTTGTCGCCGTCCACAGATTTCTGAAGGGAAGCCAGAAAACTTTTTATTCTCTCCTGACTTGTACCTGTTTTTTTGGTTTTTTTTAACTTTGCAGGACCAAGAGGATGACAGCCTTGGCTGCGACATTACAAAACACCTCCCTTTTGAAGACAGACTTGGAGCTGGAACTTGAGGAGCTGGAGGAGGCGGCGAGGATGGTGACGGAGGAAGAAGAAGAAGAAGAGGAGACGGGCGCTTTGGCGTCCCGCGGTGACGATAGCGGCGCTTCCAGTGACAGCAGCAGCGGCGGCGGCGGCACCTCATCGGATGAGAGCGAGGAATCCGAGACTGAAGGGCAAGGCTGCACCAGCTCCAACGAGGGGGGAGGAGAAAGAGGAGGAGGAAGAGGTGGAGGAGGGGTGTCTAAGGACAACCCCCTACAGCCCGATCCAAGCTCTGCTGCGTCTCCCATCCCCCAGAAGCCCACGAGCTCACTCTCCTCAGCAGAGAGCAAAGCGAACACCCTCCCCTCAGCTTCACTAGGCTCCAAACAGCTGATCCAGGAGCTGGGGGAGAGGATGGCAGAGGAGCTGAAAATCTCCAAAGACTCCGGCTACAAATCAGAGAGGAGCCGTTCACAGCCCGTCGCCGCGGCAACAACTGAAGGAACATCTGGAGGAAGAAGCAGCGGCGGGACTCTGTTGGAGCCTCGACCTCCAACAAACCCTCTGCTCATCGTCCGAACGCAGGAAGAACCTCTCACCAAACTGACTTGATCTTGTTGTGGAATGTTGAACGGACACTTTTTTGACCTCTTGACTCCCATGTAAGTGATGTGAGAAAAGTATTCGAATTTTCTATCTTTTTTTTTTTTTTTTTTTAATTTAACTTCTGCTTCTTTTTCTTTGTAATGTCCAAATACGACTCTGAATGTATGAACTTACGAAGACTCATTAAATCCTTTTATAACATATTCATGTTTTTGTTTTTTTTTTCTTATCCTTTTTGAAAAAAAAAAAAAAAAACATGTCAGAAGTCGGCCGACATTCTGGCCACTGCTGCTGGAGATCTTATCCGCTTTCAGCGCTCGACAAATAGACCTTTAGTCTCTGAACATGCAAAGTGTGACTTGATATGAATTATTCAAGTTCATATTTATCTATTTAGAGAAATTCAGCAAATGTTTTTGGAGGAGAATTGCATTTCTCGCTCACTTATACCCGTTAATAACGTAGAACTTCTACCAAATTCCATATTTATACGAAGGCGTTCTGTGTGTACACGACTTAAACAAAACAGGAAGGTCGTTCCGGGACAGAACTACTTTTTCGAGACTTATTTCTTTCCAAAAAAAAAAAATCCCTTCCTAAACACCCAGCATTGATTGAAGTGGAAAAGACTCCAGCCGGCACCGAACAGAGCTGCAGCAGGAATGATTGATTCATCTGGCATGAATGGAGGAGCGCCGTCAACACAGCTCAATATCATCGGCCGTGTCTAGCGGGCGAGAGAAAACAAACAAGGAAGCACATGTCAGGCAGATAGATGAGGGTTGTGAGCAGGGCTGTGGCGGTTTGGGGGTGGGGGGGTGGGGGGGGGCTGTTTGGTGGAGAGATAAGAGCACCCAGGGGCCCCAAGGCGGCGGAGACAAACCGACACTCCGTTGTGGAGCTGCAGAAGAAGCGCTATTCCCCCCCCCCCCTCAACCCTCCCCTACCTATGTAATATGTTTTAATTTGTGTCCCCCTGAGTGAAGATTGATGACTCTTCCTGTTAGGGTGGGGGGGGGTACAGAAATTACACAAATTAGCCGAATTTGTTAGCGTTTTTTGTGATCCTCAAAGGTCACGGATGACAGAGGGGGAGCGACGGAATCAAGAGAGACTGCGGCGTCGCCTGGGGGGCTTTTTTTTTTTTTTTTTTTTCTTTTTTTTTTTTTTTCTTTTCTTTCAAGGTGAATCTCATTCTGCATGGATGAAGGGGACCCCGGGAGCCGCCAATGATGATAGCTCCTTAGCTAGGCGGCGTCTGTATAGTGTTGTGTTACAAAGACAGATGGTGTGAAGCACCTCCCAAGAAGAGACAATCTCACTGCAACACCCCCATTGGGAGCAAGGCACCATCATTTCTGAGACTGAGATGAGTTATACTGTGAAAGTCAGCCCATTTATACCCCCCCCCCCACCGTCCTCTCTCTCTTTCTCTTTCATGGAGACATGAGACAAGGGATATGTGTGCCCCCCCCCCCCCCACAGGCAGTGTGTTCTCTCCACCCCATGGGGGTTTCACATTGATTAAGTGACGCTGGGATCTGTGGCCGTTTTTCATTTTAAAGTGGCCTCCATATTCCTCCATTAGCGCAGACATCTCAAAGCCTGGCTGGGTGTGTGTGTGGGGGGGGGGGTGCACAGGCGAGCTCCCCACTCCAGTAGGTTCTTCTGCAATTAATCCCCTTTGCCGATAGGACATTTTTTTCAAGAGACTGCTTCAATGAAGGGAGCTGATAAATTATACAAGCAGTAATTAATGTGATGTCTGTGCTCTATTTTGACTCAGATTTGATATATCAGACCCTTACTTGAGTCGTAAGTGTGCCCTTTGACCCTCGTGCTTCTAAGAAAGTGGAGTAATGTGTTAAAGACTCATGTGGGCCACTGTGTTAATTAACCCATTAGCAATAGAGCAAATAATGCACTAAGTCTAGCAAAGGCTGGAATTGTTTTTAGAGTCAAACTCCTGAAATACTTTCCTGAAGTTCCTGGAATATGTTAAAAAAAAAAAAAAAAAAGAAAATCAGTAGCTGAAGGTTGAATATTCTCTATCTGGCACTTAAATGTCTTTCTGGATCGTTTTAGAAGTTGCACAAAGCAAAAAAAAAAAAAAAATAGAGAGAAAGTAACAAAGTGCTCCGTCTAGACTGAAACGACATCTCGACAAAATAATCTTGAGAAGAAATCTTTCAACCTTTGAAAAATAGTCCCTAAATTCATCGGTTTTTTGGTGATCGCAGAAAAGTTTTTTTCTAATACATTTTAAAAAGTTCTGCATTCGTATGATGATGACGTAAAAAAAACGAATTGGTTGAAAACACTGTCATACGCATGCATGCCAGGACGGTAAGTTAGCAGCGTGACCCTTCATAATCAACACCACAGAATATTACCAGATGTTCTGGACGCACATGACTCGTAGACTAAATTGCGTTTTGACAGTTGGCATTGGCGGCAGTAACCACTGCATTAAAAGATTACTTTCTGTACCCCGCTGTCAAAAAATATGCATTTTTCGGGGGCCCCAAAAATGCTGTGGTCGTGTAAACGATATACTGAACCACTACAAAAGTTTACTGTTTTATGTGAGAACAGTTACACATCCTGTAAAAGCATAGTTTACACTTAAAAACAAGACGTGGCGTTGTTTAGCTCCTGTGGTAACATCGCTGGGTCAGACTCCCTGTTTCTGTATTTTCTGTATGCGGCGCTGTCTCCTGCCTGTGGTGTCATATATAATGAGCTGCTACCGAGAAAAGGAAGCAAATAAAAGTTTCTTGCAAAGTCTTTGTCGAGGTTTACTGCTCGTTTTATTTTACCGACGAGGCAACAGCGCGGCGTAGCTTAACAGCGGCTCGAAAACTTTCGATCCCATCTGTACTGAAATCGTTCAGGTTGTACATCTGTGAAGATTAAGCGAATCATTAGGCCCTTTAAAATAAATAAGCTCGACAACAGAGCAATTATGGGGATGTTTGCCTTAAACAGAAAGCTAAAAATCATCTCCCGGATGCCACAGTGCGTTCTGGCCCTTTGTATTTGTTTTAAATGGGAAAGGCTGCCCTAAGGACGCCGTCGCCAAACGGCCCCTTCTCCTTGAACACACCGCCTCTGGTTGATTGTAATAAAATACTCAATCTCCTTTCCCTTTTCCTGAGAGGCAAAGTGATTCTGGTGCTTGAAAAGATTAATAGCCCTCAAGTAGAAATGAATCAGACGCTCTCTGGGGCCTGACCCCTCCAATGGCCTGCGCGAGTAGAAATCCTTTTTTTAGTGCACCGTCTTTGTCCTGCAGCTGTGTTGCCCGGTAGCGTCTCGGCTCTCCTCTTTTTGTGGCCGCCGGGCTGCGTCGTGTCGCTCAGGACTTGGCTGGCGAAGAGAGACGAGGAGCAGCGCCGGCGATTGCGGGGAAAAAAAAAAAGAGAGCCAGGTGGTCGGTCCCTTCAGCTCATTCCCCTCGGCCTTTGTCGTGGGTCCTCTTGGAACGACTGCCGTATGGTAATGAGGAGCATCAATGCATGGGATGTGTCGGAGCGTCTCAGGCTAGACAGCGCTGACAGGGGGGGGGGGGGGGATTATCTAAAGTGGCTATTTTCATGCTGTTAATCAAAAAAAGAATCAGTGAAACACCCCCCGTTTCAGCTGTGTGGTGAAGCGTATATATGTGTATTCGCGGCTCCGTGTTGACAGCGTCGGCATCCACTTGTCTGCAGCGTTGCCTGGATGATTCACTCTAATTGGTGTAAGCAATGTCCGTTAAATTACTCCCTAACTCTCGGTGGACATGTGCTATCAGGCAGCTTAATGCTGCAAATTGCCTCTGCCAGGCTAAAGCTGCGCGAGCGTTTAGCGAAGAAGCTCTCTCGCCGTCGAAGCACCTTATTAAGTGCATTGACTTAAGGTAGAGGATATTCACCTGGAATACCCTTCTGACAGGTTTGACTCCCTCAAACTCTGATCCGATATCTAGATGTACATTTTAAACTGTACACGAGGAAAACGACAGACGAGATCCGACATATCTTGTCAAAAAAAATTTCGCACCAGCGAACAACAGCTCATTTCTAATTAGGCTGCTTCCACATTGTTCCGTCTCGAGCATGTTTTCATTTTGTCCACAACAGTTGTTCCTTATCTGAGCCAGTCCATGCTTCGGTGTATGTCTCTGCGCTTTCCAGAGAAGCTCCAATCTTGTGTTTGTTTTCACAGCTAAAACAGCTGTCAAACACTATTAATATTTCAGCGAGAGATCGTGCTAGAGGGAACCTCCGAGTATGAGGGGAGTTGGAGACAATAAACCAATACTGTTGCTTTTCTGGTGCTCTCTTTCCTTGGCTGCAACAACCACACACACTGATGAGCCACAGTGTTATATCCTCTGACAGAATGTAGATGAATAACATCGTGATGGACAGATGTCTGGATCGCTTCTCCAAAAACTGCCTGGCCTTGACGGACATTCCCAGTCAGACCTTCACGACCTGCGAACTGGGACCCCAAGGCTCATTGATGCACCAGTGTTCTATCAAACAGCTAGCATGCCAGAAATGATTGAAAACATTAATGCAAAGCGTCTCAGGTGGTTGGAGTTGGTGTAAGATACCCCATCACACCTTCAGAGGTCCTCTGGAGTCCTTGACTTGACTAGTCAGAACTGTTTTTGCACAAAAAGCCGACAAGGTTACACTGATCATTGCACATCTACCTCAGTCCTGTTTAAATTTTATCGACCCTGAGTGGCTCTTTCATTTTCTTTGTTTTTTGATATACTTTGTTTATCCCGCAAGGGGGAAAAGTCTTTCTCTGCATTTGACCCGTCCCCGAGGAGCAGTTGGCAGCCATTATGGCAAATTGCAATTGGGGTTTTTGGTATCTTGTTCCTACTCGCACTTTGACAAGTGGGCTTGCAGGAGCTGGGGGATCGAATCACCGCACTTCCGTTAAGTGGATGATTGCACTACCTCCTGAGCCGCGGCAGCTGCTGCCTGCTGAAACACAGCAGCGGAGCAGGAAAATCAAACTAAACCGGCCACAGCTCTCTTGGTTGGTGTCAGCCAGCCGGTGGTGTCGAGGTGTCGTCAACTGAACAATCATTTCGCACGCTTTCATCATTTGCCTCTCAGAAGCAAGCAGATCAGAGGTTTGTCAGAAGTGTAACGTCTGAAGTCAACCTCTAGAGCAGTTTGTTTGCCCTGTCTTTATGTGATGTCCCAGTGAACGAATCGATTTAAGATTAACCGGCGAGGTGGTGCAATCGAGCAAAGGATCTGACATTCTGATGTGTTGTATGCGTGACCCACGAAAAGGACAATTTAGAAAGCTTCTAGCATCACTTAGCATTTAACTCAAAGAAGGACAAAGTCAGGAAAAATCCTCTCGCAGCAGTGGTCAGAATCATCTGTCATGTCAAATCAAAATTTATCTCTCATTGTTGTTGTGATATTTTGTAGCTTGATGCGTATATAAAATGCCACACCGGAAGCAGACCCGACTGTGTTGTGTGTCGCACCTCTTTAGAGTGGTCTTTGCCCTGGAGACGGTTCTCCGTTGCAGTGATACGCCACAATCTGGGTATAAAAAGGACTTCTGGGAGTCTTTCACACAACTTATCCACTTACTTCTTTCTTTATCCCCACCCTGATAAAATTCACTCTATTTCCAGATCTTTCGTGTCAGCTGAGCTCCATATATCCCGCTCAGCCGTGCAAGCATTTCCAGCCACTCTTTCTCACCGCCACGGACATCACGAGTTGATCCCCGACCATATTCCTCCTTCTCCTCCCCCCTCCCGGATGTGTTTCATGAAAGCAGATACCCGCCATGTGTCGCTATCCTGATCCCGTCGTCATATCAGATTGGCAGCCCGCTGAGATACAATCGCTGTTCTCTGGCACTGAGAGGTGTAGATTACGTCTGCGTGGCGGAGCGCCGTGCCTCCCAGCTGACACACAGCATCAGCAGAGGAGCTAAAAAATGGAACCACAGCGGGAGGAGAGAGGAAAAACCACTGCCAGTAAAGCACTCCTACTACTCACAGCGCGCACTTTCATTCTACTTTCTTGGAGAGATTTTTAATGCTTCTTATTAAATCAGATTTTCCACTAATGAAGCATTCCATCAAGCACGCTAACAAGAGGTAAAATGACTGAAATGAAGCCTCTTTAAGTTTACAGCGAGATAGACCTGAGTTATGACAGACGGCTGAATGAATTTTCCTGACGTCGGAGCAACAGAACACACATGTTGGTTGTGAGTGTTGTGTAAAGCAGTGGGAGTGGTGTTGGGTAGGAACTGATAATGGGAAATAAAATCTCCAACCACGCTGGGAGCTGAGCATTTCTACGTTTAAAGAGAAAGGGGAGCTATCAGATGACTGGCTCTGCACTCAGTGGGCAGATCCATTTACTTGTACACGAGTAGGCTGTCGACCTTTGAACCCCTGGCAGAGCCTCTGCTGTAACTGACCTTTAGCTGGTCCAAACGGCACGTGACAACGGAGGAACTGAAATCCCAGCGTTGCTGCAAGCTGAGCAGAGACTTTGATCTCTCGGAAGGTGTGTGACACAATTCAGTCTGATATTTTTAGCACCAAGGAAGTTCTGTTTTAACAAGTGTCCAGAGGTTGGTTTGTTGGGTTGACAGCAGGACTTTGCCAAAACTACTTGGCAGATTTTCTTGAAACCTGGTGGAAAGTTAGAGCATTGGCCAAAAGAGAACCTCATAAATTTAGATGCAGTTCCAAAATATTGCATATATTTTCTCCTAATTATGCACAAAGTACGAAAGCGATGAGGTAGGACATAGGTCAGGAGTGCCTCATACAGACTGATAAGTAGGATACGTCAGAATCAAGAGTCTGTGTCCGATCATCTGACTACCACGCTTCAGCTGTCAGTGATTTGCCAGGTCTGCAGAAGTGATTAAAGATTCATGATTCAGCTGTTTCAGATGTAATCTTCTGATGATTACTTCTACTTCCATTAATTGTGTGCTTTTATGCTCTTTCTCCATCATGCCTCTCCAAAATGATGGACTTTGCACAACATAGTTTGCTTGAATCATCCTGAAACCTTAGACAAACACAGACTCAAGATGCATCATGGTTCAGCATAGCACCCATTGCCATTCAACATTCATTACAGTGTTATATCCTATCGTAAAACATTGCTTTTCTTTATGAGTCCCGAGACTTAGACTTTACTCCCACCTGTTTCCAAATGACATTTCCAGAATCGGGTATCGATGTCCGTCTCAAAACAAAGCATGAACGGACATTTAAATAGGAAACAGTTGGAGGCCATTCATATCTGCCACACATATCACATGGCCATTGAAGTATTTCATTACATGCACCATTCCAAAGCTTGAGACTGAACTTCAGCAATGTGCGTTGGTTGCATACCAGATTTCTCGCACGCAAATAATGCTGATGTTGACTTTTACATTAAAAGGCAGGATATTTTGTAGCAGTCCAGCCCTTCCTTTGAGCTCAGTCGACACATAGAGGAAGAATGTTGGGACAGCAGGATCTGTGTTCAGGTTAAAAGTACATGTTCCTCTTTAGCATCTCCCAACTGTGAGTGTTTAACATAATGTGCACTAATCTCTGCAACACCAGGATCAATGAAGCGCCTGCCCACCCAAGCTAGAGTTCTCTCTGCGAATGAGTTACAAGACTCCAGCTTCACACATCTGTGGGACGTTAGCATCACACATGGATTAGTGTGTCGACACACCATGCACACATGCTCACACCTCCACAGCCTGGGGGTAACATGAGGACACACTACATGTCCTGTTATGAATCTTATCAGGCGACAACAGGATCTTGTTAAAGGGCGCAGAAATGGGAGATAATGGGCCATTCTGCCTGCAGGGGTCAAGTGGAGCTCATCCTAAATGCTTATTCAGAGTTAACGCTCCACTTAACGCTAATGCAAATGAATTCATTATGATAGCATTGATAGACAAATTTAGCGAGCTGGAGTAGCATCAAGCACACTTAGTCTGTTAAAAGACAGAAAGGAATTTTACCACTGGTACATCTGCACACCGGTTAGTTTGGTGAAAATCATGTTTCTAAGGAATTTGTGAACAGATCTAAGCAGTTATTTATGTCTGGCATTTCCATTGAGATTTCATATATAATTTAAGATATATATATATATATATATATATATATATATATATATATATATATATATATATATATATATATATATATATATATATATATATATATATATATATATATGTTTTTCAAAGGGGGAATAACTTTAAAGCATCTAAAAAATTTTCCACATCAGCACCAGTCTAGATCCATCTCACTCAAGGGGTTAGCCGTGAATACATGGAAAAGTCGATGGATCTCGGATGGAGGAGGGTGGGGGTGGGGGGTGGGGGTGAGGGATAAGGACAACAACATAAAGCCGAGATTCCGGCGCCAACAGTCTCATCTCTGAAAATGTACAGCTTGGCAGTCTCACACCATCTAGTCTGTTGGAGGAAGCACAAATGCGGCAGAAGGCATCGTGACAGACTCTAATCGAGAACAGATCTTGATTCTGGACACCAGTTTGGAGAGGAAAGGAGCATCTTGTCATGTTGTAACTGTGAGATGATGTCTATTTAGAATTTAGTCAGGCTAGAACGCCGCGCTGCTGTCAACTTGTCAACTATTGTTTCATCTGTTTGACATCACAAGCTTCATGCTTGTTAGTATTTTATGACCTTAGATCAGATAGTGGGGGCTTCGTTTTGAAAATATTATGACATAAATCCCACAGTGAGTAGATTACAGCACAGTTTTCTCAATTTTCTCCCCTTTAGCACTATGTGTGTGTTTTGTTTTTTTTCCTGATTTACTTGTGGATGCATGTTTGTATTTCGGTCCATTACATTCATCGACTCAGAACAACGGCTTGTTTGATTGTTTGAGCCTCGTCTCATGCTGTTGCTAAGTGTGCTATACTGGTTCTTATAAGGAATTTAGTAGACTTTGCATTGAAATAAAGAATTATGCGACAGTTACAGACATACATATTACATGCTTTGTTATGCATCGTTTAGCTGGTGTTATCTAAAATGGACTGCTGAGCTTGGCGTTATACCACCATTGTTTTATTTAGTGCACATGAACAAACATGGGGAAGAGACGGGTCTTTTTTTGCAGTTCTGTTATTCTGTGTTAAAATGTCTGGAGAATCAGAGCTGGAGATTGTCTAGAGTTCCCCTTCCTCTAATGTTCAACACTCAGCGGGGGATGTTCTATATCAGATGAGTTCTCACCAGCAAAGATGTTATTTTGCTACCTGGGTAAATGAACCAATAGGGAGAGGAGCAGGAGGACCTGCTCATTGGGCATTATTTGTACATCAATATCACATCTATTTGGACATATCAACATAAGTGTACAAAGCAACACATAATAAAAGGAAGTACAAAATCTCCATAGTGACCTACTCAATTCTATTCAAGCACAACCCCAATAAGTCATTATTCAGACCCATACTGGAGGGCTAGCAGGGAAAGATAACGTTTAATAATCTTTACAAAACGACCAGCTCTAGACCGACTCTTTATTCTACAGAGACCCAACAATCCTCCATGAGCACAAACATGGAGATGGTGGCAAGGAAGAACAGCATAATAACAGGCATCAGCCTTATAATTTTCTCTCTATTCTATTGCCGAAGAAACGAACCATGATGTCAAGAAAAGATGCAGCACCAAAGTGAGTAAAAATGCATCCTCTGGGTAATCTGCACCAATGTCTGTGGCGGACAATCTGGTAATTCCACTGGAGGCACAGCGGATAAAGAAATCTTCAGAGGCACTAAGACTCATCTGAGGATCATGAGTGTCCGTACTAAATTTAATGGCAATCCTTCAAAGGGCTGCTGAGGCTTGATGTGGAACAAAGTGTTGGACCTCAGGGCGGTGAAGCTGCTCAACATTGCCGAAAACAGAGAAAGACTAACCATGAAGTCACATGACAATGCCGCATGACCACGTGCAACAATGTGATCACTATTCCGAGGGCTGAGGGCAAATGTTAGCCTCAGTGACGTCCACAGCCTTACAACTCTGCTCCTGCTCTGGTCATTTCAACATTTAAAAATGCTGGAATATGGAATTTTCTTATTTGGTCTGGCATAGAGTGGATCAGTTTACAGGAAAGCTGATCCTACGCTCCAAGAAACCTGAGTAGACAAATTATAATCCTGACCCCAATGAACTCTAACCCTGACCCAAACCCCAACTCCCAGATGCCCCGAGCCCAGCTGCGAGTACATTTCCAAGACAGCTCAAAATCCGTGCCGTACAGCACTAATGTTTGCTCTCAAATGATCGCCTGCACTTATTTGCGTATGACATCCCGTTATTATGCACTTTATCTTCCCCGGTGACGGCGATCGCTTGAAGACTTGTCAGCGATTACACTCGGCGCTGTTGCATCTGTGCTCGTTCCACCGTGTTACCGTGATTGCATCTGAACCGCAACCTCAGCGTGTAACGCTCATCACGAGGCGGGGAAATGGTGTAGTATTTTATATGTTCCAGTTACATGGATGAGTGCGGCACGCATAACCTGCCTTGGGCCTGCTTCTACTTTACAAACATTCGCTTCAGTGGACAAGGACAAGCCTCGACCGTCTCCGACATGACAAAGCAGTGGGCTGTGTAAAAGTCTGATCTGACACAGCTGCTTGACTCTTAATGGTGTGTTTCTCCTCACAAGACAGCCCTTCTCACAATGTTATGACCGCAGATCGTTCACAATGCACAGGGCCGCTACAGAGGTGCCTATATAGGATGTTGCTGGAAGTGCTTATTTGACCTCTTTGGCGATAAGGAGCGCATGAATAGCTCCTTGTTGTGGTTCCCCTGCATTAACTACGTAGGTTCCTGCGTAGACACTGCAGGAATCCTGGGTCTTGGCTTTTTTTTTTAGTCGTGCTGAGGCTCAGTGGATGATGTGACAATATGGGTTTATTGGTTTGTCAGTCAATCAACCACTCAGGGTCCTGAGAAAGACTATCTCCATAGCTTTTGGATGGATTCTCATGATGACTCACGGTCACCCATCGCTGAATCCTGATGATTTTGTCCATTACTTCATCGCGCACCATTTCCTGTGGCCATGTCCCCCCTCTCACATTCTGAGTCTCCCTCTGCCCCCAGCCCCCTTTCTCTTTCTGCCTGCTGCAGCGCCTGAGTGTAATTAGTCACCAGGTGGGGGTGGATACATAGAGGACAGTGAGGATGTGGGTGAGTGATATATACTGTACATGGCATAGAAGAAAATATCTGATGATTTTTTCAAAAGTTTTCCTGCTTTATATTTTCTCCAACTAGTTGTATTTTGACCCATTTTGGGGTTTTATAGACTCATTCTGCTGGTTTTCAGAAACTTCTTGAGATTAATAGGTAGCATTGGGTTCTCTGGTCTTTTTTGGTTAGTTTGGTTGCTAACAGTAGTTTGTTAACAGTAGTTTAATTAGTAACAAGGTGGCTATATCTCCAAAAGCATGGACTACTTCGTCCATGCTGAAGAACAGTCTCATGGTTCAGCTAAACTGAAACCCTACAATGGAAAAATATCAATATTACCTGATGTTTTATCTTAGACTATGTGAAACAAAAGCTGAATGAGAAAAAACAAATTTTCTTTACTCCAAATTAAAGGAACCGACGGTCACAAATTGTTCATTTCCTGCAGGACAGATAAGACCTTGTAGCCTCAGATGAGGCTAAATGTGACACGATCCACTGAATGCTCAGAGTATCCCACATTGATTCGCTTTGCCACTCGGTTCGTTAATGATGTTGATTTTATTTACATGCCTGTTTAACTCGAGTGGGAAGATCTACCATCGGTCTCTTAATTAAATCAAATGCATGGCGCCCACGTGGGGTACTCTCGCCCCGCTCTCCCCCACCCCAGCAAAGGGCAGACTGTCACCCTTGGCAAGGAAATCAGGTGTATTAACAAGTCAATGAGAAATTCATGTGTGTGATTTCACGGGGAGCACATCTGACCTTTGTTAATGATGCCATTCAAACCTGCAGGTGGTGTTTCTCAAACGGACTCCCAGGGGGGACCGGGTTGATGCGGCGTTGAAGCGGCTCACTCCTCCTCGGAAAAGGGAGGATGAACACACACACACACACACACACACACACACACACACACACACACACACACACACACACACACACACACACACACACACACACACAGTTAGAAGGAAAAAAAAGAAAAGAAAAGTCAGAATAAAAGGAACCATTGTTCAAACACTTGGCGGGTGCTTTGCTTTGTATTTTTCGTTGAGTCAGTTTGTCCCTGCTCCGTCAAAACAAACCTGACGTCTTCAACTCAAATGTGTGTTGTCGGTATACCAACCCATTTGCATTTGTGAGTGTTCGTCTGCCTTCACTTTATTCTCTTGCTGCAGGACGGAGGAGAGAGTTGAAGGAAATGAGGGTGGGGGGGGGGGTTTACTTAGCCGATCATTGACTGGCTAGTGGAGGGAAAAGAGACGGAGAACACCAGGCTTTTACATTCACAGATGATTCACTTCGCTCATGTTGCTGTGATGGATTGCCGTCGAGATGTTTTGTTTTTTTTTGTGTTCCTGTCTGTAACGACCCTCATATTATGGCTACTCTGCCTGGAAGACTGATGGTTTTTGAGAGGGGACTCTGTTCCAGGACCTGGGAAAAGTCCTTGAAAACCAATCTATTCCCCCTTTCCATTCACAGCCACCTTCTAGGTGCTTTCTTTACCACACATTTTCAACCATATCCTTTTTTTTTTATTTCGTCTCGCGGAGCCTTCTCACTCCATCTTAATTTTCTTCCATTTCTTTCATCACCTGCTGACTCACCCTTTCCATCTCGTCCTCCCCATTCCCCCGGTTCCTTCCATATTACTCTCTTTCTCTGTGCTACATCTAACACTTATCACGACTAGTATTGAAAGAATCACATGTGAAGGCCAGCTGCACTCTTGCTGTTTAAATCGCCTCATAATGGAGCCCAAGGGTATCCAGAATTGAGCGTGAAGACTGCATCAAGGTCATTTACTCCACCCCACAATATGGTGATGGATGTCTTGTCTGATTGCTCGATCTGGCTGCCCTACTTGAAGAGGTGGAACATATCCCATTGCACTTTCCAATGAGGGGAGAATGTTGTTTTGTGCGGCTGGTCCAATTCTTTGCCAGAGAGGAAAGAGAAGAGGTCAAGACTCAACAGGAGGGTGGAGATACTGTATAAAAGCTACTGGAACCAGGGGAGAGTTCATTCATCTCCAACCCATGAGTAAACATTTGAAGGGATTGAAATAAAGCATATTGATTGCTGGATGGACTGACGTACCATCTCTCAATACCCTAATCTAAGAAATTGACTGCTCCCCCTTTAGAGCATTGTGTGGCTCCAAACAGCTGGATCTAGTCAAAGAAAACCATAAACATAAGTCGAAGTCAGCTGAAATCTTTCCCAAGTGCCTCTGATTTATAATCCAAGTGCTTGTGCACTTGTGGGAATTACCATAGAATGTGGTTGGTCATGTAACGAACAGCCGATTCTATTGAGCTGTAGGAATGAAAGGAATAATGCATTCACAAAAGCAGGATCCAAAAGTGAAATAAATGGTGTCTTTGCCATTTCTCTTGGTCCATCCACTCTAAAAAGCGGTGGAAATGGCAGTGACCCATGGCAACCCTTTGATCCGGTGCCATACCATCATAAAGATGTGGTTCGTTATCGCATTTCACACACTCCAATAAACGGTGTGATAAATTGTGTCAACCTAATGAGTCAAGAAGTAAAAGTCCAGGCATGGAAATATGAGGAAAAAAAAGATGTTTTTTGTTTTGTAAACACTATTATGAGGCATATAATAATTTAAATTGTATTTTAAAAAAATTAAATGGTATTTATTTAACCATTTTCCTCCCGACCGCTCCTCCTTCTAGCTTTTCGATGAGAGCCAAAATTGCACAACCAGACTAAAAATGTGTGTATTTATTAATGTTTTGCTGCAAATACTTTATATCCATATAAAACTGATTAAAAAAGGTTTTACTAATGAAAAGCAAAAATGCTTCCTATGCTTAAACCCCTCGTGACAGGCTCTTTCGGACTCCAGACAGTTTTCTGCAGAACTGGCTTCAGCAAATAACGCAGCGCGTGGCTGAAACAGGAGGCTGAAACAGCAGTCATGCATGGACCCTGCAGTCTAAAGTGTTGAGCTACCAGATTTGCAATCAACAGGCAGGTAATTAACAAGTGAGGCATGATTGTCTTAGTCTTTTTTCAGTGTTATATTTGAGAGTTAACAAAGCGTGAGATTGGACCGTGCCTCTACGCTGCACATTCTCAGCTTGCAGGCCTTTTGTTCTGCAGTCTTTTGTGGAGCCTGCCCCGGATTCATTGAAACTCTGCTGCTGAGAGAGCTGAAGGAGCTGCTTTTTGTCCCACACCCTCATTCTCTGCTCAGCACGCACACACTCACACACGCAAACACACACACACACACAGACATGCACAAAGGGTGAAACTCTGCCAGCATTTCGTGGGATAATCTACCTTCCTGAAGGTTCGCTAAAGCACCATTCCCTCCCTCTCTTCCTCCCTCCCTCCTTCCCTTTCCATCACAACCCCATTTCTTCTCCTGCTTCTCCTCTCTCCTCCTCCTCCTTATCAGCCCCAGTATAAGCAGTATGTGGTTTCCTGCCAACTTCTGGGAGCTGTGAGCAGCTTCTCCAAACAGGAACACGCATGAAGACATTCCACCGCTGAAGGAAATAGTGTCCTCAACCGCCCTCCCCCTCTTTTCCAATTCCCCCGAGATGCTTCCACACATCCCACACGGCTCAGACTGGGGCTTGACCACTGGACAATAAGCATGCATAAACACAAGCAAATATGCAAAGACACATAAGAGCGTGCACAGAGGACGGCCATTGAGGACATGCATGGACATGGAAATGAAGTAGCTGTGAGGCTGTGAGTGCGTGTCTGAGAACGAGAGAACGTGTGCATGAGAGCGAGGGAGAGAAAGTACCCAACAAGAGTTGGAAGTTAATTTCATAAAGAAAACTATGGTGGTGACAAAATACAGTCAACTGTCTAGACTTCAATGAAAAAAAATTGATTGGGCACAAGAAAATTGTCTCTGTTTTATTAAATGAGCTCAAATTAAAATGATTTCACCATCATCTCAATGTGTTCTCCCACATAGCCTTAACATGTAGCTCATAGACACCAGAGAGCCTGGATTCCATAGCGTGGGGTAGAACACTGTGCCAACGTCAATGCACCATGATGAGGCATTCAGCTGTGAAGTCTTCACGAGCTGTTAAGCTTTTATTATAATTAGTTATATATGGTGAAACACAGAAGTTATACTCCTCCAGTAAAATCCCCTCATACGATCCGCTTATTCCACTTTTTTTATCCTCAGGGGCTGTCATGTTGAATTGCTGGCGCGCTTATTCACTTCACTTGTCGATAAGTTGTTGGAGAGGTTCTTCTACTGTTGCTCTTTTTATTGGCCAACCATAAAAGCTTTTGTTGAAATGCAAACATCAATGTCAAGAGTACAGTGAGAGCAGTTGGAGGGCTGTTATGTGGCTGTTAAAAGAGTATTTTTGTTTAACATCTCAGAGCTCTTTGAAGCCAGACAGCACGGCTGGGGAAAAGCAATAAATCTATGAAAAGAGAGGCAAAAGCGGCTGTGTTGATTTTGATAAATGTGGTGAGATAAAGGGAGAGAACAATATACAGGCATCTTCTACAGGTGGGAGGTCAAGTAGGTCTAATCGTGGCAACGTAGCAGAACTGGGACGCGACAAATGAGAGAGATGACTCTTCTCTATCAGGGGCAAGCATCACTAAGGACGGGATAAATGGTGTCATTGGGAGGCAAAGAAGGAAGACGCCTCTCTGAATAAAAGACGGACAGAAATTGGATTTTGCAGTCAAAAGGCTGGACTTTGCTTGCATGGCTGCTTTCTAGTCTGACTGACCACTCAAAGGCTTCGCAACACATCTAACGACGCTCATAACTTCTGATGTTTGACGTCTCGTACACATCGACACGGAGCCGGGATCGAATTGCTGACCTTCTGTTAAGTGGACAATTGCTCATGCTCACAGCCGCCTGTGGGCTAACATCAGTAGGTATTGCCTAGTGTTAACCATTCCCTATCCTGTTATGCTTCCAAGATCCAATCGCCCTAAGAATTCCTTAGATCATTAAAATATTATTTATAAGCTCTGTGTCGTCTGTCCTGGCATGCAGAGCCGTATCGATTGGAGAATGTTAATGGTGAATTCTGCAAGGGGATGATTAATCATAAGTCCCTTCTATGTGTGGATTAGAGCCAAAGTGTAAGAGGAGGATGATTCTCTCCCGCTGCCTTTTAAGCAGCCAATTCTCCCATTTTTGCCCTGCTCTCAGCATCTTATCACCGCTCCTCAGTTTCTGAATCTTTCTGAGGTGTAATAAACAGAGCAAAAATGGGCAAGACAGATTTTGAGAAAGTGATTTATTTCCTCCTTTCCTGGGTAGCCGTGCTCACCAAGCTCGCCGGCTCGATACGTGGCACAGTGTCTTTTTGTGTGCCCACATAAATGATTCAGTGGCATATTGAAATTACAGTGTGGGCTCTTCTGCTAAAATTGCAAAGGAGTTTTGGAGACTCATACCAAATGTTGGATACACAGAATAAACTGAGCGCTTGAGGCAAGAGGACTTGTGTTTTGAGATGTTTAACAGATTTATTCATCACTAAGTTTAATTGTCACATAGTCAAGCATCTGATGTTTTACTGCTCAACGTTTAAACGTGATCTGTTTGGAAATTTAATTTGTCCTTGTTAAAAAGTTGGTAAGAGAGTCAGCAGCTCCTCGTGAACATTTTGATCCTTCCGTTTGGATGTGTTATAATCACCACAGAGAATGAAGAATGACTAAATTTGCCTCATTACTTAAAAAATGTGAGTAAAAAGACTGTGTGGCTTTTTACTTCAGATTTTATTTCCTTCCTTACCCTTACTTCATCGCCTACTTTCACCTTTGGACTAACTCATGCCAAGATTACACCTAATGTTCTAAAAGCTGACACTTTTCACAGCATTTGCAGAGGCTAAATATAGTATGTTTCAGCCAAAGTACTTGTTATATGGCTGACGGGTTCATAAATGTCTCTCTCTCTTCTTTTCAAGCAAGCTTCATGAATCGGTGCGTCAGCCTGAGCACCTCCGAGGACAGACCGTCCAAAAGCACGTCGCCCCCCCCCCCCCCCATTTAAAGAATAGTCTATCTTCCATCTGTCTCTATGACAACCACTTTTTTTTCTTCTTCTGACCTGGTGTGTGGATGAGTTTGTTCTGAGCTCACAGAAACATATATATAGGTTAGGGAAGAACTGTGGTTTTGGCAAATAAACTATGGTTTGGTTGGGCAACCAGAAGACTTTGTTGATGTGAGGGAATAGATTGTGGTTGGGGGTTAATAAGAGGCCAATGGTAAGTGCACGTCTGTGATGGGATGGGAAGGGACAGGAACCCCAGTCTTTTGTGTTGAAGCCAGGCTTCTTGTGTTCCCGCTCGTCATCCCGCCATCCGCACCCTTGAGCTGACAGCTTGCTTAGTGAAAACTGCTTTTTGGATGTAGCTTTGGAAACCTCTACCCCCACACATTTCTCATTTCAAATCAATGTGGGCTTTCCCAACCATTTCTATAACTTTCAGAAATCGACAAGCTGACATTCACACACGTCTCAAGTTGTGATTGGCAAGGCCAGGTAAGGTGAGAGTTGAGGATCAAATTTTTTTTCTCAAGGTCTTTTCTTTCCAGTCTTTAAGCAAACACCACACGGATTTCTTCCCAGAGAAAAAGTCTGTAAATTTGTGCCATTATGTTTTCAACAATATCAGGCCTCTTCCTCCCGATGACAACTGTCTTTTATTTGTCAAAATCCAATCCACTGTAGGGTCAAAAAGAGCATCCAGTGTAATACGAAGCAATCTAAATACAATATAATGCAATCTAATAAACTAATCCCCCTTGCTTTCCCTATCTGTGAGTTTACAGGCGGTGTGAGATGATGGGTATGTCCTGTCACTCAGTGATGAAGATGTTTGAGGGACACACCACCTGCTGCAGTGACGGATTCTTCCAAACATTGGATGGTTGTTTCAAATTCATGCCTAGAAGCAGAACAACCTCAATCTTCTTCTGTCAGGCCCTGGATTGCCCTCTGGAGTTATTGGAATTCACGGCTAACGCGTGCTTCAAACAAAGTCTGGTAGAGACAACAGAGCCAGTCAGATTCCAGCTGTAGTTTTGTATTTGGGTAAACCAAAACGAATCTGACGGCTACTTTTAGTTTCTGCGAGTCTGCTGGAATGGAAAAACGTTGAGTTTTTGCACAAATGTGATCAGTATGTCTGAAGTTCTTTAAGTATGTCTCACCCGCGATGTGTCGGAGCACCTCGGTGTCATGCTGCTCAAACGGAGTTGCTAACTTCTCATAAATAATGAATGAGCACCAACTGTTTGTCTTCAGAATTTGTCTACAAGTGATGTAAGTGTCTCACTCAAGGGTGTTGTTGATGAAAGAGGGAGGAATCTACTCCACAAGTGAACCTCTCCCACCTGTGGGCCAGCTGTTCTCAGTAAAGTGTTTGCTCATCCTTGTTGTATCAATGAATTTAACCAGTCTGCACAGATATTGTGGTTGTTCTGAAAAGAACATATGTAGCTGCAAGGAATCGTTCTACCTGTGAATGCAAACGAGCTCCACTTGCCACACTCTATGGGAGTGTTGTATGACTTGCAAGCTTAAGGGCAAGGAAAAAAAACACACAAAAAACTCATTATAGAACCAGTGAGGCAAGGCTTAATATTGTTTTGACTGAACCGTAGTTATCAGTAGGCCACCGTGATGAAGCTCAGTCAGAGCAGCACGCTCTGAATGAGGAAAGGCAATCACCGGGTGGAGGGCAGATTTATGCGCAGGCAGAGATATTCATTCTGAACTGACAAAATGAGGGATTCACAATAGGACCTGGAGCCGTAGAAAACAGCTAATGAGCTGACATGATTCCCACTGGCCCCCAACCACCACCACCACCACCCCCACGCCTTAACCCCCACTGAAAGCCTTGTCTTGGGCAGAGCTGAGGTGAGCAAGAGGTTCAGTGTTTGCTCCAACACATTCCATGACGCAGCCTGTCAGCGCCAGCAGGGCAAAGGGGTAATTAAATGTTTTTCTTGCAAATGTTGGATGAATGAATGTTTTCTGCTTCTTGGATGTTTATTTCTGTGAACAGAGGAGGACAATGTGCCCAATAAGGCTACACTGCCCTAGTCAAGCTGACGTTTCACCCTTGAGAAAAAATACTACTTTTTCATGTTTTTGAATGCAGAGAGTAGACTTCTGCATGCATTATTTCCTATATATTATTATAGGACTAAGCACTGCCTAAATGATCCAGCAGCATTACAGTGTAGTAATTGGAGAACATGTTTAAATCACATCCTTCATGATTTGTGTGGGGGTTTACTCCTGGTACCCTGACTTCCTCTTACTGTCCCGCTGAACCTGAAATTTTAATTGCCCACATATGTACATGAAAAATAGTGCGAATGTGTCCAGCGATGTTCTTTAATACAGCGGGGAACGTTCCAGTGTTTTCCTCTCTATTCCAACTCAAATCCTTTGACGATGTTATAGAAATATGACTGCAACATATTTCTGAACACTATTATTACTAATAATAGTGAACGCTATTATTAATAATTATTGTATAACTATTGACTGTTAATATGCACAAAAAAATTTTGGTCTGTCTATATTTTGGCTGTACTTTTCATAGCTGATAAAACATATAATATTATAAAAGATAAAATTTTCTACAACTTTTCTGTGATCAACAATACATGAACTTCTCATCAAATTATATAAGTTCACTTTAGTGTTTTTTTTTTTTTTTTCCCACTCCTCTCTCGGAGAGCACTTTCATTTAATGTCATATATACATTTAATTTACGGCAAACATTTTGACTGATGTCAGCATTGCCGCACTGTAATTATGACGTCAGCGCGTGGGTCGAGGTGAGATCTGTCAAATTTCTCTCGTAGTTATTAAAATAGCTCCGAAATATCCGTCCAGACTTTTAAACCGACTCGCGCTCTGATTGGCTGGGTGGCGGTCACGTGGGGCGGTGCAGTCAGTCGCTGTGCCGTGCCTCGAGCCAGCGCTGAGTGGAGCCTGTCTGCCAACAGCTTCAGCAGCGGCTCTATCTGGAAACCACTACACTCACTGACAATTAAAGGAGGCCCCTTTTTCTTCTTATTTCCGAGGATTATACTTCACCATGGGCGACAAAAAGAGCCCTACCAGGTAATATCACCACCCTCTGTCGTTTTTTGGTTGTTTTGTCCGTTCTGGGATCGATATTTGGATGCGTCTTCCTCACAGAGGGATCGTTTCTCCCTTTTTCAGTTGGTACACCAGAGCTAGCCAGAATAGTGCAGTCACTATGGCGGCTTCTCCGCTCCTTATAACCCAGTCACTTAAACAGACAAAGGGATTTTTTTCTGAGGATACGCCTGGCATTCCCTGAAACGCTTTTGCGTCTCCATGAAGCCTTTCGGAGAGTCAATGTCGAAATGGACGTTGTTTGATATTGGTTTTGTTAGCCGACATGCTAAAGCTTTGATGCCGAAAATTTTAGCAACGCTCGCTCGCCTGCTAGCCTCCCGTTAGCTGCCGATACAATCGGACGTTGTGGAGCTTCTCCTCTGTTGGGATTTCTGATCCAAAAGGAGCTCTACTCGCCGGGACTCGAACCCAATATTAATGACAACACCCCTCCCCGCTCGTTTGTGCTTTAACAAGTAGCTCATGTATTACACCGCCTTCTTGTGTTTCTCGCAGTCTCCCCCTTTTTTTTTTTTTCCCTGAAGTGATGAATGATGTTGGAGGTATTTCAAAAACTAACTTGACCTTAATATTTGTCTTTAAATCCAAAGGCCAAAAAGACAAGCCAAACAGACAGCTGATGACGGCTACTGGGACTGTAGCGTCTGCACCTTCAGGAACACCGCCGAGGCTTTCAAATGCAGCATCTGCGATGTGAGGAAGGGCACATCCACAAGGTAACATAGCTCTCCCTCTCCCTCTCTCTCTCTTCCTCTCTCTCGTCTGATCGTCTCGCTTTCCTCCTGCTGCATCGCAATTTGTTGGGAATGACAAGTTTGATCGACATCCTATTTGTCTGTGGGCGAATGGAGAGGTTGATGATGGTCAGTTCCAATCGCTGTCTGGGTTATCCATAGTTTCTCATTCTGTGCGACTCATGTTGCATCGCTTCTTTTTTTTTTTTTTTTTTTGCATTCATCTGGCTGCTTCACTAGTCTGAAGGGTGGGTGGTGGTGGTGGTGGGGGGGGGGCGTTAGGGAAGAGGGACCATACTTCATGATGGCTGTACAGCTCCAGTGCATCAACAGAGCAGCAATGGAAGGGAGGATTCCCCCCCCCCCACTGGAGCAAAACAAGTGTGTGCGTCTCCTACCTGTAGGATCGCAGAGGTTCTCTGTATAGTTGGGAGTCAGATTTATCGCCTGGATGTCAAGCTTAAAATGTGATTGGATGTGTTTTAGATGGATGTGTACCTATGTTCACCATTTTCTCTCCCTTTGCTGCAGAAATTCTTTTAAAAAAAAAAATACTAGTTCACATTTGTCAGTGACAAAAATATTTCAATTCTCAATCTACTCCAAATAACCTTTGTTGCTGAAGCTGTTTACAAGTGAATTCCCTCATGCTTTTGCTCAGAATTTATTGACAGATTAATCATTTCAGCATTTTATAGCAACAGGCTTATACGCACCCCCCCTCCGCCCCCCCTCGACATTTCCCCTGAGCTTAACTCAAAGTGCATTTGTGTGATGTCAGCAGAGGACGGCGTCTTATGGGAAACGCAGATTAACTCACCCCGTATCTCGAATATCGTGACGGGATTCCCTTTTGGGTTTGTGTACAGTGACGCCGCCTCTTTCTGTTCAGGGAAATGTTTTTGATGAGAAGTTGAGTGTGCTACGGTATGACTTTGTTTACTTGTGGCATCAGTTGCAATGATGAGACGGAGAGGTAGATGAGTCATTTGTGGGTTTGTTCACAAGTCCCTCGCACAGCCTTTTCCAGCTGTGGTTTTACTATGAGTGGCTTGGCTGACACCCCTCGCTCACCACAAGCGGGGAGATCATTCTTGATGCTGGTTTACTGAGAATCCAAAACACTGAGCTCAGTCTCAACTATCTGGCTCCCTTTCTCTATGACCTTTCTTCTAGCAGTGTGTAGTATAAGTCCACAGCTGATGATGCAGACGGAGCCTGCAGCAGGAAAGCAGGAAGCAGAGAGAGACGAGCATGTTCTTGCCGTTCTGCACACATCGCTTTGGTAACAGCCCAGTTGCCTCTTTCTGGTAAATTGGAGAACATGACATCACCGGAGTCCCTGTCACACATTCTTGTTTGATCTGAATCGTTGATCTTTGATTAAGACAGTTGTATAGTTATGGGGCTGCCTCTTATTCTAATGAGGACTAATTAGCTGTCTTTTCTTCACTGTTTGATCTATTACAGCAAAGCATGGAACGGAGGAACATGCTCTCAGCTAAATGACTCACACTTATGGCTACGTTTGGATTTTCTGCTGCTTTTATTGTCAGGCTCTGCTTTGAATGCACTTTTATTCAGAACAAAACTAATTAGTTCGCTTTCGCTGGTAGGAATCAAAACCACCGTCCTCAATTTTGCAGATTGATTCATATCGTCAGGTTGGTGTTTCCTAAGATGAGCTAGGTATTGATGTATGCAGTTACAGGGTGATGTAAATGAATTTTGAAATGACTTGTTCTGGGTGTTGTGAATGTCTGGAAGTTGCCTCTTTCAACACCTTTCTTCTTTGCTGTCCCCGACCATAGCATTCTTTTCCTCTGTACTTCCACCTCACTGAGGATAATAATTCCATCCCTCACATTTGCGACTGAAGTACTGAGTCATCACCTGTTTCTACAGGTGTTCATGGGAAACACACCATTAACACAATCTTCGGTAATTGGCAGACAGAAGCATACACTCCAGCAAAGCTTGAATCACACTTTGTCCACTGCCAGTGGTAGGTATGCTAGTTATCTATGCGCTATGCAGCCATGATTTGTGCAAATTGAGGCAAGAATGTGTGTTAACAAGAGCAGAATTCTGGTGGTGTCATCAGCGTTCAGGGAGAGGCCCGATCTCCCCATGCAAGTGCAGCCTAACAAACCTGTTGACCCTGTCTTGCTTGGCAATGTAGCATGATATCTAAGTTGGCTAAATCTATCAGTCGCTGACTCTTAAACAAGAAAGCACTCAGCTTTTTTTTACACCTGACCTCACCGCTCATTTAAAAGTCCAAGTAGCCAAAGTGTCTATCCCGCTGCATTCAGTGGCCTCTTCTTTGGTAATTACAGAGGGGGGGGGTTGCATTAGAATCCTCGGCTATCATGTTGAAATGTTTCTGGCATCTGAGCCTGATCACTTTGTGAATGTGACACCGGGTTGTTGTACATCGGTTTGCTTTGTGATGGTGTTTGCTATGCACCTCTGTCAGCCCCCAGGCCCAGGGAGAAACCATTAGGAGCCCTCTAAAGTTGATTGATGGTGGGGATCACAGGAAGTCTTGAGGTACCGCAGTCTTTGACTGCTGTGCCGTTGTATGTGTGTGCTGCTCCTCTGTTGTCAACCATTTCAAGTAGCTTCCATCTGTGCTTTATATAAAGCAGAACAAACGGGTGTGACTCGAATGTTAGTGAAATGCGAGGCTCCGGCTAAATTAAATAAAATAAGTTACACAATTTATCTGACGCTCAGGCTGAGGGAAGGACACAGATGCATTGCAGCTGATACACAAATGTACGCAGCAATATGAGATTTATGAGTTGATTTAAGGCCATTGTTAATGTAACACTTGTCTGTATGAATAAATCTTTATGCAAACACAGTTTGAATAGAAATGGATCAATGTTCAGAGAGTATTGTTTTGTTATATGTAACATACAGCACATGTAGACAAAGAAGTTAAATTAAGGTCTAATCTTCATTTTTTCCGGTCAACTCAACGGGTGGTGGATTCTACATTACTCAGTAAATTGAAGATTAGCACTCACTCTTGATAAGAAATAAAAAGTTTGATAATGAAGTGTCACCCTTTATAAAATCAAAGGTAATTTTATTGAGTATGGTTTATAGCATACCTGTTACACAGCCTTTTATTACACTCAGGTAACAAGTGAGGAAGCTGTAGATAACAAGTCAGTTTTTAAACCACCTGTGGCATGTACAGAGATGTCATGTAAATATTGCTGTAAATATAAAGGAATTTAAGGTCACACTAATTCCTGATCACTGTTTACTGGTTACTGTAAGTTGTTTTTTGTCTTTAGCGTTGAGTCAGTATATTTGTAATAAAACCACACGGGGAAACCCATAAATTCATAGATTATTAAAGATGGAAGGAGGATCGATCAGCAGAAACACAGAGGATAAGACTTCAAGAACACACAGTTCTAGAGTCATAAGTTGTGGCCAGGCTGAAAAAGTAAAAGTGCATCACTTTCTTTGTTTAAGCATGAGGCTGTGCAATTATTGGAAAATGATTAAAATGTGCTTCTGTGTTTGTGTGTGTGCACACCTCTTATTTCTCAGTGATGGAATGGAGTCATTATAATCCATGGATTCCTCTGCTGTCACATTAAGGCAAATTGTCTAGGATAATGGAATTACATAAGAGGGACATGCTGGTGCTTAATTTATATCTGTTCTCCCCCCCTGCCCTCACATCAGCCCCCCCGAGAGGAAACTGCTTTTGCTTATCCAGCATTATCAGCATCTGCACTAAACCCTTAAGCATGCGTGCGTAACTCTAATCTTTACATGTTAATGGACGGATTTAAAAGTTCTTAATTACTTCATGGGATGCGGCATAGTGAGAGTGATTAAATACAGTAGCCAATTTGGCAATCTGACAAAACAGAAATGTTGAGAGAGAGCCGTTGAATCGGGGTTCTTCCCATTCAGCAAAAAAAGATGAATGTGACAGCGAAAGGAAAATTCATAAAAAAAGGCATATAAGGACAAAGAGAGAGGGGGGGGGAGGGAGAGAGCGAGGGTGTTGGTGCGGCGTCACAGCAACCCGACAAGTGAGGATAGGACGAGGGCAAAGGAGGACAAAGACAGAAACGGCAGGCAAGGGACAAGAGAGGAGTGTAGTGTCTGGACAGTTTGTGTGTGTGTGTGTGTGTGTGTGTGTCTGTGGAAGGAAGGCGGCATGAATGGCTGCGAGGGGGATGTGCTCACTCAAGCAAGAGTCTCCGGGGGCTGAAGCAGAACGAAGCACATCATTACCAAGGGAGGGAGAGCGCTGGACTGGACAGGCGCTTCTGTTTCCACCAGCACCACCATTCATGCATGGGAGAAAGAAAAGCGCTGTTTGATAAGTCATTCGCTCCAGATGAGATGACGATGGACTGTTTTCCGCAGTTAAAGCAGATTTAAGAAACTTTTGGGAATCTGTTGCTTAAGGGTTTTGATCCTGTTACCTTAGGGTTTGTCTAAGGATTGTGTCATTTGAATGTTAGATGGAACATGTTTGCAATGCGGTATTGCCAGAGATCATAGAGATTAGTGTCATCAATTCAGTGTATGACTAAATGTGAAATAAGGTCACAGTGTCCCCTTCTGCTGCTGAGATAAGGCCTTGAATAATGGCCAGAATAGAACATTATGCTGTCACAGTAGCTAACTGTCAACCTTTTGCTCATAAAGTGTCATTATTTCATCATTTTAACCTTTGTCCAAAAGAATGGCCTTTACCTTTGACTACCAAATTCTATTTAGTTCATCCTCTAGTCTAAGTGGATATTTGTGGAAAATATTAGTAGGCTAGTATCAACGCTATTGGTGAAAACTCATTAGCCTGTCCCACTGCAAAGTTCTCATACCAGTTACCATCAGGGAATTCAGAGGCTTCATACGTGCGTTCTTTTGTATTTGAATCTATTAGATTCACACCCAATGTCAATGGTAGAAAACCAGTAGTGCCTGTTGTGAAGGTGCAGCCTGATGGTGGTTTATTGAGGACATTCGAACCAGGTTCTGTTTTTATTCAAGCAAATTGACAAGGAGATGACAGAATGGTGACGGAGGTGACTGGGACACATGCCAGAACTTCCAGCAGGAAATAGGGTGAAGAGGGGTGAAGAAGACCTACTTAAAGCTGGTGGAAATGGGGCACATGCATGGAATAAATGATGAGAGAGCAGGGAAGAAGACAAAGAAAATGATGGAGGGGCAATATCGGAGCAAAACAAATGAATTGAGCTGCGTGACAGAGTGCTGCTAATGGAGGGAACTCATTCGTGCTTAGTGCCTTTGCAATGACGCGTTGCCAGTTTGTCTTGTGCCAGACATTTCTAGGCTCAAAGGACATTCATTTGAATGGAACGGTCTGCTTTGGCCAAAGGGGGCAAACGTGCTGCAACTTAAGAAAATGCCTTAATCAGTTTGACAAAGGAACACGCTACAAAAACACCTCACAAACACACGAAGAAAAGATGTCCTAAAAGCAGTTTGATGATTATATGGTTAGATATTTTTTGTAATTTTTTTAAATTGAGGTAATTGATAAATAAAGTATCCTCTGGAAAAACTGTCATTGTGTTGTGGCTATTGCAGCATGCTTGTACCTGTTCAGCCTGTAGACAGACCATGTCTTCTTGCTTACAGCATACGTGTCACTCAAATACATGAAATTTGAAGCTGTCAGATTTCGCTGAATCCCTTTGCTCTGTATAATGGGAACTAAATGTCATGCCTGGCTGTTGTTTAAGGGTGTGTAGACTCAAAGGAAGGCTTGTTGACAGTTTGCTGTCCCCCATGAGGCGTCTATGTTGGAGGGGTTAGAGAAGGAGGAGTGACCAGAACATAAGCCCTTAAAAGTTCTGCCTTGAAGGGACTTACAGAGGGATGAATGCTTAAAGCCTCTGGTGGGCAGTGGAACTGAAATGAGCCTCACTGTAGCCACAGGCTGCTCTTCAGGTGATCCCTTATGCAACTGCCACAACACACTCACTCACAGATGACTTTACCCCATGGATGGCTTGAGGTGACAGCTCTGCTTCAGACACATCGGACCACAGGGGGGTCTAAAGCTTCCTCACAGGCAGCAGAACTTTCATGGATCGCTGGTATTTGAATTCTTATTGTTAACATGCTGTTAAACGATTGAAGGGGTTTCTTGATGTGCAAGTGATGGAGGAGTCTGTTCAAGATTGAAGATTGTGGCTGAATACATATAAGCCTACAGTGCTGGATGAGCCCAAAGGCCACTGAGGATATCAGATGATTGTACAGCAGTCAATGTGG
This sequence comes from Antennarius maculatus, assembly GCA_013358685.1. NCBI lineage: Eukaryota > Metazoa > Chordata > Actinopteri > Lophiiformes > Antennariidae > Antennarius > Antennarius maculatus. Next base: position 23,016,488 of record CM023609.1, on the reverse strand, counting down.
AAAGCAAAAATTAATACTTACAAGTGTATACAAGTCAATGATGACTTGGTTGCACGTATGACATCAGGTGGTGTTGTGATTAAGCTAAAATCACATTATTCTTGCATGCTGGATCTGAGAGATGTGCTCCATGTGGAGGCTGTGGGGGTGTCTCTGCTTCATCAGAGGGAAAACCAGGTCACCGTTGAATGCATTTAAATTAGAGTGCTTTCATGCATTCTTTGTTTGGTCTGGAGTTTCGGCCTTTTTATTTGATCGGGACCAAAAGTGCAGGTGTAACGCCTCCCCTAGACCAAAAGGGCCAAATTCAACAACTGGACTTGGGTCAGACAAAAACAGGTGGTTTTAGTCTGGATCAAACTGAATCATAGTTTGGTTCTTTTCAATGTGAAAATTCTATGGTTCAGCCTTTCTAACCAATTACAGGACATTACAGCAGGTGACTGTAGCCAATAAATCAATGAGGAAGAAGAACAAATTCCTTTTTTTTAAGAGAGAAGAAAAATCAGCACATAGAAAGAGAAGTAATTAAACTTCACTTCAACTATTCATTTATTGTCCGTGAGGATGAGATGGCGAAGATCCAAGAGGATGGACCCACACCAATTTCAGATCAAGAAACGTCAGCTGTATTATATAAAGATGTGACAGAAATGAGACGACCAATTGTAAAGATAAAAAGACTGACACTTAGCCCACTCCACCTCGCAAGTCTCTCATAAGTAGTCAAGGCTTGAAGGATGGCTTGCAGTCAGCCTAGCTTTTGCACATGAAACCAAAACTGGCTGCATAAAACATGGAGTGTAAGAAAAACTCAAACTTCGGTCTTTACTTCAAGACTTCAAAACACCCTTAAAGTTTAACTGAACAACTTTGTCAGTCATAGAGGACAAGGATACCACGTAGATCGTTCTTTTGCCAAGTTCACAGGGGGATTGGGTGATGCTAAGTGGTCTGAGCTCTTCAGTGGTCCGTACGTGGTCTAAGAATACTCTCGGCTGTTGGCTGTCTGGCTCTCCGTCTCCTCCTCACTGTACGCCACTGCATTCACTCAGCCTGGCAGGAAATAATTGCTTGTCCTCCACACAGCACTTCAAATAAAAGAGCTGTGTTAATGAGGGCTTTCCTGCGTCACTCTATCACACTCTCCATTGCTTGCTCACTCCGTTCATTATGTTGGCTCTCCGCGGACTGTTTGGGGCTGATTGTTTTTGCTTTCTCTTGAAAGAGTTCCGTCTGAAATAACAGCCCCCGGCTTTTGCTCCCGGCCAGTGAGATCATCATCGGCCCAGCCGTGGTGTGTTTGTTTCTGGGATGGTTCGGGCTCCATGGAGCAGTCTAACTATGGGTGTCCAACTGAATTAGGAGCTCTTAAGCATGATGATAGTTATTTCAGGTTTATCTGGCGGAGGGAGTTTCAATTATCCTCCCTCCCCCAGATGTAGGAACTTAGGTACGAGTATCGGATCAGCTGTCAATCATGGTATATTGTTGTGTGATGGGGAGGTAATAAGCTCTGAGCCCCTCACAGCGGGAAATGATTTGACAGCGCGGCTTTACACAGTTGATGCACTCACTCACAAAAACAGACACACACACACACACACACACACACACACACACACACACACACACACACACACACACACACACACACACACACACACACCGATTCCCCAGGAATATATTGGCGGCACTGGGATGTTTGAGCAATTTTTGCAATTGGACCATGGGGTTCACTCTTGGACCCGCTCCCAGGATCATTTCCTGTAAGTCTTGTGAAATAAAGATGGTTTTTTTTTTTATTCGATTTGGATGTTAGCAAAATGAAATGGTTGAGTTCTAGAGTCATTTTCGGCAATGATTAAGTGTAATTATTGCATTCTGTGTTTAACAACATTGGTGCATCATTCAAATATTAAGAATGTTTTTAAGCACAGGCGGTTTATTCAGGAGAAATCACTATTTTATTAAACGAATGCGTCACTTGCAAGTGATGCTCGTATGATGTTGTACAGAATATCCTGTCATGTTGCTGAGCTGCAGAGCTTTGTAAAGCTACGATGGTTGGCCGGTAAATAAATGATGTGACAAAGGGAGCGGTGGTTTTTATCATGCCAGCAGAACCTCACGGCTGATTTACCACTGGCACTGAATCATTCTTAAACGACCGGCGCTGTTTTTTTTTTTTTTTTGTGCCACCGCCACTTCTTCTGACACAAATCTCAGCCTTCTGACCGGGGCTTTGACTCTGCAACAGCCAAAAGAGGCGTGGAGCTTATCAGTCAATCAATCACTTATTCAACACTTACTTGTCTAACTCCTCTCAGCGCTTAACACAATGATTTCTGATCCTGCTGGATTCCGTCTGTGTTCACAATTCACTGGCTCACGGCTGAGTTATGTTGTCAGCGGACGTATTTTGTGGAGCACATAATCAGTAGCTCATCGCTCGCTGCTGCTGCTTTTCTCCTGCATCCCATGTTGGAGATGTTAGCATTGGCTTGAGAGTCCACTTGTGCTCAAAGGACCTCGAGGGTGCGACGTGGTTTTATCTGAATTACTTCAGAACAGGAGAAACTAAAGACGAAAGAACATAGAAGTCTGTTGAGCAGAGAAGCATGCAATATCATGTTTGCTCAAAGACATTTGGTAAATGTTTTGCACATCATAGACCTGCTTTGTCAATATGGGGGTGGGGGGGTTCCAGTCCTATGTACTGAACGGTATCGTTTCCTAGTTAATTAGTTAGTAATTTGATCACTTGAGAGTTTCAGATTATGCTCAGCCTAGAGGGCGGCTCGCAGCGGCGAGAAGGAGCCCCAGGTGCTCCTTAGCATTCATCACCACCGCATTGCACCCGGTGGCGTATTGATCGAAGCGTAGTGCAAGTATTACGACATGTCGCTCCATTATGTCTCAATTGATTGCCTTCTGATCAGCTGCACCCCCCATGTTCCTTCATCAAGTAATCTCACTTAGCAGCAGAAGGAAGACTACTTGACCTTGATGGAACAGCAGAAAAAAAAGTGACAAAATAATTGGGCTATTAAGGTCGTGAAGTGCTTGACAACTAAAAGACGCAAGGACTGAGGGATTGAGCAGTCAGTTGCTGATGATGTGCGAAGATGGAAGTCCTGAAACAAGAATAACTGGACTGGCAACGCGCCGCTGCCAAATTGAAACCCTGAGGCTAAAACCACTTAAGCAGCTGTTGAAAACTGCTCTCCCCTGCAAGCCGCTAAAATCAGTGTCATCAGTGTGACATTGTACCAAGCTCCTTTTGTTTTTTCAGTATGCATTTGCCCTCACTTTCATTTCACTAAAGCCCATAGCAAGGTTGAAAAAAAAAATGTCTTTGCTGTGAAGAGCTTTATTATCCAGCCTGATGCTTAGAGGGACGTAATTCCCATTACTTTAAAGACTGCCTACTCGACCACAGGTGTCCTAAAGCGGTCCCAAACATCAAGGGACCCAAACTGTTCCTCAGATATCACAAAATAGAACTCAGCTTCCAAGACTAAAATTGGGTTCAGAGGAGTTTGATCCACACGACTCGCTAGTATAACTTGTCCTGAATGAAAGCCCTCCTGACCGTCCATTGAGCGCTGCCAGGCCGTTTGTTTGCCTGCTAAGCTTTTCGAGCGTTTGTGTGTGCTGGGTGTATTTGTGGTTTTGCTTGTCGCATACGCTCGCCCCGGCGCTGAACTGCGATCACCCGTAATGTTGGCTGCTGCTCAGTCTCAGCTGAATAGGAGTCTCTGGAAGTGTGCAGTCAACCCTCGCTCTCCCCCACCCTCCCTACGGTCCTCTGCTTACCCCCAGATGCTGCCAGCTGGTGTCCATTATGCTGCAGGTGTGCCTGTTGGCTCCGGGAGTCTGACTTTGTTGAGCAGTTTGCCTCAGAAGTATAAGCCCTGTTCTTACGTGCAGCTCGCGCATATATATGTAACAGCTCATGCAATGCATGTTTTGTTTTTCAAATGCTACGCTTGACCGGTTGCCTCGTTTTCTCATTTTTTATTGCTTAAGAATGATCCCCAAAAAGGGAGGATGGAGCAGCTGGCTTCACGGTCGCTGGTGAGCTCCAACACGTCCAACTGAATCTCAGTCTGCGACAAATGGGGCCAACCCTGTGGTAATCAGATTAGAAGACATAAGTGATGTGCTGCGAATGCCCCACCTTGTGATCCTGTGCATTCATTTTATTATAGCCGTGAGCTAATGGGATTATCCCTTGAAACAGAGCTGCTCCATCAGGAAGTGGATGCATAAACCTACTTCAGCTGTAACTGGGAGCAGCAGCCCCCCCCCCCCCTTTTTTTTTCCCCCTCTTCAGGCTATAAGTGCAATCACCTGCCTTTGTGGGTCTTGATGTGATGCGTGGTGATCGCGAGTCGCTGCTCCACTGCGAGGCTAATCCATGTTTGTGACTTGGATCTCCTCCACAGGAAACCCAGGATCAATTCCCAGTTGGTTGCCCAGCAGGTGGCCCAGCAATACCCAATGCCGCCCCCGCCAAAGAAAGAGCGGAGGGAGAGGAGCGAACGCACGGACAAGGACCGCCCAGATGGCGAAGGCGAGCGCGCCAACGGAGAGGGACGCCCAGAATGCGAGCGTCCAGAGGGAGTCCGGCCAGAGGGAGACACTCCCGAGAAGGAGAAAAGCGACAAGGAACAGCCAATCAAAGATAAGACAGACACGGAGAAGGACATCAGCCCGGCCGTCACGAAGAAGCCCAGCATCAAAAAGACCAGGTCGGAGTCCGCACCGAGGTCTCGTTTGTGTTTGTGGATGCTGTGTTTGCCGGTGTCGTTCTCACAGGTGTGTTTCTGTCCTCCTGCAGACCCAAATCAGACACCCACCAGAGCCCCCCCAGCGACAAACACAGCATACAGTCGGGCAAATCAGCAACCAAGACCAACAAGAACTCTCACATTTCCAGGTGTGTACGAGCCTCTCGCGCCGCACGGTTCCTAACGGACCTCACGATTTGGCACTTCTGACAACACCACACTTCATTAAACACTCAAACAGGCACAGGAGTGGGAAACCTCCAATGAATCACCAATGATCTTTTACACTAAACACCCACTCTCACTTACACACACTCTCGTTCTGACTGTGCATGCGTCACCCGATGAATTGAGCAGTTTAGCACGACTGCCTCCACAGTACCGTTTCAGACACACATATTGCAGCTATCAAGTTGTCTATTTAGATTTTTTCTGTCCTGTCACCTCAGGCCCAAACTGAAGAACATCGACCGGAGCACCGCCCAGCAGTTGGCCATCACCGTCGGCAACGTGACGGTGATCATAACAGACTTTAAGGAGAAGACCCGCTCGTCTTCCACGTCCTCGTCCACCATCACATCCAGCGCAGGGTCCGAACAGCAGCACCAGAGCTCCGGCTCCGAGAGCATGGACAAGGGCTCGTCACGCGCCTCCACGCCCAAAGGGGATCTCTCCGTGGGGCACGACGAGTCGTTCTGAGGCCCTCCCGACTCTCACCCTGATCCGCACTCCCCTCCCCCTGCCCCCTCTTCTTCTCGTTTGCCCACCCCAACGTTTCTGGACACTACGGATCCTATAGGGGGAGAGAATTCACCTGCCCCATCGCTGCCCTGCCTCCATTTCATGACCAACCCTCGGTTTGTTTGAGAGGACTTGGCCGGCTGACAGGAACAGTTGCGGTGCGCCTGCCGGTGAAACAAACGCCCCACTGAGGAAACTTCCCTGGCGGATACACCGGCGGCACAGGCGAGGCGAGGCAAGCTGGGCTACAAGGGATAACGTCTCCCCCCCGTCCCCCTCCCCTTCCAGACACTTGTATGTATTGTTTTATATTCGTATGTGGATGTGAGGCCAAGTCGACTTTTCTTTTTGTTTGTTTCTCGTTTGTTTTTGTAAAGAAGAACTCTCCGCCGGGCACAATAACCACCATCTTTTCAATAACTTTAAACTATTACTACCCTTATTTATTACCTGTTGCACCTGTATACTTTAATGTTTGGGTTTTTGTTTTGTTTTTTTACGTTGAAGCTTGGCTGTGTAACTCTGCCGATCGATCATTCCTTCAGTGTTTTTATTACAGTTTAAAAACGATAGGACAAGACTCGAGTCACGCATACAGACGGGGAGACACACACACACACACACACACAAACACACACACAAACACTGGTGCTAGATACACTGTGAAGCGGTTTTGCAGATTCTGGGTTTGCCCATTCACTCAATGTGACAAAAGTGCTGATGAATCAAATTCTCATTTACTTTTCTCAACGACACTGTCTTACTCTGAACACTGTTGGGACCTCCGCCGGGTCCGTCTACTTATTCTGTACAGGTCGATGTGCATCAGAAGAAGGTCACCTGAAGGTCACACACCTGACTCTTTTTTTCCAACGAGACTGTCAATGATTTTAGTACGCTATAGCAAATCTCTTCTACAATATCTTCTGTCCTTAAATGTACAGTGTAGGCTGTTGTGTAAAACACTAAAAGCTGTTGATATTCTCTGCATTCCGTATTTCCTTGTCGGGTTCTCCGGCTGAAGGTGGAGCTGCTCTCCCACTTCTCGAGCTTCGAGTTTTGTTTTATTTTTGTTGGTTTTTTTGGTTTTTTTTGTTTTTTTTTTCTGTTGTGACTGAAGGATCTTGGTTCCACTCAGTTCCACTTGGTCAAACCAGCGTGGAACCTTAAAAATAGGCCTGTTGTGTCAAAACTGTTGTGAATCGATTTCATATTTCTTTTTGCGTCGTGGTCCCAAAGACACCTCTTTCCAATGTTCGTTCTTTCAAACCTGACAAACAAGTGCGAAGACGTGCAGAGAGCGACAATTCAATTGACTTTGAAAAAAAAAATAATTATTTGTTATTAATTTAAGACTCCTGTCATTGAAGGCAAAAAAAAATATCGCAGTAGTTCATAGAACAGAAACATTTTTTTTTCAATTTTTAGAGCCGCCAGGCTTATTTAAGGGTTTTAATTCATTTTCACCTTAGCTGATACTAGACAAACAAAATAATTTCATTTAAATTGTATGAAATTGTATAAAGAATAAATGTGTATATGATATCTTAGTTTTATTTATTGAAGGACCAAAGGAATTTCATAATGACATGATAAATAGACAGATAAATAACAATTTGAAAATGCAATTATCTAATGTGTGAGATGAATAACAGTTTAAATAAAGACTAATATAATCCATGTAAATGGTGTTCTTATTGTCCACTTGTCTCTGTGCGCGGCTGAACCGGGGCAGAGAACTATCACACCGCTGGTGAATCTCGTCTGGTTCAGCGGGCAATAAGAAGCAGCCTGGGTGCAGATGGTCGGCTGAGAAGAGCTCTGGCTTCAGTTACACCCCCACCACCACTTTCTTTTTTCTGCTGGACCACCACAGTTCATGTAGCGCCCCTTACTGAGGCCCCAACTCACCAGTTTGAACCACTTCCAGAGCAACTAAAAACCTGGTTAGGTGAGTTATCAGGTCCCCAAAAACACTTTTAGATCTGAGGGAGGGGGGCGGGTTTTGATGTGTGCCGACTTAAAGCTTTTGCAGCGTCACACATGACGATAATCATCTTTTATGTGTGTCAGAAGCAACGTTAGCAGAAGCCCAAGAGATATGTGTTCATAAGTTGTTTTTTTCTTTTTCTCTGAAGCTATGGTTAATATGTAATTATGTACTTTAATGCAAACAGATATGGAATCAGTGTTTAAAGTGAGGAAAAGCAATGTGAATAAAACTTTTAAAAAAATGGGACAGTGGGGGAAAAAAAAAAAATCTTTGTCCAATTTTTACTGAGAATAAAAGCCTGCTTTGTAATGCAATTTAACAGAAATGGGCCTAACAAGCCATCTTTTCACCTGCCTTACCTGCAACCACATTCACTTGACTGAGTACTCCAACAGAAAGAATTCATTGTTAAATTATTGACGAATGGCCATTTTGCTGAGTATATGAATTATTGCTTGTATATAGAAATTTAAAAAGTGCAAAAGAAAACACTACGACTTGGAGCTGAAGTCTTTTGTTTCCTGTTTCCTTTTCCGCGCAAGCAGTTCTGTTCTTGTGTGCGACCAGTAACCTTAATTTACTGTGTAAAGATGGTTACATTTTTTAGCTTTGTTTGTCAGAAACCCAAATATAGAAGGCTTGTTTACTGACTGTATAACCTTTACCGTGAATTAACTATTAAGTGTATTATACAAACTCATTTCTTCCTATAACGATGTCTTGTACAACGCTTTTAAAGTTATTGCTCAGTTTTAAAAAAAAAATGACAAAAAAAAAGTTTTAGGGACAGTACAATAATCCATTCTTTGTTTAATCCAGTTTTTGTTTGTTTATTTGTTTATTTGTTTTGGGGTTTTTTTAACTTATAGCTGATGTGTCATTGTTTCCCCTTGTGAAATGGTCACATTATGTTCCTGGTGTGGAAATGTATGCAGCATTTTCAGCAGCTCACGGCTCCTTGTCTGGCTAATAATGTTAAAATAATACATGTTTCTGGCATGTGCACGACTTTGCGCTTATAGGCTAACCTGATCATTTTCTCTGCTTCAAATAGAAATGTCTATTTATGAATTTTGCTTGTAGTTTTTCACAAATAAAATTGTTTAAACTTATCAATTTTCTTGGCTGCTTTCTGGTGTCCTTTATTGACACACTTATTTACCGACACGTGAAAGTTCTGAAGTTCTTCAGAGAGACGTTCATTAAGATCATCCTCATCTTTTTTTTCCAAGACCGGCAGGCTGATCTTAAACTCCTGCACGTCTTGCCATGGTGTTTATCCTCTGGTTAGTAGAATCCATAAATAATTGAACAAAGGTCTGGAAGTTTCTTTCCCGTTGTCCGATGGAGTCTTTGAAAAATGATTTTTGTTGATCAAGCAGCTCATGAATCATGGATTGGAGGGGTAGGTGTCCTCTGTGTGGTTCGCCCTGCTTGTACAAGGAGGCTGGGATAGAGGAGAATCCCTAAACATCACATCAAAGCGAACGCCGTCCATGACTTAAGATGAATTGAAAGTAACACCGATTTGCTGTCTGACCGAGACATATAATTAGTTTGGAGCGCAGACAATCCGGTATAATGCAGTAGCAACTCTTCCTGGTTTAAGTAGGAAACTAGTCTATGTGTGACGTTTTTGGTTGGAGGAAGAACGGCAGTATTGGCGTGATAATTTAAAGATCCATTTTTTTCTTAGATTTACTTAAATACTGCAAAGTTATCAATAATACAGATCCGCATTGGATGATGTGTGGCTGCCGATCAAATGTTCTCATGGAAATCTAATTGGATCGGCTCTGGCTCTCATTCCTTCGTCCTAGCTGCACTCATCTCCCCTTCCCTTTCCCTTGACTTCGCTCATCGGGTTCTGGCCAAAAATTCACCTCATTAAAAAAAATCCAGCTCGACGGCCAAATCATCAGATGGCGAGCGTGTGCTTGGGAGCTGACGGAGGGAAGCGAGCGTGGAAAAAAATCATTCAGCAGTCATGGAATCATCACCGCCCCACAGATGACTCTGCTGGTTGTGCTGTTTGTTTAATCCCTTACGTGCACTTTGCAGCTTTTTCTCTGGGGAATGAAGACCTGTATGGAAAGAAATAACATCTATGTTTGAGGGTGTTTCTGCAGCCACTTCCTCCGGGGCATCCTCCAGCCTCGATCCTTAACCTCCTCCAGAGCTGTCGGAGCACAGGCACGCTCCCTCTTGGGGGGATAAATGAAATATATCATAAAAATAAAATTGTTTTTCAGGTCACCAGCCAAGCAGAAAGGCCAAAACGCCCGACATATAACGCAGCTTTGGAGCCATAAAATAAAATTGCCATTTGGTGTGATGTGAGTGAAAACAGATCGAGTTGGCACCGGCTTTAAAAGCTGCGTTAATTTGTTTGCTGATTAGGTTTCTCGGAAAATATTGCAAAAGTGTATCCAAACAGAGCCGGAAGGATATCGGCCATAAATTAGTGTATTGTTTGGGATACTATGAAAGATTTATGAGGATGAGATGTGGGCCTATATTTTGGTGGCAACCCATTTTTTCTCTCTCTCTCTCTCTCTCTCAATTCAAAGGTTCGTCTGTTTTTGCTTCCCATTTAGGTCGACAGCCAACCAGATGGGTGTCTGCCCAAAACAATCAAACCAAACCATGACCAGATCCGCGCGCCAGTGAAGAAGAGTGGAACATCTGCGAACGAGAAACCGACCCTTTAATGTGCAAAAAGAAATCAAGATGCTCCACGCAGAGCGTCAGCAATGTGTGAAGCAGGAGGTGAAGCCAACCGTATTTCCTCACCCAACCACAAATTGTGTGATGTTTGCCATGAGGCGCGCTCACGACTCGTGGTGGGTTTAAATATTCCTGCATCATCATCATCATCATCATCATCATCATCATCATCATCATCATCATCATAGCCGCAGCTCTTTAGGGTTTATTCTTCACCATTGAGTGGTTGTCACTGACAGGCAAATTTAAGTGAGTCATTCAATCCATTTTTTTTTGTTTGTTTTTTTTTTCTCGCTGCACTAATCCATCGGCACGGGGACAAACCGGTCTGGCAGTAAACGTTCATGTGTTCGTTTGTTCAGCGGATATAAAGGACACACAAATGTCAGAACTTAAACCAGGAAGGCCTGCACACACACACACACACACACACACACACACACACACACACACACACACATCCGAGCGTCGTTTTTAACACGCTCCAAGTTGTGGATACAGCCGAGGTGGTGTGTGTTGTGTTCTCTCTAACCGCCCCGACAGCTGGAGCCGGTTCGCCATCAGGGCCTGGCCTTTAGGCGCCCTGATCGCCGGCGGTCTGGTGCCACAGGGTCTGCTGGCGGCGACTGGGCTGTGTGTGGTTAAACTAGTGTTACTTACCCCTCACCCTGTTTGTTGTTGTCAGGCTTGTTCTGCTTTTGTGTTGCCGATCAGTCTTCCATTGAAGGAATCCTTTTCTTTTTTTTTTTTTGCATCAAACTGTTAATATTTGATTGTTTCTAATTCAAACATTTAACGGGTGTGGAGTCCGGCCACACAGACAAATCAAATCTTTAAGCTGCTTTAATTATACCGCGTCTGTCCCACCGGGAGTTTCTCCTCTTCACTTCTCCCACAGCGGGAGAAGACGCCACAGTCTTCATACTGATCGAGTCTTGGAAGACGTGACCTTTGCAGATGACGGACTTTGAACACACACTGCTCTCTGACGGGGCTTCGTGGGGGACATCGTCATGCATATATATGCTGGAAATGTGCATACAGTCGGAATCCATCTGTTTAACCACCCTGAGGTGCCCTTGTGGAAGGGTGGCACCGATCCCTATTCCTTAAATGCTCTACAGAGTCACATGACATGCTGTCATTCCTAGACTAGATTTATGAGTCCCTGATTGGTTGGCATCGGCTTTCGCAATCCACTGATTTATAAAATGCAACAAGTTCTCCACTGGTCAGCAGCCCTGTCCTCTCATTGGTGGCTTCCACTTCCTGGTTGGTAATAAATGGCCCAATCCCAATTTCCTTTGTTCCACTCTAACCCTTTCTTTTTTGAGTTACCCCTCCAAACAGATTTACCAGGGGTCGTGGCTAAAGTCGTTAATCTCGTCACATTATCAGCTGATAATTTACGTTATGGTCGAGATAATCATCCCAAACATTTAAACTATGGAGAATGAATCCAGCAGTCGAGTCTGCCGCTCCCACAACAGTCTGGTAGCAGGTCAGTCTGTATTCTAGTACTACACAAACCTGTTGATCTTACTATTATCCACTAGCGACAAATCCGACCTGATTAACAGGACAGAATAAAAGAACAAGCAAAAATAGAACAAACTACACGCTAAAAATCCACAGTGTCCAAAGACAGAGTTCGCTCCACCTCCCTGAATATTAGCTGGGATAGGCTCCAAATCACCCCCATGACCCCGCGGAGGATAAGCAGTTGTAGACAATGATGGATGTCATTTTTATGCGCTGCTGGGGAGTTTGCGCATGATGTTTCCTGGTAGCTCCCAGTAACTGAAGATATTCCTACCAGACCAACAAGATTATCCGGTTATTTATGTTCTCTATTTTATTGCATATGCGCCTCCTGCTCAGCTCGTAGACGACCCTGGAGAGGCGACTGCGATGCGAAGCACTGAAGGCAGCTCCTGGTAAACATCAAGTCGTCCCTTGCTCATAAATATTGGGTTAGGTTGGGGAGTGGGGGGGGGGGGCCTTCAGCACGGTATACCCACTCTACACAACACTACATCACCTCCGCCATGTCGTACTGTATATATTTGTACAGTGGCGTCAAAGGGGGGTGCAGTTGGTCGCATTCTGGAACTGCGCCAATAGGTGTCGCTAAATCCTTTGTTGCAGAGGACATTTCTTTTTCTCTTGTTCCTGTTTTCTTTATTTGTGGGTAAAATACATTTGTGTTTTTAATTTTTTTTTGGGGGGGGGGGGGTCAGTTATAAATTGGCTCAATCTGTTATTTTCTACAAAATTGCTGATAAAGCAAATAATACTGTCAAGCCAATTGTTGTACATCATAATTTCACCAAAAAGTCACATCCAAGAAAGTCAAAATGGAGCGATCGAATGATCAGGAATCAAGAATCCTCCTTCTGCATCTTGTTGATCCATCAACCTTTCATCAACAAGTCATGAAATGACATCAAAGCTGCCTCTGGAGATCAGCTGTGCTTCCATCCCACATTCCTAAACTGTACAATCTGTGCTGAAATAATGATTCCGGGAGTTTTCTTCTGCGCTGAACGTGAAGTCCTGGAAGGCCGGTATCGAGATATCAGGCTCTTGGGAGCGAGGAGAACTTATACAAAGAGATTATTGTGACACAGGAGCCCGAGCTGTCCTCGTTTAACCTTTACAGCTGTAAACACCAGATTGAACCATTTCTTTTGGTGTCTTGTCAATCAATACGGCATCGACCTCCGCCGGTGGAGGGCGTGGGTGAATTTATCTGCGCGTAAAGTCATGCGTAATTGTGGATGGGTGGGCGGTAACCAGACGTCGGAGCTGTAATTCCACTGATGTGATTATGATGGAGTCGATGAAGACGTCCCAACGAGACCACCCGCTGGAGTTCAGTTCGGGGGGGGGGGGGTGTCACAGGTCTCCCACGTGATGACTCAGCGGGGCCGCGCGTCGGTCTCTCCGCGCCTTCCCGCCGACATAATCAATAAAGGGTCAACCACAGTGATCCGGATCCACTCCACAGCGCCTGTCCTCTGTCAGACAGCACAAAACCAGATAGGAGTCAGACAGATTCCTAAAGCCCCCACCCCCCCATTCCCCTCCCCCAATCTGTCTGCTGAGATCAAATCTCCCAATAAAAGAACAATGATAAAGGATTTATTGAGCCGCAACCTCAGCGCGGAGCGGTAAATCTCCACTGAGGAAATCCACCTCTTTTTTTTTCCCCAGCCGGTCTGTGGGAGTTTCTGCTGCATTTTTTTTTTCCCCTCGCGATTTCACGCCAACAGCTCCACAGAAAAAGAAACGCTAATTTCAGATCCACGGTGAGTTGGAATTATTCGACGGTAAATCGTGAAGGAGAGCCTTCGCTTGGCTTTGGAACGCGAAAAAAAAACAAAACAAAAAAAAAAAACCGCGTGGGGGTCGAGTTGCGTGCTTTTCAGCACATAACCTGCGTGGTCGTGGATGGCGTTAACACGAGCAGCGGTTGCGGTAAATTATTGACGAATCCTTGTGAAGCAGATTCACCCGCAGGTCAGAAACCGAACCTGTGATATCTGTCACAGCTTGGCCCCCAGGGGCCAGCCCTCCTCTCTGTGCTTTCCTGACACCAGTTAGACATCACACTTAGACATCACATACATTAAACATGGCTGGCTGCGGGTTTTACTCTGTTGTTATTTAGAAGACATGCATGAATAAGATTATTTGTCAGCCTCGAGAGTAAACACACAATGGAATAGATTACGCGCTCCTTGCGCAAACAAGTCCTTGATATCTGCGCTGCCGCCCGCGTTGTTGTGTCTAATCGGCGCAGTTCGAGTCTCCTCTCCATTAATGGGGGACGCGTCGCTTTATCATTTAGGCTAATTACTGTAGAATAAATGGTTTGTCAGCCCCGCAGTGTGTAATCATTCTTGACCTGCTCACTGAACTCCATGTTTTAAGCATGTGAAGTGTATAATATACATTATTAATAGGCCCGAACTGCAGTCCGTTTAATCAGCGCCGATTGCGGCCGCAGTTGCGCAGAGGAGAGGAAGACCAAGAGGAACCAGGATGAAGAAATGAACCGACTCTACAACACAACGTGAGCGACACCAAGGACGAGAGGTTTAAGTAAGAGAAGGGGATTTTTGATTTAAAAAAAAAAAAAAAAAAAACTTTTATAATGATTAAAAAACAGAACTTTTTTTTTTTCTCCTGCTTGTCTTATAAATGGATTTCTGTGCTGCGTTATCTCGATCTTAAAATGAAAAATAATCAAATGTGAGTAATATTTATTTTAATTGACCAGAGGAACTCCAGATCTTCATCTGGCACAAACATGAATATTAATGAGGTTTTAAGGAAACACTACTTTTTTTTTAAAGAGGGCTTATTCCCCGTGATGACATGGGACACAGCCACTTCTCACGACCTGTAGAAACCCCATCAGTCAACCTTATCTGCACATTTATCTGCCATTCATCCCAAATTGCTCGGTTAACCGTCTGTAACCCACTTCCTGCAGTTTCTTTTATTATAAAATCATTTAAATCCCCCACGCGTGAGCCAGCGTGCCGCCTATCCTCCACCTCCTGTTACGCGTGGATCCTTTCAGAACTCTTTTGTTCAGCTGTTGCTTTCGTGTCAAACCTGAATGAGAGCTCCAGTCAGTAAGGAGCAGCTCAGAGTGATTAACGCTCCACTCGTTTGGACGCAAAAGTTCATTCCACTGACGGGCCCTGAGGACGGCTCCACCAAAAAGCAGCCAATCACCTGTCACGCTGCAAATCATGCGCGATGCTGACAGGTTGGCACGACTTCAGATGCGTGTTTGCATTTGGGAGTCATACTCAAACAAAACGTTGAGCCAATAAAAAAAGCTCTTAATGAGGGATCCGTGGGAGCTGCAGGAATGCTCGTCCCCGTGCGTCAGCGTGCGCGCTCTGCTGCAATCTGATCATCTAAACAGAGGCGAAGAAATCCACTTTGAGGTCACCCCCCACCCCCCAGAGATGAGATAACGAAGAGCTGAAAGCATCCTTTTAAACCCTGCTTCCAAGTGGAGATCCCGTCACTCTGCGCCCCGCGTCCCCCCACCCCCCCTCCACACCCCTCCACACCCCTTGATCGATCGCTTCTGTCGTTCAAATGGATCCGAATCAGAAACGCTTCATTATCCAGTACATTCGGGTTCGATGATGCTGGTGCTCACATGGTGGTCGACGTGAATCCAAACACAGACACAGACTTTAGAGAAATAAGATGCAGATGTGAGAGAATGTGGAAAAACATTTCTGTGTTTCCCAGACAGGATGATGGCGTCATCATGACCTTATATTTAGTGGCCTTTTATTGTGAAAGGGTGAATTAAAAAAAAAAAAAAAAAAAACTGCACCTCTTTCAGGCTCTGGCTGGTTTTACAGAGACTGTTTGATGGAGGTGCCTTACCGGATCGGGCAGATGTGGAGACTCTCATAAAAATAAAACGCATCAGGAGGGAGCGCACGGCGTTACCGCCTCGGATAACGTTGTAACCTGTGGCGGCTTTAACCTGTCAGCGCGCTGAGTTGCCCCCCCCCCCCCCCCCCCCCAAACCACCACCACCACCACCACCCCACCCATGTTTATATGTGCGTACAGATTCCAGACAGAGACTTTGGAGGCTTCTATTTTCACGGTGAGGTAATGATGAGCGCGGCAGCTGCTGCAGCTGCTGCGTTCCCAGCAGCGACTGATAATGAAGATGATGCAGAAGAAGAAGAGGAGGAAGAGGAGGAGGAGGAAGAGGAGGAGGAGAGGGGAGACAAAATAAAAAAAAAATAAAAAAAGGTGCCTCTGCTGCGACATTTAATTCACAAGTGAGTGGCTGTTAACGCGCCATGCTGGCGTGATTGAAAACGACTTGGCTGCCGCCTGATTATTTTCCGTGGCATATATGTGACAGTGAAAAGCCTTCTCTGCGCGCGGGGAGGGGGGGGACGGGGGCGTAATGAGCCTTATTCCAGCCTCCGATGAGGATGAGTGTCTGGATGAATTGTAGGGGGGGGGGGGGGGATGTTGCAATCCTGTTGAAGCCGTCGGTACCTACAGGGGCCGTGCGTCTTTGCCAACCGACGGCGCCCTGCTGCCAACTGGCAGGACCGGCGCCGCATATTGAGTGTCTCTCTTGCGGCGCCCGCGGAACATTGTGGGGGCCCCCTCCGAGTCAGCGAGCCAGTGAATCATTTATGTTCACGCTCCTACTTGCCAGCACGCTTGTACGACACCACACTTTTTTTTTTTTCTTTTCCTTTTATTTATTTATTTTATTTTATTTTTTTGCGATGTAGAGTAAGAATACAAAATATCTGCGCAGAGAGGAGATGCGCAGCGCTGTTTGCGCCACCTTGGTTTCTTCCTTCAACCTCTGATGTTTCCACTGAGTGATTGAGATGCAGGAGACTTGCAGGCATTAAAAAAAAATAAAATAAAATAAAATGAAATAAAAACCCTCCTCCCTTATTCTTCCTCTCCATCAGCTCACCGCACCATCCTAACCACTCTCCAGACGGAATGAAGTGGAGAAGAGAGAGGGAGAGAGAGAGAAAGAGGGGGGGGGGGTTCTGTTGGCTTAAAGATAGAGATTGCCTCTGCTCCTCTCCAATATTTCATCAGCACTGGAACTCATCCCCCGTTCTTGGGAATTAATGGCTGAGGATTTCTATGAATCTGAAAACAGGCTCCGGCGCTGTTGTGCACCTCTGCTGTGGAAACGGAGAGGCAAGCCAGCTGCAGCGCACAGACAAGGGGAGTCATTAACATGCCTTTAATATCTCAGACAGTTCGTTTTTATTTCATTGGAGGATTCCAGTCTGTTTGGAGAGATTATCTCCTCCTGCGTTACTCTTAAACCGAACAGGTGGTTTCTTTACAGAGGAGAAAAGAAACGACGCGCAAAGTGTTTATTAGTGGTCAAAGGTGATGTCGGGTTTTTTTTTTTTTTTTTTTTTTTTAATCACCTCCATCTCCCTTCTCCATGGCAACAGACTGATGTGTAATTTATGGAAAGCAGCTCATCCAAATCTTCATCAAGAAAGTTAAAAAAAAAATCCTCCTCACTGAATCTGTTGAATTTGAACCGAGAAGTATACATATACAGTATATATATATATATATATAAAAAGATGTTGAACCTTTAGAGGTTATGGCTACAAAATTTTAGACTGGCTTTGCCAACAGCAGACCACAAGAAAAACGCTCTCCAATCCAGAGCAGGCTGCTGCATTCGCTCCAATCACTAACGCAACCCAGATGAAGACGCGTTTATTCCAAGGAAAACAGTCTAAAAGTCTGTTGGAGGAATGTTTTCATACCAAAAGAGGAAGGTTAGTTGTTGTGTTTCAGGTAAAGGTCAGAGTGCTTCTGGTTCTTTTACTGCTGATTGGCTGGGACTCACATGTGTCTCTCACTCTCTTATTTCCATTTACTGATCCAGGGCCATGCAGGTCCAGCATTCAAGGGTCAATTTATTAAAAAAGAAGAAGCAATGCTCTCAGCTCGACTGAGAGTTCATGTACATTCAGTAGGTCAAGGCTTTAAGCAGGTTAGGGATAACGCTGGAGCTTAGCTGAATGGTTTTGCTTTGGACAGTGCCAGTGTGGGTGGGGTCACTGCGTCTAATGATGTCATTAAAGACCCTTAAGTCATCCCCTGATCTGCTCCCCCCCCCATCCCACCCAGATGGAGTAGGTGACTCTGTGTCACAAACAAGAGTGACCCCAGGGTCACGGAGCAGATTACCTGGGGTTGCGTTCGCTGACCACTGAAGCATCTCTGGCACACTTGATTCAAACTCCAGTGCATAGATGATGCTTAATTAACCAGTAGATTCATTAAAAATGTGGAAGTTTTAGTATCCTCAAAAATAAATTGGACGTCTAGTTGTTCATCTGTGCGTCTGCTTGTTCCTTTGTGTCTGAGTTTTGGCATTTTGGCGTGGAGGTAAACATATGTATATACAGTACACCTGATAAAATACATGGCAGATGGGCAGAGCTCCTTGAAGGACACGTTTTGCTGGCAGGAATCAGACCGTCAGGCTTCCAAGGAACACGCAGGCATAAACGGGGACGGCCGGATCGCTTGAATACTGTGTTTCTGTTTCCCTGCCAGCCAGTAGGAGCACAGACTCCTTCTCGGCCACACAGCAGGAGAGCTGGAATCACATCCACTTGGGTTTTGTCTGCTCCCAGAGACAGATTGACCGTCACCAACAGGCCGGACGGCGTGAGGTGCAGGGAAACGTTCCCACTGATTTGGAATCAGAATTTAACATCATTTAAAGGGAAGTGCTCAAAAAGTTCTAATACTTTTTCAAGTGATTTCATTTGAAACATTTTTCTCCTGGCAAACACGTGTCTAAATTGAGTTTATCTTGATATACAGGAATGAAAATAGCTGTTTTAGCTTATTTGCAGATACTCGGGGGTGACAGAAAAGTAGACATATCACCTGTTTGTTATCAAGCGTTTGAGAAACTTCTCATCCAATCTGGATTGAAATCAGATTAAATCATTTATGACTCCAGAGTCCTTGTTTAAATTTGTCAAAGTTACTTTGTTCATTTAGAGTCAAAACAGGGTTTATATTCCAGAAGAACTCGGGGGAACAAGCGTTCATTAGAGAATACAAGTTTTTTTTTAAATGTCTTAAGAAATGAAAAACGGATAAAAGCGGAGCGTTTCGTGACTTTATGTGGTCCAACTGCGCCATCTTGTGGTGAAACAAAAAGTTAAAAAAGTTCCTCCATAACTCCAACCTGCTCGTTGTGCGTGCGTGTGCGTGTGTGTGTGTGTGTGTGTGTGTGTGTGTGTGTGTGTGTGTAGGCGGGTGATGATATGATGTGATCGGTGGTGACACCCAGTGGTAATACGTCGCTCCCGGTGTCGGCTGCTCCATCCAGCTCGTTTGGCCCCTGCGTCTCCCTCCACTTAATCAGATATGACAAGCTCCCCGGCTCCCCCCCACACCCCACACTCTAGAAACAATCACAGACAACCGGTGGACCCGTCGCACCAGAGTCCGTCACACTATTAATAAAAGTTGGCCATTTCGCTCATTTGCGCTCTCCTTTTAATTGTAAACACACTCTTCCCACGACAGCCTTGGAAACACAGTAGCTGCGTAATTGGTGTGTTAATTGACATTACGCACCACTTATGAGCGTTCTGGCACCGAACCGGAGCTGCTGTCAGATGGTTTGGCGCGTTTTCTTTTCTTTTTTTATTTTTCTTTTTTATTTTTAATTTTTATTTTGACGCGCCCTAGACGCGCTGATTGGATCCGCGTCTCATCATCAAACCCTGGTATCAACAAGAGTGAAGGTGTCTGAGAAGCTGGAGAGAGGGAGAGAGAGAGAGAGAGAAAAAAAAACATTGTTGGAAAGTCAGGTGCTATAAAAGTCATCCGGTCTGTCTTTGTGTGACAGGGCGCGTTATTAAAAAGTCACCTCTCCGTTTGCGCGCGAATCGGCGCGCATCTGGCGCGGTTTGGTCTCCGGCCTCCTGCAGACAGGGTCTCCATCTGTAGGCGGCTCGTCTGACAACCTGTCATCCTGCCTTTCCTTATTTTAACCAGAAAAGGAATTGGCACTTCACCTACTGTCTGTCTGTCTGTCTGTCTTTCTTACTGTCTTACTGCTCCCACTCACGCTGCTGGAAATATCCAATCCACAGATGGTCACAAACAGCACAAAAAGGTGAGAGATGGATTCCCTCCTGAGGCTGGATGTGATAGCAAATCAAACACAGAGACGTGACCCTCATGTTGTTCCACAAATACACTCATCAGTTTTAATACTAGGGATCTTTTACAGCGATTTCCTTTCTGAAATAGGATTGAAATGAACAACTGAAGCATGCTTCTTCTCTAGGATTAGGTTCACGTGGCCTACTGTCTTGAAAGACTCACACCGAGGTGATAGAAATGTGCTGAGACACAGGACGGAACAGAACAGAACCCATGGTCGCGTGGGAGGCATTGAGATCTGGACACTTTGAAGACTAGAGGATCTGATTCATTTCCAGCGAGGGTACTTGGCCTGTTTGGACGCCTCTGCTTTTCTTTCAATCCTTTTAATTTTAAAATCCATTTACCCGGTTATGTCGACATTGTATTATTACCAAGGTCTCATCATATAATGCTTAGAATCGCATGCAGTGCAAAAAAAAAAAAAAAAAAAAAAGAACACTCAAGATTGCTTTACTTTCTTTCAGACTAAAGAAACAAGATACACAATGTAATGTCAACGTCAAAAGGGCAAGTTCACCTCATATTTTCCGGAAATGACACATATTTTCCTCTTAGCAGCTATTTCTGCCTCTAAAGAGAGAGACAGGCCGGCTGGTTAATGGAACTATTCTGAGCGTCTGATAGATCAGTAAATACATGTTTCTTCCTGGTGAAACAGAAGGAAAATAGTTCCAACATGAAACTGATCTCAACGAAGTCTGTCTCACACTGAGAAATCCTGTCATGACTTCTGATCGATTCAGTATTGATGAATGAAATACGTATAACATCATCCTTCAGAATCATCATTCTTTAGTACCATCATCACTTAGTACCATCATCTGATCTAAAGCTTCTTTATAAGTCAACCTCGGTTCAGTTTTGCTTTTATTTTGAAGCTCGTTGATCCAGAATGTCTGTTAAGGTTTGCAGAAGTAGAACCAGGACCCAGATGCAGAGTAAACTGAATGCAGGTTTATTTACAACAAAGTTCAACTAAAAAAAAAAAAAAAAAAACACATTTGGGGAAAGAAATGCTAGATATAAAAAATAAAACAAAACAGAAAACCACCACGTTGGGCAAAGCAACAAATAAACACAAAATCTCCTCAAAGGGAAAATCCTAAGTATACTCGAAACTGGACAAATAATCTAATGAACACAAACAATCCATGACAACGTCGCTGGATTATATCATCAAAATGGATTTATCTTGACTCCTCATCATGTGGAATGTTTCAAATGACAATAAAAACACAACAATATTCTAAACATGAAATAATCAGTATAATACATAATTTGTTCTCCAACATTAAATAGTGGGTTCATTATGCGTAGATTCCCTCAAACTGGAATCTCCTCCTTTTAACGGACTGATATTTACAGGAGAATTATCTGAATAATTGATTTGAAAGTTGCATCGTGACAGCAGGAAGAAGAAAGAAAGAAAGAAAGAAAGAAAAAAAAAAGCCCGGTAGTCGTCCTGGATGGAGTTACTGGGGCGGAAGTTCCTGATAAAGGCAGAAGAATGAGTGCAGCGCTCTGTTCCGGTCGCCGCTGAAGAGCTGGTGGTTATTTGGAGCTCCTGGTCGACGCCGTCGCTCTTCAGTTCCACCAGAATCTTTCTCTTCTTACAAATGTTTCAAGTCGTATAAATTTGAACACATATACACTTATTAAATTGCTGTAAGGAGGAGATTATGAAAGAATCCAACATTAGCACTTCATAAAATGCTAACAAGGACCATTATATGCTCGTTACAGTTAAAAACCAAATTTTTGTCTGCTCCTTGGTTGACTTGTGTGACGTTACCTCCATAAAAATGACTCAGCTCTGACGGCCTTTTTCATTTTGCGCCCACCAGATCCATCTTTAATCAACATATTTGCCAAGGTCGTGCGTTTGGCGGACGGAGCATCAGCGAGAGATAAAAATGTCACATGAATATTCAAGTGGCCCAGCACTGCTTGAGATGGACAACAGCTGTGCCGTTTGCTTGTTCATCTTCATCCTTCCACATCATCCTAATTATGGAGATATGTTAATTGGGCATCTGTTGCCTGGAGGCAAATCCATCTCTCTCTCTCTCTATTCCTGCCTATTCGACCTCTCCGATTGGCTGGCCTGCCTCAGAGCTCGAATCAGCCGTCTGCCCGAGCGTGGATCATCACCAGCGCCGAAGATGTGCACACATACGTGCGTTCTAACTAAGCGGCAGCGGCACATGCGCTCATTTCATGCATGTTAAGTGATGCGAGTGGTGAGATGCAGACATGCAAGTGCAGCATATGGAGGTGGTGGCAAGTGTTTTTTTTTTTTTTTTGTCAATTATGAGCGGTTGAGGGCATCAGCTGAAGTTGTGAGGGAAGCTGTGAAACCAAGTCGATGAAAGAAACATGAAGTTTTCAACGAGCGAACGCACAACTAGGATGGTCCGCTCCTCTGTTTGCATATGACACAACACACTGCATCCACACTTCCACATCCCACTGGTTTGTGGACGAGGAACGCTCGCTGCAACATTATTGATCAGGGCTTCACCTTCAAAGGTCACATCCTCTAAACTAGAGAGGTGTGTGAATGCAAAAGAAAGAGAAATTCTTTTATTGCATGCATGTATTCTAGGGTTCGTTTGTGACGTCACCCTCGGAGACAGATGCAGGATTCTGTGACGCTTTGAATGATGCATCCACACACAAAGGTACATTTGTGATGTGTGCAGAGACAGCAGGAAATGAAGCGCTCTTGTCACACACACGCACACACACACACACACACACACACACACGCACACACACACGCACACGCACACGCACACGCACACGCACACGCACACACACACGCACACGCACACGCACACGCACACGCACACACACACGAGAAAAGGAGTCCTTGAGCTCTCTTGTAAGACAATAATGGTTACATTTATGGTTCAGGCAGGCAAAGCAGGAGAATGGTGTGAATTCATTATAAATACATGAATTCATTTATGATTCTGCAAGTCAGTCAGGTTCCTAGCATGATGGTTAAAATGTGAAAGTATATTTGATTAAAGGTTTATTTTGCTTCGGTTCTTCAAGAATCATTTGTTGTTGTTGTTGTTGTTGTTGATGCTGTTTCTGAGCTCATGGCTCTGTCGGCGCCATGACCAATGAAACCTGGTTAATCAAGAACAGATTCAAGGTAATCACTTCTTACCTTTCACAGACGCATGAAATCCATTTGAACGGCTCTCGGCGCTCGGAGCTGAACGCCGTGCCCCCGTTAACGCACCTATAATACACACGTTTGGTACAACTCAACCTCAAAACGAGCTCTTGGGTTCTAGTCAAGTTCCATAATCCAGAAGAAATAATTCTGTCCTTTAAAATGCGTTAACGTCACAAACATAGCATGAATGAAGAGAGACTTTCCAGCCATGTTAGCATCCCAGTGAGGATAAGGCCTGCAGGCGCTGCAGCGTTGGAGTAGAAGCGAAAGCATCACAGAAGGTGTCTAGAATCATCCTGTGGGACGCTCCGATCCATCTAGAAAGAACTGAAATACATTTTAGTCTGGAGAAAACTGTCTGATCTTGTGCCACAACTCGGCTGCAAGCTTTTCTTAAATTGCAATCATGTGCAAACAGACAACAAAGTAACACAATCCAGATGTGAGGCGCTGGAAAAGTCACTTCTGACAGTGAGCAGAGCTCCATTGAAGCCAACAAGAAAAAAAAAAGACTACAGATGCACATCAGGCTTCTGTTGTGTTCTCAGAAACAGACCCTTTTGGGGAGTGGAGGGTGGGGGACCTGGGGGGTGGGGTGGGGGGGTGGGGTGCGTCTGTATCATCTCATCTGACTCTTTGATATCTCAGCGTGGTCGTTTCTGGCCATCGAATGAATCGCAGTCGCGCTTTCTGCTCATGCTTCGCCGTCCAGAAGATGGGAATGAAGGCGCGCTGAGGGCGAGAGTGGGATGCTGAGTCGTGGAAAAAAAAAAAGTTTCTCTCAAGAACATTAAAAAAACAAGTCCCACGCTACCTGACAGCGAAGATGGGAGGTGATTAATAAGTAAAGGAGTTGTTAGAATGGGAAACGCCGCTTACATTCTTTCAGGCGGTGAAGTTTCCTTTCAGTGTTTCTTCTTTTCTTTTTCTTTTTCTTTTTTCCACAGAATGAAACTTCATTCTTTTATGGCCTCCTTCACCTCTGAAGTGCTGGATTCCTTCACAGATGACAAAATGAGAAGTAAACATCCCATCTGCACATGACTCTCAATTATCACATTTCATGACTCCGGCATTTCCAGGTAACCGTCTCCCCCTGTGTTATGTCACATTGTTATCTCACACCCAAGATATAAAAAAAAGACACAATTCCTCTGTGACTGAAGTCAATTTTACAAGTGAGTTCTGTCTATGAATAAATCACTAAAAGCATAGAAAAAAAAACCCCAACAAAAACAACAATTCCCCAAACAATCGGGAGACAAACAAGCTGTGCAAAACACGGCGAGGAGAAAAACAAAAGAACAATTGAGATGTTGTGAGGGGGAAGGATGGCGGCGTGTAGGTGTGAGGCGTCTCATCAGCAGGTGCTCATTTTACCAACCGGGTTCTGCTTTAGGAAAACATCTCGGCTCTCAATCTGTTCCTTTTTTTTTGTTGTTGTTGTTTTTGTGTTTGCTGATTGACTTTTTAGTCACAGACGTGTGTTTCAAAGCGTAAACTCCAGCCATATGTCACACCAAATGTTCTGTGTTATGCTATGCTATATGAAGCCGACCAGCAGCCAGCACATTCATTTTTCCCAGTCGTCCTCGAACGCATCTTCCCAGTTTCTGATTAAGCTGCAACAATTTCCCATCTTTTCCTTCATCTGTGAACGCCTCCACAGCCCCCAATGCAGTTTTCTGTCTGTTTATACAGCCCCCCCACCCACCGCACACACACATACACATACATGAACACACACAACTTATTCATCCCATTTTGTGCATTTACTCATTATTTCATAATAAATGACTAAAATCATGTAAATGTGTCTGCGCAAGCAGGTTTGGAATTCTTGTGTCTTGTGTGTGTGTGTGTGTGTGTGTGTGTGTGTGTGTGTGTGTGTGTGCATGCCTCTATTTAATTTCATATCAGACCTATATGAAAATAGAAAACACACACGGTGTCTCTACACAAAGGATTTTCAGGCTTGTTGACTTAAATCCTGATATCGCTGATTAAACTTCTATTTTTCTCTGCTGTTTCTTCAGAAGCTTCTGGGCTCCATGAACTCGTCGTGGTTCAGGGCTGTTTCCTGCATCTGGCTTTAGTGAGCGGGTCTGGTGAGAAAAGTGCGTTGGTGCGAAGGACGATCAAAAGATGTAAGAAAACAATGATGCCTGTGGGCCTTTCAGACCGCCATCCCACACAAAATAAACCCACTACACGGTCGGATGGTGATGCTGTGGAGAATTTCACTAGTGTTGGAATGAAAGAGTTGTTTTTAACAGATATGATGCACCTTGTTCGTCTCTCATTCTCTTTTCTATGAGTGTGGCGATAAATCTTTTGATTTACGCTAAAACAACCAAAACAGATCAATGGGAATGCTTTGTCCTAAAACGTCGAATAATCAACTAAATATTCAACTGTCTCTTAAAGGATTTTGATTGGTCGATACATCCCTGCATCCCTAGCGTACATCCAAATCTGGTTTTCAGTTTATTTGGAGTCCTGGGATGATTTTTGTTCATGTATCCCTGTGTTCCTTATTCTGTCGCTTCCCATGATGCTTTTCTCCCCTCTGAAGTAGTGTCTCCGTCTCCAGACACCAAAGTGATCATAGAACTTACCATTATTCTTGTATTCTCCATGACTTCTTAGAATCAAATATCTGCCCGTTCAGTCGTTTTAAACCCGTTTTATCCCCCCACCCCCACCCCCACATATTTTTAAAACGTGTCCCCATAGCCCATCTCTTACATCATCCCTCTGCTGAACCATTAGGACAATCTTTTCTCCTGCTCTCCTGTGAAAGCCCTCGTTTCCCCCGGAGGCCTCAGCTCCTCCTATTTATAGAGGAGCACTCTGGCAATTTAGCCCAAGATGTGCTCCGGTCGCATCTTTGCTTCCTTGTCATCTGGTGGGATGTTGTCTACGGGAATCGGATGTGCATCCTGTGTGTGTGTGTGTGTGTGTGTGTGTGTACGTGTGTGTACCTCAAAGCGTCTCATTCACTATATAAAGAAGATAAATGTTTTTTTTTTTAATTTTATTTCATACACCAGTTTCAGGCTAAATAAGAAGAAGCAAAAGCTTGATGTGTAAAAAAATAAAAGCAGGAAGTGTTTGTCTGAAAGTTCAGCGTTATTGAACTGGATTACTGTATAAACAGCAAAGCAGGGTTAATTAAATAGATGGCCTGTCGTGGTCTTTAATTCGGTGGACGCTAGCTCAATTAGCCGTCTGATTAGAAGCAGGGCTCGCATGACTTCACCTCCCGTCACATCCAATCCAATCGATCGAAGCCCTCTGATAGAATTAACGGTCAAATAAGATGCAAAAAGCCCAGAGAGACACAAAGGGAGGACTTTCCCTTTGACTGATCAGGATAGAATTCATAAGTGTTTTTTTTTTATTTTTTTTTTTTATGGCTTATTTGAGCCAATTATCTTCATGTATCTTTTTTTTTCCTTCGTCAGCACTTTTGTGTGCTGAATGAGCGCCGGCGGCTACGGGGCGTGGATGTATCCGCGCGTCCTTGAGAAGAATCAATGCGGCGTTGAGATGCTGTTGTCAAACATTTCTTCAAACTGCTTTTCATTTATATCCCAGATATATGAATCTAAAGTACACTGAGAACTCTCTCTCTCTTCCTGTCTGACGCCAGTACCCACAATGCAGTATTTTTTTCAGGAGATGCCGGATGCAAGAGGAAGTGGGCAGGGAATAGCTGTAGGTGGACGCTATAATTAGAAGGATTCCTCTGTGGGAGGAAGCTCCTCTGATGAATGGGATGAGCGCCATTAAAGTGACATTGACAAAAATGCAGGAAGTCAGATCATCACCTGGAGTGGGGGGGGATGGGTGGCGTCAGAGGTGATAGCCTCGGCCAGCTGCAGGTGGAATGTAGAGATGTGGAGGCGAAGCATCAGCCTGGGTATTTAATCACTGAGGTGACACTTGGAAGTTCTTTGCCGGTCTGGAGTCTGGAGAAGCTTAAATTTCTCCACTGTGCAGCTAAATGCAAGCAGACATCCTGCAAAGGAGTGTTTCTACAGTCTGGAGGTGTTCTAGATCATTCCTTACAAAATAAAAGCATGCAATTATGGGTTAAATGATGGATTAATTGGTAAATAATTTTTGAGCACAGAATGTCACCAACCTTTGCCTGAATGAATTAAACATGGATTCCCATTCATTCCCATTCATTATAGTGATATCCTGTATTTTTCTGTGGCAGAAACTTCTCTAACTTAGGTTGGTATGTTTATATGTCACGTTAGGAAAAGGAAAAAGAGTGTGTTTACTTTTGAAATTTCTCAAAAATCTTCTTTTTTTTTTTTTCTTTCAAAATGTCTAATAAAGTGAGTGCTTGTCACGTCGCTTCACGCCGTTGTGTGTTTGCCTGCTCATCTGCGGTGTCCTGACACGCCACGTCGAGGGACGTCTGTCAGGAAAGATATCACGCTTTTTCGGATTGATGCCGTTTCAAAGCCCAAAAAAGCGTGAAATGCAATCCGGCCTTTAAGCGCAGAAACAGAAAATATAAATAACTTGCCACAGCTCCCCCTTTCATCGAACTGCCTCTGTCTGTATTCATATTCTTTACAATCAGACTGGCACATCTGCCACGCAGACTGCACATCCTGTCAGAGACGCAGGACAAAAGCGGTCAGCTGTTACCCCCCCAAGGCACGAACGCTCGCATGTCTTTGATTTTGTGCGTCGGTGATGGGCACAAAGCTGAATGTGTCACCGTGAGGGCGAGGAACAGGGACTGTTTGCCTTCAGAGCATCTTTGATCCCCTCCCTTTGTGCCGCGTCCAACCTGTATGTAGTACACACTGGACTTTAATAAAAAAATAAATAAATACTGTGTCGGGTGATGTAATAAGTTGGAAATCATTGATAAGAGGACGTTATGTTTCTGGTATTTTAAAACCTGGACCCTATTTCTGCTTCCTCCTTATGGAGGATACTGGAACCCCACCCCCAGGAGCCAGTTCCAGGGGAAGGGGGCTCATGGACGAGCGCCAGGTGGTTGGGCCGCCACCCGTTGGGCCTGGCTGGGCAGACACATGGGGTAAGCCCACCACCCACAAAAAAACTGCTTCTTGAGGAAAAGCCTCAAGAAGCAGGTTGATTTTAGCTGAACTAGGGAGCAAAACGAATATTGAAGGTGTGGAACCCTTCAGCAGACGCCCCCACATGTGGCAGGAACTTCATAAGCCTGTATTCTTTGGCTCACAACGACTTTCAGTTATTGTACTCGGGTGAGGCCTTTTCGTTTTTCACACCATCTCGTGTTAACCGGCTCTCACACTCTTAGTCTTCAACACAGTTAAAACTCATTAGTTGCAGTGTCTTGTATCCTGATTTTAAGGTGAGGGTGGGTTGGGGGTGTATGACTTATAGATAGATCCATACCTTCTTGTTATTGCGTATTAAAATCTAATAAAGCGGGGTTTTTTTTCATCCCACATAAGTAAAATGTGAAAAAAAAAAAATCCGATTTCCTGCAAATGAAAGAAAATGAAAGAATAAAAGATGAAAGGTGAGGATACTCTTCCGCAGCCTGCTGCATAATATATACGGCACCCAGGTACGGGCGGAAATTGTGTTTCTAAAAATATTAGGAAAATAAAAAGAGAATAAAATGTTCTCACCTGGTGGTTCAGTTACATCAGATATGCAGTTTTTATTTCTAACAGCAGAGAAAAGTGAGAAAAACAGGAAAATACTGTTTTAGTATAATTTTAGTATAACTCTCAAAACGATTACTAAAGCTGTACTAAAGCTGCAATCACATGGTCGAATATAGACAGTGATAAAAATGAGCAATTACACACACAGTTTACTGTTCATAACACATATATGAGATGAATGCATTATTAACAATGTGTAATTTCATGCTGGATATCGTCAGGGCGTCACGCTGGGCTGCAGAAACCGAGAGACACTTCAGTCTGAGTCACGGAATGATTCAGACGTGACAAGCTCAACCAATAGTTTCACAGATCAGACCCCAGAAAATAACAATAACTTCATTGGTACAAGGAGACGAGGTGCAGATTGAAATTCTTCACATCTTAAAACACCACAAAAATCAGAAGTCGGTTTATATTCCCTTGAAAACATGAAGGTATTCCAGTTCTATAGGGGCCTCTTGGTGCTGCTCTTATCAATCAGTGACAAATCTGACCTCATTTGTAGGACACAACAAAAGAAGAGGCAAAAATAACCAACTGCCTGCAGAAAAATACACATTTATTATCCAGAACTGGGTAAAAATTCGTAAATAGTGATTTTTCTAAAAGTCGAATCCAATCACATATTTATTTACATCTATATTAATCAGATAGTCCTATAAATTTCTAAAATTTTTACCTGATTATTAGTGAAGATGCGTAACATCTTTCATTTATGCGCCACTGTTTGCAAAGAATCTGGGATTTTCCATCTCTAGAACCTGTCGCTTTGAGTCTGCATCTGAAAACTCTCCCTATGAAGGAGGGCTACATGATCCCCCCAACCCCAAATTATTTTTTTTTAGCCGTAACTTGTATTAAAAGGGCTCTCATTTGTTAAGCATAACTCATCAAACCACAGCAGGCAGGTTTTTTTTTTTTTTTCATGCTGTTGTTTTGTTCTAAGTCAAGCGTGATGTCTCCTTTGTAATTAACAGGCCGTACCAAGTCATGGTAATTCTGCACGTGAATAACATCTATCAAGCATTCTGCATATTCATGCACAGCGACTGCTCTTTCTGCACTCCCCACAGACGAGGTGTTTACTCCTTGCGGTTGTTTGACATGCTGCACAATCTCTGAGAAAATGCCTGTGCGTTGTGTTTTTCATTCCTCCTCCTCCTTCTCCTCAAGCAAAAGTTGTAGATTTATTTTTTTTTGTTTAGGAGGGATTAGAAGATGCAACAGCAAGTTTAAAAATAAATAATACATCGACACTCTTGGGATCCACCCGGGAGAAGAGAGGAGATGAATCACGTTCACCGAAATATCACCCGGTCAATGCATGCCGTGGTCTCCGTGTGACCTCCGCCCTCTGCAGGCCAGAGGTGGAGGAGGGGGTTTGTTTGGGAAGCATGAGGTGAAGATGGTTTGACTTGTCTTGTCAGACGACGGGAGCACATTGCTATCTGAGGCCTTCCTCTCTTACCTGGGGCAGTATGGGATGGGGGGTTGGTATAAGAGCTATTCATGAAACAAAGAAATGTATTTGATTTCATTTATTATATTTTTGGGCTGCACGGTGGCTAATTTGATGATTTGTATATTTCCTCCTGCATTTTACTGACATTTTGAACTAATCCCACACATTAACCAGGTCTATACACATGAATTTCATGCATAAAACAATTAAATAATTAAATGATCAGTTATTATTTTACTATCTAACCCCAAGTAATGCAAAAATCCCCAAAACATCACAGTATCTCCTCCACCTCCTCAGATTCTCTGCTCTGTCATGTTTTAATTTAAAGCAAACTAGTTTAAAGTTAACTGATTCCTCTTCCTCTTGCCTTGCTGTAAAGCTGTATCTAGCATCAGTAGCTAGCCAGAATTCCCCTTCATTTAGCTCTTATCTTGCCTTTAGCTACTCAATGACATTGGATCGGTTCCTTCGTCGCATTTCACTCCAATGTATACAAATGACGCAATCAGACATCAGCAAAGCTATGAAAAGTCCCTGAATAATCAGTATTGGTCGGGTAAAATCAGTCATAATTAAATTTATTCGCTAGCTGACCCAGTCACGACATAATAATGACAGCTTTAGCAGTTGTGGGCAAACCTGCAGCTACAGGATGCCCAAAATTTATCACCTCAGTTGATAACTGTACATCATTTCTATGTCGATGACATTCAACATCGAGAAAGATACGACAAAGGAAATAGAAGGCGAATTAGTTGAGGCAGATTAAGAACTGCAGCCTAATGCTTGTGGTACGATAACAGGCATTTAAGGCCAAAATTACATCCCTGGAGGGGAATTGACTGACCTTTGTCTTCACTCCTATCTCTGTTTTGCGCTGCTGGGGGACAAACAGTGTGAGGTCTGCGTCCTCAAATACCCTCCTTACATCACTATTCAGTTCAGGAAAAGCGAAGCTCTTCAGATGATAGACGTGCCGTTTTTGTTTTTGTCTGAGCCTCCGAGCCTTAGCTGAGGGTTATTTGAGGTTTTTAAATGTAAAAGCGTGTTTTGTTTTTGTTTTTTTAACCAGAGTCGAAGCTGTAAGCTTGAAGTTATTCTGATAAAAGTCCAAACGCAGAAAAAAACCTTGAAAGGACTAATTTCTCTATGGCTTTAATTTTGAAAGAAATATGTTATGATTTTTAAGGTTGCGATGGTCCTGTGTTACTGCTACATTTCTCATGTGCATCGTGCATCACGATCGCTCCCCCCCCCCCCTTTCAAAGAATAAGGTCATGAAGCCCCTTTGTACAATTAGTCATTATTAGTAACGGGTGGCTCATCTGAGACATCCTTCAGATCTTCCCACATATTGAGCTCAGCTAATCACATGTGCTCAACATAATTAATTTGAGAAGGCTGCATCTGCAAAATGATCATTTATTAATAGCTCACCACAAACGGCTTGGATAAGATCTCTAACCTGCTGTGAATATGGGTTACTCTGCCC
This sequence comes from Antennarius maculatus, assembly GCA_013358685.1. Classification (NCBI taxonomy): domain Eukaryota; kingdom Metazoa; phylum Chordata; class Actinopteri; order Lophiiformes; family Antennariidae; genus Antennarius; species Antennarius maculatus. Next base: position 22,984,623 of record CM023609.1, on the reverse strand, counting down.
TCAGCAATGCCTGATAGGGACTAGACTGACTGCTAAACCTCAATTGCTTCAGCCTGTCTCATTTTGTTAAAGACATAAATTACATTTATATTTACAATTTTCTTATCCTTATTACTTATTCATTTGATTCCTTAAAATCATTCTCACCCATCCTTTTGACCTTACACAAGAAGTCATGTTGTTTTCAACGTGTAAATGTGATAAAAACATAAATATTAAGGTTCTTGTTTCTCTAATGCTAAATTTTCTAAGTTTAGAAGCGACCCAGGCTTTGCAAGACTTTGTCCCATCTGTCCATTCGAACCCCTGTGTCGCCTTGTAAGACTTAAAAACACAGTTTCAAGTAACTGTTGGGAAAATAATGAGCATCTCTAGCATATATCCATACCTTAATTCTTGTAACTTAATGAGACAGGCTTGTTTACTTTTTTACATCACTAATGAAGTCTTCATCATTAGCGAACTCCATGAGGAATGAAGTTTTCTTTTTTTTTTTAAAGTAGAAGTATGCCGCCTATAAAATACATTTCGAAACAAGGACGGCGTTTCGATGCTTCCTAAAGTTTGTCATACCTGCCTGAGAAAATATGTCTATCAAATCAACAGAAAGACATGTTTTATTTGCTGAAGAGCCAAATTAAACTCCTCCAGGCGTCTGTAAATCTCACTCCATGCTCATTATGTCGAAGAAAAAACAGGCGGGTAGAGGATAACGCTGACCTTACATTCAGTTTCCAATCACAGATGCTTCAGGAGTGTCCTCAGACGTGTGAATAGACGTGTGGATGTGGAGGAGATAAAAACAACCAATCACAGATAATGGAGACAGTCTGCTTGAATTATACAAATATGCACCGATAAAATCATGCACACGCACACACACACACATACACACACACACACATGCACTCACAAATCAAATCACAAATCATCAAAATTCTGTATCTATTTTCGCCCCGTTGTCAGGAGTGACGCATGAGAAGCCGACAGGTGTCACACTGAGCTGGAGCGCATCATCTCTTCATCATCCGTCACTTTCTGACCATAGATTGAGAAAGACCTTTGATAGAAGAACAAAACCCTCCATGTCTCATAATAATCCTCCCTATAATAAATCTGTTTGTCCTTCCGTTTGTCTGTAATACAGGTAATATCTATCTATCTATCTATCTATCTATCTATCTATCTATCTATCTATCTACCTACCTACCTACCTACCTACCTACCTACCTACCTACCTACCTACCTACCTACCTACCTACCTACCTACCTACCTACCTACCTACCTACCTACCTACCTACCTACCTACCTACCTACCTACCTACCTACCTACCTACCTACCTATCTATCTATCTATCTATCTATCTATCTGAGACATCAAGGCTTTCTCCATTTTTTCTCAACTCCTGCTCTTTCAGGTCTTTGTGCTCGTCCAGCTGTGCTTGTATTTTAGCATTGCAGCTCATCTGCTGCTCCAGCCTGGTCTGGACGTCCAGCTGTGTTTCAGTCAGAGTTTCCAGCTGGGATCTCAGACCCTTAACTTCATCTGTGTGCTCCTCTCTGGTCTGAGGCAGCAGGACTTCTGCCATCTCCAACTCGTCCTACTCTGAGTTGAGGTTGGTGTTGTGTTTCAGTCCCTTGAGTGCATATGCGTAGGTTGTCCTCCTGGTTTGAGCCAGCTTGGCTTTCAGACCACATACAGTGGTTCCTCTACTTACGACATTAATTGGTTCTGGAAGAAATTTTGTAAGTAGAAAATTTTGTAAGTAGTGACGCGTTTTCCATGCAAATGCCCTAATCCATTCCAAGCCCCCCCAAATTCAGACATAAATGTTTTATAAAGCATAAAAATGCATCAAAACATGTAAAAAAAAAAATGTTACAATTAGATTATTACACAATAAATGAGAGTTATGCATAATGAAAAAAACAAAGAATAGAGTAAAGAATAATAATGATGGTCGTTTACCTTTTAACTGCTGTCCTCATTGTTTTTTGCCCTCTTTGGTTCATGCGCTCCTGCCTCACCATGAACAACAGAGTGAATTCCAGTCCTCCTTCTGAACTTCTCCAACCACCCACGCCATGCCTTAAACTCCTTAAACTTCCTTTTGTTTTAATAACGTGGCAATTGCAGATAGATTACGGCCATATTCTTTGGCGAGATCAACCAAACGCATCCCTTTTTCATGCTTTTCTATGATCTCTTGCTTTGTTTGTACGGACAAAAAACCTCTTTTCTTCTTCTTTTCTTTTCCTCATTTCTCTGTCACTTTCTTGGGGTCCATAGCGAATACTCTAAAAGTTAATATATTTACGTAAAACTATCAGAACACCTCAGGGGTCGAGGGCCGGATGACGAGAACACTGCATAGACACCAATCTAGCTCCACACAGAGGTCCCTCTTAAGCAATGGGATGCCAGGAAGATGCTCGTTAATAGCCAATGGCAGAGCAGCTATAAGAATGTTGCGTTCAGGAACCTTTGGGAGCGGAGAGTAGCAGCCCATACTTTATTTTTTCCTTTCGTAACTCGAAATTTCTTTCATAACTAGAGGCAATATTTTCCTGTTGAGGCGTTTTGTAAGTAGAAAATTTCATATGTAGAGACGTTCGTAAGTAGAGGTACCACTGTACTTCCTTCTCCATCTGCTCCTTCTCCTGGAGCCAGGAGGTGCCAGCTTTCTGCTGTTTAACCTTTTGGTAAAAAAAAAAAAAAAAAGAAATCTCCACCTCCATCTCTACTTGGATTCTGTCTTCAAGCTTTCCCTCTGAGAGCGGGACCGAGCTGCCCCTCAGCTGCTCCTGAATTTGTTCATATCGGGGGTCACAAATTAACGTGTTGTTTGTTTAGTATTGCTCTTTGTAGTTTTGCTCTTTTATATGATACTTTTTTGTGAATCCCAACGGCTCAATCACTATAGCAGTTGTTCATAAACGGGGGGAAGGGGGTTGATCCCCCCCGTTACCCTTATAGTTTTGTACTGGAAACATGCCAGGAAACAGTGGATCATTCCTGAGTGTGAACAACACATTATATGAACAATTCTTCAGGGAGACAGGAAGAATTCTTTTCATGTCATGATGTGATGGAATATGTAGACGGAGTCGTAGCTTCTGACAGTCAAGACGGAAATGACTTTTATTCTAGCAGCTGCGAGGCGCTAATAGATGACGGCTGCGAGATGACGCTTTGGTTGGAAGAAAGGCTTGAAAGCAAAGCAAGGACATCCCCTAGAACCAATTAGCTGTGACCTTGTGGGGAGATGGAAGACATCCGTGATTTTGTTGGTGTTATTATTAATTATTATTACTGTCAACAGAATAAAAAAAAGTTCTTTTCATGTGAAGATGATGCAATGAGTAGAAAACCTCACATTTAAGGAGGCTAAAAATTAACCGGTGTTCTACTGGATGAAACACGATGAAGGTGAAGCTGTGATCTGAACTTTGTGGACTTGTGTGTTTCCTCCCACAGCAGAGCGTTATGCACTAACAAAGAGCCACTGGCTTTACACCGACCCTTACTCTTCCGTAATCTCCTGGGGTTGATCCAGTGTGTAGAGGGCTGGAATCGCCCGCGTTGCACCAACGTGAAACCTTACACACGTCGGTCATGCAATCCAGGGGGCTGAAAAAGCCCCACAGCTATGTGCCAGCGAGGAATGCTACCGTGTTATGTAGCATGAGTAGCATGACGAGGTCCGCTGGGAGCTGATGTTGCAGCGACGTGTCATCCAAGACTGATCCTCTGTGATGGCGCGTTATGGAACCCCCATAATAATCGCCCCGGCTTCTATCCTGTTCATATGGTTAACAATGTGGCACAAATGAGATTAGAGATGGTAGAGAAGCACTGAATCTGGTTAATCTGTGAAATCCAACACGTCTTGAGTTTCCAGTGGTACATTGGTTTATCTCTCTGCTCTCTGTTGGGTCTGTTGCCACACAGGGAGGTGTTTTTTATCAAGGAATTAAGCACCAAATCCTGCCTCTCTTCCGTCTTTGGCTCAGAATCAGTAATCATGTGAAAACACTTGTTGCCTATACAGACTTTCCTGCATTCTACTATAGACGCAGCAAAGAGCTGAGGACACGGAACCTGTCATTGAGATTGTCGAACGATCTCACCTTGATGCTTTCTTCAAACTCCTCACCTGTCACGCCGCCATCAATCCCACCCCTCTCCAAAGACGGCTAAACAATGCAGAGGACTTGCAGCCGCTCTTTGTCACTCAGCACTTAAGCGACTGAAGCGTTGCACAAGGCGAATCCTTCCAGGAGGCCACTTAGAAGCGACGCCAGGCGACGATTCGCATCAAGGCCCTTGGCTCACGTATCTATACTACCTATGAAGCTCTTCTGCAACACATCAGCTTTCATACAGGGGAAATTGTACAATGGCTTAGTGTAATTCAGTGTATATCCTGCAATTAAAAGTCAGACATTATCTCAAAAAGATCGGCTGAAGTTTGATCCAAGGTACAAAGATGTGAGAAATAGATCGTAGACGTCGGCATGACAGTCGCTGCCAAAACGAGTCGTCCCGTTTCAAGGTATGAGGAAGAGTAAAATGATCCGTCAAGGTTTTATTCCAACACAACAGAATCATGATGAGTTGAAGGGACTTCAATCAAGGACTTGAAAAATACATCCATTCAAAATTGAGACATGTCAGAAATCTCATTCTATACTAAGTGGCTTGAATGAGATGGAACGCATCTGCATCTGAAAAGAGGGAGAGAAAGAAGGTATTTAAAACCCTCGGCCTTGGAATGGAGTCACAGAGAAAGGTGTGTGTGTATGTGTGTGTATGTGTGTGTATGTGTGTGTCTCGATGAACTTTGAAATAAGCTTCTTTTTTTTTTATTTTATGAAAACATGAATTCATCGCATAGAAATAGAGAATCGTCACAGAAACAAAAAGGACGTCGTCATTCAGAGCTCACCTTGGTCCTTTTCTGTCTCTTCTCGCGATGCGATGCCGCTGTGAGTGACTCACATAGCCTCTGAATGGAGGGTTGGGTTTATAAACCTCCGTCAGCCCTCAAAACACAACTTTGGAGGCCACCCGTCTGCGCCGTCCGTCACGTATGCTCATGCAGCGACATTCCACAGCCTCACAATCCTCACTCTTCTCCCTGGAGGGAGCACAGAGACGGTTCTTCATCATGAGGTCCTTCTTTCTGCTGCTTTTCTTCCAGTTGATGGTGTCCAGAGGATCTTCAGCCGTCATCACAGGGGTAAGTGGGAGCAAACAGGTGGATACCTCAATGGGGGCAATGGGAGTTCCATGCAGTGATGGGGAAACATGGAAGTCACTGCTTTCCCAACTTTTTCCTTGGAAATGTCGCCTGAGCTTCACAGCTTGATAATAATAGTAATTCTTATTATTAATTTGCATTCGGTAACTTTTTTTTTTTTAATCTAATGCTCCAAATATAGCATGTTTGGGTATGGAATTGATCTTTCTAACAATCTTTTTTTTAATTATTGTAAAAGATAAATAGAAATAACATATTAAGAGGTTTTTTTCTCATTTATTCCATTTATTTGTAAAATGCTGGAAATTTATTCTCAAAAAAACTTACAAAGACTATTTGGATTTTGCTTTCTTTTAAAAGCTTCACAAAGAATGTATCAAAAAAATCACCGTCAGAAAATGTAATATATAAAGGTGTGCAAACAAATATATTTTACACCCAAAAGAAGGATTTTAATTTCATTTTCACATAGTCTTAAATCAAAGTCTGATTGTTTATCCTTCATGCAAACTTTTCCTTTGTATCATTTCTGTATCCAAGTGAGGATTAACATAATTCCGTGTGAATAAATCACGGCCGTAGCCTCCATCCCTGTCAATAAGAACCGTCTTTAGATTTACTGTTGATGCCAATCGAGAGACGAGCGTCGAGCATTAAATCACGCAGTGAATCTTATCCACGTCCGTCCCATCACATTGCTGCGCTCCCTTCATTCCATCCCGAGTGAGATCTGTCACTCTTCTCACCCAGACACCCAAAACTGTTATTGTTTTATTCAGAAATGACATTTTCTATCCACATAATGCGCTGCAACACTGGTTTATAGCTGCAGTGTGCCTCATTCTTCACCTATGAGTTCACTTTATGCCTTTTCCTTACTAATTATATCATAATTAAATTTACATTAACATCATTCTATGATATAAATTACACATAATAGCATCATACAAATGCAACTATATCCGTCACATCAGCATCATCCTAGAATGTTTGACCATGAATTACATTTATGACTTGAATGGATCTCTATTCTATTCCAGACCTGAACACTCCTCCACATGTTTGTTTGTTTGTTTACCTATTATATAATGATCTCTACTATATTATATGTAATATGAGGATACGTGTGTCCAGGCCTGTGAGCAGGACTCTCAGTGTGGAGGGGGGATGTGTTGTGCAGTGAGCCTGTGGATCCGTAGCCTCCGTATGTGCACCCCCGTTGGACAGGAAGGAGACGAATGCCACCCCTTGAGCCACACGGTGAGGTCTCCCACGCCGTAGCTGTGACGTAATACACCTTTAATTTGCCTCCACACAATGGCGTCACGGCAGATGCAGCAGATCCATAGACGGGAGATCAAGTTTGGTTTTATTGAGCTTTCGCTTCGTCAAAATTGAGATGGCTCTCATACCTTCTTTTTCCAGGTTCCTTTCTTTGGGAAAAGACTTCACCACACTTGCCCCTGTCTGCCCAACCTGTCGTGCATCACCTTAGAGGATGGGACCTCCAAATGTCTCTCGCCATACAAGGTTCTGGACTATAACCTCTGACCACTGTCACCTACAGATTTGCTACTTGCACTGCAACCATCTTTGAGATGCAATTTATTTTGAATAAAGAGATATATTTAATAATGCATTCTCTCTTTATATATATATATATATATATATATATATATATATATATATATATATATATATATATATATATATATATATATATATATATATATATATATATATATATATATATATATATGTATGTATGTATGTATATATATATATATATATATATATCTGTGGCCCCTTTTAGAGCTGATGAAATATTCAACATGATGTCAGGGTGGGACGATCGCTGTTGCCGATGAGGGATGCGTTTTGTAAGGTCACACTCATATCTTTTTATTATTTCATTTAGAGGTAAATCTAGATAAAACAGCATATTAAGGAACATTGTCCTACTTTTTTCAACATTTGGAGGCAGAGTGACAGAATTTATATTCGCTGTATTATCATGAAGCTGGATGGTAGAGTTGGGCGTCTTTTCTTGAAAGAACCATTTCAGTTTTGGGGGGGGGGGTTTCTGTCACTGCCTTTAAAATTTCATGTCAGAGTTTTCAGCTCTGTTAATGACAATTTGACATGTTTTCGGAGATCTTAGTGTAAGAACAGAGCACAAATTTAAAATGGAACCAGCTGGATGTGGAATAGATCCAAATTAAGAGGTGGATCCATTATCATAATTTTTTTCCATTTGCTTTAACTGAAGCCTGAAGGCAACATCTTTGATGGTGTGCATTGTTGGAATTTAGATTAGGCTTTAATTCAATTAAAGGAGGCTGTTCGGCCTTGGAGCAGGTATGGAGCGCTTTTCTGTTTTGTGCATTATTCGATTTTTCAGTGCAATCAAAGCACAAATAAGCTGTACTGTCTGCAGCAGGGAAGTTTCTGGCGGACTTCAAATCCCCTTTAAGGCAAAATGAGAGGGCTTCATGACCAATGAACTAACATGTCCAAGTTGGGTCACATAATTATTCTGTAAATTACTAGGACTCATGTGTGATGGTGTCTTTTCAACTCTTTCTATATATGAAGTGCAAAGAAGGAAAGTGTGAAAACAATTTGATTGGGGTTAAAGTGCGAGAGGATCCTGTCTTTGTCTCATATCCAGTTAATGTCACCAGGAAATAGCATAACAGCTATGAAATTAATCATCGACAGATTATGATTGGCAGCACTTATTCAAGGCTCAACTCTATAATTAGATTTGACTAAGGTGTAAAGCATTGACTCACATCAATCTTACTCCTTAGAATTAATTCCGCAGCTTCAAACATGAGAGCGTTTAAGCTCCCAGAAATCCCCCACATACCGCTAATGTCGTAGTAACATAGCCTGCATTAGCATCACAACAAATACAGAATATAAAAATATAACAATTAAAAAACCTTGTAAAGTTTTTTCATTTTCTAGTTTGAACTTCTGTTAGAATTTACTGCGGTAATTTGTCTCATGTGAGAATCAAAAATCACCCTGTTGAAAGTAATCATCAGTTTAAATAATAATGAACACGACCTAATTAAAGTCTTCAAACTCAATTTGTGCACATGAACGTGTGTGTAATCCCTGCATATGAGAGGAAAGTTGAATAAAACCAGGGTGGGCCGTGTGACATCTGATCAATTTCTTTGAGTGATGTCGAGCGAGTCTCCGTTAATTGGGGCTCAAGATGGATTTGAAAATGAACAGAAGGATTTCAAGTTAAAAAGACGTGTCGTCCAGGCCTCCATCGGCCACTCCTCATCTCGGATCGAGGCTACGCTTGCTGCTAGCATTAATCCTCAACAGCGCTTCTGTTTTGACAAGGAAGAAGAAGAATTCTTCAAGTAACAAAGATCCTGTATCTCTGGTTCTGCTGCATACAGATTCTGCTACATTTATTTCAAATAAGTAAATTTGGAGGTCCAGCAAGTACAAAACTATGGGCCTATACGTAAATATCTTTTCATCACCTCATCCTATGTATCACTGAGTTTGATGACCAAACAGTGAGATCTATATGTGTCCAACTCTGTGGATAGTGATCAAACTACCCTCATCAGATCTAACTCATCTAATCTGATCTTTAAAAAAAACCCCAAAAAAAACAATTCCATCTGTCCAAACAGCATTTCAGGAAACCAGTGAGTAGGACGCAGGTCATTGTGGTTGCTCAGTGGTTCAAAAGACTGAAAAGGTCAAACAAAGAACCAGCAAGGTGGGCGGAGGGGGGGCAAGACTCGTTTTTACTGAAAAATCCCACGGAGTCTGCGCGCCCTGAAGGCAGCACCGCATGCCAAAAATACCCGCCCTGCATTTCCTGGTAGCACGCGCGCACGTGCAGGTGAGGCTCGTCCTGCAGCTGCAGATCCACAGTAATTACAGCGTGAGGTGTCAGCAGAGCGGGGGCAGCTGTCAGGAGCGGGGGGGGGGGGTTATTATGATGCTAATCATTATGGACGCGCTGCAGGCGGACGGTGCGTTCAGGAACTCGGTGCTGTGCAGGAGATGCGAGAGCTCATCAAATCGCAAGGTTTAGGATTGTGCACCTGAACTGCTTGGATTTTCTTTTTTCAGAAACACGCAGTTTGTCCGTGAACGCAGCAGCAGTTAGTGGAATCAATGGGGTGTTACTGGTCCGAAGGTGGGAGGCAGGGGTTGGAGTTTGATTAAAAAGCAGGTGAGACACCAACAAACAGCCCATTGGAGCAAATCTAATAACTCACAATTAACATGGTGGTGATGATGATGATGATGATGGTTGTGGGTTCAACCCCCTCCTTCCTCCTCCAATGCCCTGTCCCAACTCGCTCTTCAGAATCAGCTCATTTTTATTTGATTTCCCGCCAAGATGATTGAACTGCCTCTCAAATATAACCCCCCTGCTCTTATTAATGAGAATCTCTGATGATCTTAATTATGAACTCCACTTTGGTTCAAAAATAATAATAAAAGATGTATATTTCTTTTGGTGTGGAGAAGCTTTCCAAAAGTTTGAAATTATGTCATCAGCTATCACATGGAAGAGGGATGTAAAATTTAAAAGTGAGCATTAGAAGTTGGAGAGATTTAGATGTTGTGCATTGATGCTTCTTTATCTCTTTTTGAGTTAGATCCATTTGGAGAAATCAGAACAGGATATTTTGGGCTTCTGCTGTCCCAAATTTTACAGAAGTGTACTTTTAAATTTTTTTGGAGTGCCACTAAACCAAGTCGATTGAAGTTTTAAATTAAAATTCCAGGGACATGAATTCTGTCTTTTAAGGTAACAAACCTGACAATAAGACATCCATGGCAGAAACTCTATCGATTTAACAGTCAATTTCTTTCAAACACAGGGTATAACTTTCCTGTTGTAACAACTACGAAATATTTAAAGGTGTTATCTCCAAACTAAAACCTGTGCCTTGAGGTAACAAACTCACACAATCTAAGAAATACTGAACAAATACAGTACAGTAAACAAAATGACACAAATAACCTAAGAAGAACAGAACCAGCTTCGACAGAGTTGTCACGTTAAAAACAGAGTTTAGAGTCCATGAAACTCATCACCCATTTCTCATTTATTTGCTAAGAAATACAAATAATGCAAACATCCTTTACAAAGCACCAAATCGTTAGCATTTTCTGAGTCCAGACATCCTATATCCGTAGAAAAAGAATGATACCAGTATATCCTGCAGAGAATATGAATGAAACATTTCTCAACACAACAACAAAAAAAAAACCCAATAAGAAATCGCAAAATAAAGTGATTTTTAACACCATTTCAACACCAAGGATTCTTCAAGATTATGAAATATACAGTTTATCTGGTTAGAAAAGCAGGATAGAGGGGAAAACGCTGTACAGTATTTACAAACGTGACTTTGTCCTCATTAAAAATATACCGAGATCTGTATCTCTCTCTTTTTTTCTTTTGGTATCCAAACGCTTAGAAACCAAGTGTGTCACAGATGCTTAGAGACATGGACGCTGATAAAATACTCCACTTGTGTTTCAGCCATCAGCTCTGGATAAAAGGCAAACAGCCTCAAAGATGGCTTTGCTGGGAAAAATAATTTCAAAATATACAAACAAATAGCCAAAGTGACATTCATGTGTAATCCCTCTGCTTAAAAAAGATTCATATATGGGGCATTAAAACAGTCTCCAATACATAACATGACATGATATCATCATAAACTGTTGGTTAAATTAAAATAGAAGGTAGAATGTGGATGAACTGAACTCTGCGCGCAAACACTTTGGGGATCATTCTGCCTACATTCTGAAACATGGGCTGTTTTTTTCTTTTTTTTGGCAGTAATTCGGAACTTGAAGAGTTCATATGACACAGTATGGCTCCATGGGTGTCTGGGTGTCCAGACAGCAAGGGAAACAGGCTCTGAGGCGCATCCGGAGCTCCTTGTTGAACAGAAAGCTGATGATGGGGTTCGCTCCGGCCTGGGCGAAGCTCATCCACACCGCTGCGGTCAGGTAGAGCTGCGGGACCGGCGCGCCCCGCACAAATATTCTCAGGTAGCAGGCGCTTATGTAAGGCGCCCACAGGAGGAGGAAGGTCAGCGTGATCATATAAAACATCTTCCCGATCCGCTTCTCCATCTTGAACTCATCCAACACCAGCAGCCTCCTGTTGCCGAGGTGCGAAGCTTGCCTGATGCCCACCAGCGTGGGTGGGGTGGGTCCGCGCCCGAAGCCGGCGATCCAGTTGGCGGCCGCCTGCCCGGTGGCTCCGGGGCCGTGGAAGGTCCAGTTCTGGCTGATGGCGGGGACCAACTGCGCCGGCTTCATCTTGCGGTGATCGTAGACGAAACACAGCATCTTGATGTAAACCACGTGGGTCGTCCCCACGATGACGGCCAGCATCAACATGAAGCCCAGGGAGTCGTTCGCCTTCACGTAGCGGTGCTCGAAGATGCACTGCTCCTCCTCACGCACGAACTTGTAGGTGCCCACGTCAAACACGGGGGGGAAAGCCATGGCCACCGAGAGAGTCCACACCATGCAGATCACCGCCACGCACGTACACACATTCATCCGTTTGTAGTAAAACCTGTGATGGGCGATCGCCATGTACCGGGTGACGCTGACGAAGAAGAGGAGGAAGGCGACGTGGAAGCAGAAGAGCACCGACGCGAAGGCGACGATCTTGCAGCTGAGCGCGCTGTACGGCCAGGAGGAGCCGCCGCCGATCGAAGCCATCACGAAGGGGAAGCAGACGGCGGAGCGCAACACGTCCGCCAGGCACAGGTCCAGGAGGAAATAGTACGGAGCTTTATGCAACGAGCTGTCCTTCAGCAGCAGGAGCGACAGCGACGCGTTTCCCAGCAGGCTGATGCCCATGATCAGACCCAGGGAGGCCAGCTTGACTGCAGAGGCCGTGGACGCATAGTTCTGTAAGGACGGGCTGCTGCCCCCAAACTCACTTGTGTTCGCCATCTACGCAGCCGAGGTCGTGTGTATCCCCACATCAATTCATCTACGAGCGGTGGTATCCTGAAAAAAACACCCGAAATAAATCCCAGAAAGAATCATCCCCAGCTCGGTTCACATCCATCCCGAACGCGCTGAGATCCAACATCCAATTATAAAACATTGGGTATTTATTTCTCTTTTCTTCTTGTCCCTCATCTCACAAGAGTCCGGTATACATCCCTGTCCTCCTTTCTTCCGTTGTCTGCTGAATAAAAAAAGCGGCCCGGTTTATATTCGGAAGGCATCCGTTCTCCAGACGAGCATCTCAGAAAATACATGAACACATTTCAGTTTCCACCCATGGCGATGGCTTTCTACACACCAAACCCAATCAAAAAAAACATTTTTTTTTTTTTGGTAAGAGAGGGGGTGGGGGACACGGCACGTTTTTACGCATCCACAGCTTCATCCAGGATGGTTCCAATCTTGGTTTCTATGATACACAAAGGCGTCCGCGCAAACTGGAGCGCAGATCGGGAGCTGGTAGAGATGGGAGCGCCTGTATCGATGGATCACACGCAGCAGCGTCTCTCCTATGCGACGCACGTCCGCTCGCAGGCAGCGAAGCAGGCCTGGGATCAGTCAGGAATCTCATCTGTCGGTCGTTGTCTAGCGCGATCTATAGGACGTCTGTCTCCACCACCTGATGGGACGCAAATGTGTCCTGATTGACAATGATGCCTTCAGACGATTCATGTGGAGCCATAAAAAAAAAAAAAAAAAAAAAAACCAACAAAAAAACCCCCCAAACAAATCGGATCGCACGTTTTAGAAACGCGCTTCTGAATTATATGGTTGTTATAAATGTAATGGTGTTAAATGAAGCTGCTGTATACACTTGACAAACATGCTTGACAGCGTCGGGTTCAAATCAGGTGAGGTGATGCAGATTGCTCGTTGGTGATGAAAGCAGGGTCCAAGGAAAGGTGCGATTTGATGACTGTTTTTGTGCCATCTGGAGAGGTGGCGGAGGATCTGACACTTGACAGCAGAGAGAGATCATCTGAGTTCTGAACCCAGATAGTAAAAATATTCAGGTTTTAAATAAAAGGCTATTGAAAAAGTCAGATATAACAAATATGTTCATATGATGACAGTTCCTCTGTTTCCACAGAGCTGACACTCCGCTGCAGTGATTCACCAGCACCCCCTGCAGCCAACCCCATGGAGCACCCCCAAGAAGATTCCAGGCAGACAGTATTAAGTATTAAAATCTGGGGTTTGAACCGGTTCATGGAACGAAAACGAAAACCAGAAACTGTTTTTTATTTTTCCAGGAACGAAAACTAAAGCAAAAACGTTATATTTTTAAAGTTCTGGAGCATGATAGGGAATTCAGAATGAAAGTAATATCTGACTTCACCTCTTCCTGTCATTCACTCGTGTCATATGAAGTCGTGTGTAATATGATGGAAATACCCCCAGACTGCCTGAAGCCTGGTCGACCATGTGTAACAAAACCAGCATGAAGACCGAAGTATCTGCTTGCTGCACTGCAGAAACAGGTTCTGATCGCAACAGACCCTGAACCTGACTGGGGTTGGTGGAAAGAGTGGCTGCAACAGCTTAAAGATCCTCTACAGACTCCAAAAACCTGTGACTTGTGATGGAGTGGATCGCCATTCCATGGGAAGACATCCAAAGGCTCTGCCAGGATTACTGCTGAAGTCAATGCTGATGGGATACAGGAATTACTGTTTGTGTAAAATGTTATTTATTACGCTTATGTCACCTAAGATTTGAATGTTGCTTGCATTTTTCAATCATTCGTCACATTGTCATGCTTTTATGGTCCTTAAGGGAATTTATTTCTGCTACTAAGTGGTGAGGAATAAAGGAATGGGCTCTGCTCAAAGTTTTCTCAAAATGTTAAATTAAGACAGCAAAAATTTGTGGTGAGGTTTATTTTACACTGTAGTTGAACTGAATTAGAATTTTATTACTAGAAAAAAATAACGTATAGGTGTTCTGTTAAAGATAGAAGAATTTTTTTAGTCTTAGTTTACACATAGTTTGGGAATTAGTACTGAAAAATCAGTTATGGCAATTCAAAACATGTTTTGTCGTGCCTTTTAATCAGAACAAATTTTCTCATCAACAAATAGAAATTATAAACAAGTATAAAGTAGAAGGTTATTAATTTAATGCCATTTTTTTAGTCTTCTTCATTGATGAACCGATAGACCGGTGGGAGATTTCCGTCACCTAAAAACCAGTCAGAGTGAGACCTCTGTGTTTTTCCCCGCTCTCTGGGATGAACCAAAAGTGACGTCGCCGCCCAGTGACGCACTGACGTCACCGGTCGGCAGACGGAAAACCGGTAGTGTGTCTGTATCTGAAGATAAAGACGAACCGGGTGTTTTTTTTTTATTAAGGGGATTTACACAGTGGATTAAAAACAGAATAGCTTGTCGCTGAAATGGCGGTTCCTGCGGGTCAGACGGACGTTCAGATGGACAGAGGCGCCCTGAGCGAGCAGACAGTTTCCTCCGAAAATATTGACATCGACGAGAGAGAGTTGGAAAATATCACAAAGAAACACCGAGAACACGAAGCGACGTCATTGCCCTTACATTCGCGTTGGACTTTTTGGCTTGACAGGTAATATTTACACCGCGTCTTCCGTGTTAACACCGAGTTTATGGTTTCAAGACGGGCTGGAGTGGCGAAGGGAAAAATACCCAAGGCCAAAGCTTTTCGCAGGGCCTTGTGGAGCAAATGAAGCAGAGAGTGGGGGGGGGGGGCAGTGTTTGCGTTTAGCACGACCTTCTGGCTCCCACAGCCCGCCTGAACGCCCACCCCCCCCTCCATGAAAGTTAGCTTTTCACGGCTATGTTGCTATGGCTCCTACGTCACAGGCCAGACGTGTTATCGCTTTTTAATATTCAAATACGCAATTCAAGCTATTGGAGCGATTTCCCATATGGGGGCCCGAGAGGGACAAAAAGGGTTTAGGGCGATTTGAGAATTAAAAAAAAACAATTTTATAGCATGTTAATAAATCAGGTTTTGTTTGTTATATGTTTCAAAATAATTGGATTTGGTGAAATGATTTATTTTTTTATGTAGACATAATAATCCTTAATATAATTCTCTTTCTTTGTGGTGTTTTTCTTGTTTGTTTTATTTATTTATTTATTTATTTATTTATTTATTTATTTTTAAAGGTTGTCTAGTTCCAGCTTTTTATATGTGTTCAGTTCATTAAATGTCTTTTTTTTTTTGGAAAGTAACAAAAAGAAAGAAGCTCTCAGAACTGTCCAGTTTTACGTTTTAATTTAATCGATTGTAAGTCTTGTTAATGCTGTCATGGACTCACTGGGATGCTACTTGTTCCTGACATTCTGTCTTGACTTTAAATGCTGAAACACTCCATGTTTTCTCGTAGGTCGTTACCAGGCACGACAGCTGCAGAATGTGAATCCAATCTGAAGAAGATCTACACTGTGCAAAGTGTTCAGGTGAGATTACGTGTCAGCTTCACCTCCTTGACAGCAAGCAGATCAAGTGCATGACTTGGCAAAGATTCCTAAAAGAGTTCCTTAATGACACGGGATATGCAGTTCACTGGTACTCAAAGCTACAGGAGGCATGTTTGATGGGGGGAAAAAACAGTTTGACACCAGCTATTCATCATGGAACCGCCAAAATAAAATTTTATTTATTTTACAATTATATTTAAATTTTCTTTATGTTTCTAATGATTCTTGGTACAAAAGTGAACCAGATGCAAAAGTGTTTGATTGCATCTGTGTTTGTTGCAAGGGTAACACAGGATGTTACCCCTCACCCACATTCTGAGGTTGAGAGTGATGTTTGTGGAGTGTAGGGTTCTATGCATGTCTGTCATCACCTGAAGAATACACAACCAAATGTCATCATTAAGTCTAAATAAATCTGGAAATTGCTTTGTTTTTGGCATTCCTGTGCCATTGTAATTTGTGGTTTTTTGCCGTCTACGTCTTACTGATAAGCTAAATAATAACCCTACAGAGGAAGCACATTTCTGTTATGGTGTTGCACAAATCATTGCTTTCTCTCGGAGCTTAAGGAGGAAATCAACTCTTTTTCTACACCGTGTAGGTATGACCTGTCTGCCTTCCTGTTTGCAGATGTTCTGGAGTGTGTACAACAACATCCCTCCGGTTACAGCTCTGCCTTTGAGATGTAGCTATCACCTAATGCGTGGCGAACGGAGGCCGCTGTGGTGAGTCTGTTTGTACGGTTATGATAGCTAAAGGTTATGATAGCTCAGTCAAATTTTATATCTGTGTCTCGTGCATTAACTGACATGATGTCACGAGATGCATTTTACTAAATTAAACCCCTGCTCATCTTGAAAGGTGCGTCCATTCATACATGTCATAAAAGTATTTTTAATATTGTTTTGTTATGTTGGTTTATTTAAGTCCATCAGTTATGTTACCTAGTAATTATTTAAAATTTTACTTGTGGAGTTTTTAACCCATAACAAAATGTTTTCAAAATCTTTTTTTTTTGTTTTTCATGAGACCTTGTACAAACAACAACCAGTGCTAAAGTGCTATCTTCTGGCTATTTTAGAACTTTAATCACTTGTATTTGCTCCGTTTCCATGGTTACAAGTTGAACTTAGTGTCAGTTTTGTGAAAGAATTGCAAACAACAAGACCAGCTTGCATAATATCTTTCTGGAATGAGCATTTCAAACAAAAGTTACTATTTGAAAATTGCTCTGCGGCACTTCACATCTTTATCCCTGGACACAAGATACAAGAAACTGTTTGTCATCATTTTGTTATGCGAGAAAGCTTTGCGATCCTTTTTTTGTCGCCTTGGTTTGCCACACTATCACGCATGTTTCTAAAGTGAATGGAAACGTGTGTTTAAAAAGGCGTTCATAATAGCAAGATTAGTGCTGCAGAAAATAGGCAGTGTCACATGTTCTTTTAATCTTATTCTCCAACAGGGAAGAAGAAAGCAATTCAAAAGGAGGAGTCTGGAAGATGAAAATACCCAAAGAAAGTGCTGTAGGTGTTGTGCACGCTGTTTTTCTCTTTAATATTACAGGATCTTAAATAAAAAATAATTCTGGACTTATGTGACTCATATCTTCTTGTCATCTTTCAGGCTGCAGTTTGGAAAGAATTGTTACTTGCTACTATTGGGGAGCAGTTTGCAGATTACTGTGCCTCAGGTGAGCTGCTCTTTATCCACACGTTATGTCTGTTGCTTCTATTTACAGCGACAAATGCTTATTCCCTGTCTGCTCTCTATTTTTCAGACGATGAGGTCGTTGGCGTCAGCGTTAGCGTTCGAGATCGGGAAGACGTGGTTCAAATCTGGAACAGAGACGCGTCTCTCGCTAACGAAGCAAATATCTTGGGGAAAGTCTATGAGCTGCTCCCTTACATATCTTTTAAAGCTGTTTTTTATAAGCGTAAGTATGTCCATTTTTTTTCTTTTGCTTGTGTACCAGAGAGCGTTCATAGCTGAAGGGCTACTCAGAACTGATAAATGTCCTGTATGCTGTCATGCCATAGCTTCTTCACATAGGCTAGTCTTGTTACGACATGTAAAAACGTCTGGTTCTAAGTGGAAACAAGCATCGTCGTAAAGGTTAAAGCTGTGAAAGGAAGTAAAATGTTGTAGTGTTGCATGTAAAAGAATCATTTTTCATGCTTCACCAAAAGATTTGCACTCATCACGAATTACTCTTCGCTTTTTTCAGCTCACAGGGAACATCACGCCTTTGAAGGAGGACGCTCAAGACACTAGATTGTAATGCACTTTTTAAAGTTTTGTTTTTCGACTGAACTCCATACCTGCCTTTGTCCCGAGGGCGCTGTCCGCAACCTAATCAAGGGTATTATTTTACATTCAGCAAGGAGATATTATCAATATATTTTTATAACTTTTAATGATGGCTGCCTTGTTTCATTTTAATGTGAGTCCAAAAGTTCTGAAATCTTCGTAGAATGTATATCCAGCATAGATCTCACCCAGTGTTCGTTGGTTCCTGTTGGTTTTGACTTCCTCCTGTACTGAACTGCACTGTCGTGGTCCTGTTTTCTGTCCGGACCACACCGTTTGACCCCCGGTATAGAGGTTACAGCTGCGTAATCTAGTGTGTTTCAACTGTTCGATATGTAAGATAGTTCAACATTTCCATGAAGTCACCTTTTTTTTTTTTTTTTCCCAGTGCCAAAGCACCTTCCTCCCATCTCAGCTTTTATTTTTCTACTGTGGAGAATGGAGCGGATGTCCATTCGTTTTCATTAAATTTTATTAATCGTAGAGCAAACTACAATCAGGGTAACGGTTGGAAATATTGCACACAAGTACTTCTTTCATTCACAGTGTGTCGTCCCCCCCATGTAAAGAATCTGACTCGTTTTGTTACAGCTATAATTGAAGAACCCATCGTGAAAGAGGCCTCTGAATTTTCTCACACTGTATCTGACATTTCCATCCATACAAATGCTAAAAGGTGACCCTCGCAGATTGTTTAGCGTTTAGTGGCACTCCTTTCTGTCATAGATATAGAGTTTGAGATTTATTTGTTGTTCTCCTGATTAATGAGCTGAGCGGACATACTGGATTCTTTATCGGCGTGACACATAAAATGCAGTATGATGTGTGGTAGAAGTAACGAGATCCTGCTGTTCTGATATTCAGCAGCTGTTTTCATAGAATGTGTCCAGTTTGATTTTGAGCCCACGTGGGCTCCTGCTTCAACGCAACAGTCAAAGAATTCATGTCTAAATCATGTCTAAAATGATAAATAGCATCACGTTTTGCGATCTGTTTACACATTAGTCTGTCATTGTTTCCTTTACTAACAGCTAACGTTTCAGTGCAGTGTGAAGTAAAGGTGTTCTTCTGGTGTTACTGTCACACAACCTCTACAGGTTACCTTTGGACTGGTCGATCTGTCGGCTGTAAGTGGAAAACACGCTCTTTGTAAACTGGATTCATGCCGAGACATGGATTAAAAAATAAAACTGAAAATGAAATGCAATAATTACAATTGTCAACAATAAAATGTCTGCAAAAGAACTGTTTTCATTCACACGTGTGTTTTATACACAACCGGCCGTTTATTGCTGCTTCATCTTTTTATTTCAGCTCTGACACATTCTCCTTACTGGTTTGTCTCTTCAAGTAAGGAGGGGAGGGGATACCTTACTAAGAAACAGTAAAAGTCAGGAGATCTTTGAGAAGAAATGTGAGCTGTTTCTACCATTATTGAAAATACATTTTTTACTGATAATTCATAAACTGATATTCCTTGAGGGATGAATCTAAAGCAACTGGAATTCTTCAAACTGAAACTCTTCAAAGCCGAAACAGAAGTCCAGCTGCTTCATACTCGACCTCCAAGGATCATCACCACCTGGACAAATGAGAATCTACACCAACAGACTACTGACAATCATTGTTGATACTTTTTGTGCTCTCAGAATGAGTTTCGACTTGCGGTAGCCCAATTAATATCCTAACAGTGACCTTGCACTGAAGTGCCCATGTGAACCATGATGCTATAAACCCCACCTGAAGGCATCTAAATGGATCCCAGATGTTGTCAATTTTACCTTTCGCTCCTCTACTTCTCTGTACCAGACAGTTTTGTAGTGTTTCAGTGAAAAAGGCCCATTAAAGCTGCATTATTGTTAAATTTGATGTTCACTTGAGGCTGCATATCAAGCTGTTAACAAATTTATCACCTTATAAAGTTGATATGGCTAATGTATTAGCAAACAGATGCAAATTAACACATCCAGCGCACATTATGCATTCTATTGTTTATGGTCCCCAGATGATTTCAAGCCCTGTAATTACTCTTTTAGCTCTGACTTTACCAGCCTGTGAGAAAATATCTGTCTGTTTGGCCGCTAAATGCTCCACTATACTTCAGCTCGCCTCTGACTTTGTCATCTTGTGCAGGGCAGTTAGTGCACAGTGGGGTTTTTATAGCTTTCTGCTGAAAACTACTCATTTGCTGCCAGTGGGGAGAGTGATCCTGAAGACCACAGTCGTGGGCGTAACCACCGATTCACCCATAATGTGTGTTTTTGGATTGTGGGAGGGAACCAGAGCATCCAGGGGGAACCCACACAGACACACACGGACACACACACAGGGAAAACCGGTGCACACAGAGCTCTGGATTCAAACCTGCAACCTTTCCGCTGTAAGGAAAAGATTTCACAAAAGAAATTCAGTATATTCAGAAGTGCCTTTAAAATTCAAAAATGTGGTGATACCCTTTGATATTTTGCATTTTATTTCTCTTTGTTGCCATATAGAGACAAAGTCAACGCTTAACGAATATTTCAAAAAGCATAAATAAGATATTAGAGATTATGTTTCCTTTTTCCTCTGTACTTGAAAATCCAGCAAGATGTACGAGTGTTTTTCTTATTCAATCATAAATAATAGTGAAAATCAGCTTCACTGTATACCCTGGTGATGAAAAGTCATCACTGTAGGTATAAAGCCGTATCTATAGGATGAGTGCAAGTGCAGATCTCACTGAACAGCGTCACATTTTACAATCAGAATCAGGCAATAGGATGATAATATTTTGATGATAATATTCTTGTTGAAGTATTTCCACTACAGCAGTCAAATGTGTGGGACTGTTTTAGATGCATTTGTGATTTTCAGTGATGCTCAGACACCTAAATGACATTTTTTTTGAATTCTTAGAAATAATGGTGATTATTTTCATTATCATTTTAGCCCACTAATTATTTGTCGCATGTCTGATACAATGATTTTGAAATAATTACACTTAATGGTTTCAGTTTGAAAAACTTCCCCTCAGGTGCAATAAACTATTTGAGGCTCTTCTCTCAATCTGTTAGTTTATTTTAAATTCTCTTGGTTCCATAATGATTATTATAAACTACAACAGACCAGCAAGCTGATCAGCTTTGAGAAAATAGATCAGTGTGGTTTTATTAGGCGTGAATTCTCTGACATGGACATGATAAATAACAGATCATCCAACATTTGCTGTTAGAATCTGTTCAAATCATCACTACGATGTTCATAGTGCAAAATCCAAACCAGTGGCCTCTAATCCTCATTTTTGTCCTGAATTTTCAGATAAATCTACTTTAGTATGTAATAAAACTGTCCCTGATAATATCAATCTACTGTCTTTAATTTTTGAACAGGCCCTCCTGCAGGACCCCCACAGGATTCCAACTTCCCATTTGAAAAGAATTTTGGGGCCCACTCCTTTCCACACACAGATGTTCAGTTTGACTTTCCCCAGCTGCTTCATAAGTTAACAATCAGCTGTGATGATTCGAAACAAACTTTAAAGGAAATGTTCCAATTTTATCTCCGCAGTGCACTGGCGTAGTGCTTGGAGTGTCCCCAGCCTCTTGCCTGTAAGCCAGCTAGGATAGACATAAGCAAACACCATGATTCCTCAATAAGCGGAACAAGTAGTAGAAAATGAATGAATGAATGAATGAATGAATGAATGAATTTTTTATGAAAAACAGATGACCTAAAGCATCAAGTTATGCAAATAAATAAAACTCCATTTATGGATCTTCTTGAAAAAAGCAACTTGATTTTGAGAAACATTTCAACTAGTCAGATTATCTTTGCATTGCTTTTCCTTTTAAAACATTTGATCTCTGGAATAATTTTTTTTTTTTTTTTTTTTGGAGGAATGGAAAAGCAAACAGAAGGGGACAACAACTGCATCATGATACACAGTTTTTCCCCCTCTTTAACTCATTCTGAAAGATCTTTACTGCTCATTATCTGTGCAGCTTCACTAAGAAGTCCTCAGCCACCCCCCACCCCCTTCCCAACAGCAAGGGGAGCGACGCAATATGAAAGCCATCCATCCCCCTGTGGGAATCAGGAAGAGTCTCTATTCATTTACTTAATTACCTAATTAACAGAAAGCTAATTACTTTGTTGTGCGCGACCCTGTGTGTGGAGAGGCTCTTACGTAACTGATAGTGATCCTCAATTAATTTGTAACTACACTCCATCAAGACGGGGCCTTAATCCACACAACACATCGGCAGTCTGACACCAACAAAACACGGTAATAAATTCAGGGGCAGACACGTACACACACACACACACACACACACACACACACACACACATACATACACACACACACTGAGCTCATAGATCTAGCACTGCCATGCAGATCAAACCACTGAAGTAGAGTTTAGATCATGCATTTGATTGTCTTCATTGTGGGGTTCACGCATTTGATGCTTTCTCATTAATTGCACCAGACGATCATGTTTACAGCCTAATGAAAAAAAAAAAAGGTGCTGTAATCCTTGGAAAGACTGTCAGATTGGATTGACGATCAAATCAACAATTAATTACAGACCAGGCCAACAGTCGAATAAGAATATTGCAGCAGTTATTTTCTCTCGGGGATGTCAAAGGTCAAAATCTCTCATGTTTCCCTCTGGTATCAAAATGATAAGAGGTCAGATATTTGTGTTGCGACAGTTGTGTTCTGGTTTTGGCTGCATCAGAATCTGTGATTCATATGTTTGGATTAAACTCTGCAGCTTTGTTTTTTAACTGTTAATTGCAGTCTAAAAAATATTCATAACCTTAATGGCAGGAGTCTCCAGTACTTTGTAGAAACACTTCAGATGCAATGACCTCCTGAAATAATGTTGCATATCCGGATGTTTCTGGCAGTTTTCCTGAGGAATCTTAGCCCATTTCCTCCATTTTCTAGGATTCAAGTCAGACATCGAAAGATCCGGGAATTCTTCAGAAATCAAGCCTTGGTGGGCTTAGAGAGATTCTTGGGATCATTGCCATTTTGGAACATCCAGTCAAGCATCAGCTTCCTCACAGATGACGAGATGTGTTCTTCTAGGATTCCCTGATACTTTACTTGATCCATCTGTCCAGCTCCACCTGCTGCAGGTTTCCAAAAAAGCTCCACATCACACACCTGTGCTTTTGTGAGAGAAATTATTGACGGGTAGAGTAGTTTTGAGACCGGACTGGTCATTGAAAACAGCACCGGGGGATAATAAAATCTGCTGCGTTGAGTCATTTAAACTTAAACTCTTGTGTGATTTGGTTATTGCAAACAGCTGATAGGTGCACTTGTGTATTCTGCTACCACTCCTGCATCTTTAAAGTGGACGATTGCATTTCTTTCCAACTTGAAGCACTCCTTCATTTATAAGAATTTTTTTTTATTACGTCACATGAAACATATTCATAAGACCATTAAAGACACAAATCACTTGACTTTTTTTTTTAATTCCCAGTGTGCAAAACATAGTAGATAATGTTGCTTTCCTGTTTCCTCCTTTTTTTAAAATCACCCTTATGGTGCATTAATAAAGTTACACCAAAGGTGCGTTTAATGACACACGAGTCATAAAATCAACCCCAGATTAAGAATCAGTATTGGGAGGACACATGCTTAAATCCACTGCTGCGTGTAGGGGAAGGGAAATGGTAAAGTAACATGTAAGAGGATTGATAACATTCATAATATGAAAAATAAATATTTTCTATGACGGGAAATGGTCAGAGGGTGGCGCTGTCTACTAAGAAACAGATTTTCCTGCGAGGGTCCGTCTGCAGCAGTTTTCCCAGATGCAGCCATGATGAATGTGATGTCGTATAGATGGAGGAATGATCTGTGTCTCTAAGACCTTGATCAAGGGCAAAAAACGACTTAAAATATTTTCTCTCGAGGTTAAATTAATGTTGCTTTACAACGAGTGTTAACTGGACTGTTGAACTGGCCCGTGATAATTCTCCTCTTCAGGGCCAAGTGACAGAATTTAATTACTGCTCTAATATTTCTGTACTTCTTGTGAGTCATTTTGAGAGAAAACAATTTTGGAGAGGAAAACTTTTCTACCACCAAAAAAACAAAACAAAAAAAACAGATGATTCATATTTTGATGAAGTCATGTTGAAGATGTTAAGACATAACAGAATATCCAACCATACAGGTTTAGATGGAGCTGCAATGCTTGTTGTCAATATGCAACATGGTAAATAATAATAATAATAATTAAAAAACAACATACTTGCAAGAGCGAGGAACTCTTTGAAACATTTTAACATTTCCATTTTCTTAATTTATCTATTGCAGTAAATCTGGAACAAGTATAATGGACCAAAGATTAAAAAAAAAAAAAAAAAAGGAGAAAGAAAGAATTATCTGAAATAATAAAAGTTCATTCTGCCTCGGTTGTAATTAATCAGCTTGGACATTTTAGCCTTTCTGACAGCCCCCTCTCTCTCCTGTCACACTTTCAGCTAAACTAATGCATATCATTACATTTCCCCGTAGAAAGGAACTACTGAGTGCTACCAAGTGTTACTGAATTGTACTTGTGACTGTGATGTTTCTGTGAATGATCTGCGATGCAACGAACGCTTGTTTACCCAGCAGGTGGATATGACGTCACGGACTTGGAACATCTAAACAACAACATCCAAATCCGCGAATCTTCCTTTTTTTTTTTCCTCCTTCTCTTCTAGGCGCGTTAAAATCTAATAACATTAAGAAAAAGGAGCTCGTGCCTTCCCCCGCGAGTCAGACTGGGAGTCAGCGCGTGTGAAACTCCACATTTTTTTTTTTTTTCTTCGACGCCCTCGGTAAGATTATCTCTTTCTCCTTGTAGTTAACTTAGTTAGTTAGTCCCCCCACCTCCACCGCCACCAACACCGAGGCGGGCGGAGTAATATTGTCGGTGTTTACGGTGTGATTTGTTGTCGCACGCGTTCTCGGTACACAATCTCGCGTGCACGGCTTCGTTATCTTATACTAGCTAATCGGTACCCTCCCGCGTGCGCCTGTTAGCCGCTGTTAGCGTTTCCCATTCGGGTAAGTTTCACCATTATCGTCCTGTTAACATTAGCTTTGTTGTAGCGTCTCTAGATACCTGCCGCCGCTGTTGCTGGTGCTCAAATACACACACGGACGGAGTTTGACTTCACGGGTTTCGTCTAATTTATGGAATTGAAAAAAAAAATTGTGAAATAAAGAAATACTCAAACACCTGCATCATTACCACGTAGAATAATTGCTAGCATGTTATAATATACATTTCAAAGACTGTTGCTGTTTTTTGTAATTGTGCTACGAGGGTTGTATCCTCTACTTTTTTTGGGGGGGGAAAGTTGGTCTTCTAACTTACTTCAGGCTATTCATAAGCCCCTCGAGGGGGTGGGGGTGCTTTTCTATCACCGTAGTTGGTAATAAAGTGTTTGTTAGCCTTAGCCGTTAACAGTCCTTAATTATAACCCTTACCTGTGCCGTAAAGTTTTTTTAAACCTCACACGATGAAAGGGAAGTTCTGAGTGCCGTGATTTCTTTGGAGTGAGACCAGGGAAGGAGCTTTTCTCCCCCCCACGTGTTAGCTGTCCTCCAAACTTCAGAAAAACCAGGAGGAAAGCATCACAAGTGCTCTAAAGTATATATTTTTAGTATCTATAACACAGATATAACACACGGATGTTTCACGGTTTCTTTTGACCGGCCGTCATTTGTGTTAATAAAGACTGTTTTGGTGCCATTTGAGCCCAGCGATCAGACTGCACACATCCCTGTACGCTTGCCTTTAAATCCAGTTTTCACCCTATTTCTGTTTTTACCTAATTCAGTTTTTACTTAATTCAGTTATTTTGGTTTTAATTACAGGGATGGCATCCTAAAATCGCATTTAGATTCCAGTTTTTCTTTTTTATCTTCATTTCTTTTCTAACCTTGTTCAAAGTTTAAGTTGTGTTTTATTGAGTCAGATATGCTTTTCATTACATTATGGACTTTATCCCGACTGTAAATGGGTTGATATTGCAGTGTTTTAAATAAGTTTTCTTGAATTAACACTTGCTACTATATGGTGTGCAGTTTATTTTTTTCCCCTTTGTACTGTCCAAAGGAATTTATGTAATTTGACTTGTGCAAATTCATTCAAATCCAAATAACTAAATAGATTCATGTTTGTAGTGAATAGTAATAATGTTTCATTTGAAATTTTATAACAGGTGTATTCTAGATTAGTGGAACCTACTCAGCCAATTTGAAAATGAATAATGCAGCTTTTAAAAATGTGTATGTATTTATTACAGTTAATGTCTGCTGTGCTTTGTGCACAGTAATTTATTAGAAAATGGTCAAGTCTGTCAGGATTTACAGACCAAATTACCAACAAATTTAAAAAATGGAATTTAGTAGAAAAAATAGAGTAGATGTTTACTTATCATGAAATATGTACTATAACAATGGAATAGATTTGATTTGCAGAATCTGCAGCTGGCAACTACAGGACTAAAAACCATCTCAAAATTTACAAAAGGGAAGCTGCAGCTTTAACAACTATTGCTGGCAGTGCTCCCTCCTCCTTGGTCTTTGGATTAGTCATTGTCTGAGGGGAAAAAAACACTTTTTTGTAGGAGAAGTAAAGTAAACAGCCTCCAACAAGCGAACCTTGACAACCCAGATTAAGGAAAACATTGGAGATCAAACAGTGCTGCTGCTGGGCTGTTGTCATGAGCTGCCTGAGAGAAAGCTGCAGACTATTTGAACAGGCACTGGGGTTTGTGTGCTCACTTATGCAGAAATGGACCTTCACAAATGCTGACCTAGGTTTTGAAACACAGGACGAACTTTCTTTGCAACTTTTTCAGGCCTGTCGTTTGACGTGGCCATTGCGTACAGTCAGCCTTTTGCTGTTTTTAACGGGAACAACTTAACATCGTCTCCTAAGTCTGCTTTCAGAAACCAGAATGACTGAACCGTCTCTGCCTCATACTACAAATGAATAGATTAAGCTGGCAGGGGGAAAGTGAAAATACTTGAAATTTGAGGAAGAGCAGCTGTATGCATTGTAGTGGTGCAAGATCCTTAACGCAACAGTGTGTAATTTTCTATTATATTGGAAAGCCCTCATTTGTAGTTTGAACTCTTTGGGCTGACGTAGGGGGGTGGGAGAAAGGCTCTTTTTTGAGAGAGTTGAGGTTGAACTGGAAAGAAAGTAATCAGTCACTCATGCATTTAGTGTGGGGATGACCATCCCTGAGTGGAGCGGCGCTCTCTTTCATCTGACGGCTCAGTATTTGTGAACACACATTGAAATACCCTGTGCTGGGCATGGAGGGGCTGTAACTGCTTTGCATCCTTGCTTTCAGAGCTGAATGATAAGGAGTTATTTTGGTCCAATGTGGGAATAAAGGTTTGTGTGTTATCTATTTATTTATTTTTTATTTTTACAGAATTATCCATAGCTTCATCTTTCATTTGACTTCAGATGCCAGATGCCCTGAAACTGCGTGCTAAATAATTTTTTTGCACAATTTGCGACAGATGAATAAATTTTATCTTTTGGTAAATGTCATGTATTTTCCTATTTTTTTTGCACCAACGAAAAGCATAGGGCTGCTGCATACTTCTCAGTGCTGCAGTACACGAATGGAAAACGATAGGGAAGGCAGAAAAAAAAGGAAGGCAGAACAATATTTTCGGGGTAAAGGTTAGTGTGTCCCGGCCCCTGTGGTGTGTCCAGGCAGACGGTCCTCTGTGTTGGGGAGGATGATTGGTTAGAGGACAGAGCTTCAGGTGTTCTCTGTGAAGCTCCTCAGTCTCTATGGAGACGGCAGAAAAGCCCAGGATGGCCATTAAGTCATGCAGCCATTAATTACTGTCCTCTGTCATCTGTCGTTAATGAAGAGAGGGATGCAGACAAAAATATCATCGGTCTGCATTAATGTGACTTAGATCAATTAACTTGGATTATAAATTAATTGTGTCACTGGTGTTTGTTACAGGAATTCAGTGCGACATGGAGATGCAGATTGTCCAGACAGATTGTTTTTAAAAAATATTGTTTAATACATATTTAATTGTATCTGTCTTGAGTCTTAAGTGAGTTATTAAGGTGTTGCTCCCAGATAAAAGCAGCATTATTTAAAAACATTAATGGCTTGTTGCACATGCAGTTAGGGCTGAATTAGACTTGATGGGCTGCATAACTACTAGCAACATTTTTCTTGAAATTTCTTGATTGAAATGCTGGTAGTATACAGTATTGTTTTAATATTTCACTTTTTTAACTATTTCTTATACTGGCATTTTTACAAAGTCGGTTGAATATGTTTTTGTAAATGTTTGTCTCATATTCGAATGTTGCAGGAAACGGCTTTTGTCGCTGTGATCTTTTCTAAAACAAGGTAAATATGTGTTGGAGCAAAAGATATAGAAAGATTTAAAAAATAAATAAGTTGATGGAGTGTGATTTGTGTTGGGATTTGACACCTTTATTAGGGGAATAATGGAGCAAGCTGTGAATCTTTGAAACTTGTTTAAGATCAATTTTTGCATAATCGGTTTTAATAAAACAGAAATGCTTTAAAAAAATCACGTTTGATGATGATCCACCCTGTCTCTAATCAACCAAATGCTACACGTCGTGTTCTGGCAGAACCCATGCGCCTCTTTCTATCAGGTGTCCACTTTGTGTGTCAGTCTCTGTTTGTGATGTTGCTGTGATGGTTTTCATTTTTTAGGGACTTTTGTGTCAAATTGACTTTGATAAACGCTGGCGTTGTTTTCATTGACATCACCTGACATGCTTACATCTCATTCTTGCTGTTTGAAATCATGCACTATTTCCAAAAGTTTATGTGCAAACCAAACAATTTGCAGTCCATATCTCCAAAAATATGTCACCCACTTTCACCTGCTGTCTGAAGACTTAAATAGTGTCAAGTGGGGCCAATTGTAATATCAATAGTTGCACATTTCAAAGAGTCATTTTGTTTTTTTGATAAGATTATGACAGTCAAAAGACGAATAGAATCATATAGTGACCGAGCACCTGGACTCACGGATGTTAATCAGCTGGTTAACATCCGCGAGTCTCGAAACACAGTGCACTTCCAGATGCTGTCAGCCAATGGGATGCGCGTAAAGTACCACGTGACTGCCTACTAAAAATCCACGATGGGGTGAAGCCGGGCATCTTGAAGTTCGCATATCCGAGAGACTACTGTATATAGAATACAGATACAAATGTCTTAACTTATAAATCAGCAACGCTTTTTTCACAGTCAGAAATTTTGATAGCCAAAAAGCCTTCATAATCAAGCTGTAAGTTAAGTCATTATTTTACTACATCTATACTAAAGTGAGCTTCGCAGTACTGGCATTCGCTAATTTGAAAATGTCTCATGCTTAAACCCAGTTAACAGTAGGCTGCTTAACGTAAAATGAGGTTGCAGGAGCGCATCTTTAAGGGCCTCATCCTTGACTTCTTGGCTGTGTTTTCAGTTGGCAGTCCCAGACTAATAAGAAACATAACATGGCAGGGTCTGCTCTTCCATCATCAGTGCCGTGTGGAAAGTTGGTGCGCTTTGATCATGTCTTTTGGGCGCATCACTCCGGCTTAGCCTGCTGCTTGCTATGTGATAAGCCATCAGAGCACTCAGATCTAAGCCGGCAGCTCCGTGGGCTTGTGGAGAGACAGGAGAGAGTAATGGAGATGAGGAGAAAGCAGCAATGCAAATTTTGTTGACAGACTGTTACTGCAGCTGTTCCCGTCGCCTTTGAATTCAACAATGTTACTGTCCAGCTTTGCTCTTCTGTGAAGAAAAGGCCACATTTTCATGTTGTCTTTTCTTTGCGGGACAGAGCTGCGCCCATGTTTTGTGTTTTGTCCTCCTAGCAATTTAAAAAACACAGAATTAAATGGGCAAATTAATTGCCTCAAAAAGACATGTTAATTCCGCTTTATGCTCAGATGTACAGTTAACTTCACATCATTGATACTAGCTCACTTTGAAGTCGAATCTTACGAATTTTTTGCTCTGCTTTTTTTGGCTCTCTGTACATAAAACATCATTTTAAGCTCCCCCTTTATGACAGCGTGCACCTAATTGACGGGTTGTTGCTTGTTTATTTGATATATATTTACCAGCTAGGTGGTAATTGGGAAGCAGTAATTACCCAAGATGCAGTGCTTCGGCAGAGGTGCGACCATACTGATGAGTCTGGAGCACAGATGAAAGTATGCAGGTTTTAAACACTTGAGATTGGAGAGCAGAGATGGCTAATTGGGCCTGTGTCGCTTATATGGTCTGATGGTTTACTGTGATGATGCACAGCGGGAGATCAGAAGCGTGATGCTTTTACCTTTGTTCTGTTTTTTGGTACAATTGCTGGTGCTATACCTGAGCAGTTTATAGCAACAATTAAAGGCCTGTGGATGCAAGGGCCTCATGTATTTAGAGTCCGTCCTGATGATGTAGTTCCTTTGCCGATAATGGCCTTGTTAACTGAGATTCATTACCGCTTCATTCAGAGTCCCCCTGGAAATTGAAGGAGAGCGTTCTCAAACTACTGGGTTTGCCACGGTGACGTGATACTGATGTGCTGTGCTGAGCTATTCGTGGAAGGTGGTGACGGTATCTTCCCTGACACCTGATGACTCAGTTGACCTGAAACAGGGTGGTGGGAGTGTTATTTGACTTTTTTAAATACCATATTCTACTTTTACAGCATCTCTTTCCCCCTTTTTTTTTTCTCACAGATGCTTTCTGTTACTCCTCAGATCACTCCCTGGAACATCCAGAGACTCACACCTTATTTGTGCAAGGCTGTTGTTGTTTGATAGCCTGCCCTCCCAGTAGATTTTCAGATATTGTTGTTGTTTGCCTGTGTTGGTTGCGGTGTGTGACTTGCATTTACCCAGGCTCCTTGGGGGAGTTTGTTTTTGTTCTCAGTGTTGTAAACAGGGTGGGGCTCCGTTCCCTTTCCATCTACAGTAGTTGGGGAAGGTTATTTTCACATTTTATCTTTATAATTTCGTCAGTGGATTCACCTGAGGTACAATTAAGCTGCGTTGCAGGTAGCGTGGTTAACCATTTGCTGAGTGCGCTGACCAGACACTTTGTCACTTTTGTTTTTGTTGTTAGAGAAGCTTTTGTTGTTACCGATTTCTTAACTGTATTATGCCCTGACTCCAAATGAGTTGGGCTCTTGTGTAAAACATAAATAAGAAGTGAATGCACTCATCGATCCAACTGTGATTGTCGACAGCTCTTTAACAACGTGTTCCTCAGCTTGTATAGTAATAACCTTTAAACCATCATGTGTTTTAAAATGATGAGCCGTACAGTCCTTGCCTTTTCTTGATTCTTACCCAATCAACTGCTACTAAAGAACCTCTGCACCTGTGGCGTCATCCAATGAGGTGTTTTTCGAATGAGGGTGATTATTGGTTCAAGTGATTTACAAAAATCTGTTTCATTTATATTTTATCCAGCAACACAACACTGAAAAGAGGTTTATTGAATTAACCAAGTTTTAACTATAAAACACGGTTGGTTCACTGAACTGTTTTGGACTTTTGAAGGTTGTAATGCAATTTTTCAAAATTATGTAATTCTATTGATTATACTCTTGCAGAAATTAGAAGGAAATTTTATTTTGCAAATGCATCACTGAAATCTCACGAAAGTAATTTTAGCTGCAGAATTTTGTTTGAATGAAGAACTTTAAAAATCATTAGATCAAGTTTTAAATGAATTATTCTCCCCGGACATGGACAATATGGAATACAGGAATGGGTTATGTCTGACTTTCTATGACCTTTGAGTTCTGGATGTAGTGTTTATATAGTTAGATATTGAAAATCTATGTATATATTTTTTGGTATTTAAATTTTTTTCCCCATTTTTTTCCCCATGGTAACAAGTTGGAGTCATTCTTTTGTGACGCTATCATAGTATCTCATAGTATCGTAGTATCGAGCAAACCATATTTTCACATGAAACCATCCACACATAGCAGCCAGTAGTAAAATGTTGTGTTTTTATACCACAGGGATTTTTTTTGTCATGTTTGTTTTCTGTTTCAAAGGTTATGAGTCAGATTCAATTTTCAGTCTCAGCATTTTGAGATGATGGTGACCCTTGATGTCCTCATTTAAAGCTCCACTTATGGTAGATACCATTCTGTTGTCTCAGTTAAATCTTTGGATCATCGTAAAAAAAAGTCAAGATGATTACACTCCTATATCTTTAAACTTAGGTTTGCACTATAGTCATGTTTCACAGACTAGACAAAGATAAGGCACTTGTATGGTAGGCTGCGGCTGTGGCTTTCACATAGCAGAATGCATTAGAGGCTGCAGAGGCATGTATGGTAATGTTCATGGAAGAGACAGCCACCATGATAACCACTACTGAGTCTTGCAATGGTTTTATCAATGACCCCAACAGCTTCCAAGCGGCACGCTTGAAATGGTCAGCAGTTGAATATGTGAAAATTTGCTTCGAAAATGGGCCACAAATATTCTACAGGTTTGCAAAGAACAGATGACATGACTAGAATCAACAAGTAAGTGTTGTTTTTGCGCACCTCCTGACCCAATTGAAATCATACATATTTCAACAGCTCCAATTTATTTAATTATGACAGATAAGATATGTTCCATGTTGTTAACCATTAAAAACTTGCTAGCATTGTGTCTGAATGTTGTCTGGAAAGCCTTGCTTGGTTCACTTGAAGGTGGTTGAGTTTGGAGTCCAGGTTGGGAACCAATGCAGTGACTCCTTGAAAGAAAGAGGGATGGATGGATGAAAGGAAGTTGTGTTGTCCTAATTGCAGTTTGAATAATTATTGAATAAACTTAAGCTGTGTGTTATTCGATAACTGACTGATGGTAGTTTTCTTTACCTTTTGACAGTAAAATACAGTCAGATGACATAGGTGCAGTTAATAACAGGCGCGTAGCTCATGTGCTAAGTCTGATCTGTTGAAAACAAAATGAGTGTTCACAGCGGTGAGCAGCAAAAAATAAGATGTTCTGTTGTTCACGGATGAGTAAACATGATGTCTTTTTCATGATCCAACATTTGCATTTTCTTGCTCTGTTTTCACTTTAGAACTGATGGGGTTCAGCCTTCTAACATGTTGGTATCAGGGGTGGAAATTGTGTTGAATGTTATTGTGGCTTCCATGACTTTTATCTCAGTGACATACCAGAAAGACTAAAAAAAGGACGAGTGGGAGGAACTGAGCTCGAACTGAAACTTTTTTTACTTATTTTTCTTCCAGGTATTAAGTGAAAAGTGTGAGAATTCAACCCTGATGTAACACGACAGAACAACTCTGTTGGATCTTTGTGTGTTTCAGTGTATCACACTGTGTGTTTCACAATGTATTTATTACCTCAGTTCTGTCAGGTTTTCACTCAACAAAATTCCTAAGAATCCAAATTTTCTTATTGGGAATGGGAATATCTGAAATTTTCAGTTTAAAGTGTCCTTACAACTTAATCATGACAGCTTTGTTATTTCCACTTATTTGAAATGCTTTTATTTTTTATTTTTACTTTTTTGCCTATTACCAGACTGTTTCTATATTCACTCTGGCTGATTCTAGCTGAAGGTGGTCCTTTTTTATAATCGCCAGAGTGTCCACCTCATTTGTCATTTTAAACTGTCACTGAGGTATAACCATGCCAACACATTGATGTTGAGAGTTGATCGGAGTAAAGTAAAAACAAACTAGAATGCTGGGTGAAACTGTGACTTGAGCTGTCAATCTAAAGGAAGCGTTCCAGTCGTCGTTATTATTCCTGTGCAGCTTGACAACCCTTGACAACAGCTGTACAATGACATTAGTCCCACATTTGGCGCTGACTCGCTAATCATTTGTCCTCCCCACTGAAGCGCTCATTGGATCGTCTGATTTTTCACGTTTGGAATGGTTGCATATGTCACAAAGCCAGATGATCAGTCAACCCAGTTGAGTGGATGCTGTCAGTCAAAACGGGAACAAGTTGCCAATAAATGATTCCGGTGTTTTTCTGTAATATGAACAGTTTACATTTATATAGTACCTTCTGCATTATGCTCATGTAGTCCACACTTCGCTCCAGCTGGCTACTGTTAACCATTTATAGCCTTTTGTTGAAAATGTACAGCACCTGTTGTAAATTCTTCAAATGTGGTGTGGGGTAAGCAGTCAGTTTCCCCGAGTTACGTATTCTTCTAAAAGCCTTTTCATGTTGTGTATGTGGTCCTGCACGATGCACAAGATTTTAATGTGTTGACTAATCATTTCCTCGCCCTGCAAACAATTCAGTTACAAATGCGTGCATCAATCTTTTCATGTCCGGTTACAATAAAGAGTTTTACCAGGATTTCAGTGTTTGTGTGTCTATTGTACACAAATGCAGGCACTGATTGAAAGGGTAATTCAAAGAATTTTAATAATTCCACCCAAGCAATTTTCAGTGATGTCCTTTTTTTTTTTCGTTAATTCCCCATAAAATAAGATGAGTCATCTCTTTTTAGAGCTTGATGGCTACATTAGAATACAAGATAGATGGAAGATAAAAATTCTGTATCCTTCATGCACTTTCTTTCTCCACACTCAGTCCTCCTAATTGCTTTCATCACCAATAGTGATCTGTAAAAGACCTTGTAGGCTGTGCTGTTGGACGTCACACAGACAGTGGAAATGAAAATGCAAAGATTTGAGCAGCAAATAGGCAAGTAACCTGAGCACGACCAACTGTTCCAGAACAGCTTAACTAAAGGATGATTTCATGGTCCGGAAATGATAATAATTTGTTTTTGTTTGTAATTCTCCCCACCTTCATTGATTATAATGCCACACCCTCCCACCGGAGTCACGGTGACAGCTCTTTTTCCACCAAATGAGATCACTGCTTTGAAGGCGGTGTTGTTCACGCCTGGGCCGACCACACAGCACCAGTCAATATGTAAACAATGGTGCAGACGGTTTGTCATGGTCGGACTGACATTTTTCATTGCTTAGCTGATGATTCATCTGAAGGATGTCATCTGAATTGCTTTCAGGGTGCAACTAGACTCATGCTGGTTTCAATAACCCCTCATTGATCTTTGTCCACTGTGTTCACTGTGTTACTGTATATGCTAATGTTGCAGGGTATTCAGGGCAGCTCACGTCTTGCTTGGACTCTGATCCATAGGTAAGCAACAATATTCCATATCATGTTACCACACAGGGAAAACAAGCTTTTGAGTAAACGAAAACTCTTTCTGAGTACATTTACAACACCACATTGATTAATATTTTGCTAAAAGACGCAAGCAACATCACAAACAGGCAGAAAAGAACTAACAGTTACTACAACTGTCAAATTAGAAGTTGAAGTTTTTTTTTTTTATTGATTAAACATCTTCCTTGTGGGTCAAGGAGAAATAATTTTATTGTACAGTAGGCTTTTTCACAAGAATTGAAGTATTGTAATAAAACACTTATATTGGAGTAGGACAGAGTGATTTAAAAAAAAAATTAAAAATTTTGTTGAAGTCCTGCAATTCTTCCAAATGAGTCAATTATACACCACTCCTACAGCGTAATAAGCTGTTTATCTACATACCCATTGATTTATTGATTTATCAATATTGTTTATTGTTTCTAGTTCACATTTAGGTCCCTTGTGTCATTGTTTGCTTGCATGTTACCGTTTCAAGCAGATTTCACTTAGTGGGGATTTTAAATTGACTTCCTTTGTTTTGTAACAAAGATGCATAATAAAAGATGCATAATAGGATTACACTCAGAATGATAGAGGACTTAATACATATTAAATGTTCTTGTGTTACATCACCAATAAATCATCTTGTAAAAGTCAGTTGATGTGTTCATCTAGATAACTTACTTGTTTTCTTTCTGCTGCTTGAGATGTTTAGCTGTAAGAGTTGTTCAGTGACCGCTGCTGAACCAAATTCTTTGTTATTTTCGCACATCTGACCGTGAGGTTGCAGGAGGCAAATATTTTTTCTTTCATGCTCTGGAAATAAAACCTTAGATAGTGCTCTCCACTTGTGCTAATGTAAATGATTTGCATGGAGTGTGTCCCTGCTGATTAAAGCTGTTTGGACTGTTCTTCTTTGAATCCATGCCAATTGAATTTTCTTGCTGCTAACACGCCTGGAGAATGGGGAATATAGTTCTCATTGGGCCTGAGGCTTGATCTCCTTTTTTTTTGCCTCCCCCAGTCCTCTCACATCACACTGACAATGAGTGAGCGCGACCATCCCCAAATGACGTACGTAATTAAAGAGTTGGCATTATAATTACAATGTGTTTATTGTCTGTTTATGGGTTTTGTGCCGGGCATAATGCACTGGGAGATTTCTTTGGTGTAAATGTATTCAGGGCTTTTAATATACTTGGTGGTAAATGCGATTTCATGTGGTTAACAGCTCCATATCTCCTTTATCAGCCCTTTGACAGTTGCTCTGTTAGTTGCACATACAATGAAATTTGGCTGATGGCGGAACCTGGCACCTGAAGCAACCAAATTATTTAGTCATGGGCTTTTAACGGGCACAGTGGTAAATGCATGTTAAGTAAATGATGCAATTTATTCCCTTCTCCTCATTGCCAGGCTGTCTGCCATGGGACCTGTGCCAGCTTTAAATAAGTGGTAACCAGATGGTATTCACACGATACCCAGTTGGTTACAAAACGGTCCTGGGAAATAAAGGTGACTGTTTCAACATCTGATGGGTCAGCCGTCAAGTCTGGTACTTTTGCTGTACACAACGCAAATGGGTTAATATTGTGTCACTTTTTTGAGTTCTTTCACATGGTTGTTTCTCAGGGGGCTTCGATTGGAAAGGAGGCCTGTTAATGAGGAGGGTGTGATAGACAGATAGAGGAGAGAGGAGAGGGATTCTCCTCGATGCTGGGCTTCATGATTCCCTTTGAAAAGAGCTCGGACACCATGTGATGAGCTTTTCCTCTGGAGCAATACAAGTCTGTCAGCAAAGTGACTTCTCTTTTTTTTAATGTAAAAAAAAACCCCCATTCACTTCTCCCCTCGTATTTTGCCTCTGCTTTGCAGCTGGTCACGTCGTGGAGAAGTGAACTGTCATCTCAAGCCGCTAACAACCAACGGCTGCAGCGCCAGCCAGCTCTGCAGAAAGGGGGACAATGTGGAACCCATTTTCTAATGCAGAGAAATAAATAAACAGAGCCTGTGGATAAAAAAAACAATACCACAAACAACACACAGATTATGCAAATGCTGGGAAATGTGTTGGGGAATCGATAAGGCCTATTTGTGTATGATGAGACTATAGGACAAGAGTGACCGTTTTGCAGAGATGCACATTACTAAGTTTGCCTTTTTATCTGTGGTAGCCACCCCCAAACATCTGTCTAGGTTTTTTCCTCCACAGTACATGTTAAGCCCACATGTTACGATGAAACACATAAATTTTTTGTTGTTGAATTGGGCGTGCATCGTCGTCTACGCAAGACTCCAGATGTTTGAGGCAAAGTTTTTGTCATTGTGGTGGGAGAGGGGTCAAACTGTCAGTAGGTCAAAGGTTGAAGACCATAAAACATTGGAGCACCCACAGAGTTAATTAGAGATGAGAGAGTTATAGGGGAATTTATATTGCCATCTTCAGTTCTTGTTGTTGTTTTGAATTTTGAACGGTGTTCTGTCCAAAATCTGTCGCACCACAAAACCGTTTTTGAAGACATTAAGAATTCAGGCGTTAAGATTTAATTTTTCCATAAATGAAGAATGAAATCTTAACAGCTTGTTTAGCTTTTTCTCCCAGTCACCTTGTAATTGTTTCCATGTCATAAGCAGCTATTAGTATTGCTAGAAAATTGTAATGGTTTGAGAGACTCATCTCTCTGACAGAATGGCTCTCTATCACGCTCTCACATTCTTTTAAAAGGGAAAAGGAAGATGAATTTTGTCCATAAAGGCTGTATCACAAGGGCTTTTTATCCTAAATGGCTCTGGGAATTGTTATCTGTGGGAAGTGTGTCCTGCCTCCGTCGTGTTCAATCAAGTGTCCACTTAGCTGTGACTGGGAGTAATTGTTCCCAAGTGGGCCACACACTGACCTGTTAATGTCTGCGTTGACCCTCTAACCTTGTCAGCACGTCTTGGGGAGGAGTTTAAATCATATGGATCTCCTCCATGTCTTTACACTACTGGGTCAAGTGGGCATCGGCCCTAAAAGACCACTCACTTGTAATTGTCCCCAGCAGTGTGGGTCAGCCATGGGTGTTCCCAAAGGCCGGCTCTTACGAGATGAGGTACTGAGACTGAATGGTGTGGCTTAATGGGTCAGTCCATTGATCCGATGCAGCACCAACGTCCTTCAGTGCAGCTGATTGTCAGTTAGGTTGCTGGACATCACAGATACCAATCTCGTTTGCTCATTGTCTCCCTCTCCCCTCCCAGAATTTGAACAGTGCCAAAAATCTGATGTAGAATTTACCTGTTGATTTCACATTAGGCTTCAGCTCCTGTTTACAAATAAATATCTACATCAACACCAAGAGTTGGAAAATGAAATGCTAAGAGAAAATCATGTCACAGCAGAACTTTAATATACTTTAATATGAGTTAAAGATTGTAAACGAGTTACAGAAATAAAGAGATATACATTTTAAGTTTTGATGCACTCCAAACACAAACTGGATAAGCAAACGTTGTTTTTCTACCTCGGGTAATGAAAAAGGGGGATTACAAGCACATGTTTCCAAAGGCTGTGTCGAGCGTTCAGCAGCTGGCACGCAAACGGCCACAAAGTCAGATTGCTTTACAATTAGAAGTAAGGTTAGTGCTAGCTTATTAGCACGCAGTATATCTTAAAGCATATAAAGCCTTTTTTATAGACAGATTAGACAATAAAAGTTAACCACTTGTTAAAATCTAGCGCTCGTTAATTTGCAGTAAAGACAGAAAATCAGAGATACCTCCGAAGTGTTTGGGTTTATGTTATTTTAACGGCCCTTTTGCGAGACAGCGCATTAACGCATAAATCTTCTTTAAATCTGCTCATGAAGTAGTTGTGTAAGATGACAACAAGCTGAAGTCACTGCACCTTTTTCAGCAAAGATCCTACAGTGCTGCCGTAAAGGTGACCTGTCATTTTTCTGGCTTTGCTTTATTTTAAAAATAGGATTTATCCAATGGCGGCATAAGGTGTGACTTTTATTCAGCGTGTTCATGTTCTCAAAACAGAATAGGTGTGATATCAAACACAACAGCATGCATGACATTGTCCCATGCTGCAGGCATCTGTCGGGATTACCATATGTTTTGCAGTAATGACAGGGATGCAACTAAGTAATCAGAAGGGTCTTATCTCCACCAATGGGAGGCCCAGGAATGTGGATGGGCTGTGGGACAGCGCTAATGGTGTTAGTTGAATTCCACACTGGTGAATTACGAGGAGTTGGGCTGTCAGGCCTGTGGTTTGTTTTGTCTGGTTGGAGAGCTACATCGCTACACACAGAAACAGTCGTAGATTTAGGTTTTGACACTACACTCCCAGAACGGGTCAATTAAATGGGAGCTGCGCTGCTTTGCTGAGCTGCCAGAGACACAGTCACATTAAACAGCAAAGTGGTACACACATATATCATAAGACAACAAGCCACACATGCAGGCATGACTTCCATGACAGGCACAAAACCAGACGCCATCCATTCTGCTGCCTCATTTGCATGATCCAAACCATATCTGGAAGTCATTAGCATCCTTCCACTTGTTTGTTTTGCAACAGATGAATGCTTCTTAGCGTAACCCCAGCGTTCT
Source organism: Antennarius maculatus (assembly GCA_013358685.1). NCBI lineage: Eukaryota > Metazoa > Chordata > Actinopteri > Lophiiformes > Antennariidae > Antennarius > Antennarius maculatus. The sequence goes on along the minus strand of CM023609.1, from coordinate 22,944,734 downwards.
CAGATGTTTTGTAGTGGTAGCAGTCATGCATCATTTATGTGAAAGAAATATGCAAAATTACAAATATTTGTTTGTTTGTTTTTGTGTTGCAGAGACCACTGAAGGGTTTACAGGTCACTGCATTAGTTTGAATGCATTTTCCAAAGAAATCACAGTCTGTTCTGACATTATCTTTTCGACAGCAGTAACTCATGCTTTTTAAAAAAATATGATGTCAGTAATATATTAAAACTTCTCATGTTATTATTTTTAGATGCTTTTGTAGTCCATTAAAAGTAGTCCATATCCATTTTCTGTACGATCGATAACACAGCTATATAATATTAAAACAATATTTTTTTTCTGTAAACAGGGCAATTTTGTGACATATTCAGTGTCATAAGTGTCATCACAAAACCCAGAGATTTTCTGAAGCTTTGCTTTGCTTTTGCATTGTTATTCACTCATCTGCATGTTCAGATATGAAAAGATAAATGATATGCATGTAGGCCATGGGATACCAACAGGAACCAGTGTGTCATAAAATATCAAAGACTTGCGGGTGGTGATGATCACTTTTACTTTTCCCGTTCTTGTAAATTTGCACATGTTCAGCTCGACAAAGTAGGGGTTTTCCCCACCTTTTCACTTCCTGTTTGTAATTATTGTATCTTTCCCCTTCCTTTTCTCTCTCTCCCTCTCTCTCTGTCTCTGTCTCTCTCTCTGTCTCTCTCTCTCTCAGATACCCTTGTGGTCCTGCCCTCAAAAGTGTGAGTCAGTTTCTTATTGGAGGAATGGAGTGCCCATCTATCCTGCATCAGTGATCACGGTATGTGGCAGTCCTCCAACTAGCCCTTCTCTTATTTCATACTGTGAGTGTGTGTGTCTGTGAAAACTGTGTTATATCTGACTGTTCGTATTTGTGTCAGTCCATAAGCAGCTTGAAGCAGATTTTAACAGATGTATTATAAGCTTTTCTTCAGTTAAACTGTTCAGGCCAGTGAGTGTTGATCAGAAAAGACACAATTTGTTCACAGCAGGGTTGAATATCCTGGAAAATTGCTATTTTTTTATTTTACGGACTAATATTGCAGTTACTTTGTATAAATTTCATTGGATTACGGTAATGATGTAGACTAGTTCCAGGCTTATGAATTGATACCTCTTTGTTTTGTTGGCTATTTTGGAAGACACAAGACATGTTTTTTGTGAATGTTTTTTCTCCAAGTTTAAAATTGGCAAAGCCAATCAGGGCTTCGAGGCCCCGGTGCAGAACTATTGGTTTAATAAGCCTATAGAAGATCCCGATGGAGATGGATTGTCTTTATCCCCTTTTTCATTTTTAACTCCCCTGCTAGCTGCTAGCTCTACTCATCTGACAATAGTCTAACAATTATATAATCTATTTATTTATTTTGTGCTTTATGCTGATATTTGTTAGATCAGACAATCAGACAATTGAAAAAATTTTGGTAGATCAGTGAAAAATGAACTTTTGTAGGCAGTCCTATGAAGTTACAATTAAAATTTTGATTCTCACCTTTAGATACAAATTACATGAATCCGAGAGTAGACGTTTGTTTTTTTTATCACTGTGACAACTAATGGGAATTTTCTCCCAATAATAATAATAATAATAATAACAATAATAGTAGTAACTGCTCAAATGAAATCAGTCAGGCATTTTACGTCTCTTGACATGCAGCCTATTGTCATCTAGTTAACATTGCCACATGTGCAGCTTTATGTCGACTCTGTAGTCTTTCCGTCCCCCATCGTCACCTCTGTCTGCCCCGTGAGCCCTGATTGGCTGAACACTTTCTGCAATATAGTCTGGCAACTTGCCAGCCATACTGCCAGTAGCTGCTGTGCCCCCTGATCAGAAGAGAATGTGACATTTGTGTGGAGGTAATGAAATCTGCATGCAATTAAATCTCTGACTGTGAAGAGGAGTCTTTCTCGTCCCTGCTCCCTCCATCTCCTGCCACCACCAGCAGCAGGAGGGTCAGGCACGATGATGAAACCTTCCCAGCAGGCCTCTCGCTGCACTCTCTTCCCCAATCTCCACGTCACGTTGTGTTTTTTAGCTTTCCTGCACTGGCCTTTCCTTATCTGGCAATTAATTAGAGAAAACATCCATTGTGGAGTCTCTCTATATCTTGTATCAGAGTTAATATTCAGTTATATGAATTCCACACAGGGCTGCAACATTACAAATACTTTTGATGAATTTTGTCCGGCATTAGTTTGACCATTTTAGAGTGATCTTTGTCACATCTCACTGTTTTGTTTTCGACTTACCTATCGGAACATAAGATTTTAGTCTCATTTCAGTTGAACTCTAATCATCCTTTAAGTTTTTTGGAACTGTAATGGATTTTGCTGAAGGATATTTCCCCTGGCTATAAAAATTCCAATGAGAAATTAAAACTGCAGGCACTGTTGATCTGGCCTTCACCCCTCCCTACCTCCCAGGGTGTGGGGCAACCACGGCCTCGTTGCCGGTTCTCGACCAGTGAATATGGCTCTGAATAACTGCTTTATTTTCTCTTTATAGATTATTTCACTTAATTGAATGCAGAACGAGAAACGCACAATGACGAACAACACATTATCAATGTGGTTAAAGGTTTTATCATCACAGATGCAAGTGGCCCACTCTGGAGACACTATGTTATTGTTATGCATCAGTTTAATCTTTACCATGACTCCTCTCCTCCCTTTGTGTTACCACAGATCATTTTTAACTTCTTCCACTTCTTTTGTTTGTTGGCAGCTGCAACCTTTCTGTAACTTCCTGTAAATGGTCTGAAAGTCTGAACCATCCAAAAAAAGTACTTTCACTCTGTAAACAACCAAACCGGGGGTTCAGTTTGAGTTCCGGTCCAGTTCTGTACCAATTCTTTTTGTGGGACCAAAGAGTGACGCTGTCCCAACAAATTCACCTGTCGCTGGCACCTATGGAGATGTTTATTGAACTAAAACACTACAAAACTAATTGAATCCAATCAGTTTTAAGAAAGTAGAAAGTCATAAAGCATATTTCATATCTAAAATGTGCACTTGAAGTTGCAGATAAATGATTGACTGTGCAAGAAAACAAGCAGTGCTATGAGATGGCTACTTTGACCTAAATTAAATGGTCTGCCCAGTTTTTATTGTACTTTCTTGTTAAGAGATCAGCTAATGTATTATTTTAAATTAGATAGAAATGACCCAACAAATATTTATCATTTTCATCGACAAATTTAACACAGGAGGACAGATTCATACCTGAATGAGGGTAGGGTCATATCTCTCTGTTGCACCGCCTCTACATTTAATGCAATGATATTTTCAACCCTCTAAAGGCAGACTTACTGTATACCTAATAGTTCATCCCCATCAGGAGACCTCATAAGCAGAAAGACTGTTGTTTGTTGCTTTTTACTTGTTGGAGCTGGTTGGAGAAAGACAGAGCCAAGCCATGAAAGCATTTCCCTTGAACTTGACGAGGAGTTGTTCCTATCTGTGTTCCCCCATCCACACTGGGTGGATGGAGGTGCAGGATATCCAGGTCAAGGTTTGGTTAAATCCTCCCTGTGTTGTTCACACCCTGTGTGTCGAGCAGTCTTATTGCACACTTTCCTTCAGACCACATGTTGGATACAAGATTTAGCCTGAATTGAATTCAACGCTTGTTCCAGTTCATTTAAACAATGAAAGAACACAATTTATTTTTCAGCTCAGCTTCAATGTGACAGTTTTTTTCTGTCGCTTTTGACTGTGTGTGTGTGTGGTTTTTTTTCCACATTAAACTTCTGTGGTAATGTATTTTGTCATGATGAATTATTAATGTCCGTGATGGGAGTGTTGTCTCAAGAAAATAAGAGGGTCACTCAGCGTCTCCTTTTTTTCTTCACCCAAGGGTTAATTTGAGCCAACGACCAAATGAACCTCCCCATTTCCTTGCTGCACGCTGAGTTGTAATGAAAACTGCTGGATCTTCACTTTATTCACTAACATCCTGCTGAACAAATACAACACCATTCTTCTTGGCTCTCTCTGTTTTCCTCTGTTGCAGATGGCTTTGCCGTTGTAGTGCTGTACAAAGGAAAAAGGCTTCGCTCAGGGAAGGAGAGAGACAGAGGCTTCCTCCATTAGTGTCATTTGAGTGGTGAATTAGATCATTCTGACAGATAGATGTGGAAAATTGTTTTAATTGTATAATTACCCGTGAAAGTGCTGTGATGTGGGTGAAGGCTGGGGAACAGCGCATTTTGGCCTTTATGTGCTTATTGTGCCTCTGTGCAGGAAATGAACAACAATTGGGGGTCCTGAGGATAAAACATAAACACACCCAAACTCACAGACACACACACACACACACACACACACAGCCCCCCCACACCCCCCACCCCTGGGCAGGTTGTGACATGCTCAGTGAGATGCTGCTCTTTAAATAATGTGTCTGGCCAGTGAGCTTTCTCCTCAGGCGGAGGGGAGGGTGCCTGTAACCATCTGATCATCTGATCAAGATGGCACAGCCTAACACAAATGTAGCAGCGATGCAGAATGGCTCACTTAACGCCGCCAGCGCTTTGAAGAAAGAGAGACGGAGGGCTAATACACGCAATCTCACACCAATCGCATTAAGCTGATTTCCGATATGATGTGAAATGCAAAACGGAGACCCTTTATATGTGCCACTTGCTTCGTGTTGTTTTTTCTATTTAATCTATTGCAAAACATTCCCATGAAACGACCTTAACCACCAATTTGGTTGGAAAATAATAATAGTTATCGTCTCTTCCTGTTTCATGCAGAGAGGAGCTACTTTACCGAAACAGCTATTGTTTTGTTGCATGCAGAATGTTTTTACGCTGAGACTTATTTAGCTTAGTCTTGTTTCCTTTATCTTTTATCCTCAGATCATGTTTTTGTTCCTGAAGAAAAGTTGTCTTGCATTGCATCCTTTGCACATAGAATGTCATCACTGTTAAAGCAGTAAACTGCTTAGAATTAAACGTTGCTGCTACTTAAACAAAGGTTTTGTGTACGGATTAAGCAGTTTAGGGCGAGGGCTGTACTCATCTTAAATCCCACTTGCACTACTGCACAGTAAAAAACACATGAATTTAATTTATTTTTGAAATATACATACAGTATCACCTGTCATTGTCCTGCAAATGTATATGTGGCCATTTGTACTTCACTGACCGTTCAGTTTTTTTTTGTCCAACACACAAACACCCATACAGAAAGCATAGATGATGCTCACCGTCTTGACAGATCGGTTACTGGATGATTTTTCAAGCCTGGTGGACATAGCTAAGCCCAGACCATCCACTGATACTGCAGTCGGCAGCTGCTTGTAATTTTCAGCTCAAACTCATTCAAGTGCGATAAAACAATGCAGGACATGCTGAAGGATTGGAAGCCTGGACTGTCTCACTTAGGAAGGAAGAGTTGAAATAGGACGAGTCATGAGCATTGAGTAGATCTGCCTGCTACCCGAATTAAAACCCCTCCATTGAGTGGCGGGTTCTCTATGTGGCTTCATCTGTGATGAATTATTTTGTCAAATTATTTGCAGGTTGTCATCACAGAGAGCAGATTTTTAACACTTAATCAAATCATAGATATTCATACACTGAAACGTGTCTGATTATGTCTTGTGACATGAAGCAATTTAACCGAGAGCTCGTCACGTCTTAGTTGCGGCCTCAGTCATGCTCCGTTGTTCAGTTGCATCTCCTGTGATAATGCACAGGGGGATTAGCAGGCAACAAGGCAGCGCAGCTCCGTTGAGGATGTCACGCGTGGCTTTGAATGCATCACACGGCACTTCATAAACGTGGAGGGGAGTACCACCAAACGGTGGTTTCCCGGCTGCACAGGGAGCCTCCTCCTGGATAATGTGGTAATGAAAGGTGACAGGAAGGACTCAGGGTCTGGAACGAAGCCGGGGCAGCTGGTCAGAGCAGGAGAATAGGAAGCGGTGTGCACCCGGGCTAAAGTGCAGTGAGAAGCAAATTAAAGCTCATATCTGCCATCTCCCTCGCCTCCCTGCACTTTCCTGTTTGGACTTGAAGGTGATTGGGAGCCAAGGCGATGACAGTTGACGGAAGCTACGCGGAGGAGAGAGTATTTATTTACAGTGAGATGCAGCGATGCTCGTTCAGGATGCGGTTTCACGCAGGATGTAACCCCCTCCCTCCCTCCTCACTCCACCCTCACAGTACAATCCCTAGGTTTGATCAAAAATGGGAAGTGTGTTATTGGGGAGGAGGAGTGAGCTTAGCGTGCTGCGGGGCCGGGCCAGGCTGCATTGTGTAAGAGACAGAGTCTGGACACAGGCAGCAGAGAGCTCACTCAGCATGCCTTCCTGCCTGGCCCGAGAGGAGGTATCAAAGTCAACACAGGTCATTGACAGAGACAGAGGAGGTGGAAACATCAAGATTGTACTCGATTTCCAAAAAAAAAAGAGAAATCTTAAGGTGGTACAGGAAAAGGAAAACAGTGATCATGCAGTAAAAAATCAACAAAATTTAATCTTATGGGAAAACTGTTACAAAAGATGTTCAAAGAGTGTGTGTGTGTGTATGTGTATGTGTGTGTCTTGTCAGGAATTCCACCTTGTAAAGAAGGGATTTGGGGAAGTTGAAGGTTTGTGAACTCCAGTAATTACACAGTGGTTACGGTATAATTACCTTTGTCTTCACCCCACAGTACTGTGTTCACATTACAGTAAAGTAAATTTAACACAAGCACGTGTAGCTGTAATTCATACCACCCAGGAGTGGATAAGCAAGATATTTTATTTTTGTAAGTCAGATGGGATTGAACATGTTGCATGCTCAAATTTTCGCCTTTCATCTGGTGGGGGGTACCGATTGTTAGGCAGGTGGGTGTACTGAAAAGGTGAGCCACTCACATGTCTGCTTAGTGGTTGTCATGTCGGCATTAATCTGCACAAAGTTTCAAAGGCAGGTTTTATGATCTGCCTCGCGGCCTCATCTGCGTGGACAGCAGCATCTAAACTCTGGAGAACCCGACACATAAAACCCACATCTGTTAAAGCCTAAATTGCAAAACAGCCCCCGCATGTCCAGGCAGTGTTGAGTTAATAATACACTCAAAGTGCAGGTATATCACTCCCAGCAGCAGCAGCAGTGATTGTCATAGATTCAATTCTTTTGATCTACCGTTGCATCTTTTTAACCATTTGAATTTTATGCCTATTTCAAAGTTGTTGAACTTCAAAAAGCAATCGTGTCTTATCTTTTTGACATACACAATTTCTCCCATGTCAGGAGTTTGATAATCCCACACTTGGGAGCGATAGAGACCAAATTCTTTCAGGAATCTTTGAAAATTGACTTTTCAATACAGTCAAATAATCTCTTTGTGACATTAAATTTTTTTATACAAAGAAGTGACCACTTGTCAATTTTAGTGACACATTGACTCACAAATAGTGATAAAGAAAATGGCTTTGCTTAGAAGGCAGGCAAACATCATGACACAATAAAGGCCGGTATAATGTTGCACGATTTACAAATATGTGATGCAGCGTTATCAGCACCCACCATCACAGAGTTATTACAAACTTGAAGAGGAGGTATTTCTTCCTTCAAGGCGCTGAATTATTGCTCCTATATGTCCCTCCCCACCCTCTGTTAACTGAAAGAACTCACCGGCACACAGCAATCCAAAGCTTAGACGCCCCGGGGGTGGAGGGGACACAGAATAACGTAAATCTCAGGGCTGATTTAGGGTTAGTTCAAAAACATCTTGAGGCGGAACCGCAGCATGGTTAAGTTCTGTCTTTTATTTTTGTTGTTATTTTTGTGAAACTTGTTTCACTTTTGTTTTTTCATGGTATAACATCTATAAATCCATGAAGTTGAAGATGTAAATTCTGTAAAAGTTAACTGCTCTGAAGAGGCTAGCTTAGGGGCAAGTATATGGACTTGGATGAGGTGAATACTGTGTGAAAATACCGAAAATACTCTATTATGTCGGAACACTGTTTCACTGTTTTTACTCATCTTTCTGGTGGTGACGAGCTACTAGATTTTGTATTTTTTTAATGCCGCGAAACAATCTTGGCATACCAAAATATAAAGTCTTTATACAGAGAAAAACTTCACTACTTGTGTTCACACACACACACACACACACACACACACACACACACACACATGCAACGCACTGGCAGCCCAAGCCACACCCTCTTCCATAAAGGGGTGTGGTTAGCCTCAGTTCATTTGCGTTTTAAGACCGACACAGATAGAGATAGTCTATGATTAAGGACTGAAAGAGAAACATACTGCATCTCATAATACATACATATAAAACAGCCCAAGTGGTGTTTTAGGCAAGAAACTTCAAAGATGTAGTTTGGGGACTTCAGGGCCATATTTAAAATAGTTAATAAGAGTATGATATTGGACCTTTAAACATTCATTCTTACTCATTACAGGTGGTAACATAATTCTAGCTTACAGCACTGCAGGCTCAAGACTAAAGAGAGTCTGCTGGAATCAATGCAGACTCACTGGAGCATCAAAATTAGCATTATTTTACCTTTCTTCATTATGTGAGAGTTGTTTAATATTTAGTGTCTTTTTGGGTGGTATTGTGTTTCATTTATAAACATGTTTCATGCTGTTATATATTGTTTCCATGGATGGGTAAGGTATATGGATGGGCACTTTATTATTGGTTATTGATTCATCCATATACTGTATGTAGCAACAGTTGCAGACTGGAGTCTCTGACAGCTAGACTTAACCTGTAATGGTTTATTAATTGCTCAGTATGGGTTGACTGGGCGTTCAATAGGACATATCTACAAATGTGGTGAGTTAAACCTTACCTCCATTCATGAGCCAGAGTAACTCTGTTCATTAAGACGAGAAGTCAGCTGGCGCTGAGAAGGTCAAATAAATTCCAGATTGTGTTTTCAGGAGCGTTTCTACCAGGTCGGAGGACCCCCGCTGCAGCACCTGTTCCTGCTCAAGGCACACAGCGAGCATTCCTGAAGACTTCACAGACTTCCTATTCATTGGTCCCTGTTGTGTGATGCTGTCTGTAATTAATAGCATCAATACGGTTACACCTTGGATGAATCAGAAAAAGATTTGTTATTTATTGGAATAGCAAATGCTGTGTTTGTTGGGGGGTGACCTAATTAATGTTTTAGAAGATGAGCTCATTGGGCATTATTAAATGCTTGAATGGAAAAGAAATCAGTTGTGGAATATTTCCTGGCTAGAATCACAGGAGGCTGTATTGGTAAAAGGAAAATAATATATGTGTAAGATTGATCCGTCAGCAGCGACCCCATTATCTCCTAAGCTGTTAATTACACTGGGCTCAGCTTGCATGTCAAAAAGGAGATAATTGAAGGAGGTAAAAAATGTACACTTTATTTATACTTTCATTTGGAGCTGGTAGAAGAACTTCTCTCTTTTCTCCTTTTTTTGTGTGACTTTGATGTATTTATTGTTGGACTTTAGAAGTTTGCAAGGATATTATTCATAATTATTAGCAAGGTCTGTGCGTGAGGGTGTGTGTCTCCTAAAACGATTTAGACGAAATTATCTAAACCTCCTATGAATCTTGCATTTTTCTGAAGCTTTTAATTTTGGGATTAAACAGAATTTTTTATTACGTACTCCATGAAATATAAGCATATGACCACACTGGTATTCTCTGTAGGTGTGAAACACTCTTGACAATTTAAGCAAATAAGTCGTTTGATATAAACATAGGATGCTTTAATATGATAGAAGATCGCAATCTTGTATGTGTAATTTCAGTCGCTTAGTATCCGTTACAGTGACTATGGTGCATCGCAGGATGATGCCGGCATAACACAAACAAAAGAAAGAAGGAATAAAGAGGATGAAAATGTTTTTTCTTTCTTTCAAGAGATAAAGTTAGAGAATCTGTCACAGCATACATACATCTGAAAGACGCGCAAAGGTGAAGGACACAAAAAGCAGCAGAAACCCTTTAAATGAAGCTTCTTTCATTAACGCTGTCTGTGTTTCGAGTGCATTTCCCCCAGCCAAGTAGCGTGTCATCCGTCAGCTAGATCACAGGGGACACGCTGTACTTAAAAAAAACTCTTGTTTGTCATTTTACTTCTAGAGATCGCATCAATACTCTGTTTCCTGTGGTTTCCTGTGGAGAACTTTGGTGTCTCTGTGTACAGCAATTTACAAGTGCACGTGAACGCTGTCTGCACTCCCTAAAGCAAACACACACAAACACACACACACACACACACACACACACACCTGAGTGTTTGTTTCTATCATATGGCCACATTTGTCAGTTCACCTTCGGGGCTGATGGACAGTTGCTTCACAGATGATTTTGTGCAGCACCTGGTGGACAATGCTAAGAATGAGCCGGTATGAAGACGTCAAAACAGCTCATCTCAGAGAATTGAAGTCTGGTAACCACGTGGCGTTTAGTTCTTCTGGTTTTACCCTTTTCTGCTTTGACTTCATTTGTATATTTTTTCTTTGTATTTCCTGTCAGAATTGGGTGGAATCTACGACACCTCAGAATCAGCAGCTCTTTACAGCGATGACCAAACATCACATCAGATGACGATAATGATGAAAGATAAAAGAAAGTCAGTACAGAGATGAAGCTGAGGGGCTCAGGTTCAGTTTAACTGTTACATCAGTTCATACACACACACACACACCCCTCTTTTTACTACCTCCTTTTTTCTTTGTCTAACAAGTATCTGAAAATCCTTTAATATCTTCCGATTAGTTTATCTACTTTGCCAGAAGACTCCATAAGGCTGAACATGGACTTTTAGATGGTTTTTTAAAAAAAAAAATTATATTAAGTTTGAAGTGTTTCTCTCTCGTTTTGACCACTTCTTGTTCTCCAGAGAAAGATCTCTACACTCTCAGATGCCAGCGAGCTGTATTTTGCTGTGGCCATGCAGTCTTATCTGCGCTTGAGGTCTGTACTTTAATGGGGTTTATTGATCTAAACAACATCAGGGGTTGCGGTGATGTTATTAAGGCCAAGATAACTTCTGTGTAATTCCACTCCAACAATATATTAGCCTTTTATTGGTCTAAATAACTTTGCCTTTTAGACAGTAATGCACCAGTAAGTCACAGCAGCACTTCATGTCGGCAGGATCTTAATAAAGCATTTCCTCTGGACATCCTGCTGCGGAGAGAGTGAAAAGCGACAGGTTAAAAGGCATGCTGGGAAGTTTTCATGCCATCGCTGTAAATTGTCTTTTTATTTTTTTTGATTATGTGCATAAAGATAGAACTGTGAACTGCAAAGTTATGTGCAAATGTGTGTTTCTATTTCACACATGGACTTCCTGTGAGGAGGAACACAAGCTGGAATATGTGCAGCATTATGTAAGCAGTAGTTGTTAGCCCGCGATTATATTTACTCCTCAAACTTTTGGATTCCGTATCCCAAAGATGGCCAGGCTTAATAGGAAATCTACAGCTTCCAGATCTTATCTTATAGTTGATGAGTGATTTATGACACAGTAACGCCATAAACCACTTTACCAACAGATGTATAAGTATTGATGATGTTAAATGTAGCAATGCTATCAATATTTAACGTTATTTTCTGATGATTTAAGTGACATGGTACATTTTGTGTCAGCTAGCTTGCTAATAGATACGTATTTGAAATACTTTCAAGGTCAGCATATATCTCATAATATTTATATGAAAAGCGTGCTAGTATATTTTCAGGGGGTGGTGGTTGTGGGGAGGGCGGTAGGGATGCATAATTTGCAGCTATTTAAAACCTTGGTTTTGGTAATGAATTATTTTGTCATCTCCACTGTGATGAGATTAATCTTTAATAACTGTAACAATTATTTTATTAAAAAGAGAAGCCATGCATTATGGCTATCTCGCTGAGGTCTCAAGCTGGAAAGAATTCTCATTATGAGCATTATATTACCCCGGTGTGCGTTCAGTTGGATGTCCCACCCAAATGACATTAGGTGTCAACAATGTTTGCGTTAAAAGTAAGCAGTCATATTTACAGAGGGCAGCTTTTTTCATTTGCTGGCTGACACTGGGAGATGTATTAAAACAGATACTAATGCTCCATCTGATTAAGTCGCTTGGAGAGAAACTCCTCTGAAGTGTTGACTTTTAATAAAACTGTTCCATCATCATCATCATCATCAGGGATAAATCTTCATTGGGAGATGAGGAACTTTTGATTTCTTTACTTTATTTTGTGACGATAATCACCCTCAGATCTCTGTGAATTCATCAGTTTTTTTTTTTTATTTTTTTTAGTGTCTCATGAATTATCTTTGTCTTTTCATCTACATCTACATCCTGTGTTTCTTGTGATGGTTTGCTGTGCTGTGCAACATTGTGTTTCGTTAATGGTTCCAGGCCCAGGGCTCCTGCTAATGACATGGTTGTAATTGTTTGTCAGTGTGATAATGTGTGATTTCCTATTTCCATGTGAAGTTGGACATTTGATGGAGGAGGGGATTGTGTCAGGAAGACAAAGTGCTGTAATTTGTCACCAGCTAAATGAGCTTCTCTCCAGACATCCTCTAGATTTTTACTGACAATTTCATATTCACAATTATAGATCCTTTTTAGGACCATGATTTCCACATGATTCAGTGTGTCGAAGCTAAAACCGACAACGACCTGAATGTTTCACGAGTCTGGTTCTGGTTCTGTTCTGACATAGAAATGTGTTTACTGTATTTGACAGACACAGAAGTGAAATTACAGAGTGTGGTAATATTTTATTCTTAGTTTATACGAGTGAGTCATCACTTCCTTAAAGTCAACATTTTATAAACCAGAACGATTTCATCATTTTCAGAGGAAAGGCGGTGTCAGCTCGTGTATTCAGTGAATGAGGATATTCTGATTTAAGCTTTCAATAACTTATCTTAGAACTTATAAGGCACATAATTGCTGCACAGGTTTGAGTGATTGCCTTCATATGTTTCCAGTCTTTGTTTGTGAAACATACTGATTCCATATTTCAGGGTTTGGGAGGGGGCAAATCTATCCAAGTTACCATTTCTTGAACTAAACAAATCAGATGAAGGGGGATCCTAAGGGAGCCCCTTATTGTCACAAACGCCCTCGGCCAGTGTTTTCTTTCCAGTCTGGATTGAATCATGTCCTCGCTGGTTGTTCCCTCATCCGCTGCAGCACATATTGCTGGTGTGATCAGCTAAACGTGGCCTCTGCTTTCTTCTTCGTAGTTGGGTGCTTAACATTGATATTTTTTCTTTTCCTTTCAAGGACAAATGGTGTAGGAGAAGGCAGATCCCGTGTGAAGTCCCCGAGCTCTCACCGAGCAGCAGATCCCTTTTCAGTGCCAGCTGTTCTCTCAGATACACCGGGCCGTGCTGAAATTCTCTTAATATAATTCTGGGGGCTCATGAGAATTGTGCAAAACAAGCGTGCCAGCCAGGAGAATGTTGAATTTTTCATCAGTGGGCCTCAACTCGCTGAGTTAGTGGGCAGCGCTCTCATTCATGAGCAGATGTTCAGTGCAGTTACACTCTGCAGTTAATGTGAACTTACTGGCCTCTCTGCCATTGGCTGCAAGGACGTTGGCAGCGACCTGGCATCTGAGAATTACTCCCAGTAAAAGGAGCGGGTCTGGAAAGCATAGCCACGGCCTTTTTTAGCCACTTCTCAGCCCAGGAGCAAGATCCTGGAAAGGGGAAGGCACTGACAGCCCATCCGTCTTCGGTCTGACAGTGATGAAACACTCGCCACTGTTCACTGGGGAAACAGCAGTGAAATTCCTGAAGATCATTTCCACAAGTTTTTAATGCTTATTTCTAATAAGCGGCGAGACATGATCCAACATAACTCAGCAGGTGGAATGTAACCTATGCGGGGGAGATTTTAATAGATGACGGCACCAGGTACACAATTATTCTAGTACTCATGATAGAGGAAATCTATAGAAAGGAGGCACTTCTGAGGTGTAACGCTGCTGCTGTGGTTAGCCTGGTGGGCCGTGCCCTACCCCATCACACACACACACACCCCTCCAGCCTCTTATCCTGGGTGTGATGGGGCCGTACAGAGTTGCAATTGTTTTCCTTCTAACTAAGCAAAACGCTATTTGATTTAAAGTTTCATTAACCGGTCAGAGTGTGTACATGTGTGCGTGACATCAGGTTTAGTCGGCTGCATGCCAGTCATCTGTGTGTGTGTGTGTGTGTGTGTGCGCGTGAAAGTCATCGCAGTAAAGTTGTGCATGAGGGACTCAAACAGTGGGAATGACAAGCTCTTTTTCCTCTGCACATCTCATTTTCAGTTTCTAATTGGTCGTTTTCAGGTTGGCTTTATGAGAGCAAAACTAATTAGCGTTTCTAAATTCAGCAGAAAAAAAAAAGTCACTCAGCTTGATTGTTCTGGTTTCCTCTCCTGTGTCAGGCACTCAACAATAAAATAAGACTAATCATTTTCAAATTGCTCGTATTTTTAAACTTCTGAGTTGAATGTCACTCCTGGTCTCTCAGCATTTTGTTTTGGCAAGATCGGAACACAATGCTTGCCCTCTTTGCCGGTGCGCCCGCTTTGTGATTCGTGGGAAGTTTGGACTTTGGGCCTGTGGAAAAAAAAAAAAAAAAGAGCTGTTGTGTTTTAGGTGGGGTTGTTTCTGCTTTGATTGGGAACGTCCTGCTGACAGGAGCAGCCCTAGCAAGTTTACAGTAACTGTGACATTGCTGTTACCTTTATTCAAAGCGCTCCAGCTGCAGCGAGCCCTCAGGAAGCCCAGCGCAGGCTCACATGGGCGGCCGGTGGCCCACAGAGAGGAGAATAAACCCTGTTTGAGTTGGCAGACACTCCCTTCTCGGGGAACTTTTGCTGCCTCTGCAGAAAGGCCAGTGGCGACGGCTCTGGTTTGTTGGGGGTGGGGGGCGCAACGGTGATTCTCGAGGCAGGATGGGCTTTTTCCACCTCTCCAGCTTTTCAGGAAACACATTTTGCTGTTTCTTCCCTCTGTGTTTGTAAATGGAGGGACAGAGTTGAAGCTAAGGGGCCCGGGATGGAATGACAGCTCCACTGTATGTGCAGTGATTTTTATGTTTTTAACTATTAATTTCTTTATTTTATGGCAGTTTAACACCATAAAAAGCTATTTCAGCATGTTTTGGGTGTTCTCTGTTGGTGGACCATCATTTAAAATACATATGAACAAAAACACTTTATTTTGCCATCCCCGCCGTAGGGACTTCAGTCTTCAGACAGCGGTAATTAAACAGTACTTGATCTAAGGTTAGGGAGGAGCCATGTTTAAACGCAATTAGTGCAAATTAATTTGGACCCAGTTACAGATTTTAGAATGTGTCATTATTTGTTTAATCAAGGGAGCTCTCGTCGGAGATGCTAAATATGTATCAACAGATATTTAAAGGGAGGCACGCGAAACCTATTTAATTCAGCCGTAATGAATATTCATTTGAAGTGACCTGTTTTATGCCCCTCGCGGATTGCTGTGGAGGTGCGTGTGCGCTCACACAGAGCCGCCCTATTAACTAAATAGCATCCAAGGTGACTGCCTATTTATTAAGGTGATGTGAGGTGTGTTTACTTTTTGCTGGTTAGCTTTATATTTTAATTCATTTCTCTTGTTTTCTTCTTTTTCCCTCCTTTATCATCGCACCGCCTGTCTCTTTTTTCCCATTCTTTCTACCTATTTTCCTTTTTTTATCCCCTCTTCTCCTCCCCTTTTATCTGCCGCTTGCCGGTCCAGCCTGGAGCCTCCAGTGGTGACATCCTGTGTACCGACAGATCAAAGTAAGTGTTCCACGTGCACGTCAGATAACACAAAAACACTACATGGAAACCATCTTTTCTTCCAACCTTTTGAGAAACTGATTTTTAAAAAGTCGTTTTAAAGACATACGGAAGCTGTTGTATACTTGAGATGATGAAGGTTTTTGCCGATTTCCACGATTTCATTCTGATTTACGTCGCCTTGAAAGACAACGCCAGAGCTGTTTGAGAGACTGGAAAGTGAAGAAACTTTGTAGATAGCTCAGTGGGAGGCGTCCACATCCCCTGACTCCTAGAAGTCATTTCTCCTTGTGTTGTGTATAAACACGTCAAAAACAAACAATGACCCCGGGTAGACTCCACGCCGCACAACAATTTCAAAGCCTGAGCTGTAGTGTAAACACAAAACATGTTTAACCTTCACGCAGAGAAGACGACCTCAGATCTGCCGTTATTTCAGAGTCTCTTTCGACCTTGGTCAGATGAACTTTAGTTTACACATCTCTGGTTTTTCCTCAGGTTTAGGTTTTAACTGAATATCTGCATTGCAAGTTTGCATTTAAATATACCTCAGATATGTTTTAAAGGTACAGAAATAGCATTTACACTCTCGTGGGACACCAGAAGCTATTTATTTGGTCACCTTCTCAAAATAAAGGCGTCAAACACATGCACACACACAAAACCTGCCCCCTTCTTCACAAGAGGACATGATATGAAGTGAAATACCAACATCATCAAGATGTACTAACCTGTGTTTAAATAGTGTTTTGAAGGGGTGCGCATTTCCCATATCGGGACCTTATATATTGAGTCATGAATATTCATATATGTGGGCTGTTTCACTTTGAGCAGGGGGGCTGGTAGGGTGTTGTGGGGTGTGTGACTGTAGTCTAGCCCAGCTGCTGAATGATAAAATAGGGTCTCTAATTAAGGCCTGAGTGTACAAGCGTGTAAAGTTCTCTCCGGAATGCTAACAACCTGTGATATTTCCCGTGGAATTTGCTGTACAGGTCTCAGACAGGGGAGGGGAGTTGAGTGTTTTGGGGTTTTGGGCGGGGAGGGGCAGCGATCATGTGGCAAACCAACATGTTTTACACATCCGTGTCAGATTGAGGCTAATGAAGGCCAGACTGATCCTTGGATGCAAGCCTTAAGTAAATGATCCTTCTTTGAATATATTAGAGCCTCGTAGGAGTGTTGTTCCCCCCCGCTGTGCTACTATGCTTCATGTTGTCTTAAAGGAAGTCACGGCGTTCGATCATGTCGTACGCCATCCAGCCTGATTTCAGTTTGACTTACGGCTCTATTGTTGCTCCAGCAACACACACCGATCGTCTGTGTGTTAGAGCATCTGCAAAACAGTTTGTAAATGGAAACTATGAGTGTTATGTCATTTGACAATGTAAATGAGCCATCTCAAATTTTTTTCCCCACCCTCTTAAGAGGGATTTCATTTACATAACAGGCTGCCGTTCGCTATGCAAATGTAGACAAACTTGAGTTTTCTCATTTTGCTCTTTTTTTTTTTTTTTTTGGGGGGGGGGGGGTGCGGTTTGGTTTTGAATGAAATGAAAGGTTATCAAAATATTTGACTAATGAAAATGGTAACGCGTATGAAAAATGCGTAAATAAATACATCTGATGGAGGGGAATTTTTTTCCTCTGCGATTTATGGCCACGTTGGCTCTTTCCATGTAAATGAATCCTAAACGTGTAATCACGAGGCACTTTTGAATATTGATCGGAAAGACAAGGACATAGAAATGAAGCACTTGTGAATGCATCCCTCCTGAGTTACTGTAACAACCCATTAATAAATACCTCTCTGGTGCTTTAGTGCTGGGCTTGCCTTACACTCAATGAACCGATGTCGTTTGATTTTTGCTGATATAGCATGTGTACTTCATAGATGGATTGATGGGATGGATCCAATTAGCCATGGTCATTGCTCATGTATAGCTGATAGCTGACAGTAGGAGTCTTGCATAGAATATCCTCAATTTTGGTGGTTTGGTAGAATGTTCGTTAGGAGCACTTTAAAAGCCCATAAAGAGCGCATTGTGAAGAATGCACAGTGGATGGGGATTTGATTTACAGCTATAGCAAATATTCTTAATTAGTCATGGGAGTGAAATCATTTCTTTCCAGTAATAAGGGCACCATGATGGAGAATACCTAAGAGATAATAAAGGCACCAAGATCCATCCTTTTTCTTTTCCTTACATATACAAGAAACACTACAAAGGCTTTATACATGTATGTATTTGTCTATTTGCTGATTGCGCTTTTTAAAAAAAATACACACCACTGACATTGTACAGCCTCCTTGCAGCATGGTTTCCTGCTCGTGACACCAGGTGTACGTGATGTTCCACGAGGCCTCCTGACCTCCCAGGCTTTGCGCGCCGCGCTGGCCTGTTTGTAAGTGCGAGCCCTGTTTGTAAACACGGACAGAAGGGCGAGAAGCAACCCATGCCCCCGTTGCGCTCGGCTCACAAGATGGGAACAACATAATGTGACAAGCAACAGATGTGTCACACGGGCTGAAATCAAAACAGCCGTCCAACTTGGAGTTGTGTTCGCCGTCAGACTCGCTCTCGCTGCTGGCAGATGAGACAAGGCAGCGCCTCTGCTGCTCCCAGCTTCCTGTCTGGGAGAGGACAGGCCTGTTTGTAGGCTGCTTTGACACCCTAGTCACTTTGTCATCTGGGGTGCTTGCTGCAGCTCTGATCACATGTAAACGCTGCGTTCAAAGAGCGTCATATCAGCCCAGTGACAGGTAGGCTCCCAATGAGACAACAGCCAAAGGCGATGTCCTTTTCCATACACTCTGAGTACGAATGCTCAGCCTAAGACAAAATAAAACAGTATGACATCATTCTGGGAGTTTTTTTTTTTTTCCAATCTGGAAAGAAGTTTGTAAAGCAGCATAGTTTTCAGAAGTGCCTTGCATCAGGACATGGAGTAGAAAACCGCACTCATCAATGCCCACTTCACATAAACCGATTGTTGCGTCTGACGGCGGCAGTTAAAGTGCCGCAAGCGTTGACTTTATACAGGAAGCATGTTAATGTTATGGTCAGCTTTACCTTGTTATTGCTACTGCCCCGTAAGCAAATATTGTGCCTGCATGTTGAATTCAGTCGGAGAAGTAGGAATCCATCACCAGAACAAGTGAATGAACGAAGGTGCAGCTGCTTGACTGACGGCGTACTACAGACCATCACCCCGCACATGTTTACCACTCCGGCAGTCATTTCTGTGTTTATTTCCATGGGTGTAATTGAGCTATTTTGTGAGGGCAGCTGTAACCCACACTAACTTACAGTATATCCCAACTTTCCATTAAAGCGTGTGGAGGTGGGGTGGGGTACTGATAGTAATCACACCCAGCAACACCGCTATGTAAATATGGCTTATCAGCTTTGCCAATTTGGTTAAGTGGCATGTACGTGGGTGATCCACATATCCAGCTCTATGGCTCTGACCCGGCCCACATCCAGCAGGCATTTATTAAACACGGCTAACTTGCATTGTTAACAAGTCTGCATGAAGCAAGAACATGAAAATGACGGTGGTGGCAAACTAATGTTGTGCAGAAAAAAATGCAAATAGGCTCCGAGTCTTCAAAGCTGTCTCTTGTGGGCAAAACCTAAGTGTTCAGTGTGTACACCGTATGGAAATTGAAATGGGAACATCAAGATCTAAAACACACCATTTAAATATTCAAACACTAACGCCAAACAATATGCATTGTTTGGCGTTAGTGTTTTGCATTATGGGTTTTGGTATTTGCGTACAACTGTTTGCTACCAGGGGGGTTACGAGGAAGAGAGTTGCAGAAATATTGTGTAACAACGTGGATGATATGAAAAACAAAAAAACAAAACAAAACAAGCCTTTGTCTGCCAGTCTTTGCAACAGGAAAATGTTTGAAAACTGTAAAACCATTTTTAAGGGTCACTGTTGTACATTATCTATCAGCATCAGTCGAGTCTGATTTTGATTCACATACTGTATGTTGACGTAGTCCATGAACTCTTTTGTCAGTAAACAGGAGAGGGCCATATTGGGTGTTTTCTTCCACTATTTATCTGCTCAGAATTCCATCACTATCTTAAGAGTACATTGCAAGTTTTTCTCTGCATCCACTGAGTTGACAAAACCTAAAATCAACCAGAGATAATGAGTATCGTGATTGTGGTTTTCATGTTTGTTAACCCTGGCTGGCTGCTTCAGACTCTCTGCAGCGTCTCATGTAAAGAGATGTTTGATGCATCATTCCACTCTTGCACTCTCCGGACAAAATCACCCAATTGTTTGCTGCTTATTTCAATTCTGAGGAACGCAATGAGAGTGATGGAGACTCCAAATATAATTTGTATCGCAAAAAGCAATGCTTCTTCCTCCATCAGTAATCTACATCACTCAGAAAATAGACAGGAAATGTAATGAGATTTGGGGCTTCAGCCAGGTTAAATAAGTTAAAACATTGTCACCTCTATCATTCACTCTGAATCAACCCATTTTCTTTTGTCATAGTTCAAACTCCCGTAAAAAAAGTGTCAGCTCATCTCTTCTCGATCAGCCATGAATCACGATATGAGAAATAATGAACCGCTTCATCAAGTTTAAAAATCAAAATAAATCTTGTTTCAAAAAATGTATGAGTTTTTGAGTTTTAATATAGATTCCCAATCCGACCATAAATGGAAACAAGATTTGTTGAACTGCAATGCAAAAAACACCGACAATAAAATCCTTAGCAACGGGCATCAGAAGGGATCATTTAGAATATTTTGCACTGCATTTACATAAATCACGCTAAGTAAGCTCTTTTATTTATCACTCTCCACCTCTCTACCCTCACCTCTTCATTCACCTTGGTCTGGACTCTGTAGGTCAAACAACGAACAGACACACAAAGGAATGAGAGGCAGGAGAAGGCCAGGCCGCTGTGTGACAGGGTTAAACGTGGTGAAGAATTGCCAGTACATGCGGTGACATCTGCAACCACCATCAACATGCACTGTAATTAAGTGGAATCCCTAATTTTTAATTCTACGCTGTGCAATAACTGCCCTGGTAATGAATAATGTAAGGAAGAAGGAGGGCTGTTACTTGATGCTTTTTCACTTTGTGTTTAAATTTAGCTGGTGTCATTGTCCAGCGGCGTGATTAATAGTTTATCGGTCTCAACTATACATCTCCATGAAATATCTCTTTCCGTCTGTCATTAAACTGCACATGGAAATTAGTTAGATTTTCAATCAGGCATAGCTTGGACCAAAAAAGAAGGAAAATAATTCAAGGAAATAGCTATCATGGTGCACTTTCATGTGGGTGACCCAGTGTAGGACATCATTTATGCAGTCAGTCTTGCACCTGTGCACTTTGTTGAAAAGTACCATCTTTTGTGATTTGAATATGTAATCGAAACCTCCTACAAGAAACAAATATTCAACCTAACTGTTGTTTTAAATAAGCTTCAGCGCTGAAAGTGAGGAGAGAGAGTGGCCTGCTGTAAGGGTTTGACCAGTCAACCAGAGATTGGCTTCCCTGTCAAATAAAGATTAGGTCCTTATTTCACCATCTAATCCCCGTAAATCTCTTAGAGGAGAAGTCGAGCGGTTCGGGGGGTTTTAATGGCGCCGACGGCTTCAACATCTACACGTCGTCTTCTTCTATGAATGCACACGAGTTAGTACAGACTCCTGCGGCCGCTTGTTAGGTTATTTCTGTCTGTATTTGAAAAGCAGTGGAAGGTGAAACAAGAAGGCTGCTATAGTTTTTTTTTTTAATTTGCTTATGCTAGTTAGCTTTAACTGCTAACAAGCTGCATTCCAGTTGAAATAACTCAGACCCAGTACTTAGCTTTAGCCTTTAGCAGCATTAAGCTAACTTGGCGCTCTGATGTGACTTCTTTGACTGTTTTTCTCACATTTAAATATCGAACGTCTCCATTTTTTCCCCCTCAAACACGATGAACATTCTCTTTATTGAATTATTAATGCACACATTGAATTATTGAAGGAAGATAATTTCTGATCAGATTAATATTAACTCCCCGTGAAATATTAATGAGCAATGTTAAAAATGATGAACTTATGAAACTATTAATATAATCATAAACAGACACAGTAAAAAAAAAAAAGTGGCATGGAGTCAAATGTGCTGCAATTCTTTTAAATGCAGTTTCCCTTGAGGTTGGTGAATATGAAATATTGCTCCAGTCGATTTCGCTGGGCTAATTTCATCGGCCATTCCTGCCCCGGGGCTGATGGCGGTGTCACTGGGGGAAGTTCTCCGGCATTTGTCTACAGGTTATCATTGTCACCTTGTCCACAGGTGACCTGAACTATGGACAGGGGAAAAGCTGCAATGATGTTTTGCTGTTAATATTGAGTCGGCGCTTTTATCAGCCCCATTGCCTTTCCTCTTCTCACTGAGGGAGGTGGGTAGATGAGCTCGAATGAAAGACCCATAGCTGCTGTACCATCTTTGCCTTATTTTTATTTTAAGTATTTGATATGGCATTTACCATTCTTTGTTCTATTATTCTGAACTGCTAAACAGAAAAAACAAAACAAACCGTCATTGTAACATAATGGAAAGCACCTAGAAAATGTGCTTCCATTAATTATGTTTTAAATGCTAATGCCAGTAAGGAACATAATGACGAAGACATGAAAGACTCTCTATTCAAAATCTGATAGTCAGGGAGAAGCAAATTATTTCAAATATTTGATATTTAAATTATTTTCAAATGAACAGAGACATGAGTAGAGCAGAGGCGAATAGTTTCCCCTGGTGATCCTCTAGGCGTCTTTGTTTCCGCGGTGCGTCTCCAGCTCATTAATGTTCTAAGCATGTGAGAGAACCAGACCATGCTCCATAACCCATAGCTGGGTGACATCTCCGGTCCTACACATACACACACAACACACACGCACACACACACACAACACACACGCCATACATTCGCATGCATGAAAATCCCTCAGCCGTTTAAAGTCCACTGGCTCTTTCAGGAAGTGATGGCCGCAGAGCTGTCCTGATTAAAATGACAATAGTCTAATTAACTCGACCTCAGTCTCACTGCACTAAAACGGCTGATGGCTACCCAGTTCCTGTTTGAAAACCCTTTGTCTCCTCATCCACCAAAAAAAAAAAAAAGAGGGGGGGGACTTTTTTTTTTCCATACCAAAATGCTTCAACTCAACAAGATTCGCTAAAGGCACTTATTTCGTGTAATATAATTAAATCTGGGCAAAGCTTTCCATCCTTATTTTCTCCCATATAAAAGCGTTACGTGCAGTTCTGCAGGGATTCATCATCTGGACTATCATAGACGCTTCCAAGTAATCTTAGTCATCAAGATTATTTACAAATTTGAAGTGGAATTTTGATGTTTTGTCTCTTTTTATTTCAAGCATCTTGTGTCATCTCCAATCTGGCCTCTAATCTCTGCTGCGTTCAGTGCTTTTTGAACGAAAAGGCCAAAATTGCAACAATACGGCAAAGGATTCTATTTTATGACCCGAATCATTCCCTCTCTGCATCTGGCAGTATATGAAAATGAGACTTAACGCATGCCCTCCCCCACCCCGTGAATTATTTTTATATTATTTGATTGACGCATCTAAAGCGCAGAGGAGACAAAAAAGAACAACAACATAAAAAAAAAAACTTTAATGACTAAAGCAGACGCTGATTTTTGCTCCACTATCCTTCTGTTGGTGATTAAAGTCTATGGGGAGATAATTATGCTTTAATCTGGAGTTAATGAAGTGAAAACTTCTCTTTTCTTGTGAAATGGAAGGGCAGATCTTTTTGTACTGCTATCTACAGACATGTCCCACCCTTGACAAGGCAACACAGAGAATTGGTTTTGTTTTAAGGTCGCGGCCCCCTCGTCTACACTGCTTGTCGGTATGGTGGGTGATGGGAAGGATCTGTGAATGAAACACTGCTGCATCCGCCTGCCTGTGGAAAACATCAAATGATAACATCACAACAGGTCATGAGGGATGTGCGCTGATTTGAATGAAACACGATATAGATCTTCATCGCGGCTGCTCCGTATTGCTAACGCGCTCCGTTTACAGCATGTGTTCGCCATCAAATGCTAAACATTAAAGGAATGCACAGATTTGAATTCATCACATGGCAACGCTGGAGCCATATGTGTCATGTGACTTCAGATGCCCCCTCATGAACACATGGGGGTGTTGGTTAACTCAACTTTATCAGGTACGCCCAAGCTGGTGGCCAGAGAGCACACATTAAACTGTCCTTGTGGAAGTTCACATCTGGTGCTTTGGAGATTTTTGTGTGTGTGTGAGTGAGGTGAATGGGGGGGGGGGACTGTGAGGCAGCAATCTCTCACCCCCAAACACACACACACACACACACACACACACACACACACACACACACACACACACACACCAACCCAACCCCTCCAACAGCACTCTCACATTTCATCATCTGTTCTCCAGCGCCAGGGTGCTCCGGCACAAGTTGGCCGCTCTGGATCCATCTGTTGTTATTATTTTCCACTGATAATTGGCTTGAACAATGGAATGCTTGTGTCCCCCCCCGCCTTTGAAACCCTACACCCTGTTTATTTTCCAGAGGTCTCATTTCTCTCTCTCTGTGTCTGAATCCCTTTAAGTCAATTCCTCCCTTACTCCTCCTTCATGTCTTCCCTTCGTCTCACGTCCCCCCTCACCCCTGACCCCCCCCCCCCCTTCGTGTCCATTTGAGTGGGTTTCACATGAAAATGACATATTTGACTGACCACATCAGTATGTGTCACTCAGCGTCTGACGCCACTCTACAGATTTTCTGGTGTTGGTGGTGTGGGGGTGTTCAGCTCCTATTTTCCTCTGTAGCCCCCCTCCCCACTTACTACTGCATTCCTCTTCTAAATGAGAAGAAAGAAAAAAACTGGATAGAAACACTGATAGATGGAGAGAATACGAGGAGGGAGAGAGTCTTTAAAATAGAGTGAAATAAAGATAATGATACTTATGTGTATCAATTTATTTCGCATGATTAAAATTGAGGGAAAAAAAAGTCTTCTAGGACGTTTGGATGATGGTGAAGTGTATTTTTCTTTTTTTTAATTTATGACATGACCAAAAGAACGACCTACTTAAATTAATGAAATTTTATATTTCATTTAATGTTGTAATGAAGTGGTTTCTTGTCAGTGTCTTTCTGCTCTGGTAGCTTTTTTACAGTTCACAGACAGATTTCACTGATTATTATCAACAGGCAGCTTTTTGGTAAAAGTTTCATAGATCTTTCTTTCTTGCATGCACCATTTTTACAGCGTCTCTATAAACGTCTGCTGCTCTCATTAAGGACATGAGTATATTTTCCCCCTCCTTTTTTTTCTCCTGCCTTGTCTGACTGTGTTGTTGTTCATTTATTCTGCCTGCTATTGTCTAATTAAAAAAGGCCGGGACAGGTACGGTTCTCAGCAGGCGTCTGCTCTGTGCCACTTTTTCATTCGCCGAGTGTTTGTGTTTATTCAGAAGGGCCTCTTCCTGCATATTTAATCTAGAGCAAGGCACCAGCTTTTGTTGTGAGACCACATACCTCCAGTTCCCCTAAATACTGCAGTGTGGACTCTAGATCGCTCTCCTTGAACTCCATACCTGCCACTTTCACCGGCAGCTTCCTCCTCTTCGTCAGAAGTGGATTTGAAAACACTCTGCCTCAGCTTCAGCATACAGTTTCACCATGAAAGCATGTCCAACTGTTCACTGGTAAGTCTGTAAAGATTTCATTATGTTTCCACACTATCTTTTTTTTTTCACCTCGCCTTCTTGCCTTTTATGGGATGCCGGTGAATGTGTGTGTGTGTGTGTGTGTGTGTGTGTTAGAGGGTGTGTTCTGTAAGTGATTGACAGAGTTGGTGTTTAGGGCGAAGCCACAGTTCCTGGTGGTACTACAGGTAGCACTCAAGCAATGATTCTATTCCCATTGGTTCCTTCCAGTCTACCTGGGAATCTCGTAGGATCTTGGGAAATCTCGGGGAACATTTGACATTATTGTTGTGACTTAATTCCTTCACTGGTAAAGGAAGCAAATGGTGTTCAGGTTCATATGTCTGTATGTAAGCTGACATGTTCCAGCCACCTCTCTCCTAAAAATACTATTATATCGCTAATTTTTGCATTTTGGAAAGTTGTGTCTTCAGTGGTTAGAATGTGGTTGTGGTTCCATACCCGGTTCCTCCAGGATACATGCCGATGTCTCCTTGAGCGATAAGGTCTGGGATGGGTTGAATACAGAAAACAAATAAAACCTCTTATCTTTTCTGTTTTAGGCTTATTTCAACAATTTTCGTGCCATTTTGCCCATTTCAATATAGCAAAAAAAGTACCAGGTTATCTATAAAATACATTAGTAATCATGTGACCTTAGGTATATCCTGTGAATAAATCTGAACTGAACGAAGAAGAATGTGGGAGATAAAACGAAAGTGAGTGGCCTGACCTCATTCTGTGGAGGAATGTGTTCGGTAGGTTTAAAACTCAACTGATCAGACAATAGCAGCAGGTAGCCTCCTATCTGTGTGACCCTGAGGTGGGTGTGTGTACACTCGCCCGCATATGTGACACAAAATAAAGTGTTTACCAGTTCAGTGCACAGAAATCTTTCCTTCTGTCGCTGCAGTGGGGGTTTGAGTTGTTTTTTTTTTTTTTAAAGTGTCAACCCCGCAGTGATGCACTGGGTTCCTCCCCTCAGTCATCGCCTCTTGAGCTCTCGTTGTCTTGGTCTGGGGAAATGGATTCTACAGCTTATTGATATTAATAGGATCTGTGGTCAGAGAGGAGCTGGTACCTGGGCGAGGGTGGAAACTTGATCTGCCTGCGTGAAACTGACAGTCCTACTTGACAAGGCGAAAAGGGTTTTTATATATATGTGTATGTCTCTGTCTGTCTGTCTGTCTGTCTGTCTGTCTGTCTGTCTGTCTATCTATCAAGAGAAGGAGAGAATGATTTTGATTATTAAATGCACCTTTATTCACAAAAAACAAATTACAAAGAAATCCCATCCACACAAAATCCAAAAGAGATTCACGAGAAAAGGAATTTACATTAAAAAACAAATAATAGTAGGAAAATAATAAACAAACTAAACAAAATCTAATTGTAATCATACAATGTGGTTTGTTTACTTTTGCTTTTGTGAAGAATGAATCGATCGAAAATTGGTCTGCTGAATGTTTTGATTAAAAAAAATTGCGTTTTGAACAAATGAAAACAGAAAAAGAGAATTGTTGAACATTAAACAAGAATACTTGAAGATTATTACATGCAGTATCTCAGTCAGGACTGATTATTCCCTTTGGATTAATTAGAATGTGCCTTTGAAATAAAAGATGTTTCACCAGCTAACTAAACAAAATATACATAAATTAAACCAACCAATGACTGAACACAAGCTTCTCACTCAACACAGAGCAAAAGACACCCTTGACACACCACAAGTTTGTAAAAGTATCTAAATCATTCATAGCTCTGAAATAGTTGAAATCAATTCTGATGCTTGTTTTAAAGTGGCTTCTGCACTGAGGTCTGACGAGCCTTCAATCTTTTCTTCCCCTGCTTAAATAAATCGCCATCTTTGTTTGAACCAGAAGAAAATTTAAAATCTGACACTCCTTTTTTTTTTTTATTCTTCCTGTGTTTAAAACCAATAATGTACACCTGTTTGTCAAAAACAAGACCAAATAAACAGAAACAGATTTGAGAGAGAGAGAGAGAGAGAGTGTCGTCATGTGGTGGCCCCTCTGTGTCCTATGCTGTGATAAGAGTAGGTTGAACTCTGACTGCTCCAGTCTGACTTCATGAGTCTTTTCTTAAGCTGGAGATCCTGAGCTGCCCCAGCTGTGACTCCTTGGCAGACACAATCATTCTCAAAGTCCAGTTTTCTTCTGTTTTTTTTTTATTACATTTCTTTTATTTTAGTACTCATAAATCGCTGGATTAGACTTCCCAACAACAGAAAAGTGAGCTGTAGATGTCAACTAGATCAGACTTTCTGCTCTGAACCACCTCTTTTAAAAATGGTGTACAGAAATGTGTGGCTCTGTTTGTTTTGGGTTAGAAGTGAAATTCTACTTCCTTGGTATTAAGGCTGCAAAGCTGTCTGTGTACACTTGGTGTACTTTGTTCTTAGCTCAGCAAAATGTGAGTGCAGGTCCAAAGAATCTGGGGGATCAGACAGGCCTGACATTCACCAGACTTCACTGCTGCCTTTTAAGCAGAGAAAAAAAACATCCAGAATAAAGGCTGGCTGGATTGAAGTTTGGTTTAATTGGTGGGCTTCGAGCCTGTTTGTGTGTCAGAAAGTGCTGTTGTTTACAGTCTGTGTGGGATTTTACAATATAACGCCAGGATCCTGCCAATCACATAAAAAAGAACACTGTTTATTTTTCAGCTTTTTTTTTCTTCTTTTTTTTACTTTTTTTGGCTTTTAGGAGACTTCATGTTTTTGATTTAATCAGCCCTTAATAAAAAAAAGAGGGAGAAAATAGTGTGCACTCAGCCCTTTTAGCAGATCAAATCATGCAGTAAGCAGCTGTGTTTGTTGAGAAGTGAGTCATGGTTTAGATTTTCTTGTGTTTCAGAAAACAGACAGTGACTTGGAAAACCTCCTGCACACACCCTAAAAACAAACACGAGTGACCTTGCATGTAGATATCACCAACTCTTCTACGCCCTCTTCTTATTTACACAATGCTTAATACAGATCCACCACGGCTGAGGAGTGTTAACCAGTACCACTACATTTCTTTTTTTGTTTTATTCAAACACTTGCAGGCCTTGTCTCGCATAATAAACAGATACCGTAAATCCGTCGTGATCGAAGCGTTCTGCAACGGCTGTAAATATGTGCTAGACAACTCGGGCAGCCTCCCATTGACAGCCATTGAGTTGAGCATAAATTAATATGGTAATGACGTGTGAAGGTTCATTAACGAGCCACCACAGAAGTATCCACCGATACAGGAATAAGCGTGCTTAGAGTAATTAATGGAATAACTTTACTTAGTGGTAAATATTCATGGGCCCTCATCTTTTTTATCCACACGCTGTGAAGAGAGAGGAGAGCCTGTCCATTAGAGGAACTGAAGAGCCGTCCACGCTGAATGTGGGCCTTTTGTTGGGATTGGATGCATTTCAGTGGAGGGGTATTAATTCATATTTTGAACATGCAATCTTACAACAAAGCCAAAGGCAGCGATAACATACCTGGGACGAGAGAACGCGTTGTGAAGCCGTGACCCCCCTCACGAATAGGGAAGTCCACTTCACAGGTCTGTGGACGGAATAAAATGAGTCTTTGTTCATGCACAGATCTAACCACAGCTCCGTTCATTACCATAGTAAAAAACCCTTCTGATTGTCCATTTCCTCTGAAAATAGGTTGTTTGCATGTTTTTTACCTCTCACAATTACAATGAAGCATGTGGTATTTGCATAGAGCACAGAAACATTTATTTAGATAACCTGATTCTCTGGAAGGGCCAGGCTAGCGGTTGTGCAATCTCCCTCAGCTAACAGCTACTACTCTCAGATGTTTGGTTGTCGTCTTATTTTCCACACTGTTTAACACCTGACTCTTACATCAAGACTTTAACAAAAGCTTGCAAAATGCTCCTCCGCTTCCTTTGTCTTTTGAAATTTTTGCATTTTGATTCATGTTCCCAACTTAAACCTCTGACTGAGCATGCACATAACCCACCTAGGTGGGTAATTATCTCTACCAGGAGTTGTTCTGTTCCCTAAAATCTCAATGTAGGAGTGTGTGATGGGCTCGGTTTACCCAACCGGGCAAAGCAGCGTGTGCTTGTTTATCCTCACCCTACGTTCTCTGCACCCCCACTGTTCTAAATGGCAACATTACAGCTTTGTGCTGTTTAAAATGGAGACAATTATCTGTTAAGGTATTACAAGACGGGCATTATATTACAAGGAGAAAAAGGCATACAGCTGCTATCAGGATCCCGTTGTTGCCTTTTCTCACCAATACACATTTTCCATCATTAAAATGATGGAACATTTATCTAAATGGATGTCATGCGTTGGGTAAACTCATTTAGCTCCCAGGGCTCTTTCAGGTGATGGGAATTAATGATGTTTAGTAGTTTGAAACTGAAAATATCTGTCATTTGTCACCACTCGCCATTGATTTATGATTCCATTGATGATATGTTAATTGAAGTGTAATGGATCACAATAATAGGGTAGTTGTGTGGGAATGGTCCATTTTTGGTGATTGTTCAACCCTCAGTAGAGTTCAGAATGAGCAGAGTGTTGACTTGTATTTTCAACAAGGGCATTTAGCACATAATTAATGCTCGAACTCGGCAAGTCGGACCAGTGTATTTTTATCTATGCTCAGTCTACTTTAGATAAACACTCGCACAAACGCCCCGGCCACAGTTTTGACTGCCAAATGTAAACGGTAGAGAAGAACGGTGGGAGAGGGACTCGGAGCATTTTTTTTCCCCCCTTCATATTTGGATATGCTTTATTGCTTTTATTCAAATGCACCTGAGATATTGCCCCACAGTCACTTCTCGGTTTACCATAAAAATATGATTTTGTTTCTTTCTCTCTCTTTTTTTTTTGTCATCTTTCTTTGCTTAGGTTGAGCGCTCAAGTTAGGGAAGCTGCATGCATGCAGATCAGGGCTACCCATGGGGAGTTGAGTCGGGGCAGAGCGGGCGCGAGGAGGGACTCTCGCTGTCATCGAGTTGAAATGTTTTTTGTCTTGCAAATAAACCAGACAACCTCGTTATTCTTTTGTTATCATTAGTGGGTGTAGTTGTAGTTAACAGGCGGATGGAAATTTGTCAGGGTGTGCATGACGATAAACCGAAGTAGCGGTGCATTTGTAGCAGCAGAGGAAGGTGCACCTCCATACAAACAAAGCAAAGCAAACAGCACAGGAACGTAGACACTCCATCTGCATCTGATGACATCTAGAAAACCTGTGCACCGTGTTTCAACCCTGATAATTAGCAACCGGTGGGCAACATATGTGTCGCTGATCGCTCTGCGTTGATCTGTGTAAACCGGCCTGTGGATGCTGATGTCACACATCAATGCTGTGCAACGGTAATGATCTGACGATGATTAATAATTCTCCGTCTTGTGTCCTCAGGGCGAGGAGGCTGCTTCACTTCCGCTGGAGCTGAAGATCGCTTTAAACAAGCAAGCCACAGTAGAAGGTAAACACGCAATCATTCACCACGCTCCGGCCCCTGCATGTATGTGAATGCCATATTGAACTGGCTTAATCATTAACTAAATGTGGCGTGGTTGTCTTGCTTGTGTACTGTATTTCTGAGCGTTTGTGTGTCCAGAGGAAGAAGGCGGGAGTGGGGGGTGGGGGTGATTTACAGGTGGTTGGAGATGCTGCAGATTTGAGTTATAAGAAGTTTTCACTCCGCTGCACTCTTGAAGAACTCTCTGCTCAATCTGGAGCGATCAGTCTACTTGGACATGTTGACATTTGTCGGTAAGGATGAAATAAGTTAATGCCATATTTACCAAACAAATGGGGGGGAGTTTTTATGGCGCTCCGTCTTCCAGCCGCTGACATCTGATTGGGCGAGGCTGTCTCGCGTTTGCGTCTCACACCTGTCTTCCTAACGGAGAGGCTTTTTGTGGTTGGATCGATCCGGTGAGGTGGAGTAGGACTGTGTCAGAGTTCTGTTTGTATTTGTGTGTGTGTGTGTGTGTGTGTGTGTGTGTGTGTGTGTGTGTGTGTGTGTGTGTGTGTGTGTGTGCGCGCACATGGGGTGTGTTAGCACTCCAGGAGATCAGGGCTTCAGATGAGGAGTGTGTCTGTTTTCTGTCTGGTGCAGCTTCAACTTTACTGTCATCTCTTTCTCTTTCCTACTCTCTATTTGTCAATCACTTCTTCTTCTCTCTCGCTCGTTCTCCACCAACATGCTGTGACTTGTCAGTAAACAGGTAGGACATCTGCAGCAATTTGCCGAATAGTGACTGTGCATTTGAGCAGAGCTTTCTTTGTCTGACGCCGTTGCAGAGCTGTAAAATACGGCGAGCATTACCTGGATTTCACCTGCGTTCATTTTACAGCTAATGACTGCGAAGCCATATCCTGACATACTCATCAGTAAGATTATGAAGCTTTATAACAGCTTATTCTCACGCAGATAGTTGTTGATTTAGTTTAATGTTCATTTTAAATTAAATCATTTGCAGGTTGCCTCCTTTTTAGAATCGTAAATATAAAGTTTAACATGAAGTGACGATGTAATTAATCTAGGTTTAGTTCTGCTATTTAACGAAAAGACACAATTTAAAAGACATTATTCTCATCTTAATGGCAGTTTCTTTATAGAATGTGGATAAACCAGCTCTGACATCATCGTACCAGTGCAGTGCATTTACTCTAGCTGCAGGACTTTTCACTGTATGAGGAAACCCTCGACATCACAATCTGTCTAACAGCCCATATGCCTCATTTTTAAAAAAAATCAGACAATCAACCTCCACATTTGGAACACAGACTTGGAGGAACTTGAAGTGAAGGCTTCATGTTGCTGCTGTTTATCCGGAGTGCATTCTTGGCATAGTGAGGCCCACCTGAGGTCCAGATGTAAGATCAGACCTGGAACCTTTCAAATGGCTGTGCAGTTAATGTTAATGTGGCAAAATCAGCCTAATTATTAACACAACTGAATCGTTACTAATGCTCAATCCCTGCAGTTTATGGGATTAGTGTGCCTCGATTTCTGAAGCTCTTTCAAAGTGTAGAGGATCCTTCACATTGTGTGTGGAGCAGTTAGGCCTTCTAGCATTGAGGAAGGACATTTGACAAATAAGAATTTGAAATGAAGAGATAAAGTTTTAGATACCTGGAATCTACTTATCTTCACATGGGGTGTGACGTTTCTTGCATGGATGTGCTCTGTGCACTTTCATCCAGTTTCATCCAAGCCTGATGAAATATTGCGTTCCAGAAAAAAAGCACCTCTGCTCAGGAGAATCCACAGATGACTAAAAACATGTTATTCTTTTTCTCAGGCCTGTGAAATGTTGTTGACTCGTACTGGATTTCATTTGATTTTTCACAAATCCATGTAAGGGAAGGAAAAACATGCAAACGCCGTTTCTTGTAATTCATCTTTGCCTTAAATGCTTTGGTGTATATCATTTTTGGTTTTAGCTGTTGATGTAGCTTTCGTTAATCCACTTTTTTTTATAGAAGTGTTAAGAATAAACAAACGGATTCATGAGTTGGACCCACAGAAAGGTCCTGTGCAGATTTATGATGGGATGAAAATAGGCCCTCTGTAATAGTTCCCTTGACTGCATTTATTGCTTACTTCAAAAAAGTAATTTCTTTATATCAGCATCAAGCTGAAAATTGCCATGTATTAGTATTAGGGCTTGGTAAGCTTCTAATTCTGTGGCATTTACAGCCGGCTGTGTTTCCATGCATTTATAACACTTTGATTCTTAAGAGCTCCTTTAATCACTTATGCCTCGCTTGGAACATAATAAACAACTTGCTGTAGCAAAAGTGCCACATGGGGGAGATTTCTAGCGAGAAAGTTAAACGTTTCTGTCACTGGCAGTTTTGTTGCTGTGTTTTTCATGCACTGTAAGTACCGTAATCTAGTCTCCGAGCTCGGCTGCTGTAGTTAAAAACAGTGACAGGCCGAATAGACGCAAGGCAGCGTGAAAATGAAAAATTATCATCCCTACCAAGACGTCATAATGGAGCACAAGGCAGGCATAAAGCGACGGTGTGCTTCTGCCTTTTCCTGTCGATTGAGATCACAGGATGTGTCAGAGGCTTCTAAACAGCCTCACCTGGCCGACGTCTCCCTTTCTCCCTATCTGATGCTCTTCTCCCATGGCTGCATCGGCTGCTGTCAGAAAACAGTCTGGCAGATCGCCTGCTTGGCTTTTGTCTGGCTAAACAGGTTGCACAGTTAAAAGCATGCCTTAAGCTGAATATATTATGTCACACAATAGGGCAACAATCTTAGGTTCTCTTGCATCTCATGTAAATTATGTTCTGCTCTATCGTACCGAGAATCGTCCCCGATAACGTCCACAGATGTGTTATCTGGAAGCTACTTAAAATAGATTTTTATGGGAAAAGCCTCCGGTAAGTTCCAATTTTCTTTTTCTATCAGCGTCATACAGACACATCTCCTGGTCTGAAACATATTGACGGATGTATAAACTGCGGTCCGCCAGGAGAGCGAGGGGCTTTGATAACGTCAGCCCGCTACCAGCTGCAGACGGCTAACGTGACAGTCTTCGCGCAAGATTGACTGAGGTGACTGAAAGTAAGCAAATTCCATCCACAGATGAGTTGTCTTACAAGAAGATGAAAAGAAAATCAAAAAGGTGTCAGAGCTGTCTGTTTTAGCCTTGGCCTTGTGTCGCTGCCTCAGAAAAGATGAAATAGAACAAATAACCTGGATTGATTTGTTGTCTTCTGAGCAAAATTACTCCACAGCTTCTTTTTTTTTGTCGTAACCTAGCCTGCCAGCTGTCAGACTGCCTTTACCGCAAAACAGTAAGCTATGCTATAACAGCTAGGATGACTTAATGTACACACATGGACCCCCAAAATCAATATCACAACTTAATATATCATGACGCATTGAAAGGATATTTGTTTATGATTTCTGACTGTAATCAAATTCCAGAAAGTTACTATTCGGAGAGTTTTTGACTGTTGCAATCACTTCATGTCATGCTAAATATCACTTTGGCAGTCCTTTTGCTTTCTCAGTTTATTTTAGAAAACAAATCCCTTTTAGGGATAAAGCACCTGGTGGGGCTACTTAATGGAATGGCTTTAGCCATACTCAAATAAACAGCTTGCATTTTTTTGGTACGAGATTAGGAAAGAGGCTGAGAGAGAAGGGAGAGATAGAGTGCAGGAGCAAGTTGGGTAAAAACCAAACAGAGAAAGTCAAACATGTGGAAAGGCCAGATGTGGAGGAGTTGCTTGTCTACTTCCTACTGAAGTTCAGTGCATATGATGTCTGCACAAGTGCATGTTGGGAACTTAAAAGACTCTGGTTTTGAACAGCCGACACATGAAACACCGGTAGATATTATTCAAAAGCGCTGGGACGTATCTGAGTCTTTGTTTTTTGCTCTCACGTGTTCACAAACACAGAGCGATGAATTTTTTTATGCTGGAAAAGAGCCAACAAAAAGGGGTGAACCGAGAGAACAAGTGAAAAACAGTCAAATGGAATGAGAGGTATGTTTCTTTACTCTAGTTTAACCTGCTGCTGAAACAAATGTGAAAGTAAACCTTTTAATCAAGGCGTTTTAAATAGTATCACAGTTACTTCATTGGACCATGAGTTTGCCTTTTGCTTGGATTCACAGGATATTTATTATAACAGGTTCCCACTCATTCCCTCATTGTGTGATATAATGTTGAGCCATACTCTGAATGCTGAGTAAGAATTAAATATTCATGTGTCGCTGCAAACAGGCGGTTAGGGGGCTGCACGGAGGCTACGCAAGCTAATAAACTGAGGAGGGTTTTCTTTTCAGAAGACACACCTACGGAGAAATTTCCGGCACTCATCCAAGAACTTTTAGGTGTCTGTGTAGTGACTATGTCCTGGAGTATGTCGGCAGATAGACAGATAGAGAGCTTGTCATTCACAATAGTTCTTTGGACTTTTTTTTTTTTTTTTGACTTCCCGAGCCATTTCATTCTCTGAATTACTCAGTGCATTTGTCATTGAAGGAAGAAGTTAGTTAAAAGAAATTCTTTGTCGTTGGACAATGATGCAAATTCATTCCAAAGTTGAAATATTCTGATGCATGTTTTCCTGTAAGTGACTCATCCTATTACTGTATTGCGATGGGATGTGCTTGGTTTTCCCAGAAAGTTTGATGTTACTTTAATGATGATTCCACCAGGCTGTAGATGATCATTTTGCCAATAATTTGGACTTTTCTTGCACTCAGGATTAGTTCTTTCTTTGTCTCAACACATGGGTGAATGTGAGGTCATCTAGTAAGAAGTAATGTTTTACTTATCATAGTGGGGCTTGCAACAAAAACCACCATCTAAATTCCTATTTTCAGTTACAGTTTATTTCATTTTAGCCGGACACATTATTTAGAGGACACATCTAAATATTTAATGTTTCTTTTCATCTGATGAGTACGATTATGATTCTACTAGCTTCCAGACCGCAACCAGATTAACTTCCAGATTTATCCATTGCGGCTCGAGTTTTGTAGCTCTGACAGGTTTTGCATTAGCCTGGAGAGAAGAAGGCCTAACTACAGAATAAGTGCGCTTCAAAAATAGCTACCTTTAGCTTGAGAGTAACACAGCCTGGGGAGGGACACGGAAAGCAAAAGGCCCTTTCTACCCAAATGTGGGTTTATTTATGTAATCAATTGAGAAAGGTGGGGGCATTTATGAAACGGATATTTATTTACAGTTTTTCTTCTTTTTTTGGTCTGGTTTTTTAGTCTTGGCTCCTACGTTGTTTTCATAAACAAAGTCTCTCCGGCCAGTGCAAATAAAAAAAAATAACACACACACACACACACACACACACACACACAGGGCTGCTCGCTGCACTGAAAACAGGAATGACAAACACCATTAGCTGAAAAATTTCCATCTCGTTGCAACTATGTTATTGTTTACTTTACCATACACATCCTAATATGGTTACCTCCCTGTCAAAGCAGGCCGGGGCCGAGTCGAGGGGCCCTCGCAGGGAGACGCTTTCAGCTGCCACTTAGACAATAAGAAACAAATGTCACAGCTCGGCAAAATAGCCTTGCTTTCACAGACTCGCAGCACTTGGCCTTCCACGCTGCTTGGCTAAGGCTCCCGTGTGATATTTATTTCTCTCCACTGTTAGCCCCCCCCACCCCCACCCCCCGCTTTCTCCTTCTCCTGTCCCCTCTTTTCTTGTCTTTCCTTCTGTCTTTCTTTGCCCATATCTGTCCATCGATCTTTGCCTCTTTCCCCAGTGTTAGCTCTTTGTAAGTTGACTGATGGGCCTTTGTTTGGCGTGTTAAGTTATTTATCAAGAGGGGGCGGGGGGATATGTTTGGAGCCGCTGCTTCTCTCCTGCTCGTGGCCAAGCGAAGGGGCCGGTTCAGCTGCAGGTCATGCCCCGGACGGCCCCTGAAGCTGCGTTTGAACCGGCGGCGTCTTGGCGACACTCAGAGGAAACTGCATGTATATACGTATTTTACTTAATGGTTCTGAAATGGTTCTGGTGGCTGAAACATTGATACGACTGCAAAAGTAGTACTTATTTCAGATTTAGAAAGTTACTGATTTGCACAGTAAAGTATCTGCCACTCAAATTACCAATCATCCAGGAGGATTCTCCATGGGTTGTCAGTTTGTAGGCCATTAGGCCTTCAGGTCAAGCAACCTCACCGCAGGTTCGTCTGGCATTAAGTGGAAACCAGGTTCTTTCAGATGCATAGCTTTCTTTTCCCCAGTTGGTGGAAGATGATGGTAGCCTCACCTCAATCCTAAAATCCTCACGTTTATGATATTTGCCTAGTATTATCTGTGTCTGTGGATGAATGGGCGGACGGAGCATGAGGAATGTAGAAGGTCAGACTGCGTGATTTACACAGTACAGAGCCAGAAAATCCTTGGGAAAATACCTGGGCCAGGATCAAACAGATGTCATGTGATATGTTCTTAACACTGACCTTTAAATTCATGCATTTCACTGCTCTCTGGTGGAAAATGATGCACTAAATGCGAAACAATTCATATTTTATCAACAGACGGGAAAGGGGACATTTTTATATTTTTTATTTTTTCCTATGGAAAGATTCTGGTTCTTTAAGTGGACATTTATTTCTTAAAGTATGCAGTCTTATATACTAATGAGGATATTCCTTCTAGATTATTGTGACTATAGACCCTAAACTCTTCATCTGGCAAAAGGTGATTCAAAGCAGTGATAAAATTCAGCCATAAGGGTATTTATTTAGTGTAGTTTCATTTTGACTTCTGTGTTTTAAAGGCTTAATTATTCCATCTCATTTGCATTTTTGTTTTCTTGACTGACCAAAAGCACAGAACAACCCTGCGCCCCCACCACCTGCCTCCCTCAACATTCAAACAGAGAGATAGGTCCTACTTTGACATTAATGAACTTAACGAAAAGCCTTGTTTACTGGCGTCAAGGTCACTTTCAGAAAAAGGTCATCTGGGTTTCTTGTAAACATATTTACAGCCAAAGATGTGTAAACATTGTACAGGTGTGTTTTCTTTCCCTGACGCCACAACGGGCTGTTTCCTGCATGCGTACGTCTTTTGGGTGCACGTTAAAATAATATGTGCACCAACAAAAGCAGCAAAAAAAAAAAAAATCCCTTATAAAGTGTAATGATGTGCTTACTCACACTATATTGCTAAGATGGAACAGAAGGAGAGGAAAGGCAGATCGCCCCGGCAAACGCAGGACTAGTGGGGGGTATTAAATGTGAATTAATGGAATGCTGCTCAGGCACATCTCTGGGTGTAGTGTAGTGTTGAAAAATAAAATTTATGTTGCCGGCTACTAGCCGTGAAGGTGCATTTGGACTTAGTATCCTTTAATTAGAAGTGAGATATTAGCATTTCATAGGGCTTTATGCTGGGCGAGGGGATCGGCCTGGCCACCGCGCCTTCATTAGCTGGCTTCTCTGCGTAATGAGTGCCGTCATTAGCTGATGGAGTGGATTTGCCCAAGCTCTACCTTGAAAGGCACGTCTTTTTACATACTTGCATGGAATAAGGTCTTTTAATGGATTTCATAACGATTAAATTTAGGTGGCACATCTTTAAAATTTGACAAATGCGCTTGTGATAACGAGGGCCACATCCGCCTCTCGCTTTGGAATCCAGAGCACAAAAAGAGAGGCATTGTTGGTGATAATGGCGAGGAATGGAAAACAAATACTCGCAGCTGGGTGGTGGTGCCACTGACATTTCCACAAGTAAAACCCCTCCACCCCACCAAAGAAAAACCAAAACCCAACTTTATTATGCTTAACCAATCATTCATTGTTACGTCAATAATATCATAGAATCGCTGCATCAGAAACGTCGACTTTGCATGTGAAATAAGGTGTGTGGTTTGTGTCAGAGGTGTGAGGAAGTGCTCTCAGAGCTCCTGTGCTACCGATTAAAACTTACTGTGTTTGTCAGGAAAAAAAAAAAATAGGCAGGACAGCTATTAAATAAACGTGGGTGCAAATCATGCGTGTGTCTCCGTTAGAGTGTGTGCTCATTTAACAACAGGCAAGACATTCAGCACAGAGGTGTGTTTTTTTTCCTGATACAGACGTCTCTTTAAGCCTTTGGCTGCAGCTCCGTTCTCAGAATCAGGCGTGAAGTGATTAGTATTTTATTGATGAGCTTCTGAAGTGGCAAGTGTGGGAAATTGGATCTTTGATCTCCCGGACTTTGGGAAATATATCCTGAGTGTGTGGAGCTCTCCAGGTAAAACACCTCCTTCCTCCCAACCACTACACACATATAGACACAGTCATACATACACACACACACACACACACACACACACACACACACACACACACACACACACACATACACAGACGCACACACACACAGAGAAAGACAGACAGACAGACGTTTGGGAGGAATATTCCTCCCCTTCCAAAACACATATTTGTTTTGGATGTTTTCACTGAGAGTCGACACGATGATTACAGATGTTCATTAGCAAAATTGGGTATTTGTTTTAAACTTTAACCAATCACTTTGATATGCTAATTACAGTGTAATTTAATTTGAGGCCCGTAATGATGATGCTGTTATTATGGACATAAATGATGCAGTTAAGCTGAGAGTAATCTCATTTGCATACTGTACATGCCAGTAAATGAAGCCCTTCCCTGCGTTGCTTCAGCTTTAATTTTCCACTCCTTTTCACACAGCATCCCTCAGCCCCTGCCCCTAATAACAGGCTAGCCTGTTTGATGTGGAGAGCAGCTTCCTCTCACTAAATCTAGTCACAATATGTAACACATAAAGGCTCTCATTATAACTGTAAGTGCTCTTATAAGAAGTTGATATTAATAAGCAGACGAGCCTTTCATGCTTTGTAGTGATACACAAAAACAGTTTTGTCCCTCATCGTAATCATGTCTGAAATTCCTTAATCTGCATATGAGAAACTGAAAGATAACGACGAAATCCCATAAAGCCCCACCCCGATCACATCGCATACGTCTTCCTCTACACGTTCATCAGAGAAGTCTTCAAAGAGGGGATTGTGTTTTCATGTCCTTCCTTTGCAAAAATAAAAAAAAGATGAAGGATGTTAAGCTGTTTTCCTAACTTCTTCACCTCGTCAAAAACTAATTGAAATACGTGGCCTTAATGCGTGTTTAGAGCAAATAATTTGGCTTCATTGCTCGAATGCTTTTTGATGTCTGTGTGAAAGAGGCGTCTTTCCGTCCGGCCTTGATAAAAGCTCCCGTGTCTTCATTAGGGAAGCAGCTCCTCGCGCTGTCTTATTGTCGTCTGTTTGCAGTGAGGAGGTAAACATGTTTGTCATACAGGGCTGTATTTATTCTCATTAAACATGTGAGGTCGTCTACGGTGAATGCTAAAGACTTAGGCTAACTGCAGGACTCCAGAGACAGCCTCGCCGTGGTCCAAACTTGCCCTTACATCCTCTGTCCGACTTCCCAGCACGCATCGAAGGTGGATTACGAGGGTGGTTTATGGGCTTTAACACTGACAATACAATTGCCCTTCACTGAGAATGCTCCTCCATTTTGGACCATAAAGAATATTATTTTTCTGCCAGCCAATTTTCTCTGTTAGTCTCTAATTGGCTACATAAATCTCGGCCGTTGAGGGTGAGAAATGTTGCAGTGTCACACAGTGTAATCTTCACCCTTATTTACCAATTCATTAAGATTCATTGATGCAGGATCGGTGAGAGGAAATGACAACATAAATCAGGCCTCCAACATAATGACCCTAATCAGTTGGGAATTGCAGAAAATGTCATGATGAACTATGTCCTTGTATTAGTGCCACTGTACATTGTCATTTTGCTGCTTTATGAGTGGGACGCATCCTCCTGACACAGGCTGTATTTAACAAAAAGAGTTGTTAAAACCTGATTCCATTAAAAGGCTGAAATTCATGGAAGGTCTTTTGGCATTTAGCCCTTTGTCTCTTAGCTGGAGAATTCTAAATAATGTGCTTCTCAGTCTGAAACAATTGTCTATCATCCTCCTTTGGAAGCAGCAGGAGGCCTTGATGAGTAAGACCAATCTCATGTCAACGATTCACATTCGTACTCCCAAAGCGTCCTATGTTTTGACCCCTTTGTGTCTTCCAGTTAGCACAAATGGCACCAAGACAAGAACCATTGAACTAAGCATTAGCGTCTTGCAGAATGTTGATTCACCAAATGGAAAGCTATTCTGAAAAAAATGTCCTCCCGTGGATCGACATCTTCCCCAAAAGACAGCAGTTCTAACACACAGGTTCATAATATTAATTAGTTAATTTGTTAAGGCTAACCTCCTCTCCACAGGTTCCCATTCCTGTACCCTTTGAAACAAACGTTCCCTGAATTTATGACACATTTTGGATACTGTAGCTGCTTGTTTTTTAAGTCCCATAAGATGCTGTGAGTTTGAAGTTGTGTTTGTGTCCCTGGTCTAATTGGTAAGATGAGCTGGAGGGTAGTGAGGCCTTTTTTTTTTTTTTTTTTTTTTACTGTGCATTGGGCCTGAGGTCGGAGAGAGAGGCCTCTCGGTATCTGTCCTCTCGCTGTAGTGTTAATGGGCATGAGCCACATGCGAGTGGGATTATCAAAGTCAAATGAAGGAGAGTTGCTGAGAAAATGTGTGGCAAAGCACTCGTAAAAGAGGCTCCACATCCTAGAATTACTATTCCATTCATGTACAACCAGATTTAAACTCATTAGACTCTATTTACTCAGTCTCCATCGGCCCTTGTTGTACTAAAAATACCGCGGCCTGCCTTACTTTGGCACATTCCATCATTGTCTCTGCACAGCAGGCCTTTACGCAGAGGTGTTCCTCCATTGGCTTCATGCGAAAGAGACAATATGGGATGTGTATTTTTTTCCCATAATTAGGAATCTACTCATCTTCTCCGTTGGAGTCCACCTTCAATCCCTCCTCTCATTGTTAACGTATCTGAGTTTGTAGAGCGAAGGTAATCTGAATTTGACACAAGCTCTTTTGAGGCTGTCTCCTTTAAATGTATGATATCAGTGAAGATTCGGGGCAGGGACGCCTCAATGGATGACTTCAGCTCAGCAGATGGTGAGTTTGTTGCATACATGAAAAATTCATGTTGAAGGTGAGGTACAGCTTGAGAATCCCACACTGCAGTGCAGGCCTTGTCTTTTGTAATCACTACTTCTTGTTGGATAATGAAGTGTTTGATCTAGCAGATGGAGAAACTCCTGACCCAACCAAAACTCCACGCTTATATATTTAATGGCTCATCTTTTTTCTTCAGTTCCACGTAATTCCTTCCTTCTTGTGGGTTGTTGTCTTTCCTCCTCATGCCCTCGTGTTCCAGCTCCTGGAGCTCTCGGACATCCTTTATCATTTCAACAAACCCAGTTATTGAATAATTGAACGGGGTAAATGTTTAACATGATTTTACAAGGTACTGGCTGCGCTGTTGTGCAGAGCTCTGCCTGACAATGATGTGTTTCCATAGGAGACCACCTCGCCTGCCCACCCCGCCGTCGCCCATCTTGTTCTCATTTCACCGCCGCCCGCCAGCAGCTGCAACACGCCAGCTTAATGCGTCTTTGAATGTCAGAAGAATGACTTTTTGTTTATCTTGACTTCTGCCTAGCTGTTTATTCTAGCCGAAAGCTGCATTTGCATCGACCTTGATTCCCCAAAGCCTGCCCTCCCCACCACCCTCACCCTCCTCTCCCTTCCTCTCCCCTCCCACAACCTGTTTACACTATGCCTGCCCCGAGTGTCACCTAGGAAATCGGCTGATCATTCCACCTGGTTAATATTAAATGGCTCCTGCAAGGAGATGTGTTTGTTCATAAACACAAATCCCGCTCCCCCTGTTTACTGTAGCCATGGCAGCAATCACTTATTAAACAAACAGTCGCTTTGTTTGCCAGCGTGAGTGGTCTGCTCACATCCCGTACAAGGTCTGGGAAGAACTTGGAAAGCGCCTCCATGCATTGTGTCGCACAGGGATGTGGGGGTTTTTGCAGGGCGTGGGGTACTTTATTGTCGCTCCAGTCGGAGATACACATTGCTTATCTGCTCCTCTTTTGAAGTGGCTGACAAGATTACCTGCTTGTTTGGTCTGACTGAAGTATCCTTTAGCAAAATGTCACCCTTACTGTTCCTCAGTGTGCCGATGAAATGCATTTACAGCAACAAGTGTGTTGAGATCGGCTCCGATCTGGTTTGGAAGTTTGGACAACTGCAGTTTGGGAACGTTATTGGGATTTTCCGTCTGCCTTCCGACGGATGTTTCTGCCGAGGCGTAGCACCCGATCAGCGATAAGAGCTGTTGTAATAGATTGTCTGACATGCAGCTTGTGTTTGTCTTCCCTATTTTCCCCCCTGGAATAAGAAGTCAAAATACATCCCATCACAGGACGAACCTTGAGAAGCATTCTGTTGTTGCACCTTTTTGGTCTGCGCTGTTGTGTTGTCTAGTCTAGCAACCAAGCTGAACCTAAACAGCCCTAAATTGAATCTCTCCCCATTGTCTCCTCCTCGCCA
This sequence comes from Antennarius maculatus, assembly GCA_013358685.1. Taxonomy (NCBI): domain Eukaryota; kingdom Metazoa; phylum Chordata; class Actinopteri; order Lophiiformes; family Antennariidae; genus Antennarius; species Antennarius maculatus. The sequence continues at coordinate 22,901,137 of CM023609.1, read as the reverse complement.
TGTCTTTATCTTCCCACCCAAGAAATGTTGTGCTTTTGTTGTGCACTTGTGTAAACAAGGGCTGTGAGAACCCGGCGCATCGAGCAGGTGGCGGCCGAGGCTTTACTGTCATGAGCATTAAAGCAAAACAGAACACGAAGAAGGGTCAAAGCACAGCTGCAACAGACCAACCCTACCTTGAATCGACTGCTGATTTGTTTGAGCTGTTGCATTCCAGGCAAGCATGACAGGGGGACAGGCATTAGATTTCCAGCGAGGGAGGGGGGGGGGTGAGGCACGGTTGATGAGCTCTGGCCGCCGGCTGTTCTTAACCTTCAACCTGTCTGGTCAGGTGGGACACACATGTGACTCTTGTGTGTACTGTACGCCTCATATTTAAGGAAGGGAAAACATAAACAAACTGTAGGAAGATAAATGACTTTTTTTTTTTTTTTTTTTTTTAGCATTTGTTCCAAGAACTTTTGTTTTGCAAGCAATTCCTTCCAAAGAACATCTAATGATCAACAGCACAGGCAGTTTTTTTTTGTGTGTGTGAATGTGCGTAAAAGCTGTTTGTTCTCATGGAATTAAACTTTTTTTTCTTCTAGTGAAAAAAAGGCAAACCATCTCCATCAGTGATAAAACATTTTATTTTACATGTCCTTTGTGTGTTTTATGCTAAAATGTTTGTGTCTGGAACGTAAATGCAGATATTTTTAATGCTGCTAACTAGAGTTCTTTCAGAAGGAAGCTTGACCCTTAATTCCTGAGGAAGTTCTCATATTAATGGAACGGATGAAAAATGTTCTGAGCTCTTCGTGTCATGCAGACGAGGCTTTCCCTGAGTGGAGAGAAAATAAATAGATAAACAAACACGGCGCCGGGTCACGTCGCCGAGTCGCCCAGCCCCCAGCTGATGATGGCGTCCCCCCCCCCCGCTTCAGCGCTCCACAGATTAACATTGTTATCAGCACAACTCTCTAATAAGACTCCTTCCTATCTGCTTGATATTTATGATGGATAATGCCCATTTTCCATTTTCTTTTTTCCTCCGTTTCTTCACTCACGATATTGCAGCTTTGAATTATTCTGTGGTGAAATTAATGAGAAAGTAGATTTATGGGTTTCATTTGTTTGTCAATTCGAAAATTAATTGGGTGTTAATTTTAGCCGTCCCCTCATCAGTGCTGGTTGTAAGCATGCGCGCATTACTTTGCATTCATTGTAGCCTTTCTCTCCTTTATTGTGGGTCACTAGTTCTGCATACATTAAATTAGCCCCGCGGCTCATTTTCTTGATTACTTTTGGAGATGCCTTGCATTTGGAAATGTACGCCTTTCCATAATAATTACGAACGTTTTGCACTGAGTGACATATATGTGTGCATGTGTAAGAACCTTTCTGTGTAGCTCTGGAGAATAAAAAAATAAACGGACACGTTTTTATTTTCTGCAAGTGGAAGAATGTTTTTTATTCGAGCACTAAGTCGGTTGAATTACATCAACCTATGGTTTATTTCAAACGACATTTAATTCCACCAGAGAGTGTGTTTTCCCAGTTGTCCTCTCAGAAGGGGAGTCGGTGCGAGCCGAGGCCTGTAGATGGAGTCGTGGCTGGCCAAAATCCCATCCCACAGTATTCCTTTTGCTCACTCCTTGTTTAGAAAATCCCATTATGGAGGGAGGCTGTGCCAGACTGGAGGGGTGAGCCAGGTCAACATCTGTCTGGAGGCAGAGGGGGTGGGGGGGTGATGAGGGGCTTGCTTTAGCCCAGCCCAGAGAATGGGGCCTGTTGGTCGGGTCCAAGCCGCTCAGACAGGCCCCTGAGTGTGGGGGCGTCATGACACACAACTGAACCGGCACAGGCCACAGTGTCAGATGACTCACTCGGATATGCTTCTTGCAACGAGGGCTTCTCCAGGGGAGGAGATGTAAACCATACAGATTTTCCTCTAGTTCTGACCGTAGACCCAAAACTGCTACTGATGACACTGAACTGCGAGACTCCTCAGCCCAAGCTTGGTTTGAATGAGCGGCGCTGCTTACACAGCTGTTTATTTTTTAATAATCCCGTGTCTAGATTATTATCTCACCTGCATTCTGTAAATATTCTGATGTGACAAGTTGTCAACCTCAATTTCCTATCTGTCAGCCTGAGTGTGTGTCCCTGTGGTGTCTGGGTGTGTGTCTGCATCTTGTTTAGATCTGGATCTCTGGAGACTCCGTCTGTGCCGTTGAGCACATATTAATTCGCATCGGCCCTCCCGTCGCACGCCCTAAACGCAACGCCATAAATCTGCATTTAGTTCCATTTTCACCTTCTTCCATGATGAGGCCCAGTGTTTTAAAGGCATTTATTCTGCTTCATATAAATAATTAATCAGTGAAGTTAATTTGCTTCTGCCTGACTTGGTCAGCTTCATTAACCACTATGGAATTGGGAGGCGAGACGCGATGTGCCACCGAGGCCTGTGACCGGAGTACAATGGCTGTAAATCATTCCACTGATTTGAGGAATAGAGGCACAGATATGCACCGGTGTCACTGGCACTCATCTCTAAGGAGATGAGGGGGGGGGGGAGTGATGGCATGTCTGTCTGTTTTTTCATGTGTCAAAAAGCCGAACAGAGGAAATAAAATGTGCACACATGGTGAAGAAAATGAAATGATGTGTGTGATATACTTTTAACTTGGAAAGTAACAACACAAAATTATTTATTTGTATTAAGACCTACTTTTAGGTGTTAATTGAGCACCCCTGAAGGATTTGACTGTTTTCTCTCGGCCTCAGACTGGATGTTTCTCATGGAGATCCTTTGGCAGGCCTCACACAGCCTTCCCTGTTTCCCATTAAAAAGCCATTCTGCCGTGGTTCTTCTGGGAGCCTTGCAAGTAAATATATCCATTTCCATAGAAAGTGTTTTGTTTTGGAGGTCCAGTGTTTTCTTGGGCTCCTCTACTCTCACTCACCCTAGTTTGGGATCCTCTAAGATGTGCTCTGGACCCCAACCTCTCTGCTAAACCCCCGCGTATGCCTCGTAACAGAGAATGCAAATAAAGCCTGAATCCTTCTCCTTTTTCGGGCAGCTCGGTTTGGACATGGGATCTACGCAGGAAGAGAAAAAACAAAGGCACAGTTCATTATTCTGTGAAGTAGTCTGTGGGACCATGCGCATTCACCTCATTGCATATGCTCTAAGTAAACAAACAAGCACAAACCTACAGGGAAACCTGCAATAAAAGTGGAATTGTGTGGGAAGGATATGACAGATGTTTATAGTTTGGCCCAGAGTTAAAATGCAACCTCATCTCTGTGTGTTTTAACAGCTGCTTCTCTCCATTTCTAACCCCGGCTCATTCTCGTCTCCCAGGTTTTTAAATCATGATGCAAGAATCTGGGACGGAGGCGACAAGCAACGGACCAGCCAATCACAATGGAGGGGCGAACGTGGAGGGCGGATCCAGGGAGGGGCGACCTGAGAGCGCCACGCCCTCGATGGAGGTGACTGGAGCTGACCTGCTGCATCTGCAGCAGCACCAGGTACACCAGTTCCCCCTTTCACACCTGCCGTCGGTCCACGGAGCTCCATCAGCAGCGGGCCCCCGACCTCCCTCTCAAAGTGCCACTTAATATTTAATTCCTCTTCAAAGTACATCTAGTTCATAAACACATTATTATTATTATTTATGTATATTGAGGCCCTGTTTGAATTTTTAAAGAAGTGGAAGTGCTCTCTCTGTGATTATGTTTGGCTGCGGGCGAGTTTATCTCAGCATGCAGCATCTGTATGTCCCTCAAATATTTATTGCGGTGTTCGGACATATTTTAAGTATGTAGGTGCCGCTCGATTTTGTAGACAGCCAGGAAACGACGACATGCCTTACTCAATGTAAACAGACCTCACACTCACAGCTAATGCCACAATCCCCCGCCTCCACCGTCGAAGTGGGGATACGCACGTCAACAAAGCCCCAAAACAGTTTTGCTGTCTCTGAGTCGAGGCAAAGAGACAAGCTCTTTCTGTTGGTGTCAGTGTTATGTGTGGCGCAGGATGCCGTTTTTCAAGGAAGCGGCATCGGAAAGATCAGCGTGTCTTCTGCTATCTCGGTCTATCCGACAGGACAACCAGGGTTGTTGTCAGGAGCTGTTTGGTGATGATGCACAGGCATCCGCACCGCTGTCTGTTGTCCCGGCACATCCATCAGCGTTTGCTCAGAGAGGGCAACAACGCTGCAGCGCAGCACACAAGGGTGGGTGGGGGGGTGGGGGGGGGATGTAGGGCTGTAGCCTACAGAGCTGAGCAATAATTCAGAGTTATCATTTATAATCTTTTAACACAATCATCAGGAAGTAATGATGCTATTCTAACACGGTGACACAGTTCTGCTATCAGAGCTGATGATAAACAGCAGATTCAGTCATATCTCATTTTGACAAGAGGAGGTATGAAATATTTTTTATCGAACCCTCGCCAAAAGGGTGACAAAGGGTCGTCCTTCTCCGTTCCTACCTCCACACATTCGTTCGTAAGTGCCTTCATCTCCTCGTAAATCTCTGGACAGAAGCTATCAAAATTTTGCATAAGCTTTTTAGGGACCCAAAGGTGTGAATCCCATAACTGTTTCCCACAATTTAACATGTTTGTCTCCTAATTTATGTCTTTTGTTTTTCCAATATCTGCTTCTGTAGACACAAATTTTCAAGTTTGGACCAATTTGGGAAACTCCTGACGTGATACTCACATCGTTGCTGTGATGTATGCGTTCTATCATCCCAAGAAAAATCGTTTAAAGTGCGTCGCTCTGCCCTGCTTATATCACTCGATAGTAATATGACCTCATGCACGATAGTTTTACATTGTGATGATATATTTTAATTATCCCCTTATGCCTAAGCTCTATTTAATTATCGAGTACAGAGATATATTAATGATTGGTAGAGGTCCAAGTACACAACACAGGCCAGATGTGAGGCTTTATATGTTATTATCTGCTTCTGTTTATCATATTTTCATGGTATTCAGTTGGGGGGGGGGGAGTATGCTGGAATAAATACCAGAGTGTAAGCATATCAGTAATTAGAAGCGGTGTATCAGCGTGTGTCGCATTCCTTACTCTCCAGCTTTAAGAGATTTTAGTTTGCTCCTCATATCCACTCACCCAGATCCAGACCCCCGGTCCCAAACCCTCCTCCCCCCTCTCATATTTTTTTCCAGCTTAAAATGAGCATGTCATCAGTGAGAAAATCACAGCCATACTGAATTCATTACTGCAGTAGTCACACAAAACCATGGATAAAATTTCAATAACTGTAGGCCACAGTTGAGTAAACAGTTGCACTGAAACTTAACTCCTGTGGACTTTTCCTTCATTCTTTGCCAGGGGCACATTCTGATTCACTCTGCCTAGACAACTGGGTTGCAACTTTGATGAATTGACACAGCGGAGAAAGGGAGAGAGAGAAGTGTCGTGAATGTGTACTTGACACTTAAAAGGAATGGAAGTAAACCCCCCTCACCCCACACCCCCACCCAGCAGAAAAGAGCCAGACGTCCAAGTGTTGGTACTGTTTTCTAGCCATCCGGGAAGAACCATTATTATTCTCCAGGATCGGCCCCGAATTTGAAGGAAGGAAAACAAGAAACTCCCTCCGTTCCCAATTCTAAGTATTATTGTTGCTTTTTTTGCACTCTGCCTTCTGTGTGGTAAATAGCAGACATTTGGCGCTTCATGGGTTCTGAACCAGTGGTTAATTTCTAGCTACCGTGGTAGGGGGGTGTAATTGTTGTGTGATAAATGGCACATGGATGGGGCAGAAGGACGAGCTGTCTCCCTCTTTACTTTGACAGGCGTCTTTCCAGCATTGTGTTACCGGGCAGGCAGGCTGTCTTTTTATTCTCCCATTAGACTAACCCAGGATTTTCACTCATGGACCATGAACCATGTTAATTGTCCCCAGGGCATTAAGATCTACGCTCAATTACTTGATAACTTTTTACTTTTTGCTTCTTGTCACAGCCCTCCTTTTAAGTTTTACTTGTGACTCGGACTAATACACATCAAACTGACACAGAGAGGCTTTTCTTCTTTCCTCGTTTTTGCATTCTTTGTTCTCCACAACATCCAAGATGCTATTACCCCTTTAGGTGTTGCAAAAATCAATCTAAAATCGTCTCAGTCTCAAAGTGCAAATGTCTGAGAGTCCCCTGAGTGAGTGGGAACAACAAACCTTGCAGTGGCATATCATTTATTCTTATTAGGGAACATAACTGTGAAAGACAGTCCTCATTAATAAAGATGGGGGATGAAATAATTGTAATCTGTTTGATCATTTTGATTCTGACAGGGGAATTCATCTTGTAGACTAGTCAGATTTGGGGGGAAGTGGACCATAAGCTTGATTTAAGCATCTCTATTAGTAAGTCAAATACACGTCAAGAAATGAGGATGAAAAGAAAAGCGTCGTCTTCAAACGCCGTGGAAATTTAGCCGAATTTTTTCTGATGAGCTCAAAGCAATGTTGTAACGGCCAGAGTTATGAGCGTTTCTAAATGTTTGTCTTTCTCTTGTTTGTGCAGATGAAAGGTTGCATCCACTCAAATATATAATCTTTTTCTGTACAACACATGTTTCCCCCCCAGAACACCAGTGTGCTTGTTTTCTCTGTGTTTTTGTTTGTGCAGCAGAAGTTGTGGTTTAAACGTTATCCTCATGAGGAAGTGGAGATGCTTTAGGAGAGAGAAAAAAAACAACAAACACAATAGTTTGAAGAGGGGTGTTTTGCAATAACCCCATTTGTGATTTAAATGATTTTGCAACAGGAAGTTGTGCTGTGCAGTAGTCTAATAAAATTGCCGACAATAATAACTATGTTAGGGGGCTTTGGTATTAGCATCAGAGCTGCTGGCTTCAGGACATTGGGCTCCCTACACACACTTCATGGAATATATGATTTTTCCCAGCTTTTCACGTTTAACTGCGCGTGTGATTCTTTCACCGTGGACTGATAGAACTGTAGGGAGTTAAATATTAATGTCCTGTCTTTTAGAAGCTGCAATTCTTAAAATATCAGCCTGTCTCATCCTCTTGGTGATGCTACACAAAGTCACCCCAACAATAAGAAAAAAATAACATAATTGCTCTCATACATGCAAAACAATAGGCCAACCAATTATTTTTCTTGTTCGGCCCTGCATGCATGGTTTAAGTGTTGCGCATCAGAAGGGGGAGAGTGACCCTCATGACGGCATCCACGGAACCAACTGAGTGGGTGCAGGCTTCCTGTTTGCGTAATGCGACTCTTCTGAGGTCCCCTGAGGAGGTGGAGCAACAAACCCGTTTCTGCAGAGCATCAGAGGAAGCGCTAAATGATACGCCAAGTCCAAGTTATGGCCTACTGGCCGGACTGGGAGAGTTAACGCGAGGTCAGAAAACATTAGTCGCCTCAGATCGCTGATTGTGTTCCTCTGTTAATCGACATTCACTCTTTCACAGAGGGAGGGGAGGGGAGGGCTGCAGCCAGATTGAAATTTTGATTTTTCACAGGAAGAATCCAGCCTCATCAGAAACAGCACTTCTGAATTGAATTCCTGTCAGTATTTGCTCTGCTGCAGAATTATACATCTGTGTAGTGCAGCACTGAATATCTGATATATGTAATAAAGGCGTCTTTGCCCTGGGTGCTTTTTGACCAACAGCTGTGATGCATCATTCCATGAATGTGGGCTTCGAGCCTGAGCTATGTCATGTTGCTCATGCACACTGAGAGTCGGTCCGAATGCATCCACCCAGAGGACCACAGGGGAAAGATGCAAGTCCATACCGCGTTATTTTGCACACCCCTCCATCTCCCTTTGAGCGCTCAGGTTTCTTGGTGTATGCTTTTCATATTATCACAGGAGGCCGAGCAGAGTTTCCAACTTATTGGAAAATCTGGCGGAGAGGATAACATCAGTGTTATGACACTGCATATTGCCTTAAATTGCTTTATTGGTAAAATGATAGTGCTCTTCCAATTTGAATAATTTTATGGAATCCCTCACAGAACATTTTAATTATGTTATCACACAACTGGCAACATCTGTCTTTATACCACAGCACATGACAGTTTTATTACAGGCTGAATTTCTTTGCTGGTTCAGGCAATTGATGTGTGATCTGATTAATAATCACACAGATGGAGGTGAAAATTGAACAGTGATGCGTTGCTATGTCGCAAAAAAGGGGGGAAATAATTAGGAAAGAAGAAAAACAGCCTGTATCTCAGAAAATATGAAGACATTTTTTTCCAGACTTAAGCAACCTTTGCTTAAAAAGTCAGTTTACTCTAATTATCCTGATGTTTTATGCATTTTTTCCAATCTTTTTGTCTACCTGGTTTTATTTTTGTGAGGTTTTGGGGACCTAAAACCAACCGGCACCTTTCCTTTTGTCTTTTGCTTTCCTTCCAAGACAGTCAGCCCATACGCATCCATTTTGTTGAGTCTATCTTCAGCCGGCACTCCCCGGCCGAAGCACAGGTTGCATGTGTCATACTCCAAGAGGTCGACATCCTTGTTTACACATCCTGCTTATGTGGGCAGCAGGTGGGGATCACAAGAGTTGTTTGACATTTTGATAATCAGAATGGACACACACACACACACACACACACACACACGCACACACAAACACACACACACACACACACACACACACACACACACACACACACACACACTGATCTCACCTGTTAGTTTCCAGCGCATTCCAGCACAAACTAAAATCAACAATGTGTGTCGACATGCTTCGCTCCGATGTGATTAATATACTCATGGAGAAACAGGATAGTCAACACCTGGCATGAGGTGAGTCTAAACAGTCCACCTTTTTTATTCCTCACACATTTCTTTCCTGCTGAAACCTGCCGTCTTCATTATTCTTAAAAGTGAGAGGATTAGCGTGTATTTTGCTAGCAGTGGCTAAAGGAGCCTCGAGGAGACATGAGGTCCAATCAGCTCCTCCTTTTTTTTAAAGCATGGCCACACCTTCATCCCATAGTGAACCCCAACTAAGATTTGACTCACGTGACATCACTTGAGGCAGCTTAGCATGGCTGCTTAAGACCTGTAAGAAGATTTTAAAAAAATAACTGAGTGATCTAAAGAATTGTTTTTGAAATAAAAGGCAACTAATTCCTTCTTTTGTTTCCCCCGTCCAGTTTCAATTTCAAATGATACGAGTACAGTAAGGACTCTCTCACAACGGTCGGGTCTTAGAGAGTAAACAAAAAGTATTTGTCTTTTATTCTCACTGCATCACAGCGTAAGCCCCGTGTCTCAACGTGTCAGACATATTTCATCATTTCAGAAAACATCCCGTTTTCTCTGCCCACCCGAAACACAAGCCAGCATTTTAGATTCATCCATTCTGAACAGCCTTTGGGAAAAAGCTGGTGTAAGAACTTCACCGGCTTATTGTGGAGAGGCGGTCAAAGAGGAGTGAAAATACTTTCACTAGGTAAGAATTCAACTTTGTTCAAGCACATTTTTAATCATTTTGATCACCGTAAATCCAGTTGTAGTAATGATTATCTTATTATAAAATAGTAATAACTACAGCTCATGTAAAACATATCACCCTGTCCCTAAAATGTTAGGAAAAGTAAAGTGGTCTCTTATTGTATGGTGCCTGGATAATTTTTTATGACCACGATCTGCATGTTTGTGCTGAAGTGAGCAACTTTAAACGTAGAGCAGGTGTCTGAAGGCAGACTGGGAAACACGTCTGCTTCAGTTTAGAATTAAACGGCTCAGAGAGAAGCCGCGGCCAGTCAGAGGACTAAGAAATCCTCCATGTTTTATTTAAAGTAGTGCCAACAACTGCCTCTGAATGCCCCACATTAAGACACAAATAATCACACACATACACACAGGCACGCGGGGTAATTTTGCACTGTTTAGCTGAACAACTTGTGTGTTTAGTGTTGTAAATAAGTAACCGTTTTAACAGCGCCTCAGGAGACCATGTGGTTGAGAAAGTACATGCTCAGACATGACTGGCTTTAATAGCCATTGTCGAAACACCGTTTCAACCAAACCCTTTCTTCAACCAAATGAATGTTTACATGCAGTTGAATAATAATGCCATTTTAAGGAGAAGCTATTCTTTAAGGATAGCCCATCTGACCCAATTTATTAGGGATAGACTTAAGGATGCATAATTCCTCTTGGGAAAACATTCAAACGCAGGGCCTATTCATTTTTAATGAGAGCGCTACTTTAAAAACTTCATAGAATTAATATGTATCAGTGAAGTCTTTCCTGCGCAGAAAACTTCAGGGTAATTAATATTCATAGGCTGTGCTTGTTAACACCCCCAATGCTAGTGCAATGTAGATCCAATTAACATAGAATGGACCCCAAGGATTTGGGCAGATAAGGGTTAAATGAGCTATTGAAATTGAAACTGGGACCGTCTCTCTCTTAAAACACTTATTTGTTTCAATAAGCCCTGGTCCTTGTCGCAGAGTTTGGCATCTTTTGGGCGCACATCTGAGGCAGAGATGCCTGAGAGACTTTGCAGAGACAGCATGTGCATGCAGAGTGTGTGTGTGCGTGTGTGTGTGTGTGTGTGTGTGTGTGTGTAAGCATCTGTGCATGCTTTGGTAATTGTGTGTGTACGTGTTGTGTGTGCATGTGCACACACAACAAATGCGAGCGACATTCACGTGTGCTTATGTACATGAATGCATAGAGGGCATGACCTTGATTTCACCGCTTGGCTAATGTGAAAAGCCTGTAGTGATCCTAGCTTTAATATCTTATTCATAATTTCTCGATGGAGCAGACATCCCTGTTCATTCCTGGTGGCAGCCTGAGAGACCCGACTGCACTGGATGCCTGAGTGAGAGACGCTGAGGTTCTAAGGGGAACCAGGCGATGGGATCAAAATGCTTGCTTGTCACCTGCTTCCTTTTGTTAGTATGCAGAATGCAGTTACTGTTCCCCAGAGCATCTTAAGACAAACGTGTCTCTGCTGAAGGACTCAAATTGAAAGGTGGTGATTGGAGGAAATGGATGAAATCAGCACTTTTTAAAAATGTAGTTTTGTTTTGATTCGCTTTAAATTTACTGTCAAACATATGTTTATATAATGAGGTCAGTTGGTCTTGAAATTGGTCTTCTAAGTGTCTTTGTTAACTTGTTTTGTTTTACTTTGGCCTTTTTAACTTTACTGGAATGCCTTGTCCATCACAAACTATGAGCTGTGTGGGTTTGGAAGATGTGTAAAAAGGATTTAGCTCAAATAAAAATGTTGACAATTCCATACACATAATTCTCTAACCCTCACAAAATCCAATGTAACTGTTTATTAGCAATGACTTATCTGTTATCCTTACAGCACAAGGTGCACACTGTACAAACGTTGCATATTCAGAGTAACAGTGGCAGCTCTGCTTTTGGCTCACAGGGAAGAAGATGATAAATTGAAGGTGATGAGGAGCCCCCATTGAAGTAAATATGCATGGACAGCCACACCATGCATGGGTCTCTTAGAGTAAATTTGATTACATGACATGTATTCACCCATCAAAGTATGTATCAGTGATTAATAACAGCCCACCTGCATGTTCAGCAGTAGCATGGCCTCTATTTGGAAGAAAAATGGCACAGGACGGTATTCACTGGTGAATAGCTGTATACCATTTACAGAATGATGTGCCATGATGGGACGCCCGGTCATAAATAACGGTGATGGCACCTCCGCATCCAGTGAATGGCATGTGCCATAAATACTTGGCCGAGCCAGAGACAATGGTTCATACATATCCTCATGCAACCCTTTTGTCTGCAGGAAAAGATATGTATTATTTAAATGGACAGTAAAAACAAATGTGTTTTTCTCCCCAGTTGGTGGTAGAGAGAACTCCAGACGCTGTCCGCTGCTCCCTCAGTGTGCTCTCTGATGCGCTGTTGTTATTTGCTTGTTTACAATCTTTGACATGATGTAATGGGATGGCTGTGAAAGTACTAGCCAGTAAAAGGCACAGAAAATAAGACGGCCCTTTATGTCTTCCCCCTTCTCTTTTTTTTTTCCTCCTCCTCTCCTCCCTTTTTCTTGTTTTTCCTCCCCTACAAATAAGGAATATGTGCTGCATTTGACTGAAGGAACATGAGCCTTGAATATAAGTAACTGTTTTTTGCATTAGGTACTCCCTGGAGGTAGGGGGTACGGGGGGGAATATAATGTCTCTGCGTGAAATGTGAATGTGAAATCTAGCAGAAAGAAATATTTATGACCATTTTCTGCTTGATTAGAGCTGGATGACATGCCTTAGGAGACAGTGAGTGGACAAAAGGCAGCAGTGCTGCTTCTGGGCAGATGTTAAAGAAAGAGTTGTTGGGGTGGGGTGGGGGGGCTTTCTGTCTGGGGGCTCTGTGTGCATGTCTTTGTGTATGTCTTTGGGTGGGATGGGATAGGCTGGGGGGCTGGGATTGAAGCACTGTGGAGGAAATTGAGTAAGTCCAACATGAGTGTGGTGGGAGGCGGATGGAGAGCACATACGATCCATCACCCGTCTTGTTCTCAAACACGCAATGTAATGTATCTCAGATGCTACAGTAAATATATGTAACGCTTATATAATAATGTTTATACACTGAATAAAAAAACAGCACATATTGCTATTTGGAAATATTTCTTCTGGCAAAAATATAGCATCTAGATAAATGAACTCCAAATTAAATCCCTTGTTTGATTTTGGTTTCAATATATATTTCATTTTGCTGCTCCCTCATTGGCACATCATCATCGTTTATATGATGGTCATCAATAATAATAATCTTAACCTGTAGGACATGTGCCTTGCAAAAACTATAACTGCTATTGGAATGAATCCTGCTCTCGTCTATAAATGAATACTGTTTTGTCTTCATATTTGCTTGTGAAAACCTACAGGGCACACGCATTGGTAATTGAGTTGTATTGATTTGAAACTGAATAAGAACACTGGTCTGGGCGGTTTTGTATTTGCATCTGTTTCCAGTAAATATTCATCCTATTATGTCACTATATATAAAATTGAAAGTGCTAATTTGTCATCTTATAACATGCGCTCAAAGGCACACCCCCCCCCCCTTTCTACACAGGGTAATGTATTAAGAGAGTTAAGCATATGCTCACCCTGCTAAAGTGCAGGTAGCTTTTTGCATGGCAGAAACAAAATAATTACCTCCAAAATGTTTTATAGTTCAAGTACGAAGAAAGTTAAAATACAAAAGTGAACTCTAAGTATCTTAGAACTGTCTTATATCCTAATCTAAAAAGTATTTTTGATTAAATTTTAGTACAATGGCATGTTAGGAGATGGGTAACATGACAGCTCCCTAAAAGTGGAGCCAAAATATCCTGCTCGCCCCCTTGTGGCTGGCTGCAGGATAGCTTGTAACCCCCCTTAAGTTGGTGACTCAACTCAGAAGTAGACGTGAAATAATTTTTCCCTCATGTCATCTGTTCTTTTCTTGGTAAATATCCAAGAGTTCAGTTTTTTTTTTTTTTTAATGCTCAGCTTGGATTTAATTAGTCATTTGATCTTTTTAAAATTGGGCCATGTGATATCATGATTGACAGCTGAGCCCTCCTCACAACCAATTGAGTTGGCCGAATGGGTGGGAGCTCCATACCCACTAACCAATCACTGCTGCCCCTGCTGTGGCTCTAAATGATGTGAATCACTTAAGATGACTAGTTTTGGGCTGGTGGGTTCATTTTTTTTTGTTTTGGGCTGGTGGGTTCATTTTTTTTATAGTGGGAAGAAGTAGAAGACATTCCATCTCTAGTTTTTAAAGACACTTTTTTTTTTGACCGCAAATCTGTCTTTGTTCCAAATTAGTGTTTGGTGTATCAGATTACTAATAATATGTATCATTATAGCAACTAAGAAGATACTGGTAGATAATTAATCACAACAAACCAACATTGTGTTTAAATGTTAATTACGGCGTTGATGCAGCCACTCGTCTCCGCTGCAGATCGGTCATGTTTAGACAGAGATGGTGATGAGGAAGAAACCACAGCTCTCAGAGCCGTTTCCAATAGAGCAGAGAAATACAAAACTGAGAGTGTGATTAATTTTTCAATTCCTCTCTGCGGATATCTAATAATTGTGACCACAGATAGCCGAGGGCTCCTATTAAACATTAACATGCAAAAGAAAAGTTAGAATCAGAAAGATTGTATTTTGGATTGAATAATGTAAAATATCTGTAGGGCAACAGGGAAAGAAGCAAACTAGTCCAGGTTTGTTCTTCAAATGCTTTCCACTACTGCAATGCCTACTCCTAATTACCGAACTCTTATCTGCACACTCAACACTATTTATTTTTCCTCATTGCTAAATGCAAATTTCTCTAACCTTTTAATAACATATACATGTCAGATTTCTTTTTTTTTTTTTCAAAGGACTGGTTAGAAATGTCAGTTGGACTCCGCAAGAATTGTTTTTTTAATTGGTGTGTACCTCTGCTGGTCAGAGGAGCTCTTATTTTTTAATTTAAGTTTTTGATAATTAATGTGAGACTGTCTTCAGCATATAAATGACTTGGCTCTTTGATCTGGTAAAGGGAGTGTTTCGAGACACATGCTTCTTATTAAAATATACCAGTGTGTTATCTCCTTGCTTTCCAGCTGAGAGGCTTTGCCTTTAAGAACCCGATCCTTCGGGGAAGGTTCCACCTTCAGCTCTCACCCTTGTCTCCTTTTCCTCTCCCTTCATGTCCTTCTGTTTCTCCCTGTGCTGTCTCCATCATTTTGCTCTCTTCTAAGCGATATCATCTTCATCTCAGTTATCCTTTTCACAGGGGAACTGCATTTGTTGATCAGATTTGACTCGGCTGACGCCTCCTCCCCAGATGTGCGGGGATGTGAGTGTAATGCTCGCCCGAGCCTGGCCACGGCTGCCTGATTGAGTGGTCCTGGCTGTCACAGGACAAGATAACCACATCAGTAAATACTCCCAGCTCCTCACCACGGCAGCATCACTTGCAGCGGAAGCACCGCTCCGCATCTTGTCGATTCATTTTCAGCTCTTCTTTGTGTCGTGAATATCTAAGAGCCCAAAACGTGACGCACATTTAGTCCATTCTCTCACAAATCTATTTCTGTCACAGCTAGAGAGGATGCACACTCCATATTTGATACTTACACATACTGTACCGGCGCTCTGCCTTCCCCAAAGGGAATTCTGACTCAAGTTTCAATTTGTTTTTCCTCTCAATTTGATTTGGTCCCCAGTCAGTATCGCTCAAACAGACTCCAGTTTCACAGCGCGTTCTTTTGATATTGTCCTCTCTTCAAAACGTCACTGGCATCGAGGACGGATTGAATTAGGGATTTGTGGCATATTTATCTCAATGTGAGAGTAATTTTGTGCTCTCTGTCTTTGCACTCAAGCTCAATGAAAACCATAAATGGTGTCCTTATCTTCTGGAGTGAAATCAAGATAGGCTCAGGAGGCTGTGAGTTATTTGTGGTTGATTTGGAGGGAAGAGTGCCTGCTGGGGGGGGGGGGGTGGATGGACAACCCTCTCGCATTACCTCTCGCCATACAGGGGGAGAAGGGGGGTGGGTGGGGATAGAAGGGAAGATTTTTAATCAGTAGAAAGCTGTGCTTCCAATGTAAAAGTGTCAGAGATGTACTTTTCTTCTGCAATGAGTGAAATCTGGTCAAGTCCTGTGTTAAATTGAAATCTGTGACCGCTGGGATTTGGGGGTGAGGGGTTAGGGGCCTCAGTAGTAGCAGCATCTTGGTCAATTATCACAGCCCCCTCTGCTGTGTGCTGCTCTTGAGACTTCTTTTCATCTGTCTGGCCTCCAAACACAACCAGACATACAAAGAAACTCAAAAATATATTGCTGTATTTTGGAGATTAAAAAAAAAATAAAAAAAAAAACAGTTTCCAAAATGTTTCATCCTTTTTACTTAAATGTGCGCCTTTGTACCTCTGAATTGCCCTGCCGGTAGGATCATCTAGCTCAATGTTCTTGCTGCAGCTGCGTGTCCTGGCACATCCCGGCATCCCGTTTGGCTGCAGAGAAAAGGATCGCTTGCTGGCAGGTGTTGTTGTGGGGAGCCACAGATCTTTCCTTTTCGCTGACTCGCCACCAAGTAAAAAATAAAATGGTAAACTGAGTGGGGAAAAACGAAAGTTGTCCACCACTCTGTTTATGTGTGTGTGTGTGTGTGTGTGTGCGCACGTAGTCTACTTTAACCAACTGATTGTGAGCCAGGAAGGCAGCACTTGCCCCATATTTTAACCAGATGTTGAGAAGGAGAGGAAAAGCCTCACCAGAATCATGCAATCAAAATAATTATCTTTATGGGTGGATGTTTACAAAGTGTTAATGTGATATTCTGCAGGCGGACTGAGTCTCCCTTTATGTGTTACACATGTTAAGTGCCTCTGTCTGTTATAAAGACCAACACCTTCTACTTTACGCTGGAGCAACAAAGTTTATAGATGTCTTAACCACTTTCTTCAAACGAAGGGAAACATCTGCAGTCGGCCATGATCCTCCTTCTCTTTGTCACACCTCCCATTTTATTCCCACTATGAATCACAGCAGACGGGACGTACGGGAATGGATGCAGCCTTTTTGATAGACAGTCAAAGGAGCACCGGCAGTGATTCGTAGCCACAGGGCAAGAGTATTGCTGTAACCTGTCCTCTTGCCAAGCACTCATCAGATGGAGGCATAGGTGCAGACGCTGAAACATATTTTCATCGCCATTCATATTCCGCTAGCTTTCCTTTTTTGTTTCGGTGGGTTATTTGGTATTTATTTCATATTTTAGCACTTGATTGTAAAATTTACAGTATGTAGGCCGACACTCGACAGAACTCCCTCATTTGGCTGCGGGGAAGTTTGTTTTTGGAGCATATTAGATTTGCTGCGTCGTAGTTTGACAGACATTTTCTCTCAGGAATTGGTGTTTAATTTGAATAATGACAAAAAAACTGCTCTTTTGGTTTGCGGGGACATCTGTGTCCCAGATGAATAAAGGAGTAAATGAGGGAAAGAAAAACAGGTAATTATGCTGAACCAGTAAATGAATGACCCGCTGACCCTCAGTCCTAATTGATTTTAGTAGAAGCAAATTGTTTTTATCGCCCGTTTTGATGTGTTTTTGTTAACTTCTGCTTCTTTTTTTTTCATAGAAGTAATTAATTGGTTGTGTGAACAAAGAATCAAATCCGAGAAAAGGGGAGCCGTGTCTGCTCCGTTTACGAGCAGGGCAATTACAGTTGGCAGCTTGAGTTTTGTGGAAAGGCGTCATATCCTGGAAGAAGAGCAAAGCCTTTATCTCCCAGAGGAGTCATCATGCCCGCAAATTTACTGTTTAAAAAAAAAACAATAAAGACAAGTAGAAATCAAACATACTGTTTTGTTCAAGAGTTAGCCAAGATTTTTCATTTCAGAAACAACTTTGTCCAAAGAGCCCCCGCCTCGGGTCGGACCGTCAGCCTTGCCAGCCGCTGCAGATGCGTGGCGGACAGTGCATGTATGCCAAGTTGCAGCGCGACGCTATGTGTGCAAGCGCACTTTGTAGGGTGATGACATGTGCTACTTTGCATGTAAATTCTTTAGCGATTCACCTCCAAGTGAACCCACTGAGAGTGATTCTGGTGCTGGCTTAAAGACAGAGGTGTGTTTTTATGACTAGGTGAGGTACGTCCTCTCCAAGGCCCTCAAGCACTGTATCCCTCTACCCTCCCCTTTAATCACTGTATCAACCACTCTCATAAACTCCATGAGGTGTGTATTACTGTGTCTGTGTTTGCACGGGTGTGTGTGTGTGTGTGTGTGTGTGTGCTTGTGTGTGTGTGCGATCGCCATGCATATGCGTCTGTGAGCATGTGCCCTTCCTTGTTTCCCCATTTTTAAACTTAATCAGCAAAAATAAAAGCCGTTGCACGCCAGCTCATATTAAAGAGGTGATTATTGGTAATAAATACTTTTTATACATACTTATCACAGAGGCAGTTTTCTTCTTGCGCTTAATGAGAGTAATTTGATTTGCTTGAGAGATTACAGTTTCCTAGAATTAATGCGGCAATCCCCATTTCAAGATAGAGTGAGATCTAAGATTCTTCACAGGTCGTGTGCTGCTAGATGCACCCCTCTCACATAGCAGCTAATGGAGTTGAACAGCAGTCTGTCATCCCCCCGCCCACCGCCCCAGCAGCTCTATAGCCCACATGCCCTTGGTTCCTGCCGAGCTTGTTGTTTGGGCTACTTCTGCCACCTGCATTTTACTTTTTTCCCTCTTATTCACGCCAGCCGCTGCTAAGTACCTCTCTCTGAAAAAACACGAGGTGGGGGTGATGATTTATTGTATGTATGCGATGTTCAGTCATCAATGAAAATCCAACATCTGGGCAAATTATTCACCCAATTGCTTTATTTTAAATTGCTTTCAAGTTACATCAGGTTTTTTTTTTTTTTTTTTTGCAGCCCTAGTTTTTCCTCTATTCTGTCAGATTGTTGCATATTGTTAATATTTCCATCACGTGTTTGTGTAAACCTTTCAAGCTTAGTGCATAACTTAATTTGCGTTGTGATCATCTTCTCCTCAAACATTTATTAAAGCCAGCAGGTCCCAGCGCCCAGAGCTTAAGGTGGCTCAAGCAGATTGAGGGTGGCCGATTCTGTCGCCACGCAGCTCTCTGTATGTTAATTAAGCTGGAGGTGGTTTGGTGAAGTGCTTACACTCAAAGGACTTTTTCATGACTTGTTAGTCCATAAACACTCGAGGAAAGGGCCGCTTTGAAAGAGGATTTGTAAATCGGGATTGTGGACCGCAAATGCGATTGCTGGAATTAATCTTAAGTACCTCTGATGGAATGTTTCTATCTTCAGTGGTCGGTAGATTCAGCTGTTAAACGTTTTGCTTAATAGCATCCAAATCTGGATTTAGATGCTCCATTCTGAACAAATACCATCCATCACCAGTTGTGTTGCTGTAAATCTCTATTGATTCTCCAATGATGGTTGATCATGCGGGTATTTAAACTTCTGTTGTCAAAGTTCTGTTGTCAACGGTTTTTCATCAGTTCTTTATGGGGCATTAACAGTTTGCACAAATATATCATTGAAATTCTTTACAAATAATTCAATCATTAGACAATGAAGCCCTGCAGTGCAGCTCAAACTGAAGAAACTTGCCATTTTGAGTCAGATTTAAAAGCAACTTGAGTTTTACTTTGGTAGTTTAAAAGTACTTTACTCAAACGTGCAGTTTATGGCTGTGGGATTGTTCAGTTACCAACATGGCTTTACACAGAGATTCACCTGTCATTCAGAGAACCTCAGTTTGCATCTTTCTCAGCAGCAGACAGCCTAAACCTTTGATTTCCCATATACCCTAAACTCCTTTTTCCTTTGTCAAGAAAATATTAAATAATATATATTTATATAAAAAACAGTTTTTGGACCATCAAAAAGGTGAGGCCCGTTCATGTGTCAGATCATCTGCCTGAGACTGTAATACATTACAGGCCAGTGTGACAGGTGATATGTCTGACCCGGCTGGAGATTACCCCTCTTTATGGCCAGAGCAATCTGATTTTTGTCCTCTTTTCCTCTTTCCTTTCTTTATTTCTGGCTGCATAGGATCATATTACTCATCTTGGAATGACTTCAACAGAGACACTGCTATTCCCAGGGAGCCGTCCCTCTCCCCTGCAACTCAATCCATAGCCAATTGGACTGGCCTGTGATTTATAGAAAATCCTCTCCTTCGGAGGATCACAGACACATACACACACACACACACACTGGGAATTCAGTAGCCCATGATGCCTTAGGTCTCAGGTCAGGACAGTTAAAAGCAGTGGGCAAAGATGCACCGTCGAGAACCGCCGATAGCCTCGCCATTAAGGGCCACTTTGTGGTTGTAAAATGCAAGATAAAGAAAATGAAATCCAAACCGCTTGAAAAGAGAGTTTGGGATCAGTGTCTTAATGATATCACTTTGAGAAGGATACTCATGTGCTCTTTGGCCAGATGTCAGCTCTTATCCATCTTCGAGTCGAACTTGGCTTTGGGCAGCATCACGCTTGTTGTCTGTTTTGCTGATTAGAGGGATTACTCATGTCGATGAGTTACTTTTTCATCCATGATTGGTCAGCTGAAAACACAGGACATCCACGCAGGCCCCCGAAAAAAGCACCGCGAGGCTCTGTAATTGTGGCAAATGTCTGATAGCGCCTCCTCTCCTGGAGCTTCTTTCTGTAGCGGCGTGTAGCCTACATTCATCTATATTCACCACAACTAAATTGGAAGATTAGGGGTTTTACTGGCCATATCCTGCTTGTCTCAAGTGTATCAATAATGTTGAGTCCTCCATCTATGAGACCAGACCAGACAGATCTTCCCATTCTAAACAATATCATTCACGCATGATAAAATGTGCTCACAGTATTCTAGGTCTCACACTGGGCTTTTTGAAGGCCCCATTTTCCCAAGCACAGCACAAGTGATGCAACACTTCTAACAAAGATGCAATAGGGAGGACCGCGTGTTTTCTAACAGTCCATCTAAGCACCCAGCACAGTTGGCATGCCTCTGCTCTTTTCCTCCCACTTTATCAACTTGACGGATTTTATCGCCATATTCACTGGTGGGCATCCTGGGGCATCATATGCTCAGAACAAAAAGATAAGGTCAGGGAAAGAGGGGCTGCTGAGATCCGCCCGCCGCATTGTTCCCAGATTGTTTTTTTCTTTTATTCTCTTAGCTCATTTTATCCTCCTCTCATTCTCATGCTTCTTCCTTTTTTTTTCTCCCCCCCCCCTTTTCCTCCATCTGCCTCTAAATGACACCTTAGCATTGAGTGCTTCTCCAACTGATTCCACTGCATATGACCTCCCTCCTTTAGTAGAGCCATTCACAGGCAATGCTAAAGCAGAACGCCTGGCTCTTGGCGGGGAGATATAGGAGAGACAGTGACACGCGGCTGTGCGCTGATAGACTTTCCACTGGAGTGGATTAAATCAGCATCAGGCTAGTGGAGCTGATTACCTCAATATGAAAATGCAGTATCTTAATGGTACATATTTTCATGAGGCAGCCCAGTTGCCTTTCATTTTGCGCCTAATATGTCTATTCTTATGAGTCATTTACTTCTTTAATTACCTTTAGCAGCAGATGCACAATGGAGTATTAATGTGAATGATTTTTACTGCCGCTTTATCATACTGAGCTTATGAAGTTGAAAGGCATAATTGAGGTGGAAGAGCGACTCATGAGAGAAACAATATTTAGATGACAGCTCCTCTTGTACTCCAGGAGGGTGTTTATGAGTTTACACCGCACTAAAGCTGTAATAAACACACTCTTCATTTAATAATGGCGGTATGTGGAAATGCTCTCACTAAGATCCGCTCGGTTATTGAATCGTCCTCGGAAGCTGTTTGGCGTAATCAGACGACGTCTTGCATTTGCTCAACCTGCTCGATAGCATTCACGTCCGGCATGTTCTGCATGCATTATTGTGTGCAAATGAAATCAGTGTTTGCAGCAAGCAAAAAAAACCCCGTTTGCAGCGTGTGCAACTCCTGGACGATCCATGTCATTAGCATGTGCGTGCTCTGTGTGTTCTGTCTGCAGCTTGTGTACTTTCGTCCGTGTGCTTTCCTGAATGGAAGGCCTTCTTTGGCCGTCTGTTGTTAAGCTGCTGGCTAAGCGAGGCTGAGGAATCCAAACAAACGGCGAGCACACAGCAAACGGAAGCTGTCAGGCCCACATAGCTGAGCTGACCTCGTTGGGGTGGTGATGGAGGCAGGGGGCGGGGGGTGCCCCGCTCTGTACCAGGCTCCAAGCGCCCGCACCGCCTAGATGGGGCGTTGTTTACGCTCCCCTCCACACCTCCTGCAACCTCTGCCTCTTTGTGCCATGTTCCCATCCTTCTACCCCCTCCTCTTTCTATCCCCCTTTTACCTCTCTTTTCTCCGCTTCACTATCTTCCCCCCCCACCCCCCCACCCCTCATATTTTTTGCCTTCACTTCTATCATCATCAGACTACAGCCCCCTCTTCTCTATCTCCACTCACAGTTAATAACTTTTGTCTTGCTTTTTTCTCACGGTCATTTTTTCCACCCAAAAACATTTGTCAGGGTGCTGCATTACCTGTTACCGGGGAGTTTGGGGGGGTTGGTTCAGGGGGGAGGTGTTTTGGACAAACAAAGATGAGGTTTTGAAGTCAAATTTTTGTCTTATGTAAGTGCACCCACTCTCTTATTGTTTAAACGTGGATATTTGAAATGTTTAGTTTTGTCATAAATATTAATAGATTAGTTGGAAAGTGCAGTGAAGGAAGGGAATCTAATGGTTTGAAGTGGGTATAAAACATTGATTTATTTATGTATTCTACATGAATTAGTTTGGAAATCTAAACACAGACTGGAGAGTGTTGTTGCGATGGCCCTGTAATGTGCGAGGTTTGAGCATCGGGGCCTGTTTTCCATGTGGAGTGGCTTTTTGGAAATGGCATTAATTATATACTTAGTAGGAAAGCAGACTTTTCCTGCTTTGCATTGCAGATAAACTGTCTGTATTTCTGAGAAAAAGAAAGCAAAAAAATGCAATTAATATAAATAGACATGATCCTCGCTACTTACCGCTTACGTGTTTAAAAGTCACCCCCACCCAAAAAAAAAAAAAAATCTAATAAAAGTATATGCGTTTTAACTGAAATGACAAGTATTGCAAATTATTTCCATTACTATATGTTAGCATCGTCAGCACCCGCTCACGCTGCCCTATTATGGAAAAAAAAAAGCCAGATGTAACCTTAGTTTTTCCAATTTCACCGCCGCTGGTTACAGTAGCCACTGTAATTTATGAATCGAACTAACTTACTCTTCTTGGGTGGCCTGACTGTGGAGGAATACTACATTAGTCTCAGCATTTATTATCAAATTATATGGAGGAGCTGCTGAGGGAACCCAGCTTCCTGGTTTGGTTTGGCTACTGAGGAGCAGAGGGCCCCTACCCATCGTTGAAAAGGATACAGCCGAAGTGATAAATGTCAGGTGAGGTGAGACGTGCAACGAGTCAAAGTCAAGCAGATAACCTTGACATTTAGGCCCGCTGGGGGCCGCGGAGTCGGACCAGGGGGCCCTGTGTCTTCTGAGCCGGACTACATTAACAGATAACCTATTAGTCTTGTTGTTGCTGGCTGTTTCTGAGCCACACGTTCCTGACTATTAAAGGCTGGCTGCTGAGTAAATACACTGAAACCCAAATAGATGCGCACCTCGTTTCCGTTTCTCCGAGCGGCCGCAGGGATCCGGTCACACCTGCTCGCACATCTTCTAGCAATTAAGAGCAATCTGCTTGAAACCATTTCACGTTCAAGGTCTTTGCCAGCGGTGGCGAGAGGAGTCTGACGTTTGCGGAGCCACAGAGGTCTCTCTCTCTGTCGACCAGACCTTCCTCACGTCATCTGTTGCCTCTGGTCCTTTTATCACATTCCCCTCCTTATTTGTCACGGAGAAAATACATCGTGTTTGAGTGGTGTGTGTCCGTCACACTCGGAGTCTTCTCTCGGATCACTTTCCTTTATACATTTGGCCTATTGGTATCGTGTTTGAGGTACTGTGGTTCAGTTAAGTTACACAAAATAAAAAAATAAAAAAACCAAAATGACCTGTATCTAAAATATGTTGTTTTCTGTCGCAGTAAAAAAAGCAGTGCAACGAGGGATTGAGCAGTGAGCAGACATGACTGTGTGGCATTGCTCTGAGCTGGGATTTGTGAGACACCCAGAGCTGGCTTTAGCAGCAGGAAACCCCAAAGCCTGTAAATAATCCACATGTGCAGACTGCACATAAAGACATCCAGTACTTAGCAGTTCCCTTATCACAGCGTGATAGCCGAGGGACACGAGAGACGCTCCTGCCTCTGTTCACAATATGAAAGAAGATGCAGATAACACCGCTTGTTGTTTATGGAGGAAGTTGTGTTAACATAGGGAAACGGACGTGAACTTTGAACGCATTCGAAATGGGGAATATAAAAGTAGACTGCAAACGACAAGAACGCCAAATTATAGCAGCTTTGTTGCTGATAATAGCCTTTGTCTTTTGCTGGAGGGTGTTTTCTAATCACAACCACCTGGAGGGTTTGTCTTGTGTATCCTGTATGCATGTAAACCCACAAACAGAGGCTATACTGTATGTACGGTGCGTAGCTGTCATCCTGCTCTTGGCATCTTTAGGCTGGCTGTTGTATGTGGAACAGCCTTGCTGTAATGTTTGACTTAACAAGCATATTATCACAAATCCGGCTTTGTGTTACCTTAATTATTGTTTTTTGCTAAACCTCAGTGTATTTAGTGAGTGTATTTCACTAAATAAACTTAATACCATTCATACATTGAAACAGTACACTTCTTAGGACAGCATAACCCACTGTGATTACCATCAAGCCCAGACATGTTGTTTCATTATATCAGTCATACATCTTTTAAAACATTTCTCAGTCCCTCAGATGTTCCTGTCATCAGCTGCAGGTTCATCACATTAACCTGGAGCAGCTCTCCATGTCTATCAAGAGGTCCAGGGCCTTCTGAATGGAAGATCAAAACAAGATAGATTCCAGAGAAAGAGGCGGAGGAGAGGCCTCTGGAAGAGAGCAGCGCTGCGTAAACATCACAGCAACAATCCACAATGGGTTGTTTTAGCCCAGCGTTAGGCCTGTCAGAGGGAACGCCGACTTTAGTGGCCTTTTAAAAATACAAACATGACAGCGTCATCCCCAAACAGAGCTCACAACACTGCACTTGCTTTTTTTTTAAAAAAAATCTCTTGTTATTTCTACACCAGCGACAGCATTTACTCAAATTTTATCTCTGACATTCAAAAGTCACTCCGTAGAGTTATTACACCGACATATCTGTGCATGTGCTTTCAGGTGAAAATGTGATTTCAGTTTGTTCGCCTGTGGCGAGAGGTTCAACGGTTATGCTTTCAGGTGCTTTTTAATTTGTAAAATAATCAAATAGTGATTTTTGCATTGTCAAGCGACATTAAAGAGTCATACTTTTGATGGTATTTATTTGAGACCTTGCGTTTTACCAAAGGATGAACACGCAAACACTTACAAACATGCCAGCACACTGTTGCTGCTAAACTTAGCAGTTATACTGACTGCTGGTTGTGTGATTAATCTTTTACAAACAGCCACAGTTTTAGAAAAGAATGTTTATATTGCAAGACAGTCATAACAGCAGCACAATTAGATTTTTAATATACCTGTCAACAGCCCATTGTTTGTGCAGCACACATTATTGTAGCCTCACAATTCCTTCATCTACATGTCGTAAGTGATCAGTGAACGGCTTTTGCAGGCCTCTGATTTCCTTTTCTCTACCTTATATTCAACTGAAAGTGACGCAAGACTTCCCAGAAATGCATCTCTTTATTCGTTAACTGTTGACACAACTCTTTGTTCCTACATCCTCGGCTGTAAAGCCAGACACACAAATTTCACTGCATGTGTCATCAGTTACAGCGGAAAAGAAAACAGTGAACTTTGTTTATTCTTCATTGTGCCCGTAATAACATGCCTCAAGCGTCATGAATAATTTTGTCACAGCCTCTTTTTTTTTCGTCTCTTTTTGTTTTTTGAACTTGCATATGAATTAGCTGTGGTTCTTAGTCATCTGAAGTTTTTCATCACTTGTCAGATCACCAAAAAGTGTAGACTGATCACTCTGCCTCACCAAAATGATACTGCCGTGGTAGACGTCGCTTTAGAAACTGGCAAACTTTACTAACTTTTATTTTTATCCGAGCTAAATAACTGAAATGTAAATATTTCCTTTATCGTATGGGACTGAATCTTGCTCTTGTACTTTCTACTTTCAATTCATGCACTTTCTTAATGAGTGCACTTGCCGGGTTGGGGGGTTTCCCTTTCGTAAAAAATTTCAGAGCGGACGACAATTAGGCATGCAGAATGAGATATGTTGCTCTGGCGTCATTTATCTTTGCGTGACAGTTCAGAGAAAGACAGACGCAGCGAAGGAGAATTTATGCACTTTCAAGTTAAGCTTGTTGAAATGCCAGGAGTATGGCCTCTTTGTAGCCTGTGGTCATATTTATGCCTCATGATGTCATCCGACAGCGCAGTGTTTGGGAGGATCAACACATAACACCCACACACAGACCATCATACAGCTGTTCTCTCCGGCCCCTGACTGTCTCCCCCTCTTTCCGTCTTAAAGTATTGTCAGACTTTACTTGCTCTAAGACCAGATCTCACATCTTACTTTCACACAGCCTTTTGTGGGCTTCACTCACTCGTTCACACGTCTAAACTTTTCATTTCTTCTTGCTTCCTTCTCTTCTTTTTTTTTGAAAAAGTCCAGCATTTTACTTTCACAAATTCTAAACCATCCAATATCCAGCTTGACAACTTATAGCTTGTCCTTCTGCAAGATGAGCTCGGAGCTTGCCCCCCAACTGTTTATTTAATCGTGGGAGCAATTGTCTAAGGAACATGGAAAGAATGAGTCCAGTTATTTACCCAGATGGTTTACTGGTGGAGGTGTGAGGCTGGCCAGCTCACTGTGGGAACACAACGCTTGCTTTTCTTGGTATCGCTGACCGTTTTCAAGACCACTGTGTTTTTTTCCCCCCGGCTTTCTCCAGCTTTGTTTGCTCTGGATGGCATGTTTGATTATTTATCGTAAGGGAAAAGGGAGTAGCTGGAGCAATAAACATGTGACTGCACTGTATTTTGTTTTCCACTTAGAAGGCCATGTCCTTTAACAGATATTTGAAATGGCGTAGGGCCTTTTATGTGGGGAGTTTGGTTGAGGAGTAGCAAAAGCTCAGATATTTATCTGTGAAATGTTCATTTATGTTCGCTGTACATGCAAATGATCAGTCTTTCGTCTGTTTTTTTTTTTTTTCTGTCTGTGAAATTGCTTTGACGTTTGATCATTGTTCCCTGTGTTTTTGTAGCTGGGTTGTTTGTGCCAGACTTTACGACAGATTTATGATCCTGACTGTTCGACTATGAAAAGATGGTTTAACCTGTTTGTTTGTTATCTATTGTGAGGCCAAGGGGATACTTGCGTAAGGGGGATACTCCTGCTCTGATAACAGAAATCAGAGTGTTCTCAAGGGGCTTCTGACATGACTACAGCTATCATTTCATTGGTTTTGCATTTTTCTCCCTCTCCTAGGCTCTCCAAGTGGCTCGACAGTTCCTCCTTCATCAACAGCATCAACAGCAGCCTCAGTCGCAACTGCAGCTTCAACAAAACACTGGACGCAAATCCCCCAAAGCCAGCGACAAGCAGCTCAGCCTACAGGTACCGTCCTCAGACGCGCTGTTGTTAATTGAAGCGTGAGGTAGCTAAGACAGGTTGCATGTTTGATGTTAAGGTTGATCAAATAAATAAATAAATAAATAAAATAATTAAAAAATATATCTTTATACACATTATTGATATATTTTTATATATTTTATAAATGTATAAAATATATATTTTTGTATATATTTTCCCTTGGGCAATTTTTTTTTTTTCTTCACTCTTTCTAGAACACGTTGTGTGAGAAACAGTTCACAAGTAGGAAAAGAAAATTGCCAGTGAAACATTTTGGGTTATGTATCCTCAAATATTATCACTGAGCATTGACACACCCACACACACGCACACCCACGCTGTGTCTCTTGACATAGAACATTAGAAGCAGCCGTACACAGAAGTGGACTCTGCTGTGAAATATGTCGACCAAAGTGTTATAAGTGGCCTCCGTGTGGCCAATTGGCCACCTCACACGAGGTTGTACAGGAGTAGCAGAGTAATTTAAATTCAGGAACACATCAGCATGTGTCGACTGATCCTGACCTCTGACTGGAAAAGACCCGGTCTGTTGACTTGGTTTTGGAGGAGCACACCTCGGGTAACTGCAGGAGAAAGTGTGGAAATGAGGGAGGGAGGTGGTGAAAGGTGAAAGAGAGCTTCGTTCCTCCAGCAGAGAAGTGAGTTGGGTCAAGCAGGGGAAACTCCATCCTTTCACTGTACCTCTCATTGCAGAGGCATCAGAAATAAAAGAGGGAACATGTCCCCACCACTAGCAGCAGGAGGTGCTGTAGAGCAGCCCAGAGGCGGGGGGGGGGGGGGGGTGATTCAGGTGGACTGCTTGAAGGTGGAGCTGAGAACCCTGTGTGTGGGAAGAAGTCAAGAGACTTTGGGATAGTATAATGGACCTACTTCGTGATGAAAAGAAAAACAACAACAGGAAAAGAAAGTTGTCCGTCCTCCTCCGTTAGTTTGACTGTGTGATGTAATATTTACGTTCATTGCAGATCATCTTCCTCAGAGACGCGTAGCTTTGTTTGAACAAGAAGCGGGTGTTTGTGTCAGTGTTAACTTGCAAAGAACTACAGGGCATATTTTCATAATAATAATAATAATTCAGGGTAATTAATATGAAGCCCCTGTTCCATTTTTTTGTCTAAGTGTGTGTGTATCATATACAGTACACACACACACACACACATATATATACACACACACACATATATATACAGTATATATATATAAATTACCCTTTCTATCCCAGCAGGGACCCTTTCTTAATGATCCATTGTAGCAGCTAGGTCTAATGTCAGGTGGTGAAAAAGCCTCTTTGTTGTGCAGATGTCTTCGAAATAGCTCCAGAGGATGAAATATGACTGCGATGACCTTTCAGTTGTGTGCATATTTGTCAGGATTCAAATAAGTCGAAAGGATCAAACATAACAGTTTCCCCAGTCTGGCAGGGAATTGTGCTGCAGAGGTCAACAGAGGGGACCACAGCGGCAGATTCCAGCATACAGCCAGTTGTTGGTACATAGTGAAGTACGAGACCATCTCCTGCACACAAAGACAAAATTAAAATTCTAATTTATTAATGTATACAGAGAGCTTGGCCAAGCTGTCACTCAGCTATTGAAAAGAGAGTTGGGCCCTTTCCCCTGCTCCCCCACCCCTCGTTTCTGCTGCCCCATTCTTGTAAAGACAGCGGTATCTAACTACCAGTGTAAATTGCCTCCTCTAATGTTGTATGTTACGTTTTGGTGTGTTTAAACTGCCATTACGAAAAAGCCACAGGTCCAGACAAGTGTTTGTTTATCTCTGCATTACATACTCCGCTAATTAGCACCGCTACCACACAGGCACTTCTG
Organism: Antennarius maculatus; assembly: GCA_013358685.1. NCBI lineage: Eukaryota > Metazoa > Chordata > Actinopteri > Lophiiformes > Antennariidae > Antennarius > Antennarius maculatus. Next base: position 22,871,929 of record CM023609.1, on the reverse strand, counting down.
CACACACACACACACACACACACACACGCACACACACACACACACACACACACACACTCACAATTTAAATCCAGGGTTTCATAGGTAAACAGTGTGCTGTTCCTCGGGTGGATGTATTACATTTATTTTTGTTGTCTTTCTTTTTTCATCTCATAAAAAAGAAAAAAAATCTGAGTCTCATCTCACTTCCTCTTTTAAGAACAAACCCACGCCTCAAAGGGATCCCCTTCATGCAGAACATCCACTATCCTCATCACACTGCCTGGATAATGATTCTCTGTTGGAGCTGAACCGGGTCATCAAAAGACATGATCCAACAATTATGAGGCTATGTAGTAAACTGACATCCCATAAAAGCACCTGATCTGCAGACGTGGCTCCATTCATCCCGATGGTCTTCCCATTAGCCACAAGGATTTGCGCAGAGAGACACTTTTACTCATTTGTAGATGTGACTCACTTTACAATTCATTTTTTTTATTCAAGTCAAAAATAATGAACCATGCTGTATTCAGAACAACTGAAAAAAAAAAAAAAAAAAAAAAGAGATCTGCATTGAGTTGTACGGGGGGGTGGAAAGGATGAGTCAAACAAGTCTCAGAACCCTTGATCAGCATTAAATGGCTCTTTGGTTTTATATCTCCAACAGGGGTGCCCCCCTTTCCCCCATGCCCTCACCCTTGCATAGCCCACCCCTGCATCTGAATGAAAATGCTTCTGTTGTATACTCAGCTGCCTAGAGGTGCTTTAATCAGAGCAGATATACAAACAGCTGCTGGGTGACGGCTAAACATACTTGACTGGTCAAAAAGCCAGTAAATTACATCGACAGAATGACACGTGTGATTAAAAGAATCCATGCCGCTCTTACGTTTCTGCGCTTTTCGCACCTATAGCGGCACAACGATGAGCGCCAGTAACTCCCACCCCGCTAATTACCATTATCAGTGAAATGGTAGGGTTTGACTCATTAGTTCCATGTGCATTTAATTAGAGGCTGGCTGAAATTGGATTTAACTTATTACTTTTTCATGGATCACTTTCTTGTCATCACTTCAAATTGGATTGCAGCCCCAGGTAACTAATTATGCCAGCCACAGGATCAGGAGTGGAGAAATAGGTAATTAGGAACAACACTGTCGGACCCTTGCTGATAGTCCACCAGCACTGAGGTGGGAAGAGGGGAAATTGAAGCTCGTTTGTGGTGTTTTTCACAAGCCTGACTGGTTAACTACACCTCATCGCAAGAGATCCTTGGTAGGCATCCGCCTCCTACAGGGGATTATGTGGCATTCAGCTGGGCGGAAGATGTTGTGTCAACATGGTGTCTTTGCTATCAGTGTAATGCCTAGATTACGCTTGTTTCTCATCCAGGATTTTAGCTAAGATTGGCCTCCATTATTCATGTCACTGGCACAGTGCGATGAATGGCCAACAGCCAGTTGAAGTTCCCCTGTTTGGATGCTGTTTGAATGATGTGGACTGTATCTCTGATTGGAGTGAGATTAGATGAATGGCCAGTTAATGTGGGAAAGTAAAACATATTTAACACAGCTCCAGCGTGAGGCAGTTTTAACTTGTGATTCAGAGCTTGTACTGAGGGTTAAAGAAAAATGATAATGTCATTTGAGAGCTTTCATGCTTCATCTTAAACGGATTCTTTGCCAAGAACTTGAAGCTAAAAGAAGATTCTTTGGATTCTATTGTTCTTTTTAGGTTTATTGTAATTATTAGACAGTCTTTTTTGTTTTTAAATGAGAGACACTATTCAGTATTCTGATAAATGTTGTACTGAACAGTTTCAGAATGTCAAAGGTGCATCACTTGTTATTCTTTAGAAACTACCGACGGTATTTCAAAACCAAGCCAGTAGAAGATTTTCTTATCTGTTCTATTACCAGTTGAAAACCGCATTTCATTCCTCTCCTTTTTCCCCTTACTTTCGTCTTTCTTTTTTCTTTCTTTTTTCTCTCTCTCCACACCATAGTGTACGACTTCACAGAGGGCATCTCCAGGTCAAAAGATAATGTCTTTTCAGTTTACAGGATGAAAGCTTTTAAGTTGTAGCGCATCCCTCCAGCGCTCCCCCCTCCCCGTGTTTGCTCTTCACATCCTTCATTTGCGGTCTGTTGAGGGGGGAGCGTGATGTGACACAATCCAGGGGCCAAGCCTTCGTCTGACAGGACGGGGAGAAGCCGTCGGCTCTTTTTCGCTCCCTCTCCTACTGTTTTTGCTGTAGGCCCATGGCATTGTCCTGACACATGTAGACCACAGCGCTCCGATCTGTAAGTCATTAGAGCACTAGGCCAGAGCCTGTCAGCTGGAGCTCAGCCAGTGCTGTAGGGTGATCTGAGGCAGAATTTGGAGCTCAGCTGGCCAGTGGCCCAAAGTGGCACAGCGGTGGTAGCCCACCAGCGAGGTGACGGCGAGCAAAAGGCTGGATTAATGTGCTGGGTTAGGTGTGTTTGGATAAAAAAAATTCACTCCCACCTCGAGGGAGACCTTCTGAAGACAACGGGAGTGAATTTATATGCAGGGAGTTTCAATAAGAATGCACGTGAAGAATTTTAGACAATAAAAGTAATGTTGATGGGAAGAAAACAAAATGTGGCTTTTGAACCAAATGAAAGTCAAGTTTCAAATTGATTCACTTTGCAACCAAAACTCGAGAAAGAAGAAGCCACTGGAATAAAAGTTTTTATTCCGATAAATCTAAGGAGGTCAAACATGTTATTTATTGAGCTTTAAAGGTTCTGATTGGTTGAATCTTGGGATCTTGGAATAATGGACTCGTTAGCGTTTTTCTGTTTCTAGTCTTGAAGCTAAGCTAACTCTCAGTTGACACTACTTCAAATACAGTCACAAAGAACGGTTTGTCTAAATACCTGAATTTACAGCTGTTGACATTTTATGTCTTCACCTACAGGATGAGCTTTTACCATCAATATTTTAGGTAAGCATCATCCATAATACCCCCCTTCATCAATCTGAAAAGTGTCTCAGATGATAAAATCATCGACTCTGTGCCTGATCTTCAGGAGGAGTCGATCTCTTTGTGTTTGTAAAAGTCTCACTGTGATGCTGTAATGAAGTCCCATTCTGACACGAGCGATGCTTTGAGGTGATACGACGTGTCGGGGCTGATCAACACAACACCGAAGCCGATGCTTTCCCAGAACCCCGGGATCAGGCCGTCTCTTCTGCTGTTTGTTTTCCTTGTCATATTGTAAAAACCTATCATGTGTACCGTAAAGAGTAGAACCAGGTTTGGGATAATCCTGTCAGAATGAAGTCATCTATCCAAAATCCACGCGATCAGAGTGGAAACTCGGAGGGTTGCTGTGTGAGGATCTCTCTCCCAGCCAAGATGATGACTGTTGAATTGACTCCAGTCCCAGCGCTGGGAGCCACTCACCATTTTCAGGACCCTGTTTTCATTTTAGCGTGATGTTTCCCTTCAAGCTGTGAACCCTCACAACCCTCCACCCAACCACACACACTCATACTCTCCTCCCGCTAAATTTTGTTGTATCTTTGTGCTGTCCTCTGGCAATATATCTTGATGTCAAGTGTGCGTTGTTTGGAGTGATTCACACGCCCTTTGCAGAGGCATAGAAGGATGGATGGATGCACAGTCAACCATAGCATTAAAAAAAAAAAAAACTCCACTAACAGCTACACAAGGTGCAGTCAAGTCAGCATAAACTCACAGTGCTGTTTTTCTTTGGGTGTTGTCGCACACCTTTGACAGCTTGGCGATTCTCTGATTCCATTTTTCACTTTTGATTAAGAGCAGGAAATGGAAACATTGTCTTGCTCAGACAGCAGAGGAGAGACAGGGAGACAGGAGGGGCCTTCGCCCACATGAGGACATTGTATTGTAGGGTATTTTATGTTTGTGTTGAACATCGCGTCAGTCCATTACATTGTGCAGCCTCGTCATCGATGTCCAGAAAGTTTGGTTCCAAACTAACTATAGGTGTCTGTTTCGTGTTTGTCTGTGGACAGACCTCCGTCTGCTCTGCTGGCGCTCTGCTTGGACTTGTTGATTGGAGAGCTCAAGCTAGCAGAGTTGCTACTGCACCTTATTTGTCTATATTTCTTTCAAAGCATCACACACTGGACTAGCATGCTTTCCCTATCTCCATCATGGCTATAATATGTTACTCTTTTCTTAATAAAGGTTGCAAACAACCTGCATTGTTATTATTGCCATTATTATGGGCTTAGTCATAGTTACCACCAGGTGTAGGTAAAGACAAAAAAAAACCCTTTTGTATTACAAAACAAAGACCGATAGAAAACCCTAAAATATTGATACCACTAACCCCGGAGGTGGTCAAAGCATGCAAAAAGTATGCGCACATACACATGTACACACACACACACACACACACACACACACACACACACACACACACACACACACACACACACACACACACACACACACACACACACAACCACACACACACACACACAAGCAGGAATAGGCTCGTTTGCTTGGTTTTACATTAACTGCTATTTAACTTTCTCATAAAAAACAGCCATGGGAGGTCTTATTTCAATTCTTAGTACTGGATTTTTGTGAGAACTGCTGCTAGTAACAATGTACTAAAAATTTGGTTATTTTTTATTTACCTCTTTTTTGCAGTTCAGGGTTTTAAATAGATGGTTTTCGATTTTAACTTCATATGTGAAGGCTTTTAGTTTTAGGGATCGGAAACGTGCTTTGCTGTGCACCAACAGTCAAGAGGAAAGAGGAAGAGACGTCTGCAAATAGAAGTCAATGTACATTTAATTAGAATAGCTTAAACAAGTTTTCATCCAACCATCCCAAGACATGATACTGAGAGTTTTAAAACCTTTTATTTTAACTTAGATGAGTCATATCCATGTTTTGTGATCTGATTATTCAGAGCACTTGATTAATATTTATGCGTTGTCTTCATTGGCATGAGTATATTGAATGGACCAGTTTTTCACGCATTGATCATACACACTATAGTATACTCGACCTCAAGCTAGTCTTGTTTATCTCCACATCTCCTATAGAATCTCATCACTCTTCAAAATACGATTACCCCACATTAATGCAGTTTCTGATCTTAAATCAAAGGTGACTTAAACGAGACAAAGTGAAAATTCCCCCACCTCCTGAAATCGACGTTGCTAAAACCCAAAAGTGTTCTTGTTTTGACAAAGTGAAAAACCACAAGACCATACACGCAGAAACACATGCTCCGTTATACACTGGCTGGCATATCACCTCAGGAAATATTTTGCAAATACAGAGTTCACATGTGCTGACTAAACAATGTGTTTCTGATACTGAAATTAAAAGAAATAACCAAACCCATATATAATGGGCCACGAGGAAAATGGTGACTCACGCGTGACTTACTGTAACTGCATTCTGCTTGGGGTGATAACCTTATTCAAGGATAAATATGACTTGTTCTAAGTATCTGGGAGAGCATTTTTGTGTTGCAGATGTTAACAACTGACTTCACTTGCTTGTTCTCACTGTAAAATATACATTTTTTTAATCTCTTTTAAAATGCAGCAACAATATTAAATTAGTATTTTTAAATTATTAAAGAATTTACACCAGATCATTTTTCTCCCTTAGTTGCCAACGTTTAGCCACTGTCCTCTTATCAAATGAAAAAAAAAAAGACTAAACAAAATTAAACTAAGTAAACTAATACATTTTACAGTTGTTGCTTTTGAGACTTTTAAATATTTGTGTTACATCTAGAATGAGCATTGGTGTGTCACCTCACGTGCAGGCAGGGATCACTTTTAAAGACAATTGCAAAGCAAATGACTTGTTTGACTACGAGTTCAAAGTTCAACCAAGCAGTTAACATCATTAACAAAATGCAAATAATTTCACCTGACAAAAAAGAAAGACCAACAGAAACGACAAACAAAAAAAAAAGGCCTTCTTTGAATTTGTGACAAAGTGCTCAGGCATCTCGCGTGGAAAATTGTCATGCTTGACTTATATATACCTTATTAAATGCACGTCAAGATAATTAGTCAAATGTGACTGTTATGGAACCATGATTATTGATGAGCTCTAGAGCCTGTAGCAACACCAACAGCTCAACACTGAAATTCCATGTAGTAAAAGTGTCATAAGATTAGACACAAATACTGTGCTTATAGGATTGATTACTTAAAATATGACATTTAAAGTCCGGTTGTCCACCTGGCAACCACTTCTGAAAGTGTGTGACCCGCCCACTGTTTGGTTTTTATATTCCTTGACTTCAGAATGGAAATATAGAGGAGCTCTTCTACATCTTAAAAAAATACATAACCCTCTCCTGTGCGATGTCAGTGCGGGAAAAAAAAACAAAAAAACGTGGGATCTTTCTGAACTGTGTGAAGTTTTTCTGTAGCTTTGAAAAAAAAGAAACGGCTGATAAGTTGTGTGAAGTGATGAAACGCTTTACGTCTCTTTTGACTTTGAAAGGAGGTGTGTGTGTGTGTGTGTGGGGGGGGGGGTGCTGAAGTTATGGCAAGAAATTATAGAACAATCGTATGCTGTGCTGCCCTCTAGGATATAAAAGATATTTTTGTTGCCCTGGCAATATTATATAGAGCACCTGGTATTTAAATAGGTCCCACACCTGCCCTGATAACTCTGACCATCAGTAAACAATGATTTACTGCCTGCCCCACACAGAGAAACAGGCTGTGTTTGTTTTCTCATGACAAAGGTCCAGGTCACTAGAGGCTTCCAGAAAAAGGAATGACTATAGAATTTTATATTCCTCCTCCACCCTTCCCCTTCTTTTATGTAGTACAAGTAAGACATGGGTTGGCAGGCTGGTGCAGCTCATTCACTGACTGCTGGTGTTTTAGGAAGGCTTTGTAATTGGAGCTGAGTCGTTATCTGTAGCCAGAGCCAAGCGGAGCAGAGCCCGGGCCAGACCAGACGTTAACTCATACTTTCACTCCAACTCATGCAGGAAATAGGAGTATTTTATAATGTCATCCACTCAGTCATGAACGCAGTCACTCTGCGCCCTCGCAGGGGGAAGCTGGTTCAAAGCTCAAGGATACTGACGTTTCCCCCCCGCGCACCAGGGACAAAATAAATAAGAACATAGATATACATCTGTATTCATACACACTGTGTGTATCATATCAGTACACATGTGTAATTATTTTACATGGTGCAAGCACACAGGCAATGGATTAGAAAGACAGTGTGAGAGAAGAGAAGCTTGAACTGTGCATCTGCTAAATTTATCATGAGGCCTTTGGGAGCGTTGAAATGAGAACAGTGGCCTATTACTGCTAAGAAGGTGTTTTATTGAGAATATGCCGACATACCACCCCAGGGAGAGTAAAGGGGGGAGAGGAGCGTGGCCGTAGCCTAAACCGCTGTGTGTGTGTGTGTGTGTGTGTGTGTGTGTGTGTGTGTGTGTGTGTGTGTGTGTGTGTGTGTGTGTGTGTGTGTGTCTGTGTGTCTGTGTGTCTGTGTGCGTGCATACAGTTGAGAACACATGCCTGCATGCCACCGTCTTTTCTCTTGTTTTTTTTTTTGTGCGAGCCATCTCGGGGCATCACACAGAAAATGAAAGCATTCCTTTCTCTCACTTAATTATTCACCATGATATGTATTGGAATTGTCACTTTTGACACTTGAGGTGTCTCAGTCAATAATTTATATAGGTCAGGCCATCTTAGCAGAGCTCATCCTTAGTTATTACCAGATGAGAGCAGTGGCTTGTTATACAGGCGCTGTGTTTATTTTACCAGCGTGTTTGCGGACTGGAATGCGTCCCATGAACATTCCTTCTTCTCTGGCCAAGGGTTTATAGCTGTTGATATGCGCTGTGTTATTCGGCTCTCTGTTTAATGTCATGATAATTAACGAACTGACATGTTAATCTCATCTCATGCTTCCATTCTGATCATCAGTTAGGCTGTTGCACAAGTTCGTTGGAATAATTTTATTGCTATTACTCAAACCGGGTCTGATTAACTCTTTTTTTTATATGTATATACATATATATCCCTGTTTGCATTTATCCATAAAATAAAATCCATATCTTTTCAGTTAAAACCTGATGGGTGTCACTTGTCGTTCCCCCCCTCCTGTTCTGATGTGTTCAGTAGCATATCCAGTAGGTGGCAGAGTCCTGTTGTCTTCTCCTGTCTTCTCCCTCACCGGGTGCACATGGGTGTTAAAGAGTGTGATGATATTATGACAGCTAATTGCTCTCATTGGGACGAAGCTGGATGGATAGCCGGTATAATGTTAGCTATTAATGTAAGTGGTTTTAGACCATCTGAGGCCAAATTGTAGGATAAGTATTTAAAAAGTGAAAAAAGTTAATGCTGCTGTGGTGGATTTTATGATCGAGTACAAACAAACTTGTGTTACTGCGATGGGCTGTGATGCAAGAGTGTGTTAACAGCAATAGAACTTGCTGTTTTTATTCTTACAATTTTGTTTTTATGTTACTCAGAAATAAACATATTTGTTATTTTCACAAATGGGAAACTTGGAAGGGAAGAAAAAGTCAAAATAACTACAAAGCCTGTTTGTGCATTTGTTGTTTTCAGCATGTGAAATGAGTTGTGTCTTTGTTCCGGCCCTGTAAACAATTCCATTTAGCGGAACAATAAAGAGGCAGATAGTGGGTCCAGCTTTCTTTCTTTTCCACTGGATGACCGTGTTTACTTATCTGTTGTTTAATTAAAGGGCCTCTTTTCTTTAGGGTTCCCATTGTTTCAGTGGCACGGCCGGAGTCCCAGCAGGGGTCAAAGGGTTAACAGCCGTCAACTGTGTCTTTTTTTTTTTTTTTTAACGGGCCTCACACAAAGGCACAGTTTCACCTGCAGCCCAGCCCGAGGCTCCCTATTGTATGGCCCCATTTGAATTGATTATATTTGGAGGAGCGGTTGTGATTGGTGGAGAAGGGCGTGGTTGATTGGATAGTTTTGTATCTTGTCAGCCGGGGAGACAACCTCGCGCGTGCAATCTGTCTGTATCCTGAGGAAGGTTGGAGAGTCGGCAGCACAGCGGCGCTTGTTCTCAGCCTCCCTGCCTGTCAGCCTGTGTGTGTCTACCTCTCTCTCTCTCGCTCACACAAACACTCTCTCTCTCCCTCCCTCCCTCTCTCTCGCTCTCTCTCCCTCTGTGTCTCTCTCTCTCCTTCCCTCTCCACTCGGCTCTCCGCTCTGCTTCACTCCACACCGCGTGGCCCAGCACTCTGTTTACCCTGCCAGCTAAATGGAGTTTGTCAGGTTTGTCAATATGATTGATTTCTGTGATTTTTTTTCCAGCTTTCTTGTGTGAAAAACTTGACAATTTAATTTGATGAGGGAAAAAGAGGAAAAAGGAGGTTTATTGTCTGTCTATTGTTGATGCTTCTTTCATTGTAATTGACTAATTGTGTCATTCAGGTTTGTGTGAGTGTAGCCGTCATCCAGCAGCTGTACAGTTTAACACATCGGACTGATAGGAAAGACTTAAAGCAGGTGTCATGTCTGTTTTATTTACACTAACAGCTAGTTTTACGTTAAAAAAAACAAAGCATGACTTTATGGGAAAGTAGCGTCTGTTTCTCTGCGGTCTGGGATGCTGATGGTTGTTTAAACATTTCATATTTATTCCAAGTTTTTTCTTTTTTATCAGTTACTGGACAAGGAACCCAATACTCTGTAAGGAGTTTCTGACTGTGCTGCGTAGGGTTTTTTTTTTGTTTGTTTTGTTTTGTTTTGTTTAGTGTACTTTGCAGATAGTGAGCTAACCAGTTTAGCCCGATCCGGTCATGAAATGTGTGCTGCTTATGAATTCTGAAAAGTTCTGGGACATATGGGAGAAGGGTTCCCAACTCTCCCATGTTGTTCTCCTCAGAAAATTATCATGTTGACATTTTAGAAAATTCAGATCTGACATGTTTCATTTTTTTACGGTTCCACATTGAGATTTGCTGCTTGTGTATCAGTTTGCTGATTTGTTCTTGTGAGTTAATGAGCGCTGGTCAGACCTTCCTCGCTCTGGCCTGGACTAATCCTCACTCTTCTCTTGGTGTCACAGTGGATTAAAACAGGCTGGTGCTGCTCTATATTTGACGCCGTCACCACAAAACCACACTAGGGACACGCTGTCACTCCAGATGTCGTCGCTCGTATCTTCCCTAAAAGTTAGTGTGTGAACGGTGTGTTAGTCATGTTTGTGTGTGCTTGTTTCTTCTTGTAACTAAGGAATTTATGATTAGGAGGAAACGTTGTGGTTATTTTCTTTTGTTGTATAACTTTAATCCTAATTGAAATCTTGTAGTTTAATATGCTAGAAAGCTACTTAAACATTTTTACTACCATGATTCCAGTCAGCGCAGCAGAAAAGACTCATCAATTAATTCTTAAAGTGCTTGTTTTTCTTTTTTTGTCTCTTTACCACCCTTTTTTTTTTTTTTTTTTTTTTACCCTTTGCAATGTTTCAGTACCTTTTGCGTCAGTTCAGAGAGAGTGGATGCCTGATCGAAAGGAGAGATGGAGGTGGTGGTGGGGGGAATAGAGGAGGAGAATATCAGATGGTCGAGGAGGTGGAGAGTGAAGCCTAAACAGGGCAGCGTGCGCCGTAATGCCGTGCAGCTGTGGCGAGACACAGTTTGGGAGAGCTGGAGTGCGAGCTGATTGGGCTGACAGTTTGTAATCAAAGTTGATTTATTGTTCATTAGTAGTGCATTACCCTTTCAGGCAGGGGCGTTATTTGTGCAGTGGCCTGTCAAGGCGAGGGGCTGCCAGCACCTGTCATTTCTAAACCATGACACAGGCAACCAGATATTAGCCGTGTACCCAAAGAGAGAGAAAGAGAGGGCGGGGGGCTGCATGTGGTAGCCGCCAGAGGCTCACGGCTTGCTGGGATATCCTTTACAGGGACCGTCTCTGCTTTGTACTGGAACAGGCAAGACGGAGGGAATAGCTGAGCAGTGATAGAGTGAGCCGCCAGCTGCTCTCCTCTCTTATTCCCTGGCTTTCCTGACTGAAACATGTTTTTACTTGGGAAAAAAAAAGCTTTTTTTTTTTTTTTTTTTTAAGGGTCATTACTGCTTGTAGTGCGAGACTGTTGCAGATTGGCAGATTAGCTCCACACTTGAGACGCCATGTGTTTCAGCGCGTTGAGATGGGTCTATAATGATGAGATTACACGGTGAAGAATGTTTTATGGCCGCTCATCTCTGTGATCATCTGTGTATTCCTTTTAAACGTGAGGGATGGGATGGTGTTAGCATGTTGACTGTTATAGCGGCGTGTCGGCATAAGCAAGTTTGACATTTTACGATTCCTTGTTAACTACTGTGCTGACACTGAACGTCTCTTTCTTTTGATATTCTATTATCCAGCTAGGATCCTTATGTGAGTCACATAACCCAACAACACAAAAAATTGTCAAGAAAAAACAAATTTTGAGGTCTTCTTGTCTGCCGTCATGGAAACAAGGATTAACTTTACCTGTGTGGAGAGAATGGAAACAATCAGCGCGAGGATGTGTCTGCGTTGTCTTTTGATTGAAGTTTCCTTTTCAAGGGATGTTAGAGGCTGTGATCGTAATTAAAGATGTGTGTCATTGCATAACCGGTGGAGCTGGTCGACTATAGAACACCTGCATGCAGTTCACATTCAAGGGTGAAAATTGTGAATGCGTGTGTGCACGTTCGTTTGTGTGTGTGTGTGTGTGTGTGTGTGTGTGCGTGCGTGCGTGCGTGCGTGCGTGCGTGTGTGTGGTAGGATGGCAGTTGTAACCTTGAGATTGTTGAGCTGGGATCCACTGCTGGAGTGACTTTTCACTGTTGCGGCTTCAAAAAGTCACACTCATGAAATGGAGTACTTTTTTTGTGTATCCCCAATTTTTTTTAATTTAAACTTCTATAAGGTACATTAAGAAGGTACATTAAGTACATAACATAGGTACATAAGGTACATTAAGAAACAAGATTATTTAGCAATTGTTGTTGTTTTTTTTTGTATTCATATTTCATGTTTTATTAAAGTATTTTTACAGTTTACATATTTTTACGTTTACGTACATGTTATTTGTCCTGGAAAAAATAATCAGAAATACATAAAAATTATGACCATTTATTGAAGAGTGAGGATGATGCAAAACAGATGTGTGTGTGTGTGTGTGTGTGTGTGTGTGTGTGTGTGTGTGTGTGTGTGTGTGTGTGTGTGTGTGTGTGTGTGTGTGTGTGTGTGTGTGTGTGTGTGTGTGTGTGTGTAGTGGGAGTGAGGGGCAGATGCATTGTGTGTTCCCCCTCAGCTATGGTCACCTGCAGCGGTGCTGCCTCCGGGTGTGGGAAGCGGCATCCAGCTCACTGCTCAGCTGTCTTCTTTTTTGGGGGGTGGGTGAGGGGGTGGGGGTGTTCAGTTCTCTATGCAGTTTGCTTGTTTAAACTCAACACTGGGCCCGGCGCCAAACAAAACCTGTTTGTTTGCAGTCGAAGAACTTAATTAAAATGCAATCTTAACTTTTGTTTTTACAGTTGCTTCAAATAATGTCAGCCCCAGTGTTCACGGCCCACACCTGACCCAGAGTACGTGGTGTTTGGTGATCTCAGGCAAATGTGGCCGTGATTATCCTGTTTATCTCGGCTGTAAACATTTTAGAATCCGCTTGATTAATGACGAGGAAGGAATAAAAGAGTTCCTGATACTTCAACACATGTAGCGATACATATTTCTGTCCTGCTTAGCATGTTTGTTAAAGAAACTAGAACCAATATGTGTTATTTTATCTTTTAATATTATTATTATTGTTAGTATTATTAGTATTATCATATATGGTTTGCATTGTGAATATACTCTATATTTTTAGAGAGATAAAAAGCTCCACACCTCAGAGATTTCAATCAGCCAGATGGAATTAGTCCTTCCAGTCTTGTCGACAACTAATTATGTTCACACATCACTTAAGTACAATAGCTCCCGTGAAATTCTAATTTCGGAGACGGCTCATAGTCGGGATGGGAAGTCGTTTCCTTGCACCTCTGTAGGCCTGAGTAAAACACCAGCATCAAACGGACTGCACTCTGTAATTTCTCCAGGGCTTGTTATGTTTTTACTTCTCCATTCCATTTGATGCCCCTACAAAACAAGATGACCCCCGGGAGCACAAATGAAAATTTGATAATTCTCCTCTTTCATTCTTTTTTTTCCTTTTTTAATTTTTTTTTTTTTCCAGCTACAGTAAAATATCTGTACCGGTCTCACCACTGTTCACCTCCTCGTCCCTCATTTCTGTTCCTCTTAATTGCCTCAGAGCCGGAGAAAGGAGCAGCCTTACCACCTTTTCACCGGGCTCTGACCTCTGACTCGTGATCGGAGGAGGCGCTCGGGGAGCGTCTTCATTAGCCCTGAATGACTGACTGCTTTTCTGATGTGCAGTTTGTGTTCCTTCATTAGTTCTTATATTTTGTGATGTTGCACAAAGAAAATCTTACTGCAGGCGCGCGCGCGTGTGTGTGTGTGTGTGTGTGTGTGTGTGTGTGTGTGTTTTTCTGTTGTGGGGTGTGTGTGTGTTTTTCTGTTGTGGGGTGTGCACCTGTGAGTGTGTGATGCAGGTCAGAGGTGGTGTTGAAACATGATATGATGCCTCTCTTTGACAGGCTCCACATTTTTATTTTTGATATTCTTTTGAATAAAAATAATAAAAAAAAAAATAATAATAATAGTAATAAGATAATAAATAGCAATAATATAATTAATAACAATAATAACAACGATAATAATAGTAATAACTATTATTATTGTTGTTATTATTGTCATTTTATTTGTCTTAGATGCTATGGTCCCTATAAACATTTTTGTTACAGTATGTGTTTCATACAATCTGCTTTGTGCTCCACATGTGCATATTGATGTGCGTGGGTGTGTGTGTATATGTGTGTGTGTGTGTGTGTGTGTGTGTGTGTGTGTGTGTGTACAGTACAGTATATTGCCTCCAGTCTCTCAGCAGCTGTGTGAGAATGTTCCAGGTTTGAATGTTTATGGACGGGAGGCACCTGGAGAGCGCCACACCTTTGTGAAATTCATAAACGTCAGCTATTTCTGGCATCCTCAGAATGTCCTCCTTTTCACACCTTCATACTGGTGGAGTGGATTAGAGCTGGGCGCACTGGATCCTTCCAGTTATTAGCTCAGTACAAACCCCCTTTTAGGCTGTCTTTAGATGGTGATATATTTTTGTGGATCATCTGGAGACATGATGTTATCCAGGCGATAAGGGAGTGCACCATATGGGAGTGCTCTAAATGGCGACTGGCGTCCTGTGTTTGCGTTAAATGGGCATGATACAGCGGCCTGGGCAATATTTTTCACTTAAAGTGCTCCCTCCCGCCCTTCCTCTCAATAGGATCCAGTCTTAGGCAGATTTTCACTCCTTCAGCACAGGATTAAATGCTAGTAGTTACATTGATCAATAGGTTAAGAAGCATACAATCCCTCTTGCTGCTAATGACCTCAGTAGTAATGGGTAATAAAATGAGGGTGTGTAATAGCCTCTTGCTAGTGCTATGCACAGAGGAAGCTGCTCTAGCTGTACTTACTGTGAGCCAGATGCTCCTGACAAGACAAAGTGTGAAGCCATGATGAGCTATACACCCAAGGTGTAAAGAATTAAGACAATTAAATTGAAGGAAATCTCAGCGTAATTTATAATGAAATTGGCAGCTATTGAGAGCTGCTGAAGTGTGCAAAGTCTGTATTAAGTCCTCTCCATTTTTTTTTTTTTACATCACACTCTGTATAACACGGCACGATGAAATGATTATATATTTGAAAATAAGACTAAATTTACAACTTTAACATGGTCATAAAAAATAGAGTGTGACGAGTATGGAGTAGATTATAAGGGCAGACAAAAGCTTAAGAAAAAGGAAGCCTTTTTTTTTTTTTTTTTTTTTTTTTTATCCTCACAGTGTGCCGAGGGGGTGTTAAATCTTATGATTGGATGAGTGCTATATATCGAATCACGTATGGCGCTTGCATGTCAGCAAGCTATGAGTGCTTGGTTGACCTTCAAATAGCTCAGCAAAATTAACAATGCCCAGAAAAAAAGGACTTCACTGGATAATGACTGTGAAATTAGGAAATGGGAGGCCAGGGCTATGCAAATGACAGGACAAGTCATGTGCAAAATTCAAGATGACCTGCGTATTAAGACATAATACAGGGGGGGATTAATATTGCATTCTCTTCCTCGCTCTCCTAAACCCTGTGCGGATAAATGTGTGTGTTAGTCCCGGGTGGGGAGGTGCTGCTGGTGGTGGTGGTGGTGGTGGGTGGGTGGGGAATGGGTGGGGTGGGGTGGGGTGCTGAACCTCCGTCGTTCTCTTTTTGGCGCAGGAAGAACTCAACGCGACAAAACCATCAACGCCGGTCTGTCCTGTTTGACATCGCTGCCCTTTCCTCTACACGCCGTTCATTATGGCGGCGCTTTGTTTGTGTTCGATGCTACAGTCTGGATGCGTGTCAAAGAAGAGTTTTAAACAGCCAAATAACATTCAAGAAATGCATGAAAAATTCAGTGGGTGTCATTAGCCGTAAGACGGACGCACAATTTGGGTAACCTTGGTGAAGAGGGACTGTCGCCCTTTACGTCTGCTCGATCAGCGGCTCAGCCTGAGACGCATGCGTATGCATGTTCATACTAATAAATATGTACACGCGCAAAAAGAATGATAGCCCAAACATGTTAACAACTGCAAAGACGCTGTACTATCAAGTTCATCTTAGTTGCCATTTGTCATCCAAATGTCACGAAAAGGGTCTTTTAATGGTACTGCACGTCATAGCCGTGACTGGCAGCACCCAGACACACTGCAAGTCCCCCTCCACCGCCGGAGCAATTAAGGCACCCTGACAACTGTGGGGGCTCTTTCAGTGTCACAACAAATCACTTGTGTTGAGGAGTCGTGCACTCACACCTTTCTACTGAGAGTTAGTTAGAGGCATGCGTGTTCTTCGCCGTGACTCCTCCTCCTCCAGGCACTCTTTCGCCTCACAATAATAGATTGCTTTTGACAGCGTTTCTAATGAAATCTTCTTACATGACATGTTGTGCGTGATGAGACAACTGCAGCATTGTCGAGGGGGGGAATCTTTAACGTCTTCAGGTATGTCGCGTTCGCCGCCGCCAGAAGCATCGCGGCATTACGCAGATCGTATCTTGATGGTTTCAACGTTTTGGAGAGGAGGGTCGGAGGAAGAGGGCAGTGATGGAAACACTCAGAAGTCCCACGTCCTTTAACCTGCCCCAGTGTTGTGTGGCGTAGAGGAACACAACAAGTCCCGTAAAGCGTGTAACATGCCAAGATGACACCAAACCAATGGAAAAGGCCATTCATAATTATTCCATGTATTTCTATAGAAGGGTTTTCATTCCAAGCCTTCTGTTCTCCACACTTCACCAGAAAGATGTCCAAGTTCTTCACCAATGCGAGCTAGAATAGGCTGTAGTTGTGGCTGTTAGCAGGAGGAAGCGTGACTGCATTAATTGTGTGCTGTGTTTGTGGACTTTTTCTTGACATCTCTTCGTCTGCATCCGTAGGTTCCAGTTTCAGTGGCTATGATGACACCTCAAGTGATAACTTCACAGCAGATGCAGCAACTCCTTCAGCAGCAAGTCCTGAGCCCTCAGCAGCTCCAGGTTTTTCTCCAGCACCAACAGGCCCTCATGTTACAGCAGGTAAAGAATCATGTCAAAGCGTTTTTGCATTTTTTGGGGGAGGAATGTATAGATAAAATAAACTCACTTTGAACTATCTCATGTTCAAAGACAGGAACGACATTCCTCAAAGTCGTGAAAAAATTTCACTGAACCCTCTGCCGAGTTTCTGACTGACTGTCTCTCGCGTCACTTTCTTGACTTTCCAGCAGCAGCAACTCCAAGAGGCCTACAAGAAGCAGCAGGAACAGATCCACCTCCAGCTTTTACAGCAGCAGCAGCAGCAGCAGCAGCAGCAGCAGCATGGAGGCAGCAAGCAGAATAAAGAGGTATGCTGACATCACTCCAACCCGCCTGCCATTACCAAACCCGTTGGCCAGACAACAGTATGGAAGGCATGTGTGCTCCCTCCCTCAACCCCATCTGCTTCCAGACTGTGGTTAAAGCAGGGAGGGGAGAATCAAGTGCACTCATGCTTCTGATTAGCATGTCAGACTTGCTGGATAAATGGTAACAACTGACTGATACTGTGCTAAAAATACTCTTTTTTTCTGAAAGTATCCCTGCATTAATTCTCCAATATTTTCTAGAGCCTAAGTTCATTGTTCTAGTTTTTTTTCTCCAAGTAAACAAGTGTCCTGAGCAGCAGAATGATGACCATTCCTGCGAGCCTCATGTAGGACATAATGAAAGGCAGAAGGGAGAAAGGCAGGAACACGGAGCACATAAATCTGAGGGGCTTTTCTCAGTAATTAACATGGAAATGGCAGAGGAAGAGAAGGCATGTAATTGTGAGATATCAGTGCAAAGAGCGCTCCCAGCTTTGTTGCCCGTGTTGAGTTTTTTTTTTTTTTTTTTTCCTCCATCTTTCTTGCTCTCTCCACATCGTTCCCTCCACTACAGCAGGGCTTGCTCAGAGGCATCGGCTTAGTGCATGTTAATGACTGGAGGATACAGGCATTAATGTGGACAAAGCAAATTATTATTGTGCGGTCAGAAGAAGTTCAAAGACAATCTGAGTTCTTAAAACATTTTTTTTTTTTTTTTTTTGCTCGTGTCCCCGTTGACTTCCATGTTTGGAGAGCGGGAGGACACGTAGAAAATTAATCCCAGTGTTTAAAGCAGACGAACACACATCCATGCATGCTCACACTCGAACACGTCCACGTGCTGTCAAAGATCCCAACTTCAAAGTCGTAGCTCCCTAATTAATGAACTGCGGGCTTCAGTTTGGACAAGTTGTGGCGTGATGCTCCCATAAATCAACATGACAGCGGAGCTCCTCGGCCTCAGATAGGGCCTGTCACCAAGTCGCATCTGATGTAAACACCAGAGGAGCAAGGGAGAAAAGAGGAGGCGGGGGTGCAATTGATTAGTTGAATTAAGTATTAGTTGAATTAAGTATGGGAATAAAAGAAAAAACAACTTTTGAAGCATATTATGCATGATCACAGGAAATGGATGCAGCCTCAAGAGGCTCTCCCCCTCTGCCGATGTTTTCTTTTTCACCCCATCGCTTTCTCTCTCTCTTTTTTTTTTCAGTCGCGATTCTTACAGCCATCAAAGACTCCCCTGTGGCTACCAGACA
Source organism: Antennarius maculatus (assembly GCA_013358685.1). NCBI lineage: Eukaryota > Metazoa > Chordata > Actinopteri > Lophiiformes > Antennariidae > Antennarius > Antennarius maculatus. The sequence continues at coordinate 22,853,642 of CM023609.1, read as the reverse complement.
ATAACCCCCTGTTGTTGCTTTGTGCCTCTTTTATTTTATAGACATCAAAATTTAGTTTTTTTCAAAGATCTTTAACTTTATATTTGAAGCTTGACAATAAAGACCTGCCAGTACCACTCTTAATCATTTGTCAGCGATTGTATTTTTCACTCCCTTGTGCCACTTCTTGTTAACCTCTTATTTGGTGTATTCGGTCTTGGGTTTTTAATGTGTCTGCATGCTGGGAGCTCACAGGAGCGCCCGTCAGCTGATGGGACTAACAGACTAGAAGAACAAAAAAAGTGAAGAGGAGGGTTAAATTAATTTGCAATACTCTGATTTTTCTTTCTTCCTTTTTTTTTTTTTTATGAAAAGCCACCCTCTATTTATTTAGCGTTTTGATGAAAGACATTGTTCCCTGTGAACTGCCGCCCCCGTAACACCATTATGTTTGTGTCAGGCTGTCAGGGAGGAGGTCGAGAGCAGAAAAACCACTGAAGACATGAGAAACCTGATAGAAGGGAATTGCGAACCGACCGACCTTTCATTAATAGGACGGCTCACTGAAGATCACCTGCATCCCACATTTCACCAAAAATGTGGTTACGCCTCGAAGTTTGATTCTCCACTATCTGCCGTTAGCCCGCCTCCTCCGCCTGATTGATCCAATGAGATGCCCCGACTCACTATAACACACCAGCGCGGCCCAGGGCTTATTTTTAGCAAGCCGATGCCGGCAGTGTGTGGGGAGGGAGGAGGAGAAGGCGGGGGAGGGGGGGGAGGAAGGGAAAGGAAGGCCTATAGACCCTTTTGACAAGCCAAAAGGGGGCAGTCGGAGGGGACATGTTTTATCTGGCTGTTTCAGAGCTGCCGGCAAGTGACCTGACAGCAGCGTTGCACCGAGACCTTTTTTGTATGCACTCAATTGTGAGAAGTAAACAAAGTGGTGTATCCTGTGTTTGGTAACAGGGTGCGGTGCACAGCTTGGCAGCCCCTGCACTGCTTTTAGTGCCCCCTCCTCTCCTCCCTCCCGCCTGACAACTGGCCTCGTATACTCATAAACAGGCAATAACCCAATGACTCTCAGGCATGTTTATTCTAATGTCATCCATCAAAAAGTACAGAAGGCGTCCTGTTGCAGCTTGTTTAATTGATGAGACTTTTTTTTTTATGAGTTGTTGAGATCAAGGGTTAATGAAAGGGTTAAAGACGTCTCTTCTCTGTGCCCTTGTTATCTAAAGAACATCTCTCATTTGTTTTGACTCATAGGAGATCGGGGATATTAGATAATTTCCTTCTATTTATTATTCTGATTTTTGGATCACATTTCCAGCCTATCAGATTTCACACGTTTGGCCAAAGTTATTTCCTCACCCTGAAAAATGTGGAAAAGCAGCTTTTCATCGCCAACTTTGCGACGAAGCAGCTGATGTCAGTCGGTCCGCAGCGTGCAGAACGACAAAGCTAGCTGCGATGGCTTTGGGGGGGAACGGCGTTTCCCTGAGCTCAGCGCCGTGCCTGAGAGAGTAGAGAGAGTTGCTAGGGTAGTTATTAAGCACTTTGATTTAGTCACACGTTGTTTGCTGAATTATGAATGGCTGTAATTAAATTCCTGTGGCTCTTATTATGAATGATTAACTATGTTGTTTCATTGTTTGTCATTTTCCTCACGACTCCTCTGTAATTAAGAGAGAGCACCAGAGAGAGAGGTTTACTCCACCTGTCTTAAGTGGGCCAGCCAATTTCACAGTTAAGGCACATTTCTGGAATATCACACGTTCAGTATTGAGCTTTTCATATGTCCTCTGGCCTTTATGCTTTATGTACATCGTGTTTGCTGATGGTGTGCCTTCTCATTTTCATATCAGGTGTCAACGCAGCAGTTGGCCTTCCAGCAGCAGCTCCTGCAGATCCAGCAGGTTCAGCAGCAGCATCTTATCAACCTCCAGAGGCAAGGGCTACTCACCATCCAGCCTGGACAGACCAGCCTGCCGCTGCACTCCCTCACTCAGGGTCAGTACCTGATGTCACAGCACTGCTTTAGCCTGCAGAACCTGGTCGAGCATCCTCAAAGGAAGGAAGCATTTCTGCAAATAAAACATTACAACCGATTACATCTAGGGATTATCTGTCAGTATAGGCAGAGGTGTTGAAATGTCTGTAGTGATGTGAAGATTAATCCTGCTGGGAAGGACATACACTGGCTTGTAAAGATTGGGGTTGTCCCAATACACTTTTATGGGTTTATTGGCATATTGGTCAAATATTGGTCGATTTCTCAACCTGTTATGATGGAGTTGTTCCATGAAGATAAAGAGTGACAGTCATTCTATATAAAGAGAACACTGCTTATAAAATTATTGAGCTATTAAGGCAGCGAAAGTTTTCATTCATAGTGAAGGAGTATTATAATAAGTGTTATATCCCTTTGACACCTGCTAGCGCATCTAAAATAATTTTATATGATCCACATTTCAGCTTAAGAGTCACATGATTATCATGATGATGTCATTTCATTGGTATTAAATCTCCAACAGTTGTCAGGGAACTATGTCTAACCTTTTTCACACACAGATGTTTTTTTATAGACTTCTTTATACAAATTATAAACTCTGTCTAAAAATATTAGTATTCCTATTGGTCTTCCTGAAACTAAAGGTTGCTGCAAATAAATTTGGAAGGCTTGAAGCCTGCCATTTATTTTTAACCATTGCAGCTTGTGTACTTTTGTCTCTTTATAATTGGACCGGTTTGATCTGTCACTCTTATTAGTTTGCTATACAGTACTTATATAAATTTGTTCAGTCAAAGTGAACCTGAAGTATGTGACCACATTATGTACGTGGTTTCAGTGATTCAGGACACACCCTTTATAAGCCTTCATTCAACATTTCTGTGATTTATGAAGTGTCAGCTTATACCTCTTGCACCATTCACAACAGCTTTCATCCTGGTGCACCTCACTTACTTTATTACCGTCCTACAAATCCCACTTTTTCACTAGTGAAGATGTTTAATAGTAGAACTTTGTGCTCGAACCCTCAGCGTTGTGTCTTATGCTTGGCATCCTGATGGCAGTCGCCTTCAGCTTTTCAGCTTTGGTGAAAACTGGTTCTATTGTTCGTAAACTGCCAGTGAACTTGTCATTGTGAAACTGCCTTTCATTTGATACGGAGTCAATACTTGTTGTTTGGCAAGGAAGTTTATTTCTTTATTTATTCTTCAATATTTTGTTAAGGAGTGGTCGCCTTGTGACAAAGCAGCCATCACATGGTTGACGGCATCAACATGACATGCACTATTCATTCCCAGCAAAGACAAACAGTTTTGAAATAACAAGATAAGGCCGATAAAAATGGGAGTGTTTGGGGGGGGGGTGCTTAGGTAATAGGCAAACACAAACACGGTTTGTACAGTGGTGTTATTGTTTGGACTGGGTATGGAATCACTCATCCACTCGCCATGGGCACAGGCGTGGAGTCCTGTTGTGTTGTTAGTGTGCTTTGCTGAATTGCTTTGTGTCAGATGTCTGGCACGGACACACACACACACACACACACACACACACACACACCTTAAGTAAAACATTATATGTGTGATATGACTAGTGTACACTTGATGGATTTCACAACAGCCCCAAATGCACCGTCATCCAACACTTCCAAGTCATCTCCAACTTATCAAGCGGAGTTCCTTCTAATTCATTTGTTGTCTTTTGATACTCTAAGCTTCTTAAATTTGACGCATCGTACCACATGCTTACAAAAACAGTATATCACCATACCCAATAAGGCGTTGTGGAAACTATTACAAGTGAAATGTTCACAGAGCCTAAGATGTGTACTTACTGAAATGTACTCTTACAGGGGAGTATTTGTCATAGTTGTTTTAAATAACATTTAGAAGAGGAACTGAATGTACAATGTTTGTTTCTGTTTGTTACAACCAGTCAAACCTGATTGGTTTGCCCTCACAATCCATTGATGGTTGACTCTGTGCCTCCAACAGCTGTTACAACACTTTGGCTCGTGCTCCAGGCCCCCTGTTTTTTTTTTTTTTTCTTCCTTTTCTACACATTTTCTGCTTGACTGTTTGAAGTTATTGATGACCTTTCTGTTTTCCACATCACTAAACTCTTTCATGCATCAGCAGACTGGGCCCATGGTGCTCAGATCTCATCTGCAATATTCAGCTAGCAGTTAGAGCTGCGTCAAAAGAGATGAGTTGATCTGTTTTGTTTGTGTCCCGGTGATTATGGCGTCTGGGGGAGAGCAGTAAATCTGCATGTCTTTTTAGCTAATGATTTTTTATTTTGTCCGTCTCAGAATAGGGTATCAGTATAATAGTTATAAAAGAAACTATTACACTCGTGGAGTTTACTGAATCTTTCCCAAAACAGAAAGTTTATTAATGTTGCATCATTGCGTTAAACCATTAAAGTAGTGTATTTAGAGCTCTATGATGCAGTTTACTGCTCATTTCTTCTGCTCTCTTGCATTGACATCGGAGGCAGATTAGAGTCAATTTTTCATGCTTAACAATGGATTGATGGAACGCATTTGAATTAGCTTTTCAGAATTTGATGTCGCTAATTAAATATAAACTTGTAGATAAATATTGAGAAAAAAAAACAATTGTTCACGTTATCTAAAGTATAATTTCTTTCTCCTGTCGTAAATTCTGTTGACATTAATGTTCAAAGTCTTGGAGGCGGCCAGACGGTGTCTGTTATAAATTACAGTAATTTGTTTGAGGAGGATGTTTCTCCCAAATATAAATTTGATCCACTCCTTCCCTTCCTGACGAACTAACCTCTGTCCTCTTGACCTGAAATGAGTCAGTGGTTGCTCAGGTGTTCCGTGAGTGTTCGCTTGAATGTGTTTGTTAACACGTAGGTGTGTGTTTGTGTGTGTGTCACAGCGGTGAATAGTATTTGTGTACAACCCAGATGAAATGGCCGCTTATCCTCTGAGGTTACTCCACCGGAGTGCGAGTTCTTGTAGCTGCGCAACATTATTTAAGTTGTCTGGGAGAGGCCAGTGGGACGGTGACAAGACAAATTTGTCGGTAATATGAAAGCAAAGAATGTGGCGAGCCATGAAGTGTTCGCATAACGGCAGCACATCAGGGACGGCGGTGGGTAATGCGGCTGACCTGTCAGTGATTGATACATCCAGCGGTGGGCTGCTGGTAATAGTTCTTGCAACATTAGGACAGGGCATATTTCAGGCCTAAGGGGTGCATATCAGCAGGCCAGTGATTACGGCAACATAAACAGGGGTGCAGCAAAGGTCCCAGCCTGATGGAACAATAAACTAATAGCGATGTCACTGTCCCCCCATGGCAGCGGCACGGCGTGTGAGAAGTAACAGCTCGGTTTAAAGAGCCAAGAGCACTGGGGGCCATTTTTTATTTTGTGGATGATGGCCTGCAACTGATGTCATTATGAACCTTAAATCAACTTTCTGCTTGCTTGAACATGGTCACCTGGGTGCAGGGGGACAAGGACAGGAAAAGGTTGAAGAGCTCGGCCTGTCTCGGTGCCAGAGCTACCTGCAGAGGTAAAATTGAGTTGGGAGGCCGGTGATCAATCAAGTGTCCCAACAACATACATTTTTTAGAGTGCTTGTCCGTATTTCCCAGTTGTAATGAGTGGAATAGTTGTGTTGAAAAATGGAAAGAGGAAAGATAAACCAATCTGGCATTTAAAGGATGAACAAACTGGGGACCCAAGAAAGACAATTTACAGATCAATGTTGTTACGTGTCCCAAAGTAATCAGATGGAGAGAAAGTCGATGCATTTTTTTTCCAAACACAAAATATAATACCCTTTGAGACATTTGTGTAATGATGTTTTATTGTCATTTATGTGGAATGATGAGCCATAGCTGTTGTGGAGCTTGAAGAGGTTACGGTTAGATAAGGCTACCGGGAGGGAAGAGGTGAACGTAGAGCAATAAAACCACGGACTAGATTCAGGAAGTGACAGCCTGGTCCCAGTCCGTTACCCCTCTCATCAGACCGCTCTATCCGCCGCTGTTTCATCTGAGTAAACAGCGGTGCCGGGGTCACTAGGACTGCTGGGTAATTGAGCCAGTGTGGGCCGCCCTGTCAAGCACATCGGCTAAAAATACATCGCCCACTGTCACCGGGCACCAAGTGGGGGGAAAATGATTGTTCCCACTGTCGGAGCACAGGACACTCACATCACCAGTGACCTTCTACTTCCAAACCAGCCGTCACAGAAAAAAAAAAAAAGGCGTAGCGACAAAGTTTCCGTGTGTCATCAGAGAGACAATGGCGTCTTTGATAATGCAACAGCAACTAGTGGATTAGCATGTTATAACACAGCTCACAATATTAGGTGTGTTTATTGTGTCATGGATGAGTCCTTCAGTGTTATGCAGACGTGCAAAATAACGCGAGGGTGTGTTAAAATGTAGGAATAAGGAAAGACACTCCTTTGAACGTGAAAAGGTTATTGATTTGTCCTGTAATCATTTCCTGCTCTTTGATATGCAAACGATCTCGTGTGAATTTACAGCAGTCCTATCAGACTCATTTCACAGTTCTTAGCCCCTGCGTCTCTCTTGAGTCCTCCGCCTCATTAGGCCTGTGTTCTCCATTACCACCATAATTAAAATCTTTAGTAGCTTATCAAATTAAAAATATTTTTGCTGATCGTATTGCGATCTTCACCTCACAGTTATTTTCCACAACAGGAATAAATTAAGACTAAGCATTTTGCACACAATGTACGACAATCTGGTGCTTGAAAGGAGCACTTCTGGTATCTTTTGAGCCGCTGATGAGAAACGGGAGGGGAGGAGGGCAGAGAGAATATAAACCCAAGCAGATAAGCATGTGCAAATCATCTCTCATTTGCCGGCGCTCATTTTGAGAATGGATTTAATTAATTGTAATGTTAAACGAGTGGTCTTGCCCGTTTGCTCTATGGTTAAATTCAGCACATATCCGAGGGCTTCTTTCACTGTAATTTAAACATGTGGCTTATTTAAGTGTGGATTTTGAATACGCCATTCAAATCTGCACGTACTGCCTGTATTAGGGCTTAAACTACACTAATGAAAGCACGCTTACCCAGATGCAGTTGTTTTCACTGAACATAAAAATAGAGCCTTCTCCACCCAAAACGACTCAATTGTATCTGAATATCAACTTCATGCTCATTAGTGTCAGATGAAAGCACATTAACACACACCATAGAAACACATATAGTATCGCGCATCACGTATCATCGAGGGCTCGCCTCTCTCACTCGTGGAAATCACGGAGCTCAAACACAGAATCGTGCCCCTTCAACCCAACTCTGGCTCTGCGTTTCGGGATCACTGTCACTCACACGAAGAAAATCCGCATGCCGAAAATATTCCTCTAACAAACCGAAAAATGTCTTCTGTCTTCAAGGGATTTTTTTTCCTTTCTTTCAAAGGGTTGTGTGAGCTGCAGTGTGCTTGACTTGTTAAGTGAGTTTTAAGTCTTCTGTGTCAATTGGAGGCGGTGCAGAGCTTTAAGTATTTTGCACATTAATGCGCTTTTGAGAATATTACCCCAGGGTCCTGTTTTGTAGGAGAGGTAGGGGTGGGATGTTTTCTAGCATCGCTATTGTAAACTTTTTGTTGTGTATGTTCTGCATATCTCCTTTGTTGAAAGTGATGGTGATTATTCAGATTTCATGCCTTGTCTGGATGTTAATTATTTACTCTGGGCATGAAATTTGCCTGAATGCCAGGGATTTGTGTCTACAAACACGCGACAGATCACAGGAGAAATGGGAGGGATAGTTGGAGGTAATGGAGAGAAAGAGAGGGAGGCGAGCGCTCTCAGAGCTCTACCCTGTAGTGGAATGTGTTTTCTAATTAATACTTAGCTTTGTTTACAGATGCTTTGATTTAATGAAGTGATGAAGAGGAGAGTAGGATTAGCCGGTTAATTGATTCAATTATCCCCATTTGTTTGTCTCAGGCATGATTCCAGCAGAGCTGCAGCAACTGTGGAAGGAGGTGACGAACGCTCAAGTGAAGGAGGAACACAACAACAGCAGCAACAACAGCCACCGGGGCCTCGACCTGTCGTCCCCGGCACTGCCAAAGAACCCAGTCCTCAACCAGCACGCCTCCACTAACGGGCAGTACATGAGTCACAAAAGAGAAGGGTGAGCCTCCCCCCGCTCTGTCACTGCTTTCACACCCCCACCACCACCACCACAAGCAAACAAACAAACAAACAAACAAACCAAAGAGGCTTCCGTTATGAATCATTTCCAGAGCAGAATTCAAAAACATTTTAATAGTTTTTCAGGACATTTTCTCCACACATCAACCATGTCATATAATCCTTTAATATTCAGGGATTTTTCTCTCTCTGTTTCCATGGTTAGAAGTATTTGTCTTAGATGACGGTTACTGGGGCATAACTACTCAATATTTTTTTCATAGAACTCAATCTCCAGTACATACTGGAGGGATGCCTTTTGACATTTTGGAAATTTTAAGCATTGTGTTTCTTATTTAATTTTTTTTTTTTAAATGCTATTAACAAGGGCGGCTTGAATTAATTCTGTGTTTTCTCAATGAAATGCACCCGTGCTGGTGGATCCATATTTCCTGTTTCACGTGCATGTGTCTGCTCAATAAGAACAAAGCTCAAGTCAAGACACACCGGCTTAAAATGAAGTTTTTCAAAGCACTCCTCTCTGTGTTGTTTGTAACCCGCAGTAGGTAATTAAACTGATCTTCACAGGCTCTTTTATGAATAGCAAACACAAAGCCTGTGTGCCCTATATTCCCTTTTAAAGCTGCAATTTCCCTCAGGGTACAAGTTGAAGGAGACGTCCCCGTAGGGGTTTCCAGAGATATTACTATTAATTTATAGTTTGTAAGTATTATTTCCATTAGGGTCACTGTTCTGTGGCCTGTAGGCAGCTGGGGATTTCATAGGAATACCTGGAAGGGATTTGTAGAAATGTGCACCGTGCTATTAATGAGGAGGTCATGGTATTGACCTCCTTCTGCTAGTGTGTTACTGTAGTTTCTTGAACACATTCAGAGATTACCAGTGTATTGTTAGAAGAGAAAAGTCCGTCCTTGTATGCTGGGAACTTTTTGAAACGTAGATTTAACATGATAATCTCTCATCAGTCAGGAATAAAAAAAACAAAACAAACAAGTGCAACAAAAACAGCACGCTATTATTTGCCCGAACAAACAATCCATGGGTGTATCAGATCATATTTTCAGTCCTGAAATGAATCATCTATGAAGGGTGTGTATGTCTGTATTTTTAAGGAAGGAATTAATTTGGCATCTTACATATTTGCTTGTTTTCTTGCACCAGCGATCTTTGAACTGCGAGTGAGGAGCCTCCAGGCGCCGTGAGCTCGCTGCGTAACATCTGACATGTGTTTCAGTGATCAAAACCAGTGCACCATTATGAAAGCAACGCCAATGAAAATATGTTTAGCGCAGTAAACCAGCATGCCTTTTGAGGTGAAGAGGGGATGCTAATGGGGATCGGGGGACACAGGGATTTACAGAGAGGATCTGAGTGAGAGGGTACGTTATGATTCACTGATGTGTTGATACAAACAGAAAGCAGTCATTTCTTTTTAAGCTGCGTTATCAGTTTTAAACAGATTCATATTACCTGTGCAGACTTATCCTCTTAACTGTGTTTCAAAGTTATCTTTTTCCACAGACAGTGGAGGGAAATAAAACAAAAAAAAAAAAAGGGCATTAGCTGCTCCCACAGTTGACAATATCACAGGTTTCCAATCCTTCATCCATTGTCTGCCTGAATTTCGAGTTTTTGTGCAGTCGGAGACAAATCGCGAGGGAAGATATTGACTCGCTCACTCCATCATGCGTTGTCGCGAGCAGGCAAACAAGGTGAGCATCAGCGGCAGAAAAAGGCGAGAAGCAACCACAGCTGTGGACTCCTTGAAACATCGGAGAAGACGTAAAGCGAGAGCTGGCAGCCCCTCTGCCTGGCACTGTCTGTCAGAGATTAAAGAAGATGTCAACAGCAGTTTAACACGAGCTTAAGCAAGGAAGGCAGTCTCCCTCTGAATATTCTCAATATATCTTAGATCTGTCAGAAAATCAAGCAGGTGCTTCTCATCCAACCCATCTGCTCGTGGAAGCCACGGATTATCTACCCGGAGTTTCAGATGCGGAGCGCTAAGAATAGATGATGGGTACAAAGTGAAAACAAAGCATCCCTTATTAAATGCTGAATTTAGAACCACACAACCAATAATCCTTTCTTGTGTTAATTTCGGGACACTAGCGTTACACAACCATCAAGAGCATTGTTCCTCTCTTTTGATGCTTCATATTCTATTCTAATCTGACTCCATGGAAAGAAAAAAACCAAATATTATTAAGTGTGATGATTCCGAGCGAGGCTTGGAGAAAATGTCTGTGTTATAATCCAGGGATTTGAATAATCAGGTTGAAGATAATGGGCTGGGCCGGCCCGGGCGTAAATAGAGAGTATCCACTCATCCTCCCAGCGCTGAACTTAATGAACTTTTAATTGATGCGGTTTTGCAAGTCCTTTTGTCATGCAACAGAAACAAGCCTCTCTGCTGATGGACCTGTTTTCCCGACTGGCTTCATATTGGTTTACAGTGGGCCCTAAGTACCATGTAGTTAGTTTCATGTGTCATATAAAATCTGCCCAGGCACAACGACGCCTGCAACTAAAACCTTAAGTGCATCCACAGGAATCACTCTTGAGCTTTGCACTTCCGTCTTAAGGAAGGAGGAGAAATTCAATCACTGCCTTTCTTGACACACCGAAGACGGCACACGTGTTTCTGCTTTCACTTGTCTGAAAAAGATTCTCAGTAGCATCTCCGATGTGACCAGGCTTTGAGTCACTCAATCTTTCAGGCCTTGTTGTTTCCCAGCCCGATATCTACGAGAGATATACCCCCGTGAGCCGGGTCATCTTTATTCAATGATTTGCTGATTTAAATGAAATGTGCCTGATCTTTATCTGACACAAATTCCCAATACAGTGCTGCATCAGCTTTGTAATGGGGAGCATCCTCACAAAGCGCTTGGCCCACTTTACTTCCCAACAACCATTAGTAACCGCAGCTCAGGGACTGTAACACAGCAATCTGTTAAGGAGATAAATGATCAGATTTGGCACAGCAGCCCCATCTCTCTTCCCTTTCATTTGTCGTACACCAGAAAAAATAGGATAATTAAATCATTTAGCTTAAACCACGCAGTGTTACCCAGAACATGCGTGGCAGGGATGCTGTGTAGGATCTGGAGTTAGGAAAAAAAAAAAGTGCTGATGTGGGAAACGGCGATGAGGGAGAGTGTTGTGGCTGGCTTCGAACACGATGGCTAGACTCTGACCTCACACGGTTGTAATTCATCTCTCACTTTTGCCGATAGACTGAGTCCATTAGGCCATGATGCCATAGAACAAGTCTTGTTTATTGTGCAAGGGTATCATCAAAAGTAACTGTCTGGCATCTGTTAGAGTCATATATGTGAGCAGCTCCGCCGTCTGTCCACACATAAAGACAACGCAATACCTGGAAGGTTCACACACACTTTCTGTCCCTTCTTCTGTAAATGAAGCTAATGACACAGTTTTTCTTATTACTTTTATAAGATCATTAGATTGATCTTCCCCTGGGGCAACAATAACACCCTGACCACCTGTCCCGTCAGTCAAGTCAAATTGTAATGCAAAAGTGGGACCTTTTTTTTTTTTTTTTTTTTCTCGACTCCCTCTTTCAACATGTTCTCAAATGGATGAAAACCCCATGAATTATGTACTCTCCCATTTCACTAATGTAGCTCATTTGGCGTAAATTCATTTAGTAGTGTTAAGCCTTCTACTGTTCTCTTCTGCCACTCACACAGGTTTGTACCCACTATACGCCATATTTCAATGTCTTATTAATACCAAATTAACCGGCGAGCCTGATTGAAAAAAATTAAAAAAGGATCTCTTTAAATTAAAACCATCATTACCTTGGCTGGTCTACACATTTCCATGTTAAATACTTATTACAATAGGTCTTCTGTCGTCTATTTATTAGCTATATCAAAACAGAGGTCTTACTGCAAATGCGTAATCCATAATTACATTTCTTTTTTTTTTTTAAATCGGACTTTGAAAAAGGGAAGGAAAATTCTGCCAACCACACTCATGAATGCTTGACTGCTTCGTAATTGCAATGCAATTATTACATGTTACATACACAGTGAACTCTAAAGGAAATGATTGTAAAAATGAGGAAACCCGTGTCGACCTTTTTAAATTTCCTCCTCAAGATCCAGCGTTTCTAACATGGATGCCAGTCATGATGTTTTTTCTCTGTTCCTGTTTGTTAAGTACATTTATAAATCATGGCAGACAGACAACTTTTCTGTACTTTTTTTTTTTTCACAACATCCTTGTTTCCCATCCAATCACAACAGTTGAAGCCGTTCTCAAACAGATCCACACACTGGAACACATAGAATCGACTCCCTCACCACTGATATTAAAAACATGTCCAAAGCCTTGTCTCAAAACTTTTATTGTTTAATCTTTTTTTATCTCCACCACTTGCAGCGTCAAGCCTTTTGAACTTTCAAGTGTGCATGGATTCCATAGTGACAGTCTCAAAGACAAAAGATGAAACGCAGTGATTGCATTGTTTGTTAAGAAGTTTCTGATTCCAAGAGATGAGGTCAGAAAGCATACTACCATTTGAATGTTCAGTGTGTAAAGGAAACGTGTCAAGTCTGTCCTGTTTTTCAAAAAGAACGCCAGGTCTCGTGTTGATCAGTCATACACCAACTTGTTGACTGACGTTGTGACAAACGGAAGAACTCCTGAGGCTAATTTTGATCACAATTACGAGCATTTTCATTTTAAGTTTCAGTTCTGTCATGATGTCAGGAAAATAATAACAATGACAAAGGCAGACCGATGTAAGAAGTCTGGGCTTGGAGGTTTTACTTCCAGTATTTAATCTTCCCTCTTCCTTGTAACATTAGATCCTAGCCCTTATTAAATATATGTATATGAATTAGATTTTAATGGTCATTATAGGTATTCCCACCTGCCATCAGAGCAGTTTGTGGTTTAATGAATCTCCCTTTTTGGCCATTCTCGTGGAGAGCAGGGCTCCGACTGGAGCAGCAGCAGCAGAAGCACAGGTGGTAGCGATATAGGCCAGTCCCCCAGGCTCTTGTTGCTGAAAGTTGTGTGTCTTGTATAGTGTCTGCGTCCATATGGTCGCCTGTCTCACTCTCTTAGCAGACATTGCTTCTACACGGGCTGCTTTCTCTCAGCGCCGATTGTGTATCCACGCCTCTCGCCATATGGAAGGTGTTGTAAAGTTTGTTTTTCCGGGATGTTCCACCTATTTAGACTGATTGTATGAAGCCGTACACTCCCTGTAGATGTGCGCTTGTCAGCCTGCGGCGACACGGATTGGTCAGCATATAAATTGATACCAGGTGGGGATGTTTACAGTTGGTGTGTGGCTTGAAAGTGTCTTATACTTTCATGTTGCAGTTCACGTTTCTCCAGGAGGACCCTGGGACAATACAGCGCAGGAAAAGCAGCGATTATGGAGCACCCTAGCAGTCTTGATCAAAGGGAATTGCAGCATGGCTCAGTGATAAATAATTACATATTGATTTAGTTCTGGTTTCACAACGTGAGTCCCCTCCTTTAAGAGAAGATCAAGCAGACATCTCGCAGGTGTCCCGATTCCACGCAGAGGTTCAGGAATATGTTTTTCATGTGAAAACAACAGCATACACTACACACAACAGGCAAAAACCATCTTCTGTGATTCATTGAGTGCCCACAGGCCTAAAAATCCATTTTTATAAACTGTCTTCTTGGGATTTTCTGTTTCAGATCCACGCTAGAAGAGCCTTCCCATCACAGTCACCCTCTTTACGGTCACGGTGTTTGCAAGTGGCCCGGATGTGAAGCGGTGTTTGATGATTTTCACTCATTTCTCAAGTAAGTAAAAATCACCGGAGGTGCGTTTCTATCCGTTTGTTTGTTCAAGCGTTGGGTCGATTAAACGTTAAGTGACCCCCAGCGATTCCGAGGCCCTGCTGGTGCAGATGGTTGTTATTCGTGAGTGTGGGTATCTGTGTTGGCACTCTTTTTAACAACGGCACTGCGGTGGGGTCTCTTTCTGAGAACGGCATGGGCCTCCAATTCCTGTGATAAGTGCAGTTCCCATGGAGACAGGGGCCGTTTTTCCCAAACAAACAACGGTGTGATGTTTATCTGTGGTAGCCTGCACTTAGGGCTCTCTGCATGTTTGCCCTTGTCACTGGATCGGAGGATTGGTGTGTGTGTCTTGACTTTTTTTTCTGTGGTTTATTTGTCTTTACCTCCCATCTCTCTTTTACTTCTTTCCGTAATTTTCTGCCTCTGCTTGAAGGCCTCAACAGTATGTTTAAAAGAACCGGGCAGACTGTACTTCCATCGCGCCGGCCAGTGTCAGCTGTCGTGCGCCGTCTTTCCATAGCGAGCTGGGTTAAGTTTTACCTCACCCAGCTTGATGCAGGCCTTTGTTTTGCACCGTGATTCTGTCAGAGCCGGGCCCCTGGTTTACTAATCAGCCCTGTGTGCAGCAGCGCTTGAGCTAATCCAACACATAACAGCGCCATGGTTACGGAGAGGATGAAAACATCTGCATTGTGGCAGCAGATCAATGGCTCACTGTCACCCCAGATTAGTCGCACTTTTAACAAGATATGACACAATTCCATTATCCCAAAACAAGCACTCAGCGAACACACGGGTTCCCGGTAGACACAGGAGAGAAAAGTGCTGCAGAGGGATGAAAGTTTTCACCGTCTTTCAGTCTTCTTTTCATTTTTAAGACCCTTTTACTCACTTGTAGAGGATTTTTCCATCTGTGCTTGTACACTGAAGTTATTGTGTGAAAAGAAAAATGGCCAGTTTTCTGTTTCATTCTGTTTAATAAACATCCTGTGACACAGACACATATTCCAGCTTTGGGAGTGCCCTCTTACATCCATCCGTATTTATTGTATTCTGACATTGCCTCACCCTTTGTTTATGAAAGAGACGGGAATTAAATTCAGTGTGCCCGGTGGAGCTCTGCCTTCAAAAGTCTCTAAGTGCACTCTGCTATGTTTTTACAAGTGTTTTTATCATGGCAACATCTTGTTTACTTTAGTTGCCTGCTCAAACTGCTCGGAACATGTTAAGAAAACATTTGGGGAGAGTCTCCACAAAGCTGCCTTTGTTTAACACAGGGCGAGAGCGAGAGCAGCTCACCAAGGTGTTAACTCTCAAACCCTTAAGCACTTCCACATGAATCCCAGCAACTGATACCATGGGCCTCCGAAAAACCAAATCAAAAATAAAAATAAAGAATACATCAGGCGTTATAATACTCTTACAAAAGTGTCCAGAGTTTGGGGGAAAATTAGAAGTGAAGCGAGAGAGTGTGTATGTTTGTGTAGTCAGCAGAACACGGCGTACACGCACCAGAGGAAGAAGGTAACACGACTTTAACGTCGACCAGATTTCAGCTCCGCATGCCAACAGTAACAAAGAAGACGACTGAAATGTTGTTTTAAGCCGTGTGTATTTATTCTATCTTTTAAAGAAAACATTACATACCTACACGCACTCGTCTCGATAAATACAAAACACCAAGTCCCTGTTCCTGTTTTCGGGTTCAGCACACAGATGGGTGGGGTCTTAGTGTTGGTTTTATTGGGGGTCAAGGCCCTGCTTCTCGGTGTCCAGTCAGAGGTCAGGCTCAGCGAAACACTGCACTGCCCTCTAGTGCTGCTCTGCCTGTCAGCTGGAGCTGCTAACACTCCTCTCTACCATCTCCCCGCCGACCTCATGAAAACACAAAAACACGTCAAATAAAACAGGCCATGAATGACTTTCATCTTCTGTATTTTATTTAAAGAGTTACTTCTATATAAACATTAAAATCTTAATAGCACTTTCAATATTTGTGATGTCATTTCAGTTGTGTTTCACATGATATGTGGAGAGAGAGAGAGAGAGAGAGAGAGAGAGAGAGAGAGAGAGAGAGAGAGAGTCTTAAGCAATCCGGTCTATATAAAGACAAATTGTGAAGAAAAAAAATAAATACTAGGCAAACTTAACTGCTATGTAAAAGTCAAGCCGTAAGAAGAATGTCTGTTTAAGTTGTTTTATTGTGGCAATTTACATTAGGGACTGTCATCCTGCCAGAGAGCGTTTGCATTTGAAGTCCAGAAAGTGACACATGCCAACGTTCATAGTCTCTCTCTACGTCAATTTCCCGTATCCCCTGCTCCCGTGTCCAGACACTCCTCTCAAGGCTGCATTAGGGCCATTTGAATATTTCATTTCCTATTAATTATGCACTGTGACTCTCCATGTCATTAGAAGAAATAAAGTGGACTATAACAAAGGATGAAAAGAATCGAGGCACATGTCTCCTATGAACAGAGAAATTCCAAAGCTGCTCACGTAGGCCACCCTTCATTGAAAATTCACTCTGTGCCAGTTAAATTGAAGTTGAAACGTCTTTACCTATTATTTTCCTCTTTGAAATTTAGTAAGATGTCCTGAAATGTTTACCAGTTTCATTTTCCGACCTACTTAATTAAACGGGCGTTTATTTGACTCAAACAAATGGAAAAGCCCAGAAGAAGTCTGAATTGATTTCAGCAACAAAAAAAAAGGGGGTTACTGCCCACGCTTCCTTTAAGCACGCCTTTTTAATTTCTTTCCCGTCACAATAATTAACTTCAACCGGTGAATGTATATCGCAGTCATTTTTTAAAAATGTATTATCGAAACACAATAGGAAGACCTGAATGTGAGGTTGGTGGTGGTGGTGGGGGATAGACTATATTTGCTATAAAGATTTAAATCATTCACCTCAAGGTTGAAAATACCTCAGCTGAGCAGAAACCTTCACATTTCAAGCAGAGCGCCATCAATTTTCCATCCCTTCGCTGGTGTCTGTTTTCTGTGTGTCTGCGTGCCGTTTAACGCACAAATGTGTTGTCTGTGCATAAAAGGAGCGACGTCAAATTTATTGGGCTATCATAACACCGGTGCTGCCACTGTGTGCCTTCACAGGTTGACTCTGGTGTTTTTGATTTGCGGTAAATGACAGAAAAAGTGCATTTGAAAAAGCGGGCGTGTAACACACCTCTCCCCTCCACCACCACCAGTCATCCGCCGGCGCCGCTGTGCACACAGACGCGGCTGGTGACAGTGACCTACATGGTCACTGAAGATGTGATATAATTTATGATATATATAATATATTGGATCCATTAGCGAGCATAATGAAGTAGTGAAATGAAAGGGTATTTGTGAAATCAGTTCAAACATCCTGCTCGGATTATGATTAAATGATTAATGAAATGCCCCTGCATAAGCATTTTCAAACAGTAATTCATGCGGCAGCTGATAAAATTCCTCCAATCATATTTCCTTCACTCGTGAACCTTATCTCCACCATTTTATATAAATCACAGAAAAAAAAAAAAAAACCCGTCTGCTACCCGGCGAGCTACTTATTTAGATTAGTTATAAACGTACAGGAAAAGACAACGTCTCCTCTATATAAAATAATCACGCATAATTATATCCATAATTCAAGTTTGTGACAGATCCAATCTCCTTGTCCTGTTGTTCTTAACATTTTGTCTGGCTTTATTCAGATTCTCTTAACTTAAATTACATAATTAGGAGACAAAAAAAAAAAAAAAGAAATTAAGAAATTGAAGTCAAGTTATTCTTATGTGATCCTTGGTTCGACGTGACTCATAGAATATATATTCAGTAATTCTTGTATGTTAAAATAATTATTCTATATGTGTAATCTCTATTATACTATTGCTCTTCGTCTCTAAGTGATTTACCATTCTTCTTTTATTTATCAGAATGTTGCCACATGTTTTCATTGCATTGTGTTCTAAATAATTACCAGACTGCATCATTAAAACCAGAAAACACACTTTGATTCTCACGCCTAATCGCCTGCAGACGCTGACAGTCAAACTGAGTTTTTTTTTTTCTTTTTTCCAGGCACCTCAACAATGAGCACGCCCTGGATGACAGAAGCACGGCCCAATGTCGGGTGCAAATGCAGGTCGTACAACAGCTGGAGCTGCAGGTATTGTGTCTCTGTTTGTTTTGGCCCAAATATTTGTGTCATCTTCTGCTGACATTTCCTCTGTGTCTGCCGAACCCCTCCCTGTCCGTCTGATGTCAGTCACGGGGTCACTTGTGTGCGTACACGCACGTGCATGCGTGCGTGCGTGTGTGTGTGTGTAAGCATGAGGGGTGGAGGGGAGGCAGCAGAATCATTTTGTGCATTTGCAAGTAATCAGTCATTAAAAATGTGTTATGTATGCATGACAGCCAGGAAAAGATATATGAAGGGCCCGGGGCTAAGTAGAGAAGATAATTACATTTTGAATTTTACTGGGTTTTAAAGTTATTTATGACATTTAACTATTTTGCACCAACAATAAAACACTTAGTGAAATGGTTTGGCAGCGGTGTCACAGTGAGTGACTGCAGAAGAACCCTGGTGATCAGCGGTCATTATATATACGTGTAATTTTTCTTTACGTTTGTCTATGAGAAAGGAATATCCATACTTGTAAATTAAGACTCTGCTCGTGGGAAAAGGCGGCTTACCGTCGCTGTGCCGTGTCACGTGTGCGTGCGTGTATATGTGATGATAATGGGTTAAATTGTGACTATGACCGCTGCATCAATGTGAGATGTCACTTATTTATTTTCTAAAACCCACAGTTTCATCAAACTGTAAATATTAAGCTGCTGCTGTTGCAGGATCAAATGCAACTTTTTGATATCACATGTTAATAATATGACATTAGTTCTAATGAATATAAAAGAGTTGTGATTTATGGTGTTAAACAATGAGAGTTCAGTTGCTCAAACATTACACCACACCAGCGTCCTGTTATTTCTGCTCTAGTGGGGTGTTTTCCAGAGGGATGGCATGAAGGTCTATCAGGCAGACTTCCCCTGCATGCAGCCCATCAGCGTGATTTAAGCTGGCAGCAGACAGTGCTTAGTTTAAGACAGGTATAAGGTGCCCGTGCTTGTTATTAGCAGAATCTTTTAACCTTGAATTGAAAAACAGAAGTCAGATTGTCTGAAGTGTTGAGTTGTTGACAGCTTCTTTAAAAAAAAAAAAACCCAAAATAATAAGACCAGAACCATCGATTTGTTCCGACATGCTGTTTGTTTTCACTGCAAAGGAATGTGGAAAATTAACATGCAGAGAAATGGATCACTTTTTTTTTCCCCTTTTGTCAAAGAATCAAATGTTCTTTCCTCATTACAGCTAGCGAAAGACAAAGAGCGTCTGCAAGCGATGATGACGCACCTCCATGTCAAGTCCACGGAGCCCAAAGCCACCCCGCAGCCGGTAAGCAGCAACCCCCGTCATACGTCTTCCTCCGGTCCCTCCTCCTTCCTTTTGTTCGTCTTAATTGGCACACATGTATCCATTAATCCCTTCCTCCATCTTCTTATTTATCTGCTAAATAAAAACAGCTGTTCTCTTGAGGGAGGCAGTAAATATTGTTTGGACCACATCTGCTGACATCTGAGATTCAATTTAGCGTCTGTGATGAACTGGATGCAGGCTGTGATGCAGCCACAGCCCCAGAGAGCCGAAGCAGACGAGGAAGAGGGGCAGAGAGTCACAGTGATAATAACATGGATTTTATTTTACACACAGAATTAATTTAGTGTTTGCTATGAGATGAAAATTATTGTCATTCCAGAAAATCTATTTAAAAACAATGTCAAGACCTTTAAAAGTTAAGAAAAATAAAACGTTAAACGATGAAATAAAATAATCTATTACTAATATTATATTTTATTCTCACCAATGATGACACTAAACATTTTGGGTTTCTGCGGTCACTTCGAATTATTTTTTTTAATTTTCAACTTTGTTTTTTTTATACCATAAAAAACTGCCTACATACAGACAGGAAATTTAATCTGATTTAATCCAAAATAAAAAGTAAACATTTCAACCTCAGTTTTTACATTAGATGAGGTTGACGTTACTATTAATATTTTATTTTTATTTATTTGGCATCAAGATTGTAAATAAAGTGTAAACAAGGGTCATTTAGGCGAAAATTCTAAATTTCGCCGAGTGCAAAAAATATTTTACAAGTGATTCAGGAAGATCTGCTTCTGGTCATAATCCATAGCAGATAAACAGAGTATCTACCTGAGTCTTCCCAGACTCTTATAAACGCCATGAATCTAACTGTTTAATCCATTTCCTATCTGGTCACATGTGGCGTTCAACAGTCTGTGCTGTTTGGTTGCGTTTAAAAAGTGGCCTCAACACCATATTTCAGTCTATGACAGTTCATTCAGAGAGCCAAATGTATAAAGAAGCACAATGATCATTTTACTGCAGGGTGAGAATGTGAAGTCAAGCACACACACACACACACACACACACGATACACAAGTGGTAGAGTTGAGCTGCTTGGATCATTTATTTACAGTCAGAGAGGTGGCTATTGATGTGCAGAGGCTGCATGTTCGCTCCACGCAGCGCGGCCCGTCAACATAAAGCGCCTGAAGATGTCGAACGACAATGGGCCGCCTGTAAAAGCCGTGCCTGTGTCGCACACACACACACACACACACACACACACACACACACACACACACACACACACACACACACACACACACACACACACACACACACACACACACACACACACCGATTGTCTAGATTAGAGTGCAAAACGAGGGCTCCGACACGGGGAACATTTGTGTATGAAAAGTGTTCGGGGTGGCAGATAGCATCTTGAGTTCACTACCTCTCCTCTCTTCCCTGGGGCCCGTGAGAATGGCTGTGTCAGAGCCAGCGTTTGCCTTCAGAGAGATGGGGGGGGGGGGTTTGGGGGCACGAGCTGGGATTTTTATTCAAATAAATAGACTCCCATTCTGCAGCTCCACTTAGCCTTCTGTGAGCCGCTGTGATAAATATGTCTGGTTCAGCTGGGTGAGTGGTGGGTTTACGGGTCGGGCCTCCACAGAGGAGGTGCAGATATAAAATACTGTATTTTCTGCACTATAAGGCGCACTAGATTATAAGGTGCACCTTCTATGAATGGTCTATTTTAAAACCGTTTCATACATAAGGCGCACTGGATTATAAGGCGCACTGTTGGTTTTTGAAAAAATGAAAGGCTTTTAGGTGCGCCTTATACTGCGGAAAATACTGAATTCTCCAAGTTGACTCTGCTCTCTTACTAGCCATGCGTCTCTGTTCTGTGCTGTCGCGTATAATAAAGGCATCGAACTTCCTGGTTTACATTTAGTCATAATTAAAGACAAACAAATGGATACTGTGCACAATATCAAAAGAAGAGGACTCTTATTCTTCTGAGGTTGATGGGGCTCGGAGGGGGGGAGGGGGTTAGACAAAATGTGCCGCACTAGCGGTGCTTGCGTGTGCGTATGTTTGTATTTGCCTCTCAGTGTGTGGGTGGGTTTTTCTGCACACGGTGTCACTAAGCATTCTTGTCAGAAATCTGACCTTTTACGCCATACATAATTAAGGAGGGACTTTTTGTTTATTTTCTTTAGCAGCTTGCCGAGTCAAAGCCAGTATAATTAGATCACCAATTACCATTTAATTAATTTCAGTCTGAAGTCTCATTTTGTCTCGGCACTGGAGTGAGCCCAAATGGTGAAGCAAACAAAGGCGAGGCTATTACCAGCCTGTCTGGCCTATTGTGTAAGCCTCTCTGTGTTTATTGCCAGGGAATATGGATGAAAATGAAACAAAGCCTGCTAATCCACAGGAAGAGGAGTCAACACCACAGCCCCGTTCTATTGATAGCATTGTGTCAGAAACACGCGAACCCCGGCGTGATTTATTCTGCTCGTGAATCAGAATAACACGTCTTGTGCTACCGTCGGTGAGGATGTCGTCTGCGTTTGTGCATCCCTGCAGTAAGGAAGAGCCACTGAATTTAATAAGGTCCCTGTAAAATTAGAAAAAAATAAATGCATAATAAATAACTCAAACTGAATATAATTAGATATTATTATTCTGATATTCCAAATAAACGCTGGACATTATCTGCTCTGCTATCTACAGACGTCTGTTCCGGTTTAACCGTCTTCCAGCACGCCCTCCATCACCTCCGTGACATTATCAGCACCAATCAGGCGTCTGATCTTGTGGTCAACAATCCACGTCACAGACGTCCTACCGGAGCAGCCCATTCTTCCCTCTTTATTTCCCCTCCTCTCTTCCGCACACTCCGAAGTCATGTTTAATTCGGAAACTGGCCTCTTTTGGCAAATTAGCAATTAGAACAATTTTGTTCGAATATGTATCTGTGTCATTAGTTGTCCTGCCAATTAAGAGCTTGAGGTCAGGCTAGAATTTTCCACTTGACTGCTGCTCCAGAATGGAGGCTTGGCACTTGGCTTGAAGCTGCCATAGCTGCTGGAAACTGTGTTATACCCGTGGAGCACTTGCCATAATTAGTTTACCTTGTAGCTACTATTACTTACATGGAGTCCTTCTCCTTTGCCCACTCAGCACATCCTCATGCGGTGACATATTCTTCCCATAAGGATAAGAGGACTGAGTCTTTACCTGATGACGGAGACGAGTCAGATCCAGCAGTTAATCATCACGTCAACTAATTACAGTCCTCACGATTAAGTTGATAACTAGCCCACATTGGCGTCTCCTTTTGGCTCCCTGAGTGGAGCAGTAACCGTGTCGTGGACCGACAATGTGGGCGGCAGCTGAGGTCAGGGGTCAGTTGTCCAAAAAAGACAAGATGAACAAAAGATTTGATGAAATGCAACGAAACAGAAAGCCGTAAACAGGCCTGACGCGGCAGCGAGAGAGGGGGGGGGGGATGAGGGGAAGAATGGCGGAGGCGCAGGAAGAGCGAGCCTCAGGGGTTCCTCTCCAAACATTTAGCAAATGTTCATGGATCATCTCAGAGCCCACCTGCAATTAGAGAGGAGACGTGCATCGCCGATGAGGCACCGGAGACTCGGGGGGGTAATTAACTGTCTGTCTGTTCGCTCTTCCTCTCCTCAGCTCAACCTGGTGTCCAACGTCACGTTGTCCAAGTCGGCCCCCGAGGCCTCCCCTCCCCTGAGCCTACCCCGAACCCCCACCACGCCCACGACACCCCTGACACCCTTGTCCCAGACCCACTCCGTCATCACAGCCAACAGCCTCCACAGCATAGGCCCCATGCGCCGCCGCTACTCAGACAAGTACAACATGCCCATATCTCCAGGTACTGCACGGCGAACACACACACACACACACACACAAAGCACACACTCGTCTTAATGACCGGCCTGCAAACCACACACACTGTATCTGTATACACACACATGTAATCACGTTATAATTTGTGTTATCAGCCACTGATAGGGCATTACTGTCTGCACCTGATCGCTTGACGCTGTGTTGACTCAGTTTGTTTGTTTCGTGTGCAGATCTCAGTCAGAACAAAGAGTTCTATATGAATGCAGATGTTAGACCGCCGTTCACGTACGCCTCGCTAATACGACAGGTAAGCAGTGTGATGTGTGTGCAGAACATACTCAGCTATTTAGTGACATGCTTATATTTGTTCCACTTATTTTTGCGCTTCCTTCCTCGTTTAATTCCCAATCCGAGAATGCATGCAGAATTTTAAAAAACCCAAAAACATTTGATTTAAGCATTTCAGCGGCTGTGATTACAAACCAACTTCATTTCACACAACAGTAGGGACGAACCTGTTTTAACATGGCCAGTCAATTACGGCTTGGCCACAGTAATCTGGGATCTCAGGAATTAATCTGAGCCGAGCGTAATTGCCGTCCCTGTAATCTGCCTGTGAAATGTTTTTGCTCGCCCTTCATTTACAGCCACAAAAAGGGGGAAAAAAAGAAAAATTCGAATTTGCCGTTTTTGAATGAACAGCACAAGAGATTACAGAGTACACTTAGCTCAGACGGCTTCTTTTTTTGCTGTTGTCTGTCATTTTTCCCAGGAGAACACACACACGGTGTGAATTATTGATCACTCTATGAAGGCAGCAAAATTGTAAATGTTTGTCTCTGTCACTGTACTTCACGCAGGCGATCCTGGAGTCTCCAGAAAAGCAGCTAACACTAAATGAAATCTACAACTGGTTCACACGAATGTTTGCATATTTCAGGCGCAACGCGGCGACGTGGAAGGTAAATCTTTAACTCCTTTAAACCAGGAGGAGACTTTGTGTTGATGTTTAAATGATGGCCAGACATAATACCTTTTATAAATGCACCTCTTGTCCCAACACAATACCACACTCACGCTTTCCAAACCAACCGCCCTTTAAACAAACACGTAGAAAAAGGACGGAGGGGAATATCAGCCTGTAAAGAAGAAAAAAAATATTTCTCTCTAATATGTTTGGATTGTTCTGACAGTGACTTCTGGCCAAAGCTTCTCTGAGGGGAACACACACACACACAAACACACACAAGCACACACCCTTACTGTAACCCTGCTCCACCCTCATCCTCCATCAGCTCACACATTAACTGACAGAGGACACAACGATGTAAAAAAAAACACACACTCTCATGCACTCCTTCTGGACCATCTTAGGGATAATATTTATTGAATGCAGATGAATTGGAGCGTAAAGTTATGTTTTTTAAATCTAAATGACCTTTTTTTTTATAGCCTTTGTCCTGATAGCAACCTGTCTCTCTCTCTGTTTTCACACCAACTGCAGAATGCAGTCCGGCATAATCTTAGTCTTCACAAGTGTTTTGTGCGGGTAGAAAACGTAAAGGGGGCTGTGTGGACAGTCGACGAAATAGAGTTCCAAAAGAGAAGGCCTCAAAAGATCAGTGGGTAGGTTTGGTCTGATCGTCTGCTGACGGGGAAGAGGCTGCTTCTGCTTCTGCCCCCGTCACCGCTGCTGCTGCTTCATCTCATTGTCTCTCCATAACATCCAGAGTCCCCGCCCCTCCCCGCTTGCTTCAGCGCCCCCTCCCTAATGCTCATGGGAAGCTTTTTGGTGATGCTTTCAGAACCCTCCGTGGCTTATTTGGATTTGATCCTCACCTTCTGCCATCCTTCCTGTCTGTGTGTGTCTGTGTGTGTGTGTCCATCGTGTGTTTCTGTCTCATCACCGCATCTGCATTTGCAACCCCCCCCACCCCCCACCCCCATTCCGCTGTCCTGCTTTCCCAGGGTGCCATTCGCACCAACCTTTCCCTGCATAAGTGCTTTGTGAGAGTAGAGGATGAGTTTGGGTCCTTTTGGACCGTTGATGATGAGGAGTTTAAACGCGGTCGCCACGTGCAACGGGGTCGCCCTCGGAAACACGCCGCGGACGAGAGCTTTGACGAGCTGCTCCCACAGTAAGCACTTCCTCCTGCTCTACAAACTCCAGAGGCCCCGTCCCTCTTGCATGCCCCCCCCTCCCCTCTCATCCCCCGATGTTGTCATCATGCTTTTTGTGCTTTGGCTCACCATCCACTCTGCTCCATCAACTTGTTCTCTCTTCACGTGAAATGCAAAGTGTTGAAGATGTTGGTGTGGTGATTGAACATCGTAGAAGCGTAGCCTTAATTGCTGCATTACTATATCAGCAAATGTGTTTAGTTCTCTTACAAAGTGCATCGATTTCTTTTTAGCGTATCAGATACCGTAGCTGAGGAATGCTTTTGCTAGGTGAGACACGAGTCTGTGGTTTGTAATGTGATTGTTCTGTTTGCAGCAGCCCGGCCTTAGTGAAGAACATTCAGACCAGTTTGGGCTACGGTCCGACCCTCTCCGCTGCCTTCCAGGTAAAAAATAAATAAATAAATTAAGCGTCTTCATCTTAACGACGTTAAAGAAAAAATATTTGTTATGAAGGGTTCAAAAGAGAGAGAGAGAGAGAGAGAGAAAGAAAGCATCTGATTCCTCGCCTTTGCTTTCCAGGCTTCAATGGCAGAAAACAACTTACCTCTATACACTACTGCTTCGATTGGAAGTCCCACCCTCAACTCCCTGGCCAACGCCATCCGTGAGGAGATGAATGGAGCGATGGACCATGGAAACAGCAATGGCAGTGACAGCAGCCCGGGACGCTCGCCCCTGTCAGCTATGTGAGTGGCACACACGGGCTTTTCTGTTTCCACTCGCCCTGCGAGAAAACGGAAAAGAGGGGGGTGGGAGTGGGGGGGGGGTTCAACCGCCTCCTCCGCCGAGACCGAACTCTGTAAATAGATTTAGAAAGAAAGTCATTCCAGCGCCCACCCAAAAGGCTTTAAAATGAGCTAACGCATGGCATTAGATGAAACAGAAACAATGCAAGGAGGTGGGGGCAATAAATTTAAGTGCAGAAGGATGATATTGAAGTGGCGTTGGGGGAAGGGTGGGGAGGGGTCACTGCCAGGGCTGTGGCCGACCTCCCTGCAGGAAAGGAAACTCCACCTTTTTGGAGAAAGAAAGGACCGGGAGCGCGTCTATTATTCTTACAGCGAGTTTATGAACTTCCCGTCCCGCTGTCTGTCCGACTGCACGCCGGTTTGTTAAAATATTTACCAAAAACGTAGAGTGACGGGAGCTGTCGTCTCCCAGGTGGGGGCGAAACATTAGCCGGAACACCTTCAGAAACGCCTCGAAGCCGCTGCAAGAAAAACAACACAAAAGCCTAATTAGTCTGGAGGACGTCTTCCAAGATCCTCCTGTAGGAAAGTTGCGGCGGGAAAAAAAACCGCAGCCTCCCCCCGTTCAACTTGTTGTATAGGAGCGTCTGCTGCCTCGTTTGAAGCCTAAAATAATACAGCACACGCTGCATCATTTCCAGATGTGTGTGTGTGTGTGGGGGGGGGGGGGGGGGGGGGGGACCACCGATGTATGGCGGGGGTAGACTTGGGGATGGCCTCCTGAAACGTCAGCGCTGTGGGGTGATTTCTGCCTGGAACAGAATAAAAAAAATATAAAAAAAAGGTGCAATAATGAGTTTCTAGCCAAATGGAGGAAAGTGCCATCCCTAATCATTGTGAACATCGCTCTGAGCGTGGCTGTGGAACAGGAAAGGCAGAGACAGGATGGGTGTGCTGGCCTGGAGGCAGCCTGCTTCTCCCTCTGCCCCTCCGCTTCTATCTTTAGGCTGATGGAACTCCGAGAAAACCCTCCATGAGCTTTATTTAAGCGCCGAAAACAGTCCGATCTGTTTTCTTTAGCTGTTAAAGAACTTAAATTCCACTGTTAGAAAAACACACCCGGCGTTTCAGCATCAGGTGCTCCTTCTCCCACCCGGGGAGAAGGATCCAGTAAAGTAACATCCGCTGGCCGCCGTTAGCCGCGTAGCGACACGTGTTTTCACGCTTTCGTCAGGGTCACTACCGGTTGACGGGACGCTGCGAGGAAACCAGAGAATCAGCCAGACGAGAATCAGGCATCCAGAGACGGCTAATTATCAGCAAAGTGTGGCATCAGCATGCAGTTCAGTAGCATAATAATAACAATTTCATGTCTGCCCTGCAGCCACGCAGTCCGACCCGAGGCGACGGCACTTGTGGAGTTACTTTGATGTGAAAAATGATAGAAAAGCTGACTTTACTTTTTCCCCCTTTTTATAATTTACACACACACAAAAAAAAAAAAAAATGTCGGCTCATTAGCATACGAGCATCTCCGTCACAGCAGCGGCGAATCGGCGAGGAAGAACTCGCCGTCCGTCCCTGGTTGTTGTGGTAAATGAGCGCCGCGCCTCATCCTGACACCGCTCCACCTCCACCGCAGCCGCCTGGCACCGCGGGTTAGAGCGCCAAGTCCCCTGCAGCTGCTCATAATGTTCTCCGTTTCTTTTCTTTTTTTTCTTTTTTTCCCCCCTCCTTTCTGACACAACCGGGCCTCCTCCTCCACCTCCTCCTCCTCCCCCCGTGTTTTATTCCTGCTCTGTTTCTGTAATGAGAAATTTGGCAGATCTCATCTCTTTAGTGGCTCCTTTACCCAAGCTGCGAGCTGGAGGGTGGGGCGGCCTCATGTTTTCGCCTTGTTTACAAGTGACAGCGTTATTATTCTCATAAGGGTTCTGTTTCTTATCACGGTGTTGTGCCAAGCGAGCCCGCCGCCGCTCTTCCTCGTGCGCCTTTCCTGCCAGCGCTTTTCTTCCCTTATTGACACTCGCTTGAAAATATGCATTAATTCTGGAGTTTAAAGCGTGTACAGCCGTGTCTGGTCGCTGTGTTTGCTTGAAGTTGATTAATGATAGAAGCCGGCTCGGGGTCGTCCTCTGGAGACCCGCCTCGCAGGTTGTGCATGTTAACGAGCAGGAAGGGGAACACACAGAGCGCCGCTGATCCGCCGCCACCAGGAGGCTGACAACGGCAGCCGCTCGCTCCGCTCAGTCCATTCTTTCCTCTCCTTGTCTCGCGTTGTTAATCTTCCTCATTTATCAATTCTAAGTGAATACCCTGTTGTCGGTTACCGTGAAAATAAAAAGCCCGCAGCTTTGCCGGGATTGGAATACCTCAAAAGAAAGCTGAAATTATCATCAGCGCCAGTGAGGGCCCCGTCACAGCCTCGCTGAAGCCAGACGTTTGTTTTTGTTCCCCCGTTTCCTCCGTTCTAAACAGAATCACCTCAGGTCGGTATCATTTTGAGCCCACATGTATGAAAGGTTATAAAAATTAAAAAAAAAAAAAAAAAAAAAAAAAGAAACCACAAGGGTGGGGGCGGCGCTTGGAAACTTATAGATTTATTCCAGGGCTCTGCTACAATTTTTCTTTCCTCTCCTCCTCCTCCAGGCATCACATCAGCGTTAAGGAGGAACCACTGGACCCCGACGACCACGAAGGGCCCCTCTCTCTGGTAACGACTGCCAATCACAGTCCGGATTTAGATCTCCACAGAGATTACGACGACGACCAGGCCCACGAAGATATGCTGTAAAAGCTGGCATGGCCCCTTCCCCCCTCCCAAGCCCTCAGAGGCGGTGGCAGTCTGGGTAATCTGCGAGGCGAATGGGCGCCCAGCAGATGGACACTGAACTGCAGTCTCAGCCACTGAAGACAGTCTCCAAACGAACTTTGTAGTGCCATTACAACACATCGCAAGAACACAACAAACACAGAATAACCCCCCCCTCCCCCAAACCTACCCCCATCCCCCGCCGGACCAGGGATTTGTCCTTCCTTTCTACTTTTGAATCAAGTAAAGCTTAAAAAAAAAAAAAAACTTAAAACTTAATTTCTACTCATGTGTGGGATCGGACTTGTTTGGTACGGGGGCGACACGTTCGCGGGCGGAAACCCTCGCCATGCAGCCACAACGGACTTGCACTTTGCAAGAGGGGTTGTGCTCCCCCCTTCCCCCTCCCCCCTCCGCCCCCCCCCACACACACACACCTCTCTCTCTTTCTCCCTCTCTGTCTGTCTGTCTCTCTCTCAGACACACATGTGACCACAAACTGAAGCCAGAGAGAGAGAATGACTGATGTTTAACTCACACAGAGAGAGAGAGCAGACTCGGGTTCGTTGTCACTGCCTTCAACGCGTCTCATTGGTTGGATTCCATCTTGGGTGGGAGGGATCTGGTGTTTTTATTTGGGTGTATTTTATTTTTTTCTGTTGTTTGGGGGGTGAGAGGTTCTAAAAATATCGACATAATGTCTTTTTTTTTTTTCCATTTAATGCTGTTGTTGTTTCATCTTTTTGTTTGTTTGTTTGTTTGTTTGTTTGTTTGTTTCTTCGATGATCAGACCTCATGCCCATGCTGTGGAGATTCTGTGTGGTCAGCACTTGATAATGAATGTTCATGATTTCCTTTCATGTTGTTCCTTTAAAAACACACACATGAAGCAGGACGTCGGATACCAAGTAGTGTTTTTCTGTCATTTATTCCACACACACACACAAAAAAAGTCACCACTCTGTGTAAGCCCACCCCCCCCCCCACACACACCCACCTGCACATGAAGTCCATTGGCAATGCACTACTAATAATGAAGGCTCTCTCCACGCATCAATGAAGTTTAATTTAAGATGCGAATGAATGACAGAGAAATCATGCAGGTTATGATTTATCCTTATGAAATGATACTTTAAAACAGCCCAGCGTGCGTCAACAGGATTTCTGATCATTCACAAGCGTCGTGGTTTTTTTTTAAGGATAAATGAAAATGTCAGGTGTGCACCGGCGAAGATAATGATTTAGACCAACTAATTGTGATTCCGGAACACAACTGTCATTGTTCAGCGAACGTGCCTGCTTTTTCCATGCTGTAATTTCATCCAGTGCTTGAAGATAAATGTGCATTCCCTACAGTTTTGCTTGCATCGCTCACACGGCGACTTTTAATAATTGTTCACATCGTTTTCTTCCATCAAAGGGTGGGAAAAAAAAAAAAAAAAAAAAAAGTACCAAGACTTGCAATAAGAATTATCGCACATTCCAGCATTTGACAGCCATCATGACGGACCCAGACATTCAGTTACATGCCACTGAGGGGATGTAGAACCCCCCCCCCCCCACAAAAAAAGTTGCAGACTACAACACTGATCCGATTGGAACCCTCCTTCGGTTTTGTGACGCAGCGACTAAAGTTCCAGCTTTGATAGGGAATCAAATTCTAAAGAGACCATGAATTTCAAGACTGCAATCAACCACTTTTGTTTTGTTTTTGTTTTTTTTTTTAATTTATTATTGGTGTTATTATTTTTAATATATTTTATTTGGCTTTTTTTTTAAGTTGTTGATGTATTTGAATACCTTGTCCTGTGATTACCAAAGATAAACTACAAAGGCGATGTTGTGAGTTCCATGCAATAGCAGAAAAGGCCAAATATCTCCTCCGTTCTCTCCCGTCGGCTCCATCCTGGCGGCTCGAGGCCGAGCCACCGGCGGATGGAAAGGATGGAAACTGCTCCTCAAACTGGTGTTTTCATTTATTTTTATTAAAACCAAAGGGGGGGGGGTGTCTCAAACAGTACAGCTGCAGTAATGTTTGCAGTGACCAAAACTGAACGGTGTTGACAGTCTGACTGTATGATGACCAAATTAGGGAAGCGTTTTTGTTTTTGTTTTGTTTTTTTCTTTTTTTTTTCTCCTTGGTGCCGGTTAGCGGAGCGTTTTGGTCTGGAGGTGTGTTCGACATTAAGGGTATGTAGAAAATAAAAAAGGAAAAATATGCTGGTAAATGGAAAAAGCTTTGCAGAGAACAATGTGAAACGGATTCTATACTTCAACTGGACCACACCATTAAATGATTCTCTTCTTTTGCTCCTTATTCATGTGTATCCTTTGTAATGATTGTATGCCACTTTTTAGGGATTTTAGCATCTGTGTTAGATTGGCAAGACTTTATGATTGTGTTTAGTTTCTGTCAACTTATTACTTTTTATATTAAAAAACACTCCTGTCAACTAATAAGCTTGGGTACAAGGTACTTTATGTCAGTTATTATTACTAGTAGTGTATTGTTTTATAATTCACAGCTCATTCATTACAAAGGAAAAAGGGCACTCTGTGGTTTTTCCGGACGGATGTGTTTTCTATCCAGGCAGCTCTGGGGTGGGTCGCTCGCAGCCGGGCCGGGATCGTGAGAACGAGGCCCAGCTCCTCTGGCTGGTTTGTTTGGTATTGAGAGAAAGCAGGAAATAAAGCGCCGGTAGATGAGAACGTTCTCAGCATGTGTAACTCGACTTTACTGAAGATAACAGCATGAGAAACTGAGCAGTATCTCAGTTCGAACAGATAGAGAACGAGTCGATAAATGATTAAAAAAAGATTAAAAAAAGGAACCATTTCATCCAGTTGCACTCAGTCTTGTCTTGCATGTGTAGTCAGATAAAATAGAAAACCACACAAAAAAAACCCCAAATTAGATCATGTTTATCTTAAAGGTTTCATCCTTTTTGCCAAACCAATGCAAACCTCAGGCCATTCTGTTCACTGAAATCTCACCCAGCCGTGTGGCACCACTCGTCCCGTCATGGTCTCTGATGTACTGATGGGCTTTTATTTTGAAGGGCGTTCCAATATTAGGTTGTACATACATGTCGGTATAACCTTTGTCTTCTCCTCTCTGTCTCGCTCTCTCTCTCTTTTTAAGATAAACAAGACATTTGTGTTATGATGTTTGCTTTATGGCCACTGCTTTGTATTAACTATGAAATAGCTATGAGAAAAAAAAACAAAAAAACTGCTGTATGTAT
Source organism: Antennarius maculatus (assembly GCA_013358685.1). Taxonomy (NCBI): domain Eukaryota; kingdom Metazoa; phylum Chordata; class Actinopteri; order Lophiiformes; family Antennariidae; genus Antennarius; species Antennarius maculatus. The sequence continues at coordinate 22,821,394 of CM023609.1, read as the reverse complement.
TGGAATAGTAAAAATGTGCTGCAGATGTATTTTACTTAGTAATCCTTGCTTTAAAAACAAAAAAGAAAAAAAAAAAAAAATCACATCATCCACGCAGGAATCTGGGTGAGCCGGGGTAGGCCGGGGGGGTTAGGGAGTGGAGGGGGTTGGGGTTGGGGAGATTATCTCCGATTTTGGATTTTAAAATGTAATATAGAAAACAGACTTTTCTCTGTTATCATTGACCGAAGCATTTTTGTACAGATTTTTTTCCCTCTTTGTGTTGAGCTGTTTTTGATACTTCCTTCTGATGGTCCAACCACTGCCTTCTGTGGCTGTATGTTAAAGGTTCCTGCTCTGACACCGGGGCAGACAGGAAGATTTCCTCTAACGGACGGAGATATCTTGCATGACTAATCCCAGGGTCACAGAGAAAGGGGGAGTGGGGATGTGGTTTAAAGTGGTCAGTAATAATATAAGGGTGTATCAATCTAATGATATTTTATATGAAATTAATAGGAAAATGAAAAATATGCAGTGCCAAGATGTAAAGAATATTGTTAATGACTGTCTTTTTCTTTTTTTAAAAACTCATTTCATTCACGCATCAAAGATGTGTCCTTTGCATCACAGATTTGTCTGCATCAAGATATTTATATTTCTAACTGGAGGGTCATTGTAAATGAGTCAAACCAAGCACAGCAGGTAGACAGACGCTAACTTCCTGCAAACCGTGGCCCCGTGGCGTCAGGACCCCCCCCCCCCCATCATACCACAACATCCCAGCTGAAACGCCATCTTTTCATCCGTCACCAAGCCTTCGCGTCCATCTCTTCCCTTTTCGCGCCACACTTTCTTTCCACATGGAAGGGGGGGATGGAGGGAATAGGGGAGGGGGTGGGACTGTGGAGCTGTCATGGTGCGCTCATCCTGCAGCAGCTTTTTCTTTCTTTTTATTCTTTGAAGATGTACTCTGTAGTTTCTTTTTCCTGCTTTTTTTTTTTTTTTTTTTTTTTTTTTTAGAGAGAAATATTGCTCATCACTTCCATCGGTCTGTAACCTCTTCATCATTCCTCGTCTGCCTGACGCAGACCACTGTTGTAGTCGGTGGCGATGACTGACATGAGCATTCTAAACATGCAATAAAATGCTGGTTGTTCAGATCCTTTCCTCCCAAGTCTCTCATTTGATCAGATTTACATGTTTAATTTCACCCTAGTGGAGACAAGAAGAAAGTTTTCAAGCAGAATTAAACAGTCAGCTGAAGTTTAAATCCATATATTTTACTTTTTTGTCAGGTTTTTGTTGGGGAACTGCACTTTTTACCCAACATATTGAGAACACAGACTGTTCAGCAACTGTACGGGTGATGAATGCATGGAAAGTTGGAGAAGACATTTTTTGGTTGAGATATATGATCATATGTGGCAGTTTCATTTTGAGCGCATGGCTCCTTTAAACCCCCCTCGGTGCTGCTCTCCTCATTATTTTTGGCCTACAGAATCGTTTCATACAGACCCGTGTTTGTCATTTGCTGTAGGACTCCCATCTCAGCCTCAACATTAAATTATATCATAATTAAAAAGAGACAATTAAACTGTCTTTTCCTAACAGCAATTTAGGTAACTGCATTTGATAAGCTATAAATTGTAATAGCATTAAAAATTCCAGAAATAATAGCTATATGGATTTGGTGACAGGAGCTAATGCTGATGACCAGGACTTGTGTTTTTACGACGGAGGCACAGGTCATGTTGGCCACTAAACAGGAGACAGAGATCAAGTCTAAGCACTTTTAATCTTGTGAAACAAGCAATTACAAATAGTTGCATTGATTTGTTAAAAAGCTTTGGGTGACATAAATCGTTTCTTGCTTAGCTTATTGCTGGAAAACATAAACGTCAAGCGTATTATTAATTAAGGCCTTTGAAAGACAAGATTTAATGGAAACAATATAAAATCACCAGCAATCTTTTGGTGGGCAGTATTTCACCGGAGTCGTCGGGATTCATGTACTTCCATGTTGTTTTCATGACGCTGATCACAAACTGGGTGACATGGAGTTAGAAGGAACACATTAATGGAGGCTTTTTTTCAAATCCATTCATTTTAACACAGAGATGCATTAAATGATATTACATACACCTACCCTAAATAGATTTTAAATCTGACATTTGTTGTTTTTTCTACTGAATGAATTAGATTCCTTTGTATTGCTGACAGAATCAGTATTTTTAACCAGGAAAGCAAAAAGAATGTCAACATTTAATACAATCAAGACAGGACTACTCAGCATAAATCAAAAAATTGACTGTGTCAACATTAAAAGACCAAATATTGATATTTTACCACAAGCAATATTTTAATGTAGTGGATTTTTATAGAAATATATTTTTTGATTTACAACTTAGACCTCATTCGTCATAATCCACACCAACCACAACAAAAGATTTTTGCATAACCTTTTCCATTAAACTTTAGGTTTTAAACAAACATAGGTGAAAATATAAGTATACTTCTAAAACCTGTTTTAATGTCTCAACAGTCATTTGAGACCATCATCTCAATTTTTACCAAAACAGGTTTGTCAAGAATCATTTCATGTCGCTCACATTCACTCGTTCTCATGGTGTTATAGGGATAAAAAGAAATAACTGTGAGTTAGTGACTACACTGGGGTGGATGGATAGGTCAAACCCTTCAGGATGCCCACCCAGAGGACCAATGAGGATGACTTATGTATTTTAGTTAAGTCATAGGACAAAATTTACCTCATTACTTCCCAATGATTTCGCATCAAGCACACATAAACTGACACGAAATTATCCAAAGAAGAATGTTTAATATTTTATTAACAAAGTGTGTGAAACTTGTGACTTCGCTCACTGGAGGGTCTTATCAAGGAGATTTTGGATAGAAAATAAATTATTCCTTCTTCCTGGAAAAATGATCATGAAAGCTTGAGAATTCCCAGTTTGAAAACCACTGACTAAACTTATTCTAACCCAAACCATGATCATTTCCGAAACTTTACCAAGAATTTCGTGTGCCTGAACATAACCAAACATGAGCTAACACTCGTGGCAAGAATTCCGTGTTGGAATGACTTCAGGAAAGGAAAACCTCTAATTGGAGGATTTGATTGGAGATGACTGGATCTCCAGCGTTGAGGTGGGAAATGGAATGAGCTCTGAGAGAAAGTGTATAGAGAAGTTTTGACTGCGCAGAAATGGACCTGCATCATCAGATGATAAATGAAAGGATATTTCTTTACGGTTGTGGAAAGCAAAGGGGTCAAAAATTGAAAAGTCGTGGTCGGAGAACTGACCCTTGTGGAACCCCAGATAAGATTTTTGTTCCTGCCGAATCATAAAAACATAAAAATGCACATCCATGGACTCCATTGAATAATAATACATCTATAAACACATTATGCATCCAGACAAACAACCACAGACTTCTTGTGTGCTGTTGGACCACATGTGACTCATAGCATCTACCTGTTGCACTTGCAGCAGGTTTCTTACCTGCAGCAACAGACACCATCAATACCCATAATACATCTGTCTATGTCAAAACAAGAGGACATCATCACAAATGTGGAAAGAGGTGAATTTACGCCGCTGCTATGCTAAGAAGGCGTCAACCAGATGACATCACAGCTGTGGATTGGCCAACGATGAGCGAGTAGAAACATCAAATACGCTCAATGGTGCATTGGTAGATGACTGAGTGACAGTTTAAATGTTTATAACATTTACAAATAGATCTATCCTGTCTAGATAGCACCTGAGGCGTGTGAGAAAAAAAAACCAAAACAAAACATACGATTCTGATGAAAACATACGATTTATTCCTGTCAGAGTGCAAAAAACAAGCGTGGACGGCTGCTGTTCACTTTATTCTAATTAAAGCGTGGCACAGCCTCATCCATTCGAACGAGAGCTCCAGTCAAACAGTCGAAGCTGGCGAACTATCAGCGATGCAGCGAGGCAATTAGCAGCCCTGCAGTGTTTGTTATTCATGGTTTGGTGTAAAAATTTGTTTATTAAGATGGGCTGCAGGCGCTGGTGGGCAACAGACCTGCTCGTAATTAGATTCCAATTATTTGTCTGTTTCTGATATTGTAAACTGGCACTTACCACATCAGTTAAATTGACACACTGCACTGCTTGGTTTACTCGGTAATTAAAATGTGTTCTGTTAATTAGATGATGACCACTTTATTCCAGGGCTCTTGTGTTTGGGCTCCTCGGCGGCTCGCTGTTTGGATCATGGGTTGCCAGACGCTTCCCTAATCAGCTCTTGTTTTGTTTCAATTACCACCTGCTGTTCAAAAGGCATGCCTCGCTGCCCCCCACTCCTACACACACACACACACACACACACACACACACACACACACACACACACACACACACACACATACACTAAGATGAGGCATGTGTTTTCACCAGCTCCGGCTCCAACAACACAATCAGTACTTCCCAGCTGGGCCCGCTTTCTTCTTTATTAGAAGGCACTGCTAGGTTTCAAAGAGAGTCCAGCAATTAAACAGGGAACTAAAGGAAGATGAAAGTATAAAGGTACTTATCACATCAGTTAGCCGGCCTCGTGCGGGTAGCCAATGGCGGTTACCGCTGAGTAAATACCTGCCACGCTCAGGTGCCTCCTTCCCTTGGTAACGGAGGGTGAAGGATGGGACAGCTGTTGAATCTTCAGTGACTGAGGATGACTAACAAAAAAAAAAAGATACGGTCATTTCCTGTATGTTGTCATAGCAACCCGAAATCGCAGATCTCCCTCTATGTGGCTGTTATGTGTATTGCGTGTTGAGAAGTGTGGACACGTGTTAAATCCATCCATCCATCCATCCATCCGTCCATCCATCCGTCCATCCATCCATCCGTCCGTCCATTCTTTTAAACACTCATTGCAGTTCTTTGTAAAAATCCCGGTTTTCCTGTTTTCGGCGTGTTTTAATGGAAAGCGTGATCGTCGGGTCACGCAGCGACGCCTGCAGCCTGAGCTCTGTGATACCCTTGCTTTAGAATATGATTACTGTAATCCCCACAGCTGAGAAAGTGGGCGTTTGTGCTGCCAAACGGTCCATGAATTGCGGCTAAATTGGGGGGTGGGGGGGTGTTGTTTGCGGGACACTGGCCACGGCGCTGAAATTAATAGATGGAACATGTTAGGTTTTTTTTATTGTACTTATTTTCCATTGATGTAACTAGATCTATGTGTATTGTTAGTGGTTCTTGTCATTGTCGAAATAACAAAATTAAATGTTTGTAATGGCAGGTTTTGGACGAGCACCTCAGCATCTTTCAATTCGCTCCAGGCTCTGTGGATTCTTCATTCATTTTCCCTCCCTTTTTTCCTCCATTCAGGGGCATCCATCCTGATTTGGTAGCATAGCTTTGCTCATATGTGTGTGTGTGTGTGTGTGTGTGTGTTGCTTTTGAAGCCACAGGCTGCAGCACTGAAACAATGGTAGGAATGGTCAGATTAGCATCCAAAGCTAACAGATGTCTGAAACATCATGTGTTCCTCTTTTCCACCACTCTTTCCCATTGTTTGTGCTAAGCTAAGCTAAACGTCCGCCCAATCTCACACACACACACACACACACACACACACACACACACACACACACACACACACACACACACACACACACACACACACACACACACACACACACACAGACAGCGAATGGTCGTCATTCCCAAACAGTTAAGCTATGACACTATTTTAACGACACAATAACAACAAGGCCTTCCGCTGCCAATCCAACTGTGAGCTGTATTTTAATATTTTAATACATGCATTTATTATCTACAAATAAATAATCTGTGTTTCTTAAAAAAAAAAACAAAAAAAAAAAAAAAACTTCACGATGCACAAGCTTTGCTTTTTTTCTTTTCTTTTTCCATTCGAAAGCGTCGCTCATGCAGAAATTTACACTTTGTGGTTCTCTGACAGGTTTAGTTAAAAAGGAAGTGAATTATTGTAAACTGTAGATAACCTTCATTGCCAGCAGTTTCTCTTGCTCTGATTCCTGTAGGGGCTTTTCCTCCTGCACATGTAAATGCAGCCCCCACCTCCTTTATATATATGTATATATTAAAAAAAAAAAAGAAGCTATCATTTAAACATGTCATGGGCAGTGTTTACCTGCAGTGAACCTTGATTGAGAAAGCCTGTGCCTTTACACTGATGCCCTCCTAATCTGTATGAATGTCATGCTAATTTCTCTGATGCTGCCATTCAAAACACAAACATGAAATGTTGGTTTTAGAACCAGGAGACCTGGTAGAGTGAATTTCAAGTGCTTATTCAAATATTTCATTAAAATGTAAATTTTTACAACACCGTACATCTAGCTGTGCACAAGGCATGACTTAAGAAGTTATGAAGTTATAACAGCATTTCTTCTCTCTCCTGCCAATTAACCGGTGGGGTGACTATAATGTCCTTACCTTGTTTTATCGCCTCATAATAGCGCGCCACAAACGCATCGCACGCAACGAGAGTTTCAGGTATCGGCATCTGAGATGGGTGAGATGGAAGGAATAAAAATAGAGAGGCAAACACGGAGAGCTGTGGCTAATCAATTCCTTATCTTTCTAGAGTGCAAATGAAGAGATTAAAATTAAGATTATGCAAAAGGAAAGGAGGGTAGGAGGATTGTTGATGAGTTGGGCGGCCATGGAGCTGCCGCTGGACATATGATTGGACTACAACCAGCTAAGAGTTGCTAAAGTACAAGTATTTTTAACATAAATCTGCTTAATGTATCTCTGAATCTGTTTGAATTCCCATCTTTGGAAATTCCAAACATTTTATAAAAAGAAAATATTCTTTTCAGTTTCACAATCCAGTTTCTATTTCGCACTTTCAGAATTTCAGTTTCAAACATTTCAGTTTTCTATCTTTCTCTGGATTATTTGTTGGTAAAATGAATTCAAATACAAAAAAATCCAAACACATAATTTCAAAATAAAACCTTTAGAGTAAAAAAAAAAAAAAAAAAAAAAAAAAAAACAAAACAGAAAACCTGTAAATGTCATAAAAAATTCAGCCCCATGTTAAAGCAGTCGTACACCAAAAGTTAGTTCAATTTTATCATAAACTTTTTCTGCGTGTCCTCCTCCAGGAGTTTCTCAACTGTTTTGTAAAATTGTTCAGCAAATATTTGACCTTTTCTGCAATGAAAGCTATTACCTCCACTTTCCATGACTTTCAACTATTTGCATATTTTATGGAAATTCAGTTTATATGTGAACCCCCCTCCCCACACCCACTGGCTATATTTTACACAGAGAGACAATTTTACGCTGACATGTAAGTAAACATCCATATGTTCAGAGAAACCGCCGCCACCATACTGGATAACTTTTTTTAAAAAAAAATGTTTAACTGAAAACTGCAGCTGAGTAACTTTAGTTACAGAAACCAGAACGATTTGCAACTGTCACAAACTCTATAATCTATAAAGACGATTAAGACAATCCATTGATTGATTATCTGAAGTTTTAAAAACACTACATTAGAATAAAAGAGGAGAATGGGTTGGTATAGTTTGAGTATTTGTTCTCTTTGTCTTGAAATATGATGTGGCTTCACGGAACAACATTTGATTAAGTAACGATTGACAGAAAATATCTGCTGGGCTTTTTCTTTACCAATCAGTTATTCATCGTCTGAATGTGTGCATTTGCCAGAATGTGTAGCTGAGAATAAACAAAGTTGTGTTGACTTTTTGGGTGTTTATTTGCCTTATATTTGCAGTTCCTCAGCCTTCATCAGCTCCTGAAACTTCAGCAAAAAGAACCCGCGGGTTAATATCGCTGGAGGTTCTCCACTCTCCTTTTTTATTTCTTTATTTATTTTCTCATTTTTAACTTGCAAGGGGGAAGAAGACAAAATGGTTGCAGGTGGTGATGAAAATAAGAGCCATCCATCATTATTTATTAGGCATGAAAAAGATACACAATAATGTAATTTAATCTCTCAGCAGACAATTATTTCCACATATTGATAATGCAATGCGAAAAGTGCCATGAATCCTAATATGATGTTTGCTTTTATTGGTGTATGATACAACCATAACAAATAATGTAATTGTATGAGGGTGAAAATGTGATTATTTGCACATGCTAACATTATAATATCAATCTGCTGCAGACAATGGTATCATATTATTTTGCTGTGCTTAACTAGTTACAATTTGCATTAAGTTATTATGTCTGGGTGGCAATAAAATGTTCTCTCCCCCCCTCTGGTTGCTGCTTTTCTTAGTTTCTCATTACAGCTCGGTGAGATTTTTGGTTTCAAGTCCAGAATTCCGACATGATTCCTGACTTTAACAGGCAAACTTTTTACGCACAGTTTTAATATGATTTTCTGCCTTTGCGCTTTTACCCTTTTATCTATTAATTTCAAGCACAGATGCCTATCCGCCACGAGTCCACGAAACACGATACAATAGAATTATTGCTATGCAAATGATGGCGCAGAAACAAAAACACATTTTCCATTATAAGCAAGCTTTGACTATTTGCATAAAGGTGTGCTGATTTGGTTATTCATCATGTCGGAATGATTAACATTAATGAAGGAGAAGGCTTGATGCGCCGACTGTCAGGCCCCATCAGGCCACCTATGTAACCTCCTCTATGTTTTGCAAGGCGAAGCGTTCACGCCATGGTGAACTAATGACCAAGTCGACCCGTGTAAAATTAGACCCGTGCATCTACACAAGTGTCTCCCTGACTTTATGAGAATGTTTTATTGATGACTCATTATTAGCAGTCCAGCAGCAGTGAGGTGAGTTTGATCCACAGAGAAGATGCAAAGTGTAATAATAATAATGCCTGATTAATAATTAATAACCAAAACCTAATCCATCTCTGCAGAGAATATGTACATATTTTAGCGTCTAATTTGAATTTTGGCAACAAACACACACCTTAAAAACCATTAGACGGTGGTGGTAAAGGCAGGTTTAAATGGGCTGATTTTTAAGAATTAATGTGTTACTGCCATTGTGTGGCCCTCGCTGAAAGAAAGAGGTCCCCTCTCTTTATTCTGTTTGATTGTGAAAGCGCGCAGTGGCCCATCGCCCGTCCCCTCATAGAGGCGAGCCACACACACACACACACACACACACACACACATACACACACATGCATACACACACACACACACACACACACACACACACACACACACACACACACACACACTGCGAGATGTCGTCACTCTGCACCGGAGGCTAGAGGAGTGTTTGCTAGTCATTAGTGGTTTGTAAATGATATTTATTCCCATGTGACACATCATTTGAAATGGTTTTCTAACAATAACACCCACTGATAATAAAATAAGAGAGAGGTTCCCTCATGTTTGAAGAATGTTGTCATATCTTTGATTTTTATTTTTTTCTCTTCCCTACACACCAGAAGAAGGAGGACGATTCGACATGAATAATTTGGTTGATATGTGTGAATTTTACTCTACTTAAACATCAGGTTCAGTGAGGAGTTAAAGAATCTCACACCAAGAATTACCTTAATGTCATTTGTAACCTGACTCGGTTTTATTGTGGAGCTCGCTTTGCACCTCGCAGAAATCTCCAACTGCTGCCTCCTTCCTCGACGCCGGCTAACAAACGCTCAGTTTTTCCTGTGGTGAGCTTGCCTTTCACCACAGCGCGGGGCCGACACAGCTTGGCACGGGACCCCAGCGTGCCTACTGAATGGGGGGCGCTGTACTGCTGCTCAAACACATTTGCCTGGAATTTTATGAAATGAAACAGCGGCTCAGAGATCAATAGCCCCCCCCCCCCCCCCGAGGTAAATGTGAACAACACCACCGGGTCCTTATCAGGAGCCCGCTGCCAATCTGTGGCAAGCGAAGCCTGCACCTTCCCTGGATACACCATTGGTCTTTGAAATTAAAGTTGACGCCTGTAATCCAGGGAAATGGTCCCTCTACTCCTGCTTAACACCGGTTTAGTTTCACCCCAGCTGATGATAAAGCATGACAGAAATACAGAGCACTATCTTCTTGCCCGGGTTGATAGGTTCTGCCAGCTTATCAGTGAGCAGGCAGCTAACCTCCTTGTGCGTGGCTCGTGGACAAAACTGAGGAGTCAATTTACAAAAGAAGCCATGCTGGGTGGCTTGTAAATAAAACCCTTCCTCCTTCTCCTCAGAAGACAATAATGTAAGAAAAAAAAAAAAAAAAAAAAAAAATATCCAATTTTAGGAGCAACCCAAATGTGAGCGAATGTATAACACAGAAGGCTAAGCGCTAGTGATAGAGTGTATTCATGTAAATCCATCCAAGCCCAGCAGCAGGAAATTGACAGGGATCTACTGGAGCGCTTTGCCTGTAAAGGGTGGGATTTACATGCCTAACTAGGGCTTAACCAACCTCCCTCCAGTTTACCTGTTACTCTCTGGCCTCTGAGTGTGCGCCTGCATAGGCTAAGGTTGCCCTGCTTAGTTTTAATGCCGTTTCATCCGCCCTCATATCTGTCAGTCTCAGAAATGAACCCGTAAACTCCACCGAGGCGTCTTAGTGTCAAAAAAAATTTATTTTGACGCAGCGAAACATCAGGAGTTGTGTTTGTTTTCCCGCGTCAGAACTTTCCACAGCAGCCATCAGATCCACTTAAAGTGCATTTAAGTTTGGCAGGTTGTGGATGTTGCTGAGACAAGGTGATAGCGTGGCTTTATGGGTAACCGGGATCACATTAATGCCTGTGTTCCTCCTGGGGGAGAAAGTGCAAGTCTGTTCCTTTGGAGAGGATGTAGCTCTGGGCAGAAGTGATGGTTGGGGTGTCGCTCCTGGGCTCCAAAGCCCTGGGCTGAATCTCAGCCCCTACAGGCGGACTGTGCAATTTAGACTAAGCAGAAAAAAAAAAAAAAAAAAAAACGCCGTTTGCCTTTCCTTCTTCATTTCATGAAAGCCAGATCTCCGCACGTACGGGAGGGCAAGCAGCAGTCGATGCAGACTCAACAAAAACACAAAAACATTTCCTCACTTGCTTTTTTTTTTTTTTTTTTTTACCTCGTGAACCCACAGTCAGAAGTCGGATCCCTCAGAACGATTAAAAAAACACAAACATCCAGCACCGATTCTATTAATGCTGTCATCCTATCACACAGGAACCGAGCGCTGGTGCAAAGCATTCCTAGTTGCCCCGGACTGTTTTGTACTTTTTCCTCTCTTGAAACAATGATTTTTCAAAACTGGAGCCGCCGCCAATAAAATTAATGAGAGACTTGCTGAGTCCATACAGGAAGTGGGCTTTTAAAATAAACACATTGTTTCCAAAATAATCTAAACCCCTATTGTTTACAGATGGCGAACTGGGATGTGTCCAGACTGGGCCGGTCCACCTCTTTTATGCCCCCCTACCTCCACAACTCTTCCGTCAAGGTTAAACGGAAACAAATCTTTTAAGTTCAATTTTTTAAACAAAATTAATTTCTGTAAATTTCCTCCAGCTCATGCGGTGAAATAAACCTTATATCTGACCTTATTACATGTCTTTTATGAATTAACGTCTTGTTTCAACACACTCCTGCACTCAGTTCTATATGTCACAGAGACAGGGGCCAGCTAGATTTAGCAACCAGCTAATGGCCTACAACTCCAGTCTCTCCCTCTCTGAATCCGTTTCCACTTCAGCAATATAGTTAATAACAACTATTTATACCATCCACCCACACAAGTATCGCAGTAATTAAATAAAACTACCCTTAGTGTTGAGAGGGCTGCAGTCCTGATGTCACACCTGAACTAGCGTGGGCTCCGTTAGCGCCGCCGAGTGCGCCGCTGATGTTTACGATCAATAATCAAAGACTGGAATTCACTGCAGCGTTTGTTATAAGAGGTTGAAACCTGTGTAATTTTTAATTAATTTGTTAGTATAAAACTATGCTATGAACAAAAAAATATACAGTGCGTCCTCGTTCCTCGCGGTTAACGCGCTCCAGGAACCACACGCGAATAATGAATTCCGCAATAGAATGACCAACTATTTATCTTATTATTTACAGTAATTTAAACATTTATGAACCCTCCCCATACTGTACTGATATTAAACCACCTTCTATCTGTGTTACCTTTTCCCCACACTCTTACCGACTCTTTAAAGCACTTTTGTCCGAGACTACCCGGATGCCATCGGCCAATAGAATGCAGGCACGGTATCACATGACTGCCTACCAAAAATCCGTGATGAGGTGAAGTCGCGAGCGTTGGTGCGTGAATGCGCGAAGGTGCAATGTATCATAAAAACTATGCTCACATAAAAATGTGGAAGCGTGGCTGTACGGGTGTTTTGGCCTTAAAAAATGTAACTAAAAAGTTTAATTCTATAAGGAATACACAAGTTCTGCTTTCATTCACGCATCTTTCACAAAATCAAATTATTATTTGACGAATATGAAGAACATACCTGACATCCGTTCTGACATTTTATCCACACCGAATGATCATTTCCATCCATAATCAGAGAACGTGCCGTGACAACAGCATTTACGTTTAAATGATCAACCGCGGTCAATATTGACTTTACAGAACACGCAATGTTTTTTTATTAGCATGCAGGGGGCCCCCTTATATAATGAATATACTTTGCATGATCAAATTTTCAACTCTGACTTGAAAACATCCGCGGGTATCCACAACCACTCTGTCAACCACTTTCACTTATCGCCTACTGCATCGATTTTTGTTTCAAATACTACCAGTCACTTTTACCTCCATTTACATAATGCCCAATGAGAAAAATTTGTCAGGCAGATTGTAATTCATATCTCCACTCTGCGTGCTCACTGGCCCTAATACTTCAGTTAACACCTCACATTTACATTTCAATCAGTGATTATAGCCTCTCCTCCTCTCATCTCGCTGAAAGTAAATACAGGACTACACTATCTCTAACTAAAATGCATTTGTCGGTACCGCGCGGGGGGGGGGGGGCGCATAGGCATGAATATTCTGCCTGCTACATATTTACCATGTGCTGCTAAGTGTCACATGCTGCACGAGCATCCTTTAACAGCTCGCTGCACTGTGTACATCACAGCGTGGCGCTAACACCGCCAGGAGCCTCAAACGTGCTAAAAATGTCTCATTTTGGCTTAAAGTGGCCGTCAAATGTCATGTGACGTGTTCTCTGAGGCGGATGTTTAGCGTCCGGCGCACTCCATCCGTCCTCATAATTTCTTTTAAAAATTTTTTTCATTTGTTCCAACCTACTGCCATGTTTTTCCTTTACACTGCGGGTTTTTATCTTTCGGTGTGTTTCTACAATATCAACCGGCAAATAATGAAGCCGCAGCCGCCGCCGCTGCTGCACACGAGTCGCTTCCTGCAAGCTTTCATTCAGCTTCAGGGATTAAACACATCATCATTGAAAAGGTCAAGCAAGCGGAAAATTTGTCTGTTGTTGGGCTTAGCGTTGAATGCAACTGTGAAATGAACGTTTGGCGTGTTTGTTGGTGTTTTTTGCATAGATAGCTGTGAAGGTTTTTAAATGCTGTGTTTTATAAAGATGACCCTCCTTGCTGGCAGCGAAACTGATGAGAAACGGGGGAGAAACGTTGAAAAGAAAAGCAGGTTACATGTATCTTAACCAAGCTGGACGCCGCTGTAGGAAAGTCTGCTGCTTTTGGAAAAGCTTATACTTCCATGTCCTGCACCGCTCGATGCCGTCTGTTGACATCTCTGTCAGCGGTAACCCAATCCCCAACCTCATAAGGAAAAGTCTGTCAGCTGATGAGTCATTGTGAAGCTTACAATCATTACATTTTAATTTCTCTTTGAGTGGAATGTTGTTTGTGTTTCGCCTGGCGAAGCGAGACGACTGCGATCCGTTCATCTCCGAAGGGAAATGTTTACATGTTTGCATGTTTGTTTGTTTGTTTGTTTGTTTGTTTCGGAGCGGATGTGCGAGTCATCCATCAAGCTGCGAACACACACACACAAAAAAAAAAAAGAAAACCCCGGACAAATCATAATCATCACACATCGCCACAAAACCGCTCGGCCCGGCCTTCTGTTTTCCAAGTCTGGTTACACACATGTTGGCTCAACAGAATATTCAATAGACATTTATAGGAAATAAATTAGGAGATGAATGCAAACCAGATGGCATTCAGGGGTTTATTTGTAAAGCCTCTGCATCAAAGCTTTTTCCAGATCACACCATATTAGCTATGTTTTTCCAGTCCAGCAAAATCAGGAAGGTAACCACAGACTTTTTCTGATGGGAAACACATGACCGGCGGTCCGCCGAGACAAGGAGCCTCATACACGGATGAGGCATCATTAGGGAGCATCAGTGAAAACAATTATTCCCTGCATGTCTGGATGTCATATGTCACCCTGGGTTGACTTTAATAGGAGGAGAGAGCAGCGAGAGCTGCGTCACTGCAGAGGAGAAGCCGGTTCAGCCTCAGAGTGAACCCCCCCCCGCCCTTGTTACATTCACACTTCTTTGCATGTGAGGGCCTGGATGCCTGGGTGGGGTGTGGGCTTGAGGACAGACTGGGAAGGAAGCCAAGAGGAAACAGCAGGGCTCAGGGTATGGACATCCACTCCTGCACAAGACCACCCCCCCCCCATCCCCTCCTCCTTTCACCGCAGCCCCTTCCTCGCATGGCGTTTTCATATAGACCGGAGCCAGTTTACGATTCCGTGCGTTGCGGAGTGTGACAGCAGCGGCCCTCCCGCGTGTGACAGGCCCCGACGGCGGCGGCGGCCTGCCAGCACGTGGGGTGGTTTCTCCGTCTTTCGCTGTTGATCTTGGGTCTCGCGCTGCACACACACGCGGAAGGCCTGCCAACGCCAGGCACGCAGCGCCGCGCCGTTTGAGCGTCCGCAACTTTAACCTCAAAGCCTTTTGTTTTTTTCTCCATTCAGAAATTGCAACGAGAAATGAGGAATGAGTTTTTGGGTTGAGTCAGAAGTATTTTGATGCCACTCCACAATCGTACGGGGTCACCGTCTTTTTTTTTTTTTTTTTTTTTTTTTCCTTATGCATGCACATAAATGCACACAGGTACCTGCACCGCCTGCTCAGAGTGATCCCAGCTCGCTGCGCTGCCATCGGCTAGTTTACCTCAGGACTGACAGAAAAACACTTCCAGGAGAAAAAAAAAAAATCCGGGGGATTCCTGCTGAGGGAAAATGCATCAAAGCACCTGACTCAAGGCTATAATTAGCTGCTGTGGCGTTTGAAATGTGGAAGGATTAAGTCTTAGGAGAAATGTAATTGTTTATTTATTCATATTTATTATTTTTGAACTCCCACATGAGCCAAACAAAGAGCATTTTTCACTATGACTAAAGTGGGCTCTGGTGGACTTACTTAGCCGTTTCCGAGCGCTGGCGAGGCAGCGATGAGGGAAACACGCGAGATGCCTTGTTACCATCAGTGACATGTTCATGCTCCCACAGCAGCTGCTGCTACATATAGCCATTCTGTTCTCTAATGATGTATAAAAAATTAAAAGTAATAGCAACGCAACCTGCCGCCCCTCCGTCTCCCCTGTCTGCTGCTGGCGTACGGCGTGTCAGCGATGAAAACCACCGGCCTCGCAAGACCTTCAGTCTCGTCTTCCCTCGAGAGAAGAGGGGGGGGGCGGCGGAACAACTCCTCTGTTCTTTCTGGAACCAACACATCCGTTGACAGCTCGCTCCTCCAACACCTTTTCTCGAGCGAAACAATTTATAGATACCTAACATTCGCTGATGTTCTAATGCACTGCATGTGTGATGTTTTAACATGAGGCGAATTGGACAATTCTTTCAAAAAGCATTCCAGCTGTGAAACAACTTGCAGGGCCAGGAGTTCTTTTTTTTTAAACGTATGAATGATATTTGCTTAGCTTAGTGCAGAACTTTGCTCACGCTGCAACATCGCTGTCAGACAGCACAGGGACCGCCGAACGGCTCACATGGAAGCATTTCAACAGCAAGCAATCACGGCTCCGTTTATTCTGGCTTCCCCCCCCCGGCCCCCTTTCGTTCGCTCCCTGCACCTTAGCAGAACCTCCCGATCGCCACGAGAAACAGAGACAGCCGTTTGTGTTTCTTGGCGGCGGAGAGGCCGTCTCTCAATCAGGCCAGTCAAGAGAAGCATCCAAAGTCCCTGTCGAAGAATATCTGCAGCTTCTTGAAATGTTCGCATAAACTTTCAGCAGCACGGTTTTATTACATTAAAGCTAGCATATTTCTATTTTTATTTATGCTATTCATGTTTCCAGCTCGTGAAGTTGACTTAGCCTTTATGACAAGTCAAAGAAAAACCACCTCACCACATCTGAAGGCCTCACGATCGCCATGAATTGATTTAAAACCGTGCGTTCAGGGTCCAACAGGAAGACGTGTTTAGAAAGTGTCTCTCTCGCTGATTTTCAGGGGTTTAAAATCATTTGAGATTTTTCTTGTACAAAGACAGGAGGCAGTGGTGATTTATTGCCCGGAGAAGGATTGCCAAGTGAAATAATACCCTCAGAGTTTGAACAACTTCTCTCAAACATGGAGGACATATCCTTGATTTGAACTGAACACTTTCAATTCAAGCCACAGTGGAGGGAAATTCATCTCCAGAAAAGCGTAAATAGTCTTATTGCTGCTTCACATTTCTTTAGTCCATGTAAACTTGACAAGACTGTACATTCATTTTCCTTTACGACAAATTCACAAATACAGATTCAGTCACAGTGTCAGTTTATATCAGCTGCACGTATGATCCTGCTATCATTTTAGCATTTCGCTCAGCCAAAATTCTCAAAACGCAAAAACCAAATTGTAAGTGCCGCCAGAAGTGGAATAATCCAAGCTGTAAATTGTTCACACGTTTACACCCGCCGCCGGCGATGAAGATTAACATCCAACACTGGAACACGTATTCTAATGTGAAATAAAACATTTAGGAATGTTCACATTCGAAGGTCAGAGTCTGAAAGTGCAATAATGCATATGTTAGATCCATTCCCATGAGGTCGCTTCTACTTCCTGCACGTCTTGTTGGACTATTACTTGGGTCAGTGAGTCTTATGTCAGATCTCAATGTAGGTTGGTGGCCTAGCTTGTAAGCTATGTACGAAGATCGTGCATTCATTCAATAAGCAAAAAACCAAGACTCCTTGAGCTACAGTATTTTCTGCACTATAAGGCGCACCTAAAAGACGACAGTGCGCCTTATAGTGCGGAAAATACTGTACCTTAAAAATGCCTGTTTCAATGACCAAGCTTTTAATAACCGACTTTAATTAGAGGGTGATTTAGCTGATATGATCCAAACAGATGCTTATTTACACATCCGGCAGCTACGGAGACACATTAGTTTCTTGTCAGCTGATGGACGACCTCAAGTCCTTTAACGACCACTGAGGGAAACATCCAGCTCTGCAGAGCCAGAAGCTCCGGCCTGCGTTGTCTGTCTGCTGTCGGAAGTGAAAAGGTAACGAGAAATAGATTCCTGCTGCGCTGAAAAATTACAGCGATAAAAGCTGCTCACTGGACAGCCGAACAATGAGCTGAAATGCATGTGAAAAAAAAACAACGTGAAGTCGAGTTGCAGAAGCCGCAGAAGCAAAACAGCGACTGATCTCCGCCCTTAATGACAGGCCTCATGCAATTATTGATCATTTGAATGAGAATGTTGCTTTCAACAAATAATGTGTCCTTTAAGTTCAAGTTTCCTTTCATTTGACTCCACTTTAAGATCATTTAGAAACACAAGCAGAGACAGTTGATGGTCCTCCTTACACCGCATGAATCCTCATTTCGCTCCGATCACTTGTCTTTGTGTTCTCCCACTTCAGTAACTCCTACAACAAATGAGAGTCACCTCCAAAAACGAGTGGCGAAAATCTTCACCCCGTTTCTTTAATCCAATGTCAACAGCTGGCAGCCTTTCAAAGTCAAGCGCAGTGTCAGTTTCAATAATTAAAGCTGTTTATATTTCAAATAGAATATTTCATTCGCCAAAGAAGTCGCATGGGGAGCAAAGCGGCTGGATGGACAGCTTTGCATCAATCGTAGGAAAGAATAACACCAAAGCAACCCCCATGAAAGTGATTGTATCTTATGATTAAAGGAAAAATAATTGAATACCCCTGAAAAGCTCCAGTTAATATTGACAATTTTTACAACAGTGTATCTCAGTTGCAAACAACACAGATCACTGTGTTATTGTTGTATTCTTTAGATCAAAGGGGGCTTTAATAAGGCCATTATAAATACATCTGAAAATTCACTCTCGTATTCAGCAAACAAATCAATACAGGATGTGCACCGTTCACTGGTCTTTTATTGCGGCAC
This sequence comes from Antennarius maculatus, assembly GCA_013358685.1. Lineage (NCBI taxonomy): Eukaryota > Metazoa > Chordata > Actinopteri > Lophiiformes > Antennariidae > Antennarius > Antennarius maculatus. The sequence goes on along the minus strand of CM023609.1, from coordinate 22,803,055 downwards.
TGTAGGCCATCGCTGTGGTATCACAGCATAATGAACAAAACCCATGCAGGGCTTCGGCACCCCCGCTGTGTTCAAAGTCTGGTGTATTCAGTAGACTTTATAATTGAAACAAAGGTAACATCTCCATTCTTTTGAGCTGCTTACATTCTGTTGTTGTTGTCTACACATGGAAGAAGAAGGATGTTGGTTGGAACCGGTGAAGGATGTCGGTGAAGTGTCTTGGTTTTGAAGATGTAGTCTTCATCAACCGAAAGACCAACATGACATCAGTTGTAACGTTTCCGTCTGTACCGCTGCTTAATTTGTCGGGGATGTTCAATAAGCCATATGTTTCCTTATCATTTATTTAACACCAATGGCAAAGTGTATCCCTAAATCTACACCCCTGTTATTCTTCATGTTTGGAACATGGTGATGCTTGAATAGGCCTCAGTAGCCCTGTCCTTCCCCACCAGCCTACTTTCCCCCCCTACATAATTGATAAGCTGCAGGCTCTACAGGGTACGGGCTCGGCCTAAAAGCTCCTTCGTGCGCTCGTCGCTCGCCGAGCGGGACGGGTGATTCCAAAAGACCCGATGGGCAACTGCGACCGATTAGAAAGCGCAATATTATCAAAGATGTGACGTCTAACACTTCCATAAAACGTCTGAAGACATCTAGACCCTTCATTTTGAGTATAATTTTGAAGGTAAATCATCCCAGATAATTCCAGTAATTTTCAAATGTTGGGTAGGATGTAATTTCATTCAATGGAAGGGGTCGTTTCATTTGTTCGACTGTCACAGGACAGACTGCAGACCCTGAACAGGATGAGCAGTGACAGAAAAAACTTGGATGGGCCCCCAAGGCTAAATTACATACAATGCATTCAACAAAATAAGAAGGGGAGTCTGTCAATATTTGAGTCAAAGCAAGAAGGTTTGAGAGATCTCTTTGGGGAGGTGGGAGTTTAGGCAGTTTTAGTTTTTTGCTAGTCGCAAGAAAAAAACCCCAGAATAGATAATATCTACTAATTTCTACTGGACTCAGGCTACGAGAGTCAAATATTGACAGTCAAACAAAATATATAAATAAAGAACACAATTTTCTCCTTCAGAATCTACATATAAAACAGTTGTGTGTTTTGTAGGCCCATTTACTCTTTGTGTATGTGCGTGTGTGTTTTGGTGTGTCTGAATGCGTGTCTTTGTGGCTTTTTGTTTGGATCCGTAATTTTCTTCCTCATTGCCAACAGCCATGTGAATTAAGCAGGAGGTATACATTTACAGTATATGTCATGTGTAACCTCCTTCATCCACCGGCATGTGATCGTACCGACCCCTGACCTCCTCAGCGTCAGAAAACCTCATCCACTTTGCCTGAATTACTTAATCTGACTATCCACAAAATGAGATTAATTAGAATTTAAAATAAAAGCGTTTACAGCAGTCACGTTTCTGCAATCTAACACACTTATAATTCTGAGAATTCACCGATCAGCTTCCTTTCTCACCCACAAGACAGGACCACTACACCGCTTACATCACTATTGTGCACCGCAGAGTATAATAAACCTTGTTTGAAGTACATTAACCTTTCTCACAACAATGGCAATGTGCACCCAGAGGGACACAACGGCATTATTGACTTCCTATTCCTGGAATATTTGTCTTCTGACTGTTAACCGAACCCATTCTAAGATGTAGGAATGTGTGGAAAAGTGAAAATATTAAATGCGTGTCCTAATTTTTTTTTTTTATAACTGTGAACGGGAAGTGACCAGAAGGGCGTTAGATGAGATGATAGCTGGAGTGGTCCAACCCTAAAAAAAACATTGTCCTGAAGGGTCTCTGATGACTCTGGGTCACATCGTCAGGTCAAATGTCACTCATTCAATGAAAGAAAAAGAAACCTGATGTTATACTACACCACCAGATAGTCACAACATCCTCATTCTAGATTTATTAAAAATACCAACAGCATCCAGATTTAAAATGTAATATTTTCATTTTATGATCAGCGCAGACAAACTCAATCATTTGGACATAAATGAGATAAAACATACTGGTCATCCAAAACCAATAAAGTCAAATAACTTCACTAAATTTGGTCGTGAGCGTGTGATTCAATCAGTCTACATCAGGTTTCAATAACAGTATCAATATGTCTATATGAGTAGCTAATCTATAAGCTATAACTCATGTCCTTATTAGTAGTATCAGTACTTTATTTGGTGAAGCCACTCATCTTTGTGGATCAATACGGACTGGGTGGGACTGGTTAAGTAGTGGAGTGACAGTCTTGAGTCTCAGCTCATTGTTTATTTAGTGTCTTCAGACTCAGATATTTTCATCAGTGGTTACAAAAACCAAGCTAACATCAGAGTGGACATTGGATTTCCACTCACCAAATGGAGCAGAACACTATAAATAAGAATTTCAGTTTATCGCTGTAAAATTACAATAATTTGTCTTCAACTTTGCAACCAGTGTCATTTCACATTGGCAAACAAAATTCGCGAAAACTGCGTTTAAAAAAATTTTTTTTTTTACAACTTTGAGAACTTTACTCCAAATATAAACACAGTAAAGTATGAATATTATACATGTGAATGTGCAAAGCATACGTTGACAATATTAACTTGAAAAGGTAATACTATATATTATATATAATATTAATTATTATGTTCAAAACTTTTCTGTACTGCCCCCTAGTGGCTAAAAGCAACCTTTTACTTTTCATCCCTACTTTGCAGATAAATCCCATGTCATTCACATCACTATACTAAATAGCTAACTATTTCCATTCATTCTGTATAATATCATTATTTAAGACAGCCGCAAAAGACATTTCCTGAAAACAAAATACACACACCATGCATTACATTCATCAGTTTTATTTCCTTTGATAAATGTCTCAACTGCTTTTCATCGTTTTTATGGGCTTCAAGATATCTGAAAGAAAAAGCACTTATTTGTCATTTTCTGTTTGAGTCATACTTTAAAAAGCACAAAATATTCACTCACCTTAAAGCAATAAAGAGAAACTTTGAGGTAGGTGAACTTCAGTAGGAGTAATAAATTTTGCATTAATTTACGTTCTCAGAGCAAACAGATGACAGGTGAAGCCAACAGAGGTGTTTATCAAAATAATCAGCGGGTCCAGTGTGGTCAACGTATCGATTCTCCTGCCAAATATAATCTGTTTCACCACCATAAATCTGTCCGACATCTGCACAAAGCCCAGTTTAGTCAAACGCTGCCAGGAAAGCGATGTTCTGATAGTCTCCATGACAACGCTCACTACAATTAGTCAAAAGTAATCCTGCCTTCAGACCTGCAGAAAGTTAATTATTTTCAGCACAAAGCGAGAGGAGAAATGTGTGTGGAGATGGAGAAGCAACTGTGGAGTCCAGGTGTCATTCTGTTCGTGTAGCTCAGTCAAAACTAAATAACGAGAAACAAGGAGAAATATTAATGATTATTAATAGTATTAGGCTCTTATACTGACAAATTATCAATGCCTTTTGTGATATCTCTTGTCGACCCTGTCTTTAGGACGGCTGTTTCTCACAATTAGTTTCAGACTTAAGACAAAGACTAAAGTTTTTTTTTCAAGACTGGTGAAGCCCAATCCTAGTGAGTCTAATTAATATATGTTGTTAACATAACTCTCTTGAGTGGATGTTGTTCAGGGCGAGGAGCTGGAACATCCTCAAGATGCTTGAAGTAGAGCTCCTGCTGTTTCGCTTTGGAACCCGTTGAGGAGGTTTGGGTATCTGATTAGGACCCCTCCGGGGCCTGGGAATGCCTGGGAATCCCCTAACAGGTGCTTGAAGGCATTGCTGGTGAGAGACGGTTGGAATACCTTTATTCATGCACGTACGGACGGATGTTGAACTTCCTGCTTTATGCAACAGGAATGACTGGAACCTCGTTTTTAACAAATCTATCCCAGAAAACTTCTGATACCTCAGTCTAAAAGTTTTATTGAAAAGAAATGACACATAAGGTCACAAGCTATTGACACCTGAATAGATGAGAAGGTGACCATTCTGGGCCAAATCACACTAGTGATCATTTTGTTGGGTAACTTTTTTGAGACTTGGCTGCTTGTATTGACCTCCACGTTTCCTTTTGGTAACCGCTTTGGACCGGTTTAATGTCAGACGATATCCTCACGGACTGACCTTCAAGGTGTGATGGATAAATACAACAAAATAAAACGATACAACCAGAATAAAAATTGTTTTTTATTTCCGAAGTATAATAATAAACGTGAATGCAATGTGTATCAACTTTATTAGCAGCGTCTTCAATACTGCGCCAAAGTCTGTTTTTGTTCACTTTTCTAGCTTGGGAGTTTAAATTTAGCAGTATTGTATTCTGTGTTATACCAGCCCGAGCGATCACATGAGGTAGTCATGTGACGAGGCGAGCATCTCGACAGGCATCAAGAGGCAACAAATGTGGCGGAGAGACTCCAGTCATTTTCCAAAACAAAACATCTTTCAGAATCAAATAATAAATAAAATAGAAATAATGTAAGTTGTGTATTATTTCCTTGCAGCCCGGTATCAACTGACCCACCGACCGGTAACGGGCCGCGGGCCGGGGGTTGGGGACCACTGCTGTAAATGATCCATAAAATGAACCAGCCTCTATAGTGCGACTGTTTCATAAATGGAAAGTGCTCAATTATTGATCTTGATGATTGGTCAAGATGAGCAAGAACACAACACTGAAGGTCATTTTAATACTTAAAATCCTTTAACATGTTTTAGCTAAATCCACACATGTATTCTCTGTCTTTCTTAGGATCATCAAAACATAATCAATAAATATTGTCAGCAGAAGTAAAGACCAGATTAAATAATACATTATTGTATAATGAATAATTTTCATGTTAATGCTTGAATTTAAACGTCATATTTTGAATTTAGTAATTGTAATTTTAACACAGTTTTTCCGCTTTGCCTCATTGCTATTCCGACTTATATAAATGCACACCTTTTCCACCAATGGATAGAACACTTTAGGTTATAAATTCGCTTTGTACAAACTGATGACATCATTGAGGCTCAACTTCTCAGGACTTGAAAAGCCTCTCCAGAGTCCAGCCCAGGTGCCAGAATAAAATGTGGGCATATTATGTCATATTCTTAGATTAAATGTACTTGAGCTGGTTTTCTTAGGGGTTGGTGGTGGTGTAACGCCTCGGGTGGGACGGACAAAGGGTCTTTGTTCAAGACCACCTCAACTAAAACCTTATTTTGAGGAAAAAGAATTGAAAACTGAAACAGCAGCAGCTTTGTACAAAATTCAACAAGAAATCACGAGAGAACTTTTTACCTGGATTATGAAATTGTGTGTATTTACTGAAACATATCTCTTAATATTTTTTTATATCCAATCATTTGACAATGTGTTCTCCATTACTAAATATCTGGTAACTTGGTTGAAGAGCTAACCAACCAGGTTGTGTTTACTCTGTCATTACACATCCGTGTGTTCGTGTTATTCCGACGATCACAGCGCCGCATCCTTTCTTTCCTCTCAAATACGCTTTCTTCAAATATTGACACTCTTACCAGGAAGACCTCAGAAAGCACCATTTGCTCCCACTCCTACCATGTTAACAGAAAAAACTCGTTTGCAATGTCGTGTTAAAATTTTTATTAAAAGCAATTTATGTCACTCACACAAGGCCTCTGCAGAGTAAGGAAACATTTGGGCCTTGTACAAATCTATCACTCAAGTTGTCAAAAAAATTTGTTCTCATGCAATATAAATAGGCCCCGCGTCTGCGGGCAGAGACGGGATCTGTTTCTGTGAGGGCGACGGGCTGGCTGTTTAGAGACTCCCCAGTAAAACAGGTCATGCTGTTCACATCACGAAGCCTCAATCACAAACAAATGTTTTATTTAAAGACGAAAAACGTTGTTTACTCCAGTCTGCTTACGCTCCTTCCTCTCCCACTCGGGTACACGCTGTGTGTTCAGCACATTTGAATGCTGGAAGCGTACGAGGAGGAAACAAAAACACTCCTGACAGGAAGCTCTACCCCGTCATGTAAAGGAACAAATAGGTAGGCATGTAGCTAAGTGAACAAATTGCAGCGGCGGTTTAATAAATGAAGCATTCTGGGAGTAGAAATGTGTTAACTGTGGCAGAACTCTGCTGCGACTGCTGTAAATAACCTTGGCAGTGCTTGTTTGCAAAATGGACAGGAGGGTAAATCTGGGTAAATTACACAAATGTGTGCATTTTGCTGCATTTGTCGCTGACAAATACAACATGTTAATGTGCTGCTGCAGTGTGTGGCATCGGCAGAATCTGTCAAGTACTTATGAGTCTACTGAGAGATCTCTATTGGGTCATACTCTGTTGTCCTATCGACTGCATCTGTGGGTAAAAGCGCATTTTATTGGCAAATCTTTGCAGGAGGCGTCGGCTATATGCATTAATCTATAGCTATGGCTCCATAATTCAAAGGGCTTGTTGTATCCTCATCCTACAGTTCCAACATTCATTCATTCATCCATCCATTCATTCGTTCATTCATTCATTCATTCATTCATTCATTCATCTTCTTGACTACATCTCCTGCTTTTGCGGGTCACGGGTGTTGCTGAAGCCTATCCCGGTTGACTGATGGGTGTGAGGCTGGGGACACTCCAAGTGCGACGCCGCTACACTGTGAAGATAGTTTGAACATTTCATCTGAAAATTAGTTTTATCCTCTATGAAATATGAAAAAATTTCATATATCCAGCATTGTTCAATTTTGATTCCTGCGGTAGAAGAGATGATCGATAAAACTCTGGTGTCTGTCTTTAATTTATGAACCTACAGTTGTCATTGTGTTGTTTAAAATGTACCTGACCTTCCTGTTTGTGATAGTTTCAGGCAGAAGCTTCTTTACATAACAGCAGAAAAGCAAATTCTCTTCTCCGTGACCCCAGTGGTGCCTTCAAACAGGACCAGCCCAAGGTCTCACGATGAGGCAAGAGGCGAATGAAGTGGATCAGCAGATCATCTCCCCAGGTTAGCGGTCATCCCCTGTGCTCGTTCCTGTTGTGATCGCGGTGGGTCGCACACCTGAATATATCGCTTCAACCTCAGGAAGGTGGGACAAAACACACAACCCGCATGTTAGCCACGTCAGTTTAAGTTGGAGCACAACGGCCAGGCAGGACTTAGCTTCTTTTTCTACTTCTTCTTCTTCCATCACATTGTGTTCATGCTCAGCCTCCTCTCCCCCTGCTAAAATCCAGCATTAGAGACACATTAAAAGAAAATCCCTTCATTAATGTGTTGTTGTTGTTTTTCACTGTGGAACCCTTCTATTTTGCCCATAATGTGATGATTGTGCATGAGCCAGGAGGAAATGAGTGGTGCTTAATGTGGTGGACAGTGATCAGCACCCCCCCCCCCCCAAAAAAAAAAGACTGCAGGCCATCTCATTTACAACCCCCCATATGTAGACAGAGCTCTGGAAATCTACCACGGCTGCCTGCAGCACCATCTAATATTTGTGTGTGTGTGTATATGTGTGTGTGTGTGTGTGTGTGTGTGTGTGTGTGTGTGTGTGTGTGTGTGTCTGTGTGCGTGTGTGTGTGTCTGTGTGTGTGTGTGTGTGTGTCTGTGTGTGTGTGTGTGTGTGTGTGTCTGTATGTGTGTGTGTGTCTTACTGCCAAGTCTGCCAAGCAGGATTTTGCACAGGTTAAAGCTGCTAAATGAAAGTAGTTATTCTCATGATTAATTCAAGAGATTCTGAATTACGGCTGACAAACAAGAGAAATTTAAGTATGACAAGTAAAATGAGGATAAAAGCTCGTGTTCTGAGAGCCGCAGAATGAGATGATTGACGGAAGTGAAGGAGTCGCGTTAACCGACCGGATCAAGTACAACTATATGGTGTGTGTATGGACCTTAGATGGGTTTGGTTCCCCTCTGATCCAAAATTCTCCGCTATGGAACAGAGGAAATATGTCTTTAGCTGCAGGTCAGGAAGACACAGTGTGTGTGTGTGTGTGTGTGTGTGTGTGTGTTTTGGGGATGGGGTACTCAGGCAGGGGTGCCATTCTGCTGGCCAAAGCCCGGCTCTTCAATATGTCCTCCTCCAGCACTCAGAACAGCACCACACAGTGAGACAAAAGGTGAAGGGTAATCAGGTCAATACACACACACACACACACACACACACACACACACACACACACACACACACACACACACACACACACACACACACACACACACACACACACACACACACACACACACACATTAACACTTCTCCATCCACCTTTCTCCCCCCATCTCCCTCGTCATCTCTTCACTCCAACCCGTGGCGGCCTCCCCACCAGCGCCGACCAAACAACCTGCCTTCATTCTCAAACAAGAGACGTGAAGGTTAAAACCAGCCTCTCCTCCCTCCTGAAACAACAACAGCAGGAACGATGAAACGAATGGAGGCACTTTGGATCAGTTCAAAAGATATCAACACGCATGAAACCGGCGTCTACCTTGATCACGTTGGAAGATGACACGAGAGAAAAACAGCACTTAAAATGACGCTGCGAGATGTGGTGACAATTCATGGTACAGTTCTGCAAACTGTTATGAAATGAGATTGGATCAATGCTGGGGGGCAAGCAGGAAAAAAAAAAAAAAAAAAAACTAACACAAAAGAGTTCCTTCACTGCATGTTTTTTTTTTTTTTTTTTACCTGTTAAGCAAACATGTGGTAACTGAATTGTTGGGATCCCACTTCATATGCTGACAGCAACTGCTGTACAAGCTTGGGAGGGGATCCCCCCTCAGGGCAGAAAACATCATTAACATATTATTGTTTGACTTCTTTTTTTCTCGACATTTCTTCAGTTAATTCAAAGGAGTTGTATTTACATGATGGATCTGGTATTGACTAAATAATATAGTGTGAATATGCAAATGGATGCTCAAATGTTAGAAAATACATATCCTACTCGCAATTATGTAAATTGTCTTTTGTTAGTCATTCAGTTATTCACCCTCGTATTCGCTCATGCATTCATTTGCCATATTAGGGGCTGGCGGTGATGCCCTGAAAGTGGCAGACTCTTTCTGTGGGCTCCGAGGACAGACAATGGGGCAAGGAGAACACCCACCCCCCCACCCCCGTCCCCCCCACCCCTTCCAGGGCTGTGCTCCAAGTTGACCCGCTCACATCTCACATCACCATATGGAGAGAGATTGCTTTGAAGAGGCCTGCATGGCCCTGCACACTGGTACACAAGGACTAAGATCTGACACACACACACACACACACACACACACACACTTATAAACTGCACATACACTGCGCTTGTTTTACACACACACACACACACACACACACACACACACACACACACACACACACACACACACACGCTGAGCCGCCTCGCTCCCCAACTAGAAACAGATTTAGTTTTATGTTCCAGATCCGTTCAGGAAATGCGAATGAAACGACACCCTAAATCAAAAATGTCATCAGAACCCCGCTGCTTAATATGAAGAAAAATTAGGTTTTGACAAGCAATATTTGATCACAGTGTTCATGAGAAACACTGATGTGGTAAATGATGGAGGAAGGAGATGCAGCTCCTTCAAAAGTAGATCAAAAACAAAGTGTAATGGCGGCGAATCCCTCCCGGGGCGTCTTCCCTCACGTGCATCTTTTGCGTACTTTTCGTGCGTAAGTATCGCTCTTTTGTGTTATCATTCCACACCATTTGCACACTTTTCTTTGAGAACACACCAGTGGGTCACCTCGAGAATTGATTTCCATGAGGAGTGACATGAAAAATGTACACATAATGCTCCAAACACATGTCTCTGATCAGACTTTTGACCTCCACCTAACCTGCAATCACTAATTTTGAGCCTGCTTCCATATGGAAAGGGAGCCCGGTATTAAAGGTGACATCCAGGGGGGGAAAAAAATCATGAAAGGTTAGGAAAATAAAGAGCTGAACTGTACTGTACTGTATTGTGTTGTAACCCACCAGTCACGCTTTTCTTTTCTGAATGGCTTCACTGTATAACTGAGTCTCAGGCGCTGACCTTCCAGGTGAGTGTGTTGCGTGTGTGTGTGTGTGTGTGTGTGTCTGTTTTATTATTTCTCCCGCCTCCATCCTTCTCTTTTTAATACACTCCCATTCATTTGCATTCAAAACTGAGGTGTTATTGATTTGGATTTGGATGAAACCACGGGTTCGCTGGCTGTCTCTCAGTCCGACATGACGAAAGAAGCAGCAAAGTTATGTTGTGAAGAATCAAGTTGTAATCAATTGGGGGGGGGGGTTGTCATATTGTGTCCTGTTGACCCACCCTGGGTGGCAAGCCCCCAAATTAAAGCCAGAATTATGCATTAACTGTGAGTCCATGAGCGGGTCACTTCATGAATGGTTGTTAAATGTGTCATTATAATATTTCCGCTGTCTATGCTGGCTGTTTCCTGTTGAGCTGAAATGTTTTTCCTGGTCCTGCAGTCGTTGTTTTGTGAAGTTCTCATTCAAAAAGTGACATGGGCACTTGTGGTGCTTAACATGTCCTAAAATTTACTTTACTTCAGGATTTATATGCTCAACTTTGTTTTTTATTCTATTATATTTAGAGAGAAATAATGTCCTTTGTGTGTATTTGTTTTCAATGTAAATTTAAGGTTCCAAATCATAAATTAGTCAGCATTAAAATGTGACACAAATGGGATTATTGGCTTCTTTTTCTTTGCCGTAGATGTGTGTGTTTGTGTGCTAAAACAAATAAAGAAAAAACTACAGCAGGTGGGGAAAAAAATTGAAATAAAAGACAAACAGCTTTTCAGTTGAAACTTGTCAATACTGGAACATTGACGTCTTAGCAGGAAGAGTGTTTTTTTTTTCCTCCTCCCACAATGAGAACAAGTCGTCCCTGTGCGTCGATGCTTCCGCCACATGCAGGGCCTGAAACGCTCCATGCTCCATGTTTGGGTAAACTGCGTAACAAATTGGAGAAAAAAGGCTCGGAGCCGGAGACGGAGTAAACTCCCTCCTGGACAATACCCTGTTGTATTATTAAAACAACAGCGTAGGTCCCGGCGTTGAAACCTGCTAAGATGGGGGAACATGCTCATCGATAATATCAAGGTGACTGAACACCGGCGCAGAGCAGCGAGCCAGCTGCTGTGCAGGCAGCATGGCAGGGCTCACGCTGAGGACTAGGTGCTTGGCTGCATAATTGGGAATTATTAAACATGGCTCTAGCAGTGAAGTGATCATGAAATTGTATTTTCAGTCTTGAGGGATGAAAGCAAGAATTAAAATGTTGCCATTTGTTAAAAGGCAAGGACAAAAAAAAAAAAATTGAAGAGTCTTGTCCTAAACCTCCCATGATTCAATTTCTTTTAAAAAAAACAATGGAAATGCATTTGGACAAGCAGGCAGATGGATGACACAGACTGCTGCTGTAAATTGTGGATTGTTGTAAATTGCAATCTGAATAAATATTTCAGTGGCAACTGGACCAACATGATGAAACGCAGGAGATCTTGTCCATTTATCTACACGCGAAGGAAGCAAACAGCTACAAAAAGGAAGGGTGAAGTCAGACAAACGCGTAGAGGAAGCTCCAATAAAAGATTTTTGATATAACAATGATAGTATCTCAGTATGAAAATTGGTAAAATGTTAATATAAATTTTTTTTAGCTCAATAATCTTGAACCAAAAATCATAGCATACAAAAAATTAGATGTTTTAGATTCAAAGCACAGATCAGCCAATCAGTCACTCACCTTATTACCAGTTGTAATAAAAGAAAACCACAAATAAATACCTTAAACAGGCCTCTAACAACCTGCTAAAGGCATTTTCTAGTCTTTTGTATGCCAGAACAGACATGTGACACCAGAGCTCTGGGCTCAGTCAAACATGAAGTCTTTTCTTCCAGCTAGTTGATCATTAAGATAATTAGAAGACAAATTATCTAGAAGACTTCATTTTGTTTATTTTGTTGAATTTTAAAATTTAAACATAGTTTCAATTTGTTGTCATAAGAATTTCCAAGACAGCATAACCTAAACTGATACTTTTATTGTACACAAGGCTTTTTGTTGCTCTTTTATGTATTAATAATTATTACTCTGTACATTATTTATATTGATATATGTTGTTGCTGTGAAACCAAACACCGCTTTAATTTTCTTTCCTTCCTTTTATGCCCCAGTGATGAAATATTCTGTTCTGCGAAGCATCAAAAATGTACTTAAAACCTAAATGGTCATCAAGTCAAACTTGAAACCGTGTTGGATCCACCCTGATCAGTGATGTCACACTGCAGCAGGTGTTTCTATCAGCTGTTGAAGGCGAAACACCTGCTCTAAGATTACTGATGGATGGGAGCTGCCATATGCTCAGAGTTTTTACCTCCAAAAACAAAAAAGCAGCGGGGAAGCAGATTTATGATTGAAGTCAAATCCTAACAAATGTTTCCACATGATATACGACATAATCACTGAAACACTATTGTTTTTTAGCATCATTTTGCTTTAGGTGGCCTCTACATCCTATCTTCTATAATGTGACACCAATACAAGACAGCATGACTTTAAGTTAAACCGTACAGAAATAGAAATCTGACTTAAACCTTTACTTATGTTCTGATAAAACAGGCAATATAGTTTATAAAAATGACTTCATAATTCACTGAAAAAAATCACTAATTGTTGTATATAACCTTAAGAATCAATAAAATAAAGTGCCCGGGATGTCTTGAGGTGTGTTTTGTCAAAATAAACACCTGTAAAAATAAGTTCCCCTAAATATTTGTTTAAAAAGACATGGAGCCCAGCTTTCACCCGTTTCCAAGCCAAATAATCCATCTGCTTAATTTGCTGCTTTCAGCTACAGGATGTAGTTTCAAATATATGGATGAGTCCACAAATATCAACAATTAAGTACAAGTCACACAAGGTAAATCCCCCGCTCCATCAAATGTTGAACTAAAGTTTGCAAAGGGCGTGCCACTCAGACGAGTGTGACAGGCGACACGTTTCTTTGAAATGAGTTCATCTCACTGAAATCATTAGTTCGGGGCTGCGAGCAGAACATTTTCCTCTGTAGCAGGAGTTTCAAATCACAATGCAATAATATTTTCCGGCGTAATCTAAAATGATGTGAAGGGGGAGGAGAAAAAAACGACATGGCAAAAGGGGCAGAGGATGTTAGTGATTGTCCTATATTGCTCATGCTCTCATGGATTACTTAATTATCAGCCCGTGCCGACGTTCTGCTCTGTTAATGGTACGGAATATAGCCTTTACCTCACTTAAGGAATAAATTGTATTGCTCCATCTCTCTCCATCTTGTAACGAACACACCCTCCCACACACATATAAACATCCTTTCCCTCCTCTCTTCACTGCTCATATAGATCATTTAAGCTGGAATGGGATAGTTACTGAAGCAAAATCCGCTGCTATTTCACAATAACAATTTATTTAATTGGGCATCCCTGCATATTTCCCCGCAACCCGTTTTACTCATCTTTGCAAAAAAATCAGGGATGGGATCCTCATTGACACATGCTGGGTTTATGATTTTGCATCATGAGGAGTGCAACTTCTCAAAGAAATTGCTATTGGCTCAGTGGGAAGCATTGTTGTGAGCAGAGGTTTGGAAGATTAAAAAAATATTAAGTTAATCATGAACTCAGTAAGTCAGAGAGTCTTGATTTGAGGCAGGTGGCGGCTGCGTTGACAGAAAAAGGAAAGCCTGGAAAAAGGGGAAGACAGGGCGGATGTCATAGGCTTCCATGTCACCAGGGGGTCAGGAGAATAAACACATTTTAATATTAGGATGCTCTGGTTAGAGAAAAAAACATTTTATGATTTTTCCAAAAATGTTGGAATTATGATTATGTAAAGAAATAATTTGATATTTTTACAAATTGAAAATGTAGATAAGATCGATATTGCCTTTATGTCTGTGTTGTAAAAATATAATTCCAACCTGTTGCCAATTAACCTAGACTAGCATAAAGAGATAGAACAGGGAAAACCAGCTAGCCTTGTTGCGCCAGAACCGAGAAAACGCCCCATTCAAAGTGTCTTTTTGCTTAAATGTGTAGGCTGTAGTGACATCTAGTGGTGAGATTAAACCTGAAGCCTACAAATGACAATTTTTATAGACAATAATGTGTCAAACAATTTTTAGTTGTTCGACACGTTCCTGCTGTTGAAAAGGCCTCGCTTACATAAGCGAAGCCATCGATCTTGCAGTCTGAGTCTTGGCAAGAAAACGAAGCAACTAGTTTACAAAAAATTTAACTATTGCTTTAATCTATCAATAATTTACTGTGAAATACTGAAGAAAATGACAATTCAAAATTTAAAGCGAGGATATATAACAAATAAACTCATGGTCTAAAGTAAAAATTTCTTTCAGATTTCACTAGGAATCTAAAAATGTAAAGACTTATTTTTGACAAAACATAAAAATACTTCATTTAATTCCTTTGTGTACAGAACTGCAGTGGGGCCAATGACACCATAGTTATTATTCTTCACAACAAGAGGAGACAGTTACTTCAAAAATATTTTTTTCTTTATGCATATGATTTCATGTAAATCAATCAATGTCAGTATTTTATAGGTTGATTTTCTTTTACATGTACAAAGCACCAAATATGAATTTGTCTTAAACTTCTCCTCTCATCTTCGCTGTATCGCTGAACAAGCTGATGTGTTTACTAGTCACTGTCACATGGTTTACGTGTCTCTACCTTCGAAACAACTTTAGTTAAAAAGGAGGACGAACGGATGTTAAAGGCTCCAAGACCCGGTAAGAAAATACATACAGTGTTGTTGTCAGAAAGTGTATTTAAACCATGAGGAACTGACTCATGGAGTCACTGAGTGTGAGGCAGCAGAGATGCCTGCAGGCTGCACCCACAGAGGATGAATACATGCATGCACCTTCAGAGCAGGGGGGGCAGTGAAGGCAGCCTGACACTACTCTAAAGACTCCCACTGACCTAATCACGAGCTGCAGTCTCAACAGGAAGCCTCCTCTGTTTCACACTTTCACTCTGGTTTACTGGAACCAGCAGCACACCGGCTGAGGCTGAGGAACCTCTGAATTCAGGTGCTTCAGATTTGATGTGTTTTCCCCTCATTGGGGCTGTTTGGAGTAAATATCCAGCATTAATATCCATCCACAGATCTTTTGCCAGCGGATTATTGAAGATTAATTACATTAGCATTTTCTCTCTGACAACAAGGTGGCTTCTTATCTGTGATCTTCAAACTGTGACTGGGAACTATTGATTTAGGCCATGTTGTCATTCAGATGATAATTAGGAAGGGGTGAGAGGTCAGCCTCCAATCCGTTTGAACATCTGGATGAGAGTTCCTCAAGGACAATGGGAGCTGCTGGATGCCGCCACTCTGTCGAGCCCCGCATGTCTTTATGTGTCTAAGTCCATTATACAAATTGTCTAATTAATTCCCACATTCTCGCAGAGCGGCCCAACAATCAATCGAGGCTAAATAGAGGAAAAGAAGAGCCTAGTGCAGTTACTGTTGATGCATATGGAGCTGGACGCGATCCACCGGCTTCAAAAATGGACAAAAAGTTCACATGAAGATTCCTGGAGAAGCAAAAACTGCAAAACTAATGAAGAGAGCTGTACATGCACATTTTATTTTGAGACTTTAACTTTTTTGACCATCTTATCTTCCTGAGGATAACACTATTAACATTAATCTATAAAAAGCCTGCATTAACAAAATAATGTGTGCCATAGCTCTAGAGGTGGTGCTATCACAGATTAGCCTTATCTATAATTAAAACTGTATTTTAAGGACATGCAAATGGAGATATTAGCAGACCTAACACATATCCTTTGCAGTGTGGTGGGGACAGAGTTCAAAAGAATCATTTTACCGAGACCCCACTTTATGAAAAGTAGCTCAATGTATTCTTTTTCATGAGTAAATAAAGGTAATCTCCATGGGTGCATTAAATTCTGTCGCCGCTGCATTTATGTTATCATTAATGTGATGAATAATTCCGTTTGCACACTGCAAAAGTGCTTACAGCAGAACTTTGGAAGAATCAACAGAACAAATTGTGTGAGAAATTCTTAAATGGTCTTGTTCGGAGTGTTTAAGTGTGAAACGGATCTCCTTCCTCTCTTTATATCAAACTGTAACACTGAATGCTTGACCGGTTGGAACTTGTTAATCTATGGTTCACAGGAAACCAGAGGAGAGCAAGAAAACAGACGATGCTCCGGTGTAAATTTGCAAAAGCGCACATAAGATCTATTATAACAGAAGTGTGGGTGATTTAGTCTATAAATTGTTATTGCCTTTAAATTCTGCCATGAGGAGCCTGTGGTCCTGTTAATCAGACGGTGTAGGCTACTGTCGCTACAGGAAAGAGCTCATCTTGGTTCCTGTTAACATACTGCAATGTAAATGGACAGCCAAACTGTACTTGATCCAAATGTGCAAAACATAAATGTAAATCAATGTGAGTGTGTGTGTGTGTGTGTGTGTGTGTGTGTGTGTGTGTGTGTGTGTGTGTGTGTGTGTGTGTGTGTGCTTGCGCCTGGGGAGGATGCAGACAAACAATGCAAACATTGCCCCCTTGTGGTTTGTGTGCACTAATGGGCTTTGAGGAAAGTAGCAACCATCTGGGAGTCAAGGAAACCTGTTCTAGTCTGTTTCCAGGACGTTAAAACGACGGGTGAATGACATGTTGGTGAATCTTTTAAGAACTTACTACCTCCAGATTTTGCCTTCCCTTTCCCCTCCTAGCATCCCTCTATCGCTCGCCATCCCACTCTCTCACTCTCATTAGTGCAGAGTCAATTTCAATGTCACTTAAAGTCACAGCTGTAATTTATCAGCTCCTTAATACTGATGGACAAAGGTCACGAGCGGCGCTGCGAGGCATTCTATCAGGTTTATCAGCGCGGGTCATTAACCTTGACCCCGGTGTAAACGCACTTCAGTCTAGGAAGCTGCCTCGTCCTGCACGTGTTTGTTTCCATGCTCCCCCCCAGGAGACGTTCCTCCCTGCCACAGCCACTCCGTCCGCTAAAGCTCAAGCGCTTTAAACTTGCCTTAATTGTCATATGGCAGCCAACACAGCTTTCTTAATTGATCTGACCTTTCACAGCGCTTTCTAATTTCCAATCCCGCTTTCATTGTTCCATCTGGCACTTTTAAAGCGACATCTGGTTGACTGTACTTTACCCGGTGATCTCTGTACAGTTATTTCTAAACTTAATGTATGCTTCAACAGATGGTAGTTTTTATAGGTGAGCGACGAGCTGGACAGCACTCCGACGTCGGCCCGGGTCCATGTTCCCTCCCCTCTACTATTCAATTACTTACAGCACAAATTACACATCAGATCTCATGTTTTTTCTGTCATGCTTCTTGTTTTTTGCCTCAGCTAATCCTGCTCTGACCACGGTCTGTAAAAACACCAGCACCTTCCTGTTTACTACCAGATAAACAACTGTGTTGCCACGCAGACTACGGTTTTGCAAATATGTCTGATGTTAGTAGGAATATTTGTTTAATAAGTAATAAGCTGGACGAGGGCGCTGCACACCCTGAACACGAAGAGGAAAAGCAGCTCGCTCTCAGGGTGTAATACCACTGCTGCTCACATGTTCTCCAATGGAATCATTATCAGAAATGTTAAAATATTCTCTGCACTATCGAGTCCAGAGGTTCTTTTTTCATCTTCACTCAAATTGTCTGATTGAAGAGCCTCTCTGCAGAACTGTTATTTGTAGATCAGTTCCACCGTAGGGCATCTTCTTCTTCTTCTTCTTCTTCTTCTTCTTCTTCTTCTTCTTCTTCTTCTTCTTCTTCTTCTTCTTCTTCTTCTTCTTCTTCTTCTTCTTCTTCTTCGCACATCCTCAACAAGCTTTTGATAACTCTAAGTTGAAATCATCTCCTCTCATGCTGGAAGTAATCTTCTCTTTAACCCCTTCCCTTAAACGGCGGATCTCCGGTTTGTCCTCCCTATCTGCCAACGTGGACGCCATGTTGCAAACTTAATTTTCAGCTCTGACATTTTTCCAGAAGATAAATTTCTTATATTTTCATGGGGAAGTGCTCGAAGATGGCTCTACCTGCAGGCTGTTAAATTAGTGCCATATAATTGACTGATTAAACGCTTATTGATTGCTGAGATCCAGATGATGGAGACAGAGGATATGGATAGTCTTGCCCTTGCATTTTACATGGTCCTCTGTTCATGAGGAAGAATTAATACACACTAAGCCAAAGAGAAACGGATCCCTGATTGAAAAAATCCTGACTCGTGCTACACTTTTACCAAGATTTTGGAGAACTAATCAGGAGCGTAACTTTTTTCCTAAGCGGTCATTTTAATAGACACATATCAGAAACTAATGCATCATGTTTTTATCATTTCCGGTCTATTTGAAACCAAATAGGGTAGTGTTCGGTAGTCTCTCCGGGCTTTAGGAGACAGGGATTGACATCCGGCAGCCTCAAGGTCAGAGTCTGCTGCTCCGCCGAAAGCCTCCAGCCACCGATAGACATGTCTTCCCTCCTGAGCGAACACACCACAGAACATCTGTTCGCAAACAGCCCTGATGGAGCCGTACCGACACCGCATGAACACCCCGCCACCCAATTCCCAGGCTGGGGCCAGATGGCGGCCCACGCTGTTGCTCCCTCCTCCTCTCCCCGGTCCGGGACAAATCACGAGGAAGAATGGCCTGCAGGTACCGCCTCAGGCACGCCTGTGCCACTCACCGCTGACCACCCTCAGGTGGCTTCCAATGTTCCCTCCTGTCAAAAGACAAATTGTCCAACAGATTGCTCTTTTATGAATTCACCCCGCGGTCCATTTCTCAAAAAGAGGTTAAGGAAAATCCTTGGCCTGGACTGCTCAACTTTGAGACACAACTCTTTTTCCCTGAGAAGTTAAACCAGGTTCTGGAGAGAAAGAAAAGCAAACCGTCTTGGAACTGCGGTTTCCTCTACGACACCTCGCCCTCATCCTGAAAGGAGTTATATGGTGCCCATGCCATCACAAACAGGAACAAATTTCAAATTTCAGTTTAAAACAGCAGTGTAATCGATCGGAAAATAAAATACAGACTGCTCACATCGCCTAGAGCTGAATTAGCCTTAATTTTGGAGGAAACTGAGCCAAAAAAATGTGAACACACACATGCTTGTGGCTCACCACAAAACGCTGCTGCTATTTCTCTTCCTGTACAAAGACACACAGAGACAACGCTTGTCCAACAAATCATCTCATCATCGTTTTTTACGATCCGTGATTCAGCAGCTGCTGATGTGTCTTCATTCGAGTGTCTGCTTTCATGCGATTGTGGTTTCTTCCTCTGTGCTGGGTTTCACTTTAAGAGTGGGCCGGACTATTCCAGCTCTGGAATCATCTTTTTACAGGTGACCCGGTTAGGAGTGCCACCACAGATCACGGATTAGAGTGATTAATCTCTGCCGACATCCTTCCAGCTTCTTTTACACAGTTTTTCGTCTTGATGCTGCACAGGAGAGACGTGTGGGAAACAATATATCTCTAATGATGGTAACAACCTGCCTCATGGATAACTGCAATATATGCTCATTTAGCCCCAGTGCTATTTTCAGGTACCTTATGTTTGCTCTAGTTACAGTTACCACTAAGTTATTGCTGGATATTCTGAGTGAGCAGATCAAATAGATGGGATTTTCTTTCACCACTGTGTCATGGTGCAAATTAGGCTCCACAGGCGTGCACTAGCGCTTGGATATTTACATTATGCATATTAGCGACTACGGCATTTGTGCTGGCAGTTTATTCTTTATGCTATACTTAGAGTATAAAATGGGCCTATGCAGGTTTTTAATAGGTCACAAGATAGGTCAGACCAGGGAAAACACACCCTGTTAAAGCTTTGTCATTCTGTCGCTGCAGCACCTTGTATTCCTCCAACAACCTCTACAGAACTAAACTACCCAACATTGATCATATAGCCTCATTTACAAAGCAGCACCTCTGTGGTACTACTACTATGAAGTACTTAGAAGTATACAGTTATTGTGATTCCAAAGTATTTCAGAAACCAACTTTATTTACTTCTTTTAATCCACTTCGAAGATTAAAATAAGTAAAAAAGTATATAAAAAAAACTGATTATACCTGAGATTTATGTTAAAAAGGTGGCTGTACGTATCCAGATACTAGCAGGGACAGTGGTAACTAGTTTTTATGGAATATTCCTCAAGCTATAATAAGTAGTCCTTATTTTTAGTACATATTTGCCTCTCTGGAACAATGGGATGGCATCTGTGCAAATAACCCAAAACATGTGCCTCATATTAATTTATTGTTGGTTTGGATTCTTTTATGGTTTGTTGCCAATAAATCAAAATATAACAAAGACATCACTAGATGCATCATTTAAAGCACATGTCCGTTTTTTCAGCGATGCCCCTTTGCCTGTACTTTTTCCAGTGTTCTTTTTTGAGATGAAAAAGAAAGGAAAAAAGCTCCCAGTTTCAAAATCGTCAATGTCCAAACTTCACATAAACTGATAATGTCAACATATGTGTTAAATCTGTGGAAATTCTTACTAAAACAAACATCTTGACACTCAATTTGCCAAGATAACAGTTCAAAAACAAAGTTCCTGTTGGGTTGCTGGTGCAGATAAACCCATATATCATCTCATGATGGTTTCTGGTAATGTTTGTAGTTTGATGACACATGAGTTTGAACTAAACATGACTAAACATAACCATCTAGACTCACAGCCTCTTGACCAACTCCAGATGCCTGGAAACATTTGAACTAATATTTACACCTCTTCAGAAAATCCATAAACATCAAATACCAAGTTGAGCGCTATCAAAAAGCCTCACAAGAGCTGCTAATAGGAATATATGAGTAAACACAGTATTATGGTCTGGACGGCTTCTACTTGGATATGAAAACTCAGCTGCTTCCTAAGCAACACTTCAGGCTTGTTTACCCGCTAACTCGCCCGTAGATGCGCCGCGCTCGAGGGCACTTGACCATGTGATGTGATCTCCGAGAGCGAGGTAAAACCATCTTGAACTGAAAAAGGCCACGCAGCAAAATACCCCCCCCCCGCCCCCCTAAAAAATTGCACCGGTGTTATTCTCCAATTAAAGTCATGCTTCATGGGAGAAGAAGCACTCAAAGAATTTTAACCTGATGACAGCTTTCCTACCACAGGTATGCGTCCCGACTGCCAAACAGCAATTTAGCACTCCGCTGCAAGTGTTTACACTGCACTTTGGCACTGCGGCTTTTTTAATGTGCCTGCTTGTTTTTGATATTCAGTGTGTTTTACATTAAGTGGAGGATTTGAAAAGTTGTAAATGGCGTATGAGGCCTGTTTGGTTTCAGCCGGAGGCCTCTGGGGGGGCGGGGGGGGAAGAACTGCTGGTGATGCAGGAAATGTAGCGATGCAGGTAGAGTGTGAGTTGGAATGGATGGAAGAGGAGGAGGAGGAGAGGGAGGAAGAGGGAAGAGGAAGGTGGAGTGGGGAGGTGGGGGGGCTCTCCTGCCTTCAATCCCACATGATCTCACTGGTCCTGGGGAGTATATCAGGGAAAAGCAGCATGATCATTAAATGTCCTGGCTGCAAATCTTTTTAATTATTCTCATTCCTCCCCGGCCTTTTAATGAGAGGAGTATGCACAGATAATGCGGGTAATTGGACAATAGGATTCACTCATTCAATTATTGACCACTGAATCTCCTCAAGAGTTGATGGGTAATTCTCATTCTCTGCTTTGGCTGCAGGGCTCGGCATTCATCACGTCGGTTAAAGAACCAAACAGTACAAACAAACCAAAAATAGAGCGCTCTTTCTTCTATAGCATTTTTACATTATAATTTGTTTGAACCATGAAAGAGTTAGATCCAGCAATGCTGTCCATAAAATCACGCTAAGTAATTTCCATTTATGTGGTGTTAAACCCATGCTGATATTATGTGTTTGAAATGTAGAAAGACAGGCTTTTGTTTGAAATTCACTGAACCAATTTCGATGAGATGAGTGTTTTGGTCATTTCTGTTCTAAATTCGGGAAAACAAAACCAGCTGCGTTCAGACCGTCAACCGGAATCACATGAAATTTAATGGTGAGAACTGGTTTTCATTTGTCTGTGCAGGTCCATCCGTCGGTCCGTCCGTCCATCCATCCATCCATCTATCTATCCATGCCGTGGCGTCTCCAAGTGGAAAACCTATGAAGGTCCTCAGGAAACAGTTAAGCCAAATTCCTGAAGAACCTCAGCTGCCACCTTTTGACACAACAGAACAGCAACTTCACTCTGAGCTTAAGAAAACCCAACAAAATTCATAACTGTTATTGGATTTTAAAGTTTGCATTAAAACAATTTAGTCACTTTTCTCTTAGCTGTGCCACTATTAATTAGTCTCATCATCCAATGAAGATGGACAGAAAACTGTCATAAAGAAATAGTGCTGGAAATATATTTATCAAATCCCATTCAGGCCTATAAGCAGCGTGTTTTATTTTATTCATGGCTCATCCAAATGTAGCTGGTATTGCAAGTGGCAGAATAAACACTGGATGACCCCCCCCCCTCCTCCTCCTAACCTCCCACCCATCTCAACCCACCACTCTTTGGATAAATGACGTCTCCAGTTTGAGTGAATTTCAAACCTCTAGGCAAAATCCACACACCATAACGAAAACCTCTGAGATTGGGAGAATTCCCCCATTGATCATCCAATTATGCTGATAGGAAAAAAAAAAAAAAAAAAACCAGAGGAAAAGAGAAAACAGGAAGAAAAAGGAGAGAAAATATCTCACAGGAATCTTCCATCACCCTGTTTGTGAACAGCGGCACACATTGATCCGGCACATTAATCACGAGCAGACAAACAGCATGTTGTGTCTGTTGGTAATGGTGATGCTCAGCCATACTTAGCCTATAGCTACTCTCAACATGAGCTGATAAACCACTCTATTACTGCAACACAATGTAGGACACATTCCATCAATGGCAGCTGCGGAGCTTCCTGTAGCAGCAATATATTAAAAAAAAAAAAAAAAAGCTGCTTTATCTGAGTTCTAAGACGAGTTAACACGCACGCTACCAAAGAGAAGTCGAGATATTTCTCAATGGCATCACTTTATTTGAAGAAAACCGGTGAAGGAATATTTTTACACTAGAAAGAAGTGGTATGTTTTTGAGCTTTACAGCACAGCGCTTGGTGTTAACAGCCAACCCCCGGTGAAATTCACACCTCCAGCTAGAGTCATTATCATAATTGTTACCAAATACTGTAACTCCTCAGTTTTAATTGCGCTACCATTACTTTCCAATTTGAATCGTTTCCTTGCACAGACAATTTCATTTCCAATTTGACATCCACCACTTAAATGCTTTCATATAAACATTCTGATAAAAAAAAAAAAAAAAAATCTCAAGGGCCGCATAGCGAGGAGTAACATGGGAGGGAGGGAGGGGGGGTTACTTCAGTGTGGTTTAGGGGCTAATCACAGTTACTCCTCCCCAGCTTTAAAACAAATATGCCCTTCAACCGACGCGTTATCATCGTCTGCGCACTGCAAATAAACTACGCCTTGGCTCATTTCTTTTCAAGATAAAAGACCAGTCATTCAGGCATAATGGTCAGGGCCAAAAAAAAAAAAAAAAAAAAAAAAAAAAGAGAAAGAGAAAGAAATAATAAACCATTCATTAAATCAAGCACACAAGTGGTAACTTTTCTAATAAAAAGATTCTGGAAGTTTAATTAATAGCAGTCGTTAACGCTCGTTTAAAACTTATCGATTTAAACATAACAATATGTTAAAATAATGTATCCTGCAACAGTCATCGCACTCCCTCGGCGGGGGCCTCTGCTCGCACCGCATCGTAATCAACAGATTGTTAGACATGCATTTTCTGAGCCACTGACAAAGCCTGATGTATGGGGTCGAAGGGAGCGTTCGTAATCCATCCATTGCAGCAATTTATTATCTTATTTTAATTGTATACACAAACATTGAGGTGATTTAGGTGACACAGTGGAAAGATGAAATCCGTTTATATTAAAAGGGTTGCTCACCCCTGAAGCCTACTGCCAGCAACACCTTTCAATGACTGCTTTTAACAACATGGTTATTGTTTTATTGATCAGGGTTTTATTACAGATTTGACACCCATGTTATGTGTTAATCGAACCGCATATAATTTTTTGACACATATTTTACGAGATTATGACTGCAATTAATTTAATAACTATTATTTTTTCGGTGATTTCAGTTCTTAACGAGGTTTGTGGGAGAGTGCTCCATTCGTCTTGGCCCTGTTGTCACTCATGCACTCTCCACCGCCGTGGCGCAGTGCGTGACCTTAATGGAAGCCACGGAAATGGCCAATTGAGCTAGCGTCCCCGCACTCCCCCGGTTCATTGTGGAGCCACCTTCTTTTGTTCTAGGAAGTGATATCACTATTAAGGAAGCCATTCCCAGCCATATAATTCCTCCTTTCTACACTTAAATGCTCCAAGCTTATGGGAAAATTATACAACTCAGCCTATGCTCAAAAGTGCTTTGAAGATGTGTCATTTTTCAGGCAGTGTACGTTTAACCTGGGAGGGAAAAAATAACCATTTCTGCAATGTGAAGAAGGATTAATATGCTTTTCTTAAAACACAAATTATGCAACATTGGCTTTACACACAGTAAATCAGGAAAACATGGAAGCCTGCTGACGGTACATGGGCAGTTAAAACAGGACATGGGGACAGGGAACATAAAAGTGTGTCAACCTGAGATAAAGCTCACACATCTATTAGGGCCGACGTAGAACGGGGCCACTGTTGGTCAATAGTGTCCATTTACGTCTCCTCTCATCTCTAAGAAGTGCATATCTGCTGAATGTGGCACAATTTATCTATCAGAAGAATTATTAATTAATAGTTCATCCCATCCTGTACAATTGAGGACAGATCTGGAACGCCATTAGCTGTGATAATAAAGAGAGCGATACCTCCCGCCCACCTGAGCACACGGGAAAAGCCTCCTCTGCTCTGGTTCTTTGTGGCCTTGTCAGCAAATGTATTCTTTTGCACTGAGCAGTAGTTAACAACTTATAGGTTTGTCAAACCAATTTCATTCTTTTTTAAATCTTCATAGCAATTATCTTTTTGCATAATCAGTTTCAAGACCTTGGGGGTCTACTGGGTCTTGTAACGTCTTTAAAATAATTGTTCGGATAGTAATTTGAAGTTTTGTGGAAATTGCTTAATAATCAGATCCCAAAGTCAATATTTGGACGAAGAACTAAGTTGTAGATGGAAAAGACTTCATGGGGCCCCAGCAGAAAGGAAGAGTGGCTAAAAATAAAATTAAATCAGAAGTTGGAGCCAACTTCACACAAAAGCATGAGTGTGTGCTCGCTGGGCTGTTCCAATAGCGTGTATGTGTGTGTGTGTGTGTGTGTTTGATTCTGCTTCCGAGTGTCCACATTAAATGTTAGTTTGTGAGCGTGTGAATTTAGCTGCGCTGATGCACATCCAGGTTTTTCCTGAGATAATGCGGTAATAAAAGCCCACCTATTGGAATCAGTTAAAATTTTCCATTTTAATGCACCATCAAACGAAACAAAGTCAGACCGTTGGAACGCAGCTGTATGATAATGAAATATTAACAGCTGTTGTGGACCCAACACCGCAGTCATCTACTTTGAACATTTGAAAGATATCCAAACCCAAACGGAAGGGGGTACTGATTTTATGTTTGTCCCAATTATCTTATAACGAGACGTATCTGGTAATGCCTCTAATGAGAAAGATAAAATGACAACGTGTAAAAACACAACTGCCATAACAATGACTCGCCAGCACTCCGTCTGATTGATTCAGGAACAAAGGAAGTCGCCGTGATCCCCAACAGCAAGGACAAATAAAAGAAAATACAGGTCTAACACGGTGCACCCCTTGACTTCTAAAGTATATATGAATCACTAGCCTTATTATCACTCTGACACAGCGAGGAGCTTTGCTTTATGAATGCTACTTAAGAGCATCTCATAATGTGCACTGACTAAACCCAATCATAATCTGTCTTGCCCAATAACAACAAGACAATGCTTTACAGAAAACGTCTGATGTCATATCATCATTACACTAATAGCAAAAGCCCAGGCAACTCTTAGCCCCACCCAATTAGTCATTTTAAACTGCTTATTGGTGAGAAAGCATCAATGATCAATTCAAGCATTTAGCCCATGGAGCAGGGCTTGAGTTAGTGCCAACATTGATTATCTGAAGGAGCAAATTGGTCTGTAATAATGGGTATTTCTCATGATGTCTGTGTGAAGCTCTTCATTTTATACAAATACTGTACTGATGTGGGATTTTATTTAATTTCCTGATAAATGGTTTATCATCATTTATGCCAGCTATTGTTCTTGTGATGCTTCCCTAACACTCATATATTTAGGATGTATGTAATCCTCTTTAACGTCACGGGTTATGATTTTAAAAAAACATCTTCTAATAAAATTACAGAAAATAATATAAAGGATTCAATGAAATGATAAATATATCATGAAGAAGATAAAATTATTATCTATGTGTAAATGGTCATGTGTGACAAACCGAGGGTCACCCACATTAGCCACTACACACCAGATGGCTCTTTTTTTCTTATACGGGTGCCCAAAGGAGACAAAAAGCATTTTGTTTGCAGCATCAAATATCAAACAACTTTGTGTAAGTTACCAGTTTGGAAACTAATGATTGATTCAACAAATAATTCCTTATTGGAATCAAACTTTGAGACATTTTTTTAGAATGTTTCATGACAGAATAATCATATTAACTTGACTGTGGATGAGATCTTTCATTCCTTGTCTTGAGTACACAGGATGAAAGCCGCTCAAGCAGACCTGTCCTATCAACACTGGTATTAAATATTAGTCACAATTCCTAATTCTGATAAAGACGCAAACTATTAAGTGCAACTGTATGTAGTGCTGTAGTCATTCTACTGTTTTAAAGATAAAGTTAAAACATGCAATGTAGAATAATTTGAGACTAATCATATTTGCAAACGTAATAAAACGTATTATAAGAAAATCTGACCAGTTACTCTTTAGCTTCACCATTCATCATTGCTGTTGTGACAGAAAACAACCTATGACATTGCTGAAGCTTCAAGCTATGCAAATTAAATACAGAATATTGACTGAGTAAAATTAAATAGATTGCCTCAAACCAGTATTAGAAGCTCTAAAAAAAAAAAAAGTCAGAGCAATACACCCTAAATGTTAATAGAAAAGAAATCTATTTAGCCTTTTAGTGGGTTGAATAACTTCAAGGCTTTTTGCAAATACCCCATGGATCATCAGGAGGTCCCAGGTGGGCCTGTTGCCTCAGGAAACTCTCACTTCCTCCACTGTGGAGAGAATCCCCAGTTGGTTTAAGTCATATACTGTTAGATGCCAAAGAATCCAATTTACCCCATTCCCATACTTCTTTGATTTCCTTTGCTTTGTTAGGTCATTTATCTGCAATCTTAATTTGGAAACTGTGATTTCTTCCCTTTGTGACAAGCAGCAGGAGTCCCCCCCCCCCCCCTTTGCTCGGCTGTCATAAAGGTAAGCAGGTGTCCTTAAAGATGACGGAAAAATTGAATATAACAGACATGTTCAATTAGAAGCAAATTATCTCAAAAATGAATTATTGTGTTCTTAATGGGATAAGTAGGAACATTCCCCCGAGTACAGCTCTGCTTTAAGGTACAACACTTTAAGTGGATCAGAACAAACTGCTGAATGAACTCTGAGTTAATGAATACCCTAAATAATGACTGAAATGTAAACTCTCACCAATGTGGAGCTGCTGGGCGTTCAGAATGTTTGACTCATATTTCATCTTTTCTGAGGTACAGCTCAGTTTCTCAGAGGTGATATTTCTGGATTATCACTAATCCTGTAAGGAAAGACCGACTGGAGATAAAAACTCCTGTGACTTTTTCCTCTGAAGTTTACCGGAAACCCAACCTGAAAGCTGGTAAGTCTGCGTTTACATCAAAGAATCAGATGTAAACAGAACGCTTGATTTGATCATTGATGCTTTCTCACCAATAAGCAGTTTAAAATAAATATTACACGATTAAAATATTTTGTTTTCAACTTATTGTTTGAAATTTAGCAATTACTGCAATTAATACTTTGATTTCATGGTTGATTTTCATATTGTAATAGATTCAAGCATGGCAGTTTGGTAAGTGGCTCTAATTTTTAAACTATAATGCTTTACATAACCCCCTTGTCATAACTGGTCATGTTTGAGGCACTAAAAAGCCAATGTCCAGTTAGACCTTCAAAATAAACTACACTCACATGCATTCTACACACAGTATCATGATCTTTTGGTCGTTACTAAAGTTATGGAATAACCATAGTTTAGGTTTATGCATGGGTTCTGGAGAAGATTGTGATTTGTATTAAAATCCTATATGAGTTCATTAAACCTAATGGTGTTGCCTCTGTAACTTCACCTTAAAATTAATTTACGTTATTTGAAAACAAGCCAGCTTTAACGTTTTGGATGCATAATCCAGGTCTCCTGGGAAACATCCACCAACCACACCGACCCCATGACCTGGACTCATCATTCTTTATACTACTACACTCAAGGGACGTTTCCAGGAATGACACTACAGGGGTAAGTACTGTGTCATACTTAGAGGTGTGTAGCCTCTAATAGCCACTAGCTGCTGGCTTTTATATACTGGGAGTCTTACTGGGATGAAATGTTTGCTTTTCTTGATAGTGAAAATAAAGCAAAACCTGAAGACCATGTTCTCAGGTAATACTTTCCATTAGCTTCGTACAATTTCTAAAGTGTTATGATTTAACAAGGTGATGATAATTTAGTAATAATAATTCAAATATGTGCAGGAACCTGTTCCGAAACCATAGCTTCCCATTATTATTAACAGATATTCATGCTAGTGATGCAACTGTTAGTTTTAGGTATTTTATTGTAAATCTTGTATCTTTTATCTCTCTGAGAACAATGACATCTGCCTGTAAAAATAAAGTTGCCCCACCAGGGTTAACCATGTGTAAAAGGAGAGAGGGAATATGACATCAAGTGTCTCTTTCCCTTTGTCTTAGCCGCTCTCAAGGTGACATGGGAGTCTGGACTCATCACCAGAGCTAACTATGACACTTATTCTCCCTGGAACTCATTAAGGGGCAAAGGGGACCTCTGCACCAGCAGCATGTTCAACAAACTGAGACATTTCACTAAAACAAAAAGTCACAATTTACATTTGGTTCCATGAAACACCTGCCCACTCACGTGCACGGAGCAAATGTTACGCTGCCTTTCCAAGGTGATTCGGACAAGGAGAGAAAAGGATAAGAGGATGTTATTTGTTGGGATTGGACCTTGATACTGAATTTAATAGCGGAAAATTTGGTACATAAAGTTTAGCAGAAGAAAAGTAAAAACTGTGCACCTTTAGAGACCATTAGCTTTAGCGTGAACCTGTGTTAACATTCTAGAGATACTCCATTGGAATAGAGATGGATCCTTTTCAATAATCAGTCAATATATTTGTACAAAAATAAAATTAACATACTTTTTCTACCCACAAAAGTGTGAAAATAATCATTTTATCCATTTATCTGCATTCACTGCGTTCACTGGACTCCTTCATTGGTGCCCTCTAGGTGACCCCTCAAGATTAATAGGAAGTGAACAGGCTGTCTGCAGAATGGCTGAGTTAATGCATACTAGCGTTATGTGAAGTATTGATTAAGATGATGAGCAAATCTCACACAGATAATTTAAATACAGTAATTTAGTTGCTTTTGCTGAAGAGGTTATTTTTTAAAAAACTTTTCACAGCGTCGTCCACGTGATGGAATAACTGCAGTGCAGGTGGGAGGGGACGTAAACTGGTAAACTGAAGGAATGCTGTGGTGAAAGCTTAAGATAAGATGTTATATTTGTCACTTACAATATTATATTTACATATAGAACAGTGGGAAGCTCTTACGTCATCCAGGAAGCAAGTTGCCGCAAAACTGTAGCTGTAGATTACTGAAACTCAGGATTGAACCAAGGACCTTCAATTCTTCAGGGTAACACTACCCCAACTGAGCTATTTCGGAACAGGGTAGGCTGCTGTATTTATTTTGTTTGTTACCAGTAGGTCGGCTGAGGGAAAAAGGGAGCACACCATCACACCCAACATTCTGATAGAGTAGGCCAATCTATCCAAAATGGATTCCCCCCAAACTGGAAAGAAAAATGAAGATGGAGAAACAAATTCAGCACAAACATATGAGCAAAGCAAGACTGAAGCTGTGATGGGAGCAGGGGTGGATGTGAACAATTTTACAAATCTAAATTGTAAAGAGTCCTGTAAGAAGTTCACCAAGACTTTATTTAGATGTTGTGTAATTTATACCTGCGTCATCCACTTAGACGATCGTCTCACAAACAGAACATTTCCACTGATCGGCAGCCTGATTGACGTTGACCAATAAAACAAAATCTTCTGCGTCGGCGAGAAAAAGGAACACAGACATGGGAAGATGAAAAAAAAAAATCTTATTTTGTATCAACACAACACTGAGACACTGAAAGGAAGAAGAGGAGGAGGAGAATGAAAAGGAAACAACACTGAGTTATATTTACTCTGGGTGCAGCATAGCGAGAGATCAGTAGACAAACATTCTCACATCTTAATTTTTCAATTAGCATGACTCTTGTTCTCTAAACATATGCAAACACAGCGGGGTGTCTATTAAAATGCAACTCTAGTGTTGAGCCTAATTAGAGAAAATTGGTTGGCTTGCATCGAGAGGAATCTGAATGCAGCTCACTACACATGTTTCACTGTGTTTCGCCCCAACAAACAAACTGGCACTGTCTGCCTCATGCATATGTTCAGCAATATCACAGAGTGAGATGTAGCGGGTGGAGGAGGTGGGGGAGTGTGTTTGTAATTGTGTGCCATGTTGTTTGTGTATATAGCACCTTATAATATCTTCTAAATCATTTAATGTATGCAGCAAAAAAAAAAAAATCACATTATGACATCACAAAATCTCATTACAACGTGTCCTCATTTCATAAAGCATTTCATTATGGGAAATTACACATGAAACATCTTTCTGTTGTAAGGTGTTGTGCATTCGCCTTTGGCTTCATTATTACTTCATAGAGAGGAGCCATGTAATAAAAAAGTTGCTGACTGTGTCTCAGAGATGTTTTATAGGTGCGGATCTCCAGTTTTTTTGCCAACGTCATTGGAACATTGGAGAGCCTTATTGTGCAGCAGGCATCAGGCCAAATGGACCTTGCAAAACGTAAAGATCATTTGTCCTGGATGCTTTGTGCTTCACCGAGGTAAACAGCTGCGTCTACAGCTGAGGCGAGAGGACGATGTCTCAACCTTGTGCACGAGAACCTCATCCCGAGAGCCGAAGGGTGCGTGACGACACCAAACCGGTGGCATCGTGTTGGTTTTCATCTCACTTTGGCCTTTGGAGTGTGCAGCCCATATTTTTGAGCTTGAGCTAATCAGGTTTATCCTTCTTTTTTTTTTCTCTTTGCGATGCAATGGAGCAGATGGCAGATGAGATGACTCTGAGAAAGGAAACAAAAGACAAAGGGAGAGGAAACGCTGCTGAGGAGAGCTCTGCATGGATGAGAGGAGGTACCGGTAAGTTAATGTGACTCCGGTCTGTGGAAAAATTCTGAGCATCACTTAATGAAAATCTCTGTTATACTAGCGCAGAGCGAAAAGCGTCATCCTTCCTGTTCCTGTTCATTTCACTAGAAAACATAAAGAAGTTGGACATTTCCTGAACAAGATCCCAAATGGGTGTTGCCGGGTCCTTGGTTCTATAGATTCTTTAAATTGTGTTAATATTTCCTGCACCACAGCTCTACAAATTAAAGTTTGCTTTTTGATTTAAAACATGAACTGAAATTATCGACAGTCCACTGGTCCAAGTAACACCGGTGCCTAATGAGTGAACGTAACCCTGTGAAACACTGGAACACAACCTGAAAAATGCATTGTGTGCCTGCAGGGCATATTTCTTTGCTAATGGCCAGTAGCATGGACCAGCTTTACTTCTTAAATTCATTAGATAACCCAGAAGCATCACATTGTTTCTCAGCTCAAACACCAGGCACTGATTTAAAAATATGTTTTAACTGATCTTGGTTTTTTGCCGCTGTCATTCACAATCCTACAGCGCGACAGAAGAGCACAACAGAGTCTGTTTTGGACTTTGTAGTCCGTGAAGTTGGTTTTCGTATGTGTTTAAAAAACAGCTAATTAAATCTTTAAAATGCTAACACAGCCCTGAGCAAAGCCGATATGTATCTCTGTTTCAACAATTTATGTAGGACAACAAATTCAGTTTATTTGACTTTCAAAAATGTTTCAAGAGTGTGAATAAATCATTGGGCATTAAATGTTAAATAAAACAGAGAAAAGAACCTTGAATTATTCATTTTGAATAGGTGATGAAAACAATAAGCAGTCTGAAAACAGCGCAATAATTCACTAACATGTATTTAAATCAGATGTTAACAAACAGATTCACACTCGGATTTGGAAATCTGACATCCTGACTCCATTCTGTGGTTTCCTGGAAATCTATAAAGACTTTATCCGCTGCATTGTGGATAATGAGTTTTGTAACGTTCCACTGTTTGTATAATCACTATAATCATCAGCTGTTAGAATGTGGGAATGCAACCATACTGAAGTAATAAGGCACACACACTGTTGATGCCCCATGTCAGCTGATATACAGTAGTTTCCAGCGCCCACTTGTTGCTCCTGAACAAGACATGTGGCTGGAGAAAATGGATATGACAGAATTATGACATTTGTCACCTATATGATAGCATGGATTTGAACTATCAGATTGTTCCCTGTCAAATCACATGTTGTCCTGTTGCATCAGTTTGTGTGTAGTCATATCCTGTTTTGATTTGTGTCATATCTCATCATGTCGTGTCTAGCTGCATTGATTTTTCATGTTGTATCCTCTTTCAGTATGAATTATCTCCCATTGTGGTCTTTATGTGTTAGTCTCCAGTTCTGTACTTGAATGCATGTAAAGTGTGTAAAGTTGCACTGGTTGTAACCCATGTCAGTTAACAACATCATGTCCGACAGATCGGATGCAAAGCGATGCTGAAGTCAGCGACTGGAGACTAGACGCTGCTTCAGAGACCAAACCTGGAGAAACCAGCAGAGACGCAGATGCTCAGCAGGAGCGCGACCACTCTCCTTCTCCTCTGCTCTCCTTAAAAATGTACCTGAGGAGATCTACCTCTGCAGAATCCTCCAACACGGACTCTTTGTCCTCATCTCAGCACAGCAACATGGGAGGTCAGTGAAAGCAGCATCCCATCTGATGGCCTCTAGGTCAACACAAAGCTGTTTGAGATCCACCACCAAGATGAATGCACAACGGAATCGTTAAAGATCCTCCCCAGTAAAACATCTTTTCCATTATAGTATTTGTAGTGATAAAATAAGCGGATTGATTAATATGCAGAATAATAATGCTGGAGATCAAACTGCAAGTCTTATCCCACTTTGCAATGAAAATTCTTAAACGGACTTTGTGTGATCTATTATAAAAAATGCGTACATAATTTATAAAGTGAAACTACAGCAAAAAGATGCAGCAGCATAAGCGATTATACTTATGTGTATACTTTTATGCACTGGTATTGGATTAAATATTAAATAAACTGGCAATTTAGTAATGGTAAGACATCATAGTTACACATTTTAGGAAATGTCTCTTTTCATTGAAGAGAAAATTGATCATCTTCATCAAATATGGAGTTGGGGTCAGAACATATAAGCTATAGCCTAGTTTAGCATGGAATCAGGAGGAAATGGCCTGTTGTCATCTATTCATCCATTTACAGATTAAAATATTAAAAACTCATCATTGTGGATTTACGGGGAATCAAACACTGGAAGTAAACTTCTTGAAAAACAAGTTTATGCATCTATTTTCGGTATCTCCACCTACATTGTGGATGAAATACATGTTTTTGGTTTACTTTCATGCATTATCAACACACTAAGTAGACGCTCGTACACCAGTGATCATAAACTGGTGGCCTGCAGGCCACATCCAGACTGCCATAGCTTCCCAAAGAATATTATGAATTAATGATTTTATCTTAATTAGGCTACTTAATATTAAAAATACGTGCAACATTATTCACCAGTGGAAAATGCCCAGTTCGTCCGGAGAGCATTCGTCCATTAGCTTTTCAACCCCAGGCAAGGAAATTTTAAAAAGTCTTAATTCTGCTGTACAGAATCAGATTAATCTCCAAGTCCATGCTCTGCACTCTGTGGACCAACCATCAAAGCCCCCAGCTCCAACCAGCTGACCACGGGAGGTGGCTCCTGGGGGGGGGGTCGGGTGTCACCAAGCTCATCTATTAGACATGCAAGGTCATTTCAGTTCAGCTTCATTGGAGCAGCAGTCTGTCCAGTCTCAAACTAATACTGATTTGTGAAGTATTGTCAAGATGATACTTGATTACATTTGTCTGTTTGGTTTGTTAATTTCTTTTTTATTTACCTACCAGAATATCTAAAAGTTTCTTGATGGATTTTGATTAAATTTTCTCGAGAGGTAACTAGTGGATGGGGGAGGAAATGATTAGATTTTGAAGAAGATCTGGATTGATTTGCAAATCCAGGTTTGTTTTTTTTCCTTTCATGCTTGGCACAGCGATGTATCTGTGAGAGCCCTTCTAGTTAATTGTGGATTTTGTGCTGAGCAACGACTGTCTCCTTGGTTGATGAGCAATTTCTAGTGATAATTATGAATTTTCCACCTTTTTTAAGTGTGTTAGAGAATGATTTAGGCGTCTGCTCAAAGTTCTAAGGATTGATAGAAAATTAATTTTGGAAAAAAATTTAAAATCTGAATATAATGGAGAATAATTAACTATTTAGGTTAAAAAAAATATCCCTTGGACAATTGTAATCCATAAAATAATGCATTTTATGCACAAAAGAAAATGTATTCGTAATTTATTTTAAAGAGTTCTGGGCATGAAAGTTTCTAGAGGAGCACATCGCCTTACTTGAAGTACTAAATTATTTTCAATGCAAGCCATTAGGATTTTCCTATGTGTTATTGCGGTGAATAACTGTCCGACTTTGGTCAGTCTTGCTTTAAGATCTTGTGCTTTGTGGCACCGACAGGCGAACCGTGTGGCAAAGGCTGCTGGGAAGACTCATCTCACGCTGTTTCAATGCAACCACAATGCAACTTAGAAATGCTCTTGGCACAGTGTACAGGAAAGACTTCTGGTAATTGATTATGCCTCCAAACAACGTACCTGCTTGCCTCCCTGTGAAGGATCAAGGCTTTCCTAAATTATGCATGTGCAAAGGAAGCAAAGGAGGCTTTTAAAATGTTACAAGATATAAGTGGAGAGCATCTGCTATTATAACAACACAGATGATCTATGTCCCGAGATGATTTAAACGCAGTTCATCACACATCATCTCACAGAGGTCGGTGCAAATGTGTGAAGAGAAGAAAAATAATGCAGTCATTAAATAAATACAAAACAAAGCGTGTTTGGAATGCCTTTCCCGACTGTGTCCCATGTGTTCTCTGCAGTTGACTGTGCAGGAATGGTCTTGAACTGTTTGTTCTGCCGCTTCTACGATATGATCCTCATGCTTCCGTCCTCCTGTGAGAGAGTTGTCCATCACTGCTGCCTCAACTACAAGCAGGTCGTCACCACAGCAGAGTCCACACCCAACAGTAATGAGGACTCCTGCATAGACTTGGACTGTGGGCTGTTTACCTCCTGTGAGGATACAGCGGACTGCTTGGAGTTGGCTATGGAGGTTTCTGAATTATGTTATCGCTAATAGGACACTGATGCTGATCGCTGATGTGGTTGGATCATCTAACAGCGTAGACGGATGTAAATACAGAGAACATGAAAGTTTTTATATGAATATTTGTCACATTAACAGTGATAACAGTGTGTACATTATTACAAGTATATGCATGTGGCCCTTATGTGTTTACATTTCTACCAGATCTATAAAATTGACCCTGTTAGTTTCTTGAATGTTAATTGTACAGTAACCAATCGCCATGCAGATCTGTCATCACAAACACTACACCGACTTTGAGGCCTGTTGAATTCTGTCGCTGCTCTTTGGATATACAAACTGACATCAACAAGCACCCCAGCTTCAACATGATGGTCTCTCTGAAGAATGGAAAAAAAGATCTTGAAGCCTGTCCTCTGTAGAGCACGTCTATTTCAGTTCAAGTGCCACTGGACACACAGGAGCTGCTGGATATGGCATTTGTAGGACACTCGTCCTTGTCGCTCCCCTCGACCTCTGTTATCAAAGACAGTTCTCTCAAGTGTTAGATCACTGTTTGGATCACTTCAGTTTCAAAAACGTCCTTGTCACATAATGGGATGTGGTGCTGGGATGTCAGTGTGAGAGGAGTATACAGGACAACAATGTTCTTGAGCATCATTTGTTTCCCACAGAAGTCAGAGAAGAGGAACAAACCAACAGCATTACTGGATTATCTTCAATTGCCAAACATTTGTTTCTTAGCATAATTAATGCAGACCAAGAGAGTCCTCTCCCTTTGCAAACAGGGGACTATTATAGTCTAGAAGTGCTGCCATCGCCTGCTGCTACAGTTATATAGTGAGATAATGCTACTGTGGGAGTAGAGCCCTGAGACATAGTGTGTATACCAAATGGTTCACACGTTCATTTTCAGGTGTGAAGCAGACATACCGTGAGAGGTTTGTTCCATATATATGGCTAAAAAAATTCTGTGTCCCTAAATATTATACAAAGTTTAGAAACTACACATTTTGGGTATGAGTACATTTTTCTTAAAGTTATTTTTTCTTATAGTTATTGTGTTATTAAAATCCATTTATGGTAAAATTAGATTTGAACTTAACAAATATTGTAATACCTTTGTTTCATCACAATAAAAACTGATTGTGACCCTAGAAAACTGTTTTATGATTTAATCTGGTCTGATATTTAATCTGTTATTGATTTATACTTAGCATCTGAATTCATTTTAAACAAGTTAATTTCACACATTTCAAAGTGATTGATTGAAAATAATACAAATACTGTTATTTACTTTTGACTGACTGTCCCAGTTGCTCAGAGCAACTAAATTCTAAATTCAAATCCCAAACTGAGACTTTTCCATGTGCTTTTTATTCTGTTCCCTCTGGATGCTCCCACTTCTTTTGTGACTTTTTATTATATTACCAAAAGAGGAACATTCAACCTATAAGTTCTACATGAACTCAACATAAAACATATACAACCAAATCTTAATAGGTGAAATCATTGTAAATTCTGGTTGAAAATGCAGCAAAACCATCAAAATCTTTGGAATTTTAATTGCGTGACTTGATTTCAACATTTTTCATTTCAAACTTGCGATGTGAGGAGTTCTGTATTTCTTTACACTAATCCATAATCGCTCAGTAATAATCAACTTTTACGTCAAAAGAATAGTCATGTACACAAATAATGTTCTATATTCACAATTTGAATTTTGTAAAATCCATATCCATCTTATTTACTGCTTTAAAGACGAGCTATATGATAAAGAACACATGTATTTTTAGAAGATATGGTCCTTCTTTATGTGATTTATGTTCTGTGATCACGTTGGACCTCTGATAAGCAGCGATGGAGCTCAAACAGCCAAAAAAAAAATGTATATATTGCACATGCTGCGCAAAATTGAATGTTGCGGGTTACATCTACAGGGAACACTGCTTGTGACCAATTTTCTCATTACCGACTGCAGCACAATTACAAAGCTGAGTGCTCGAGCTGATACTGCTCCATAAAACCTACTCGAGGTCCTTTGTGGTTTTTCGAACATAAAGTGTGTCTGCATAAACAGATGCCAGTTTAAAAGCGAAAACATCTGCACATCTTAAACTCGCTGGATCTCTTAAAAACTGCCGGATGGCTTTGGGAGTAGGGTGGACTTCAGGAACTTTAATGTTATTTAATAGCATCCAAATGACCTGTCCTTTACAGGCCAGGTTCTGTGCTGTCCGGTACCAGTGGGGGAGCGGATGCAGACAAGGTCAGGTGATTTTCACTGCCGAAAACATGTGCATGCTGCGAAATGGTTGCTTAGAATGTAGCGTTGAGCTAATGCAAAACAGTTGTGCGCAGGGTCAGAAAAGAAAACTTTAATATTGAAGTGATTAAAAGTGAAATGCTTCAAAAAAACACTTCAAAAAATGCTGCACGCTGTTGAGCCGTTGTGTTCGGCGACACATGACTCGCATTAACAAAGCGATCTAATCTTGTGCTGCTTCAACGTGTTTACATGCATCTGTGCTCACTAATTGTATATGAGGTTTCTCCACAGTTCAGGCCCTGATCGCTTCATTAGTGTGAAGCTGCTCTTCCTCCAGAGCACACATCACTAATACAGCCTCCCTTCAGACGCTACGCTGCAGCCCAGAGTGGCCTCCCGAGGAAGCAGCACCATTAAATATTAATGCCATGTGTTTAGAGGGTTTTTATTTCAAACAGCGGGTTTGTCAGCGTCTTATGTAGTGACCCTCAAGACTAAGTCCAAGTGGAAAATGGAGTCCCGAAGCTTTGGGTAGCATCGTGCCTTCAGAATAATTTAGGGCTGTTTATCTAATGGCCTTTCTGTGTTAATATTGCCGACATTTTCACTTTGATTTTCGTGAGTAAGCGGAGCATTTTTAAGTGGCTGAAAGTACTGCTTTGTGTACCTCGCTGCGTGCAATCTAGCTGTCACAAGGTGAAGAATGTTTGGGTGGATTTAAGCTGATGTCACTTCAAATATTTGACACACGTGTTTCTCATAAAGCCTTTTTGCAATGGCCTGCATGATGCAGAAAATAATTATCCAAACTATGACCCAAGAGACGACAAAATTCATAAATACAATGTTTTTCGTAAGACAACTAAATTTATACATTTACAAAACTACGTATGTGAATGTGGCAGATACACATAAATTAAAAATCTATGAAAAAAAATTCTTAACTGTCCTCATTTTTTTTGTTCTATTGTCCTAGTTTACATGCCAATTTCACAATTACCCCCGCAAATGAACCTGACCTGCCTTCCATATAGCAAAGTGATGTGTGTATGTGTGTGTATGTGTGTGTGCATCCTCCTCAATTAGGTCAGGGGCATTAATAGTACAGTGGAAAACGAACACTCCCTGCAACATCCTCCAGGAATTGTGCCTGACACTACTGACTCTCTTGAATCTATATTTGGGCCATGAGTGTGGATGTGTGTCACCCAAGACTACTCGCCTAATCTCTGCCGGAGAAAGTAAAGTGAGTTGTGTGCCCATGGGCAGAGATTGTCAAGACACAAAGGGAGCTCCCAGCAGGCACAGTAAAAACCAGGCCCTCGGCAAATTTTTATGATATCTTTCAATCATCTGCTGATTCCCAGCTGAAATGACAGGTGATTTGACTTAGTCTGCATTTAATGACCTCATTTTAACAATTAAGAGCAGAGGAAGGAGAAAACCTCACAGAAAAAGACAGCCAACAGGGCCAGGGGGCGAATTTTGATGCCTTGATAGGGAGGGGGGTGGCAGCACCCGGCGATTTTGTCGAACGTGACTTGAGCCTGCAAATACAGCTCAGGTGATCTTTCTTTTGCTTTTAACCAGGTGGCGTCCTGCAGGGAGTGAGGAGCTGGCACCGGGCGTGGGAGGATGGAAGAGGAGGGTGTAGCTCTGATAAGGCGAAGAGGTGACAAGAGGATGGCAAGGGGATGATGGAGTACGTCAAGCTGTGCATGCCCCCCCCCCCCACATTCCCTCTTGCCCGCACCCCCCACTGTACAGAGGAAATTAAAGAGCTGTGTATCAGGAGGAGAAACGGGGAGGAGGGTGGTGATTTACAGCGTGGCACAGGGGGATGGGGACCCGGCACATTGGAGTTAATTACTGAATAATGAGGAACAATTTATTGTGTTCTTGTTAGAGACATCAAAATGCTGCTGGATACTGCCGAGACAGAGAAAAGCATGCCTCTCCCGCTGCATGTGCATCTCTTAAAATTAAGTGTTTAACCTTAAAAAGGCACCCCGCCTTCTTTTGCCTTACCCTATAAAGTGGGGATTTTGCAGGTCTTGCTGCGCTTACTCACTTCCACCCAGACATTATGCATTTACACCACAAAGCGAACAAGATCTCGAGTTGTCTGTTTTCTGGGCCCATGGAAATGATTTGGATGCTTTAATTGACTGTTTACTACGCCTGTCAAACTTTCTGTTCTCCCTGTTCAAATAA
Organism: Antennarius maculatus; assembly: GCA_013358685.1. Taxonomy (NCBI): domain Eukaryota; kingdom Metazoa; phylum Chordata; class Actinopteri; order Lophiiformes; family Antennariidae; genus Antennarius; species Antennarius maculatus. The sequence continues at coordinate 22,762,622 of CM023609.1, read as the reverse complement.
TTACCCTAATATTAACTGCATGAGTTGAAAAGCTAATCTCCGACTGGCATTTTAATTTCCATTTAAGTGATTAAAAAAAAAACAACATAGTAAGACTTAAACTACTGCACATATTGAAGGCAAAAAAAAACCTTGGACCCCTCACCATGCAATCAATGATGCATGGATCATCGTAAAAGACGTGGAATTAAGAAATTGCATATTGCAGTGAAGATTTTCCCCATTATTTTAGTCTGGTAAGAGAAAATCTAAGAACCTTGCAACATTCCTACATATTTTGAAGCAATATTCATCCCTCTTAGCATCACCCGAAAAAAGTGGTGTGATGAGAAAGGTGAACGCTGACGTATTGTCTTAATGTAACTAGATCTTTGTTCAGGTTGTCAGAGCTTCATGGAGTATAAAGGCTAATATTACATTAAAGTATAACTAGCGGGAACCTGTGGAAATTCCACGATAAAACAATATTATCAGACTTTATTTGTTTTCTTTTTTTTCTTGGCCGTCACAAAAAAACAAACCGTTGTGTCCGGCGAAACCGTAACGGTTCCGTGTGTGTGTTTGGGACGGACGAACGTGAAGATGAAGGCCGCTTTGGCGTTACGGTCCGGCCATCCGAGTAGACGCCGGCTTCGTGAGTTCGATCCTGTTGAATAAAGCATCGGGGTTCCCCACACGACAACGTGAGGTCCGTCACAGTCAAAGAATATTAACCGCTATGTTTGACGAAGCCAAACACAGCGGTGTACGAAAACTACACAACAAAACGTTTATTTACTTGTGTACAGTTTGTTTCATTATATGTCAATGGACATTTTTCAGAAAATAGAGTATTTTTTGTGGTGAAAACTATTTATTTAATTCCACGATGCCTTCAGGAGCTCTTTTTCACTTCTGGCAGATGTGCTGTGATTGGTTGGGCGCTTGATTGACAGGTAGTGGGTGGAGTTAAAAAGCTTGACAGCGTGAGATTTTCAAGTGAGCTTATTCAAATAAATAGGTGGGGAAAAAAATTAATAAATAAACTGAAATTTGAAAAAAAAAAAAAAAAAAAAAATATATATATATATAGTGTATATAGTATATATACACATATATTACTTTATTCAACATTAACTCCTATCCAAAAGAGAGGTGCCAGACCTTAGCAAAGTGTGAAGTATCCCAACTCTTTGATGTGTTAAATATGAAATATGACCATAGAACAAAGCAGCTGTCAGCAACCAGCACGTGTCAAAAGCAATCCACGCCAATTATTATTGAGTTTCTGTCATGCATGCATCTGCTATGCAGACACTGAGGTGTGTTACGGCATCGCAGTGCTTACAAAGACTTCAGACAGTTTTCAAAAATAAACATCACAGGCTTTGCTCGTCTTTATCAAAAGGCTGATGATGATTGTCTGCAAATACATCCCAAGATGCACCTTTTGTCCAGACGGCATTTGAGAACGCCGAACGCAGGCAGAAGTGTTAGTCCCAACGCTGTATCGTGACCTAGAGAATATGACTTTAACTTTGTCAAAGGTTCTCCACATTACCAGAAACACAATCACTGGATCACAAATCACACACTGTAAGTTATGAGAGTTACATGCTGTGTCTCTCGTGACATTGAGAGCGAAAGCGAGAAGGTGCTTGCTGAGTGTGTAGCCATGCTGTGTTGCCCAAATAGATACTGTACGTTCCATCCCGGAGTGATGCAGCCTTTGGAATGATCCCGCTAGACAGTTGAGTGCTACTTGAATGTTAATGAGGGCTCCTTTAGACACGCATAAATTAAATGATTAGATGTCTGCAATCATGCAAGGTCCTTAGGTGTCCCCTATTTATGGCATTTGAAATGTAGCTGCCTGTATTTACGACGTGTCTCCCCTGCACAGGCTTCGCCACCTGAGCAGCCTAATGCTTTCAAAAGACGAGGTTTTTTTTAATGACCTGCAAATGAATCACTCTGGCAGAATCATAAGAGAAGCTGAGCTCCCCCCAACCCCCTTTCAGAAAACAAAAAAAAGGGAAATTGTGCCATCAACTGAAAAAAGCTTGCAGACGTCTGGAGTGAAAGCCAGGCAGCAGTAAGTGAGTGTTGGACTAAAACATAGTTGTTTCAGAGATGCTTTGTACTGCAAAGGTAGACTGTTGCACCTCGGCGGAGGCCTCAGAGGACAGCCGAGTCTCTGAACATAGTCACCTAACAATAAATCTTCCCCCTCCTCTGATTACATGCTCTTTGTTCGCTCTTCGTCGTTTTCGAGTTGCAACAACAGCTATTTTCATCTTCATGATTGCATTAATTACAGCATAACTCATGTCTCTAGGCTCCAGTGGTGTTTTCCCTATAGAAAACTGCATGTCAAGCCTTTAACAAAGGAAGGCAACAGTACATATACTCACTTGACACTTCATTAATCAACATAAGAAATCACCTCGGCTTGACACTTATCTAGCTCACAATGGATTTACAACTGTATTGTATTTTCTTTCATTCTATTCGGAAGATTTTAATGAGATTTATTCCGCATTCTCATTAATGTAATGATCAAAGAGATGCGGCCACATATATCAAAATAGCTTTAGCGTGCGGATGTAAAGCTTCGTGATGGACAGGCGGCAAGTGACTGCTTTTCTACCGGATCGTCGGACGCACTTTAAAGACTTCTCAGGGTCACAAGAAGACCCTTGGGTGCACAGGCAGCAATCATGAGAAGCACCTAAGTTATCTTCATCCACTCTCGGGCCAAAGTGAAGTCTTTTTGTGTTTTTGTTGTGTGAGAGAGAGAGAGAGAGAGAGAGAGCAGAAGAGAAAGAGAGAGAGGGAGAGAAATTTCTCTTAAGATTCTCGCTTTTCCCCCCTCTATTTATTAGGGTAATGAATTTCCGACTGCGGTGCCAGTTCCACTGAGTCTGCTTCTCGGCCTAATTCTCTGTAACATTTCCTCATTGCCGCTGGGGAACATTATATGAAGGCAGGGCTTACAATACCATCAATATGCCCAAGACGACAATCGGACGTCTCATAGATATTAATGGAAGTGCAAATTAAATCAAAGTTGGAGTGCAGCTATCGGGGCTATGATCAATGCCTTTTGCACAGTCAGATTTAATATGGGGTTTGTAATTTGAGTATCCAAACAAAATGTGCATCTTAATGGGATAGATGAAAGTAATCCCACATGGGGAGGAAATAACACATTAGCTGCATTGTAATTAGAGAATTCAGAGTGCAATGTTTCCCCCGGTTCAGTATTAATGTTGAATAAAAGCCTGATACATTTACGATGTGGATTCAGGATACGGGCGCTTGATTGTTTTTCTTTTTTTTAGACACTTCTTGATGCTGTATTTGAAAAGAAACCCCATCACAATGGCGTTACTGTAAGTCACCAATCAACATTTAAATCTAAACATGTAAACATGTAGAGGTGGAGCTCGACAAAGTGCTCATCTTTTTATTAACTGGTGGCCCATCAGCGTACACGCTGCAGCCATTTGGAGTCACTTCATGTAAAGTCAGCAGGTAGCATGTGGAGACCTTTTAATAAATAACACATGAGCTAACAAACATAGCCACGACGATCCAGCGCCTACAGCGACTCAGGCCGACTCATACATTCACATACAGAGGATTAAATGAGCATAAAAGTCTGATTTACCCAACCCTTGATGATCAAAATGAAACAGCGGATCATCTTGTGGAAATAACTTTAATTAATTTGTCCTAAACCTGGAGAGTAAAATACACTTTCACGTCTTTAGGTTAAATTACGAAGTTAGTTCTAGAAGCGCCAGTTTACACCAAGTTGCATCTCATTCAACCCAAAAATCAACATGTAAAAAGTGAACATCGTTCCATATCCATATAAAACACAAGATGTATTATTTCAGAAAAAGAAAATATTTTGCATATATGCAAAAATATTAGCTAATCCTCCTTTAAACTGTCAGATTCTTACACTATCACTGGCTGGTGTGATGTCTCTGATGATAAAGCTGCTGCTGCTCATCCACCTACTGTTCATTCCAATTGATTGAAGGTGGCTGACGCCTGACACACAAACATTTTGTCTATTTTTTATTTTTTTTTGACAGCCTTATGGCTGCAATGACCATGAGATTAATTAGCAAGATTAGATTCTCTTGGCTCATTAAGTTTGAACTTCCATGCAATTATTTTCAAGATAAATGTTGACATTTTGCTTTTGGGGAAGTCCTACCTGATTATAAGAATGTAGAATGCTCAACTCGGTTTATAAGGAGTATCATTTCATCCTCAAACACTCCGGCGTGAGCAAGTAACAGGATGTTATAAAGTAATCAGTAAAAGTGTATTGATACTGTCAGATGTTAATATGTCATCCATAAACCTTTGAGTCCTCTTGTCGCCGGGACACAGCCTCCTCAGCAACACATCATGCCTCACTGCGTTGTTCAGCATCGACCCGGGTCTCCCTCTCCATCGGCTGCTGCTGTAAAACGTTGCATGCCGTGACGGAGAGAAGAGCATCAATCAAAGTTGATTTGTTAGTGCGAGGGCACAAGTGCCTTTTTTTTTTTCTGCCGGAGAATTGTTTAGCACAACAGCGCTACTTACAGCAAGGTCCCACTCTTCTCTGTAATGGTAGCAATAGGAGGTCATAAATAATGGATTCAAGATCACTTACACCTCATGAAGCAGACTGTGGCGTACAGGGGGGGGGGGGATATCGCGTTTTGCTGCTCAAATTATAGATTTGGCTCCTCTGGCTGCAATTGTAAAAGAAAACAGAACCTTTTCCGAGAGGGCTTTGAAATAGTTTAATATGCTGCAAAAAATGACAGCAAAACAACAGTTTAGACTGTCTCTGAATGATGATGGCGATTAGTTTGAAGCAGAAAGGACTTTGGATAGAAGGAGGTTTTGGTCTCATCACATCTGGCAGACGTAAGGAGAAAACAATCGGTTTTATTTGTTGTAACTGTCAAAACTGTTTGCAGTGGGTGAACCAGCTTCACCTTTATCCAACTTATGAGATATAAAAGAAATACACTGGAGTTGTTAACCAGAATCCAATTTGTCTTCAGTAAGAAGTTGGTGTGTCGATGTAAATGGATATTTCACTTTGTCAACTCCTGTTACAGATTCCTATTTGCTCTTGATTTTCTCTGGACTTTAAATACAATCTCTGCTTGAAAAAAAGAAAAGAAAATTTTAATGCATTCGAAATACATCTGTCCACTCTGAAGCCACATCTATTTGAAAACACGAGTATTTAGCCAACATTTCTCTGATCGTCTCTCATTTTGAGGTGTTTGCATACTAGAATTGGATACCTGCTCTTATTTTATCGCTCACACTATTACTTTTAGATGACAGAAAATAATTTGATAACCTCTTCTTGTAACTATGTGTCCTTGTGTCAGTGCTGCAGCTGCCTGTCTTCATACTGCCCCTCAGTGGCAAGACAGCAATATTGCCCGCAAGAAAAAAAATTGCCTCCCTTTGACAATTTGCCACTGTGAAAAACTTCAATATTTCACCATAAAATATGAGGATAATAATCCCAATAATTTCTGATGTACCAATGCAGCTGGAGATGAATCGCACCGAGCAGAAGAGATGATCAGATCTCACTCCATATCTTAATGGGATCCTCTCACACGCCATTCCCATTAATGACCAATACCCCAATTATGTAAATCAGAAAACGGTCACAACAGTGAGAAGTTGAAGTTGCTCACATATACACAACAACAGTGTCACATTGCAGAGAGAACTAATTGGCCACTACTTTTCATATAATTGCAGCAGGCGGGGTCACGTCCTTGGCTAACCTCTCCTTTAAGTATTGTTTTTCAGCACACAAACAGTTAATGGAGTAATTAAGATGCCGCTCACAAGTACCACTTGTGGAGACCATTTGGAAAGACAGAGCCGCAGAGAGGCAGACTGGGATGCTCTAATCCTACGTATTGTTCACAAGAGTCTTGGACCAGAAGGAGCGGCGAGTCAAGGAGAAGGCAGCAGCATCCGCTTCTGGATCAGCCATCCTGCACCGAGCAACTTGTGCATATTTAGTTTGGATATTTTAAAAACAGCACATTTTGGTGCCAAAAACAGAGAAAAATGTGAAGTAAAAATGAGTTTTATTCAGCCACACACTAAAGAACAGAAACATTCTTTTGTTGTCCTGTATAAAAGTATTTAGACTTCAAAATCTGAAAGCAAGAAAAAGAGATCAGAGACTTTCCATAGAATTTTATTCGTCATATTTATGAGAATTTAAACAGCGGTATAAAAGAACGCCATGAGAACGAACACAGAGCATAAATTCTCTGACATTGTTTGAAGGCACACCACGGTGACAGATTACTAGATTGGACTTCAGAGATTTTCCAAGACATGTTAGCAAATTTGAGAAGAATGTCACACGGCACTTTTTTTTTTAGCATTTAACATGACAAGATGTTCAGTGTGTCGCAGTCACAGCCCACATAAGGTCAAACTGAACCTATATGGCACAGCAGGATTTAAACCAACACTACTGTGAATAGCTCAGAAGGAGATGATGCGATCGCCACCTATTTCACAGAATAAACCCAAGAGAGGGAAGAGGAGGAAAAAAAAAAACTTTTCATCTCTTCATCTACCCCCGCCCCCACCTCTACCATAGACTTTGCCCACCCTCTATGACTAAGTTATGCCCTGTCATGTAGTCGGAGGCGTCACATGCCAAGAAGACCACTGCAGCTTGCAGGTCTGTCACTTGAGCCAGTCTTCCAGCAGGGATATCTGACAGCCAGCGCTGCACCAGAGGCCTGAGACTCTCTGAGTGGATGAGAGGGGTGTCAACAATCCCCCTGAAAAGAGAGAGAGAGGGAGAGAGAAAAAGAGAGCGAACAATAAAAATCAGAAGGCATCAGAGTTCAGAGCCAGGAGTGACAGCGTCGTTTCGGAGCCACCAAGACGGCGACAAAAATAAACCCAATTATCCTTTGAAGAAAGGGCAAGGCATGGCATCTCTGATGATGTTTGCTGTGGGACTGGTGACTTAAATAACTGGATCGTGGATGAGGAGCCCACACGAAGAAAGGGACGTCTGGAGTAATGTACTCAAAGCCTTTTGGTTAAGTGCCTCATATTCCTGCTTGAAATGAGATGGTATTTAGTTGGAATTTACGAGAAGACAGGCTGTGGGTTTTTTTTTGAGAGCGTATCAATGCAACAGTTCCTACTATTAAATATCACACAGCTCACATTAGAATAAACACGTTCTGCACGCGCGTCTGCGTCGAAACACCAGATGACTTCTGACATTCTACACAACTGACACGTCGGTGACTAAAAGCCGTGAGGTCTGAACCATTGTTGAATGGATCCCGGTGTCTTGATATGGAATTCCAACAACGGATAAATTAGCACTTCGAAGGAGCATGTGACACCATGGTTAACATATTCCACCTCAATTATATTTCTCTTCAGCTGCTCTGTTATCTGGAACCTTTGCTGGCAATCAGAGGTACTGTTTTCCCTCAGCCAATTTTCTAGATAATGCAGCTTATCACCATGGCGGCTAAAGTTGCCAATGGAATCAGGCTCCAGTCAACCTCGTGAGCGCTAATTGTGTCCCTTTTTTTATGCATATTTACCGACTGTCACTTCAAAGAAATCAGAGGCCCATTGAGACGCCCAGTTAGCGAGGAGAGAGAGAGAGAATTGCTTCTATGCAAATTAAAATTAGAAAACAAGCTGCAGATAAATAAAGCTGAGCGAGGCTCGCGTGCGAGGGCTTTGTTCTGGGGATGTGACTGGGCCTGGCTTGCCCAAGCGCCACCGGATGGATTTGCTCAGAGATGGTAGGGGCTAAGGGATGCTCGACTTAACACACACACACACACATACACATACAGACACACATACAGCCTTTTCTTTCCCTGCTCAGCTTCACAGACAAATGGATACAAACAAGGCGCTATTGTTGAGCTGCTCTTGGAGTGAGGTTGCAAATTTGATTCCCTAATTAAATTGAACAATCGGGGCAAGTGTTTGCTTGATTCATCCCTCCAGACGTCATCTAATTAGGCATTGATGTATTGTTTGAGGACTTAAATTAGTGCATCATTCTCAAATGGGTGTCTTCTCTTGAAAAGCAAACACGCTAATCGCTGTTTCCTTTTGAAGCTCGATCTCTCCCAAACAACGCTGGAAGGTGAAACGTTAAACGATGGTACAAAAACGGTCAGAAAAAGGTAAAGACGGCACTCACGGTGAGATGCTATTGACCCGCACTCCTCTGTCAATCCATTCTGCGCCCAAAGTCTGGGTCAGTTTTACCACTCCGGCCTTGGAAGCATTGTAGGAAAGCTGTTTCTGGGGATGGGGGACTGCAGGGTAAAAGAAGGAAAGAAATGAGCTTAAATGGACGCAATTCAGCTTTTCATCAAGATGGCATTCACAGCGGCATGAATAATGGTATGCATTTCAGAAATTCCCAGGTAATTAAAATGTAATTTAACTGGTAAAGCAAAAAAAAAAAAAGACGTGCAATAGATTCTTTCTCACAAAAGCTGACAACACATACATTTCATACTGAAGCTCATGTGGCGTCTTGTGGATACAACATAAAAGCTCTTCCATTAGCTGCTGGGGACTTTGTGGATGAAGCCATGTAAAATTAATTGCTCATAATGTCCAGTTATGCACTGTCCTCAGCAACAAAGGCGGGGAGCCATTTGTTTGCCTTGACCATCACAGATGCCGCACACTGCATGGGATGCTGGGACAGGGGCTCATTTTCTGCCGGTTGATTAATCATCGCCAGGATGGCTCCAAGTTACACACAACTTTAGTAGTTAACCTCATCACCCGTTGCTCCGACTGCCAAATGGCTTCAGTGTGAAACCGGGATGATGAATACCAGCCAGCTGCAGAGAGGCAAGGGCCGGTCCTGGTGAGAAAAGGCTGGAGCATCCCCATAAATTGCTTGGATACGAAAGAGGAAAAATGTGCAATCAAAAAAAAAAAAAAAAAAAAGTAAAAGTTTGAAGCCGCTGCAGAATTAAGATGTAAAGGGTGGGATGTAAAGGGCGGTACCGTCGGATTGTGTGGAGTGTGGCGAGATAGCAGCGGAAGGTAAGATTGGGTTGGGCTGGATAAGGGTAGGCTAGGACCTCAGAGGAGCAGGCGAGGAGGAGCAGAGCCCAGGGCTTACACGCAGATTGAAGGTGAAATCCGACTTATCAGGACAGGAAACACAGCTCAAAATGCCTAACAGCACTAATCCTCACTCAAGACCTGATGATACGGCCCCAAAATACCATTCAGAAAAAGCCTTCATCCTTTAAATAAACCTGCATTGATGTTTTTTTGCCGTCTTAAAGAGCAGTAATCCCCTGAGAAGGGGGAAAAAGAGGTAGAAGGAGCACATTCTCCAAAGCCCTCTTTAACATTCACCCTGCTACTTATTGCCCATTTCAAGTGGGTGAAAACATGTTCTTTATCAGGCGTGTCTTTACATTTTCAATTCTTCTTTTGAGTTCAAATGATGCACTCTTTTTTTCCCCCCGGAACGGTGCAGCTGCTCTCATATAAATTATTATGCAGCTGAGATCTACACATATGAGCATAAGAGTCACACGTCCCTCAGTAAGGGTATCATAGAGCAAAAAAAAAAAAAAAAGTGTGACCAACCTGGATGTTTCCTGTCTGGGAGTCTTTGAGCTACTGGCCATTATTTGGAAAAAAACAAACAAAAAAAACCACAAAGTGGTTGATGATCGGGTCTGTTTGTGTGTATTTGTGCACCTGTGTGTGTGTGTGTGTGTGTGTGTGTGTGTGTGTGTGTGTGTGTGTGTGTGCGTGTGTGTGTGTGTGTGTGTGTGTGTGTATGGGGGGGGTGTTAGTGGATGCACACATACACACATCCTATTCAGCAGATGGACAAAAAGCTGTCATTGTGCATTTTAATTGGCCATTTACGGCTGCTTTTTGGGCTTCCACTTGGCTAGAACAGGTCCCATCTGATTACACATTATGACAATATTATAACAGATGTCCAGACCAATAAAGTAAATTCCTGAAGGACTGTACGTAATGTGAGTAATTGATCATTTTTTTTTTTTTTATGCCGGCCTCTATTTACCAGCCTGCTCCTGTTTTACAGATTGCCCCTGCAGTCCGGACTGGGGCCCATATGGCACAGCGGTTTACTGGCGATTTGACTATACTGCTGATGAAGTGCTGCTGCTCCTCTGGAGGAACCTGTTGGAGGAGCAAAATTACACCGGTGCTGCGAATTAAGGCTTTTACTAGGCTCTTACAAAACTCTAAAAGTGTCTTCCGCTGTTTAAACAAGGCTGCTGGCATCGGCTCGGGTTTTGCCGCTGCGCAGGAACCCTCCCTTCCCGAGTCGTACCTCGGGTTGCTTTCCACATCCTCCACACAACTCCGTTGAGAGGGAATGTTTGTTATGATGCAAAAGCACCTCTGTGAGATGCAATCACAACGCTTTCCTGCTGCGCCTTCTGGATGCAGGAATGAATGCATCTCAACAGAACAATTTTACTGAGTTAAAAGTTAGAACTGTAGACTCACCTCAACTTTCTCATCAACAGGAAATGCCTTTTTTTTTTTTTTTTTTTAATAAATTTGAGTTTCTCCACAGCAGAAAGAAGATAACTTCCTGTCTGATGATACCAACTAATGTGACTTTGACAGCAACTATAAAACACAAATGCATTCAACTCTCCCTTTTGCGCTCCTCCTCCTAGGAACCAAACCCCCCAGGTCGAATGGAGAGATTAAAAGCAGAGGTGGAGGAGATACGGAGGAAAGGCAAAGGAATAGAATCATCACTCACCTATTAAACTGGCCATGGAGGCCGTGTTGATAATCTTGCCGTATCCTTGCTTCAACATCACTCGACCTGCTGCCTAAGGTGAGGATTGAAGGGAAAGAGATGCATTAAATATCTTATTATGGCAGTGATATGCTACCAGAAACCTGAGCATAGAGCAACACAAAACATGGACTTTATCCCTGGAGACAGAAACGGCAGTGAAACAACATTTGAAGCAGTTAAGTGGATTTTAAAGCTGAACATAAAGGGGCGGTGGGGCGTGTTCTCTGACACCAGCGAACTAATTTTGGGCTAATTTTAGCAGCTACTACGTAGCTCAAGCAGGTTGGAGACAAGTAATTAGGCCAGATTCTAACTACTTCAGGAAAAAAAATTACTAAAGGATCAAATCAAGTTGTTTCTTTAGGAAAATCTTCTGGACCACATTTAAAGCAGCACAAATTCTCATGTTTGGATTTGCTGAACATTAATAAAGATGATATTCTAAAATGAAAAATATTCATCTAACAATAATAATTGATTTGGGCTCCTGTATGGATTGATGAAAAAAAAAAATCCACTGCATTCTTTCTTCCATGTTGCAAGATGTTAAATGTCTAACATCTTTATGACTGCAAAGTCTGCCTGGGCTGTACAAATAAATGGACTTGTTGCAGTTTCCATTTACTGCTGATCATTTCATATGCTATTATTTGTTAAAGAATATTTGTTTAAAAGTTACTCCTTTTAAACTCACCGGTATCCTGTTAAAGCTGCTGTAACAAGTGCAGAATTTATGACACAATTTCATTTTCCCTCTGAATCTGATATTATAATCTACAAGTCCAGTGAAAAGTTTACTTTAAGTTACCTTTACCTGATTCACACACACACACACACACACACACACACACACACACACACACACACACACACACACACACACACACACACACACACACACACACACACACACACACACACACACACACACCTGACAACACATGAAAGTCCCCCTCAGGTTGACATTAAAGGTTCGGTCCCACTCCTCCAGACTGGTGTCTTCACTGGCTGAGTTCATATTGATGCCAGCGTTGTTACAGGCGATGTGGATCGTCCCCCATTTGGAGACAATACTGTCGATCATCCTCTGGACGTCATCTGATTTGCTGATGTCAGCTGTGATCGAGAACGCGTTGATACCTGGATCAAAAGTAATGAAAAATCTCTTAGATAATTTTGTACATGAATGACTTGTATGCTTGAATATTTTTAAAGTTGGAGATAATCAATGTGATTTAAGATTAGGAAGAAATGAAACCAGACAACTTGGTTTGAATGCAACTAAAATCATTTGTTTTGTTGTTGTTGTTTTTCTTGAGGGTGTGTCATAATTTAAAGAGGCAAAGCAGAAAATTTGATATACAATATATATTTCAGAAAAGCATGTACAGTTAAGTTGAAGACAGTTTACTTTATGCTTTAGTATGCTGCCATCTGCTGGCCAAAAACTTGAGCGCACACTTGAGAAAAGATTTATATGTTGATTAAATCAATAATCAGTGACAATCGGTGTCAACCAGTTTAAATCCAACATAAATGTGGTGAAATTTGCTTATAGGAGACTTTAGATTCTCTACTACATTCCAATATTTTAAGTTTTTTTTGTACATTCGATATATTTGCATTGCATGGAGCTATTGGTGGAATCAGAAGAACATATTTGTAACTGTTGACTTGAACTTGGGAGAGACAGTTATGTGGACACTCCTCACCTTTAAGAAAGAGCTCTTCACACGCCGCCTCAGCTCTGTCAGGGTCCAGATCCACCACCGCAATTTTTGCACCAGCCTCACCCAGGGCGTGAGCGAATGCCCTGCCTATGCCCTGCCCAGCCCCGGTCACATAGGCCACCTTCCCATCGAGACGCATCCTATCGAGAATGGGCCGTCCATTGATCCCACGGAAGACTTCGTCATCTCTTATTTTACTCTAATTCAAACAAACACAAAAGGGAACAAATGAACACAAACAAAACTCTTCAGTGAAAGGTGACACCGGGGTTATCTACACCCTACCTGCCCTGGAGAGCTTTCAGCGGCCACAGGAACCCGACGTATAACACTAATGCCGTCTCTAACAGGGATGATTACCTTTAACACAAGAGACAGATGGTTAAAATATAAAAACAACTACAGACGCATCACGTCGACACACTTACCTGCTCCACACGTGGATCATCGGCGACGAACTGGTTGAACTCTCTGAGAGCCAATCCGCTGCCGTCTGTCGTGTCTCTGAGATAAACCTTCCCTTTGAACAGCGAGTTATCGACACAAATGACCCCCTGCATCCTCAGTAGATTGTTTTCCAGAATAAAGTTGTAGTAGTTGATGTAATTGTTCTTGTCTGCATCAATGAAAACCACGTCAAACTGCTCCCCCGCAGCAGCCAATTCCTGGAAGGGACAGTTATTCAGAAAAAAAGAAATGTACACACACTTTGCAAAAACTAACAAAGAAGTATCAGTGGTAAAAAAAAAATTGCCTCCTTTGAATTTTCAAGCAAACAACTATAATTCTACTTATTAACTAAGGAAATAAACTACAGGATCATTAATCTTCTGGTCTTGTGTCAGTCTTCTAACAGTGATCGGTTGCCTTTCTCTCACCTGCAGGGTTGCCATGGCAGAGCCAGTCTTGACAGTAATCTTCTTGCCATGTGGAGACTTGTCAAAAAAGGGTTGGGCAAAGTCTTTGAGATACGGCTCTATCTCGCAGGCAATCAGGAGTCCATCTTCAGGAAGCCCTTCAGCCATGGACAGCGCGCCGTACCCGGTGAACATCCCAATCTCCAGGACTCTCTTAGCTTTGCTCATGTGGATCAGCATCTTCAGGGTCTGGCCTGCCAAAAGCCCGCCGCAGAGAGAGCGATCACTATACGGTGGATTAATGAATGTGATGGAAGCATGAAAATGTCCAACCTTCAACATGTCCGGTGATGCACTCCTTGGGAAGTTGGAACAGGGTTTTACCCTCCTTGTGCACACGATCCCAATCATGGGAAATTGTCTTTCTAATATGAAAGCATGTCAGGCAAAAAGAAAATAATAATAATATCATGTTAGTCTAGAATTATTTGAGATAAGATTATCTGCAAGCAAAGCAAGACATACTTGTAAAGTTCTGCTAAAGGTTCGCTTTCCTGTGTGGTAATTTTATCCAGGTAGTCATCCAGACCGCCGGCGATGTCCACGGCCTTCTGCAGGTGACTTTTTAACTCTTCTGGCATGTTCCCAGTTGAAGCAGCTATATTGTTGGCTTTTATCAGAAGCTCCACAAGGACCTCCACTGGGGTGTCAGGAACTTAAGGGAACAACATAAAATTAATATTAGACTAGAAATTAAACACCCTGCTGGAACTTTCTTGTTAGAGAAACACACACATGTGTGAAAGTGAACAGTTTGCTCTGATGTTGGACTGTTGTGGCTTTTCTGTTGACGGGTCATCTGCTGCATTTCTTTTTTTTTTATCCACATATCTGGAAACTTTTGAGCAGGGAACAAAGTTACAATGTATGGACGGGGACGTTTGCAAACATCAAGGCTGCTGACAATCAGGTTAAAGGTTAGTGCCATCAATGAAGACTATTAGCTTCCTATATGAAAACTCAAACCTGCCTGTAACTCTTTTTTTTTAATAACTCATGGGATTGTCCCCCTGTACGAACTAAATTATGTAGGAACCAATGTAGGCCGGGTTAGTTTTCTGTCCAGAAGCATTAACCGCTGAACTCTGTTTAAATGTTTTGATATTTGATGTTAATTATTGGTTAACTGAGAAACTTAATGAAAATAAAATAGAATAATCAAACATAAAGTGGCATGTTGGGCTTTTGATTACCAGGAAGTGCATCAGTGCATCATTCACATAACTGTGGTGGAATACCTCAGTGGATTAAAGCTTGACTTAGTTTCTATTCCCTCGGGGTCAATTCAGAGCTAGAGATTTGAAAGTTACTTTACGAGTCTTCTTCTTTTCCTTTCGGCTTTTCCCTTCAGGGGTCGCCACAGTGAATCAGTTGGCCCCATCTAACCCTGTCTTCTGTATCCTCTTAAAAGTTACTTTACGAGTATTTTATTTAATTTATGTGTTGTTTTTATGTCCTGGTATTGTTTCTGGTAAGTCTTGGGGAATAGTACTTCTGTATTTAGGATAGTAATGGCATTTAATTGACCTCAAAAGGTGATTATAGATTGGAATTTAGCAAATAACAATTTACAAAAAAATCACCTAAGGAACCACCTCTTGGAACAAATTCTGTTCGTATGTTAAAGACCACCTGTATTTTTTTTTTTTTTGGTCGTCTAGCAGCCGCACTGAAACTCCAAGACCAAAAACAGACAAATCACCTCTCACTCCCTATTTCTGTTTCTCTTCACCTTTCTATTTCTCTCTCATTCTCTTTCTCCCACGCTCTCTCAACCTCTCCATCTCTCTCTTTCTCCATCTCCTCACAATGGGCGATAAATTGGGCAAAAAAATGAAATAACTTTAACATTCTTAAATTGATAGTTACTGTATGACCAGTAATGATGTTTATTTATTTATTTTTTATTTATTTATTAAAAAAAAAAAAAATTGAAAAAGTGGAAAACAAGATCTGACAATTTTTTTAGGCAGCCTCAGGAACGGGGACAAGGAGATGTTGAGGATTAAAAAGAATTGACACAGTATAAAATGTAGTCATGCATCCAAATCCATGATACAAATCACTGACTGAAACAGCTCTCACTGTTACTCTCACTCTCACTGCTATTAAAAAATATATTGTTTTCTGTGTTTAACGCGTGGGAAAAAATGTAAATCTTTCTACTGCAGAAAACAAAGCAGCATGTAAACAAAACGGCATTTAAATCTTGAATATTCGACCCTGACAATGAGTGTGAGAAATAAACCAACAATTGGATCATGACGACGATTAAGCAGGAAAGTATTCATGAATTTAAAGGGTAAAAAGAAAAGTACCAAAGTCACAATTGTAAATAATTAGTAAAATATATATATATATATATATATATATATATATATATATATATATATATATATATATATGCAAGACTAACGTCGTACAGTTTAAAGCCCTGCGGCCCAATTATAATTTCATATCTGAACCGTTATTTATCTGGATTATTCCATAACCCAAACAGGAGCGAAATAGAGTGACATCAAGGACCTCTTTAACATTTCGGTCATCCACACACTGATGTACACTAATGCATTTTCCCTGCAGTTTCCTGCGACCAATTTTGGAATTGTGTCTGCAAAAAAATGAGTTCTGGCACCTAAAGTTATGATCGTCGTTGCGGAAAAGCGCAGCAGCAACTTTACCTTTTTCGATTGACATGTCGAGCGATGATGGGCGTGACGACTTCCGCAACAGTCATCCAAGAGCACCGTCCAACATGCTGGTGAAGTTTCTGTTATATCATATAAATATGCAAATTACTATGGAGGTGGAGTGACTCCGAATTTTTTTTTTTACAGCTGAAGGAGGATGGGAAGCAGCTTTTACGCACAGAAAAACAGAAACGCGTGCGTAAAATATCAGGGGGAGAACTAGTTTAACCTCTGAAACCGGGTTATAAATTCACCTGAGTCACGTCAACAGCCAGGGACAAAAATGAACCTGAATTGTGCCTTTATGGCTTGTCTTCAATCATGCATGTCGCCACAGAGCACAAAAAAGGTTACGCCTGGGACTAAGTTCCTGAAATTAAATTTAATCAAAAATGATTCAGAAATGTCCAGTCTTGTACCTAATTTGCAATGTGAGTTATCGTTGGCTGAACCCTGACTGTAAAATAAACGCTTCATTTCTCAAGGTCATTGTCTCCCAGTAGTTTATTTGATTAAATGAAGGGCATGTGGAAACTCGGTGAGATAGACAAAGGTATTAAATATTTGGTGGCCTTGTTCTCCTTAACTAATCTCAGTGTTCTGGATTGAAGGTTGTTGTTGGATCTGCTCATTTTGGAAAGGAGAAGCAGGACAGATTGATCAGGTCAAGAAATACAAGACTATATTTATTATAGATTATGTGGATATAATACAGAGAGGAGGATTTTTTTAAAAGGCACCTCCATGATAAAAACCTCCAAGGTACACACCTTACACTACTGCTGTTACGCTAATTTACACTGGAGTCTTAAATATTTCCTCATCTTTTCATCTTTGTTCTGGATATGACTCACTATAATATTCAGCACAATAATTTGTTGAGGCAAGAATTACATTCCTGGATGATACTGATGGTGTTTATTAATGTCCAACACATTTATATATCTATTTCTGTCAGGTCTTGTTTTTCACAACATATGCACTTTTATTTGATACTGATTTAAAGTTCACACCTAAACCTAAAATCTGCTCTATTTAACCTACATATGACTCATGTCAACCTTGTGCATTGTAAATTGATGTAATCATAAGGCTGAAACGTCATAAAAAAAGTTGCTCCTCCCTTGCAACAAGGACATTATCTTAATTCCAAACAGTATTTCGACTCCTGCTTTGAAATCCTCATTATCCTGACCGTACATAATCCTGTCGACACCACCCAAAGCCATCATCACAAGAATGGGAGAAGTTTACCTGGAAGACAAAATGACCAAAGAAAAGACGATTGAGTTCAGCTTAGTCCGGATCAAGAAAGCCTGGAAACGCATAGTAGGAATGAAGTTCAACAAGGATGCAGATGACTGTATCTCTGCTGCTAAAATGTAAGAACTATATTGATTGGCTGATAGATTATTTACTCACTTTTTGTTTGCTCTTCTTGTGTACTTGAAATATGATGCTGTTGCAAGCATTTAGGAGAAGATGATGGGAAATGCACTAATTATTAATATATGAAACATATAGAAATATATGTTAGTTTTGCATTAATTCAAAATGAATACATTAAAACAGGATGTTGGCATCTGAATGATTCATTCAGCTTTTCGCTCCAGGCGCTTCCCTGTTCTTTCATCATTGAAGTGGTGTTAGAAAAACACCCATCAGTGTCCTTGTTTTTCGTAACATAAACTGGTTGGGTGAAATAATTGGAAAGACTTGTGTGCCGGGAAAAATGCCATCAGTGTACCTTTGTTTCATATTATAAACTGGTTAGGTGAGAACATTGATAAAGTTGTCTCAGTGAAAGTTATTGTCTCCATTATGGATGAACACTAACACTGACTTGTGGTTAGATGTATGTTTAAAACTGCCAGCTTCTGTGACCTCAACCCAAACACCTACCCTGTCAAGCTTTTCAATGGGATTCCATGAATTTTTATATATGTGTTGAATTTGATATAATTGGCTAAAAGGTCAGCAATTAACTGGTGCCGTACCCAGAGTGTCTCCCCACTTCCCCAGAAACCCCTGTGACCTGCAAAAACGGAAGAAGCAGATAGAGAAGCTGGATGGATGGATGGATGGATGGTTGGATGGATGGATGGATGGATGGATGGATGGATGGATGGATGGATGGATGGATGGATGGATGGATGGATGGATGGATGGATGGATGGATGGATGGACGGCTAAAATGTTCTCTTTAAAACAGACAAATGTCTAAATTTCTGCTTGGTAATGGTTTATTTACAACTCAACTCATGAGATCTGCCGATGAATACTAACGATATGTTTTCCTCCAATCCACATTCTTCTACAGGTATTGTCTCATCTGCGACCCGCGCAAGCGGATGAAGCAGTTACAGAAAATGAATGAATGAATGAATATTGTCTCATTTGAATGAATGAATGAATGAATGAATGAATGAATGAATGAATGAATGAATGAATGAATGAATGAATGAATGAATGAATGAATACTTTAATAATCCCAAAGGGGAATTATTCTATATATCACAGGAGACAGACATACGTAAGACAAACAGATGACAGAAACACGAAAATAGAATCGAAGTTCATGGCTGGGTCCACTTTGATTAACGTAACAGCTCCAGAAAGGTATGACAGATGTGGACATTTTCTTATGAATCTACGACCTCCAGAAAGCGCTTGTAGCAGATTTCATAAGAATTAGAACATAAACAGCTTTACAAATATAATACCTGGGTTGAAATAGATTCACCTTTTACAAGACAAGTGTGTGTTTCATATGAATGCCTGTCTCTAAAGAGAGATGCATCAGATTTACCAAAAGTGTGGTCAAATGTTTAAGAGGTTGCTGTAATAGCGTTAGCTTCATCTGATTTTTTGTTTTATTTCTCTCTACATGACAGTAATTTCACTCTTTTGCGGTGTTTCTTGATTATTAATTTAAATAACCTCACTGTTGGAGCTGATACAAACATATTTTTCTGTTTGTTTGCTTTTTTACAATTGATTTCTAATCATTTTACATATTGAATTGGTAACCTCTTTTCTGTCTCTCATTTAAAATCCAAAACTACACCTGAAACCTCAACCATATTACAAAGATAATGTCAGCACAGAATAAGAATAACATTTTATCAAGTTTACCATCAATTCTTGTCTTGTCTTCCTTCTCATCAGTGTTCAAGATTGAATCCAAAGCCTCACGTGTAGATTATCACTCAGTTGCCGCACTGCCACAAAATCAACTGAGAACAATCTTGTAAAATCTTTGTGTGACAGAACAATGTCGCTGTTCACAATTGACGAAAAGCAAACACTAGCATCAGTGGGTGTAGAGGTGTATGGGAATGTGCTGGAACTCAGTTATACACTTTTTGTTATTATTAACGTCATTATTATACAATCTGCTGTATGCTATTGTGCACTAATTGTAGGCTTTCACATTAATTACTAATGTCATTTTAAACATGTGAATAAGGTCATGGATCCTTGTGACAGATGGACCGAGTTAACAACTTCTTTTTTTTTTTACAGAGAAAACATTTAATGGGAATGCAACAGAGGGGTTAAAATTAGATGCTGGAACCTCCAGCTGCTCCGAGTCAAGTCAGGCCTCAGTCAAAATAACAGGCCTGAAATTTCTTTCAAAAAAAAAAGAAGAAAAGTACCGTGAAATGTTCATGACATAGACCTTAATGTTTGAGGAAACACACGGACCTTTGTTAATCTGCATATTTTGGGACTTTTGCGGAAGAAAATCTCGGCGAATGCGATGTTTTCTCCCTTGGGACAAGTGTGGTCTGATAATAACGTGTTTATTCAGCTTTTAGTCAAAACAGGGTCAAGAGATTTTGGAGGCGCTGACATTAATCGCTTCATGGTGGTGGATAGGATGAGGGGGTGTTCACTCTGTTCTAGCTAAATGTAGTCCTTGAGATGCGGACCGGGCCTCTGCCGAACAGAGAACCCATTGAGGAGTTGATGCTAAGGAGACAAGGGCCCCCTTGATGTCAGCTGAGGTTCAGCAAAAGGATAGGAGGATAGGTTGCTGATATCAATGAACAATTTGATTTGACTGAAGTCAATCGTGCACACTTTTAGAATGTCTTACTCGTATTTATTCAAATTGAATTCTTTTTAAGCAATGTGTGTAATCGGTAATCTTTGATACTCCTTCCTCTGTGAAGTCATTCTCTTGTCTGTTTTTCGTCAGGGCTCTGCTTTTAGAAACGCAAATTTGTTGGATTTGTTGGATTCTCCAACTATTATGCAGTACCCATGCCATTTTAATGCTTCTTCCTTGTGTTCTGTTTGACAGCTTTGAAAGGAACACAGAAAAGGGCACCACTTGGACAGTGGTCAGCCCGATCATCTTTACCTATAAGGTCACTGAGACTTGGGATTTGCTGGACCCGGACAACGATACGCTCCTCTTGGGCCACATTACCGACCTGCAGCAGATAAAAGATATGAAAAAATCAAACAAGCCACTTAAACGCTTTGTGGTCATTGACCAGGAAGTCTACAAAATTTATGGCCCGAAGCTAAACGAGTATCTGGAGGTGAAAAATGTCCTGTATAAGATCATGCCTCTACCCACTACTGAGGAGAACAAGTCCATGGAAATGGTCTTGAAAATCCTAGAAGAGGTCAACGACTTTTCCCTCGACCGCCGCACGGAGCCCATCATTGCCATCGGCGGAGGGGTTTGCCTGGATATAGTCGGTATGGCCGCTTCACTCTATAGAAGACGTACCCCTTACATCAGGGTTCCGACCACACTGCTCTCCTACATCGATGCGAGTGTGGGGGCAAAGACCGGCGTTAACTTTGCAAACTGCAAGAACAAGCTGGGAGCCTACATTCCACCTGCTGCCACGTTTCTTGACTTGTCTTTCATACAAAGTGTTCCCCGACGACACATCTCCAACGGGCTGGCAGAGATGCTGAAAGTAAACAACAGTTTGTGTTGCTTCTTGAGAGATAATCTACTTCACATTTACGTTATCTACATGTTGTTATTTTTCGGTGTGTGTGTGTGTGTGTGTGTGTGTGTGTGTGTGTGTGTGTGTGTGTGTGTGTATGTGTCTGTGCAGATGGCGTTGATGAAAGACAGAGTCCTCTTCGAGCTTCTTGAGAAGCATGGGCCCATGTTGCTGGACACCAAATTACAGAACACCCCAGAAGCAACTCGTATGGCCATTACAACCATGCTGGAGGAGCTTGCCCCCAACCTTTGGGAGGATGACCTAAATAGACTTGTGGACTTTGGCCACCTTATTAGCCCAGCATTAGAGATGGTAATTGATCCCTCGTGGCAGAACTTTTGCATTTTAACCCCAGTTTCAGCGAGACTGTTAGACCTGTACAACATAGTGTACTAGTGAACATATCATCGTATCATCTTGTGACAAATATCCCAATAAATGTGTTTTTCATGCAGAAAGTTCTCCCATCCCTGCTCCACGGTGAGGCTGTGAACATCGATATGGCGTATATGGTTTACGTGTCCAAAGAGAGCGGTTTATTGACAGAAGAAGAAAAGCAAAGGATCATCAATGTCATGCTAAGCCTCGAGCTACCTGTCTGGCATGAGGTCTGTAGCATGGAGCTCATACAGAAGTCTCTGCAGGACAGACTGAAACATTCTGGAGGCTTGGTTAGAATGCCTCTGCCTGTTGGTCTTGGACAAGCAGGTAAGACTCACTGAACTTTTACAAGTACCAAACCGGTCACACAGCTTGAATTTACAAGCAGACATTGGCTGGTTACTGTTTTTTTCAAATTTATATAATTTATGAGGCTATGGCAACTTATCCACCATGCATTTTTCCAATTTCCTTCAGGACTGTGTAGTCATGAAACCACTTCCCTTAACTTCCAAGAGAATATTCCCTAATGGACATTTCACTGAAATAGATTAATTTTCTTCAAATATATTCTATAAATGTTGCTGTGGATAAGTCCCCAGGCTGTAGAATAAAATGCCCCCATAACTGTCTGTCATTAAAAACAAGTCCTTTGCTACTTTAACTATCATGGTGATTCTTCACCGTGGTCCTTATATTTGCCTCAACAACTTCATCCCAGTCTTAAATATCGCTTCCAGTATGAGGTTTTGTTTATGACATGGTCTTCCATTAGACCTCACTTTACATACTGTAAGTATACTATGATTGAATAATTTCTCTCTTTCCTCCTCTCTTTTTTCATTGCAGACATTTTTAATAGCACATCTTGTGAGATCCTGCACAGAGCTTTCAAGAAATGGTTTGACGAACTGAGTATCACCTCTGCCAGCAACGTTCCCCGCAGCACAACTGCACCTGCTTAAACTCTTTTTAAGATAAAACAGTACATAAGCTTTTAATTCGTCAATGTATTATTAATATTATTATTATTAATATTATTATTAGCTGTTAATGTACTCTACATAACTGTGAAATAAAGTTGGACCTCATTAAAAATTCAATAAAATTTTTTATGAGTCATCAAATAGTCTGTTTTACATGTTTTGTGACCACTATCTCTCTGTCGCTCTATCTCTCTCTATCTATCTATCTACAAATAAAATTTAAATAATATGAGTAGATGACTTTGGGGGTGGGATGTTGACTGCCCACCAAATCAGAAGCCAGGAATGGTACCTGTGTTTTTTATACTATTCATCCATTGGCTGAACAAATATAACACAATTTTATTTCATTTGGAAGAGTAAGAAGTAAATTTAGGAAATGTTCACAGAAACACAAGAAGGTTACTTCCTTTCATGCACTATTCCATCGAGGCCCATCTGGCCTTCTGTTCTGGACTCCAGTCAAATCATCCAATATTTTCATTCCGTTTTGGTGTCGAAAAACAATTCTTTCCCACACATTTAATTGTCTTTGCTGTTACAACTGTTGACTTAGCAACTAATGTTTAGCAGTGAAGCCTGAGGCTTCAGCTTTAAGATCATCTGATATATTAATTCAGTTCTTTCCACCAGCCACTATGATGGGGGCTGAAGAATCACGCTAACCTCGGAATTAACCTTTCAAAAAAGCCCAACTGTCATAGTCTTCCTAACACTTAACAGGGTTTGTTCCTCTGGAAACCCTTTAAAGTACATCTTTCTGTGTAACACACTTAATAGCAACTACTATACTGAACATTTTTCATTTTGCTAATTCTGAAAAACCAGTTTTATTTGTTTGACTTTTTCTCAGCCCTTGTGTCTGCAAACAGGGAACCACTGTGTGGAAATGAATTGGGAAAGCTGTGACATCATTGTATTTTAACATGTATTGTGTGTTAAATACCACAAACAAAATTTATATATTTTATTTTTAATATATTTTTTTTATCACTAACAATCCACTGTACTTCAAACAGAAGGGCTATATTCATTCACCATATTTATTTTCACATGAATGTTTGACTGCAGATATTTCAAGATGGAATACTTTGAAGAAAGAAAAGGGTTACAACTGTAAATCATGTCATTAGACTATTTACAGAAAATCATTGTAATGAGATAAATATTGTATTTACCAGATATTTTGGAGAACTTATAGCAAATTCAACATTTGCTTTAAAAACTAACCTTTTCTGAATGACTTCAGATTCTAAATGTAATATTTGTAATACAAGATGTTATTTTCCCCCAGTTTTAAAAATGACAATAAGGCAGAAATACATCTTTTAATGAATACATTTTGTCATGACATTACAACCATTTTCTTTCATCAGAAAGAGGAAGACTTCAACCAGGCACAGTGGTGCATATTCAGTTATTCATGTCGTCATAATCAATATAAGGCAATTTTACAAAATGTTGTGAAATTCTACTTTTCCTTTTGCGCATCTTATCTGACATTCCTCATGAAAAATGGCACAAATTACAACCCAGTTCATTGAAAGAAAGATTTAACATAAAAACCAGATTTTTTTAAGGTTTAACATAAAATTATTATTAAACCGTAACAAAGAGTAGCAAAGTTTGAAAGTTAAATATATGACATTTAGAACAACAAACAACCAGCTGCTGTTTAGGGACACATTGGACCAATGTTGTCCTGAACACACAAAAAACAGACACTCTCTCCATTGTGGTCTAAGTCTCTCAGTTCTTTGTGTGTATGCCTGACAGTGTATTTTAGTGCATGTGAGTTCTCCTCTGTTTCCAACTCGATGGCTGAGTAACTTTCTCCCATTATTGCTAAACGGTTACAAATTATGATTCCACAAATATCTTGAGTGAGAAACAGACAATGTCTGAACAGAGTCTTGGTTCATACTTGGACTCCACTGCATCACCTCTTTGTGTTTCTGAATATATTGGAGAAAAGAATGTTGTATTTTTTTTTTTTTTTTTATTGTAGGTTGCTGATAAGTAATGGCAGTGAATGCCATTTAACCGTCAACATACACAATAAGTTTGTGGGTCACTATTTATTAAAGAATAAAAATTAAGTAAAATTGACTCCGTCACTGGACAAAAAAAAAAAGATAAATGATGATAATAATAAAAATAATAAAACTTTTTCCGATTTGGTTGATTCTTAAGATTAGATGAGCATGGGTGAAAAATTATAGAAATTTAAATATTACAATTATTAAAAATATACAATAATGTGATCCTTTTATGTTAAATAGAATTTTTTTTTATCCTTTTACATTTAATTGAACCATTAAAGGTCAAATTCTTGCAAGAAAGGCTTGTGTGTTACCAGAATTGATTTCATTTTTCAACCAACTTTGGTTGATTCTATGTAGCATCATCTCTATTAATCCATACTGATTAAAATCTGTTCAAAAAACACACCAAAAAAAGAAAAAAGAAGAAAACAGTGTAATTGCAGTCCTATTTGTAAATCACCTCTTATGTGATCGACAACTGAACCATCAATGTATAAAGAATCAATATGAGAAGAATGTAAAAATATCGTGTACAATAAAGTAGTTGAACTGTTTCAGATCACATTCACATACAGCATTTGAACAAGAAGATTCAGCAGTGAGTGGGGAAAAAGTAACAAAGACCTTGAGCCTTTAAGGTGAGGTGCGTCACTGGGATTCTGCAGCCAAGAACGTACACAGTTCAGTTCATTTGTCACTGCTAACAACCCTGCTCCTCCTCCACACTGGAGCAGGAACTGTGGTGGTTTCTGATGCTATTGGAGCCATCCGGGGACATTGAAGACAGCAGGGGATCATTGGGGGAAATTGGTGACAGGGTGTTGTCCCTCACCAATTCCTTGAGTTTACAGGTCCTGGATTTCCCAAAAGGGCCAGTGTCCCCGCTGTCTGCATGAATCTGATTGAAGGTGATGGTGCCATTGTTGAGGTCCAGCGTGGTCGGAGGGGACATGTCAGGAGTGGGGCTATGCTGGTAGAGATCTGCGGGGCAGTCGCCAAGAGCGGGCTCTTGTTTAATGACTCGCGTCATTAGATCAGATGTACAGACAGAAGAGGGCGATGCAACTGCAAGACCGTGAGCACGAGCCTGGATCTCCAGCTCCTGCACGATTGTGTAAAAAAAAAAAAAAAAAATTATTTCATACTACCTGGTAGGTTAGTGATTGCTTTGGGAAAAATACAAAATACAAATGTATTTATGCAAACTGTTGGTAAGCAATACTTATATTAATAAAATAATATTAATAATCGCCTGTTATTATAATTATTTTATAATAGCACACATATAAGCATACATTAATATTTTATTTTTCTGAAGAAGACAATTCGATTTGTGATGAATTAGCAAAATTCACATATAATCAAAAAACAAAATTAAAAAAATGTATAAATAATATTATCAAATTATTATTATTATTATTATTATTATTATTATTATTATTGATATTTTAATCTTTGTAACCTGCATTAGAATGATACCATGCCATGATAATCCATCTAGTAACACCTGAGATATCTCAAGAAACATATTTATCCATTTAATACAACAATATATACAGCTAAACATAAATTTAAGTGATGTTTTCTGACTCAACTATAAAATATGCCACCAGTGTTCTGTTCCTACAAAGACGGATGACCTGCCTGTATACGAAGCATCAGATGGCGGTTTGCATGTTCCAGCTTCCTCTGTCTGCACTCCAACTCCTTGGCTCTCTGCTGCTCCCGCTGTAGCCTCCTGATATAGTCCACTGAGGCTTTCAGAATGGTCCCCTTATTCCAGCGCATGTCTCTGGGGTATGTAGGAGACAAAGGTCTACAGTCAGAATCAGCTGACCAGCTGACCAGAAGAGCACAGGATTCCTCACAGCCCCTTTGAGTAAAAGGTCATTATGCTTTAAGTACACTCATTTGTTTGAAGAAAAGGCAACTTGAACAAAGATAACAAAGAGACAAAGACAGATTTATGGATGGCTAAAATGTTTATAACCATCGACACAAAGCACTTACGGATCATTTGACTTGGGTATCAGGGTTCCCAGCTCCTTGATACGATCGTTGATGTTAAATCTCCGTCTACGTTCAACTGAAATGTGCCCAACAGAAACAAACAATTCAAATAAAATTTATAAATGCATAATAATAATAATTACAGTAATAGCTATTTTGACTGACTCACTTAAGTTGTGGTTGTCTTTCTTCTGTCTTTCTTTAGCAAGAGCACGAACTTCAGCCTCTATGATTCAAACAAAAATATGATTGTAAGTGCTTTAAGAAAGCGTCACAATCTCATTATGGTTTATTGGGCACTAAATCTATAAAATGTAATGAATTATATGCAAGTCCTGAGTCGACAATAGAACAGCAAATTCTTCCAATTAACTGCGACAAAATGAGT
The DNA here is from genome assembly GCA_013358685.1 of Antennarius maculatus. Taxonomy (NCBI): domain Eukaryota; kingdom Metazoa; phylum Chordata; class Actinopteri; order Lophiiformes; family Antennariidae; genus Antennarius; species Antennarius maculatus. The sequence goes on along the minus strand of CM023609.1, from coordinate 22,735,620 downwards.
CAGCATGACGTAGAGTTTACATTCTACATTTTACATTACAGATGGAAATAATTCAGATAAAATCAATTGGAATCTGATTTTACACAATCATAGTCGATTATATTGTGTGCGATTTAGTCATACACAAAATTCTTTAGCTACAATTTGTGAACTCTGGTTGAAAACAGTTTTTACAGTTTGCAAAACATCACGTTTTTCATACTCTTCATGTTGCTTTGCTTACCTACTGGAAAGCCCTCTGGCCTTTGATAGTTTTCATACTGGCCACAGGATCCAGACTCTTCCAGTACTTGCTTCATGCCAGGAGCTGGAGTAATTATTTGGCAAATAATTGACTTCATAGTATCTTGTGCATTTCCAAATGGCACACAATATTGACACTTGCCAATAGTCCTAAAATATGCTGATTTTACCCCTTGATTAGGATTTATTCATGGAAAACAATGATTTAAAGTATAGCTGCATAAAAATACTGTACTGAGATTTGAGATAAACAAGCCTTTACTATTGAATGAGGTGAATTTTACTTTAAAAGACAGCCTTATGTAAGAAAGGAAGACAACTTAGAGTTATCACTTTGACTGTAAGTGATCAGACATGTGCAATAAATTAAAATCAAAGGATTTCCAGTGTGAATTCCAATCACTCACATTGTCTAAACTGAAACCCAAATAAATCACCAGTAAAAAGAAAAGAGCATTGACAATCCAAGCTATGTCAAATGGGATTCTGTGTTGTTTACCTGTGTATTCTCTCTTAATGTTGGGCGGACAGGAGCTGCTGATGGCGAGGCCAGGCAGCGGTAGAGCTTGGTTGCCATACACATCGAGGAGGTTACCAGGCACAGGGAGCTGAAGTGTTTAAAAGACATTATTCCAATGCCCCTTTAAAATAACTATTTCATACATATTTTATTGTATTTTGTATCTCAAAATATCACCTGGTTATTCATTTGAAGACCTTGATCCATAAGTCCGAGAACATCTTCACTGTAACTTGACTCCAAGCTGATGATGTCATCGATCACATCGTCCATCTGTAGAAGATGGCACAAAATCACATTTGATTCAGAAGTCATGGCCAGTCAATCAATCCAAATGGCATAATTTGAATTTTTTGGTGAAGAGCAGCTCTACCTCTTTTTCACAGTTAGAACTGAGGGTGAGTAGGGCCATGGGACTGTTGGGGGCACTACTGCCATGCCCGGGTGGCATGCCGTGCTCAGGGGGTTGGCTGGGACACTGGCTGCCGGCTTTACCATCGAGTGTGGTGGACAGATACTGCCTCACCTGGTGCCTCTGGGCCTGCTGGATGTGGTATTTGGTGGAACTCTCCAGGTGGGACTGCACCTACACAAGGAAGGCCTGAACTTTAGAACCTGCAGATCTCACAGACTGGTCAGAACTTTGCCTGGATTTGATTTGAAACACTGATATTATGTTGACAATCTATGAGACATTTTCCCCACTTCAGTTATTTAATAAGGTTACAATAGGCAATAAGTTGTTATGCCAAAATGAACTTACATTACAAATCTAAACTTTCAGACTGATAGACCAATTCACACGAAAACAACACTGAGATATTATCCAGAGATGTTGAATAAGGTTTGTCTACTACTTTTTCTATTTACATTATGATTCCATGAATGAAATTATAATGGAGGTAGAAAGCAGATCTGAAAAGCACAGCACTAACAAATCCTCACCCCACTTGACTCACTCAGCTTAAGCTATAACAACTTAATTTTAGACAACAATTAAAAAGAGAGTTTGCATTCGAAATAAATTCTGCATAATGGCTTCATCCACGGTTGTGACGTGTTTTTGGCAATGACAGATTGCATTTCGTGCGAGACAATGCTGTCATTTCTGAAAATATTGTCAGAATTCACCTACTGTCAACTTTTTCCAATTTTAGTCCTTCAATATTTAAAATGTCCAAAAAATATCAAAAAGGATAATCTCACCTGATAGTGACTGTATTCAAGCATCTCCAACATGATATCTGAGTGGAAAATGATCAAAATAATCTACCAGCAGAAAACGATCCCTTTAAGTTGTTAGCTTACACTGTGGACAGTAAACCAGTGTGAGCGAGCAGTCAATACTGCTACTTAATTTATCCAGGACTTAAAGCTCATTAGTTATGCAAGTTAAGAATTGGGGGAGGACACCAACACTCATCCTCCTACTTCTGTGTTGTTCCGCTTTAACGTTTAATTCATTTCTTTATAGAGCCCATTTTACGTCACTGTCTCCAGCTCACAAAGACATCTTTTGTTAGCCGATAGTCTGCAAACTGAAGCTTGCTTAAGGCAAAGTAACGTTTAATCTTTAGTTCTGCTCATCCAGTATAAAACATTATTTGTTCTGAGCATCAAGAACACAATTGGCACCACTGTTTCACGACAAACTAGCCATCGGAAAACCCGTACCTACTGCATGGTGGGTTTACCAACGCCGTCTGCTTTAGAGATTGTCGAAGGTTAATTAAGTTTATCAGCAGAAGTAATATCATTTGTGGGGTACAAAAATTGAAGACCTTGATTTAGTCAAGGTGGTTAATTTGCTCACCCAGACATTCTCGTGTCTTATCTAGGTCAGTTCAGAGTTTTTGAGAGCAACCCAGATATTAGAATGGCACCACAGTGGTCCAAAACTAGTTTTAAGTGTTAGTGAATAAGCACCATTAATGGTGCACTTCTAGGCTTCCACAGGGTATAGTTGCACAGTGTAATAGCATTAGCAACAGTTGGGGTCTTGGAAGTGAATCACAGAACACTTGAAAAAAGAGATTAACTCAACTAAGTACAACTAAACTAAGTCAAGTTATACAAGCTATTCAACAGTATGACACAAAAAGCAACTATATCGTTATCTGTATCTGTATCTGTAACTTTTAAACCAACTAAAAGATCCTTGTACGTGCTTGAGAGGGGTGTGGTTTAAACAGGAAGTGGGTGACGCTTTAACTGGAAGTTGATGATCTGTGCAGGACATGGATACAGGCCTATCTTTATTAGAAAATCGTTCACAGAATGGCCTCATAATGGAGAATCAAATCAATTCTCAAAGTGATCTGATTGGATGGGTTCTCTCCAGGTTCTCCAGCTTCCTCCCACCTCCAAAAACATGCATTTTAGGTGAATTGGTTTCACCAGATTGTCTGTAGGCATGAGTAGTTGTTTGTCTTTCGTGTGGCTACATGATGAGCTGGTATCTTATCCAGGGTATGCCCTGCCTCTCATCCATAGCCAGGCTGTTTTGTGGCTGTAGAAGAGACGATGTCAATCGTCTTATCTACAAGAAGACAGATGGATGAATAAACTGCAGTGACTCAAAGAACTCAAAACATGAAGTTGGGTTTTGTTTTTTGTGCCACTACCTACGGATTTTTTTTTAAACTCATTTGTAAAACATTGGAATCAGTGGGTAGTTTTGATTTTGCTTATGTATAATTGAAGCACAATGTGGTACAATGGTGCAGAGGGTAGCAAAATGGTCCTAGGTTCAAATCTAGTAGCCAAGTATTTCAGCATAAGATATTTTACAAACTGGGATAGATAGAACTGAGCCGGTGGAAGAAAATACCCACACAAAAAAAAGCAGAATCACAAGCCCTATGAGTATTAATGATACACCTCACCTGTATGACCCAACCCTACAAACAGATGTCTTCAACCATTATATGCACACATGAATGGAGTGCTGCAGAACCAAAAGAATAGTTGAGTTCTGTCAGCACACAACAGCAGGAGAACAGATACCAACACAAATCTGATGGAATGGTCATCACAAGCCAGCAAGGAACTCCAGTCTGATGATCAGAAAGGCCTCAATGATCACTAAAAGATTTGTAGAGATAGATATATATGTGCACGGCTTCTATAGGTTACCTCCGACCACATCAGCTGATGGCTTTTTTAGCAGTAATTTTTGAAATCCTGTTAAAATTCCATATCTTTTCTAATGAAATCTAGCATTTGATTTGTTTGTTGTCACACTACAAATGCTCCAGGATCCAATTGGAAGCAAGACGAAAAGCACCCTATCTTGGTGATCTTTCCCCATTTATTTTGTCCTCCAATGTGATCACTGAGTTCACATAGGCCCAAATGAAATGATCCGTGACGTGACCTTCGAGCCCTCAGGCAGCACCACATTAAAAAGCAGGCATGGCTCTGTGAAGCATATCACAACATGGGCTCAGGAAAACTTTGGATTGTTGCTGCAACTACAAAAGAAAGATCTACGAAAGATCTATATCGACAAAATCTACCAACGAAGCTGATTTTTTTCTTGTCACGAGTTCTTCTGTGCTGTACTGACGCAAAGTAATGGGTCAACATTTCAGTTTTCAGAAAGCACGGACGTCATGTCCTCCAGGCTAAACAGTAAATAGAGCATCCAGATTCGTTAGCTCCCGATCCATCCCATCTCATTCCAGCACAGCAATACCCACAAGCATTTATTTGCATTATCGTTAACTGGATTAATTAATTATTGCATTCTAGATTGAACTCACATTCTACAAACACCACAACTAAGTGTATTGTCATAGTTATTGATGCACCCAACCAATGATACATAAAAATAGATGGAAATAATTGATTATTTAGACTGTTTATAATTAATCACTCTGGGTGATGATGTAAATTTGCTATTGCAAAGCAAAGCCTGCCAAGTAGAGAAAGCTAATTTTATATGCTTCCTCATTTATGAATAGTAAAATACCCAGAGAATCAAGCGTTGAGACCACTTTTCAAGATCGTCACGTGTGATGAGGCGTTATCAGTCATGCAGATAGATAATACAAATGTCAGCATCACATCTTTGTCTGGATTATTGGAATCACACTAAGAGCTGGAGAGGTGAACACAGACACAGGGTAAGTAAGTGCCCCTGGCTGGACATAGCCTTCCACAAAAAAACAGAGAAAGCATTATTTGTAAGCTAATAGTAAAACGTTTCTTTGTCTTCCCTCTTCAGTGTGGCCTTTTCCTTTCGCCAAACCTTTGGGTTAAGGGGGGATATTAACAAGGGATGTATTTCATTAATCCTACAGCAAGCAAAGCTCAGATTTTATTTAAAGATTGTGAGACAGAGGTTTTTACCTTCTCAAGGACAGCACATGGGTTTGTGTTTTAGACTCATGCCTTGAGGACAATAAGATTTTAAGAGAGAATTGTCACCGTTTGACCTCTGAGAAGAAACAGATCCATTCATATCTGGTAAGCGGTTCTTATGTCCTTGGCAGCAAGCCATACTTGGTGACATTTTAACAAAGGAGTATGCTAAACATTTACTCTGTAATAAAACTTAAGGAAGTGGTTTCAGTAGAGCTACTAAAACTTCAACAACTAAAATCTTTTCCAGTATATCAAAGATGTGCTCATTCATAAAATCCGGTACCATGTGTTTGGTGCCCTTGTTGTTCAAATTTTACGCAGTAAAAGCTGTTGAAGTTTCATATTGAACACCAGAATTCTGTGAATAGGTTTAGGAAATAAATGTTTTTTTCCTTCTCAGAAATATTATTTTAGATAATGACTTCTATGAAGTATGAAGAGTTAGGCGTTATTTTGGCACACTGAGTGAACTTGTACAAAACTACAGAGTACATTGATGTGTAATGGTCACAAAAATAAAGGTACATAAATAGGAACCATATAAATGCAATGAAATGGGTTATTTAGTGATGTCATGAAAATGACAAAAATTCATTCATTCATTCATTTTCTACTGCTTCATCCACTGCAGCGGGTCATGGGTAGCTGGAGCCTAACTCAGCTGACATAGGGCGTGAGGAGGGGGACACTCCGGGCACGACGCTAGTGCACTGCGGAGCCACACAAAGATGGACAACCATGCACACACACTCACTCCTACGGGCAATTTGGGACCGGCCAATCAAACTGAAGCGCATGCTTTTGGAGGTGGGAGGAAGCCGGAGAACCCACGCAGACACGGGGAGAGCATGCAAACTCCGCACAGAACGGGACTCGAACCTGGACCCACCGTGTTGTGAGACAACATCACTACCCACTGCGCCACCGTGCCTCCCATGCAATGACAAAAATATGTTGCTTATTTCACTAAATATTTGCAAGGCAAGGCAAGACAATTTTAATGTGAAATTAAGTTGAATTTAATAGTTGTGTGTTTTTTTAATTTCATTTTATTTTTCTTTCAGGGTATGTTATATACGCACAGTAAAAATAGGGAGAGAGAGAGAGAGAGAGAGAGATTTTAACATCACATTTATTCATAAAAGCCAAATTACAAGGTAATCACGTTAACACAAAATTCAAAAGAGATTCACGCAAAAAGGAATTCATATCTCAAAAACAATGGTAGTGTTTTATAAACTGAGGAATGCAGGATGGCTTGCTCATAGATGTGTTGCCATGTCTCAAAAAATAAAAAATGTAAAAATACAGTCTTCCTGCATACCAAACAAGCTGTTTACTCCCTGCTGTAGCTTTGAGCAAATTTTTGTGAGCAAAAGAATGCCCCAAAAAAATCCTCAATGAATAGCAGTGAGTGGTGCTAAACAGCTAAAATAAGGAAAGGTGACTTTTCCCACAAGACACTAGCATTCTGTTGAATGAAATGGAATGAAAATCAAAGGATAACCAGGAGAAAATTAATGTCAACATTAGTTTAAAAGAACTAATGGAAGAGAATATCCGGTCTCGCAGCTCCTTGAGAAACTTGTGTCCTTAAGTTTAAACATTTCCTACACACAGTCCTCATGCTTCATTGTTAATTGTAAATTGCAATAATAAGTTATGGTTATCACAGAAAATGAGATTTAAGACTGAAGCTTACTGCTACGCTGAAACATTACAGTAATTATGTCATCTGTCCTGATTATCTACATCTACGAAAAGACAATACATTATCTATTTGAGTAGGAGATTTAAAAATTGATGTCTTAGGTCCGTTTAGCTTCTTTCATGTTTGATACACATCTTCATGGATAAACGAAAGCAAATCAGCAGAAAACCTTCATTAGCATATGTCTAGTGCGACATTAACGAATGGTGGCTTTACGTGTTACACCAGAGAACAATGGAATCATTGAGATGTAATATCATAAGGCCTTCCATCAAAATGTTGTGTATACACATTTTAAAGATTATTTCATATAACGTGACTCTTCCAGATGATAAAATTAAAAAAATAAAATAAAAATACAGTTTCTAAAGTCTGCTGTTATTCCAAATGTCAAAACCCAATTTTGGTATTTTTAGTTGATGCTCTTTCACAGCATTTGAGTGTAATCCATTCTCATGATTCTCTTTTTTAAAAAAGATAGCAGCGTGCCTTGGAGCATCTCACAGGTCTATTGAGAGTCATCATTTTTATCATCCTTCTCCGATTCCATCACCGCACTTTATTAAGAGTTTGAAACCCGGCTCGCCGCGCCGTTGTTGTTCTGTTGCCCTACGTAAAATGATGTAACTAAAAAACAGAAGTGTATTGATTCAACTGACAAAATGGGGGCTGATTTACGACTGCCCTGCAGAGCCTGTTCGCCAAACACATCCTGAGCTGCACGCCATTGACTGTGTTGTGACTGTTCTAACTTTATTTCAGTGGAGATAATGTCACAAAGATTAATCAAGTTGTTAAAGCTCTTACTGACTGCTTGTTTGAGACTGTAGTATTATTGTAATCATTGTCGTGTGTATACATACTGTATATAACAAGTTCTATTGGGAGCATATAGAAGTAGAACAGAAGAACCCTGATAATGGAGCATTGGGGTACTCTGCTTGCTACACTTGATGATTCAAATTTGAGATCAGCAATTGACACAAAATAGTCCCTGTCCTCTAAATAATTGAGACCAGCAGAGCACTGTGCCAGAATATCCAGTTTTTAGGCTAACATTTTCTGGTGAAGCATTCATTATTGTACTCAAAACTGCCAACAGAAGGACTGAAGCTTCCTGTGTTGATGTTTAAATCTGTCCTTCATCCTTCACACACTGTTTATTATGATTTGAGTGAAGCCTTGACTTGAAAACAAGCGTCAAAGGCCCAGAAGGTGTTCAGGTTTTGAAAAAGTGCCTTATAACCACTTCACTTCACTGAAAGATGGGAGGTTTAATATGGGTCCACCATTACATATTGAGTTGTAATTATCATGAATATAGTTTCAATGGGGAAGAGATTGAGAGCAGATAAGTGCTGACTATTTACAGAGGATCTGATATGCTGCAAAAACACAAAAGCCCTGAAGGGAGACTATCAAGGAGCAGGAACGAATTGTCAGAAATCATCAATCAAGAATGAAGCTAATTCATGGTGTAATTTAATGGATTGCATTAAAGACTACTGGCGCTGGAGGGTTTGTCAAGCAAACAACAGTCCAAAATGAGGCATACACATTGTTATTTAATATGGAAAATTATGTAAAAATAAACTGTCTGGCCTAAATTCTAAATTAAGAAGGAGAAGTGAAGGATTTTCCCATTGTGGCAGTTTTCCACTGGATTTTTTATTTATCTTATCAGGTAGTGCTTTCAGTTATACAATACTCTTTATAGTTTAAAAACGAAAAGTAAGATCACACAGGTACACAGTCTGAACTTTGGTGTCTCCCTGTTGGGCTTTTGGCTCTAAAAATGACCATATTTGGACAATAGGGTGGAATTGGGAGGGATGGTTTGGGGAAACACTATGGATTAATGTCTGACACACTAAAGGTAAAAGCCAAAGGCAAAAGCCTGAGAAGTAAAGAAGTCTTCACATAAGCTCATACATAATGGGAGACTGTGGCTTAGATGGTCATCTGCTTATCAGAAGGTCGGTAGTTCAAGCCCCACTCCCCTCCAGTCTACATGCCAGTGTAACCTTGAGCAAGATATTTAACCCCAACCTCCATCCCAGGAATTCTTCTGTCTGCTGCTTCTTCTTCTTTTCCTTTCGGCTTTTCCCTTCAGGGGTCGCCACAAGCATTAAAAAAAGCAGAAAATGAAAGGAAGGGCCTGACAGGTTGACCCTTCAATTTCAGACCAGAATGAAGCAGTGAAGCTCTCAGTCTGAGTTTGTGCTCAAAGGAACTAGGCCGCCAAATGTGAGCACAAAAATTTAGACAGAAAATCCCTACTGGTAACACAAACTGAGTTTGACAGTTCCCCTCTCATGTTAAATCATTTGTTACAATTACTTTGTTAATTGTGCACACAGGTCAAACTCTCCTCTTGCATATCTGTTTCTATGCTTTCTCAGAGGTTACACTTGACGTGAGTTGATTGTACATTATCTTGAATCACTTGTGTTTCTGTAGTCCCATAAAGATGTCCCTAAGAGGGGAGGTTGTGATGATCTTTTGATGACCTTCCAGGTTGTATTTGTCTTATCAGTCTGGAAAGGAAAGTTGTTTTCTATTTTTGTCGCCTTTTTTTTATCAGTAAGGTTGGCGCTACAGGATGTACTTGGTTGGGGTGGAAGCAGCAGTGACCTGGCAGTGAAATTAATTCCGACATCTAACTCCAGCTTTATCAGTGGAGGGGAGGAGGTAGGGCAGGAAAAAAAAAAAGGAGAAAGACATTAAGAGACTGCTCCATGAGCGGCCTACCAACACGTGATGAGGGCACAGTGAGAAGAAGGAAGATTTTGAGTTGAACCAATACTTGAGTTCCGCCATTGCCTCGAGGAACTGCATTTTGCTTTTTTGTCAGATGCCTTTTAGTAACAATTCTCCACAGTGAAGAGCAGCTACAGCAGATACCAGTAGCATTTTAAAGAGGAGGCGCCTGGAACAAAGAGAAGTCTTTTCTTCCCCTTCCCCTGTGGCTACGGGGTTACATTAAAATGTAATATCCACTTCCAAGAATGGGACCCATTGTCCAGTCTTTTGTGAAATAAGGAACATGCACTTGCTTAAGTGACCAACAATGCAGCTTAATTTAGCAGCTACACAAACACACACACACTCGTAATCCTGCGTGCTGAGCGGATATGCGATCAGATAAGCTCGCGACAAAACAGAGATACAGTTTAAAATGTTGAACAAGACACTGTGTTCTCAAAAGCGCGACAAGGGTAAAGGCCATAATCGGACACTATCATTTTAAAGATAAAGTCCCACACAAAATAAAGAAACCACACAAATTTCACATGAGAAAACAAACAGATGGAAAACTTTTGCAGTGGATTTTGAAAGCAGAAATTGAGAACAGTGCTCTGGGTATAGTCTAATGAGAAGAACAAACAAAAGGCTCTCTGAGCTCAGATTCAGTTAACTTTAAAACCTCAGAATGAAAGCACACAAGGAAATCATTCGCTCAATGTGTCTGGAGTTTGAGGAAAAGGTCACTGCAGACCATAAAGGTTGGCACGTGGAGGGAAACTGATGATTCCTGAAGGTCACAAATCTTCTGGGCCACTGGATAATATTCAACTGTTATTGATCCCAGCCCTCAATGAAGTCGTTCTTCTCTGAAGTCTTCCAAGTACAGAAACATTATGATGCAAACGATGCTAAGCAACAGTTCACATCTATCTGTTTAGGTGACTTAAATTACAGAGCATCATGCAACTGAATGCTTATAAAACATAACACTAACCTTACTGGATGTAGGAGTTACAGTGTGCTGTGCAACATATACCACTCTTTTATAACATTTGGATCTTTCAGGTTTTAAGATGTAAACAGAAATATTGTAACAATTTCCATTTCATGTGTTTTAGTTTTCTGCTAATTTCATGCTGTATGTAACCCCATTTGTGGTCCCTACCAACTCTCAACTCAAATGACTGTTGTTGAAGTGCTTAACATTAAGGTTCAGATTTGGAAAGTGCATGAAAATGTATGTAGGTATTAATTATTTGTTTGTTTTTTTCCTTTTTTGCTTTGCCAATTCACCTCCTGAGTGCTGCCGAGGTGCCCTTGAGCAAGACACAGTCCCCCAACATTGTGAGCGCAACACAATGTAGCTTCACGTCATTCTCGCTGTTTGCATGTCTACAGGCTCCCGTGTGTGTGTGTGCGTGCGTGCATGTGTGTGTGTGTGTGTGTGTGTGTTTGCAAGGGCACAAACACACAGCAGTTCAGTCCTCCATTCCTCTGTTCATAGCATTGGTGTTATCTCTCTCTCTCTCTCTCTCTCTCTCGCACACACACACACACACACACACACACACACACACACACACACACACACACACACACACACACACACACACACACACACACACACACACACTAAATCCCAAGGACAGCTCCGGCACGGCAGTGGGAATGCCTGATCAATATGTAGGTTGATGATAATGTTGCGAGACATAACTGAGAAGAATGTGTAAAATTTGTCAGTTTTCTTTTTTATGATCCCAACACAATAAAGTGGATTCAGAATATGTGAAAAAACTAATATTGCATTTTGGTTTTCATGCAAGATATATTGAATATGGAATATAGCTATTTTCATTAGACAACTTAAAATATTGTATTTGGTAAAAACAACAACAACAACAACAACAACAACAACAGAACAGTACTGTAGTTATAATTCTAATTCTTTTCAGACTACCATTGATACTTTTACATGAAGTTGATGCCAGTCAGGTGTATTATATCAAGTAGGCAAATCAATATTGACATGAACAGTGTGTAAACGACCTGACAGACTTTATTACCAAAAGTAGAAATACAATTTGAACTCCACAGCAGGTTGTACCTGTAACTCCATCCCCACCCCCCACTTCCACTGACCAAACAGCTTTGAGACACATGCATGAACAGCCTGCATGCCACAGAGTAATTTCTGTTCTATCAGATGAACTAATCCTCTGGGTCATTCATGGACAATGAAAACCGTGACACCATGACACTGCAAAATAAGGCGTCTTGTCTTAGAATGTGAAAATTGTACGTGGAATTTATTCTATTAATTAATTTTTATTTTATTTTATTTTATTTTCAGAGCAAAGTGTCTTCTGTGTGCAATCTAAAAATACTGTATGTCCTAACAGGTTCACACTTTTTCATGCATTGAAATGAATGTTTTCAGTCAGGCCACCCCCATAAAACACATCTGCTTTAACCGTTGAGTCTCATGTGCATTTGCAGTTCACTGTTATGCACTTCATTGTTTTTCTTACATGAGCTCATGATTCAGCCTAAGTATGAACGCTTGCAGCCTACTTATGAGTTAAGAGTGTGATTAAACTGCCTGCCTTTGTCTTGATCCTTGAAAGGGTTTTTCACATCATTTCATAGGGTCAGAGGTAACCTGGCTAATTAAGTGCCCCCCCCCCACCCTCTCCTCCACTTTTTGGACAACCTCATCTGAGCTTTATGTTTTCACTTTCACGGTCTAGTAGCTCTGCTATGTAATTCAAAGTTAACTTTGCCTTGCCTACATGATTTTGGGCGGGTGGGTGGGGGGTTCTTTGTTAATCCACAGGTTAGACGGACAATCCTAGAAAACTGGAATGACTGACTCCGGCCACAGTAAAAGTAAAATCTGTGCTTTATTATGAATGCTAGCCTGTTTTGGAACGTCGGACAGGAAAACTGAAACTGAAACACAATTAACAAGCAACATAAACAACAACAAAGTAGCTTGATTTGCCCATGGACACAAAGCCATGTGAATATATTAACACATGCCACAAATCACTGTAGAAAGATTTGATTTTCACGCTGAGGACTTTGAGTGCTATACAGCTCAATGACGACATTACTCTGCTACCAATAAACAGACCACACCCACTCCACAGAAGTCAACAAATTCCATTATTTATCATCCGAATAGAATGTTCCCATCGCCCTGAGACACAAATGTCACACCTTATTGAGCAGAACTTATTGGAATTAATGACGTCACATGCATATCTGTGATAACTGGCAGGAAAAATAGAGGATTCTCTTTACACTGAAGCAGAACATCATCAAACCCGATGCAGACAAGTGTATATCACTTTCAATTTTCTCTCTATGATTTTGAAGGAACTGAATGTCTGCTCCAGATTTATAGCAGTTGACATGTATATTGAAAAGGGGGACTTTTTTGGGTAAAAAAAAAAACTTTTTTCATTTAAACATTCCTATTTTTTATGGTCCATTTGGTCATAGCAGGAATGAAATGGCTGAAAATATGTCAGTGTAGTGGAGCAAATAGGATTAAATGCTTTGAATGCCAAATGTCTGGAAACAGGAATTTGTTAAAGAGATAATCCTCCCTATGGATTTAAACTCAGCGTCTCACAAAGATCTACGAAACTAAATACCAGAATTATGTATAGTTTGTGATTTTTTTTAAAAATTGACAATGTGAGATCCAGATCCAAATAGACTGAACCACAAATCTTTAAGAGATAATTCACCAACTTGAGGCGAATCTAGCATCGTCCCGTTTCACATCACGGCTGCAGTTTATGCAAGGTGTTGATGAGCTTACCTTGAGAACTTCCATGGACGGCTGGCTCACAGCAGGCCGACCACGTAGAGGTGTGACATAGATGGTGGAGGTGCGTTGGGAGCCGTGGCGCAAAAGGTACCCGGTCCTCCTTTCTCGGTCGTCCCTGCACTCTTGACCCTGGCGGTGGTCAAGAGTCCGTTGCTTTCGGAATCGGACCTGTGACGTCACAGCTGGGAGAGGGTGGGAAATCTGAAGGCGTTTGTGGAGGCCAAGCAGGTCTGGGGGAGCACTGAGGACCCCAACCCACCCAAGGGCAAAAAGAGGAGGGAGTAGTTAAACCGAGCAGGCTGAAAAAGAGCCAACCAGTGGCATTTTTGTGAGCCATCCTGAGTCAGTGAGCAATGCGAGGTATTGTAGTGGAGTACAATATAATGATTGAGTGAGAGGGAAGCCGGAGATTCTTTACTGAGAATATGTTATTGTTCTTTGAATGAGGGAGAAAGATGCGTTTATGCTTCAGGGAGGTTAAGTACTATGAAAGAGAGGCGCTAAACGCAAACCACCCCAGTAGCCAGAATGAAATGTTAGCATTGTACTTTTTGCAAATTACAGATAGTATGGATTTATTTGTTGCTATTGTTGTATTTATCAACATTTGTGCAATGCATGCGATGTAAACTTCACACTGCATCTATACAATACGTTGTGGCTTTCACGTCAGACATCTTTAAATCTACATTCGATACTACAAGAATAAAGACATTATGGCAAACTTGTTGCAAATAGTTTATATTCAAAAGAAATGTTCATTTGGAATTGCTTTTTGTTGAGCGGTTAAATGATCCAGTCTGGTCACCCGCTAGTCACACTTGGTGCTAACTGGGTAACGGTGCTGTTGCCTGCAGAAAGGTCGTGGTCTATTTTTTTTAAAAAGAAAATATAAATCCCAAACCAAACTGACGCCTTTCATCAAACACTGATTTTACTAATTAGTTCTGTTTCTATTCATATCAAATCTGTTCGATGAGATTTCCCCACACACATATAGACTGTTTAAAACACTTTCGTGTCTCACGGAAGAGCGCTGCGTTCCAAAACTCACAGAACGCAACGCATTTCCAGATGCCGTCAGCCAATAGAATGCACGTACGGTATCACGTGACTACCCACTAAAAATCCACGATGAGGTGAAGCAGCGCGTGTTGATGCGCGAATGCGCGAGGGATTACTATAGCTCAGTCCACTGGATCCACTAGGTCTTGGCTTGTGGACCGGAGGGCGGCCAGTTCAAGACCAGCGTGGACCTAAAATATGTAGCGTGAACTGGCAGTTGGAGAGGTGCCAGTTCACCTCCTGAGGTGCCCCTGAGCAAGGCACCGACTTCCATAACTTGCTGATTGGGTGCTACGTGGCTGCTGCAGGTCTACCATCATCCTCTCCAAATTTGCACGCTTACAGGCCCTTTCTGTGTGTGTGTGTGTGTGTGTGTGTGTGTGTGTGTGTGTGTGTGTGTGTGTGTGTGTGTGTATGTATGTGTGTGTGCGGGTGTGTGTATGTGTGTGCATGCACATGTGCGCCTGTGCGTACTTGCGTGCCATGGCCCATGTGTAGAATATACAGTACATGAGTGAAAACAATCATTTCCCTATGGGGGATTACCATAGAGAAAAAAACCCCCTACCAGCTATAATTATGGGTTACTTTGAGTGATTATGCATCACCAGACTTTCAATAACTTGTCTGTTGTGAGATCTGAAGCCATATCTGTGCTCTTTGAAAAACAAATCTAGTTCTTTACAGCTTAGCTCATGTGTAATAATAACTCTGTGATTCTGTGAGTTCACCCTCTCCATTCTGCAGTAAAGTTGAGTGGACGGCACCTGTAGATTCCAACCTGAGATGACTCTGGCAGTGCACACGTCAGGATAAGCATTCCCCAGGTGAATGAACCTTCTGATAGAACCACTTCAAAACCTCTCAGGTTGTGCGGCTGCGTGATAATCGCACTAATTAGGCTGGAATGCCAACTCTAACCCCAGTCTGATGCTATCGTTTCAACTTCACCGCAGTAGAGAAATTCAGTGATCTTCTCTTTTTTTTTTTTTTTAATTTGAATATTCACAGAAGTACAGAGGTTCTTGTTTATAACTGATCTCAGTTAACCTGCGTAATTTCTGTAAAATTGAAGCCCCTGAGGAAAAGAACGGTCCTTCATGACAAGATCTGAGTTTTCTGAGAAATTCTGTAATGTTCAGCGTTAATCCATCTGCGGTAGCTCATCGTGCATACTCAGTTTCTTTGTTCCAGTAGTTTTCCCTGACGTGTACAGCAAAATATAAATAAAAGAAAAGAAAAGAAAAGAAAAGAAAAGAAAATGCAGTAGCTGTCTGACTGAATAAAGATTTGGATGCTATAGATTAGTGCTCAACGGTGTAGCGTCATGGGGTCCTCACTGTAATAGCGCTGGGCAAGATTTAATTAAAATTAATCGTGCGACAATTTTTACTTTGAGCATGCAGAAGCTTGTGAATTTTAGTATAACTTATTGTATGACTCTGTTTATGAGTTACACAGAGATATATTGCTAAACTAGGCTCCACTCTAATTGGGCCTTATTTTACAGAAAGAAACTTAAACCCTAACATAGACTAATCCACTGAGCTCTACAGGCATTTACTTATAGGCAGTTTATTCTTTCCATTCTCTGAGCAGATGATCTTCATGATAAAGATGTTTTATTGCTTATCTTTAACAGTTTTAGAAACAGTTTGAAATTGACACTCACATGCACACATTGCGTTTATTATTAATAACAGCTGATTATACGTTCCTTCACAGTCAATGACGTGAAAAATTTCCCTTGACTCAAATTATGTACATCACGGGGGACTATCACTAATATTAAGTATTGTTTACGCCTAATTGAATCACGGACACTGGACTTACATGATAAAACATCAACATTTTCTCTCCCTATCACAGGCCTATGCCATATGCTTATGTACACACACGCACACATACGCGCACACACACACACACACACACACACACACTCACACACAAACAGACATACATATGCACAGACAGAACAACAAGACTAATGTGTGACAGAAATGATTTAATGCTGTCACTCCACACTGATGTACCGAACAAATAAACAAATTAAAGTATAACTAACTAAATTTGTAGGTGCTCTTACTGACGACTCAGCATAATGCTACTGGTTGTTTGCTCCAAGCAGGCGAGCACTTGACTTGTTGCAAACTGTTGAAATTTTCTACACCAGGAATAATGACATCCCACATTAAAGAGTCAGCTATGCCATATTCACGTTGGCCAAATCCTTCTGCCTTCTGTTGGTTCAGCAGAGATGATCCTGACACCCCCCAAATGAGATATTATATTATTAGATATCTGTCAAATTAGATATTAACCGAGGATGCTGAAAATGATGAACTCACATGTATCAAACAAACAGCTGATGTGTTTCCAACTGTTGAATGGGGGAAATATTTAGAGTATAATGCAGCTTTCACTTGCTCCTAAACGCTTATCCTTCGATGTGATAGTCATGTGATAATGCAAGCAGCATCTCTGACCTCTACGCTAGGGTGAGGAGGCACGAGTGTTGAAAACAAAAAAAAATATCCACATGACAATGTATTTGGAGGGCATAAGGAAGATTTCTTACCTTTTTATTTTCATGTTAGACTGCGAACGGAGGGTCTCTACAAGCTGCTGTAGTTTGAGGAATTTAGGTCCTTTTAAAACAGTTGAAGGTGTCAGGACTTCCTGGTGTGACACAATAATGTCTCATTGCGGTTGACTGGACATATCAGTTTAGGGAAGGAGAAGAGCAGTTCTGCAGTTTTGCAACAGTAACGGTTGTACAATCTCCCATTCACTGATGCTGATGAATGAAGCCACAATTGATTTCAGATAATATTTTAGGTACAAATTCTAAGCACTTCTGTGTCAGGAGCTGCACTTTTTTTACACGCACATGTAGCCAACATCTACAGTCCTCCAATACATCTGAAGGATTTTTTCAGTTTCATTTGTTAATGCAGAACAGGCTGCACAGTCATTAAGGAAAGAGTCAATCACACACAAACTCAAAGTGCATAGAATTCATCACACTTAGTCACTACCTCCCACATTGGGAACAACATATACATTTTCTGTCAATTATGTACAGTCACGTTTTTCCTACAGAAGCTGAGATTATCCAAGGCTGAAAATGGAGCAATTATTACAGCTGTTGAAAACAGGAAACAAGGACCGTGATTCAACGATTTCCATGCTGAAACCTTGCTCTAAAATTGGAGCTTTCTTTTCCAGACTATTTCATCAACTTCCTCCTGTCGTGTGCGACGTTTGAATACATTCATGAATAATTTCACAACTTAGTAATAGTTTTAAAGCTATTACAACATGATGTAATTATAATCTTTCAAAATTTCTATGAGTTTATATAAGTCTGGCACCCTGCTGAACCCTAAAGCTCCAAGACCGTCTTGTTTCAGTGACATTGTCCATTTATACTCTGGAGTTTGTATTTACAACAGTATATAAATCACCATTTTACCATTTAGAGCATCAAAAGATGATAACATATGGCACTGGCTGGAGTAAGACAATAGAAAATATAACTTGTTGTTGTACTGCCTCTCATACGCAAATATACACACAAACACACACACGTGCACACACACGCAGACACCACTGCCACCACACCCTGTTTCTCTGCGGCGAAACCATGGAGCATAAAATTCAATTTTGAAGGTTGCTGTGCGAGGATGTGCCTCATTACAAGGCCAGCTGTCAGCACACAAGAGGTCAATTCAAAGAATCTTTCTGTCCCCAAGAGAATGTGTTATTCAAAGGATATAACATAAAAGAGAATAGATAAGACTTTATTTTTATAATCATACAGCTAATTATTAGGTTGCCAGATGTGGCCTAAATATATTTGCTGTTCACTAAAGTATGTCATGTAAACCCCAAACAGACTTCAATAAGTAATTACTGGATAAATATGAAGTCTTCTTCAGACTCAATTTGTTGTGGAGTCAGCAAAGGGTTCTATACCCATTTTCTACCTACAGATTCCCATTAGATTACAGAAAAAAAAGCTTTTGTCACTGCTCAAATTTTAGTACTTTGAATGTTTCTTGGAGAGGCTACAGGAAAAGAACATATTTTTATATTCCTGGTTGACAAAAATCATCAAGTGACCCTTTACGAGCTGTAGCAAGATTTGGCACGAGACGACACCGACGCTTCAGCCTCTGACAACATCTACCGGATGTGTTTAATATACTAATTTCAATGTGACAAAAAACATTAAAAAATGATGCAATTTTAACAAATAAAACATTAACAAAATCTTGTATCATTGTATGTGCATATATTTAACATATGTATGTTCATAATTTATAAGTAACACAATAGAATTATTGTATGGGTATTTTTTCATCCTATAGCCATGTATTTCCTTTGTAAATATTGTATGTCTACAGTCATTGTTAAAAAGCTCCTTCATCCAGTTCCCAACTTGTTCATAATGGTAGAGGAATTCTCAAAAAGACCGTATAAGTTTGAATGAATGCTTGGTAAATAATTTACGGCACATTTGAAGGCAATTCTAAATTCTTTAGCCACCATGCTTCCAACCCATTTTGTATTTTGCTTACATGCAGCATACATGAACTCTGTACATGACAACAGAATAGAAGCAAATATTTAGAACATCAGTTTACAGGCATTCACAAGTGGATAAACAACAGACATTTTCCATAATCTATGATATATTTCTTTTCTTCGGGGTAGATTTTATCTTTGAGCTAGTGGACTGTTTTTCAGCTGAACAGTTTGGACGTTGGTTTGACGCTGTCTAACGATCAGACTGCAGATAAAATGTGGCTAGTTCGATGAAAGCTATTTTTCATTCCTGATCATGTGCTCTCGAGAGTTGGAAGGTGTTCAACACGAGAGTCCCTATGATTTATTGATGGTGCATTATTAATACAGTAATACTGTTGCTATAGATAAAATGATCACTAGGGGGCACCAAAGACGAATAGGAAGCTAAAAAAATACATAGTCTCAAATTCACTTTTAATTTCTGAAAGCAGCTCAAAGCAAACCGTATTTGCTGTCCACTTTATTATGTGTACCAATTATACCAATTATACTTCCCCAAGGGTATTTCCTTAAGTCTGTTTATATAATTTTATTTTATTCAAAGACTATTTAGGTCACGTAGATTTTATATATTCAAATATAATAGATCAGCATTTTATTGCATATGGTTCAGAGCAATTCATGTTTCTATCATGTTTTATTCTGTGGTTCATTAGGTGCACCTCTATATATATTTGGAACAAGAAAACCTCTTAAAATTGCCACTTAAACTGACACATTTTGCAATGACATCTATTAACTGCCTTAAAACTCCCATAGGACACTAAATACTGCACCACCAATGCACCAGACTGTCTAAGTGAGGCGCGGTAGTCACCAAGTGGCTGGTACAGCACAAATATAGAATATTATGATGCACATTTTAACCTCAATTGCCCCCACACCCCCGCAAGCTTTTGTTTGTCCATCATCTACCATTAGCAACACATGGCCAATTGCAAGATAAATTTGTGAAGCCGTCCTCACTAGGAGCATCTGGGAACATATGTTCAGAGTTAAAACGAGATACTAAATTTAGAGGAGCAGCATATGATCAGAGTCGCTGCCAGCTATTGCTCACTTCAAATTTTTTGAAGGTTTCAATTGACACACAATTACTTGAGTTGTAAGAAAAATCTTATCCTTGGATTCTTCATGCAAGTTGATGACACAGTTTAACCAGGACAATCTTAAGACACTTAAGGTCACTCAAGTCCCCTTTAGAAGCTAAACAAGGCAAAGTCACATGGGACAACACACAGGCACGTGCACAAATGTCCATTTTTGGTGTGCCATACACAGCCATTTAGATAATTAGAGTGAATTCAGTGGAACTATCATAGAAAAGTTTTAGATAATAGTCCTTTTTGTTTAAATAAATCAGTTCAGAGAAGTTCTCTGACATTGTTGCAATATTTTGATTACAATACAATGGAGCAAGTTCAACACGGTGTAGGTTAAACTGTAAAACACAACTTGTGTCTGAAGTAGACAGATATCCACAACAGGGAAGGTCCAGCAGGATGGCAGATCATTTTAGATATTATTGCTGTTCATAAAATATATGTATTTAAAAAATGAATTTATTTCATAGATTAGTGAAACAAATGCTGACTTTTGCTGATCAACAATGTTCAAACAATTACTGGGATATGTACATTTAATTATGGCTTTAAAACCTTAAGGTAAGGCTGGCATGTCAAGATTCTAATTTCCCCCCTAATGAATTAATGCATAAAAAAGAGAGAAACTTGTCACTGGAATAGGTCTCCCTTTTATTTATTTTCATTTTGAAAGATTTAAAAAAATTTTTTAATAAGGCACTCTTACTGAAGAAAACCACAACATGAAATCAACTTAGGTCTAATTGCTGAACAGCTTATTGAGCTAACCAGCTAATATCAACCACTTGCTAATGAGCTCATACATATTACACCTTTAAAGAACTCTTAAGTGCTGTTTTCTTTTTTGCTTTTCATGGTACATATAACTATGGGAATTTTTTTGAAAACTATCATTACCTCAAAGAACAAAGTAGAATTGAAGTAAAGTAACAGTGAATATAGTATTAATAAAACTCACAACTAACAAAATCCTGCCTGATCATTAGCCAGCCCAGACAACAAAATTCATGATCGATCATTACAATGAGAAGTTTTGAGTGAAAGCAGCCCTTCTTTTTTAACAGACCCAGACGCTCAGTGGAGACTCAGAGGAACAGATGCCTCGGTGTTCAATAATTTCAAACATTTTTTTAAGCATACTTTGCCAATTCTGAACTTACTCCTCCAGCCAGGAGGCTCAGGTTTGTCTTGTGTCTCAAATGAGCCTTTTGGCATTTTAAAGCGTAAAGTCATCATAATGCTTATTTAAATTCTTTGTGTGAGCAATGAACATTCATCAGTCCATGAAAAAAAATGTTTTGTCAAATTGTCAAACAGCTCCATCTAGCTGGGATTTAATTTTACATGTCTGAGAACATACTGTATTTGTGTCTCCAATACTCTCTCTCTCTCTCTCTCTCTCTCTCTCTCTCTCTCTCTCTCTCTCTCTCTCTCTCTCTCTCTCTCTCTCTCTCTCTCTCTCTCTCTCTCTCTCTATATATATATATATATATATATATATATATATAGATAGATAGATAGATAGATAGATAGATAGATAGATAGATAGATAGATAGATAGATAGATAGATAGATAGATAGATAGATAGATGGATAGACTTTTCTGAAATTATCTTATCAATTTCCTTTAGATAACTTTTTATTGTTGTTGGTTGCACTACTACCATTTTCCTGGCTCCAATTTTGAAAAAAAAAAAAAAGTCCTAATTTTACTGTAAGAAGTGGGGGAGGAAAAACACTCACTGAAGAACCACTTAATTCAGTCACCATGACCTGGAAAATACTGAATGCGCACTAAAATGACAAAGCTATGAAAAAGAAAGAGAACTGGTGGCACGAGGACAACAGCCCAGCAGCTGACCTGCTTCGATGTCTGATGGGTAAGAGAGAGATAGAATGGGGGGGTCAGCGCTCATTTATTGTTGCTGTTGCTTGTCGTCATCCGTCCTTTGTTTATCTGTACAGCCATTCAGGAATGCATAATGTTTGCTTTATAGAGAAGCTTGAAAGTTGACAAGAGTTAATGACTGTCGAAGAACAAAAGAAGATGACTTTACCAGTGCATCAAGGTCAGTGCTGATGGTTGGGGGGCACAGTTAATCTGTCTAATAGGGGGTGGGGGCAATCTGAAACTAAAGATCCAGAAGAGAGGATGCACATGGACAATGGAACATGACTGTGGGACCGCATGTCAATCAGAGCCCCCCCCCCAGCCCCCCAGAGGGCAGACCTCTTCATGTTAACATCTGTACCACGAGAGCAACATAATCCTCTTCTACATACATTCTTATCTTCTTCCTGCACAAACAAAGCTCCTTTCACAGAGTGTTTTGTAGTCTCATTCTTTTAAACTGGGCAATAAATCTCTTTTTATGTATTTAAATGCATTTGAATGCATTTATATTTTTTAAAAACATTTTCATCATCACCTGTTGTGTATAAAATGTCATAAAAATGGGAAAAAATTGATTTGCTTTATTGGAATCAACTCCTGGACTACATTTATTTCCCTCTTCAGAACTCCCCCTGTAACACGCTGCTGTATTAGTATTATAATTATGTGACTATGGCTTATAGGAAGTGTCATCAGAACAATAGCTGGCGGGCTAATCTCAGGGGAAACTGAGGCCAAGCAGAGATTTGGTGAGCGCTGGGGGGAAGTCGGGGTACTTGGTGCACACATGGCACATGGGGTGAGCCTAATCACAGGCTTTCAGAAATCCTCACAAATGGGTGGGGGGATGGGGGGGGGCTCTCCCTGGACTGATTCATTTAGACTTTGAAGAAAGCATTTTCCTCCTTTAACACGCCCACCTCTCACCTAGACACGAACATCCATTGCTTTGTTTTATCATTGCATTTGCACAAAGAAAGTCGAAGTACGTGTCGCCGCCCTGACATTAGGATGAACTGTTTTAAAAACACTGGACGCCTTCAGCTGTCCCATTTCCTTGCTGCTTCAGTTTCTGTGGATTACTGGTCTTTTCCATTGTTCGGCCGACATGAAACCACAACAGTGTGGCACTCCTTTCCTTCCCTTTACACCACGATCACTGGAAAATCTGCAATCTGTCCAAATGTTATAGACCCCCTTACTGTAACTCACAATGGTCATAAGTGTAACCTTCTCCCTTTGTCCACTTCAGTGATGATGTAATACTTACCCATCTGTTAACTGAACCGGGGAACAAAGGGAAGTTTTTATTACTCTGGGGGGGGGGGGGGACACTGGCTTGACCTCTGAAAAGATTCCCCACCGGTGGGTTGTAGGGAACCATGCTGCCTAAAAATAGTTCAGGAGGCGCCCACTGCAATTCTGGCTGTGTTGTATTTGTGTTCGATTTGCATCAAAAGTAAGTTATATTATTTGATCTGTGGCACCTCTGGAACCATAGTGTCCAAATTTGGTACTGATCCAAATAAAACTCCGGATTTCCATACGTTTGAATGTGGGTGATGAATTTAAAGTGGACTTCCAGTCCCGAGCGGATTCATGCGCGCTCCTGAGGGCCTTTCCGGTTCGTCAGTGTCCTCTGTCAGTGGTGCGTTTACGCAGCAGAGAGCGCTCCTCCATTGGCCAACAGCTGCGCGCTGAAGAAGAGGCAGAGGGAAATTCATATGTCCCGTCCTGAAAGGAGAGGAGGCGGGGAGTGGGAATGGACGGGACTGGCTGCGTGGAGTATATGGGATACAAGGTTACAATGACAAACAGGCAGCACCTTCTCATGCTGGACTTTTTTTTAACCACATCTCAGAATAACTGCGCAGAATCCCGACCTTCATTCATTCTAGCGAATATTCTCCTATTCTGAAAGTCCCGGCTGGGAGGTGGATTTATTCCGCTGATCGGTGCCGACTGAGACAATAAAGTGGGAGCGATCAGATCACAACAAAAGACAGAAGGTAAGAAACGCTTCATTTGCGCACAAACATGACAATTTAGGGCTTTTTTCCAGTCGGTTCTAAACGTTAAGCAGCATCCGGCGTGTTTGATCATCTGGAACATGTTTTTTCTGACATCCACGGAGCTCGTTTTGTAATCCTTCTGCTCTTGGCACTTTGGCACTTTGGTGAACTCGTGGTGAATTTGCGCCATTTCCAACCTCCAAATGAAGCAATTAAATGGCGAAATGTGTATTACGTAATAATTTCCCACTATATCAAACCAAAACATGCCTGCATGCGCATGGATCCGTTGACCCATCAATCACACACTTTACTTTACGCATTACTCCTGCTGGCTGTCAGCCGGGTGTTGAACTGTTGTCATGTCAACACCGGTGTTTATATCAGAGTTCTGAACAGTTAGTTGGACAGCTTGAACACAATAACAGAAGATGACGGCTTCTGTAGTGAAACTTTTGATGTGGTTTAAAGTGAAAAGATGAGAAGACATGTCGTTTTTGGAAAGCATACTGTTCTAAGACCTTTTTTTTGTCTGGTCAGCTGGCTTTCCTCTGCATGAATATCCTGTTTCCTGCACTAAACAAACAATGGGGAGGCAGGCATATGATATCCTGTATGGGTCATGTGGGGTGTAGAGGCTGAAAACAGGATGAATGCAGACACATAGATAAATATATGTGTCATAATGTCATTCATTTTTGCATTTTAATGCATTGGTGTGATGTTTGTGAGCGATGAAGAACAAAAGGACTGGATGGTTTTGTATAGATGACAGTTTGGGCCTCATGCGAGCAACATGTGCTTTATCTATCTCTCTCTGTGACACACACACACACACACACACACACACACACACACACACACACACACACACACACACACACAGAGTGAAATTGCAAAGGCAGCGCTGCTTTGTGTTGACTTTAGTCTGGGATGTTCAGCTGCTTTTAATGGGGTCAGCGCATCCAATTCAATAAAGCTATTAACAGCCACAGAATATTCCAATACCGCTGCTCAGGACTTATTTGAATCAGGTTCCATTAACAACCGTGTCCATACAAGGCTGTAAACAAGAGTACACAAAATTAAATGCCACATTCAGTCAACACAATGTGACCTGAGCTCACGATGTGTTCCCACCTCTCCAAGTTCCTGTTTTTTCTTTGTTAAAAGTTGTTCATCAGCATTTTTCTTTTTCTTTCCCACCCTTATTTATTATGTCTCTCTTCATGGGGATTTGAGGTGCAGCTTTTGTCTCAAGCCATGTGATACTTTTGTCATGCAGGTTTTTGAACAATTCAACACTTGTGGTAAAAAAAACAAATTCCTGTCCAACTGGTTCTGTGAACAGTGATTCAATCAGCATGTGTGGGTCAGAATTTGAGTTCACAAAGTTACTGTTTATATAAAAATAATCAAGTCATATCAAGGGTGTTAAAGTTTTTAGATTCTGCACCGACAGAGATGTAGTTCTTTCAAAACAAAAGCATGGTGTTTAGTTCAGCAATTTACTTTTGTCCTTTCATAAAGTTGGAGGAAACATGAATGACAGATCACGGAAAAAACAAATTAAATCGGAAGTAACAGAACCCCAATCCAGACTTTCAGCCATCTTATGAATGAAGGTTATCAAATACAGAATTGTACAATTTATTTCTGATAACATCATCACGGTTTAAATTTTGGAGCACTTTCACTGTTCTTAGCGTACAGAAAATAAAGTAAAACATGCCACATTACTCTCTGATTGACAGGCGACACCAGATCATCGAGGGATTAGCTTTTTAACATGGATGTGGCGGATTGGAGCACTGTGTTATGCTGCTTGAGGCCTGGGTCGGTCATTGGAATCTTTTTCCGTGTTTGTGGGTCGACAGTAATCTATAAGCTTAGCAGAAAAAATCTATTCAGATCACTAGTCTAAAGGGGGCATCTGAACAAACAGACGTTGGGCCTTACATGTTAAACATGTTTAGATAAAGATTTAGTCCAAACAGGTTTTACATTAATACTGTAAATGCCGCCAGTGCTTATGATGTCTTCCGTAACGTAATCTCTGCAAACATAGTTCACACTGAAAGCTGTTAACGAGAATCTTTTCCTCTTTGGCTGTGAACCAGCTCAGGGATCAGACGCTACGTCTCTTCCTTGTTTCAGGTCTGCTTTATCCCATCAGACAGGACATCCTAAATAAAACAAAGAGTCTGGCCTTTGGTTGCAGACGCTGTGAAGCACAGCGTGTTCAGTGCGTGTTAGAAATTGTACGATTCTTGTACACAAAGTAAACCCACGTGCAGGGAGATTTTAAACTGCTGTGTTTTTTCAAAAGATTTGGTCCTTTTCATTTGGAGCTGTAGTGTGCAGTGATTTTCACAGTAGATGTGTCTGTTTATTTCTCCTCAGAATAAAGCAGAAAACTGTCAAATCAGCCTCGGAGAGTTTTGTTTTCCGGCTGGTCGGTAATTCCTCTGGGAGCTGGTTTCCATATCATTTACATGAAAGAGACTGCATTAAAAGGAGCTACGATCTGTTTAAGGATAGACACTTGACAGTTCGAAACCAACTTCCTCATGAATTATTTAAAGGATTGACAAGAGGATGGATTTATAGGTTACTCGTGCACATCAGTGTCTATTGACCCAGGCACTCCAGAGTTAAATCACCCTGTCCCCGGGGAATCTTACTGGGAAATTAATCACAATCCCAACAGTGCACGTTTCAGATCAGTACAACAGCATGTATTACTTAGGTGACACATTAGGTGAGTGATATATTTTCTTTTGCTTCCCTTGCAGACTAAAAAAGCTGAACTGAAAGCAAAACTTTATTTCATGCTCCACTTTTCACCATCAGTCTTTATTTGTGAGATAGACCTAAAATGTTCTGTTCTAATGCAGACACAGTAGTTATTTTATTTGAATTCTTTTCTGGTCTTCTCTCAACAAAAAACAAGTCTTTTTTGTTACAGTTCATCACCTAAATTTTAGGAAACAACTGCAGTTTCCTTCCTTTAACGCTGTTCAAACATCAATTCTTCAGTTCCCTTTGACAAATATTTCACTCAAATGAAATACTGTATAACACCAAATCCTGACAAGTGAATTCTAGACAGTCATATTTCTATTTGGGAGAAAATTATATTTAGTTCCTCTCATCCATAATCGCACAATAGACAGTATATAAATCCTGGAGACCACCCTGAGGGATGAAACCAGAGTGCCAAATCAAAGGAAAATATTGCATCCAAATTAGATGAGTGAACTATACTCTAAAAATAAAACTGTGTCAAGTTTGGAAGTGTCTCTGCTTATATTTAGCTTGTTTTGGAGTCTTAATAAGTTATCAGTTTTCTATTGGACGAGCAGTTGCATGAAATTAAATGAATTTTATGACAAAAAGGGGCAAAAATAAGTGATTTAAGTACAAAAATCAGCTACTTCAGTTCTGCTTGACTTTAGCTCACCGGCATGCCAGGTGTTTTTTTTTCTGTATCAGGATATATTGACAAATGTTGTCCCTCCTGATCTAGATTTGCCAACTCTTTGTATTTATATGTCAAAAAGCTGTGTGCTCCTGCAAAGGAGGGCAGGTGAGATGGAGATCTGCTACCAGATCCAAAGAGAGTACCACCTGACTCCTAGTGGGTTCATCCTCATCCTCAGGCGATGTAGGTGCAGCCTTGAACCCAACTGTTCTCTTTAGTGTGAGACTCGAAAGCAGAAAATCCCCGTTTTTTTTGTTTGTGTTTTCTTCTTCCTCCTCATTTTCCTCCTCCTCCTCCTCCTCATGTGTCTCCCAGGCGGGGATGTAATTGCTGTGAGCTGTAAAAAAAATAAAAACAAGAACAAAGCCAAGCCTGCCACCACCTTTTTCTCTGCGCTGCTATTGGCTGGCTGCCTGTGAGGTTTTGCATAAAAGGAAGAAGGGGGGGGGGTCTTCCCTGTAATTACGCTTCTTGTGTGCCTCTTTCCATCAATCCATCATTCATCCATCCATCATTCATCCATCCATCCCTCTCACAAAATCACTCTCCATTTGTTTCTTTTTTCTTTTAAGCTCACACTGCACTGCACTGCACTAACACACGCACACACACACACACAAACACACACACACACACACACACACACACACACGCACACACACAGGAGAGCTGCGAGGTGATGCTGTTGATGGGATGCTGAAAGCCTGAGTGATAATGACCAGAATGGGACTCCCTTCACTACGAGTGAGTGTACGCTAAAGGATGAGTGGGTGGATGGAAATACCCAGAGCTTCTATTATTACCCTTGCAGGCACAAATAGAGAGGTACATGCTGTTAAAGTTGGAAAAACACAACCGTGTTCACACGGCAGACAAGCCCCACGGCCTCAGAGCCGCGCTGATCGATAGTTCTCAATGCTCAAAACCCCATGTGAGCATTTCAAATGTGAGTGTTGTGAGTTTAAGTGCCAGAGGGGATGGAGGAAGAGAAGCGTATCGCTGGAGTCCTGTGTGATTGTGTGATTCTTGACGCTCACAACCCCCCACAAAGTAATTTCCTGTTGAGCTGGTGTGCTAGATTGCCTCGGAATTACTTAATTTTGTTTGGGTAGCCTCATCTGTATATTCTTAAGGCGCGTGTCATCAAGATGCGGCGTGGGCCTTGAAAGGTGCTCGACCATTAGCGCTTTACATTCACCATTAATGGAGTGTTTTGTGAGCTTTACTAGGTTAATACTGAAAAGCAACACCCCCGTCAAACCCTCCTCGTGAGATGCTGCTCACCCCCTAACTCAAAATCCCTTCCATCTTATAAAAGAGGCAGGTGCAGTCACCTTCACCACCGCAGGTTGGGATGAGGAGGAGAAGAAGGGAAGGAAGAACAGTCATTGTCATCTGCCTGGCGGACCGAATCCGAGACCCCCAGCTGGTTAAGACAGGCCAATCAGAGCTCCTTGACAGCGACCGTTGTTTGCGACGAAAGACTGCATGTTAGCAGAAACATGCGGGATAATATAATGATGAGGAAGGAATGCCAAAGAGCTAATAGGAACAGCTGTCTGCAGAGTTAGAGGTCTTTTCAAGGTCGTACTTTGCAGAAGCTTGACTGTTTCCTTCTGAAATAAATGGGTCTTCCTGTATGAACGCACCTATTGTCCTCCATTGTATCAGCAGCTCAAGACAAACCCATTGGTTAATGAGTAGAGGTTGATGATGTCAGCGATACCGTGGAGGAGAAAGCTGATATGGAAGTGGCGGCTGGCTATAACAGGTGATAAGCACACTGTGAGGAAAGATAATCGTCTATCTGCAGGAGAAACCATCTGTTAGACTGGAGGAAATGCATGTGTTGTGTATAGTTAACATACAGTATGCGCAAATACAGTCAGAAAGACGAGAGCAAAATTGTAAATTTTTAATTGACAAAGTCGTGCTGAAATGATTTCTTAATTATTCTATGAGAGGATTGATAATGGATCAGAATTTTATCAGAATTTTATGCTTCTGTAATATTTTGCACTTTAATTTCATCCTCAAATTATCGTCATTTTTTAAAATCAGGTCACATTCCAATTTTTGCTGCTTTGTGGTTGCACACACTTCAAGAAGCATTTATTTACGCGTCCAAATGACTGATGATCTGTGAGAATGGCTAAAATCACATTACTGGCATCCCCTTGGTGATTCTAATTCTGTCTAAATTCATGTTTCCAAGAGTAAGTGAGTAATGATGATCTGGATACAGATGGTGTCAAACTCCTGTAAAGCTAATCTAAGAATAAAAAAAATCAAAGAATCTAGAATAAAAAATTTAAAAAATTAAGTATCAGAAATCAGACATCACACATTGTTCATTATTTGCTTACAGTGCATAACAAAAGTATGCAGTGCATAATGATGATGGTTTGCTTTAAGCAACAATCTGTCTTTACTGTGTCATTATAATCATTTGTAATTATTAAATAATACAGTTAAGTTGAAACATGCTGCTGGAGATACTTTGGATCTTAGCCTGAAAAACTGCTTTGTTTGACTTTGAAATTTTGAGGTTTCCACATGACTTCCTTCTCATGACAATGTTTGGACAGATGAAAGCTTTTCTCTGTTTTCTAACACATTTTTGAAACAAATATTGGAACACAAAATGACAACTCCTCAATTTGAACTGTAGCAGCTGCTGCAAAATATAAGAAGTAACAATTAACATATTGATTCACACTAAAGGTCGACAATAGTTGATTTTTCAACATTTTACGGTGATTGCCAATTATGGACGCAGTCAGCCAGAGAAAAAAATCATTCAAGTGTAATGATCATTTAAGTTAATGAATTGGACGATTAATCGGTCAAACTCATTAATCACGAGGCTCAGCAAACTCATAGTGTCCTCATTTGACCGCCAATGAACTTACTCTTTCTGATCCCTCTGGCAGAGCTAGAACTTTTAAGAACTTCTGAGAGAATTTTTCAATATCATACTGTTGATTTAGCACCAATGGGATTTACATGATTGGTTTCAAATATGTTGCACACATATTCTGTTGTGTTCCTGTGCAGCATACTGAATGCAGCTTTTTAGTATTTATTATCTGGATCAGTTGTGATTTCACAGAAATAAGTTGTCTGTCCAGATAACAGATGGAATTATTTGGTTTGTAAATTATATAATTCTAATAATAAGCCAGTGTAATAATCATAAACCATAGAGATTCAATATTATAGCATGCTAAAACGGTATGTAAATAAACTGCTTTGAATGAAAGAAGCTGTAGGTCATCCAGGGGCTGATTCATGACTCCACATCTGTTAAGGGCAGAATTTATAATATCAGATGAAATCAGGATAGAACCAATTATGGTTGTCACGATTTCTCCTGTTATAAAATCCTGTTACTAGGAGCCAGACACAACATGTGTAAACCAAAGTGAATATCCACCAACAGGATTATGGAAATGTCCTATATTTGTTGTTCTTTTTTAGTGATGTCGGCATTATTCTGTTGAAATTTAGTTGTGTGTGTGTGTGTGTGTGTGTGTGTGTGTGTGTGTGTGTGTGTGTGTGTGTATGTGTGCGTGTGTGTGTGTGCGCGCGTGCGCGTGCATGTGCGTGTGTGTGCGTGGAGGTTTTCTGCATGGCAGATAATTTATAAAAGTTATAAATTGGCAATGCTGTTTGAAATGTCTCAGTTCTTCTATTTTAGGGCAGAAGCCCTCTTCATATTTTATTCTTTCTTTCAGACATGGTTGTAGATGAAGAGACTTCATAAGACAGACAATATGAAATCATTCTTTGTTGTTTATTTTGGTATTTCCATTAATTTCCCCCTTCCCAACCCCTCACGGCTCATTATAGTCCCACACCCGTGGTGTCTCCAACCCTCCCACTCCTCTGATTCATCTCTTTAGCTTTCTCTTTGTTTCATTTGGACGCCTGTGGAGATGTCAAGAGTGGCCATTCATATTTTCCATCAATTGAATTTGATATTGAAAGCTAATGGCACAGACTCTTTATTCTCCCTCTAAGAAACAACCTGGCAAATCTGAGCACCCAGTGTCCCTCAGGGTAGCATTTTCACCGTGACATGGATAATAGGGCTGCTGGCCAACACGACGGCCTCTGCCCCCAACACGCTTCCCTCGTTCTGACCTCGCCTTCAGAGCATCTGGTTTAACGGGCACATGGTCTGTCATGGCCTGTGGCCTCCCGTGAACCCCTTAGTGCCGTCCTGTACATCCAAAGGACCTGGCCCCAAATCCAAAGACTTAGGCAACAAGCCAATTGGTGGATGATGGCAGACTGAAGCCCCCAGGACCTCGCCTCTTTCCCCTGTCTCCTTTTCTTTGACTACCCCCTGCCAGGCCACACAAAGCCGGTCTTGACTGTACTCCCTAAGCACATATAAAAAGCTTTACTGTCTCTCCATTCATTTGTCAAATTGAGCTTCATCACTGTCTTGTGGTTTCTAAAACAGACACACTGACATTTGCTGTCAAGATGTGTAATTGCAGCTTCTCACTTAACTGGCAAGGTCGAATCTGGAGGCCCTTAGGGCAGACTTATTTTAAAATTTGTTGTTCTCTTTCTGTTGATTTAATGCTGTCAAAAGAGATAATGAGCAATAGCAAAAACCCAGACAGAAGGCGTGGTATATTTTTTTTTCCCTAAGTTTTATTTTCAGACATTTTCTGATGGGACAGCTGGGGAGGAGGGGGAGGAAGAGGAGGAAGAAAGAAACACTGGAGAAATTGAGAGGGGGAAGACGTGCATTAAAGGGCTACGGGAATCAAACCCGTGGCTGACGCTGGAGGACTTGGCCTCCACACACGGTGCACATGCTCTACCGACACAGCTGAAGACCATGGCATGGCATTTTTAAACTCTGGATGCTCAAATGTGAGGCTTTCTGCAGCAGAGTTCAGTAAACGGTCATATATACTCTATGCATGGCCAGAAATGTCGCCTTTCCATTCATGATTTATGAACTTAATTTGTTCATGTATGATGCCTGACAACAAATCAACCTCTTATCAGATATGGCGGAATCCCGACAGCTGCACCCACCTGCTCCGTTCCTAATGGCAAATGACGGAAGGCGTGCAGCCAGGGTCTTGTAAGGCAAGGACATGATAACTTGGCGTGAATGCTCAGGCTTATGTGTGTGTGCTGCGCCGTGTGTCAGGCATACCACACAGAATGTCCCCCATTCAGCGTGTCAGCTGCAGTCTCAGTATGTGGCATGGATCGTCAGCTGGAGGACCCGTGGCTGACAGCTGTTTCCCCGCCTTACTCAGGCACCGTTACATTCACTTGGAGGTCTTCCTTTTAGATAATTAATCTACCACTTACTGTATATAGTAATAGCCATCCCATGTTGAAATGATTATGGCAGCGTGACACCCCCTGTCATGCCCTACCTTGTATTCTCAACAGATTTACGCCTATTGACATTGAAGTTCTGGGACTGAGCAGACGATGGAGCTAAATTGTAAGAACAAGGCACCAAACAATTCCCCACTTTACCCAAAGGGTTGCATGAATGGTTTCTCCATCTGCTGGTCGTAAGTGTTCATTGCAGCACGAAGG
The DNA here is from genome assembly GCA_013358685.1 of Antennarius maculatus. Classification (NCBI taxonomy): domain Eukaryota; kingdom Metazoa; phylum Chordata; class Actinopteri; order Lophiiformes; family Antennariidae; genus Antennarius; species Antennarius maculatus. The sequence goes on along the minus strand of CM023609.1, from coordinate 22,702,458 downwards.
CCAAGTATGTCAGCCGCTTGTGAGCAAACACAAGAATTGATTTGACTCTGTCTGTTGGGGATAATCTAACAACAGCTTGAAAAGAATGGGCCCTTTAACTTAGCACACTTTAGTGCGCAACTCTTGGCTGATGTAAAGAAATGGTGTCACACTAGAATGATATCAGAGAGGGTGACATATGTGGGTATGAGGTCATGACATTCACGGCTGAAGTGTCAGGCTGGAGACAGGGCGAAGGGGAGATTGGGGGCAATGGATTCTGCCCGTATTATTCAAAAGAACGCTTAACCCTCGAATAGGACATATTCTCCAAATGTTACAACATAACTGATTAATCTTCAAAGTGAAATTCCCCCCACAAAAATACTGATAATGGATGCAATGTCCAATGAAGATATAATGACTAAAAACTTGGTATATCCTCATGGATCGAGATCAGTTTGTGGAGAACTTTAATTCCCAGTGGCCCTGGAATGACCTCTCCCAGTATAGACTCCCACAGATTGGTTGTTGCTGCGTCATACATCTTCAATCCACCCCAAAAAATGGCAGCAAAAACCATGAAATCAACTGGGATTATATGCTGCCTTAAGGTCTTTGGCATGTACGTGATTGTGTGTATGAATACATGTAATGCATGAAGCTTATGCGGCTCTTTATACAAAGCCTGGAGGCTCTTCATTCAAGTATAAGCACTGTTTTCACTGGCTACACAGAGAGCCTTGTTTAAATCAGTTCATGTTTTGTCATTTCATAATCCTACATTAACTTGGTTTGTAACTGGATACAAAACATCTCCAATAATCATACAAGTGGAATCACTGTCATCATCCATCATCATTTTTATTGTTTTCATTTTCAGTGGCTCATGCACCCCGCTGGCTGATTTACAAGTGGAATATTAGGAGATACTTTTTGGGACTTCTTCAACTGAAGATTCTGCTCACATTTATACACAAGGGAATCCCATGTGATCAACAGCAGCTTGCTTAGACCATATGTTCGGCTATTTGTCATACCCGCTGTTGCTTCGGGCAGCTGCGGCCTTTTTGCATCTGTTCATATTCAGCATGGTTTGCTGGTTACAGTGCACTTACAAAACAGTTCTCTGATGATTCGTGCCCTCTAGAAATAGCTGCAACCTGTCCCTGCAGTGATGGATTACAACATCAACATTATTTATTTCTGTTGTAACATTTTTTGCACCCTAAAGATGCTTTAAATGACAGGAGATAAATGAAATTGCTTCCCTGGAATGGAAATAAAAGTGAATTTGCTGTGTCAGCAATTATTCCTGGTTGAACTCTGTGCATTGTTCTTGTGTTTGTTTGGTTTTCTTATTTCTTCTAATCAGCCTGTAGTGTATGTTGAGAAAATGAGAATGTCTGCTGTATTTAAAGTAAAGATTATATCAGGAGATTTACCCCCAACTGCAGAATGTGGATTTTTGTATATTTAATCATTGCAGGTTGACATGCCGGATAACATTTGCTTCTTTGTCAACAGCTCAGATAAAAAGATATAACCAAAGATGCTCAGCCCAATTTACAGGGATAACTGCAACGCCCCAGTAAAATCTGACATTTGAGTTTTAACACACTCTTGTGTTTTGCAGTGGATTCATTTAGAATCATTTAAAAAGAAAAAGAACACGAGCAGCAGTAGCTCTGTTTACACGCTTCATTTTGTTCTGTGGTTCACATGGAGGCTGCATTCCACATATGTGCAGATATATTCCATATGTTGTTGTCGCGTAACGCTTATGTCAATGTAATACGCCTGACCCCTGCTGACCCCAGCGCACAGACAGAAAGCATAACTCTAAATCTTTCACCACTCCATGATTCAGCACATCCTTTTCTTCCAGCTGTTGTTGTATTGGAGAATTTTAAAAGAAGCGATGCTGCTGTTCTGTCGTTTGGTTGTCTTGGTCTGTGTCGATGTTCCCGCGTCATGAGCATGAACATTGTTTGGTTCGTCCATTAAAAGCAGATTAAATGCTACAATGAGTAATGTAGGCTTTGCCCGGGTCGCTGCTGGTTGCCTGGCAACCTCATTTTTGACAATGGTAGTTAATTTACTGCCCAGTACACACTATTAATTAGTGGGTTTTAGAAGTGTTTAAATCTTGGACGTTACTCTGCAGACAAGGTAAGCCAAGCTTCTATTGACTATACTTTCTTTTTATTTTTATATCTCATCACCTATGATGCTTGTAAAGAGCTTAGCACAACACATGGAACAACACATGGTTTCTTAGAGAATTGCACATGCTCACACTTTCCTTTTTTTAAATGCTACAGCTGCCAGCCACTGCTCAGCACTGGTGGTTCACTGCCTCCAGAGGAATGGTAATTGACTTTTAACATGTTTGCTTTTGAGCTGATTTACACCTACATGCATAACTGCATGCAATAAAGCAATTAGATGCATGGCTGATCAAGACGGCTTAAGCTTTTTTTTTTATTTTTTTTTATTATTATTTGCTTGTGTAGTGTAGTGTGACTGAGCATGGATCCATTTACTGGAAGCTAACTGGAACGCTGACTCCACCGATTCCACACTTCATGAAGCTGAAAACAGCTTTTTTTTTTTTTTTTTTTTTTCTTGCGATGTTTTTGAGGATTATTGATATAAAAAGTCAAGAACAAAATTGCTGTCTCTTAGCTCAAGCCTACATCTCTCTTCAGTGTAATTAATAAAAGTACAGAGGCCACTGTGTGCCTGCTCTGATCCACTTATGGCCATCACGCTCAGTGAAACAGCTGACTGTGAACGCAGCATTCTTGGAAACTGGGGTCACATAAACAAACAGCAGGATATTGTTTCCAGATGAAACTCAACTAGTAATCGCTATGAGCTGTTCTATCTCTCTTTTTTTGGAGGGGGGGGTTGATTTTCTTGATGTTGCCAGACTTATTTATCTGAGTCAGGTGTTCCACACAGCATATGTACAACACTTACTCATTAATTGTTCCTATACAAAGGTCAGAATTCCTTTTCCTTTTCCCTGCAGTTTCACTTTTATTTCTACCATCCCTGCTGATCCAAACAGGACATTTTTTTTGTGTGTGTAGCTTTCCTGCAGAATATGATGGGTGGGGATGTCTGGTCTCGCCAGGAAGCAGTTCCAGACAACGTGACTGTTCCCACACCACTATTCAGACAATGAAAGTAAACAATTAAAAACAAGTTCCACGCTTAAAATGTTCCAGAGGAGCATATTTTGCTGAAATGGACATTTTGTAATAGAAAATTCACAGATGGGGCCACCGCTATAATTTTATGACTGACGGCTTTCCATGTATCTTTCTATGAGACGAGATGTGTCTTCTGCAGGCAGGGTCCTTGTGGTTCTGTCCTTCCCTTTCTTTTCACTCTGTGAGGCCATGTTTTGGATCTGGGCCCAGGACCAAGCCTGAAGCACAATGCTCTGCTCCATCCTCTCCAGAGCACTGACTCTTACTGACATTACATCAGCTGGGGTGTGTGTGTGTGTGTGTTGGGGGGAGGTTGACAGTAGAATAAGTGTGTGTGCTGGAGCAGATGATCCATTCAGCTTGCTGCTCTGAAGCACAACAAAGTGGTCTGCAGATCCACGTTTCCTACGGTTCTGCAAGAGTGAGGTGTCAGCGTTGCAGGCAGAACCTGTCCGTCAGGGAGAGGAGGCGGTCGGCCATGGCGGTACGCATCGTGCATAGAATGGAAGACCTGGTGGCGTCGGGCAGCCAGTTCGTCTGGAGCCTGGCACACCAGACCTTAAGGAGGTGGTACAATCACGGGCTGATGCCATGCAGACGCTTCCTAGAAACCTGGTTCAGGTTTGGAAAATGCTATCAGGTATGACAGCACCTTGAGCTTCTGCAGCATTCATCAATTCTGTTAAAAGTAAGAAGGGATTAAATAGAGCAGATTGGTTTTGCTTTGCCAGTGTAGCATGGATTATTTTCTTGAGTTTAATCTGAAAGACGAATTTTCTAAGTGAATTTTCTAGGTTTATAGGGGTAGTTTTTTCCTCATCTGGCTCATTAAGGTATGCATGTGTTTATTTGTGTCAACGTCAGGAGCCACATGCTGTCTCAAGTGAGTCATAAAGTCTGTTTTTTAAAAAGGGTCTTTCTCCCAGCGCATATGGCAGCTATTAGAAAGCAGCATGACCTGCTATTTGATCTCACTGTCTGGCTCAAGAGAGGAACTTTGAAAGTTGTCTTTGAAAAGTGTTCCTGGAACACCTGAACATTATCTGTGGGGTTAACTACCTCAACTTCAAAGTGGTCAGGTTCCTCTCTTTTCCTTTTGTTCAGCATACTGACTTTTGAAAATGTCTTTTCCATCAGATATCACCCTGGGCTTCCAGTTCTTCCAAAACACTTACCGGTAGTTACTGATAATAAATCATCAATTCAGTGATCAATTGTGTATTATATTATGTTGCATTCATAGATAAATGGTGTTTTGAAGTGCAAAGGCATGAAAATGAAGATAATGATTAAAGCAACACCTGACACTCTTTAAACAACATCTGAGTTTCTGTCATTGACTTTCAAAGACTTTTCAAAAGTAACACAAATAATAAGTCATTTGACTTTTTAGTCACAAATTGGGATACTAAACTTGTAAAGTTGGGTCAGATCAAATTTTAGCTGCTTAATATACTTTTAATATATAAATATATTATTCATATTAAACAATCACAAAATTTCTTTGTAAAATGATAACCCGTAATAAATAAAAGGGAAATATTAAAGTATAACATTATCAGTTGCTTTTGGGTGTAAATATTCTATTTCTTCTCTGCTTGTAGTCACTTATTAGTGAAGTGTTGAGTTGTAGATGTATAGTTAGAGCTGCCGGGTGGGCCCAGCTCTGTTTGAGCAGGTCAATGTGGCTTGAGGGGGTCATGTGAAGACAGCCCTATCATAGCTCTCCAACCCTAATTACAGGGCTGCAGGAGGGACAATGACCTCCCAGGAATGGTCGTGACCTTTTTTTCAGGACCTCTGAAGCTCAGGTCCCGTCCTCTGTTTAGCACTTTGTAAATGTGACAGTGAATATTCACCAGCAGATCCACAAGGAGTTTGTTTTTTTTGTTAGTTTTGTTTTAAAATTTATTAAAGGGGTTGTGAATAGACAATAATAGAGGAGTCGTGTGCATGAATCTAAAAAGAAATGGCCGCCTGTAGGGCTGAACTCAGACTGTACACTAAAAGTCTTTGTTTATTTCGTCTTGTTGTGGTCGCTGCCCTGCAACAACGGGGTTTTGATAGTCAGGCTCTTGACAGAATTTTGTCTTGGACACAACAATTCATGAAAGGGCTTTTATATTGTACATGTTTATTCTCAATTAATTTATTAGTCCATGGGATTTTAAAAAGGAAGGAGGTACAAATTCCATTTAGGTAAACTTCTGAGGTTCTTGATTTTTTCTTATTTTGCCAGTTTCCAAAGATTCTAACCTCAACTAGACCTCTAAGATATGGAGCTTCAATAGAAATTAGATAATAGAAGGAGTGTGAACGGCTTTGGATTTGTAGTTAGAGTAACATCAACTTACTGTGACTGCAAATTAAACCCTCTGTTTGAGAAGCAGAGCTGAACCCACAGAAATCTCACTGAGGTTTAGGGCGTTGACAAAACAGCAAAGTGGAAAAGCAGTTATAGATTGTAAAATTTAAGAGGAAGGTTTGTTGTGGTACAGAGAACAATCTGTTTTGGTGGACTGCAGTTTAACACCACATCATCCGACGTTGGTCGTCAAAATGACCCGCACTTTCCACTTGACGGGACAGGCGGGGCGTCTGTCACACATTTGTTGGCAGTAAACACCATCCTGATTCTTTAATGTAAGATAAAACAGAGGGCTCACAGAATAGTGGAAAAGGACAACATTTTTTTAAATTGTATTAGCTTTATTTCTGGTAACTACTTTTCCAACCACTAAAAACATATTTGGATTTATTAAACTTACTATGCATAGAATTTCAATGAAAGAATTTAACAGCTGGCTATTTTTTCTTCATGAAAATGTAAAAAGAAAAGGAAAAGTCGAAATAAAAGTCTTTGACTTTAGATCAATAAAAGATGACACTTGCATAAGGTTTAAACTATGTTGATGGAGCAAAATAAATGACGTTCTGTCACCGCCCTCCATTCCCCTCGAGTGTATAGTTATGTAATATTGTAGTGTATTTTCATTTCAGCAGTACTCAAATGGATTATCTCACTTCATTTGAATCTTTACAAAGGAGTTTCAAATATTTAAAAATAACCAAATTTGCAGTGAATGCCGCTGACTTCTCCATATCCATCACCACACAATATTACATCTACTTCTACTGTGTTTCTTCTGCACAGAAAGATAGTTCTGCTGACGGCAGAAGTCATATCCCAACCATTCCTCTTAGACAATACGATTCAATTAAAATATTTCCAGGTCTTCATTGTCTTTGGTTTTGATTTTGTTTAATAACAGAAGAATATGTGAAATATTGCAATTTCAGGAATTTTCAGATTAGCAAAAGCAAAAGAAACTCTGTTTAAGGGTAGACGTATATAAAAGCAGGTTCATTGCTGAACTATCATCGCTGCACCTTTTTACACTTTAAAAAACAAATAAGGATGATGAATTTGGAATGCATTTGATGCCGTGAAGTTTTAGTCTCATGTGGATACTTGCCCAGTTGCTCGGCTCACCTATTCTTTCAGTACAAAGAAAAACATAACACTGAGGTGAGTCACTTTCAATAAGACAAAGAGAAGCAGCTATTGTATCCCATGGCTAAAACAGAGGAAGTGTTAGCAGACTGTAAGTGAAGATAGAGAGGTGGAGATAGAGTGACTAAGCTCTCTTGCAGGAATTGCCAGGTTTCATGGTATCTGTCTTCCCCCAGATGACCGAGGGTCGTCAGTGCCAGGTTCACCTCCTGGATGGCAGGAAGCTGGAGCTGCTGGTTCAGGTAGTAGATATTTTCTATCCCAAATCATCCTGAACATTCTAAAAATTAATTTCATTAATTGTTTTGAAAAAACTTCATCTTATCTCCCATGTCTTGGTTTAGTTTTAGGTCAAATGGTCTGTTCAGATTTTTGTATCTTTTTTAGTGAATTGCTTTATTTTCCACTGTAATTCCTGTTTTATTTGATTTAAACCCTCCAGCCCAAGTTGTTGGCCCGTGAGCTGTTAGATTTGGTGGCATCACATTTTTACCTAAAAGAGAAAGAGTACTTTGGATTGTGCTTCATAGATGACACGTAAGTACATGTGATGACAAATAAATTCAATTTCTTGGTGTGTGATTGTATTACAGTTTATTGTAGGGATTGGTTGATTTAGAACCATTAATTATTTACAGAAGTCTTATGAAGAGGGAGAGAAAAGACAAATTACAATAGAAGTATTCCAGCTTGTGATTTATTCTTTCAACCTTGCTCAGTGGACAGAATAACTGGCTCCAGCTGGATCGTAAAGTCCTTGATCACAACTTCTCCAAAGCTTCAGGCCCTTTGGAACTCAAGTTCCTTGTGAGGTAAGAGCAAATGTGGAATACTGCTATGCTTTATTGGGTTCATCAACTAATTCTAATGTTTGAATCTCCCTATGTTTTACATACTGTATGAACATAGTTGTGAATAAAAGAGGCCTATTTCATTGCACTGAGGGTGAGACCTCAACAACCTCCAGACGTGTTCCTGACCAGTAGATGGCAATGAAGGAATGCAGTTTAAGTCCTGCTGCATCACTTTAAAATCACGACACACTGACTGTCTGCTGCAAGAGAAACTTACAGACTTAAAAGAACTTCTCAAGTTTTATACTGACTCTGACCCAAAATTCTTCACAGGTTCTACATCGAGAAGATTACCTTCTTGAAAGAGAACACGACGGTGGAGCTATTCTTCCTCAATGCTAAATCTCTAGTGTTTAATGTAAGTGTTTTTAAGTATAATTTTGTCAAGATATAGAATATGCCTGATCTATTTATCTGACAACATTCCTGATGCCTACATTCACCATCAGAAATATATTTGGTTAATCTGTTTTATTGTTAAATGATCAATATGTTGTATATACTGTACTGTATAATGTTGTCATAATGAGTCTGTATCGTACATGACCAACTAAAACACTATTGCAACTGTTCATTGCTTATTTAAAAGTATTTTAATGATATTTCTTCTGACTTACAGCATTATTTCCATGACTTATACACTGTCTTATATTTCTCTGCCGCATTGGTGCTATGATATTTCATTCATAGCTTGCTATATATTAAGAAAATCTGTATGTATATTTTCTTTCTAAAGCAATGCACATCCATAAATATTGTCATTCAAACAAACCCCTTAAAACCAATTCTGTAACCATTTGTGAATTAAGGCTATCGTTTCCATAAAATGCAATTTTGCAAATCGTTTTAAGGTTTTAAGCTAAATTCCAATATACATTCATTAAAGTGTGTCTGTTAACAAACTAAATTGTGGTGGATTGAAAGTTAGTTGCGATACACGGATTGGCCCGTTTTCGAACCGTAAAAGGAGCACGTGAATGCAGCATGTGATCGCTGCGGTGCCGTTTTTTTTTCGCGGGGAGCGCAGACTCGTCTCCATGGGAGACGGGGACTCTTGAACCTGCTTCGGACCGTACCACTTGAAAGAGGGGACAGCAGTTTAAGAAATCGTATTTTATAGGGAATGAAATCTACCATACTCTGATTTGTTACATACATATAAGGATTTAATATGTCTGGCACTAAAAAATAATCGTAAATACACTTCAGAGACAGTTTAAACCCTCTTTGTATCTGCGTGCCAGTGGTTCAGTCGGTAACGGTGGGACCGAGGTACGGGAAGATTTTCTCTCAAGTCAAGTGTGTCGGACAGGCAGCACTTTGTTTGTGCGTGTGTTTTGACAGAACCTGCTAATTTTTTTGTTTTTGCTATTTTTACTTCAGGAAACCATCGAAGTGGAGAGTGAAAATGTTTTCAAATTAGCGGCGTTCGCATTGCAGGTAAGAAGGACTTTGCCGCAGGCTTTCTAGACGGAATTTAGTGACCGTTTAATGTGAATGAGGACAGTCGGGACGGGCTCATTTGAAAACATTGGACTCATGTGATTGTTTTGGATGGCCCGATTTAAAGAAAACAAACCTTTTAGATTAATAGTGATAAATAAGTCGATGTAAACTGTGAAGTAAATGAGAACTAAAAATCTATTCATATTAAATATATTGACGATTAATAGTGTAATGTCACCTGAAGTGGTTATATTAGCTAGCATTAGCATATTTGGTTTTGCAGATTTTCATTATCCTTTTACTAACTGCATCATGTAATTTTTTTTCTTTTTTTAAGGAGGCCAAAGGAGATTTCACCAGGTAAGAATTTATCAAAACTATAAACGCTGAATCGTTTAATAATATATGTGGAGAAAGGTAATTTAGACTTTCATTTAAACCATTAATGGACATAACACTTCTTTGGATGAATAAACTGTTATTATAATTATGTAGTGAATAGTTGAGTACATATATATATGGATGCATAGTTTTGTCTGTTGAATAGTTGCAATTATTAGCTATTTATATTCGTGTATAAATATACTGTACATGTGCATCTATGCATTTATAATGAACTAGTATCAGCATTTGTCGTCAGTATCCCCTAAGTGTGTTCGCTTCATCTAACAGGGTTTGGTTTGTAGTGCTCATTGAGGATATCTGTGTATAGTAAGTTAATGTTCAACTTGACTCACTCAGATTTCGTTTCAAGGTGGACTTCCCTCAGTTAATAATTGCCTCGATTCTGTTCTTGTGACATTGAACTGAACCTCTGCTGACCTACTGCCATTTACATCTTCCAACCCTTTAAAAATGACAGCATTTGTTATTTGGTTGACCGAGAAAGTAGATAAATAGCTCTTATAGTTTGACTAAAACTACAAACACAGTCCTTTGTCCCGTGGGATTACACCACCTTTTAATAATGTCTCACATAAGTGATAAATAAAGCTCAAGTGACACTTGTACAAACACATGAACACTGTGTACACAATCTGGTCAATGACATAGATGGGACACTGTAAAAAAAACCAAGAACTTCATGGTCTGTTCTTTGGTGGCGATAAAGTTTTCACAGCAGTTTGTGCTCTGTCAAATCAACTGCAGATGAATTCAATGTTGTTGTTTTTTTCTGCAAGCAATAGGGATGAAGAGCATTGGTTGTGGTTAGTTAGTACCCACCCTGGGTGACTGACTGATCAGGTTGAAGCAGCACAACCTGCGTTATCTCTGAAGGCCTTTATGTCCATTATGTGAACACAAAGATTTTTGCTTTGTAAGGATTTGTACACGCAATGCTTGAATGGTAATCCATACAATGCTGAAAATGCAGTTCGATCGCTTGTCAGACCATTTCTTTTGTTCCCTCACAAAAATGAAAAACACTTGGCTGCATTCGCTCTCACTCTTTAAACAGCACATTATTTCCAAGAATGACTGACCTGGTAAATGTTAACTGTTGTTTATTGCAGCTGAAGTACAGATTTTCTGCCTCGGGGGTTGTGATTTGAAACTTCTTTGCTCTGGAGTTTTGTGTCCAGGCTGAACTTTCTGCACATGTGGGTGTTGGGATGGGCTATAGACTTGACTCTGAAAGCACAATGTAAGACAACCTGCCAACAAATCTGGCACAAACTGCTCAGTGGGAGTCTGTCCAATTTTTCTTGTGCTCTGACGAGTCTTCCATTATGCATATGATTTTATTTATAAAGCTGCATGACAAAATTTGTATTTTTCCTTATATAGTAGTTATAAAGTACGTGATACTGAACAATAACTGTCCCCAGCTCTAAACTGCATCATTTACACTGATGCATCCCATACCTCCTTGTTGCAGCTTTTATCATTCCTATCTGCAGTTTCCTCTATCTCCTTTTCTTTGAGAGAACATGCCTGGTAAATCCCCTCTTAGCATATAATATAAGTGTGTCTCCACTACACTGGAACAGTAAAGGGCCCTGGAGCAGTCAGATTAGCTGTGGAGGAGTTAGGGAGACGTCCTCCTCCTACAACCAGCTGCCTTAAGAGGGATGAGCCAGACCTGCTGTCCAATGGTAGCCAAGAGGGCGTCAGGAGAGCACCGTGCAGTCGTGTTATTATGATTGTGTGGGCCAACCCCCATGCTGTGCGTTGACTTAATGTTCCATCAGGTTTCACATTGTGCTTGTATCAAAATTCCTGTTGCCCTGTCAGTACTGCATGGTTATTGCAATGGTTATCACCCCCTGCAGCTTTGATGCACAACTGTTCCTCTTGGTTGCTTGATGAAATGTATCTTTAAAGACGTTGTGAAACACTGAATTGATTGAAGTTGTGCAATGTCACTTTTTTTTTTCCATTTCTATAAATGTAATCAACTTTAAAAGTTAGCTCCAAACATTTTCTATGTCAAAAACTATTAAGACCTTCATGTAAGATCAAAATTTAATTAACACAGTCTCATTTACGTTCCACTTGCACCCATTTTAACCAGAATGACAACCAGACCTTTAGTCCACAGTTCCATTTGCAGGTGTAGCCTGTTGTTAGTGATTCATTCACAGCAACAGGCTCTCTCTCATTGCGCTGTCTGTGCAGTCACCACATCTCAGTCCTGTGGAAAAGCTGACACATGAGTATTATCTCTCCCACACTTGGTAGACTCCACCAGGTTGGGCTGCGTTGGGCGTAGGAATTGCCCCCACGCTGTAGGCTGCGGGGAGATAACCAACGTAGTAATGAATACCAGATTGCTGACAGGGCTGCGTGGCTGTGGAGTAGATCACCCTGACAACGCCAGACCCCAGTTCCCCCATAAAATGTATGCCATCAAACATGCGGCAAAGTGCCTTGGCAGCAAAACCCAGTCAACCACAGAGAGGTAGCTACAGGGAGGAGTGATTCAAGTGCCTTTGCCCTTGCAGCTCACGGTTGTTGGTGTTTTTTTTTTTTTTTTCTTGTTTAGTAAGCTGGTTTACTTAAATGGATCATTATGATTCTGTCCCACCATTTCAGCAGCAGTTAATATTATTGATGCTCTCAAAATCAACTTAAAAGGTCAAACGGCCCCTGGCCAGATATAATCGAATATGTTCTTTTGATATTTTAAGGTTGTTGTTAAGGAACGGTCCAACCTGCACGTTTGACTTCTGTCACGAGAGACGGCAGCCTGTTATGTAAAGGCATCGGGGCTCCTACAATACTTCTCAACATGAGGAGAGGCTGCCAAGTGCTTGTGAATGGCTTTTGTTTTGGTCTCCAGTGGACTGACCCACCAAGCCCAAGCCCTTTTCTTTCAGTAGAAACTGTAGACCCCGTGCGCTCCCTCCTGCAGGATGTTGCAGTGACTCATAGTCGGATGACATCGATCCTTAAAGATGACAATGGTCTCAGTTTTTTTGTGATATTAAGAGGAGGTCTTGTATAACTGCTGCATGTAACGCCGTTGATTGTTGGAAAATCTGTGAGGGAGGAATCCGTATGCAACAGTTACTCTACCACTAATGGAATAATTACGGTGCGAGTTGCCGTTTTACACCTGCACGGAATAGCTTTGATCATTTTGAAACAATTTCTCACAAAGTCCTTTAAAAGGTTCCCTAAGAAGTAAAGACAGGGTACGTGCGTTTGTAAATTATACTTGGCGAGACATCTCAAGTTTAGTCTTGGCAAGCATTACTCCTCCTTACAGATAAGAGAGGTGAAAACTATCCTGACTCTGCACCTTTTTTAAAGGTCTGCACACATGAATCATTCCTGTCACGCCTGAAGATGAAAAATCAAACCTCTGTGAAAGCACAAACATGTGGAGAAATCCCCTCCACACAGTTTTACTCTTTTCTTATGCAAACAGCCAACTTTATTGTACTTATTCACAAGATGGCGCGGAGCAGGATATTTAAGATGCTAAATTTTCATATCTGAGTTATTGGACCATGATACTGTGTTTCATCAATCATCAGTATAATCTTGGAGCTTCGTTGATTCTCTCCCAACTCTACAGCATAAATAGATAAAAGACTTTTCTCCTGTTTGCTAAATTTGCTCTTCTAAAGGTTTCTATCTTCTTTCCAGGGCTGAAACGACCAGATTAGACCTGAAACAACTCCCACTTTTGCCCACCAGAGTATTAAGGGAGCATCCATCTCTTAATTACTGGTAAGCTATATGAGCTGCTGAAGTCTCTGAAAACAAACCACAAAATGCATGAGGATCGACACAATGGGATCGCAGCCCGTTAAATTTTAGGTTTAAAAATAACTCAGAGAATTTTTTTTTTGTCTGCTGGGTTGAATAATTAACGCCTGAGTTGTTATAATTATGTTTGGTCATTAGCCTTGAGAGAGCTCACCAAAGGTTCTGACACTCACTTGCTTGTCTGAAGCATTGCTGTATGTCTCTGGCAGCTGAAGCAGAAAAATAACTTTAATATCGAAGTTTTAAATTACAGTCTTATTGTGTCAGAGCACTTCTGTATCTTTCAGCCCGTTAAACCCGTGAGTTTACAGTTTCTCTGCACTATTACAAAGTATGATTACAGCCGAGGTGCAGGGGAGGTTGATGAAGGCCATCTTTCAGGCCAGTAGGCCAGACTGCATTTTCTGCATGAGAAAACAGATTGTGGGTCAGTAAATGGGGTCTCTCACAATCCCAGTGTGTGTGTGTGTGTGTGGGGGTGTGTGTATGTGTGTGTCCTAGAATGTGCAGCTCTTTATGGATTATTCATTAAATGTTATATCTATTCGCAGCGAGGACAAGGTGATTGAACGTTACAAGAAACTGAAGGGGCTGACCAGAGGACAGGCCATCGTCCAGTAAGTTGAATTTATGATGAAAATTGGTTTCAGTTTGGCAGATTAACCCGTGTTCCTTATACACTGCTGCAATTCTTTACACATACCTCAGGCTTTCCAATATAACATGGTATTTATGCAGATTATATAATAAATAATGTGATGGTTTGAGTGATTCAAACTTCCATTGTCATATTTTATGATATCAGCAGTTTCAATAAAAATAAGCAAAATCCTCGATGTTCTTAAAATGCTTCCAATTTGGTAATTTGACATCTTTATAGAGCACCAGAGAACTGTATTAATTTATCTTAATAATTTTTTAGATGGTTATCATGGTTACATTGGTCTAATATTTGACATTCTTAAATTACTCCTAGATTGTGTCCCGTTTTTTTATTTGTCCTAAAAAAAGTCAGGGTTTAACGTCGAAACACATTGCTAATTTGAACATTTTCTAAACCTGCAATTCCACAGGATCAATTAGAAGTTGTCAACCAAGACAACCAGAATCAGAATCGCTGTTGCTCTCGCATATGAAGCTTCATACGGGACAGTTCTTTTAGGGACAGGCTCTCTGATCCACCCCGTGTCTTTTACTCTTGCATGATCGGTGCCCTTGAACTGATCAATGCGCTGTCTCTTTCTCTATGTCACAGCCCTGCAACAAATCAATCAGCTCGCCGCTGCAAACGACAGCGGCTCTCAATAACTGTAGCTTAAGTATCATCTATTGTCAAAGAGCCGTCGGGTTGGCAGTGATGAAGCGCAGTTGAAGTGGCGAAATGCCCGTTAACCTGTTCCCCTCTCTCTGAAGGTATCTGGCTCTGGTGGAGTCCCTGCCGACATATGGAGTCCATTATTATCCAGTGAAGGTAACCACATTGCCCCAGGCATCGGGAAGCTTAACCCTGAACAAGCTACTGTTGACACGCTGTCTGCATGTCTTTTTCCACCTCTAATCAAACACGTTTAATATTTTGCTGGAGTGTATGGAATCTGGCCCTCAAAGATGGAAGAGTAGATTATTAACTAATAAATTCAGAGTTTATTTGCTTTATTCTACAGCCATCTGTGCATCTCAAACTTTACTTAAGAAGCCAGAAATGTCAGGAGTTTTGCGCTTTTCATTGAGACCGCCTTTAATGGAGCATGGAGTAAAAACAATGTGCAACTTTTAAAGTTCCCGTCAATCGATATACATCTTAGTTTCAAGTAGCCTTTCACAAAAAGCAGTCATAATTAGCAGAATGAACCTTAAATGTTCTGGCAGCGCTAAGTCGAAAACCCAGTAAAACCGCTGCAGGATGTGTTCATTTTAGCATGTCGAAAGGATTCCTCCATCTCACCTCACTTTTACTTTCATCCTGTAACTTTCCTGACCGACCCCTTATTAATTCAAGGTGTCTGGGGAGATCAAACAGTAACCTTTAAAATGACTGAGTCAGTCTCGCAAAGCATTTAATGTATTTGATCTCTACTCGTGTTGCTATTGCTGTGAGCCTAGTGGTGTGATTTCTTCTTTTTTTAAAAAAGAAGCACAAAAAAGCAACAACACCCACCCATAAAGCTACCTCTAATGAATGGTGTGGCGACGTGTGTGTCTGCTTTTCTTGCAGGACAAGCAAGAAATTCCGTGGTGGCTGGGCGTCAGCTACAAAGGCATCGGCCAATACGACCTGCAGGATAAACTGAAGCCCAGAAAGGTGGGTTGAACTTTTTACTGCGTCCTTTAAATAGAGTTTCCTTATCTCATATCCAAGCTTGATGCGTGAAATCATAGGCAAGTTTTTTCATGGTTTTCTTCCAATGAGACGACACTTTGTTGCTATGGAAGTTATTCACTATTGATCCCCACTGACTTCCTAGTTGAAAACACATCCGTTGTCTCTGTGCCTGTTGTCATCTGGTTAATCATCTATCCACATTGTAGTGAAGACCCTGGTTCCCATGCTGGTCAGCAGGAAGAGGAAGACAGATTGGGAAAATATTTTGGAGTTTTTGCCGTGGCAGGTCAAGGCTGTGTTTTTCTGTGTTTCTTCAAACACACCTTATGGTGGATGTTAAGCTACTGGTCTCTAGAGTTCCCATCAGGCCACTTGTTGTGGATCTTAATCACAAAATGTGTTTCTTCTGAGCAGATTTTAAATTTGTTCTTATTTTTATTTTCCATGTGTAATTCGATCGCCTCACAGCTAAGCCTTCCTCCCAGCCTGTCTGATAAGACTCGTCATAGCCCTTGTTATGTCGCAGGAACCTGTTGACATAGCAGGGTGTGCTGTTACGCCTAGGCACAAATGTTTCTCCCCGACCCACTTAGTGGGAAGCAGCGAGCCTCAGGGACTCAGATGGCGCTCTGCCAGCAAGTCGGGTGGTTGTTGGCAGTTTGGGGGGACGGCGATGAGGGTGAAGGGGGTAGTGGGCTACTCAAATTCCTCCACACAAGAAGGGGACAGTCACAGCGGTTTTCTGTTGTGGAAAAAAAATGTTGGCTTTACTAGCGACCTTTTCGTTGCTTGTATTGTTGTCTGGTCTCCTCCAGCCTTTAACGGAGGCTCTATATCTGGAGGATGTGGCTCGATCGGCCCGCCTCGGTTAACAGCCTCTGTATTCAAGGGAACCTGTCCCTCCTTACCCTCTCAGCATGCTGCATTTATTATGGTAATGTGTGTGTGTGTGTGTGTGTGTGTATGTGTGTGTGTGTGTGTGTGTGTGTGTGTGTGTGTGTGTGTGTGTGTGTGTGTGTGTGTGTTTCTGTGTGTTTGAAAGCCTATGCTGCCTGCTGTGTGTAACTGTAAGGGTACATTGAATACACTTATATTACCATAATGTGTGGATGAAGTGTGTTTCAGCACAGAATGTAGGAGAAAAGTAAGAATGTGGGGTTTTATTTATTCACTTATTATTTTTATTTTAGAGGAGATATTTTTCAGTATGACAGAAATAGATTCCACTCCTGCCTGATGTGTGTCCAGAACATGATGGGATGGGAGCAGATGGCGAGCCAAGCCTTCTTTCTTGAATTAAACCAGGAGGCTGCTCTGCCTCTCTTCCTTACTCTGTGTCACTCCCTTCCACCCCTCCCCAGTGGGTAACAGGACACTGTATGAGACCACATGCTGCTTCACATATATGATGAGCCAGCACCACCTAAATAAATCTTGGGTTTATTACAGTTGATGGTGTCAGCCTTGCTGTCATAATGAAAGGATGGAAAGAATTGGAAGAATTGGGAAGGATCTGGTGGAGAGTGGGGGTTTTTGATGTGGCATGAAAAAAAAACAAGACACATCCTGTCGTCTGTCTTTTCACTTGGATTAAACTCATCCCTTCCTGAATCGAAACAGGATGAAGTTCCTTCCTGTCTTCTTTGTATCGTCAGGCTTTGACATCCTAAAGCAATGCATCACATCGTGAAAATGTACACAAATGCCATCTGACCGGAGCCGTTACACAACATCTTACATGGGACGGCGAGATCTTATTCCATGGTGTGAGTCAGGGCTTTTGACACGTTTTCATCCAAGTATGATGTCCTGGGCTTGTGGCCTCGGGGGGGGGGGGGGGGGGGGGGGGGGGGGGGGGGGTCGTTGGTTTGTTGTGAGTATGAGTTGGATGTGGAAAGCCCGTTCACATCTGAAACCTCAGGTATTTCTACATCACTTCCTCCCGAGAAGGAAATGTTTGGCAAATTAAAGGTAGATAAAAATACTAAAAAAAAATCAGATGCAGGCATTCCTCAAATTAGAAATCGATGAGTCACTTTTTCATGAATACAGAAGTTTTTTTTTCTTTTTGGACCACTTCCTCTTTACGACAGCTCCAGGAACTCGTGTGATCGTGGAGATTGAGGTGTGTCACGTCTTTGAAATATTTGCCATGGCTTTGGCAGCAGTCACGGGGGGGTGGGGGGGGTGAGTGCTGGCGGTTTCGTCTGCACGCCGTCACACAGGTGTGGCGTTTCTCTAATGAGAGCAGTGATCAGTGTCTCTTTTTTTTTACTGCCCAGATCTTTGGTGTCTGTGTTAATGAATGCAAATGAACTCTGAACTCAGGGGGTGCTAATTATCTCGTGGTCACCTTTACAATGGGGAAGAGTTTTTTTTTTTTTTTTTTGAAGCCCTCTGCCATTTGTTCCCATTGTTCATTCAGTGCCACTGCATAACACTGGCAGACTGGAATTAATCTGTGAGAAGCCGGGGAAGACATTTACATTAATTCCTTTACTGATTAAATTTCTGAAGGTTTGAGGATTAAATGAGCACCTTGACCCTCGAAGGTTTCCCACTGCCTGGTTTTAAAATCGCAGTGCATGAGGTTTATTTTGCCTAATGATTAATGATGAAACCATGTTAACAATTTCAATGTGGTTACAGTAGATTTGGCAATGCAAGTTTGAGGGGTGTCTCACCGTGACGAACAGGGAAACTCGGCGGAAGCGGAGCGACGATAGCTCGTCTGGGACCGATCACTTGTCATTTAGCGATCGATTGAATGATAAGTGAGGCCGAGGGCCTTCAAAAGCTAAAGCTTTTGTGCAACCTGCTCGTCTGGTCCGACTGTGAAAGAAGTGAGCCGCGGTGGGAGAGGAGGGAAGGGGTGGGGGGTGGGGTGGAAGATGTACAGAGCAGCTCAATGCCTGGAAGGTAGCGAGGTATCTGTGATGTCGGCAGAGGGGCGGTGATGAGGGGGCGTGGCCAGCGGTTCTATGCTGAAACTCTTGCAACACCTATCTGGCTTCAGACAGACAAGAGGGAGTATTGTTCAGGGAAGTTCTAGCCCTGTGGGAAACACAAAGTCAAAAGGAATTGAATACAAAACCCCAGAGAGTTCAGCTGGGACTTTTAAGCTGGTAAGCCTTCTCGTTGTGTTCGTGTGTTATCTGTTTAGTCAAAAGGGGATTTAATGTCATATTCTCCTCTTGTTCTTGTAAATATTGTCTGTAAATGTCCTTGATCCCTATCGTAGATACATGTACTCTGTGGGAAGGAACGCACAGGATATAAAATGTTTCATTCTCAGAAGAACAGATATTTTTTGTCCTTGTTGATATGGAGATTTATCAGCTGAGTGTGACTTCTTATCCTGGACACAATTTATCACTGTGGGCACAGGATGTTTGTGTATTTTCTAAGCGGCTGACTTCTCGGTTGTTATCGTTTGAATCAAACGGACATCGAGGACGTCAGTCCCGCCGTTCGTGGCGTCTTCCTACTGACAAGAGAGTGTGGGAGAGTTGTTCATACGCAAGTGGCTCCAAATCTGTTTAGTGAGCCCATTATCAGCCCAGCAGATGTTTCATTCTGACAGACTGAAGTCCTGCCTCCTCCACAGGGGGAATGAAATGAAAAGCGAACCTGCTGCCTGGAACCATATTGCTCCTTGCAATTGCAGCAGTGTTATAAATGCTCCTGGTTTAAGCTAAAACCTGCTCCTGACTGGCAATCGCCTTTTCAGCTTCAGCTGTTCTGTTATCTCTGCTAATGCTGCAACTTTATCACAAAAAAAAAAAATCTTTTAAACTTACTTCCTTTTGGACTACCAAAAGGAGTGTTGTGTTGTCTACCTGCCAAGACTGAGCTCCGGCTTTTCTGAGTAAACCGATGCAGTTGTGTGTTTTAGCCTCAGTGACATCAGCTGATTTATCTGCATACGTGATGTAAATCAACACATAACCCATCATGTAATCCTGTGTCTTCCTGTGTGTTTAACTCGTGATCCTTCCTTCCTCTGTCTCTGCAGTTGTTTCAGTGGAAGCAGTTGGAGAACTTGTATTTCCGGGAGAAGAAATTTGCCGTGGAAGTGAACGACCCGCACAGGTCAGAGAGGGCAGACTACTTCGTCCAGCTTAGCTGCTTTTTATAGGACCTTTAGCTCTTTCTGAAGTGTTCCCATATTAGTTGCCTTATCTACACTTCACACAGTAAAAGGCGTCTGCAGCCGGTGTGCCATTTTCAGCAGCAATGAAATAAGTGTTTTGCTCTTGTTCAAGGGACACATTTTTAATGTATGGTTGTTATATTATCTTTATTTCTCACCAAGGCTTTAAATGGCCCTCACAGCTCCTAAAGCTGTCATGAAATCCCACCATTTATCAAATAATCACCTCTTTATTAGAACACAAACAGCCACTACATTCATTTGAATTTGTGAAAATCATAAAAACGAATAAATGAATACACACACACACACACACACACACACACACACACATTTGACTCTATTTTTGAGTTTTAAAGTCTCTATCTTCCACCAACTGTATAGTTTATTTGTGAAACAGTTAAACTGACTTGTTTCCTGAGCAGTTGTCTCATTATCGTCTACAGGAGGACGGTGACCAAGCGAACATTCGGACAGACTGGCCTGGTTATCCACACGTGGTATGCCAGCCACTCTTTGATTAAAACCATCTGGGTGATGGCCATTAGTCAGCACCAGTTCTACCTGGACAGGAAGCAGAGCCAAGTGAGTGTCTCTTTTCTCGCAAGTGACTCACTTCATCCATGTTTCCTCCCAGCAAAGCTGTTTGTAGAAACAGTGTAATACTGCTTGTATGATCCATGTCCCATGGTTTTGATTTGTAAAAATAGATTAACAACAGGCTATTAGATGCGTCAAGATTAACAATTCCCATGCTGCTCATCCTTATGTTGGAACGTCTTTGTGTCTTTGATCGGAAAGGAATAGAACTGCGTTTTGTCACAGTGATTGTAAAAATGCCTTGTTCTGTTTTGTGTGCAACATGTTCAGCTCTAAACCAGTGGCTAAACACTGCATGTGTTTAGTTTGGAAGGGATACATGTGTTTTGTCACTGCATTGCTAAAAATAAACAGGCACTGCATATTTTTCCATTAAAATTATCAGGTTTTTTTTCTTCAAGTTTGACACAAGACAAAGAAAGAAAAGATACTCAATACTGCTCTCAGTTCTATGACAGAAAAAGAGAAGAAAAACAGCCTGAGGCAAAAAACTGTTCCATTGAAAACATCCACATATTTGATCATCTTAATAACTGCAGCCTTTGTTGAAAATTGATATGATCAGATATGATCATTTAACTTGTATCCAAACAGGGTAGAAATAATAATAAAAACAGTCGGGGACCCTGAATTGTTGTTGACAGACATGCGATTGCCGTGAAGTGATCCATTCACTGAGTATCAAGGCTATTGCACCCCATCAAAGATGTGTGAGGGTGGATATGGATGGGTTTGTGTGGCTGTGGTCAGATGAGATCATATTATGTGTCAGTCATCTGTGGGGAACAGAGCCTTGCTGATTGATGAGAGCGGGGCCTCATCCTTGACTCGGTTCCTTTCTAACTGTCTCCTTCCTCCACGACAGTCAAAGATGACCACAACGAGGAGTACAGGTGATATCGCCATGGACCTCACAGAGATCTGCGCTCCGCGGATCACAAAACTATCCAGCATCGAGGGCAAGGACCCACTCATCATGGCCAGCAATGGAAGCCTCATCTCTGCAGGTATGCAGGGAGTCAGTTCCAGCGTTAACGTCTTAATAATCTGTCTTTTAAATTGTAGTTAATCAGATGTCTGTCTGTCCCAGGCTCGACCGACTCTGAGGTCAGCGAGGAACAAAAGAAAGAAAAGGTGGCAGAGTTGAAGAAGAAAGAAAGGGACCTTCAAGACAGTTTGACACAGAAGCTCAATGAGCTAAAGAAGATCTGCATGAGAGAAGCTGTGAGTGTATCTGTCTCGCTCTGTCATTTTTCAATGACATTCCCGAGCTTTGCTGACTTCATTCTCTTGATTTCATTTACAGGAGCTCACAGGCCGGTTGCCTAAAGAGTATCCCCTGGCTACAGGCGAGAAACCTCCTCAAGTACGACGCCGCGTTGGGGCAGCTTTCAAGCTGGATGACCTTTTCCCCTATGACGAGGTTGGTTTCATTATTGCTGTGTTGAGTTTTTGTCAGCTCACATAATTTAAATGTGACCAAGAGTTCTTGTAGTAGTTTGGTGGATGGATGATTAATGGATAAATGCAGAGTCGGGTGAACTTAACGTCAACTTTGTAACCCAACAGGCGTCATTCCTCTCACAAAAATCTGAAATCTGATCTTTTTGAGTAATTTTCCGAAAGAGAGTTCTTACATGATGATGTTTGTTTACCTAGTGATCCTTTAAAAATGGTAGAATATAGATATAAAAATGAATTTCAGACGATAGATCTGTTATTATA
Source organism: Antennarius maculatus (assembly GCA_013358685.1). Taxonomy (NCBI): domain Eukaryota; kingdom Metazoa; phylum Chordata; class Actinopteri; order Lophiiformes; family Antennariidae; genus Antennarius; species Antennarius maculatus. Next base: position 22,680,425 of record CM023609.1, on the reverse strand, counting down.
GCGAATCCATCTCATGTGTCTGCGCTCTGCGTCGCCCCCGTAGGACCCGCACCTTCAGAATCTGGAGAGCAGGTTCGCGCTGCAGCAGAAGATCGTGGAAGCGGCCATCAAGTTATCCAACGAAGATGACCTTTGCAAGACGGTGAAGAAAAAGAGGAGAAACAACTGCTTAGATGCCATGAGGAAGCTGGAGGAGATCGAAAAAGAAATCAACGCCTACAGGATCAAGAACGGAAAGACGCCCACTCAGAGAGCCTCGATGATCTTAGCAGGTAGTTTTTCATCAACAGCTGCTGTGAAAAAACTCGACATGTTGTGTTTAACTTGCGTGTCATAGCTTGAAAGGACAACTGAGAGGATGAGTGAGATGAACGTAGAATAAAGGGAGTCACTGAGAGCTTTTTCTCTCGTCTGTCATCAGATGATGTCAACCCGTCAGAACTTAGCTCCCTATCCGACAGTCTCACTCTGGATGACGGTAAGCAAATCGACAGGCGCGCTCCTTCAACCTTCACCGAACCTGCATTTTTCAATTTCAACCAAACAATGGCTTTGACGGTTCCAGATGACGAGCTGGTTTCCCAGAGGCAGCGGTCCAGATCCATTCAGTATTCCCCACGGCCGCACCATGCCGACACTCTGGACATCCACTACAACAGAGACCGACGGTCGTCTGACAACAACCAGCAGGCGGACGTCAGGTAAACAGCCTGAACTGACACCCCTTAAAAATAATATCTAGTGTGTGTCTGGTAGTTGTTGCTGTAGAGAACCAAAGCACAGAGCCAGTACAGACCTGCAGTAGATGTGGAGCCGCATTCCTGTCAGTCACTCCTCCCCTCTCCAACAATCTCCCTCTTATCAGCCCAACACACCAGCTTTAAAAATAGACAGAAATGAACGTGTTGCTGCCTGTGATGGAGTCCCAACTGGAGAGAGGGGACAAGAAGGGAAACAGGAAGCGGGAAAGTTTGCTTAATTGATAGTTTCTTCGTGGGTGTTTACCAAATCATGAGGCTGAGGTTTCATTCTCACCTTCAGAGAGTTATATCCATTTTTAACAGCTATAATACTTGGTGTTGCATGAAAAGAAAGATCAGTTAAATATGTAATAGCGCCCATTCAGGTGTAAGTGATGAGTTAAATGCTGCGTTTGAGCTCAGTTAAGGTAATTTCTCCTTTAGTTTTAAGAGAAAGTGAGAGGCTAGAGACACTCATTTCTATAAACTGCTTTACCCTAAAGAGACGAATGCCCTGAAACCGTAGGTCTAATCTGTGTTCCAGATTAAATTACGGCCAAGGTCCAGAATCCCTCCACTACAGTCACCGTGACGTCTTATCGAGCCACAGCAGCCCTTTCAAAGCAGCTTCCAGACAGCCGCGTGACGCCCGCAGCATGCCCCCGACTCCTCTCCTCACCCGCAACGCCTACAGCAGCACGCAGCTCAGGTAAGGCCCCCGAGATGTTTCCTTTTTTTTTTTTCCCCCCTCTTGGATAATCTGACTCATCAGCAGCTCGAGGTGAGCTTTGATGTACCTGAGTCAAAAACACAAGAATCGCTTTACAATTTCACAGACCGGAGGATGGGCCGCAACATTTCCGCCAACGCAGCGGCAGTCTGGAGTCCCAGTCTCAGTACCTGACGGAGGCGGAGCCCCCCGCGCAGACGTTCACCTTCTGCCCGGCGCGACGCAGCAACAGCATCGAGGTCCTGGACGACGGCTCGTCCTACACCAGCCAGTCCAGCGTGGAGTACAGCGCCCCCGGCAACCACAACCACAATCACAACCACAGACGCAGAGCACGCGGCCGCCACCGGAAAGACTTGTACGCAAACACCGGAAGCATGCCCAACCTGGCTCAGGCGGACCCCCGCTGCCACGCCTACCAGTCTCGGGCCAGGCCCACCACCACAGCCTACTACGTCACAGGCTACCCCCCCTATGCCGCGCCGGAGCCTTACTCTAACGGAGTTTACATGTACGACAATGAGATGGAGGGACACTACAATGTCAACCCTCACTACCAACAGACCCTAGCACCTTATCACGGCCACGATATGCACGGTCACTACGGTAACGACGAGGTAGACGGCATGTCGCAGCACCCGTACGCCACGCTGCGGCCGCCCAGAAGTCGCCCGCCGCCCCAGAGTAACGAGCAGGTCAGCAAGAACATCCAGAAGGCTCTGGTGGCGGAACACCTGAGAGGCTGGTACCATCGCAACGCCGCGCACAAGCAGGCGCCGTACGGCTACGACTACGACAGGGGCTCCCAGCAGAACCTGGGCTACCAAACCATGCCCGGGCCCTACGGCTACAACAACAGGAACACCTCCTACTCCTCAGGTGAGACCCCTGCTTCATCTGTTACTAACCAAAGTGTATTATGTAATGCAGATCGTTTGTTGACTCGTGTTTTTTTTTTTTTTTCCCAGTGTCCTTAGCGTCCACTGGAAACTGGCACGGTCACATCAGCGGCGGTGGTGGTAGCATGTTTGAATACGACATGCCTGTTCACGCGCCGCAGTCCTTCACCTACACTGCAGCCCCCTTCAGCCACCCCACCCACAGCAGGTGAGAAAAAAAAAAAAAAAAACAGCTTCAGCTTCTTGTTGACCCCCTGATCCTCCTGACCCCCAGAGCTCAGCGCTTGTGTCTGATTACCTGGGCTGGACGCTAACAGACAATACGAGCTGCACATATCTTGGTTTTGTTATTCCGTGAGCTGTGGGTAGCCGTTGTTTTTATATTTTCTTCATCCGTCTGTTTCACACGGCGGACTGATTCCGTCTCAGCACTCAGGATTGGTTCTGCTGTCCTCCTTAACTACTGGCCCCCTGCTTTCTTGTAGATATGGCACCTCCCAACTTTTTAAAGGCTCTTGGTACAGCCCTGATGGCCAGAGGCGCTGTGCCTTTTTCCCTGCTAGCTCTTCCTCCTCCACCTCTTCTTTTCCCACCTCCTCCTCCTCCTCCTCCCCTGGCTGTCGGGTCAGGCAGACGTCCTCCAGCCCCGCGTGGTCGGTTTCCTCCAGAGGGCAAAGGCTCAGTAAGATGTCCTTTTTGAAAGGTAGCTCATAGTAAGTAAGACAGCAACAGCCGGAGCCTGTGCGTTTTTTTTTTGCTTTCTCTATTCCGTCTGCAACGTGACTCCGTCTTCTGCTTGTTAATGTCTTGAAGTGAACTTTTGCATTTTTGAGATGTTTCGTTGTCACGTACGACAAGTTAACTGCATGGCTTTAAAAAGCATTCCTGCCGTTCTTCCGCTTCCGGCCGGCTTATTGTCATCCAGTGGTCACATTTCTCTGCCTTTCGTTTTTTAGATGTTTTTCATTTGCCTCCTCCTCGGCTCATGCAGAGGCTCCCGGTCCAACACCGCCACTCATTAACCTTCGCCCAACATCACACACAGATGTTCCTCTAGAGTTTGGAGTGACGGAGCTGAGAAATGCATTCACAACACTCCCTGTTGTGCCTTTGCAGAGGTTTTTGTTCTGTCGGCTCTACCGCAGATCAGGAAATTTAACCCACTTCCCCCCGTTGATCAAAGACGCAACACAGAATACAAAACGAGAACATTAAACTTATAACGGTGATAACGTGTCTCTAGTGTGGCAGAGAGAAAAAATGTGACCCCTGAATTTTGTGGCATTTGAAGGACATTGATGTGCATAAAGTGTGTTTGCATTGTTGTTGTGGGGTGTGAATGTTTGACCCTGGGTTTAGCTTGTTTGAAATGACCATCAACAGGTAACGGTAACTGATGGGACAGGTAAATGTGTTTTTACATTTGTGCTTTTTATCGGATTTAGTGGATCCTGGCTCCACAAAGCTCAAATACAAACAGAAACTCTTTTTACAGCCCAGGGTTAATTCATTCTCAACCCACATTAATCCAGTGATGATCTTCACCTCGTTTGCCTCCCATTAACGTGTGTTAACCTTTTGTGTTTGTTGCAGATCCTACGTAGACGTCAGCCAAATGGCTCCGCGCATCAGTAAGCCAACAAATGCTAGCTTGGAAGCAGAAGATCATATTTACTGGCACGAGGACTCCAAACCTGGAACAATAGTGTAGTTTCCTGTCTGTCGTTATGCCCTAGTTTCACCTTGTCAAGTTGTCGCTGTGCCTCAGACCCGACGTGGGTTCGAGGGGGATCCAAAGAATGAAGGAACTTGACTTTTGAGGAATTTCGATGAATGAAATCCTCTCATTTTCTCTTGTCTCGAATGCAATTGCCAAAACTGCGTTTTTAACCCCCAACAAAACGCCGTCTTGAGCTGCTACATGTCTGGATTGCGCGTGTTTGCGGTGGTAGCGATGGCGCTTTTGTGCTGAAACTAAAACCGAGACCTGCTGTGGACCCGTGTGGTAAAGCTAAAGGGATTATGGACTAAACTTCTCCAGTGTTTCTCGGCGTTCACAAGCCAAGGACAAGGATCGTCTGAGCCGCGATGAACACACACACACACACGCACTGTAATGATGAAGGATTGGACAATGATTAAGACATTATACAAATGAAGGATAGGACTCATTAAAAATGAGTCACGACGACAGCTACTTCCTGGAACATTCTGCCGTCACTCTACACAGTTTTATAAAGCTTTGCTCAAAGCTGTCATTCTCAAAAGTATTCATTCACTACCTGCAATACAGTTTAACCAAATATCGTGTCACTGCATTTGAGTATTACCTCCAAGTCACCAGTTATAACATCGCTGCCACATCTGATCAGGCATTGCAGTAAATCCAGTTGAGCTACTATCTTATCTAAACATGGTGAATTCATCCATGCTGGAACTCATGGACTGGTGCTCGGGTTCTCGCTAGAGAATCAAACTGTATGTAAATGTCGGTATTGTAAATAATTGGTTCTGTCTTTTTTTTTTTTCTTTCCTTTTTTTAGAGCATTTTTATGTTTTTGAAAAGCATGTAATATATAGCAAACAATTGTTGTTAAGCTGGTTCTTAGTCATTTGTATAATTGCATTTGTTTGAATAAAACAAGATCAGCATTTGAATCAGCTGTTAGTCGTCTGTGGCGTTTATTGGCATTACGCAAACTTCATCCAAATGTAAAGAAATTTAAAAAAAAATAAAATAGCCATCCCTTCGAGAGCAAGAAACTAATCCAGAAGCTTTAAATTGGATAACTGAAGGCACCTCCTTCAAAGAGACGGCGTTTGAGGGAAGTGCAGCGATCATCACTGCTTTAGAGAGCAAAATAACTTAACGTTGCATTTACATTTTATGGCTTTGCAGGCTTTGTCTCAGTCAGCTGGAACACATAAATACACTCCTTACATGCAAACACTTTGGAAAAACCGCCTGTTGGGGATAATTTAAGGAGGCAGACGTCTCCAGCAGAGCGCCGGCTTCTTGTAGTTTCATTTCATTTCAGTGTTGTAATCAGTCGTGATGCAAGAAAACTTTAAATATATATTTTTTAAAATGCTCCTGTGTCAGAGCTGTGTTGCTCAGCTTTACGTTCCCACCTCCACCTCCCTGTGTTGCAAAGCTGGTTTTTCTATATCCTTAAGTCATAAACTGACTAAACCAGTCTTTAAAACCCGTCACACCCATTATGGGCTATAACTCGTTCTTCTGTCCTCCCTGTGAATGACAAGCTGGTGTTTATAGCACCAAACCCTCCTCAGACTCATCTGTGAAACAAAGGCATGCTGTACACATGTACCCCCCCAATAGATTACTCCATAACCCTTCACCTCCTTTCCCTCCCTGCCTTCCTTCCAGTATTATCTACCCGCCGCTGGCTGCCTCTTTAGGACTTTGAGGAGCTTTACTCGCTGGCGGTGACCCTCGGCATTATGGTTCTTGAGCGAGCTCAGGGGAGGTCCCAGACATGGCCTCCTCCTCGGTTTTACCCGAGGTGGCGGGGGGTGCAGGGGGGGTGGAGGGCTTCGTATCCAGCTGTCTGCAGGCCTCTGCTGCTTCACACCAGCTGCAGCCAGACATCAGGCCAGGCCGTTTCAGCTGACACTCTACTGCATAAACAAGAGGCTTCTGTACATGCTCCCCCTCATCTGACACATTAAAACAGATTAGAGCTGGGTTTCCATTCTCCTCGGTGCTGAAATGGTGCAAGTGCGTCCGCGACACTGAATTAAAAACCTCTCAGGTGTCCAAAAACTGTCATCATGTCGTCATTCTTCTTTAATGATTCAACTCAAATGCTCCCTGATACTCACTTCCATTGCCAACTTATTATTTTTACTTCCATTTAGGTTGGTTGTCTTTTCTGTTTGCTCAATCGCACAATAGCTACGTGATAGATTTGCATGTGATTCGCTGCTAGGGCCTGACTCACGACACGGAACAACCTTTGAAAAGAAATTTTGGAGAGGATCCAGGAATTTGTTCTCTTAGTCTACAAGAAGTTTTATATCAATTACACATCATCTACTTGGTGGATGATCGTGAAACTTAGCAGAGGAGTGGAACACCTGCCAAACTGGGAGAGTTGAATTCTACACTTGACCTAGTTATTTTTTATTTTTTACTTTCTTTTTAATCAAACAGAATTCTTACTGGAAACATAATGACGTCATTCGAGTTTTGTTTTACATTGAAGTAAATTTAATAAAAGGGTCTGTGGAGTTGAGCGTCAGTCTAGTTTGGGTTAAAGTTGTATGTGCAAATTCAACGTTACTGCAGTCTCCCTCAGCTCTGCAACGTTTTAGCACCTTTCAGCTTATTGTTTTGGTTTTTATTCTATCTAAGAATCCAGTTGTTTTTGTCAGCAACAGGTAACGGCTGTTGGCACCAAGGGGCTAATGGAGTGACTTGTGCTGCCTTTCCAGCTCAGGAAAAACAATTAGCATCTATCTTGTCAACACAGCGTGGCATTTGGATAGTGTCCTCGAGAATCAGCAAAACCCGTGATTAAAATAGGATGAATTACAACCAATAAAATGACAGTTTGAAGTTTGTGGTTGCTGGATGTGGAATGTACAGCTTTTAGTCAAGAAGATAATCATATTGACTTCATAAGGCTATATATATTGTATTAAGTTAGCAGGAAATGATAGCATGATGTAATTTTTATTTCTTTTTGGTAGCCATTACTTCCCCACGTTTCAACAGTACCAGTATAAAACATTGCTAGCTTTACCCCTACAGTGGATGAACGTCACACATGAAAAACTAAAGCTGCCAAAGAGTTCAAGCGAGCTCTGATGAAAGTGACCATAAATCCTGTTATGCCATAACACCCCCTACTCCCCGTGAATCAATTTATTTACCTTGATCCCACAGTGATGGCTCTGACAAGTTATGAAGTAGTATAGTTGGATTAGTGGAGCACTCGGGTCTCCTTCAAGGGTGAATATGGATGACCTTCAGTCACCGAGGCGGGAAAAGCGAGACGGATGAAGAGGATCCCGCAGGTCACAAAGGTCACAGTAGGTCTTCATTATTGTGTCACATGATCAGCCGTAAGGACCTGCTGCGCGTCAGTTAGGCTGTTTGCGTTATGAGACGAGCTAACAAGCTTGGCAAGCAAAATGCCAAAGCATCCCCCCCCCCTCCCCTCCTCCTCTACACAGGCTAGGGGGTGGCTTAAAGGCCAGGAGCCTGACACAACATAAAGTACTGGATTATAGATTGGTCCGTGTCCCACGCTCGTGTTGTTATTGGAACTAAACCAAAGGCAGATGTTCCAAGTCAAACTCTGCACCTCCACAACGTTGTGTTACTTAGTAGCAAAACGCAAAACTGTTACGTGTTACATGTTTGTTTTTGTGTCACATCCACAGACTCCTGTTGCCTCCCCGCTATAGCAATTACAATCATTTCGAAATAATTTGTAGGTGAAATGAGTCACACAAAAACAGCAGGAGCAGGTGTTGTTTTCTCCTGTTCCTCCTCCTGGATTACACATGTAGACGAGACACACACCTGTTAGGTGAGCAGCATGACACACACATGTTGGCGAGACCCCTGCAGGGGCACAAACAGCAAGAACAAGGGCCCCCACTGTCCCGTCGGAGACGTGAATCTACTTGTGTACATCGCCACCGGTGCTTGTGTTCACTCGTCCGAGTTGCACAATAATGGATGGATGATGAGACACCACGGGAAAGGCCATAAATCACTACCTCCCCACTCCCCCCGCAGAAGAACGGGAAGCCTTGGAGCTGGAGTTAAAGTTAAACTGGAGAGCCACTGGAATACTATTACAACCGGGTGTGCAGAAAGAAAAATACCGTGCATTCCTTCAAGGGAAATAATGCTGACTGAATGTTAGTCATTTTGAAAGCAGGGGGTCAACATGGACACTTCCTTTAAAAAAAAAAAAAAGCAATAATGTGAATCATTTTTTGTCTGGTTTCCCTGTATCCTTCCCAGCCACCACTAAAAACCTAATAACGGAGCTTTGTACTCCGTACAGGTTCTCCTTATCTGCAATTTCAAAAGGAATCCAATTTATAAAAAGAGGGCTGCCGAAGTCGCTGACACAGCGACCGAATCGTGATTGGTGGTGAGTGACTGCAGATGAATCCACTTCAACGCTGCTATAATCTACTGCGGCCCATTGATTAGCGTTGACATTGGTGGGACGGAAGGAAAAAGTTTGCCAATTAATCACAGAGGCTTATTGACATTGACAGAGCGATCCACGTCAGGGTTGGGAAGTCACGTGTGTTTTAAAGCTGTGTGCTGAGAGAGTCTTTTTTATTCTTTGTTTTTACAAAGCAACATTTGTATCTTAATCATTTTAGTTGAGGACAACCAGATAGAATCATTTCCGGGATTGATTAAACAGATTTCAGACTGAGAGAAGCCGTCTTCTTTGCTGCATAGCAGAGATGTGACCCAGATGACCCCGTTGCTGTTTTAAGAAAAGTGTACCGACAAGTTCTGGGTGGAGTAATAGATAACCTGAGGTAAAGCCCATCAGATTACAAGCTTTTTCTTTCCCAAACAAACACAGGTGAACACACTGGATGACAGAAACTTTCAACAGTTCAGTCAAAAGATGCAAAGTTTTGTCAAATCCAAGAAAAAAAAAAAAAAAAAATTCCAATTACTCCTTTCGTTTTTTCTCCAGAAAGTTCTGGATCTTTTGAATGTTCTCTTCTTGCTGGCCCAGAGCCTCCAGTAAAATGCCCATGGGTGACCTCTTTAACCCGGCTAATTCGATCTTATTCTCCAGTTTATTCTTCATGTTGCGGAGGCGAAACGATGCGTGTGCAAATATCACTGGAAAGAAAAAAAATAGGAAGGTGACTGTTGATACAGCTGCACTCTAACAAGAGTCATTCACCAGCATGTTTCACCAACTCATTGAACTCTATCTTTATTTTAGTCTATTTATGTCAAATCCTAAAGATAAATAATGCATCCATGGGATTACTAAATGATCTTTCTAGTGCTGTAAAATGTATTCATACACCTATTGAACTTACACGCCAGCGGTAAAGTGACTGCAGACATAAACACCATGACGCTCCCCAGAAAGGAGATTAAGACGTAGCTGGCGATCATGACGGCAATCAGGAAACCCGTGGGGTTCTGCCTCTTGAAGTTATTGATCACAGCTCGGTTCTCTCCGGCCCAGATGGAACCCAGGAAGACGGCCAACACCACGGCCATGGCTGTGAACATCCCCAGAGGGTTCAGGAACCTGCAGAGCAGCAACACAAGACAGAGGTAAGATAAGACGCCCTGCTGGGACGAGACAGGCTGGATGGAGGCCGTGTGGCGCTACCTAGTGGTTATCATAAAGAGTCCACTCACATCAGAGACCCTTATTTAAGAATTAGACAGGGATGAGACCATAAATTGAGTTTCTCCTTTCTTTTTGACATGTTTATAGAATATTAGAGCTAACTTTGAATCAAGTCATGCATTTTTGCAAATTCCTGTTCAGAATAGTGTTAAATCTAACAAGCAAAAAAGAAAACATCTTGTAACAGCAAAACAAAAGCATTAAATTGATTTATACAACTGACATTCAACAATCAAACTGCTACTGTTGATAAGCGATTAATCATGAAAGACTGCTTGAGGCATATCAAACAATCCAAACTTTTCCACAATGACATTTTCATACTTTTCATTGTTTAATCTGCACAATCAACTTAAACTTAGATTTTTTTTAAAAATGATTTTTTTTTAAGGTGAATTCCTGGAGGTTTCAGCCACCCTAATCTCATGCTCTTCTATTTTTTATTACAATCACTAGAAGCAGGCTACAAAAAATCATACTGCTTTACAATATTAGGACAAATATTGGAGTCCTTATCAAGACTACTAGAATAAACACTTCAGGCTAAGTTCATGATCTCAGTGGATGTGAGGTTGTTTGTCACAAAGAGTTTACCTTTCTCAGACTGTATGAGGTATTTCATTTCACAGATAGTGACAAACAATTACAACTTCCTACCAGGATGATGTTACTTTAATGGATTAAGCCATATTACTTAATTGTTGCCATGAATGGCAAGACAGAACCCAGATTTCTGGGGCAGTGAATAATATTGGCATTTAAAAAAGTTTTTCAAAAACTGCACTAGCAACACATCGCACAATATTTTGATCATATAACGATATTTTATACACACAAACATTTTGGACATGGATGTCTAACTTCATGAAGAATGGAGGCGAATGTACTTTATGCCCTTTACAGTAATGAAATGTCAGCACCGCCCTCTAGTGGATAGAATATGCAACAGCAACATTGATGATACGTATTTTTTCATTACTGATAATGTAACATGTTTGCCGATGTCAAAGTGCAGCATTGGTAATAAAGTAGTAATAAACACTATCTTAGCTGATTGCAGTCACTAAATAGTGTCCCAAAGCTGTTGTCTTTTCATGAATTTCACACTTTACATCCTCTACCACTCCAGCTAGAGGCCGCATCTGAGTTAAAAGGACTGAGACAACAGTTTTTACATCATAAATGTGTGAAGAACACAGATAAGGTCGCCCGTTATGTGTGGTAAACTATTACTAGTGATGCTTTTGGTGCATTTGAAACTAATCTGGAAGATCACTTCAGACTATGGACGTATAGTCTGTGCATTACTATATGAAATTTGATACAGGATAACAATACTCAATAATAATAATAATTTTACATAAATAAATAAATAAAATGCCTTGTTGGTTTAGGGTCATGACTCAGAATTGGCTACCTGAGAAATGATACAATACTGAATGATCTCCTTGATAAATCAAACATGATCAGCTGATCAAATGTGTGTGTTTGGTCTTTGCACTGCCTGCAGCCGACTAGACAAAGGGTGTTTCAGTCCATCACGACCACAGCAACAATTTGTAATCACACAGCTCAGTGGACAGTCCCTGACGGCTCATCACTATTTTTAGGTAGCTGGACTTTAGCTGGCACAAAGTACAAACCAAGGCCAAGTACAACCAAGTACAACCAAGATATTCCCTGTTCTTCATGTTGAACACACCTTGTATCCAGCAGATAACAGTAATTCTGTAAGTCTAGGGTTGCGTTGTGCTTCAGGTCAATACATCTTTTGCTTTTGGTCTGATGTATTTCCTCCAGGTTCCTCTTTCAAATCAAGCCTGTTTTCCAAACGACTTTACATACGACTTATACAATCAAAAAGACTATTTTTATTCCTAATAATCACACATATTTGAAAATAAAAAATACAGCAATATCAGTTTTCCCTGATTCTGTGCAGCTACACTTCATCTGTGTGGCAAAAGAAACATTTTTTTTTTTTTACCTGTCCTGAGCAGATCATGTTTTCAGGTGTTTTGCTTTGCTTTGTTTGCTGGTTTGAAGGCAGGATTATGGGAAAAGTTCCAAACGGATTGTCATGAAACATGTTGGGAGGGTACATGTTGGAAAACAATAGATCTATTTATAATTTGATGCACAATAGATTTATTTATAATTTGGTACATAAATCGCTTTTGTTTTAGGTTTGACTGACACATGTGGGGCTGTTTGGTTATGAGCTTCTATCTAGTTCTTTACTGTATTTTCATTTAAATTTCTCGCCCTAACTCATTTCAACATGAGCATTTACATCCTGTCTGTATTCTAATACTGCAAATCCTCGTGAACTACTTCCTTAATCGCACATATGACACAATAAGACAAAACAACACACATGTTCAGTAAAAACATTTCGTTTTTGACACCTAGGTGTTGCGTTCACGTGATAATACAAAATGTTTAAAATCAGCTTACCCGATAATGATGAAAACACCGAGGGCTACTGCTAAATAATTTGTCTGATAATAAAGCAGGTTGCTGACAACTCGGTTGTTCCATTTCGCCATATCTCTCGTATCTGGTTTAGCGAATCTTTCCGAACCGGGCAAAAAGTCGTCCCATGGTCTCAGCGGTGTCAGCTCCACTTTAGCCATTTGTTTCCGTCCTAATCTGACAGCAAGACAAACAGCTGAACCTCGCATGGACAGAACAGACTGAAATCTCGCGAGAATTTCTTTGACAGTTCGTGAGCTTCGAAAGTGACGCGGCGTTCATGACAAGGGGAAATTTGACAATCTCAGACGATATGCTCCGATTTATGAAAACACCCCGCTCACTCTTGACAACATAGACTTTTCGATGTTTTGTCCACACAGTCCTCCTCTTATATAAAGCTCAAATGCACTAGTGGACTAATGCGAATAATTACAGAGTCTGTTTTTTTTTGGCAAAAGATAGTTTGTTACGGACTCAAGGTCCAGAGAATAAAATAAAAACAAGACATTACATAAAACACTAAAAGAAATTCATGATTAAAATTTACAATAAACGAAAAGAAGAACCACGTACATACATATGTACATCATCACTTCAAGCGCATAGTGCATGCACGCATCTTCTACACATACAGTATACATATTGTATATCCATTAAGACCTTACATATAAAATACTATACCAATGTATCAACACCTGTGATGATTAGTATCGTGTAGTTCTATATTTAATACCAGACAGCCGCAAAATAATCTCATTCTCGGACTCATTTAGCCGACAAATAAATTTGTACATAAGATTTCTTATGTAATCGGTCTTATTTGTGGCTCTGCGGTGCACTGACGTCGCAATAGCGGAAGAAGTGGGTACTGAAGCTGAATGAATGAATGGGGGTTAGCAGTCAGAACGGATACCCGACCATGCTCTTCAATAATTTCGTCCATGTCTGAGTGAATCTTTCTAATTTCCGATGTAACTTGAAAGCAGCATCAAGACAGCTTGCGCTATTGGTCAGCGATCACGGAGCACTTCCTGAAAAGCGTCGCCTGTCTGAACGTGGACGAATGTGACATTATGAAATGGTATTTGCGTTTTACTTTCACAAACGCTTATATTAAAGTTGCAGGTTACTTCTAAATGTCATATTATCGAAACCCACCACATGCTAATGTTGTTTACCTTATTGAAATGTGTGAACAATGTGTCCTCTGCTTCAGTGACATGACAGTGATAGCTTGATGAAAGCTGACATGCAAACAGATTCAAATTATGACGTTTTTAATTTTGATTTTGTAAACAGATGTGGAGCAGAATACTGAATCCTCGGGTGATTGATCGAGCAGCTTTTTATCGTAGGAGTCTCGTCACTATGCGTCTGAAGACTAGTGAGTTCCAGTCTCTGTTCACTGATGGGCTGAATGAGCTAGCAGGTGAGTTGCATCAGCTGTCAGTGGCAGTTCAGGTTCAAGTCTGAGAGGTAGCATCCTTTGCTTTGAGTCTTCACACCTTAAATAGTTAAATGATCCCTCGTCATCCAACAGATGCAGGAGATACTGTGTTTACAGAACAATGTATAATTCCAGTGTATGAAGATAAATCCTATGAGCCGATATATTTTTGTTATAACATGTCAAAGTTCTAACTAATATGGAATACTCATCAGAAATAGTAGCGAAATTGTTTGTTGTTTCCAGAGCTGTTCCAGAAGAACCATCACGAGTTGAGGATAGCTGGAGGGGCCGTGAGGGACCTGCTGTCCAGAAAGAGACCCAAAGATGTGGACTTTGCCACCACAGCCACGCCAGAGGAGATGAAGCACATGTTCCGAAATGCTGGGATCAGGATGATCAATAATAAAGGAGAGCAACACGGGACGATCACAGCAAGAGTAAGAGTCTGGTCTGGATGAGCAAGCCGGATGTCGCTTTCACTTTTTAAAATTATTGATTGTTAGTCTTCTAGCACTTCTCCAGAAGGGCTAAACCAAGCGTAGTTCTGCTAATTTGAGCTAACAGATAAATTGCAGTCCCATACCTCCTTCAAGAAATAAAAATGTTTACATTTTCAATGCTTGAAATAAATCCCACCATTAGATGTTGAGAGGAATTTAAGCTAGAGGAAGCATTCCTCCTCGGATGCAGCATGGATTCTCTCTTCCGTGGTTAATTCATTAATCTTCTTGCACAGCTGCACGATGAGAACTTTGAGGTGACAACTCTGCGGGTGGATGTTCGGACGGACGGACGTCACGCGGAGGTGGAATTCACCACCGACTGGCATAAAGATGCAGAGCGCAGAGACCTCACCATTAATTCCATGTTTTTAGGTATTAAACCAACAATTAGTCGACTCAATTGTGTTCATAAACAAGTGGATGAATGACGACTCTTTTCTCCTGCATGTGTACACCCCCCCCCCACCCAGGGCTTGATGGTACGTTATATGACTACTTTAAAGGATATGAAGACCTGCAGAACAATAAAGTTCGGTTTGTAGGCAGCGCTGAACAGAGAATCCAGGAGGACTACCTGAGAATACTGCGCTACTTCAGGTAGATCTGCTCACCTGAGGGTCAGCGTAGTTTAAACCTCATTTACAAGAAAAATGAGTTGTGAATCAGTGATATTTCTTTCACACGTTTAAGGTTCTACGGCAGAGTGGCTCTGACCCCTGATAACCACGAGCCTGAAACACTAGCTGCCATCAGGGACAATGGACACGGACTGGCGTCTATATCTGGGGAGCGAATTTGGGACGAAGTAAAGAAGATTTGTGTTGATAACCACGCTGCTCATCTGTTGGAGCTGATGTACAAACTGGAACTGGCCCAGTATGTAGGTGAGAGAAAACTAAAAAGTTGGAACAAAAAAGTGTTATGAGTGACGCTTCACAACAAATGATTGTTGAGGCATGACCTACATCCATGTTGTGATTTGCATTGGGTAGACAGTAGTTTTTAGGCCATTCTTTTGCATTGGTAATCAATAATTGGATCATTTCTCCTGTGCTGGATTTTCCCAGAGCTGATGTCATCATTAAATCTGATAATCCAGCTATTTAATATTTAATTGCAGCTTTTTTTAAGAGCCTGTTTGGATCTCCTTATGATGATTAAACCAAGACTTAATACGTTGTTTTCATAAAATTAGTTTTGATAGAACAGTGGGTGAGTAAGACTTGTATAGAAGTTAAATTAGTCATACTGCTGATGAGGTTTTCTTCATCAGAATGATAAAGGTTACAGAATGTTTTCTCAGGTTGACAAGTAGCTATGATCTAAGTCTGATAACTACAGTAATGGTGAGTTCCAAGGTGAATAGATCATTGGGAACATGTCCCTCTCTCTCTCTGTACTTGAGCACATGCAGCACAAATTAAACACAATGGGCCTGAAGGTGGAATAAGTACAGAGCAGAGAAGACAAACGCTTCAAATTGGCTTCCAGTGTGATGAAAGTGCTGCAACTCCTCGCATCATCAGTAACGATGTTCCACTAATTTGCAGCTTTTACAGAGAAAGTTGTGAAAACACTCTGACTGATTGCTGTTTTGTTACTCTCTGACACAACTGTCACAAGTACAATACCACGTTTCTTCCTTGTTGCTCACTTTGGTAAAATATCATGAAAATCAACCTTTTTTTTTCCCTTTCTGTTGTGGTGCAAAAATGGCCTACATAACATCCAGTGTGCTGTGAAGGCTTTGCTTGTGAAGTGCAGGCATCAATGAAAACCAGTCGTGTCAAAGCTCAACAATTATCAATAATGGGACAATTTGGATCTTTTCCTAATGGGGCAATTTCAGGTCTTCATCCTGAGATGCAATGGATTCAGTGACTCATAATGGTTGTTGATCACTACAAACCCCCGGTTGTAGTCACCATCAGGCACGGATGACGCAGTGTGTCTTCATTATATGACGATAGAAAGCTTCAATCTCAGTGCTCTCTTCTTCTGTTCTCTGCTGTTCTCCAGGTTTACCTCCAGATGGCAACATGGAGGAGATGAAGCACGTGTGGCAGAACGTCAAAAACCACTCTCCCAAACCCATGACCATCCTGGCTGCTCTCCTCCACTGCCCAGAGGAGGTGGAGAAGCTGGACCGCCGACTGAAGGTGTCCCGACAGGAGAAAAATCTGGCTTTGTTCCTGCTCAAACACAGACAGGTGCTCCGGAGGAGCCAAGAGGAGGCGGACAGCCTCAGACCCTTCACAGACTTTATCATCGATGTGAGTTCCTCATCTACACTTATTCTCCAGCAATGGTTCAGGAAGTATTTGCAGTGTGGTGGGAATCATAACCCCGAGTGTTCATAAAGCTCATTCTGCTCCATGGCAAGCAGGAAAAATGTTACAAAACTTTATTTTCACAAGGCTTGGGGGGGTTTTTTTGGACAAAATTGATTATTTCGGTTCATAGTTTAGCATTTATACTTTTTGGAAACAGTTACCGTAGATATCCTTGACAGATTTTAATAAAGTGTTTCATAGTGACTCAGATATGATGAGCTCATTCAATACCAGATCTTTGAGATGTTTTTTAAAAGAAATAGTGTGACAAACGTGCAAGAAAACGTACATTCTTTCATTGTTTTTCTCATTGATTGGAATTCTTGTGAAAATAAATCGTATTTTCTTGCTAGACAACCTCTCGGGTCTCTGATCCCTGCTTTTAGAACCACCAAGACAATTAAAGACGTAGCATTCACACGTGTTCTCCATCCTTTCAGAGTCGGGAACCGGACTCCCAGACTAAAGTGTGCGAGCTTCTGAAGTACCAAGGCGAGGAGAAGCTGCTGGCAGAGCTCAGCGGGTGGTCCATCCCGCGCTTCCCCGTCAGCGGTCACGATCTGAGGAGGATGGGCTGCTCGTCAGGAAAGGAGATCGGCGACACCTTACAGAACCTCCGCGACGTCTGGAAGAAAAGTCGATATCAGATGGACAAAGACGAACTCCTCAGCCTTGTGAAACCTTGAAGGAGCCAAAAGTGGCTGTTTATGTATCAAATCATGAACCGGACACCCACTGATGCTTCTCACCTTTATGAATGAGATACTCACAAGCTGGTTTCACCACATTAGTATAAAGAACCTTTCTTTATGAACGCTCTGTGGTTGGTTTTCTCTCTTACTGGTTAGTCTGGTGTGATGCTGGGAGCTGAAACATGAAAACAGGATGTGAAAATGAAATGTCAGAAATAGAAAATCATTATTTGCAGTGATGAAACTATCTGAAAGCAAGGGGTTTGATCTTTAGATGTTTTGTCTTTCTTTTCTATTTTTATAAATATGACCTAAAAAAATGTTTCTTTTAATTCGAATATACAAGTACAAAGATATAATTCATGACTCGTCCATACCTTTGGTGTTGTAACAAGTATTTTTCTGCTCTGAGCGGAGTTTGCTCCTCCCTCCTACAGAGACCAGGAGGTATAAAGCTTTTTCTCTTCTTCAGTAGCACCTCAGTGGAAGCTGCAAACACTTTGGCTTCAGAAAATCTACCCACTTTTTATTGTAATTTATTTATTTTGCCTCTGTGCGTTTTGGTGAAATTAAGACTCCAGGTTGCCTTCTTGTGTATTTTTTTTTTTTAAGCTTATACCTAAATGCGACAACATCATCTGGATTCACCTGTAGTCTTTATGTAAGTGTTCATCCACTCTATTGCTGTATATGGGGTTAAAAACATGGCGTGGATCAGCGTAAATGACAGTAACTTCACTTTGGAGCGCGTTTTGTCCGGAGATGAGCCCCGAGACGAGCGCTTGGCGCAGGTGGAAATCGCTCTTCTGTCCCTCATCTTCGCCACTGCAGCAATCCTGAACTTCTGGGTCTTGTTGGTCCTGTGGAGGAGGAGGAAACAGCTGTCCAGGATGCGTGTCTTCGTTTTCCACCTGTGCGTCGCCGATCTAGTGGTGACGTTCTTCCAAGTTTGCCCGCAACTCATGTGGGACATCACCGACCGATTCGTCGGCCCAGACATACTATGCCGCCTGGTGAAGTACATGCAGGTGGTCGGGATGTTTTCCTCTACTTACATGATAGTAGTGATGACTATTGATCGCTATCAAGCCATTTGCAACCCGATGGTGACTTTCCAGAGAGGCAGAGCGCGCTGGAACGCACCGGTGTGCGCGACGTGGTGCGTCTCTCTGGTCGGCAGCCTCCCTCAGATTTTCATCTTCTCCCGGGTGGAAGTTGCTCCAGGAGTGTACGACTGCTGGGCGCAGTTCATCAAACCGTGGGGACTGAGAGCCTACGTCACCTGGACTACTCTTGTGATTTTTGTCCTGCCCATTCTCACCATGATCGTGTGCCAGGTGCGCATTTGCCGCACGGTGCACAAGAACTTTCACATGAAGACGCACCACGACGGAGACGCGGCCACTAAGACGCCGTCATCCAGAGCCAGCAGCGTGACAGGAGTGTCCAAAGCCAGGGTGAAGACGGTGAAGATGACCGTCGTCATCGTGCTCACCTACATCATCTGCTGGATGCCTTTCTTCACCGTGCAGCTCTGGTCCGTGTGGGACGAGGAGGCGCCCACTCACAGTAAGACAGCAGGAAATGACTCTGATAAAAATAATGCATGTAATAATTTAATGCAATACTGCCAAATAAGGGTCTAATATAAAAATATGGACGTGCAAATGGAATTAGATTGTATTCATGACCAGAAATGTGTGCTGCATGAGTGGTTTTTTCCTCATTCCTCCTTCTCTTCCATGTTTCCAGCTGCAACCTTTGTCATCTTGATGCTGCTGGCCAGTCTGAACAGCTGTGCCAACCCCTGCATTTACCTGCTGTTCAGTGGGAAGCTGCCCAAAAGACTGGCGGCGCTGATGTGTCCGAGCCAGCCGGATCTGAAGGAGTTCGTCCAGGAGGAGGCCACCGTGGTCAGCTCCATGTACATCAGCCTCAAAAGTCTGTCAGACTGCAGATGAAAGACACAGATTTATTTTTTTTTTTTTGTGGTCCAAAACATTCTCCAGAAGACAGAAGGACAACATTAACAGGAGAAGAAACATCAATCGTCCCCAGATCATGACTCTTGATGACTATTGTGATCCTCCTACCATCACCGTCGGGTCAAACGGTTCATCTATAAAATATGTCGAATGGACAAACTAATATTCTCATTGAAGATGTGATTACATTCATCGCAAGAAGTGTTTTCATTTTACAGCTGATATCATAAAAGAGAGCAGAATCAAACTCCACTCAAATGTGGTTTAATCTGTAAATATGTAATATCTTTAGGTGGGTTTATCTCTGTTGTTTGTTTATCCCTTAAAATTCTCTTTGCTGCCAAATAAACAGCTGTGACTCTTGTTGACGTGTTGATTTCTTTCTTCCCATCAGCAGCTCTGAACCCCAAAATCTCTCCTCTGTTTTTCAGTTCAAACACTAAAAATTCTCCCTTTCAAAGTTTGAATTGTTTGCAATTTATTCCCAGCCCTCTGTTTTTCTGCGGTGAGTCACCCAATGGTTCCTTCGTCTCCCATTTGGAGAAAGGGAGGCAGGGATAAAACGTTTCACAGATAATCAGGGGCTTTTGTCCCTGTGATTTCTGCAGACGCTGGCGAGGCGAGAAGCTAAATCTGGCCTGGTGTTAATCTTTTTCAGAAACGAGTGAGTCAAGAAATCAGTGTTTTAAAATTTTGCTAAAATGAGCATCACCAGACAGCACTGACATATCCAGCAGCGTGGACAGGGTCTGAGATAATTCATATCATACGAGAAAATAGCTATGTGTTTGTGTCAGCCTGGAAACACCTTTTTTTTTTTTCAACCGATAACATTCATGACTTACTCCAACCAATCTCAAATGGTCCTGCTCTTGTTAAAATAGCCGCCTCCTTCAAATGAGGCCCTAAAGATTGAGGAGAAAATTACTTTAGCTAGAATGTCATTTCTGAGCTAACGTGACCGGCATGAGCTGTGCAGCGATAATTCAAGTCCTGATGAAAACCTGTGGGGTACCTTGAGTGACTGTGACAGCGTAAACGTCGTCCACTCCGCAGTGACATTGTCAAGAGGTTATAGCCATCCATAAGGAGGTGGATTACTGCTGGAATTAATACTGGCTGGGCATACTGGTTACCAGTCGTGTAAAATGTTGTTGACTCTTACAAAATGGATTTTGCTTGAGTTTCTGGAGTTTTCTTCTGTCTTTTTTTCTTATTTTTGCTGCTTTTGTTACCGATGAAATGACGACATTCATTTAAAAAGTTAATAACTAACAAAATACAAGTTGTTGATAAATAGAATTTTGGTTAGAATTCAAATTTTTTGGATGATCTGAAATTTCTCCGCATCTGTTTTTCCCGTTTTAAAGATGTGATTTCAATGATAATGTACTAATAGAAATGTAATCTAAGTTTTCAAATTAAAAACACACACATACATCTTCAATACCTGCTCCAATTGTGGGTCACGGGGTTGCTGAGCCTATCCCAGCGGACTCGGGGCGTGAGGCAGGGTACACTCCAGTAGTGACACCAGTGCACTGCAGAGCCTCAATTAAAAATATGTCCATCTAAATTAATCTAATTAGTCATCCCTTTCTTTCCTGCACCTCTTCCTGTTTACATATGGAGGCACTCATTAGCATTCCATTAGCACCCCGTAGCCATAAAAATCATTTAGTTTAGAAATAACTGCTTTCTCTATCAGTAGACACCTGTTTCCACAAAGCATATTTAAAATGGGAAAAATCATGAATCAGACTTTCAGCCAATCAACCGTGGGGATGTTTGACACGTTCAATGCTTTCATTTTACTACTCTTGGCTGAGAGTCGTGAAGTGATTCATCGGCTAGAATCACCTGCATCTGAAATTCAGTGTTTTTCTTTTTTTTTTTTGTGTGTGTGTTGTGCATGTGAAATGCATTGTTAAAAGAAAAACTGGCTTATTCTGTCATGGCGCCTCCCTTTCCTCCCCTTGTTTTATTGTTTTATATTTTTATCAAACAGAAATGACATCATGTCCAGGAGGCATTCATTAGCGCGCCACAATCCAGAAAGAAAAAGGTATGTGGGATGTTTCAGATTTAGTTTATCCACTGTTGATGTGTGTTTCACACATTGGATGATTGGATTATTTATTTACAAAGATATAGTCCAAGTGTTTCATTGGAGGATTTCATCACGTGTGAGTTTCAATCGAGGATCTTAAAGGAGAATCTAAAGATGAATAAAGCACTTTATAATTCATGCCCCCTGTTTCATCCTTAATATTAATGGAACAAGGCCATAATGACTGCTAGTCCCAGAAATAGATCAGGCTCCTTATTATCTCTCAGGCTGAAGGGCTGTGTCCATTCATCAGAGCTGCAATTACAGCCCAGATGAGGATTGTAGTGGATGTGAAAGAGTTCCGCAATCGTGTAAATATCCCCTTTGTGGGACAAACAAAGGTTTATCTTCTCATATCTTCTTCTTCTCATAGGTTTGAGAGAAGATGCTGTAAGTTACAGCATTTGAATGACTATATCTGTTCATAATGTTGTGTCACAGTGGATGTCATGAAATAATTTTGAATTAACAGACAGAATTTATTTCTTTACTTGAATCATCAGCGGTGGAACAATTCACAGCGACATGGCTAAAGTAGTTTTATTTACAGCGAATCAACTTCATTCCAAGTCATTGCTGTCGCAGAGATTAATGACACACCCAGGCATGCGAGAACAAAATATTTAAGTGTAATTCAGTCGGGTAAAATCCTCAATATCCAAGAACGAAGATGGGCTGACTGGATTTAGCGACATGGATGGACCATCTCCTGTTGCTAAAGACATGTTGTCGGCTTTCAGGGTCATCAAAGTGTCCATAAATGCTAAACAGCTCTTGAGAATGTAAAATTTAAATTTGGGAACTTGAAGTATGAACAGATCAATTCCTCCATCACATCTTGATTTTTTTCCATCATGGAAAGGAAACCCTGTGTGTTCGTAATTCCCCAAAGTAACGATGCCGTAGGTAAAATAAAATACTAAGAAGTCAACATTTTTTAAATGAAAGTTTTGACCAATGCGTGTCTCAAGGAAACCCACACCTGCACCTCCCTTGATGCAGGTGTGGGTGGTACTATTGTATTTCACTGTCAATCTGGATTAAAAGGTGGATACAAGTTTGTTTTTGTGGTTTTCTTTAACACTTCTAGAATCCTGCAGGGCATCCATGTTGAGGGCCCACATGACTCCTGGATTAAGGTTTAATTTTAATTCTAAGGGAGTGTTCGGCTTCAGCTGTTTGGGTTTGGTGGAGATATTTGCTCAGAGCGTGTTTCTAATTCAGCAGAGAAAACAACCACAGACATCCCACACCTTTCAGGACTTTTGTTTTAGTTTGATTTTCAGAATGCTAAACTAGACAGTACTTAAATAGTTTTTAAAATCCATTTGCATTTGAGGAGGTGGACCTGAGGCTGTGCTGTGATCCAGATCATTTCAGTTCTTGTAACTCAGCCAGAATTAAACAAGAGACGCAACTCTTAGACTTCCTTTTTACACTTGGCTGAGATGGAAATCTGTACTTGGTGTTGCAGTCAGCAGCAGTAATGCCAGAATGCAGAGTGAAGTAAGACCCGAAGGTTTTCATAAAGGAATGACGTAGGAGACGAAAGGATAAAGATCAATTCATATCAAGCTCAAAAGCTTCCATCACCATCAATCGATGGATCTTTAGAAACAGGTTCTTCTTCCATCGATGATGGAGAAATATAAATGTGTTGATATATGATATAAAATATCTCAGACAACAGGCTTAAAATGAAAGAATGAATTCATTTTCTGTATATCAGAGATTTATCTGTGATCGCAAATCCGGAAAAAAAACCATGAAAAATAAATGATCAGTTCAAAAACAGCACAGGAAAGGCTGCTTTGGAGCCCGCCTCAGTGTTGTAGCCTTACAGAGAAATGTTGGCTGTCAATTAGACAGAGATCATCATGATTATCAAAAGAGATTCATATTCATGTCACCGGCTTAATATGTTTATCTACCTGAGCCTCCTCTGATCTGATGAATGTCTCAAGGGAAAAGGAATCGGCGGTTATGACACCTATAGCTAAAACTGTATTCACTAGTTCAACAGAAGACAAGTCCAAGACGACCATGTCGTGCAGCCAATAATTTCTCAGGATTCATTGGCGACTAATGTCATGTTTATGATTTCCTCTTGTGGTAATTTCCCCGTTTGGGATCATTAAAGTCTTTTCTCAGGTTAGACATACATGGAATGACTTCAGTACATTTTCAATCCAATTCCTGCCATCAGATTTTTGCATATTTCAATCAGAGCCATAGCTTGCCATGTTCGTATGATCAGTGTCGCGGTTTGGTGTTTGTGTCACTTTGCTCTGTTGTGCTGGGGTGTGGGGTGTGCTGTGCTGGGTGTGTTGATTTGATTAAAATATGACTGACAGCTTCTCCACTGGTGTCCTGCATATGGGTCCTAACCCTACACCTCATGACAGTCAGATATGTCAAAAACATTGTCACAGATTGTGACAGAAACTTATGAAGGCTGGAGATCAAGCTGAAGATAATTTGATATTTGAGTTAGATACTGTATGTTTCACCAACGTAGGGGCATTTCTCACTTTTTTTGAGTAGCACTCACACAAATTTCATACATCTGTGAAAGCAAAGAAGTTCTAGATGAAAGCCCGTTCTGATGATGATGAACATATGATTCCATATACTAGGGAGTCAAGGAATTTAACTTCTTCGCCAGGGTGCTGTCAGGTCTCTTTGTGTGAGTCGTATCATCTGTAGATGCTGCTGGGCCAGGTTCTGTCGACTGCAGTTCAATCATGACACACTACAGAGAAACAACTGATTTTAATAAAGGAAAATGATTTATGAGGTCTTGGCGGTGAAGGGGTGGAGGTGGGTTGCAGATATTTCCATATAGCAATGACAGTTGGATGACTGCAGAGTGACAGACAGAGAGAGAGGAAAGGAAATGTGACTGAAAAGCGAGCAGTCATAAAACCAGATCATTAGGCTATCTTCATATTCTCCTCATGCCAATGACAATCTGGTGTGGTTTAAATAAGCACCGTACAACTGGAAAGAATAGAAAATACACTGTGAAGATCAAAACCTATAATGGTGATAAGTTCATGACCAAATGTTGGTATTTGTCTGACTTATCTGTTTCTCTTTCATTTGATAAATTCAACATCAGCGCTGACCTCGCTGAAAACTTCAAGTGACTACTTCACTGACAAGTCAGTGAAGTAGTCATTAACTCGCTTCATTAACCAAACCAACCAGAGAAGAAACACACTTGCTTTGCATTAATGTTACTCAGAGATCAGGGGTTTATTAGCAAACTAATGAGGTCGATCCGAACATTAAATTCACACATTTTATGCTTGAGAAGTTAAACGTTTCCAGATTTACTTTTTTGTCTGCAGATTTCAGTCGTCAAACATCCTGTTTGGTATGTCTATAACACAAATGAATGCATTGGATGTATAGAACACTAAAACATGAGCTCACGCTTGTACGTACCTTGAAATAATCATTTGACATGTAATAATGCATGTGGTTGGCATGGTTACGAGTGAAATGCACAGTCCTGGAGCTCCGCTGACGGCTGTTAATCATTAATGGACTCTTATCGGAGCATGCCTGAAGATAATGGTCATGCTTGACAAAGTATAATTATTGTCAAGCGTTTTGCAGCGACATTTACATGACATTTAATCACTTGATCACAGAAACAAATCGTAACAAAAACATTTTTGTATATTTTTTAAAAACCAAAAGCTCCAGATTTTCAATCTGGATTTGTGATATAAAGTGGAAAAAGAATCTAAAGCACAGAAGGTCAGAAAAAGTCCCCAACCACTGGTGATTCATATCTTGAGGCATCCCCATTGGTTAATTATCGAAAAAGATGACTGAAAGACTGACAGCAACCATTGATGTATAAAATATGACAAAATATTCACAGTGGCAAAAGCTTTGATCTGTTCCAGCAGGAAATGCTGCACCAAATGATTAAAAAAATGATTTCTCCTTCTTGTTTAACAGGGACCCTCCACTCCATCAAGTAATTGTGAATCTGCTGTGCATGGGCTCTGACAAGTGGCTCAAGTGCCAACTGTAATTTTCAGAATCTAGACAATGTCACGAATTAATCTACACTCACACCATAAAAACTCGCACAAACCGTTGAAACGCACACAACTTGACAGACACAAGGGAGGGTATTGATCTCTTCTTTCTCCTGACAAGAGGAGGTTCTAATCAGGTAAAAACGGTGTCATGGAAGAGCAAACCGAGAATGTGAAAACACAATAAATGCGATGCAGAATCACCTCAACCGAAAGCCATTCTTATCTGTTCCAAGAAGCTAACAAGGTTAATTTGCTAAAGCTAATTGAGAAATTCAATTTCCAGATGGACATCGACCTTCATGTTAACAAAGACAACAATGGAAATACATTTACTGGAACACCAGTTCAAGGGCCCATGCCTGAAGGCCCACGATGTAAATCAAATTTTGACAAATGATAGGAACAAATATACCATTAAAATACATATATGGACATTTCCTGAGGAGGCAAAACAGAACATGTTCTGCTGCTATGAATGACACCCGCCTTCAGCCCCAAGAACACATTATGCATCCCAATTGCTTAAAGCTGTGGTCCTTGTTTAGAATTCATTTTATTAAAAGGTTTGTTGTTCATTTTTTTAAATCGTAAAAGGCTGAAAAGCGAGTAAACATCAG
Organism: Antennarius maculatus; assembly: GCA_013358685.1. Lineage (NCBI taxonomy): Eukaryota > Metazoa > Chordata > Actinopteri > Lophiiformes > Antennariidae > Antennarius > Antennarius maculatus. Next base: position 22,654,439 of record CM023609.1, on the reverse strand, counting down.
ATGATTACTGTCATCTCATCTTCAAAAAAATTGATGAATGGATGGATAAAGAGCATAATATGTTTTATTTAACCAACTCTGTTGAGTAAACGGAACAGGGGTCAATAAAAAGCCTTTTCAGTTGTTGTGCTCAATCGATTAATTGTTTGCAACTTGAATGAAAAATGCACCAGGGGTGAAACACTTAAAAGCTTGATTGTAGGAGCACTAATGCTGGTAGTGCAGGTAAATTTAGGATTTATCTTTGCTTTAATGACACCCACAAAGGATTTTTTTTAAAAAATCTGTCTTGTTTGTCTACTTGCAGGATTACTCAAAACGTTTGATGACACTTTTGGAGCACAAAGACATGACCCAAAAGCAGTTCATTAGAGCTTGCTGCTGATTCTGGTTCAGGGACTTCTAAAGGATGCATTACATGGCAGGATAGAGGTATTTATAACTTATCACCGGATAACATCTACTAACGTTGGGACAAAAATAACGCCCACGTAAGTTCTAACACAGACCAACAGCTGATCTACATCCGTTATATTCTAGATCTGGCGATTCAGAATATTTACATTTAAAGGGTTTGTGAAAAATTGGAACTATGGGAAGATAAACAATACTGTTAGCCTCTTTTCTTGAATAATTATTAAATTGATAATGAAAGTACTCCCAAATTCTAGGGCTGCACGTTCATAGTGAAGGAGTTACAGTAGTTCTATCTACTCCAACAAATAAACTCAAGTTTTATCATTGTCTCTCTCACACCACTATCTCATGTCATATTTAGACACAAAAGACATCAAAATGAATAGAAAAACGGCTATGGCATTAGGTTTAAATGAAAAATCACTGGTGCATGAACGAATGTGGCTTAAATGACTAAATGGGTTTTGCTTAAACAGGAACTTTTGGGATCTGAAACATGTTATTGTTCTGTATTTATATTTAACTACATACAGTATACAGTTGTGTGTGAACTAGTGATAAAAGATGTATAAAAAGCTGCCACAAAAGTGTGTTTCCAATCATTGAAGGTTTTTATAACTTGTGACTCAATGAACATGAGATTTGTATGAAATTATTTTTATTGAAGAGATTTTGCTGATACCATGTACATTCAAATGCAGTTGGAAATCCTACCGCTTCCTTCCTGAAGGAACCTTGAAATTATTATTAGCAAGTCATTTAGAAGAAAAGACTGTATTTGCGCCCACACACACACACACACACACACACACACACACACACACACACACACACACACACACACACACACACGCACACACACAAAGTTACATCTTAACAGTGTGATGGATTTCTGCGTGAGGTTGATTTGGACGTCACACTCCGTGAAAATATACTGTCACATTTATTGCCTCTATTTTGCCCAATTCTCTTCTCCAGGAAACAGACTCTGCATAGTGAGTTCAATCACAATCGCTGATTCTGTTTTTATCATCTAAATCCAACTTTAAACCAGATGGATGTGCAGCCTGGAGGGAGTTTCCTTCACAACAGTCACAGTATTATTCAGTGTCGTGAGGCTGTGTATCAGATTGACGCATCAGCTCCAGTCAGGTCACCTCAAACAGAAGCAACACAAGTAATCAGTGACTCCAATAAAAGCCACCTCCTGTACATCATTTCATGCTGTGCATTATTGCCCCACCTCATTCATTACACTGAAATGATGTTGAAAAACTCATCTTTGACTCATTGTTCTGGAACAGGCCAGACTTTTTCAAATCATGTAACATCATGAAACAACATGTTAACGATTCTTTCCATCTTGACGGCGCGTTCAGAGTCTAACACATTCTCCAACCACAGAAAGATTGTGTGTAAATTCTGATAGTCACAGCCGTAGACAGTGAACAAGAAATTGTGACACTGTACCACAATATGATGTGAGAAAATTGATTTATTATATTGAAATGTTATTTTAGAGGTAAACATACACCAGTTATCGCTATGATGTGGAATAATGTCGATCAATAATGAATGAATTTTAAATTTCGCAATCGTCTCGTCTATAGCCACTCATCCACCTTGCAGGTCACAGGTTTGCTGGAGCCTATCTCAGCCGGCTATAGGAAAAAGACAGTGTACACCCCAAATGTGATGCCAGCTCATTTTGAGGCTCCATAACAACCAATTTAATTAAATTTCAGACCGTAGTTAAGTCTTTGTTGTGGAGCGTGGGAGGAAAATCTTCAGAGAAAAAGGAGAAAACTCTGATTGACAACCAACACAGATGTGCATCGTCAATGCCACAACTGATGGAGCAAAGTGGTTTGTTTTGGTAAACACTCCTGCCCCCTCCCACGTTCTACTCCCACTCACATCTTTGCCGGAGGGACAAACATGCAAAGAAGAAATGCACCTGAGAGAAAAAAAGGCAGGTAGGGGAATGGAAAGCACTTTACAGCAATCAACAGTTAAGTGGAGGTTTTCTATCGCCTCTTGTCCTGCTGCTGTGTTGACTTTCTGCTCCTGAAACCAATTATTTACAAAGTCAGGCAGACTATCAGAAAATGTTCAGATTAAACATGCTCAAAAATATCTCCTCTGTTTTTATTTCTTCAGGCGAACTCAAACTGCTTTGGGCTCAGATAATTTTTAGATGATGCTTCAGAGATGAGCATATCAGTACACCCTCGATTTACCGATAAAAGAAACAAAAGCCACGGAATCTGCATGGAAATTCATGCTCCCCAGAGGAGAACATTAAATAGCTCCTTTTATTACTCATGAACAAACACGGTGAAAAGAAAACTTTTGATGATGAATTTGCTCAACACCACCATGTTAGCACTGTTATTGACAATTATTCTTATTGAATAAATGTTATGTTTAATTTAATTTAATTTAGAATTAAATTAAATTAAACATAACATGTATTCAATAAGAATAAATTGTTATTATAATAAATTGTTATTGACAATTATTCTTATTGAATACATGTTATGTTTTGGTCATATGTAAGATTGGCCTTGAGGTTTGCGATGCAGTTGCTCATGATGGAACACTCATGACATCCCCTTATTGACAACAATCTGTTCTAATTCTGTGATAAACAGGGACAATCTCTGAAAGGGCTGTTTCAGCAACGCAAAACTCGTGACTTCTTGAAAAACTGTATTTGACTCTGAAATAAAGGCATTAGCAACGCTGAACAGATGCACTGAAGCGGTGATGAAGGAATTACCTTTTGCCTCAACAGAATGTTCCATTCCTAATTTCTAATCTCTGCATCTGTAAATAACCTAGCAGGATTAAAGCAAAAGAAACATCACAGACTAATTTGAATGGGCTCATGTTGAATAATGAAGCTGTTACAAGTTCTGTGTCTGCCTGGTACAGATAGACGTCGGAGCATGACAGTGTAAAAAACTCATTTATCTGAGGAAATGGATGAACAGCTTTTCAAAACAATTCTCAAGACAATAATGCTGCAACGCTGGAGAGTCTGAGACAAAATTACAGAAGATGGTCGGAGAACTGGAGAAAATAAACCCAGTATCACATTTATTGTCATTAAACTCATTAAAGGGGCCCTATTATGACAGGGTGCACTGGGAAGGTTTTAATTTTGGTAATAATGCTGGATTTTAAAAACCTGAAGAAAGAAAGCATCTGTAAACATCGCAGCGCTGAAGTTCTGGCCTTGAAAACAGCGCTCTGCACTGAAGGAAATAGGTCTTGTTTATTTTTAAATAGCTCAAGGCTAACACTCCACTGTTTCAGAGAATAGAGTTGGTGCAGACTGCCTTCTCTATATAAGAGATCTGTTTGTACAATACCTGCAAAACTTTTTGACTATTTCAAATGTTAACATGCTATATAAGGTGGTAAACATGACAGGGTGATACCTGTTTAACATCATGATATTAGCAATGCAGCAGTAGCGGCATGCTTACAGTTCAGTTCAGTTCAGTTGAGATTTTTAAAATTTTTCCTCTATGGGTAATTTTATCTACAGAAGTAGTGAAAAACAAATATTAGAGACAGCAGGAAATGAGAGAAAACAAACATCTTTTCTGAAAATAAATAAATGAAAGAAAGAAAGAAAGAAAGAAAGAAAGAAAGAAAGAAAGAAAGAAAGAAAGAAAGAAAGAAAGAAAGAAAGAAAGAAAGAAAGAAAGAAAGAAAGAAAGAAAGAAAGAAAGAAAGAAAGAAAGGTTTTTTTTTATTTTTGCAAAAAGACTTTCATCACATTCAAACATTTTACAATTTTACATTAGATGAAAGCACTAAAGAGCATCAGAAGAAGAAGATTTTTTTGCAAAAACACTTCAATCACATTCAAACATCGTACAACTTTTCATGAGATGAAAGTACTAAAGTGCTTTAAAAACACTAAAAACCAATAAATAAAAGGAAATACAATTTAAAAATTAGTGCATTAATTACTGCATTAAGAAATCCGTATTTAGTGGCATCATTGTTAGTAAAATAAAGAAGTGCTGGGTCAGAGCACTCAGGACTTTGGAGACTTTAAACCTCTCATTCTTGACAATTGGGATGTAGCCGGTCAAGCTGGACGGTCCTTTATGCAGAATGTCTGTGATAAATGTCATCCAAAGAGAGCTGCTGTATGCCAATTATTTTACAGTCTGATGGTTTCTGGTGTACACTAAAAGGTTACCGTACCAAAAGATAAAACAAAAGGTTAAAATGGACTCCGTTGAAGAGTTGTCTTGTCCACATGAACAGTGTTTATTCTGTGCAGAAAGTAAAGTCTCTGCAGGTCTTTTCTTTGATGGGGTTACAATTTAAGTTGTTGCCGACCACCTTTCCAGCGTAACAATCATCTTTTTCCGTAAGAGTGCGGTCAGGATTTTTGAGTGAGATGGACAGGTTGGATAAATCATTTAATTAGAGGTCATAGCAAGTGCAGTTCCTTTCCTGCTACAGTATTACTGTATTCATCTAACTGAACAGGAATTAAAGTGTAACAGCGCCCTCTTAGGGAAATTGTAGGTCAGTAACACTATATTCAGCAGCTTCAGTCCAAGGGTCTCCATGTAAAAGGACAAACACAATATCAAATAATGATTCGATATTTTAACTTGGCAGCTCTCAACATTACAGCTTGACGGATTAGTTTCTGCATCATGTCATCACACTTATGAGAAACATTCCTATGACTGTTATAAAGCTCGTAATGACAGAGACCCTCAAAGTTTGGATTCACGTGTTTAAACATTCTGGAACAAAAAATCCAGAGTAAACATCTACCTCTTTCCTGCAACAGTAAAAGAATCCTTTGAAAAACATTATGGATCCAGATGATGATCCAGATTGCCACTAAAATCAAATGGACTGGTTCTTCTGTATCCAGAATTTGTTAAGGACTTTATTTTTGGTAATTCTAAAAAAAAAACAACTCAAAGGCATTTAACATCCACAACAGATTTATTAAAGGATGAAATTGTCATCACCCAGTAGATACTAAATACCATAATTTAAATCATTTAAATAAATAATACATTGGGTAAAGATCAGATCTTACATTCATAGAAATCTCAGAACCAAGTGCAGTACGCAGAAGGTTCAGATTCATGGTCAGCCCTGTATTGATGTTCATTGTCCTGCAGATGTCAGTGCTGTCTTTAAAATCAAGAAAACACATAAATACATTATAAGGAACAATAAGTGGAGGAGGAGTTACTTTAATTGTGAACTGGTCCATGCCATCATCCCACAGCAAAAGGTTATGTGTTCAAATCTGGACCTCTGAGGAGTTTTCTCTGCATCTGGGTGTTCAATACAAGCCTGAACAGTCATTTGTCTTCTTAAGTTACAGCTCTGTGATGAACTATTAACCTGTCAAGGATCAGGCTGCGATTGGCTGCAGACCCCACCCACTAGTGACCCAGTAAAGAACAAACAGGCGAAGAAAATTAATGGCTGGATTTTAATGATCATTTTTGCAATACAGCCCAAAAGGGTTCTAGGGAGATCATTGGCTGCAACAGCACTTTGTCCTCCAATTAAAACTAGTGGCACATTAAATCCACATAATAAGACTTGACCTCCTCTTGACTGTGAGCATCCAGCAGGTCAGGGTCTCAGCGATGCTGCTCGGTGTCCCGGCTGGATAGATCATTCTATCTTTGTTGTGCTTGGCATCTATCCGCCATCAATAATGCAACAGGAGACGCCTTCCAAGGTTACAGCCCAGGTTGTCAATACAAGACATGATTCAGCACTTCGGCGCAGGCAGCACCACGGGCACGTCTCAAATACATGTTGATCCAACGCTCGTGATATTCGTCCGCTGACGGATAGAGAAGTGCATTTACAGACTGAGTTACATTTAAATGAAATACCATAGAATTATCCCAGAAAGCGTGCTGGACTGTAAACCAGGATACAGAGGCTGAGGATAATCAGCTTCTTGAAAAAGGATGCAGAGGAGGCGCTGCTGCAGATGGCAGGCCGGGGCCGCCACTCACTGCATATAATTTATCCAGATTATTCACAGGGCTGCATTCAGCCGGCCACAGATGGGAATAAGGAAACTTGTGCTGATCCTTTGCTGACCAAGCTAAATTCACCATAGATTGCAGGGGGGGAAAAAAATACCAGAGTAGAAAAGCTTCTTATCCCCGTTTGAAGGAGGTCAAACGTGAACTTTCTTATCACAGAAATAGAACAGATTGGGGTTTTATTATCAGTATGAAATCTAACAACCAGTAAATCCGTGAAAACACAAGAGTTTGATATATTTAGGTTGTTTGAAAAAGGGGCATGATTTATGCAAATGTAAGGGACACAGGCTTGGCAGGGGTGGAGGTTCTGCAGGATGTGGTCATTCACATTTATTCCTCTGACCTCTGGCGTCCTCCCAGCCATCCTGCAGTCTAATGAAGCATCTTTTACTGCCGTTAAGAAATACCTATTAAATAAAGAGGTGAGGTGTGTGAGGGGCTACTTTCCATCAATTTTTTGCATCTCCTCATTCTGCTGCCATATCTAGTCGGGGCTACTACTGTCCTTACTGGTGATCAATTCCTAACCAATATTCAAAAATCATTTACTGGTGTCTCTATAATGGCAGGCAGCCCATAATACCAGGAATAAGTGTTTTGTGGTAGATAATGCAGGGTTTACATCACAGCGCTCCCTATCCATGAATGTTTGTGATTAACTCCCGATACCAAGCCCGGGTCCAGACGAATTAAATTCTTATCAAGTTAAATTGGCCAATATCAACACATTGGGCTCCCGATGCTGTTCCCCGAACACAGAAAGCTTGTAAAGCCTGGAAGACAAATGAGAGCAGGAGCCCCGATAATTAGCAGCACCGCAGAGTGAAAACACAACTTCAGAGAAATAAACTCACACATTTTAAAGCACACACACAACTAAGATTCGTTAATCCAGGTATGGAAACTTCCATCTGTGGAAAATCAAGTGGGATTAGGTCAATTGTTGCATTTTCTTTTCTAATATACAGTAGTAAGAAAGCAAAATTATTATATAAACTAATATCACAAATGACTTGTTAGAACTAATTCATGAATATTCCTGAGATTCTGTTAAGTAATCCTAACAGAAGATGATTCTGACTTGGAATTTCCACATGGGATCCAAGGCAAACAAACAGACCTGGATTTTCCCTGATGTCTCATGAATGCAACACAATAAGTAGATGTGAAATTTAAAGTTCCTAAATACTCAAAAAAATGTTTACTACAAATATTGGAGCTCATTGAGATATGGATGAGAGGAATGACATTGCTCTCATGTCTCACTTTTTAATATGACTCTACCTGCTGTCGATCAAACAAATGAGAATTAATTTGTGGAGATTTAAAGATTCTCCTAAGATTTGTCTAACACAAAATCTTCTAGTGGCAAAATTTAAACACGAAATTCACAAAAAAAAATACCTTAATTTTAAATCCACTATTCTGTTTGGTTTTTTTTAGGATTGACAGAAAACTCTTAAATCCATACAACTTGTGACTTTAAAAAACATCTACAATTGTATGTATGTAAAATTTGTATAAACATCAACGTATTATTTAAAAAAAATTACAATTCTTTGTATTGCATGAGAAAACCTAACCCAAATGCTGATGTGACTTAAGTTGTGAGGTTCTGAATGGATTATGTCATATTTCCCAGTCTTTGCTAAACCAAGCTAACATTCATTCTCACTGTGTTTACCTACAGACAGGTAGATCTCCTCTCTCCTGTGGAATCTTCAAACAGGATGTTTGCTAAAAAGCCAAATGTTGCTTTATGAGCTTAATTATCGTTAACAAATCCAAACTGATAGCGGACCACGGCAGGCCGGTGTGGAGCGAGATAGTAATAAACGCAGCGAATGAAAGCGACAGCTTCATGCCAGGGTGATGCAGGCATGACTGATGAGCTGCTTTCCCCCAGCAACCTTTGGATCCATCTGTCATCTCCTTTTAAATGGGTTTGCTGGAGAGAATATGTCTATGTCATTAGTTACAAGGGATTTTCCCATAACAAAGCTGATCAGATCAAAATATTGCAGGGATTTGCTCTCCTCTGGTGAACATGTCAAAGATCCCTTGGAGCTGCAAAACTGCATGAATAAACTGATTTTCAGGATTGTCGTTGTGTGACAGTACAGCAAAGAGCTCTGGCTGTACATTATGTACTTGTTTATTCGTTAGCGACGTTTTTCTGAAGGTCTCAGAAATAAAAACCAAACCCCATCATGTGCTGAATGTGCAAAGAGCTCATTTGTCAATTTGTAGACATAATAGTAGAATAATAGAAAAGAAAGTTAATTTATTTCCTGTTTTATCATGCATCTGAGTGACAGTCGTCTCCAGACTGTTGACGTGACATTATTGCCAAGATCACACATTTAGAATAAAGTAATTGTTTGATGGGATGAACAACGACAAGCTTGCAGTTTTTCCAGTCGCACCTCCAGCTTTCAATGAAAAATAAATTTCGTTTGGACACAAATGGAATCTGACAAATTGAGCAGCTGAGGTTGAAAGAGCAAACATTCTGTTGGGCTCCACTGATTAGATTTGTAGCTGTTGCCGATAGATGGTAAGAGAGTTCTCTATGTTTGGGACACTTTGCCAAATGGGTGGAGATGTTTAGTTGACTTTATTTATTTGACACAGTAATATTGGTTTTGCATCTGTGAGCCATGCACAGGCCATAGATGCACCGCTGTACACCTGTTCACAGCAGATTAGAAAGGTTATAGCCAGCAATAAGAAAAGGAAACAGAATTATAAAATATTTAAAAATACATTATTAGCTTCTAATAACTGATGAATCTTTAAAAGCTACACATATGTGTCTATAAGGAATATCTGATTCATGATATGTCGCTGTACAATAAAATACGCTCCCTTAAAACTTGACATTAAGTGCTGCAGTACGTACATGTAAAGTAGGTAAAAAAGAGAAAAGGATAATAAGTAATATCTGACACGCAGTAGATCTCCAAGTATTAGTCAGCGCCGCAGCAGCGTAAGGAGAGATTATTTGGTTTCCTGTTATGAATGCTTTAATTGTTTGGTCATGCTGTGATTCCCCCCCCCCCTCCTGCCGTGCTATATTGCATGAATATTGATGATGCAGCAGTTTTCTCACCTTTTCTCTCTCTCTCACCTGCCTCTTGGGGGTGAAGGCAGGTAACTCGGCTTCCTGTTCAAAACACCACGGAGGATACACTTTGGAGGAGTGAAACAAAACAGTTTCTGTCTTTTGGTGGAACCATAGGGGATACAAGCTAAATTACATGAGGGCCAGAGTGAGATCACAGTGAATTATTTATGTGCTTCCTGCCCTGTTGCCCTGCTCATCTCAGTATGACATTGCAACGGTAGCTGAGTCAGGTCAAGACATGCCTTCAAGCCGCTATTATGCCCTAGCGCTCCTCAGGCAGCCATCACAGCGATCGATACGAGCCGGTTGTTACTGGACTTGAAAAAGCAACACTAAGAAGAAGAAGAAGAAGAGTTTGACTCAAAAAGATGCTTTCAGATTATTTTTTGAAAATAATTATTTTGCCACCAACAATCAGATTAATGGTCCATTTCTTTCCTTCAAGCAATCCATTTAAAAAAAAAATGGCTGGAAAACAGCTTCCCCTTCCCAGGAAGTGATGGACATTCCAATGTGTTTAAATTGGTTTGGCTGTAAGTGTTGTGGCCTGAGGACGGCCGGTGGGAGAAGGAGATAACAAACAATGACACCTGATGAAGACGGCTGCTGGGGGTGGGGGGGTGGGGTCTTCGAATAGGATGGGACATTTTATGTTCAGATAATCCGATTACTGTCTCCATGCACTGTGGGAAGTCGTTTGTGCTGGGAAGCAATAACGGAGCCCGGAGGTATGAGACGCAGGCTGAGGGCCCGGTTGTCAGGATCCTTCGACATGGTGGGGGTGGGGTGGCTAATAAGTGAGTTTGAATTGTCTGAAGAGTTCTAACAATGCTTGCAAATGACTGAGCACTCCCAAGATGCCCTGCTTTACCATGACGATGTCACCTGTCAAGCAATGAACCTGTTTTCCTTTGCAAAGGGTTGTTTTTTTTTTTTGTCATGGTTCTGTTCTTTTTGGCTCCTAGCAGCTGACGAGGCACACCAGTTCTCACTCTGCTCATCAGCCCCTGCTCAAAAGGCCAGATCTTCTTCTAAGAGAGTTCCAGATAATTCCGTCCTGTTTCAGTCATGTTTGTGTTCTTAGGCCACGTTCACACGTAGCCGAATCTTTTCGAAAACGCAACTTTTTTTCACCCCACATAGAAAAAAAATTTCGTACACACGACAGCGTCCACATGTATCCGCATCAGTGCGTTGATCCAACACGTTTATACGCAGGACAACTCCAAGAACGACAGGAGAGAGGACCGGGACGTGTGGAAATTCACGCTGTTCCTCCTGGAGGACGACCTCCATCACAAGAGTTTGTCGAGGATCGTGAATGAATGAACGAATAAATGAATTAATATATAAACTTTATGACTCATAAAGAAAGAAATAGATGAACAAATATCAAACTGTCAAGCATGTTTATCAACGCATCTTTGACGTGGAGCTGTTATATGTCAGAAAATAGCCGGTTTTGACTCCATCCATTCTGTGTGTGCATGTAGACACGGCTCACACACACTAAAGTCACAGCGGTTTTTGTCGCAGGGAGACGCCCCCGCATAGAAAAAGTTTCGGTTACAGCTTCCAGACGACAACACAGACCCAGCGTTTTCAAAAAACTTCATTTTGGCCAACATTTTCAAAAAGTTACGTTTTTGTCCCGGATATCTGCGTTGTAGTGTGGATGGAAGGCGTAACCGCAAAAAAAAAAACACTTGCCTTTTCAAAAAGATCCGGCTACGTGTGGACGGGGCCCTGTGGATTTTCGCCTTTTTTTGCTGTGCTGCTTTTGGTTTTTCTTTGCTCCCTCGTGTTTTCAGCCTTAGCAATAAAACTTGATTTTTACACTTGTGTCAGTCTCTGCTCCTTGGGGTTCAGACTCGAACAACCCTGAACATTTTTGAGCATTATCAAACTTTCCTACCTTCATGTTTTCCCTTCTGTTTAGAGATGTGCTGCTACATCTGAGTGTGCTACATGATTTTATTATTTAAGATATTCTTGCTTGTCACACGACAGCATGAAATTGTGTGATTTTGTACCCTAAATTAGCAACTTCAATTCAAAAGAATTTATTTGTCCCCAAGGGGCAATTGAAAGCACATAAAGCAGGTTTAGTGTAAAAGCGCAAACATACAGTGTAAACATAAAAAGTTTAACATAAACAGTGTAAACATAATAAACATAAGTACTAAATAGTAACATATACTATTTATGTTAAATAATTCAAAACCTAGTTAGTTCAAAACCTAGTAAGTTAAACTACACCCAGCTACTACATTATTTCTCTTGGTTTACACAAAGCAAACGTTAGGCGTTGAGGAATCAAACCAACAAACAGCTCTATGGTGTCTTTGGTGCTGACAGTTTTATTTGTGAGCTCTAGTTTCGTTGACTGGCTGTCAGAACGTCCTTATTTTGTTGCAGAAGAATCACAACATGTTGAAAGTAAGATGTTCCTTTTGATCATTCAATCGTGTAGAAGGCTTCATATGTCCAGGTCCAGTTTAATAAACAGTGTCTTGAAAGAAAAATATTAAAACCTTTCATGGACATCAAATTCTTCAAATGAGCTTTTAATGGCGTCTAACGTTGCAGTTCAAATCCATGACATCACACTCCTAATTAGAAAGAGGTGTTTCATTTTTCACTCTTTTTTTTTTTTTTTACATCTTTGAGCAAAAAAAAATTAAGGGTCTCTAAATACCTGTGTCAAAACATATTTAAAATAGAATTCACAAGATATTTATATAACTATACAGAGAGTATTAATGACATTCTTTTCTGCTTTGAAGACTGACAGGAGAGTTTTACTGATTCAGATAGAAATCTGTAAAGAAAGAAATACTCGGTCGTGCTGTAGCTGTGCTGAGATGAGGACAGGCACTACATGTTGAGCTATATTTGGATTTTAAAGTATGATATAATACATGCATGGAGAGATGTGGATCAGGCTGAAGGAGCTGTTGGGAACTTTCTGTGGATGTTGCTGTACTTTTCCCTCCGTAAAACCTTTTTATGTTAAAATCCAGGCCGACACGAACCCAAACTCAGACCTCAATTCTCCAACTACAGCTCAGTTTTTACAGGAATCCAGTTCCTTCCACACAAACCAGCAGGTACAGTAAGGACAAGCTCATTTTTTATTTATTTTATTTTTTTTATGAAACCCCAACTGACAGCTTATCCAATTATGGCAGCAGAAACACTGGTTCGAAGGGAATCAACTATTAAATTGCCTGATGTAACTCAGTGTGGCTCTCGTGACATGTGTAAAATTGACAGGGGGATTTCTAACTGAGCTCTCAGCGGAGATTACTTCCCCACGCAGCCGCTGCCGTTTCAGAACCATGGGCCCGGTGCCAGATGAGGAAGGTGAATTCTGTGTGGTGTCTTAGGCCATTTGCGTCTAATGTAGAAAGTTATCTTTATTATCTTTATGAATTTCGTAATGTTTGAGATAATGAACTGTGACATCCAGTGATAGGGATTGATATAGTTTAGTTCATTCCATAGAAGGCACAGATTGTGTTTTATTCAAGATACTGAAATGATGTCAAAAACATTCAAATGGGGTAACTTAAGTGTAAGCTGCCCATAGTTGTAAATGTAACCTATAATAAGTTAGTTTACAGTAATCAGAGTTATTATCCTTGGAAATACACTGGTTTCCTTTAGAACACCCCGGCACATAGAATAATTCAATCCTGCACTTTCACTATTCTTTCCAGAAACATTCTACTCCAAGTGAATAAAACTTTTCCATATCACTTTAATTACAGCTGCATGAACAACATTTCAGCCTATAGGGGGAAAAAAAGCTAACTTTTAGGGTCCTGCTGTTTTGTACTTCCTGAGGAATAATTGGACAGTCGCTGTTCACCGGAGAGTTTTCACTATTCCTCTCTGCTCTGAATCCATTCTTTTGCAATTATAATGTAGAAAGGAGACGTTAGGCTGTTATGAAATGTCTTATATAATAGTCCAGCATCAGGATTTTTGTTAGCTTCTCTAAAATCTGTGCATTACACCTCCACCAGTCCAAACCTCCTCTCTGTGACCATAAATGGTGAATTTGATGTGAAGTTGATGCAAAAGAGAATTTTTTTTTTTTACCTTTGTCAACTCTGCAGATGCAGAATAGTCATCATTTTGCCTCCTCTAATGCAGCTGAAGCTTAAACTGACTCTATGTGATGACATTCCCCTCATTAGATAACTTGGCGATGCAGCATCACACAGCAACTGTTATGTGTGCTCCTACTGCGAACAATGGAGGCGCAATTTATCAACATACATCCTTTGGAAATAAAGAAATGTGGTCAGGAGGGTGTTTTGCTTCCATCTCATCAGCTGTTTTTTTTTTTCATGTCAGACATGAATATTGATGATGGAAACGATCAGGTTATTCCATGCACTGGATCTGGCTCTGAGCAAATACTAATCACCCCAGGGAGGATAAGAGAGTTTCTTGACAGAATGTGCAGCAGCTGAATGAAATTAAAACGTGAACACATTGACTCCAATATTCCTGCAGCATGAGGGTCATTGGAACAAATACAAGAGAAGCAGCTGCAGGTATTTCCTGTTTTCACTGGACGGATGTGGAAAACAAAGTCCCAATAAATGTTCCAGCTTCCCAAGTCAATAATGCATGGAGCAGGATAAATAATTTATCACACACTTCATATACTTTCAGTTCTAGTCTGCGTTGAATAATTGAGCGGGGAATTGTTATCTTCTGGGGTACGCCGGGGTTCCTGCTTCCCTGCAGTGGCTGCAGATGTTTTACATTTCCCAGGGTTGGTTAGAACAAGTCGCTTGGTGTTCGGGATTACAGGGCATCTCCCTGCAGAGTGACATTACTGCTGCAGACACAAAAGACATAATCTGTGAATGAAAGTCAAACAAGGTTGAGTGACGGGAGTCTAAAATCATGAGATGCTACATAAAGAGCTCTAGATTGGTAATCTCATGCAATCACATGACTCTTGTGTCACATGGTCTCCTTACACCCAGTCACTCAGATTCCCATTGAAGCAGAAATGTGTGTATTCTTCATGCGGATGCCAGCTGTGAGGTAACATCAGGTGCAGACGAGTAATTAAATCATCCATCTGCATTTTCACAGTTGTGTCATAAATACCTTCGTTTTGTTTTTTTTTTTGCTATGAGAGAAAAAACACAGAAAAGCTTTGTGTGCTGATTAAAATAAATACAATCTTAAAAAAAAATCTCAACATTGAAAATATGTCAGAAAAAAAGCTTTAAAAATTCTCTGAACTAACCAAACAAGCTTTAGTGATATCAGTGGTTTCTGTTTTAGGGTCACGGTTAGACAATTTGGGAACTTGAAGAGAAAGTCAAGCGACGTTCTTTTAAAGTGTAAATTCCTTTTTAAACAGGTGAAATCGCCACTCCTTGGCCAGCAGAAAGAACGTAAATTTAAGGCTATTCTACATGAGAGATTAGGGTCGGGAGAAAAGGGAGTAATTGTGATAGTTACACATCATTTTACTGCTTTAAAAATAACATAATGTGTTCAATCCTCAATAAACAGACGTAAGCAGTAATTATGGTGATTCTGGGTCTTAAAATACTCAATACCGCTGCTTAAATCACAAATTATTACTTCTTCCTGTTTCTGCTGTCACTGCTTTTGCTGTTCTGTCATCAGCGATGAGATGATACTGATGGAAATGTGTGAATAAATATCTTTAAACTGTCACACCTGTTACAAAAGAATGGCTTTCATTTAATATCTATTTAAAGTCTGCTAAAAGTATTTGATTATTCCCCAAACTGGTGCACACATAATTATGTGACATTTAATTAGAAACACATCTTTATTTTACGACATGTATCAGATTTAATCCAAAATTTATCATAGAAATCCTGCGAAAGTGAATTTCAAAACAGGGCAAACAAGAAATGTCAAGCTGTGGGTTCTTAGAGCTGTGGGTGGAGGCTGCCTGTAATTTAACGTCGTTCTTTATTCCGCATATGGATTGCAGTGTTTAAAGTCTCTGGATTGGATGGAATCTGTTAGCGCAAATGATGCCATTCAGTTCTCTTTTCACAGATCCGTGATACTTCATCGTCGCTCCTTCTGTTTGACTGATATGAAGAAGATCTTTTCAGTATGCGTTGATTGCTCAGTTGGAGCATTCTGCAACAGCATTCTGCAAGACTCGTATGAATTGTGTTTGCTCTAATTGTACGTCATTTAGGATCCATAAAGCCTTCTTTTTTATGCTAATGGCCTCTGAAATTGCTTGAGTGTATTCTAAAAGGCATATTTAAGCGTTTCCAGGAATATAGCCGTGTGGTCTGCTTGACAAAATATGCACCATTACCAGGCACCACGAGGGAGCTTTTAAGACATGCTGCTTTTGTCCCCACGCGCTCATCAATAACTTCCACTTAGAGCATTAATCTGGCATCACTTCACTGCAAATCAGAGCCAGAATCTAAGAGCCAGATTTTTTGAATTTATTGGAGAAGGGCAAAATAAAAAGCATTAGATAAAGTGCACATTTCAACTTGTCTCTCCTCACCTTCCGACAATTCATGTATGACTGTAGGAGCAGATGATCGTCTAAATGGTGCATTTGAAATAAAATCCCTGACATGGCTAATCTGACTCTGGATCAGTGAAGCCATCATCTGCTTGTTTGGCAGAAAAGGTTCAGGTTTGAAAAGAGTTGTGTGTGCATCAGGTCCTGTGATCATCAGTAAATAATCCCCAACTCGGTCAAACATTGCTCTCCCATTTATAACCTCTTTCAGCTACGCAAGTATCACAAAGTTGTAATTTGTTATAAATAGAAATAGAAAAAAGTGAATAGAAAAAAGATAAACAGCCATGCACCTTTACATTAATAAACATTTGACATGCCTCAGCCAAGTTGTTATTTTTTATTTTCCGTTCGCCTGTTTTGGGCTGTCTTCTATTTTTGGGTTGAACTTGATTTTGCCTTTCTCTTCTCCTTCAGCTTGTGTCAGTTCCAACTCCATGGCTCGCTTTTTATTGGAACTTTCAAAGGCATCAGTGGGACGCAAAGTGGAAGACATCATTTGTATTTCAAAGACCTGACAGAGCGCATCGCCTCTGTCAGCCGAGTAAAGTTCCTCATGACTACAAAGCGCTTTCAAAATTAATCATCCTTGCTGAGATGCCAAGTTTGCTACTTCCTCTTCCTCAAACAACCACATAGGTGGCTGGAGACGGCAGGAGGTGTTAGTCAGGATTGTAAAAGCAGCTGAAGTCCTCCACCCTGCTATCTGCCTTCATGGCAAGAATCAAATTCTAGGGGACAACCAACATGAGATCACCTCATTCTCATTTACGCACTCTGTAGCTAACATATCTGGACCTGTGCATTGTGGGTATGCCCAGAGCGATATCAGATGACCCATTATAACACTTGTGTTATTTTCTTTCTCTCCGCCGACATATGGAGCCAATGAGCTGCACACAGCTTCATGCCATCATAGCTGTGAGCTAATTTGCCGTCACTAATGTGAATCAGCTTCCATTTTTACTCAGACTGATTTACACGGTCGTCTTCATTACGTCTCCATGGTGACAAAGCGGAGTTCATGGCCTGTTGGGCTATAAAAGATCATTAATGGTTCCTTAGTAACACCGGGAGGAGAATCCTGAGTGTTGACACGTCTCGCCGCCCCGCTGATCGTCACCCGCCTGAACAGGCTCAGGTCCAAATGATGAACATATGCGATCATGTTATGTTTTAGCCTCTTTGCTGAGGCGGTAACGTTCTTTCCACAGGTGTGATCTCATGTCAGCGTGACACGGCAGCCTGCCTGTCCTACTTAAACGTGTGTTTGTCTGTTTAATGGGGAAAGAAAAACGACAACAGTATGAAAGGAGATCTAAAAAGCAGGTAGTGACAGTTAGCAGCTAATGCAAAAACAACCAAATAGAGGAAACAGCGGTGTTGTTGTTGTTGACAATCCAATAACCACTAACCAGATTAACTTCAGTTCAAGAGATTCAAGTTTAACTGGATGAAACGTGTTTGTTCAGCGTTTTCTGCTGTTGGAAGTTCATTTATACTTCCTGCTCATTGTACTTTTGTACACTTTTATAAAAAGTTTGCGGCAGCATTAAATTTAATCTACATGTCTGTTGTGAAGCATATGTTCTTCGTCTATTATCTCACACAGTTTCTTGTGGTGCTTTCTAAATTACAAGCCCAACTTCAGACACTCTTTATGTGCTAACAAGTGGAAAGCTTGCAGACTTTTTAGCACCACCTCTCTTTTAAGACTTCACCCTTTCACTTGTTAATACATCACTATTCCACCCTTATTGCACAACAAACTCTTAATCTATTGTGACTATATTCTGACTACAGCTTTGTCCCTGTTTTCGCTGCAGATCTTAAAGCTTGCACAAACTTTATTTCCAGCTTGAGACAGTTAAACAACATCTTCCAGTCCTGACAGTAAGTCTGATGATGTGACACACGTGCTGTGTGACGGGGGAGGAGGCCACGGCGCTTGTCAGACACGTCTCGACTTATTTCCTCTCCGAACTCCAGCTTTGTGAAGCCCATCGGCGGGGATCTGCCCCCTCGACGTTAACGAGGAAACAGTTATTAGGACGATAGCTCAGCGCTGATAAAACCAGGCTACCTGGTGAGAACTTGCAACGGGGGAATGAACAGCTGCTGATAACACAACAGGTTTTACGTGGGGAGAATCTCCTCACTGCCTCATTATTCAGCCCTCAATCCAATTTAATCTTTAATGTCAAACTTTTCTTCCTCTCAGAGATGTGACGAACGGCATCCTGCACTAGATGATCATTTCAGGAGCGTTCCTCAACACCTCCTCCCTCCGAACGTTGAAAACAATTTTCCAAGAGTCATAAAGCATGATGGGACTTTGCATTTTATACATGAAACCTGAAGTTTTCTGTTAAACTCTGAATAAGCAAAAGGACCATCAGCAGCAGCCCACGATTTCTAATATGGAGAATCAAAGCGGATTTAAAGAGTGATGAATATTTTATTAAGCGAGAAGCAACCTGCTACGGAGCAAGTAATCAGAGAGCAGTCTTTGCTTCTGAGTGCTTCCCTGGTTTTGGGCAGCGTTCCACGAGCACCAGCTGAATACTAAATGTTTATCAGAGAGGATGGCGGGCCAGCCAGAGGACGGGGAAGCAGCAACAGCAGCAGCTGTGTTGTGCTTGATCTGAGAATGATTCACAGGACCACTGACTGGGAACCCAAATCCAGAACTATTAGTATACAGCACTGCGTTTTTTAAAATTACACCCACCCACAGAAGAACAGAAGGGAGACGGAGTCACTTTGTTAATTGCCCTGAACTGCTTTATACACTAAAAAAAGAACTTAAAATAGAATCGGAAACAATAACTTTGCACACATAAAGAGCACTATTTCCAACGAGTTTTTATTACTATACTCACCAGGAAAAAAAGAATTTAGCAAATTCCACGACTTTTACCTCAAATTTTTACGGTCATATCAAAGTCAAGCATTTTAATCCACTGTAACGGACGTGTCCTCTCTGAATACACAACAAAAATAAGACAAATAATAATGTAATAGAAAATAATGACAAAAACAGACCAGTATTTCAATATTCTTGAAGAAAAGAAACAATGAAAACTAAACACAAACAGAAGCAATTTATTTTTGATGAAAACCAATTGTAAACTGGACTTTACAATCCATGAATGAAATTACCATTCTAATTACTTGTCCTTCCATGTGATATCGGACGCAGACTGAGAACGTTTAAGCAGGAATTTGGAATCAGGCCTCGATTGTTGGTGGACATAAATCGGATACAAATCCAAACAGTCAAAAAAATAGATAAAATAAAAAGACAGTAAAACAGGATGGCGTCTTGTGACACCACCTCCTGCTCGCCACTCCACTTCCTCCCATCAGGGCTGTAGACCAATTGTGAGCTTCAATCAGTGGTCTGGGTTGCACCTGGGCCCGATGCGCCCCATCCAGCAAAGGGCAGTTTTAATGACACCTCCTCTCTCACCTCCTCCTCCTCACCCGTCACCCTCAGCACCTTTGGATTTCAACTTTGCGCCCCATTTTCACTCATCCATCCCCTATTCTGTCAACAAAGATTCCTCTTCCTTCCCTTCTAAATAAAGCACATTTTATTTAGTTTACCTGCGTTTTACTCATCTTCTGCTGCCGTCCAAGACCGGGGCTGTAACAGAATTAACATAAATACACAAGAATGTAGTGACAGTAATGGAACAAGGAGCTGGATTGTTCCCTAATGATGGATGGCGGCATCTTCATACTGTTAAAGGAGTGGAAGTGGAGGCAGGTGGGATTCATTCAGTATCTGTGGTAAATGTACCATTAGTTCATATGCAAATCGAGTCCTCTTTGATATTAAAATTTAAAGAGGCTGGCCTAGCCTTACATGTAGTATGCATATTTAGTAATTTATGCTATTTGAGTTGTGATTAAACACACAGTAGTGTCCTTTTCAAGTGCGTAATACAACATCAGCGTTTCACTGGTTGCTAGGAGGAAAGTATGTGAATGATGGCAGACAAAGAGAAGATTTGCCGGTTGTTAGGTGGATGTTGGTCTCCAGGGAAATACGAAGCCTCAGGTCATGAGCTGATGAAACGAGAGATATTCTTGCATCGTGGAGGGTTCGGCGCACGCAGCACCAAGAGAGGGATTTGTTTGTTAAAAAGAAAATTAAACTGTACCGGATTGTGACTCACACAGACTCACACACAGCATTAAGCTGTCGAGGTCAGTCGTGTTTTCCAGCAAAATAGAGTCACACTCGAGGATTCTGGGTGAGACAGGTGAATACATGAATAAGTCAGCAATCATTTGAGGAGAACCCTCTTTCAGCGTCCTTGAAAGATTAACTATTCAAGACATCCACTCAGGTCTGTGCTCAGGTCTATAGAGAGTATTCTTGCTGTCTTTATTATAGTTTCCTTTGGACATACTGTATCGCTCCAAGGCCACCCGCACTGATGGATGCCGTTGTCTCCCATTAAGCTGTGAGATCATACAGTAGTTGCTCATAAGGAGACATCCTGAGACACGTGATTGAAGGAGGTGCTGGAAACTGTAGGGAGGATTGTAGTTAATATTCTCATCACAAATTACACACATATTCAATCATCTCATTTTCACTTTGGTTCCTTGGGGATTCTTCAGTTTTCTCGTCCAGCCCCTGAAAAAGGAAAACACCTCCTGTGGGGGAGAAAACTGACTTTGGCTCTGGAGGAGCAGCGATGAGAAGTTAAAAATGTGTCCTTCCCTCAGGTGAGAAGCCCACAGTGATAGGATTGATTATTATTGAGCTTAGCTTCTCTCTGTGTGATGGACTGATAGTAATCCATAGCACTAATGCTGCTCTCCAGCCTCCCTGGACATTATGTGGATGACATTGAGACCTAAATCAGGGGGAAAAAAATGTCTGCCAAAATAACTGTTAAAGATAAGCAGCAGGTTCAAACCAGATTCACTATTAATCTGCATTGTCCATGTAGACGAGTGTATTCTGATTCCTGGATACCATAGATTTAGTTGTAAAGGGTGAAACTATAACATGAAAGGCAAGTAAATAAAAACTTGGTTAGTTGAAAGTTAGGAAAAAATTAGGAAACGTGTAAAAAGTAAAACAAACTCAAAAAAAAGAAAAGACGGTGGAGTTAATGGGTTTACATTAAATTAAATTAAGAGATGAAAGGTACTAGTGATTATTATTTGAGACAGGCCTCAGCGATGCTTCATGGTGGAAGAAAAAGATGCATGTGGCAAACTGGATAATACATGAGGTTGGAATTAAAGACGGCTCTGACTTACATCAAATTCTGTAGTTCAACATCTTCAAACATGTAATCTGGGAAAAAATAAAAATAGAGCATCAGATAGACCTGGTTAAAATCTTTTTGAGAGACAATGACCTGCCAGTGATTATGTTGTCTCGCCCACATCCTCAACGCTTTCTACTCCGATGGGACATCTGAGGCTGTGGTGAGAGATGAGCGACACCAACCAGTTTCCTGCAGGAAGTGAGGACGATGCCACGATGAGAATGAGACTCTCTCGTCTGCAATGAGAGAGATTAGAGCGCAGAAAGATTCCCAGACCTCCCGCCGCACACAGACAGTTATCCTATTGGTCACAGAATTGTGTGTGGCTTCAATAATCAGGCTTGAGCTGGTAACAAAATTGAATTAGATGATTACAGTAAATAGTGTGGTGGTAATTCTAGGAAATAAAATGGCTTCATTAATTATGTAACAACGCATCACACTGAACAGATTGGATGTAACACAATTTGGTGATTTGAGACACATGCATTGATCAGTCTGGTCAGGCATTTAAACAGCAGCTTACGCACACGCGCACACACACACACACACACACACACACACACACAATGCACAGTGTCATCTCCCAGCTTTAGTTGCTATCTCTACGTTCTGCTTTCCTCAGCAACGTGAGATTTCAAATAGACACACTCCAACTCTCTTAACAGAGAACTTTTCTCTCGTTCTGACTGCGAGACAAACGTCTTGTTTTACTGCACATCTCATCGGCACCATGCCCTCGTTTTTCTCAGATAGCTTTTCTCTGCATGAGGATGCACATTCCCAGCTTCCGCATGGGAATCCTCCTGTTACAGGGACATATCTGTTGTGAGTTCCTCTGCTAGGATTAAAAAAATAACAATGATGGTAAGGAATTAGAAGGGGATCCGCTATGATTCTTATAGTCCTCAATTAATCCCTGCTGATCTCAGAAACTAATAAACCATTATAATAGTAGGATATTTGCACATTTGTTTGTGCCCTACAATAAAACACCCCTGCTACAGTGAGTGATAATCTGTCTGTACCTAAGGTCAGGTATGAGATTGGATGATGTTATTCTGTGGGATGACATCATCTTCAGTCAGAGCCACCAGGTATTGTTTTTGTATTTCCATCTGTTAAATGCAAAGGTCACCTCCATTGGCATTCTGAGGCAAAAGGGCCTTTGATGACTGAAAATTCAATTTTCCATCATCGAAAACCAAACAAGGGACCAAACAAGGATGTAAAAATTTAATTACGGATTGCAGTCACTCCTTCTGCATTTTCACTGTGATTGTTGTTCCCTGGAACACTGTAAAGGTTAATTGTATAATTAATCGACTTTATCAGGGGGAAACTGAAATTGTGGTAAAATTAATGCACCATTGTTCCTATCTAGGTAAATTTAGTACTTGTGATGTAGAAAATGCAAATGAATTTTTCAAATATACCAACTTCTTGGTTGCTATGACCTTTATCGTTAAAAAAACTATTATTGATAATACAATTCTGTTCATTTTCCATTAATCCTTCTTTGAAAGCTCCTTTCCGAGGCATCTGTCTGAGATAGAGGCGTCTCTGTGACATCCTCTCTCCTCCTCCCCTCCATCCATCATCCACTAACATGCATCCACCCGGCAGGTGCTGGAGGGCAGAGTGGCATTTCTCCACACAGTCGGGAATACAGGAGTCACCAGGCTTACCCACTTTCCCACTCCCAGGATAAAGCCTGGACACCACAGCTCAGACTGGTCTCATTCTCTTCCATTGAGTCCAAGGTCACAGCTCCCCAGCAAAGGGTCAAGGCTAAAGGCTGGCGTACGTCTGCCTCATGCATATGTATGACGGACGCTCCATCTGCTCGGCTGCAGAATGCAAAGAGACAAGCCTCTTTCTCTGCTCTCTTTTCCTGCCTCAAAGGGCAACCATGTGAGACCTTCAGTGGCATCAGTTTCACTTGTTGCTCACATAGTTAGGATTTATGCAAAGCCACGGTGGAAATGCAAGTCATTGCTGCGAATCTCAAACCCCCTGCTCTGAGTCATTCTGAACCCCCATAACTTAAAAAAGTGTTTGAGTCCCCTATATTTATTTAAATGTTTTAATTCAAACAAGGAAATTCAATCACACACAACCATTCATAGTGACTCACACTCATAATCTGAAGCAATCCAGCACAGATTAATATGATTGTGTTTAATTCTGGATGATTACAGACATTTTTTTTCAATGGATGTAATACATTCAGTATGTTACTTATATATATATAATATATATATATTACTATATTACACACACATACAGTATATGTACACACACACATATATGTATATATATATATATGTGCATGTATATACTGGGGCGGCATGGTGGCGCAGTGGGTAGCGCTGTCACCTCACAACACGGCGGGTCCGGGTCCCGCTCTGTGCGGAGTTCGCATGCTCTCCCCGTGTCTGCGTGGGTTCTCTCCGGGTTCTCCGGCTTCCTCCCACCTCCAAAAACATGTGCGTCAGGTTGATTGGCCGGTCCCAAATTACCCGTAGGAGTGAGTGTGTGTGCATGGTCGTCTGTCTTTGTGTGTGGCTCCACGGTGCACTGGCGTCGTGCCCGGAGTGTCCCCCGCCCCACGCCCCATGCCAGCTGAGTTAGGCTCCAGCTCCCCGCGACCCACCACGGCGAATGAAGTGGCAGAAGATCTTATATATACTCTATATACAGTATATGCACATACACACACACACATACATATAATAAATTACTATATTACACACACATATATGCACATACATATGTGTGTGTGTGTGTGTGTGTGTGTGTGTGTGTGTGTGCATATATCTATATCTATCTACATATCTATATATCTCTCTCTATATATATACACACACACACATGCTATGTGTGTGTGTTCAGCCATTTTCCGCCTTCCTTCACAGGTTACGCTGGAGCCTGTCTCAGCTTGCTACAGGCAGGAGGTGGGGGATACCCCAGATGTGTCGCCAGTGCATTGCAGAATATACAAAAATATCAAATGACCAAAAGATACACTAACCTAGAGTGGCAGAATGGGATGGGAGTGAATACAGACAATCCTCCTTTGTGACTGTGTTTGAAAGAGCTGCTTGTGCTCCCCTCTGAGGACCAGCAGGTGCAACTACCACTACAGTGTGATTAATGTGGCAGGCCTTTGCTTTTTATCTAATACAATAACGTCATGCTTTGAACAGCTCCCTGTTACAAAACAAGACAGAACAAGCTTACTCTTGAATAGATGACAGTAATGACATTCTGTCAGGACAATCATGTTTTGGTGGCAAACAATGCTGCCTTGTCATTTCCAACACAAAAACAAAACCCCCCATCAGAAACAGTGATTCTGAATCATAAATGTTCAGTGGAGGAGATAATATCAGTGTCAATGATGATCCTACCCTCTGGCACTGAAGCAGATGAATTTGTTGGCTCAATCAGGCATGTGTGTGATACAAGGTAGGGTGATGTCATCGTGATGACTTCATCATAGTATGCGCAGGGTTCAAGAATAAATGATTTTTGGTGACACAAAATGGATTGTATGTATTAGTTAATCAAATATGAGGGTCCTAACCTCTCTGTTTCTGCTGTCACTGTCTAGTAAAGACATTAAAAGAATAAAATAATAACAATAATTAAAGCATTCTAAAACAAAAAATCTCTTTTCTCATGATTGATCTTTTAATTCCAGAATGAGGATTTTCTTCTCACATAATTTTTCTCTGGAGGTCTGTTAATTCTCTGTCATCTCTTTACAATTTCAGCAGGCATCGAACAGCATCAGCATTTATTTGGAGTCATGTTTGCATCAGTAGCCAAAGTCAGTTTTTTTCATTGTTGTAGAATCTCTATCACTCATAATGCATGGCTTCATAGCTAAAGATTACTGAGAGTTAACTGAAGTAGATGTGGCTTAAAATCAGCATCCAAAATCCTAATGTGGTGCAAAGGCGCCAGAAAGCAATATTTACCAGATGCTCAGCAGATATAAAATCATAGTGATTAGATCATGTAAATTTAGGAAGAAGATGGATTCATGTTTGGGGGGTAAAGGGGATTTCTAACCAGTAAATTCAGATTTAAACACTCAAAACTATATTTTAGTTTTTAGCAGATGTTACACATACAGGAGCATGTATCTTCACACTGTACAATCACAGCTTTGCCTTATATTGTAATATCAATCAATTTATGAATTGATTCATTGCATTTTTTTTTACACAATTAAGCAAAGACTTTCCAAAAATAATTTCAAATAATTTAAATAAATTATTTCATACAAAACGATAATCATCTACCTATAAATAAAGAAATGTGCATGAAATGGAAGAAAAGAAAGATCCATTTTACACTAAATCAAAGAATAGATGAGAAAAAAACAAACAAATGCAATTTAAGTGAAAACACTCGCTGATCTTGGTGAAATCCTCAGAGGACACCTTCCATTGTTAAAGCAGCAGTTCTAGTCTCAACGCCTCTAAGGCCTCTGAAATATGATTATGAAACCTTCCATGGTGTCCCAGAAAACGGACCCTCCCAGCCAATCCCCTATTTTTACCCTGCAGGCTCCCTCATCGCAGGAGGACACCTGAAGCCGATTGTCAGTTAGCTTTGACTTTGACTGACTTTGTGTGATGATGTGAGAGTTTTCTGCTCGTCTTGATGCCTCCTCTATAAATCCATCCTTTCGAGTGAGAGGCCGACTTCTCTGATTCTACGCTTCACCGTGGGCAAACGGCGCCGGGAGCATCCCGTAGAGAGTTCCTGTTTAGTTACCAGGCAGATGTTGTTAATATTTAAAGATGCTTTCTTGTGCATTCCGTGGTGTAAATTTACTTCTTTAGTGGTGCACAGATGACACAGTACAGAGAAACCCTCTTACTGTTCATTTGCTTATTCATATCCCAAAGCCTCTGGTGCTCAAGCAGACACAGTGAGCTGTTCATTGGTGTTCTATGGAATCTAGAGGCTTGAATTCATTTTTACAGGTGGGGATGGTGCCTTTCCGTCTGGGATGTGTGACTGAAGCCGGTGAAGGAACAATCACATCTCACATCTGCTCCATGGAGATATGGGAGGGGCAGGAGCAGGAGAAAATGGGGCATTAAAAAAAAAAGTGATCGAACTGTGCGAATGAGACGTAGCTGCCAAATCTGCCCGGCAACCAATTAGTTTAGCAATGATCAGCTTACCAACCGGCAGCTTGGTCACTCTTGTTTGTCCTCCTCACACCCGAGCTGTGATGTCACCAGTGGGGTTGGTGGTGTGAGTCGAGTGTAAGTCACGTTTGTACATGATGTGAAGGAGAGGATGGAGGGACTGCTCATTTCCACAGCATGCCCTTGCATGAAGAGTGGATTATTGACTGTAAAAGGATGCAGCATAAGCAGAGAAACAGGTTGGTGCCGTCCACACACACACACATACACACACACACACACACACACACGTACGAGTGATTACTTGCGCCAACCACTGCAGGTGTGAACCTACTGTGACATCATCAGCCAGTGGTTTGTGATCTGAAGCCTCAACCAGCTGTTTATTTCAGTTTGGATATTTATACTACAACTAAGTCATCCAATCAGATCTGTCCCCATATAATGTGGGCGTGTACAAACGAGGCTTGTTTGGTGACATCATGTATTTCCCATAAAACACACTAAAATTTAAAAAATTTGTGTTCAAGGACATAGATGTCTCTGCTAATGGAAAAACTCAATTTATGTTAATGTGGATAGACCATCACCGATTATGAGATGCACGCCTTAAGCACCCTTATAAATATTCTGTATGTGTGAAATTTCATTAACTTCTGTCCAGAGTTTTTCCTGTTACTGAGATAGGATAGACCTCACTCCCCCAGGTGTGACGTGCAGACGGAGGGACAAGGTTAATACCCCCATTGGCGTGGGCAATAAAAACTCTATTACAGTCTGCATTATATTATGAACATTAGATGAAGGTAAAATGTGAAATCGGCCTGTCTGTGATTCACACCGGCCTCAGGTAACACATCCGTCACCAGCTCCACCAATCGGTGAAGCGCATTGTCACCTCAGCATTGGATGTTTTTATGATAGAAGACATCTATGCTGAGCAGAAAGGGGGATACTTGAGGAAACCCTGAACGGATCGTTGCAAAAATCAGCGTGAGCTCTGCTGCTAACTGGAGATAAACAGAACAGACTGAAGGAGAAGGAGGTGCAGCTCCATTGCTTGAAATATATCCACCAAATTGTTGGCTAAAAATACAACATTTCCTACCTTCTCATCTGGGAACAAACTTGGCTGGAGTGTGACTTCCCCCTCTTTCTGCCTTGCGACATGCTAAATGAGGGCTGGGAGGAGCGTGTGGTTTGTTGGGGGGTGTGGGGGGGCCCAGCAGGCCGGTTGGTGAGCTTCTCCGTCTGCTCCTGCTTCCTCCTGGCTGCATCACTTGGCTCCTGCTCAACCAACCGTCAGTCATCCTGACAGCTTGACCCGCTGGTGGCTTTCCATCCAAAATACCACATCACGGCACGCTCAGCTTTGCATGGGTCTGGCCCAAAATCATCTTCATAACACCTACATCCACCTTTTTTTTTAACACCAACCATCCTCCTCCCTTCTTCTATTTGACACAACATAAAAAACAGAAGCATTTGTTTGTTCGCCTCTATTTATAGCTCCCTTTGCTTCTGCTGTGTATGCTGGGAAGTCTATATTGCTGATCTAGAGTGTGAAAAAAAGACGTTGTGATATTAAGTTTTGTAGTGCCATTATTGTGCAGACTGGGAGATTTGTTATCCACCTCGAAACAAGAATAACTCATATCGCCCAGCCTAATTTAAGCGATGCTTCTCCTTACTTGTCTCTAAGTTGCCATAAAACAAAACAAAAAAACAACAACCTATCACTGAGTTGTACCTGGCAGGCACAGGAGCCAAAACTTTTTGATGAATCCAGCTCCTGAGAGATTAAAGTTTTCTGGAAACTGAGACACAGAACAACAAAAAAAAAAGTGTCCTGAACCAACAACCTCTTTTTGAAAAACGTTCAGCTATCTGAAGCTCAGGATGCAGAGTGATAAACGATTGCAAATAACAACAACAGCACTCAATATACTCTTGATAATGAGGAGGAGGAGGGGAAGTCTGTATAATAAACTGATGAGCCACTAACAAAAGCCTCTCCACAGTGAAAGATGTATTTGTTTTTATGTGATTATCTAGCCTGGCTCTATTTGAGACTATATTACAAAGCTGTGTCTGCCAGGATGAGACCGCTGATGGAAAGACGCTCCGTTATGAATAAATCTAGTGAAAGATTTCACATAAGGGAAGGAAAAAAAAAACAGCTTATGATGAAGCAAAGACTGAGAGAAATGACGCAATAAACATTCTTTATAGAACAGACTGACTGACAGAATGCTGTTTGATTGCAGCGGCCAGATTTTTCCTTCGTGCTCGACTCCACAATCAAGAAAGAGGCAGATGAATTTCAGTTTTAAGAAGCAATTTTTTTAGAACTTTAAATATGAGCACAAATTATGAAGGACGTTTCCTTAATGAAGATTGGATCAGTACACAAGAGGTTTTACCCAGAACTTTTCCCCCAGAACTATTGGCGATACCGCCCCAGGTGTGCTGCTGTGTGTCTGCTGTCCATGGTGCTGAACTAGCTAATATGAAGAGGACCACTGGACTCTGCATCAATAAAGGACCAAGAATATAATCTATTACTCGAATAAAGGTAGGCAAACAGGAAATACTTCAATTTTAGCTTGTTTGACATGCTGTTCTTAATTATCACTTTCGTTGATTAGCTGTATTGCATCTCGAGGCTTAAGTGTTGGTTGTGACAATGACATTATAACGTGTAGTTAATAGTAGGTAAATAGCACTTGGCTAATGTGACAAATAAGTTGTTTAAAAGAATGAGAAACCACGAGCATAATGTGGTTAATAGATGAAAAATGTCTGCCGATATATAAAAAAGTGCTCAGATTTACACTGTGTGCAAACTCAGTGCCAGAAAGAAGTTAGCAGCCGAGTTTCCCAAGATTCCAAATGCTTGCAGCTGTGTCATGTGAAGGAGTGCGATGAGACAAACGTGCGTCAAGGTGAAGGACACTCGTGTTGTAAACCGATCGTAGATGATGTTGCATGCAGCTGTCCAACAGACTCAGAGAATTTTTCATAGGACAATCAGTGGAGGGCAGGTTTGGTGGAGCTCACGTTTGCTTTGGTGCACTTTGGAGCAGAAGCAGCACATTGAGCTGCTGCATTTATGACAACTCTGGGTTCATAATCTCCTTGTCTCACTACAGTCGTAAGGAAATTGATCCCTCAAATCATGCTAATGCTTCACAGATGTCATCATACGTTGTCAGACAGACGTTAATGGAGCCAGGGTGCCTGTGATCTGTGTTGAGATGAAGTTCTATTAACGGCTCACTGAATCTTTTTTATGATTATGGGGCTATCTCATTGTTTCCTGAGTAAAATAAATGGTTGGCTAATCCTATGTTTGAGGAATTAAATCAATCACCTTCTGAGAAGCAAATACATGATGCACATTTGTGTCAGTTAATGAGTCATATTGGAGTTGTTCCACTTTGAGTTGTTTCCTCATCTAACAATGGTGCATTCATTCCTGTTGAGCCACCGTACATGTGCCTGTCATGGGCTGATCACGAATGACTGTGAGTGTTAGAAATATCCTAAAATCCTTCCAACATGTCCCAAATACACAGATGAGGGTGAAACTGCCTGCAACAGCGATGAAGGTGTTTGATAAAGTCAACCACCTTGTTCTGTAACAAACAACAATTTCTCAGAATAGCTGGTTTTGAGTTCATGCGTGTTTATCTGAAAGAACAACAGGGTGTCTAAAATGTATTCATTCTACAATATGTGGCATTATTATGCACATATTCTGCATCAGCTTAAAGCTTTATCATATTTACAGAGTCAGATGTTCAAGATTGTTTATAAAGTCTTATTTCATTCCCTCATATGAAAATATTCAAGTATTTTCCTCCTATAATGTATATTTTTCCATAACTCAGCCTGACATATTAATTGTGTTTGGAAACTTTGTGGTTGTTACATGAATTCAGAATTTATTCACGCTGTTTGTTAATGGCTTTGTGATTGTCAAGCCAAGTGAATATGAATGATGAAGGGTTTTGGGCGTGCATGTAAAGTAAGATGAGAAAGATGACGGGAACATTAGAGTTGTTGGCATTCTAACTGTGTTTAAAGCTGGAGTTCAGCCTCTCAGGTTTCCAATAGCAAAACGTGTAGAAATGGTATTTAGAAATTTTTTAAAAAAGAAGGAATTTACGCACATAAGTCTTCTTTTCTATTATTTTACTGACACAAAGTAAGCCTAACTTAAATGTGTGGATGTGGAGGTATATTAACAAGGGGGAATTTATTCAGCACTAATTCCACCACCCACCCCCACCCACCCACTCCCCTCTTTACCCCATGCCCACCGCCCTCTCCAGTCTTTGTTCTCATCACAACAAGCCCAGGAGCAGATGGTGGTCTGCTTTGCTTTACTCGACGGTGACAGACAGTCGCTCTAAGCCAATCGCCTGCTGGGGAATCAGCTGACCGGTCTGGACAGCGCCAGGTGTTTTGATCATTTTTCTCTCCTCCATCCGGAAAGAGGAGCAGGCGGCGGCGGCGGAGCGGAGGAATATCTGGGCTACAAACCGGTCGGTGGTTAGATGCGGCAGGTTGAAGGTCTCTTTGCAGACGGCACCATGCCTCTCTGCGAGGCACCCTGGGACTGATCGGATACCGAAGCGACAAATCGCAGTAAACAGCCACCAGCTGACCCCCCCCCCCCTCCCACCACCACCACCTAGGATACCCCTCAGCCCAATCTTATTTATCGGTGCGTATTGACGCGCATATCTGGATAAAGGATCTGCGCGCTTGGTGAACGTCGGACCGGAATGCCAACAAGGTGAGACACCCCCCCCACACACACACACACCCCTCACCCCACCCCGAGGAAAGCAAAAGCTGTGTTTCTACTGTACTTTTACTAATGAAGCCCGTCAGTTTCTTTTATTAAGTTGTATTTCTTGTTGGACAAAATTATGTTTTGGATGATAGGACTGGGAGCTGAGTCATTTAATCCCTCAATCAAAGGTTTCGGTAGTAAATCCCTGTTATTCTAGTGAGGAAAAACCAGGCATACTTTTAAAATATGTTTCAAATAATAATAAATTTCCCCGTGAGGGTTGTGCATTCAGTCGGGATGTAATCAGGTTGCAGACACGCTCAAGGGCATGGTCCCTTTTTTGATGGGCTAAATGCAGTGAGGTTTCAACCCATCACTTCGGAGCTCCAAACCGGAAACCACATTAGAATATATCACCTCACAGCATATTGGATCAAACGCACAAACCCATCATAACCCATCAAATGATGTTCCACAGAAAAGAAACTTTCATCTGGTTGCGGTACTTGCCTCTCCGAGAGGAGCTGCGTGCGCACCGTGGTGTAAATGTGATTTGCATATTAATGTTTAAGTATGTCGGCAGATGTCTCGATTCCTCTGTTCTAAGAAGAAGAAGAAGAAGAAGGAAAAAAAAAAAAAAGTCTTCTTCGGAAGGAAAACCAAAGACCCTCTGTTCAACATGACGTGGTGAGAATGGGGGTGCATTAGCAGGGGGTCTATTGTGGTTCACCAACGGTGCTTCTGTGGTTGCAGCTGTTGCGCTTTTGTGATGGAGACAGCCGACCAGCATCACTCAGCTGAAGACACACGCTGCACAAAGTTTTAGTTGAGGAAAGGTGTTAATGTGTTGACGAGGGCGTCAAATTCCCCTTGTGTTAAATACCAACAGTCATTTCTCCTAGGTTGAATAAAAAGAGGTTCTACGGGTACACACAAAGCAGTGTTGTCTAATTTTTTAATATATAGTGTATAAAATCTGGGGGTTTCCAGGCCAAACCTTTCCACCTCTTTGCACGTCTTAATCCTTGCAGACTTCACCTGTTGTCTCAAGGATGAAGGATAAATCTGCCATCGCACACTCAAGTTCATTCTCTTTAGGCGTCTCGACGATGGCGTGTGTTGCGGAGAGTTGTCTGTGTGTCTACGTTGTTAGGAGTCAACACAGCTTGTGAGAGGAGAGGAGGGGGGGGGGGTGAAAGGATTCACCAACAACATTTACCCCCCAAGGGTGTGAAGGAGGTTGAAGAAGAGGGAGCTGGACGTTTAACCATGATTCCAGATTTAGAGGCTGAAAAAAATAACCCTTTGTCTGGTTCATCTCACCGCGCTCCCTATGATCTCCTGACAATCATATGTCCTGCAGTCAGTACAGGAGGAGGTGTTCACTTTTTAAGGCATAAATGTATGTGAGCTTCCCCCATGGGGACAGAGGTGTCGGGGGTAATAGCAACAGGAACCCCCCGAGGGGCAGGCCTTCATGATCATTTAAGTCAGACAGGTGCCAAGTAAACAAACGGACACACTGCAATGTCGGTCAGTTGGACGGTAAATTTAAACGGTGTGTGTGTATCAGGTGTGGAATTTTTTTCATAATGGCTCATGCACAATGATAATGTTAAAATAAAGAAATGCTAATGGACAAATCTATCACCGTGGCTGCCAAAAAAAAGCCAGGGAGGCTTGTTGGCAGTACATCACTGTAGTAAATCTGTAAGCAGGCCTAATGTTACAGTGTCCTTGTCAGGCTGTTATTGTGCTGAGATATGCATTAGGAAAATTGTAGGTGGGGAGAAAATATGGAGCCAGAAAAGATGGGAAATAGTCCAAAAAAATTACTCCAAGGTCTTCAGACTTGGATATATTTGCAAATTTGTCACTTTTTTTTTCATGAATTTTATAAATTGCAGTTTTCTTTTCCCTATCTGTTTTTTTAATTGCTCAGTTCAAA
Source organism: Antennarius maculatus (assembly GCA_013358685.1). NCBI lineage: Eukaryota > Metazoa > Chordata > Actinopteri > Lophiiformes > Antennariidae > Antennarius > Antennarius maculatus. Next base: position 22,621,033 of record CM023609.1, on the reverse strand, counting down.
TCTTCAAGTCTCTTTCCATAACTTTTGACAGTATAAATTAGAAATCCATTCACAGTGGATTAAAAAAACTCAGCTTTTTTTTTGTTTCCCAACCAGACATAGTCAAAGATAATATTATATTTCACTCGTGCCAGCAAATATTACCAGTTTATCTCTTGTGGTTTGAGATTACGTGTCAAAATACTTCCATATTTGATGGCAGTGCAAAACTAAACTCACCCTTACCAGCACTGGTTCCATTTAAACCAGTCAGGCTCACGCTTACCAGCTTGTAGATGCTGAGGATTTGCACAAAGAGTTCATTGGGGACTTGCGCCTCTTGATTGGAGGTGGTATGCTTCTTGTTTTCTTAGAGATGCAGCAATCAAGCTGCTGTAAAATCAATACCTCTAGTGTTGCTGATGAAGAAGCCGTTCAGTTGCCTCCAATCGGGGAACGAGTGACTTCCGAGCAGCTGATGTCTAAACTGTGCTGCGCTACATTCATATGCTTCATGTGTTTGCTGCTTAAATGTGTTTGGTGCTCATGCTGCAACTGAGCTGTTCATACAGTTAATATTGCACACACACAACTGTGACATTGTTGTGGACTGGTGACCACAACTCCAGAGGAGCAATTTAATCTGCAAAACCTGCTGTGTGCATGTAAAGTAGCTTGTTTTATATTGAATCTTTGCAGAGCGATGATGAGAGAAAGCATCAGAAGCAGATGTGAGTGCCAACGAAATGATGGAGGAAACTCTTATCAGTCCGATAAGTAGGTGTAAGTCTGGATGTGTTTCCAAAGTGGCTCAGTAATTCTTTTCCTACTTAGAGAGGAGGTTGTTCAGTTGTCACTTCATATGTTAGATGCATTCTTTCTTCATTCAGTTTCCTTGTTAAGGTACTGTTCTCTGTTTAGCCCTAAACCTCACGTTTGAGTTTACTTGTCACTCAAGTCTGTCATCTAATTCAGGATTGTTTTTGTCACCTCAATTTTGTTCAGTTTGTGAAGAAATGTGTTCATAGGCTCCTTTGGGTTATTAATATCTCCTGCCTGTAATTTGTTTTCCCTCATTCTGTTTTATGTGAGCACAGATGAATAAACTAATGCTCAAGGCAAACCAGGGCCAGCAGGTTTATGTGTCCTCCTCCCAACAGAACCTTAACCATTTTAAATCACATTTTTCTTTTCTCATGTCACTCTCAATACTTCAAGCATTCAATGAAGTATATCTTTCACGGTGAGTCGGAGTGTCCTCAGACAGACTCAGACAGGAGTTTTTACAGGAAAAAAAAAGACTTGAATGTCATTCAGAGTGGTTCAGAGGGAGACTCTCTACTTTTGGGAAATATAAAAGTTTGTAAAAGGGCTTTCACAACTTCTGTCCGTCACATTGGGAAAATAAACTTTGATATATAGAAGACATTTTTTATTTCCGTCCCCTCGCTCTTCATCACAGAGGCACAGATTGTTTTCAGTGGTTAGCTAAAGCTAAACTTGGTGGAGATAGGAAAATAAAACTCTACCTTTCTGTTCAAAATTTGATAGTCAGAATGGTTATTCCTGCGCCACCTGCAGAGGTGTCTGGATAATGTTCTACATCAGGATGCCAATTAGCAGGTTGGATGTCAGCATGTCTTCAAGTGACAGTTTCTCAAATGAAAATGACAGGGTTCTACTTTCATAGCGAGCAGTGAAACCGTGGATGTTCATGGCTGTCAGATGCGTTCAGGCTCCTCACCGAAGACGTATGGATCGACCCATAACTTGGGAGTTCAGCTCAACTCTATGTAAATTCGAGACAGAGGAGGGTTCCGTGTGAATGACTAATAATGCAAATGATTAAAAAAAAAAAAGAAAAAAATGGCGTTTGCATCTTTAATCAATGGTACCTTCTCTTCTTCCCTTCTGTTCTTCATGAATACATAGAACATAATTTAGATTAATCCATGTCATTATTTAGCTGAGAAGCGAACAGTAATTTGAGTAGAGGAGGGAGAGAAGAAGAAAAAAGTGAAGCAGCAGGAGGAAGAGAATCTTGGAGAGGCTTCTAGCTCTCAGTCGTGGTTGTTAGTTTAGTTATTCATACCATGAAAAGATTTCCATGGATGGAGGTAACCCATCAAATCAGGATTCACTGCACTACTTCCTGCGATTTTGAACATAACAAAAAACCTGAGGACTGAAACGAAACCATTATGATTAGTGTTTTATGATCTAGAATTCATATCTATGCAGTAACTTTAATTATGAAAAAAAACAGGATCTCAAACCAGCAATGAACAGGTACTCCTTTATTTCAAATAGATTGCAGATTGTCAACAGAGATGAAGTATTATATAGAATATACTTTGGATTTGGGACAAAAAAAAAATCCCCTAATACTAAATACTTGTGTGTTTGTGTTGTTTTTTTGTTTTGTTATCAGTAACAGAATAATCACCTCCACCAAGGAGATTATGTGATTTGTTCAGTTTGTGTTTTGTTAGTGGAATTGCACAAAAAATGACTAGCCCCTAGCATATCCTATAGCTGCTTACATTTTTGTGATGATACTGATCAGGACTTGGATCTGAATCATCAACAATTGTGGCAGAGAGCAATTTTTTTTTTTTTTTTGGCTTGTAGTTCTAGAACTAAATAAAGCACGTGTCTATCAGAAATGAGGATCAATCTCCAAATATTAGGAAAAAGTTCCTGTATTGGCTTCAACTTCATGGTCCGATTAGCCTACTTTATGATCATATGAACTTTCTTTTTTTATCATAACTATGCCCAAGTTTCAACTCTACATGAGGAAACAACTGTGAACGCAACACAAATGGGTTATTTGCTGTATAAAAAAAGAACTTCATGACACGCAGCTGCTGTCACCATGAAACAGTTCAGGTAGTTCAAGGATGCAGGTAGAGGTCAGGATAGAAGAGGGAACGACTCCAGAGACAACGTTATATTATCTTTTCCATACTCTGAGTTTGAGTTTTGTCTTTGATTAAAAGCTGCTCTGCAGTCTGAAAACCTGATTTAACAAAGTTATCCACAGGGATCCTGCAGCTTACAGAAATACTTTTGAAATGGTTCTTGAAGCAAAGGAAACTGTCAGTTTGCGTTGAAGTTTCCTATTTACAAGTTCAAAGATGACCATGTTTGAAACGTTTGGTGCTTCCTGCTTCCTGCCATCCTGCCTTTTGTCAAATATTGAGTTGTCGACTGTTCTTCCGCCTGCTGTGGATTGAATCTTTCCTGTGGATGTGCGATAGATCACAATGGACCTGTATGCCAGGATGTCAGACAGCTTTAAGCTGTTGTTAAAAAATCAACAGAGGATATTGACAGGAATTTTTTTTGTGTGTCTTCGAAGAGCTCATAGTTCCATCAAGACCTTTTATTTTACTTTATGTTTTTAGTTGTGTGCTGTACGAAATTGGATTGGAAACTTTTAGATCTTAAATGGAATTAAGGAGACAATGTGTTTAATTTACCAAAAGATGAATCGCATTTGAGTTGATGAGGATAACATATATGTCAAAGTCAACATATATTTTGTTTAGAGTTGCCATGGAGAGTATATTTTTCTTACATTTTGCATCTTTTTCTTTTTTCCAGTGCCTTTTAAAAGTACAAAATATCTTTAAAGTATACATGAAGTAATCAAATAAACCAGGAACCATAGAATGAACATCATTTTACTTTTTTTTTTTTGCTCTTCCACTGATAGCTGCTATTACTACACAATACAACATTCACGCAACGTTTTAATCAAGAGAGAGATATAAATATTGTATGAACAAAATAATTTCTTGGTGACACAATTAAGAACAATCACGTCAAACTAATGATGAATAAATTCTCCTCCTTTATGCTGCTGTGTCTTAGATTCCACAGATATGTCGCTTTTAAACAAAGTGCTAAGTGACCTGTATCCCTCTTCTGGGTTGAATGCAGTACACTGCCTCCAGCTAATCTCCACTTCAGTATCTCCATCCGCTAATCCTGTCTGTGACTGCAGTCGTCAGAATATACACTGCTTTAGCTGAAAGACAACATAGTGTATTATCCTTGTCTCAAACCAAGCTGCGCCCTGTCCCTCAGGGAATCTCCAGCATAGGAGGAGCGGTAAGGTGCTCCCATCTCCCTGGTGCTGTTGCCAGGCAGTTTGCATTCAGATGAATTAGTCGGCTCTCTTGTTTGAAAGCCTCTTAAGCACTATCTTCTTAAGCTGGGGTTGACCACAAAGCTGTGTGGTGGAGAGGGGAATGGCACCGCGGTGTTGCCGTATGGCTCTCGACTGGATGGCGTGCCTCCTTTAGTAAATAGATCTAAGTGAGTGATTGGATCTTTTAAATGTTGCTGTAGGATACCACAAGTGCACAGACGTTTTTAAAGAAGTGCTGGTAACTTAATCCTATTAATAAGGAATGGTGAGGGATAAAGCTGTTGCATAGGCACACTTAGTCTGTATACAATGTTTGCATATGAACAATTATTGAGCAAGTGCCACACTTATCTGATTGTGACATAAAGTGACAAGCGTAGTTTATCTCGAGACAAATGGTCTAAAGCACGTTAGCAGCATCGGGTGTTTGGGCGCAGTCATGGTGTGAGATAAATTATGCAAATGTGCACATGCTAATATAATTATAGTCAGGTTAAAGCAGGCCACAACAGTCCAGAATGTCATTCCAGTGCCTTTTCATAGATGAATAAAAAAAATTGCATTGGCAAACACACATAATTATATCACATTACTATGTTTTTCTTGCTTGATTGCAGTTTACAAGGAGCGGAACCTGGCTAGGAAGTTTGACTCACAAATGTTTGAATCTCCAGCGTGTGTGTGTGTGTGTGTTTGTTTTTGTTTGAATTTGGGTTCCATACTTAATAAATCCAAATGTAATCATTTATTAATGATAGTGCCAATGTTCTGATGCACACAAGTATAACATTTAACAAGTCCACCTTCTTAGTTTAGCTAGTTAATATGCTAAGATTTGCAAATTGGCACTAAACACAAAGTAGAGCTGAGACTGATGCCTGTCTGAAATATGAATGTTCATAATGAACAATCAGTGTTTATGTGCGCCTTGTATAAAAAGTGACTGGGGAGTATCACTGTCTGTAGACCCTTTTTTAGTCATAGGAAAATCCTGCTTCTTGAAGTTTTAAAAATCTTCCCCCTGGTCCCTATAATCTTCAATAAATCCTAGTTGTGCTAAAAAACTTTTTATGTGTTCCCTGAATCTAGAATAAGATATTTGCATTACAAGTTAACATTAAGGTGTGGCTCATGCTAATGTCCCAGAGTGTTTAATGATGTTTGGAGAAGATAATGATGGAGTCCTTCTGGGCCTATGGATATCTGAAAACTCTCAATGGAATTAAATCTGTCCCCAAGTCATTCAGAGTTTTGTGTATGCTTTGTAATGAGCTGAACTAGCATTTTCTCAGAACTGTTAATGGTGCACATAACTCACAATCAGGAGCCAGATGATGTTCTTAGTCTGTTGTCTTTAATGGCTGCATTTACAACAAGCTTGAAGCATTACCAGAATGTGGTAGCTGTTAAATACAATGAGCTGAGAGACGGTAGCTATTCTGTGAGGCAGTGTTTAGACCACTGATTCTCAAATAGTGGCATGAACCATCCAACGGGGGCGCATTGAGATGCCTGTGGGAGGAGGGGAGCACGCGTGACCCCAAGGAACGTGCATGTCGAAACTATCATTTGCTTTTTTTATTGAAGTAACACAATAAAGTGTAATTGCAGAAAATGTTGAACAGAAACCAACTGAGAAACACTGATTTAGACACAGAGCTGGTTTGAACTAAACACTCACGCTAGCATTTATAATGATTACTTTGAATACCGCAGTGAACAAAAATGATGTCATTAATTTTGCAAGTATTTCGTTTTAATCCAAATTGTATAGATCAGTCCTTTAGAAATACACAATTGAATTTTTGTTTAGATATTTCAGTTTGACATCTCCATTAATATGTGATCCTATTAATGTGGTTACTAATGTAATTATTTACACAACAACTTCTGATTTTTACTGTTAAGCTTTTATTCCATAAAATAACATGGATGTCTCTTTGTTTCCAGGTTATTCTGCTACTCTAGGACCAAACCATAACATTCTGCCCAATGCTTCAACTTCTGAAAATTTCACTGGACAGAAGAACAGAGTCAACAGAAAGTCTGGTTGATGACTAAAAGACACTCTCTCCCAAAGTCATCTGCCCGTCCTCCTGTTCCTCAACAATATGGCTAGAAGGAGGTTAGACTGCTTTCTCCTCAGCCAGGTGTTTTCTGGTCTGATTGTGGGAGTGATAGGATTATCCTTTGTCCAGAGCAATGAGTGCCCCCAGTTGTGTGTATGTGAGATCCGGCCCTGGTTTACTCCCCAGTCCACCTACAGAGAGGCCATCACCGTGGACTGCAATGACCTTCGTTTAACCCGCATCCCGGGGAACCTCTCCAGTGACACTCAGGTTCTCCTCCTACAGAGCAACTACATAGCCAGAACGAGTGAGGAGCTGGAGCAGCTCTTCAACCTCACAGAGCTGGATTTGTCGCAGAACAACTTCAGTAGCATTCGTGATGTTGGACTTGCCAATATGTCCCAACTCACCACACTTCATCTGGAGGAGAATCAGATCATGGAAATGCCAGATTATTGTCTGCAAGACCTCACCAATCTACAGGAGCTCTACATCAACCACAATCAGATCAACACAATCTCTGCAAATGCCTTCTCTGGCCTTCAAAATCTACTCAGACTTCACCTCAATTCCAACAAGCTCAAGACCATCAACAGCCAGTGGTTTGAATCTACTCCCAAATTAGAAATCCTCATGATTGGGGAGAACCCTGTTGTTGGAGTAATGGACTTCAACTTTAAGCCATTGAGCTCCCTTAGAAGCCTTGTATTGGCTGGAATGGATTTGACAGACATCCCAGGAAATGCCTTTGTGGGACTTGAAAATCTTGAAAGTCTCTCTTTCTATGACAATAAGCTGGTCCAAGTTCCTCAGAGAGCCCTTCAGAAACTACCAAACCTAAAATTCCTAGATTTAAACAAAAACCCAATTCACAAGATTCAGGAAGGAGATTTCAAGAACATGCTAAGATTGAAGGAGCTAGGTATTAACAACATGGGAGAACTGGTTTCTATTGACCAGTACGCCCTAGACAACCTTCCTGAGCTCACAAAGCTGGAGGCTACCAACAATCCCAAATTTTCCTTTATCAACCGTCAGGCATTTCGAGATGTTCCAGCTTTGGAGAGTTTGATGCTGAACAACAACGCCCTGAATTCCCTTTACAAGTCTACAGTGGACTCTCTTCCCAACTTGCGTGAGATCAGCATTCACAGCAATCCTCTGCGCTGTGACTGCATTATTCAGTGGATGAGCTCCAACAAAACCACCGTCCGTTTCATGGAACCTCTGTCCATGTTTTGTGCCATGCCAATAGAAGTAAGGGGCATGCATGTACGGGAGGTCCTGCAGAAGAATTTAGCAAACCAGTGTTTGCCCATGATTTCCCACGATACATTCCCAAGCCACCTGAACCTTGACATTGGCATGACTGTTGATTTGGACTGCAGAGCAATGTCTCAACCTGAGCCTGATATCTACTGGGTGACACCAATGGGAAACAAGGTGATGATGGACACTGTATCTGACAAGTACAGCCTCAGCAGCGAAGGGACCTTGAGAATTTCTCGTATCCGGGTAGAAGACTCTGGCCGATACACCTGTGTGGCTCAAAATTTAGAGGGAGCTGATACAAGAGTGACGGCTATACGGGTGAACGGCACTCTGTTGGATAGCGCTCAGCTTATGAAAATCTACGTCAAACAAACAGAATCTCACTCCATCCTGGTCTCCTGGAAAATAAACTCCAATGTAATGACTTCTAACCTCAAATGGTCATCTGCCACCATGAAAATAGACAACCCACATATCACTTACACTGCCAGGGTACCCGTAGATGTCCACGAGTACAACCTTACGCATTTACAGCCAGCTACAGAGTACGAGGTGTGCCTCACTGTCTCCAGCATACACCAAGAAAGGCAGAGATCCTGTGTTAATGTAACGACAAAGCAAGCAGCCTTCACGGTGGAGATATCTGACCAGGGGACCAACACCGCTCTTGCAGCAGTCATGGGAACCATGTTTGCCATCATCAGTCTGGCTTCCCTGGGAGTTTACATCGCCAAGAGGTGGAAGAGGAAAAACTATCACCACTCCCTGAAAAAGTACATGCAGAAAACCTCATCAATACCACTCAACGAGTTGTACCCTCCACTTATCAATTTGTGGGAGGCAGACAGCGAGAAAGAGAAAGAAGGGTCATCGGAGGCCAAACCCAGTCAGGTAGACACCACACGTAGCTATTACATGTGGTGAGAGGTACAGTGAGAGACACAAAGATATCTTTCGTTCAGGAGCACAAATATACATACTTGCTTCTTTGTGTGAAAGTGAACTCAGTCTTATTTTTATTTTTTTCACGTTTTTCTTATTCGTTATCGTCAGCGCTGTCAGACTTGCTCTTTAAAGTAAACGACAGCCCGAAACTTTCACATCTTTACTGTAGCATATTGCCTTTTTACCTCTCACCTGTTTTGACACACAATATGGCAGCTTTGTTTAGCTTCCTGGAATTAGTAGTCACCGTGCTTTATTTTTAGCATTTGTTTTGATGAACGCCGCATGAGCATTGTCATGGACTCAGCGAACACAAGCAAAGGAAAAAGCTGAAACTCTGTCTGGCTGAACTCTTAGAAACTGCCATCTTTCTTTCTCTTGTAAAACAGTTTCACTGTTGACTGTTGTGCACTGATATATATATATATATATATATATATACTAATTTGTCTATCAACTCCAATATAAGCTGACAAAGTAAATTTAGACTTTATATACTGTCTATTGAATAATGTTAGCAATTCTTCTGTAATGTTGTATCGGCTATAGTTTAAGTTACTTTTTGTACATGAAAACACTTGATTTAGATTTAAGTTTGCAGAGCAGCTACTGTAAACCAGCAATAGAAATATGAATGTTATGAACTAGTTAAATAGTTGTAAGGCTTTTCAGATTTCTCAAATATTTCTTCGATTTGATTTTTTTTTAATTATTATTTTGCTAGAATATGTCTACAATCACTGGTTTTGTTGTGTTTTACACACAAATATGTTGTTTTTTGAGGAGCAACTGAAATAAAATCTTCTTTCCTCATATTTTTTAAACCATGATTTCAACACGGAGTCCTTTTTTTTTTTTTTTAAAGGGAATTCAAATATATTTCCATTGACAAATGTACATTTGAAGTAAAGGCTTAAAGACTTCATTATAACTGGAGGGAAAAATCATCTTTTCACTGTGATGAGCTTTGCTGTAGGTGTTGATGAGAGAACGGAGGTTGTGTGTTTGCCTCTGCAAAGCAATTATTGGGGAATAATTTTAATTATTGTCATCAGTATAATTACAACACAATAAGGAGAACATTCCATAACAACAACAAAAAAAGAAATTAGTCACTCAAGTGCAGTAAAAGATATTTTTGTTTGCTTTCTATTTCATTAGACATACCTCTACACCTAAAAATCACAACCTATCTGCTTTACATGAAGTGGAATTACAGCATGTCTGAGGGTGCAAATGATTGGTTTTACTAGATTTTGTTCATTTCTTTCAGTAAAAGGATGTCAAACATTCCTATGCTTTGTCTGCAAACATAATAAGACAGTAAAATGTTGAGAGATGCAGCCCATCTATTTCTCTACAAGGTGCAGATTTCAGTCTGTCTAGAAAAGTGGGCCTTCACAGCGAGCCCAGGAGCTCTCATGTTGACTGACAGCGCCAGGCTTTGTTGTGCGATCAAACAATCTCTCCTTAGCCTCCCCTGACAACACGCTCTCCTGTGAAATACTTGTAACCTGTCTCCAGACGATTAATAATCAGTAAAATACAACTGTAAACAATTTCTTGAAAAAAAAAAAAATTCTGGATTTTGTGTGCTCCTTTTTATATAAGTCGAGGCAATACATCACTTTGACTGTATCTAAAACATTTTTTTTTATCCAAGGAATAACTGAAAAAAATCTTCACGAAACCTTCAACGTTCTTGTTATTTTTTTGTTTCCTGACATTGTCTTATTCTTATACAGAGGTGCTGGAAAAAACAACTAAAAATCCGACCAATGAATTGCACAATATTCCAGAATTTTCGCTGTTTTTAAAGAAATGACAAAACACACATGTTGTACTGTGAGGATAGATCACTCCTTTGTGATTTCCTCAATGACAGCAAGTAAACACTGAACAACGTTTTCCTTTTTCTAATAATGGAAGATCCTCACGCTGATGAGAATCTTAAGAGAGAAATGGAGATACCTGACATTGAGTATAAACATTTTCGACTGGTTTAAACCAGAATAAAGTGGACCCTTTAGGTAGAGCAGTGTCCTGCACTCAGAATGATGGACAGACGAGCGCAAATTCATTAAACCTGCACTTTCAAACACCTTCTTCCGCTCCATTCATTATCTGCACAACACCGACTCGCCTTTATACCCTCTCAGCGGGCCGCCTAGTAACAGACCGGAAATCAGCTCATTGGGACAGCTATCAATGAAAGCTTTTCACAGCATGTGCTGTCCCGTTCAAGTGGCCTGTTTCCATGACAACCCCTCCATCCATCCACCTGCGGTTGCTGGCAGCTGAGAAGTCCCCGGAGCCTGAAATACCACTGACAAGGTCAACACCTCACAGGTGGGAAACCACTGCCACATCATACATGCTTTCAAAGGTGCGAAGCGAGAAAAGGTTCATCTTCACACAAAAGGTGAGGAAGAATGCAGCAGAGCCTTCCTTTCTCTCTTCTGTGAGCGCGTCAGAGGAGGAACCACAATGTTATTGTTCAAATGTTAGCACAGTTCTTGTGGTTCATCTGCATTTCAGTGCTTGGATATAGTCTAATAATTAATTCTGAATCATCTCATCTGACAGAAATGGGTCAGTATTAAACATACGGCAAGAAGACGCCACCTTTGAAGCACTTAAGTACTGATTAAGTGTCAGCACTCTGTTCTGATTAGTGGCAAGTGTCCAGCGACTAAAGGGAGACATTTGTCTTAATTTTCAGCTTATTTCTCAGATGCGCTCTGCAGTCACTGAGAAGGAAAATTCATGCTAATGCCGGCCAATGTTTCCATTTTTAAATAGCACCTACAGTGATAAGCTTGTATTGTTGTTTAGGGCAGATTTGGTACTCTTAAAATACTGTAACTATAAATAATTGGCCATTTATGAATCCATTTACCCAGAGTTAGGTCAGCATGGTATTCCCTTTAATGACACCTCGAAACACCTCTTAGATGGTTCCAATAGAACCATTAGAGTCACGTAAATTTGCGACAATTATTTACAAACTTTAAATGAGCCCATGTCCAGAGGAGAGATAGTGAATACATTGGCAGAAGGATGCTGAGTTTTGAACTACCAGGCAGGAGGCCAAGAGGAAGACCAAAGAGGAGGTTTATGGATGTAGTGAAAGAGGACATGAAGGTAGTTGGTGTGAGAGAAGAAGATGCAAAGGACAGGGTTAGATGGAGGCAATTGATTCGCTGTGGAGACCCCTGAAGGGAAAAGCCAAAAGGAAAAGAAGAAGAAACGAGTCCTTTAGTAATTTTTTCTTCTATGGGATCATGAGAATATTTTAAGTGTTCAATGTTATTTATTGATGATGTTTAGTGATGTGGAATATCCAGTCTGTTAAAGACAGATTGGATCTTCCACATCGTCGTGGAAATGAACCAGAATCCCTGCTTTGTTGTCACACGTCTACTTACAGCAGCAAAGACAAGCAACCAGGACGGACAAATAAGAAAGTGAACAAATCTTTCCAAATATAACTTCCTTTGGCTTAAAAATAGCTTTAATGCATTGAGTAGGTTCAAGATCAACTTTATACTATCAATCAAAATCATTTTTTCATATCTTTCTGTGTAATCCTCCAGACAGATGGACAAACAGACACCAGCAGAAACATTCCATCCTCTTAGGAGATAATAATGAGGAAAACTATCACCAGAAGAGGAGGTGGTTTGTTAAACAGGTTAGGCTTAGTCCTTGTTATTGTTGTTGTTGGTCTTTTTATTTATTTTATTTTATAGACTTTTTTTCAAGGAGCTTATTGCTTCTTTCTGAATAATGGAGGTACACTGTGGGAAAGACTGCAACAGAAGCGAGGAACCATAATACACTTCATTGATCTTAATCATCTGTTAAATGCATAATGAATTGTTGGATGGATTGCTGCAGTGTTTTCTCTCAGGGCCCAATTAAAGAGCTTGAGCTTTCGTTCTTTTGCCTGCTGTATTCTGTAAGAGTGAATGCATGCTAAGTCTCACCGCTGACACAGAGGCTTGAAGCTCATTTCCATCTTCTTAGACATAGCTGAGCTCCCGCTGTTGCCGTCTTTATTTAAACAGGCGTATGAAGCATTTTATGGTAATGAAAGTCAAAATCCATGGACAACACAGGCGCCGGATGTACAAAATAAAGAAGAGGTCATTTTCTAAGTAGATATATACTTGTTTTGATCTCAAAATAATTTCATAAATAGTTATCCATTTTGAAATACTAATGTAACAACAGTAGTAGCCTCAGTTTACCCTGTGTAACAGGGCAAAATGTTATACTGAATACTTGCATTCTGTGGCTGGACAAATATATGCAGTAACTCTTTCATTCTTGTATAATATGTTGAACACACTTCCTGACCTGAATCTCTACAGCAAGACGGCAACAGTAGAAAGCAGGTCAGAAAAGTTCACACATCTGTTGACTTGCAAAAATCAGAGCATCTCACCTTTATGAATCCCCTCTCTTTAATAAAAAGAGGGAGAGACTATGAGCGTGGGAGTATTCTCTTGACTTTATATTAGGCTGAGTCAAGTTTTCAACAGCTGAAACAGAAGGTTATTGGCATTCATCAGGTATTTGTGAGCGTCGTGGGAGATGATCAGTCATAATGATGTCGTATTAATAATAGCTTTTGTCATTTTTATTGTTATTGTCATTGTTATTTTCTCTTTAGCAAACACAGGAAGTACAATTCACATCAGTCCTTCCCCGAGCTAGTGTCCATTAATAGAAATACAAACATCTTAGTGGAACAGAAACATCCATCAATCATCCATCCATCCATGCATGCATCCATGCATGTTACCTGCAAGAAACCAAAGCCATGTGGCCTTCTGTGCTTCTGATGGTGACACCCCATCAACCATTGGAGTTCATTGCACTGTATGCTGCAATCATTCTCCACTGTGATTGGCACAAACTACCTGGTCCATAACAAACCTGAGCGTGCCCTGAAGGCAGAACGTCGACTCACTTCGGAGAAAGTGAGTTTATTCGCAGGATCATTATTTACAATGAGCAGCAGTGAGCACAGATACAGTTTTCTGCTGCTGCTGTCGGTAACAAGATCTACAAGATGGAGAGATGGAATGGAAACATGCATAAAAAACATTATGGGGAACCTCTGCCTTTGTGTGATCCGTGAGCGTAACCGCTGACTGACAGGTTTCCTTCTGTGATTTAATGTAGGTACCAGCTTGAGACTGATAGTTTAAATGTCTTTTAAACAAAGCAATGGTTAAACAGCTGTCACCACACTTCAAATGAAGACACTGACCCACAGCCAGCTGAGTGGAAACAGACAAAGGGTATTGATTGGATTGGTAGAACGTAACCTCTGGAGATTATACGTCAGTGTCGTTTTTAGGTTCAAACACATTGATTCGGAGACGAATTTCCTCACATTTCACTATGTCAGTATGTCTTACTGTTTCTTGGAAATCCATCTACAATATTGCCTTACTCTTTATCCATCTACAATATAGCCTTACTCTTTATTAATAGAAGTAGAAATATATGTTAGAAAATGACCCATGATGTCTTGATGTATTACATTGATTTTAAATCAGTGTAATTGGAAGATAATGGCTTTTTACTCATTATCATTAATTTTGATGGAACGGCCCCAATGTCTACACTATTAAAAGTGCTACGTCCATGATATAGTAGCTTTAATGTACAATCCCAATTCCATTGAAGTTAAAATGTTGTGCAAAATTTAAATAAAAACAGAATACAATTTGCAAATTGTTTTCAACCTTTATTCAACTGAATACATTTCAAACACAAGATATTTCATTTTGAAACTGAAAATTCACTCAGTTTGAATTTGCTGCCTGCAAGACACTCCAAAAAATCTTGGACAGGGGAAAAAAAAAAAAAAAAGACAGGGAAATGAATGATCTGTAAACACCTCTGTGGAACATTCTACAGGTGATTATATGGTTATATGGAAATAGGTGAATGTCATGATTAGTTACATGAAAGGCTCAGTCATTCACAGGCAAGGATGGGGTGGCGTTCACCACTTTGTGAACAACTGCTTGAGCAATAGCCTGATAGTTTATGAATGTTTCTCAATGTACAATTGCAAGGAATTTAGGGATTTCATCATCTGTGGTCCATAATATCATCAAATAATTCAGAGAATTTGGAGAAATTTCTGCAGCAAGTGGCAGGGCCAAAAACCAACATTAAATGCCTGTGACCTTAGGTCCCTCAGGCAGCACTGCATTAAAAACCAACATCAGTGTGTAACGGATAATACAAAATGGGCTCAGGAACACTTCAGGAAACCAGGTAACACAGTTTGTCGCTACATCTACAAATGCAAGTTAAAACTCTACCATGCAAAGTGAAAGCAACATATCAACAACGCCCAGAGACGCCGCTGGCTTCTCTAAGCCTGAGCAAAGGCGGACCGAGTTTCCCCTCAGCTCCGAGCTCAGCTGCTCCTGCACGTGTGCGCAGTTCATCTCTTTGTCGCTTTGTTTCTCCTCTTCCTCATCGATGCCGTCTGTCTGAAGTTCTAGAGTGACTTATGGCCTCTGATCCAAACGGGGTCCCTTTCATAGTCAGTATTCTTTGTTGCTAGGATACCAGTTTGAACCAGAACATCCTGATTTTTATCCCACGTGCTAAATGGTTTTGAAGCTTTATCATATCACTACAAGAATTCATTCCAGAATAAATCAAATGATATGAGTGGTGGTGAGAAAAATGTTGCTGTTTACCTGTTTTCACCTTCTATTCTCTCAGAAAATAATCATCCAATTTGGGTTAAAATCTCCTCTTTTGTTCTATCCTGTCAGTGAGGTCAGAACTCTGTGAAAACCTGCAGAAGTTAATGGAGTCTCCTCAATTCGACAATAAAGAATTGTCTGAAACCTAATTGCGTCAAATTATCAATGCAGAATATTATTTAAACAAAAGAAATTTTTGCTGGGCATACAAAAATGATTTGAAGCTCTTGTCCCACTTAAATCAGAAGATATTTTTATTACGCTTTCAGACAGCATATCCAATATTTGAACTTGTGAGAAACTTGTGAAGTTCTAAACTTGTCATTACCCAAACCTCCACTGGGAACGCTTTGACAGTCTTTGGAAAATATCTCCTACCTCCCGTGTGTCATGTGCCCTAGATTATTAAGTTAGGATACATAGATGCTGTATATGAGACATTTTTTGTAATTAAATAGAACAAGTCTGGTGTGTGTTCCGTTGTTTTTTGTGTGTATGAAGATAAGTCTGCTTTGTTTTTCGCCTAGTTTCATAAAGTAGAAAGTTTGAATTATTAAATACAGAGATTTTCGTGCAGCTGCATAGCATCTCCACTAACTTTCTTATTTTTTTAATCAAACTTAATTTATTCTTCAAACTCAGAGCGAAGAGCTAAATATGTTGCTTGCCTCAGGAGGCAGATGAACCCTCTTGACTCTTCGTTTAATTGCTTTGCAAAACCTTGTCATGTGAGTAAATCACAGTCGCTGCCGTTGCCTGGCAGCACCCAGAAGGCTGACTGCTGCAGGGGTGAAGTCATCCGCCTGTGAACCATTCCCTCCGCCCAAAAATTTGAGTGCACAACATTTTCTGTTTGTGAGATAATGAGTCTGAATCTCTTTCTTTAGTTCTCTCTGCATTTTTTAATTTTCTTTCATTGCAAGACGAGGCATTTTTAAAACATTCTCTTTTTCCTTAGTTTCTCAGGGAATGATGCACGGAATTTGATTTAAAAAGCCTGAAACATTTATGAAGTCGGGGGTTGTAGGTTTGCGCAGTTTGGTGAGGATCCAAATAAAAATCTGTATCTAGATCATTACAGGAATAAATTGTTGTAAATGTGACGCTATCACCTGGAGTTACAGGACTATGAGTTGCTTTCTCTGATGAGTTTGAGTGAAAGGCGACTCAGACATGCACCACTCCAGTGAGTGCCTGTTCTAGTTTTGTTTTTGTTCAACTGCCTTTAATGAACCCAGTGAAGCAGTCAGAAAAAGGCGCCTTGGAAACCTTTGGGCTCAGCACATCATGCATTCGCCTACTCAACAAAGCTGGATGGATGAAACCTTTGAAATTACCTTTGTTCTTTGCTGGCAGGCCAGACAAAAGTGCATCCTCATGGCCTTGGTGCAGCCCACCCCCCACCCCACCCCCAAAGCTAATGTGATGGTGGGTGGGTGAGATGGGGGGGAAGGAGAGCATCGCTGCCAATTTGAGGCCGAGTCAATCAACGGGGCAGCAGAGGGAGCGTCAGAACGCTGTTGATTATCTCCCCAGAGAGCATGACTTGGGTTCATTAACTCTCCAACCGGTTGTAGCCTAGTCCAACCTCATCATTGTGTGTGTGTGTGTGTGTGTGTGTGTGTGTGTGTGTGTGTGTGTGTGTGTGTGTGTGTGTGTGTGTGTGTGTGTGTGTGTGTGTGTGTGTGTGTCTGTGCATCTGTGTATGTGTGTGTGAGATCTCATTAAAGCCAAAGGATCCCTGACAACAACGCCCGTGTAAGACCACACAACAAACTGGAGCGGGGGGGGGTAAGCTGAGACAGAGAGAACCACAATGTCAAGTCACATTATGTTCTGTGGGAAAGACCCTTTGAAAGGCTACAAGGAAACAAATGAGCATATGTTAAATTATTCAATTAAAGGGGCACGCCCACAGTTATGTAAATTGTGTTACTGCTTGTAAGATTTGCGGCACACGAAGCAACCTTTTCACCATTTCGCTGAAAAATTCAGTCATCATCACAAATTTCCTGGTCGTAATTAAAACCCAGATATTTAATTAACACAAAGATATGTAAGGAGATTGGTTTCATGTCCCTGTTGGGTCATATTTTTGATGATGAAAAAGGCTAAATTGTTTTTTTATGGTAATGGAAGTGAATTGCTTATTGAGTGTTTTTGCAGAAATACTTAATTGTAGTTGTGTGTCTGTTAATTATGAGAGCGGATCCACGGTCAGAGGTCTGCTACCTTTTTATTTTTATCTAGACGGCATCTCCTTTGAAGCGGGTTTTATTTTTAGCCAGGCCAGCAGCAGGACTCTGGAGACCACAACGGCCTGTCAGTCGGTTAGTCCACTACTTTGATCTCAACCATTGTCAGATGGTTTGCAACAAAATTAACATCAACGCTGCTCCTTTTCTGACTTCTTCCACCACCAAGTGGACAAAACGTCAACTCATCCTATGAGAGATCTGCCAGATGAACTGACAAGTCCTTTTGTGCATTCACTGAGATCAGAGAACAGAACCTCAAAGATTCTGGTTCCTTCCAAACCCACTCTCTGGCACCCAGAGGCAGATATTTGTAGGTTGAAGGGAAATATCTTTTGATTACCAGGATATCCTCAAGGTGAACTATAATATCTTTTGTGATCTCCTGATAAAGTGTAAGAAAAGGTTGTTTTAATGCACAGGGAACATTTCCCAAATGATCACCTGATGTGAACTCACCAATCTATACAAAAGACTGAAATGCATTTTTAAAGTGACACCATCTCACTAAATAATACCCAGCATTTGAGGCATGAAGTTTGCTTTATTCTGTTGTCAGATCAATCGAGCTGTCTATCATTTCATTGTCAAATAATTGAAGCATCCACTTCTAACGTTTCAGCTGGTGATTGATTTTGCAATCTCTGAAACCTACATTCAGGACCGACGACTGACAGCGCTAATTACGCCCAAGGACAGGGATGAAGGCTGATCCTCTGAGGAAAATCCTTGGTCATTTGTGTGAAGCGTGGAAATGACAGTTGACAATGTGACCTTCCACATCTGCTTCAGAAAGCCACCGGAGAATCGAATTGCTGCATGCAATTACTCAGGACAACACTGGAACACCTCGGAAAGGTTAGACGGGGAAACACACAGTTTATTGTGTCTGCTGAAAAAGGAAAAAGAATCCAGCAAATTACGCTTTATGTTCCTCTGAGAAAACCATTCAGTGAATGTAAAAAAATATCTGGCAAACCTTTCTACAATCATTAGCTGTTTTTACATCAATAAAAATGTTTAACTAAACTTCACAGAGGAAAGGATTTGAGAATCTGTTGGCGAGCCTGAGCCCACATTTCAACTGAATTTGGCCATACAGGCAGTCAGAATATGTTCAAACATTATTTTTGTAGTCATTGTTGTTATTAATCTTATTTTGAGGATTAGAATTAAGGATGGGGAGTATTAAAGAGGCAGCAGAAGGTTCAGGGTTCACATCCAGACCTGTGGTTACACAACTTTTACCCTGCATCATCTGAGATTTGTTCCAGTCCTCCATAAGTTGTCAAAGGAAATGAAACGAGTTATAGGAGATGGGTGGATGTAGGGAGGGAGAGGGAGGGATGGAGGGATGGATGGATATGGAAATCATGAAGGAATGCTTGTAACCCTTAAATCAGAGTATGCTACTTGAGTAAATTTAAATTGCTAAATTAATTCAGGAATTTAGCTAATTCAACATGTTTTAAGTGCTTCCTTCTGCTGCTTAATGAGCAATTTGTTTAGCTCCCTGTTCATTTGTTTAATTAATTCGAGTGAAATATCACAAGTTTATATTTCTTTATTAGTGCTGCCATCTACAGGCCAAATGACAATAGCGCAGTTGCATATTTACTGGCTATGAAACTCTGGAATGGAGATAAAGAATAACATTAAGCTTCCAATATAAAATGTCTTATTTCTCCTTAATATCCACCCTGTTTGACGTTTAAACCATGTACATCCTAAATCATGCTCATACCTCTAATTATCAGGCTTTCACTGAGCAGGAAAATTCCCATTGGTATATTGCTATAGTTTGACAATTATTCAAGAAAAGAAAAGAAAAGAAAGTGATTTTCTTCGTGATCTACTTCTGGAAAGTTTATAGCAATGAATCGATACCCAAATATATCGTATAACAAATAATTCCCATTTCCATTTACTGATCTTCTTCTTTTCCTTTCGGCTTTTCCCTTCAGGGGTCGCCACAGCGAATCAATTGCCTCCATCTAACCCTGTCCTTTGCATCCTCTTCTCTCACACCAACTACCTTCATGTCCTCTTTCACTACATCCATAAACCTCCTCTTTGGTCTTCCTCTAGGCCTCCTGCCTGGCAGTTCAAAACTCAGCATCCTTCTACCAATATATTCACTATCTCTCCTCTGGACATGTCCAAACCATCTCAGTCTGGCCTCTCTGACTTTATCTCCAAAACCTCTAACATGTGCTGTCCCTCTGATGTACTCATTCCTGATCCTATCCTTCCTGGTCACTCCCAGAGAGAACCTCAGCATCTTCATCTCTGCTACCTCCAGCTCTGCCTCCTGTCTTTTCCTCAGTGACACTGTCTCTAGACCAAACAACATCGCTGGTCTCACCACAGTTTTGTACACCTTTCCTTTCATTTTAGCTGAAACTCTTCTATCACACATCACACCTGACACTTTTCTCCACCCATTCCATCCTGCCTGCACACGCTTCTTCACCTCTTTTCCCCACTCTCCATTGCTCTGGACTGTTGACCCTAAGTACTTAAAATCCTCCACCTTCTTGATCTCTTCTCCCTGTAACCTCACTCTTCCACTTGGGTCCCTCTCATTCACACACATGTACTCTTTCTTACTGCGGCTAACCTTCATCCCTCTCCTTTCCAGGACAAACCTCCACTTCTCTAACTTCTCCTCCACCTCGTCCCTACTCTCACTGCAGATCACAATGTCATCTGCAAACATCATAGTCCATGGAGATTCCTGTCTAACCTCGTCTGTCAGCCTGTCCATCACCATAGCGAACAAGAAGGGGCTCAGAGCTGATCCCTGATGCAGTCCCACCTCCACCTTGAACTCCTCTGTCACACCTACAGCACACCTCACCACTGTCTTACAGTCCTCATACATGTCCTGCACCGCTCTAACATACTTCTCTGCCACTCCAGACTTCCTCATACAATACCACAGTTCCTCTCTGGGCACCCTGTCATAAGCTTTCTCCAGATCTACAAAAACACAATGCAGCTCCGTCTGGCCTTCTCTGTACTTCTCTATCAACATCCTCAAAGCAAATACTGCATCTGTAGTACTCTTTTTTGGCATGAAACCATACTGCTGCTCACAAATGCTCACTTCTGCCCTTAGTCTAGCTTCCACTACTCTTTCCCATAACTTCATTGTATGGCTCATCAGCTTTATTCCTCTGTAGTTGCCACAACTCTGCACATCTCCCTTGTTCTAAAAATGGGCACCAGCACACTTCTCCTCCACTCCTCAGGCATCTTCTCACTATCTAAGAACAACCCAGTCAGAAACTCTACTGCCACCTCTCCTAGACACTTCCAAACCTCTACAGGTATATCATCAGGACCGACTGCCTTTCCACTCTTCATCCTCTTCAATACTCTCCTCACTTCATCCTGGCTAATCTTTGCTACATCCTGGTCCACAACAGTCACCTCTTCTAGTCTTTGTTCTCTCTCATTTTCCACATTCATCAACTCTTCAAAGTACTCTTTCCATCTTCCCATCACACTGCTGGCACCTGTCAATAGACTTCCATCCCTATCCTTAATCACCCTAACCTGCTGCACGTCCTTCCCATCTCTATCTCTCTGTCTTGCCAGCCTGTATAGATCAGTCTCTCCCTCCTTACTGTCCAACTGAGCATACAAGTCATCATAAGCTTCTTGTTTGGCCTTTGCTACCTCTACCTTCACCTTACGCTGCATCTCCCTGTACTCCTGTCTATTCTCCTCAGTCCTCTCAGTGTCCCACTTCTTCTTAGCTAACCTCTTTCTTTGTATACACTCCTGTACCTCCTCATTCCACCACCAAGTCTCCTTATCTACTTTCCTTCCAGATGACACACCAAATACTCTCCTACCTGTCTCCCTGATCACATTAGCTGTAGTTGTCCAGTCATCTGGAAGCACCTCCTGACCACCCAGAGCCTGTCTTAACTCCTTCCTAAAGGTCATGCAATACCCTTCCTTTTTTATCTTCCACCATTTCGTCCTCTGCTCTGCCTTTGCCCTCTTCATCTTCCTCACCACCAGAGTCATCCTACACACCACCATCCTATGCTGTTTGGCTACACTCTCGCCTACCACTACTTTACAGTCACTGATCTCCTTCAGGTTACATCGTCTACACAAGATGTAGTCTACCTGTGTGCTCCTACCACCACTCTTATAGGTCACCCTATGTTCCTGCCTCTTCTGGAAGAAAGTGTTCACTACAGCCATTTCCATCCTTTTTGCAAAGTCAACTACCATCTGTCCTTCTGCGTTCCACTCCTGGATACCAAACCTGCCCATCACTTCCTCATCACCTCTGTTACCTGCACCAACATGTCCATTGAAGTCTGCGCCAATGACAACTCTCTCACTTCTAGGTATGCTCTGCATCACTTCATCAAAGTCCAACCAGAATTTCTCCTTCTCCTCCAGCTCACATCCTACCTGTGGGGCATACCCACTAACAACATTGAACATCACACCTTCTATTTCTAGCTTCAGACTCATCACTCTATCCGACACTCTTTTTACCTCCAGGACATTCCTAACAAACTCCTCCTTCAAGATAACTCCTACTCCATTTCTCTTCCCATCTACACCATGATAGAACAACTTGAACCCTGCTCCTAAACTTCTAGCCTTGCTACCTTTCCACCTGGTCTCCTGGACACACAGTATGTCTACCTTCCTCCTCTGCATCATGTCGACCAACTCTCTACCTTTTCCTGTCATAGTTCCAACATTCAACGTCCCTACTCTTAGTCCTATACTCTTGGCGCTCCTCTTCTCTTTCTTCATGCGAACGCACTTTCCTCCTCTCCTTCTTCGACCAACAGTAATCCAATTTCCACCGGCGCCCTGTAGGTCAACAGCGCCGATGGCGGTTGTTGTTAACCCGTTGTTATGGAAGTCATAGGTTTGATTCGCATCTTTGATTTGGCAAAATTTTTACGTCGGATGCCCTTCCTGACGCAACCCTCTGTATTTATCCGGGCTTGGGACCGGCACAATAAGACACTGGCTTGTGCCCTCTTGCGGCTACATTATTTCCATTTACTGATAAATGAATAAATTTGAATTCTGTCAAATATAGGCTACCGTTTTAACTCGAATATAATATTTTCATAATTCAGTACGAGGACCAGTTTAACGTCCTTCTGTCGTAGTAACGCACATTTATCACTTGGGGGCGCTAAGCTGTAATTTGAGTACCGGAAGTTGCCTCTTCTTCGCTGAAATCTGGTATTGATATTTTGCTTTTACCCAACAGATGGACTTGAGCAATGGACTCGAGAATGTTCCCATATCAGTTTCGGGGAGTTTTTGTACGCTAACATTTCAGGTAACGTTACGTTCTTTGTGGTTTTAGAAACCAATAAATTACGTTTATTTGCTGTAACAATTTCCCATCATATTTTTGTAGATATCGTTTGCTAGATAAATGTTTTAGGAGTTCCGTAGACTCAGTATTTTTCCTGCAGATTTTAGTTTTCAGTTTTGATATTTTTTAAAATCCCATGACTGTACTGTGGTTTGACATGTTGCACATTTTCTATTAATTTTAGATGTTTTGAATGACGCTTGAATGAAGATCATAGAATACTAGATACTTGTCACTTTTCATACAATCGGGGGTTTCTCTCCACGAATGATTGGTTTTCATCTACATGTACTATAATTTAAACCTGCATAACACTGATGCATAACATCGCATGTGCTTTAAAAAGATGTAATTACGTAGATTAATATTAGAAGAGTTATTTTTACATACGGCTGATTTCAAATGTCATTCTCTTCTATTTTCTAAAATATCATTAATGTCAAACTTATTCCAAAAAAATTTTCAAGAACGACGAAAAAGCCAAGTTGACCTCTTTGTAATATCAATCAACTAAAATAAATTTGGCCACTAGGTGGCAGCAAATCATTGTATGCTACTGCCTCATCGTCCTCATTAGTCAATAAAAAACTGCTTTTCTGAAATTAAACCACCTTTTGATCTTAATGAACTAAACGAACCGATGTGACAATTAAATAAAATATTGAAAAACTTTAAGTCGTGTTGAATATGAACAGGTTGATGGTTTCATGCTGGTACTTTGAACACCTTTATGCTCAGACGCCCTTCCCATCATTTAAGAGTTACAGCTGCATTATTTTTTCTAATCGTTCACTTATTTGTTGCCTGTGACATTTTGCTAAAAGAAGCCTTGTTTTGTCCGATTTAATGGGCCACAATCCAAAATAATTAAGTTACCCAATCATAGATGAAAGACAAGCAACCAAACTTCGTCTGACGAACTGGAGCTGGTTCTTGTCTGGTGTTCTGGTAAAAGTTCTCTGAAGATGATGTTTGAGTAATAACAGGGTTTTTTTGGATGATTCTATTGAAATTTTTGTTAAACTGACTGCACTCTGTTGTAATTTTCCAGTATTCCCCAGATAATGTTCAGGGACCAGGATGCACTATTGACCCAAGTGAAGTCACCCTTCCTGGATGCTCCTGTGTTTCTCAATCTTGCTTTGTTCAGAGCTGCTCCTGTCTGCAGACATACGGACAGGCATACAACAACACCTCCACACTGTTGCACGCTTGCAGAACAGACTCTGGCTACTGCTCGCCTGTGTTTGAATGTAACGCTATGTGTTCCTGCAGTGATGCCTGCTCAAACCGGGTGATGCAGAGAGGACTTAGTGTCAGGTTGGAAGTTTTCAACACTGAGAACAAGGGCTGGGGATTACGGACACTGGAGGCAATCCAACGTGGTTCATTTGTGTGCGAGTATGCAGGAGAGGTGATTAGTTTTGAGGAAGCTAGAAGAAGACACCATGCCCAGAAATCCATGGAAAATAACTACATCATTGCCATAAGAGAGTATGCAGGTACTGGCGCCATCACTGAGACGTTTGTGGACCCTGCCGTGGTGGGAAACGTAGGCCGATTTCTAAACCACTCCTGTCAGCCCAACCTGTTAATGCATCCGGTCCGCGTCCACTCTGTGGTGCCTCGACTGGCTCTGTTTGCTGGACGGAACATTGATGCACAAGAGGAACTGACGTTTGACTACTCAGGAGGATACAGTAATCAGCCTCCTGTAGAGCTGCGTTCCACTCAAGCTGAGGCTCCCATGAGAAACAGTCGACACGATAGCTTCCAGCGGAAAGAGTGTCACTGCGGTGCCAATAACTGTGCAAAGTTCCTTCCTCTTGATTTATCTGTTATTAACTAAACTGATATCAATTAAATTTGATATGGCATTTTTGTTTTTTATCTCAATAAAGACAAACATTTTAAGTCAGCATGTTGCCTTCTCTCCATATTTTCCATTAAATCATGTCCATTTACTTA
Source organism: Antennarius maculatus (assembly GCA_013358685.1). Classification (NCBI taxonomy): domain Eukaryota; kingdom Metazoa; phylum Chordata; class Actinopteri; order Lophiiformes; family Antennariidae; genus Antennarius; species Antennarius maculatus. The sequence goes on along the minus strand of CM023609.1, from coordinate 22,596,263 downwards.
TCTTTCTATCTAAATTCATTTTCCCCCCCGAAGCCTGTCATTAGTACGAAGCAATACGAGATGGTGGTAGTTCCATGAAGACAATCAGCTGGGTGACTCATTTCTGTTTCCTGTCTTGTGATCTGCAACTAACTCCCACTCAGTGTAACACGATGCAATGAAAACTCAATCTCAAGACAAACTTTTCTTTCTATTTCAGAAAGGATGAACTGCACTTTTTGTTTATTCAACCCATTTCATGGCATGGCTGGTTTGGGTGTAGAACATTTCTCTACAAGATTTATTGGTGCTGCTCTTATTTTGGCCTGCTCCCAAAATTAAAGGAGCGAAGAAGAAGCATCTTTATACTCTGAGAGAGACGAGGAATTCTGGTATTCCATAGCCTTACAGACCACAGAATTCTCACACCTTTTTGATTTCTGAAGCTCCCTGTAATTGGATCTCATCATGGTAGTCCACAACAAAACAGAACTCTCATTTGAAATAATGGATATCCTGTTTCAATCAGCTCGATAATTCTTTGCAGTTTTTATTCTACGCAATTTTGTCTCAGATATTCTCAGCTCTTCATTGAATTCAAATCTCTGGAGAAGTAGAAGCAATTATTAAGAACCAGAGGGGATTTTTTTTTTTTAAATAGAAATGGATTTTATTCCCACATCAAAGGAGGAGTGAAGGTGTCCCACTTAAATGTGACCATCCTGAAATCAGGACTTTGTTCAATGTGCCCCGATTCCAGTCCAGGCCTGCTTTCATCTTAAAAATATCTATCATCTGGGTTAATTAGGACAGACCCAGTGATTCATCCAGAAATGGGACCAACGCTCCAGCCACTAAATGATGGCAGGAGATGTGAGCCCCGCCTGTCGGGCACAGACCTCTGTCAAGCTGATTGGTTTTTGGTGTCACCCAGAATGGGGCAGGAGGTTGTTTTGACCTATATTTTATCCTCTGTGAGGCTTACCTGAGATCTCTTTCTGTTCAAATAAGGCTGCTCTTCTCACATCATCTGAGGTACGCTCAAAAATTAAAAACTCAAAAGAAATAGACGGATATTTTGGGAGATTGGTTTATTAGTTTTTTGTGTCCGTATGCACATAATAAGAATAGAAGTTATCTCAGCATCTGTTTTCAGCCTTTTCCTAAGCCACGAGATTCACGAGACCCTTTCTGCCACATAAACTCTCTTTGCTTAATATGTAGCTGAAGAGTAGAACCAGGTAGTTTAGCCTAGCCTGGATCTGTCTGAAAACAACATCCACCCACCAGGACCTTTAACAATTCAGGAGATTATTATTACATATTTTTTAATGTATTTTATATAACATGTAAAAACAAGACAATCTGACTTTTTTTTCTGTTTGCTTTTGTTTATGAACATATCAATAGTTGTGTGTTGTTTTTTGATGATGTGCACATACCAACTGAGCTAAACACACCCCAAGATCGACTGTTCTTTAGCTTTGCATAGTATGAATGAATGCCAGGAATAGTTTTCTGGGTTCTGTGCAAAAAAAATGATTGTTTCGAGGGGCTGGTGCTGGACTCGGCCTGTTTCTAAGCCAGTGGCCCTCAGAGACTACGAAGAATTTACTCCTCCCAGACAAGAAATGAAATAAAATTGTCCAGCTTAAACTAATACAATGTGTTAGTGAGCTAACCAGAGATAGTCATTAGCCAGATGTTTTTACCTTCCGTCAGAACCAGAACAGAGGTTGTCTCTTGGGTCCGGTCTGAATTCATCATACTGGCTCCATGTAGTTGACATACTGTCTTAATTACACAGACATAAATCTTTGAGCCTCTCTATTTTATCATCAAGCTCCCAATAAGGAAGAAAGCCTATTTCTGAACGTCTCAAGTTATTCCTTTAAGGGAAAAAATCAAAACAACCTTCAGATATGAACAGAAAAAACATTCTGTCATTTGCCAGATGTGACTGGAGTTAAAGATGCATAGTCTGGTTTTGAGAACTGCTTTCGCTCCTGGCAAATAGCATACTGGTGTATATGCTGAGTGTGGGATCCCTTCTTTACAGCCCCATGGCCCAGTTCAGGCTAATAAAACTAACCTAAATATATTTCCAAGTGTTTCTTGAGAGGTCAAAAGATACAGACACACCATATACATATGAGAGCCATGCATCACATTGGAAGGACTATTTTAGGGTTGAGTGACCACTGGAAAAATTGCAGCTGGCAGTCTATTTGTTGAAAAATGGATCACGGCGCTTTTGGGCAAGCAGATGTCCTTGCCTTGAATCCTACTGCCAATTTTTTTTTTTTTTGATCAGCTCAGTTGGCAAAAATAGTTCAGTTAAAAATAAAGTTCACTTACTAACTTTCTTTTGAATGTGGGTGATAAGAGAGGCAATAATGGTGAATTGCAATTGTTATTTTGTCTGATCTTTTGTTGGTTGTATTGATTAAAACAAGGCATTAAACAGAAAGAATCAGATCAATATTTGACCTGAGTTATTTATGTTGCTTAATACAAAATACTTTACTGTCAGTGCAGGCACAAATAACAAGATTACTTCTTGAATTTCAGTATGCTTTTTTTTTTTTTAAACAAATTTATGTCCTGACTAACCAGCAGACTTCATCTGCCTTTTTATTATATCATGTGCTGTGATTACAATGTGCAGAATTGTGCAGGTGGTGCTTTGCTGCTTCAGTGTTATACAGGAAGGGGGATGTCACTGGGGTTTTTCAAACAGACTCCTCCCATCACAGATGTGAAGTTAAATTTGGCCCAGGATACCTGCAGCAGGCTCAGCAGGAAGTTCTGGAGCCTGAGAGGCCCCCACCTCCACAACTGCTCTTACCACTGATCAGGCCCACACATGCATAAAAATCTGAGTTACTCTTACGCTATGTTGATAGTGCACTATTTATTAATTAAGCAGTTTTGATATGACTTAAGTGCACTGACCCACTCTTCTGTAAAACAATCTGAACTCAATCATGTTGGGTTGGGCACATTTTTAATTTGGTCAGAGTATTGAAAAGTAGAAGACGATGCTTTCTGGCCGATGATTGGGTCACTTTTGAATGCTGGCGGCGCTTTCACTCTAGTGGTAGCATGAGATGGAGTCTACAACCCACACAAGTGCCTCAGGTAGTGCAGCTCATCCAGGATGGCCCATCAATGCAAGCTGTGGCAAGAAGGTTTGCTGTGTCTGTGCTAGTTATAACAGGCGAAGCTACTTTAGAATGATGTACATGCACCTATGCATAGGTCATACATTGCAGTGAAAGTGAGGCTAGGACTCCTCTAAACCATATAATCCTATGGATTACCTATACTTAAAGCAGATTACAGCACATGTTGTGTAGTTTAAATAAGTGAATTGCTACCACAGACTCATTGGGGATTGCACTCCTTCGGTAGACTTACTGTAACTCAAACAGTGTTTAAGTAGCAACAGTGTGACAAAAAAAAAATCTGCAGGGATCCATCCACCTAATCAAAAACCTGGCAAATAATTTACCCTGGAATAAGTAAATGGTCTGAGGTATTGATTATGCTGTAACCAAGGGGATGAGGTGAAGTGATCCTGCTCTCTGCACCTGGTTTGTAAAGATTGAATTAGCTGAATGTTGTTGAGTATCTCATTAATTTTGTTTTCTGTGTGGCACCTGGTGCTGGACACACACAGAAGATTCATTATTATCAGCATACAAAGTCCACTTGAATTAAAAATGCAGCACACAGTTGACAAGTTATGGAGCAAAATCTCAAGACCTAGAATATCTCTGCAGCTGGTCTAATCAAATTATCTCCCCTGGGAATATGCAGGCTATTACACCAGCGTAATTATTTTTTATTTTTAGCAAGGTACATCTCTACCTTATGCTAAATGGCTGCATGAATACCTGCATGATGCTTTATACGGGATGCTTTTTCTAAATATAAATAATCAGTCGATATTAATAATTTTAAATAACACACAAAGTCTTCATTCTCTCATGTCTGATTGTTCAACTGTTCATTTTTTATTCCACGTCTTGCTCAATGATTGAATATGATCTGCAATAGAATTAAAAAACTGGTTTCATGCACACAATCTTAGCAAGATCTAATAGATATGTGGGAATCTTCTCGCGTAGGTCTGAGTATTGTGTGTGTGATCTGTGTATGTTCAGGTATGTTAAACCTCTTAAGCTTTGGCTGTTGAAGTGATGGTACAGGGGCTTGATGTCATTAAAAGATTATTTATGACATCACGTCCCTGTCAGAGACTCAAAAGGACTGGCAGACAGGATACTCGCCCGTTGCTGCACCGTCGGGTCTGGTGCTCACTTCATCAAATGGTTTCTTTTGCTCATATTTCTGCCCTTTAGTTGTGCATGTTACATACTGATCCCAAGAAATCCTTGATCATCATTCCTTTTATATGAATAGGAGACTTCATTTCAGATGGCTGAAGTGAAATATTATATCCATTGACTCATCTTCAGAGTCTTTTGCTTTAGAAGGGATCCCATTATTTACAGAGTAAAGGAGCCCAGCCTCTTTTGTTTTTTCATGACAAGACTTGATGCAGAACTTAATGATCTTTTAAATGAAATCAAGAAATAATGAGGCAAAAGTAATAACAACAGATTTCACTCTGATGTCTTTAATGAACACAAGCATTAGTTTGCTGGAATGGCCCACATGGAGGAGTTTCTGAGCTCAGACAAGAAAACCACCAGCCATTGTGCCCACACATCTCTGTTTAAAGAAACGCCTGAACCTGTACATGAGAAAACACACCAACCCATGCACACTGATGAATCCTACAATCTGTGCACCCACACAGATGGTCGCAGCATTTTGTGTCATGCCTGGTCCATGGATTCGAAAGCTGTGTTCAGGATTTTGTTAGTCATTTGTTGATTCTGTTAAAATGAGCCAACGTCTGTATAAGTCAGCTACAAATGAGACGACTGGTCAACATGTCTCACCTCTCCCTCCCACCACCAAGTAAAATCACGTCTGACATCAGTGCTTCCCTAATTCACAAAGACAACAGAAATGATGTCCGGTTTTATGTACATACAGTGCAGTCCATCTATTTCTCTGCGGTTGAATGGTAGCCAGTCATCTGTACACTGTATCCATGACAACTGAGCGCTCTGTGATCTGTACTCATCTTTATTTAATGTCAGATTTAACCAGAACCTGGAAATCCTTTTTTTTTGTGAAACAAAAGGTCAGTTCCTTGCAATCGATATTGTGATGTCATGAAATACAATTAAACAGACTCCATAGGTGTGACCTCATGACTGTTTGTGGTTGAATCAGTGTTTCTGACAGGAGACTGCACACGCAACCAATGTCTTTATCTCATGTCTTTTCACATTTCGACATGCACAGCATGGCCCCCTCCTTATAAGGCAGTATGCACGCTTCTGTTTTTGACATTATACAGCTGAGATGAAAAAAATGTTGACACTGACTAGATCCTCTAGTCACATGGATCTGATCATTCAAATATGTGTTAATTATTATGAATTAATTCCAGTCCACGGATGTGACAAATCGGAGGTAGTCTAGACAGAGCAGACAGACATGCTGCATTCTTACAGCAGCTGGGAGTCTGTTTATTATCTTTCTCGCAATCATTTAATGATTAAAGTGTCATTTGCTGGGAAATCAGAGGAGAGTCAATTATTCCAGCTGCTGTTATGTGAAGCTGCACTTAGCAATCTATTGAATTAAGTGTTAAAATCTAGATGTATATCATGGTCGAAATCACAATGCTGTCAAACAATGCTAACCATTGGTGGAACCTCAAAACTCAGCATTCTTCTACCAAAATATTCATTATCTCTCCTCTGGACATGTCCAAACCATCTCAGTCTGGCCTCTCTCTCCAAAACCTCAAACATGTGCTGTCCCTCTGATGTACTCATTCCTGATCCTATCCATCCTGGTCACTCCCAAAGAGAACCTCAGCATCTTCATCTCTGCTACCTCCAGCTGTCTCCTGTCTTTTCCTCAGTGACACTGTCTCTAGACCAAACAACATCGCTGGTCTCACCACAGTTTTGTACACCTTTCCTTTCAATTTAGCTGAAACTCTTCTATCACACATCACACCTGACACTTTTCTCCACCCGTTCCATCCAGCTTGTACACGCTTCTTCACCTCTTTTCCACACTCTCCATTGCTCTGGACTGTTGACCCTAAGTACTTAAAGTCCTCCACCTTCTTGATCTATTCTCCCTTTAACCTCACTCTTCCACTTGGGTCCCTCTCATTCACACACATGTACTCTGTCTTACAACAATACAACAATAAATACAACAAATAAAAAGACAGCTGTTTTTAAATAAAATAAAACTTACTCACGTATAAATTCCAATAAGAATTTGATTATCAAATACATGTTCAATACTCATGTTCAATATTCATCTAAATATCTAAAATAATACTCATCTAAATAACTACATTACCCAAAATGCTCTGCGGCAGTATAAGTAGTAACCAAAGGGGCGTGTCCACAGTGACATGTGGAGGAGGGAAGAAGCGGATTGCGGCTGAAGACGCATTCAGCTGTCAGAGATAACGCAGCTCATCCTGCTCTTACCTGGAGTTCCGCTGCCATGGACTTTACCGAGGATAGCGCTGTGGAAATTATCCCGTGGTGACCCACTTCTTCCCACGTTTCTCCTTCTCTTTGGCTCTGACGTCTTCTCTCATTCCCGACAGGTAAAGACTTCATCCGTGTGTACTTTTCCCTGCTGAGTTGTGAGCATCCTCTGTCCGTGAAGTAGCCCACGTTCATTTGTTGTCGTGGGATTGTAAAATAAATCCAGTTGATATTTACTTTCGCTAGCAGAGGTGTTTTTGAATCGCAGAAGACATTAAAACCGTCAAAAAACGACGTTTAAATAAGTGTAATTTTCATGTTTTGGCTAAAAGCTATAGTCTGAATAAGAATTCGTGTATCACAACTGTGTGGAATTGTGTTTTGAATTTAAATCCGGGTTAAATTGACCTTCAGCATCAAATCCTCTAATCAATACATTTCATGACAAACATCATAATTCCCCATTTTATGACCCTTTGACGTTTTAATACAATACTCTACCTCATGTTATTTATTTGTGACAAACAATGCACATTGACAGACATGAATGTGACCGTTTGATGCATTGCACCAGTCATCTCAAATATTATAATATTCTTATATTTATTCCACTTGCAGGTCGCAAATACAGTAAATAATCCGTTAAATGACAAAACACGTGGCAGAGTGCAGCAAAGCATGAACACAACTTTTACTATGTTTTGAACACAAGTAGCTTGAAATCAGTATGTATTAATATAGTGAAATAATATTATCACATCTTATGTGTTCCTTACAGAGTAATTCACTCATTCACTGTGGAATAAACGTTTAGAATCCAATTTGTTTACATTTTTATACATTTGACACAGATTTGAGAAAACTTCTTAAAGTTCTGAGAATGATGTGTTTTTTTGTATCCTGTAGGAATGATACTGAAATAGCTCTTATTTAATCCAAAAGCATTAAAAATGTGATTCTTCAGTAATTCAAATCTTGTGATTCGGGAACCATTCCTCCAGCCTGAAAAAAATGCATTTATTCATTGTTATAACTAAATATTATGGTAGTAATGGTGAGAACATCATCATCAACAGAAAAAAATAAAAGAGCCTGCAAACCACTTAACACCTGTAAGTGGTGTTTGATTCTAGAACACCTTCCTGTAGTGCATTCTCTCAACCTGTGTCCAGACGTGAGAGTGCTGACCTGAATTGAAACTATATTTGCAGTCTATTTGTTCACACAGCTAACAATAGCGCAGTGCACAGGGAAACATTACTTTCATGGCAGAGATTTTACACTGTATTATTTTGTTATTATTCATTTATTATTCTAATACCTCTATGCAGATGGTTTGTATAAATGGGTAGATATTGAATGACTTTTAGACTAAAGCTTGCTTTAATTTTAGCCTGTTTGCCTCTGTTTAATGTCTCTGAATAAAAAATAGGAGAATCCATATCACTCAAATGTGCATGACAAGCTGGTAGCAAATTTATGATCTTTACCTCCACAGCTGCTTTTGTTTTAATAGCAACTAAATCGTAGCTTATGTGTTCAGGAAATACTTTATGAATGATTTAGAGCACTATATAGATCAAATTTCATTAATAATTGTCTGTTGATCTTATAATTGTCAAGGTGCAGTCAATCCCAAGGAACCATGTCGGACAAGATGTCCAGTTTCCTCCACATCGGGGACATTTGTTCCCTGTATGCCGAGGGGACCACCAGTGGCTTTATCAGCACTTTAGGGTAAGTGTTTGTTTCTTCTGTGTGGTTTCATGACACTTTCACCCCACTAACCCACGATTGCCTCACTGTGCAAGAAAAAAAAGACTCCACATGTCAAAATAAACGATGAAATCATGTAATTATGGAAACAGCTGCCATTTTTTGAGCCAAAGATTGCTGTGCAGAGGCAGTAGGGCAATAGAATAGCATGAATAAATGTCTGTGTTCGGTTGGTGGCATAAGAATTACCCATCCGTCCCTCTGCTTTGTACAGTCTGTAATTAGTGATCTGATTTCAGAGAAACAAATTAGTCCAGAGACTTGTTTCCAGTCATGACAATTAATTTAAGATGTGCAGGGAGTTCTTTTTAAATTAATAGTTAAGCTTTGGATTCCGAGACAGATTGCATTTGACCTGTGTTTGTTAAAAGGTGGACAAAATCTGGACTGAGCTTTCCCTAAGCTCAGATATCTATTTAGATTTATGCATAACATAATTTTCTTGCTTTAAATAACTGGCATAATTTAACACAAAATTCCTAAGTTGTATTGTGTGTTTTCTTTTAAGAAGGTAAAGTAATAAATTCAAATTTAAAGTAGTTTTTGTCCAGGTACATTTATAGATTTGCAAGTTTAAATACAAGAACAATTCCAAAACAAATTACAGACAGCTGTTTTAGAAAGCACTGCTGAACCAATGCAGTGTTATTTTTTCATTTCATTCTCTGTGTTAAAACCTTAAGAACCTTTTCCCCTTCATTCCTTGTGAATGACAAACCTTTTGAGGATTCCCCATATTTTAGAGATTGACTTGTTCATCTGCCAGAATTGGTGATTTTTGAGCACTTTCTCAGTTGAATCGGAGTTGTGAATAGAAGTTTTTATTCAAACCAAGCTCATTTTTTCATGTTTAAGGTTGATGACCCCCCTGTGATATTTTTATCTAACTGCTCTCTTATGAAAACAGATATTTTTTAAGCAGTGCTGTCAGATGTTGTAGATGTCCTGAAGACCAAGGTAATGTCTCATTGAAAAGGTCTTATCTGAGAAGTGGGGCCTCCTGTTGACATAGTCTTTTATTTCCTCGATACCAGGGACTCGCTTCGTGCTCTAGACTCAAATTACCCCGTCTCTTCCTGCCACTTGCTGTGTACTGTTTATTTTCGCACTTGACATTTTCCCCCTCGTTAATGGTAGGAAACGAGTTAAAAGTGCATCCCATTATGTTCAAATTTAGCAAACCTTGACAGTCAGAACAAGATGGCTTAAAGAAGATGTGGTCAGAAAAAGGGCAGTCGCTGAATTTCCCAGTTCCCCACATCTGAGAGCAAATCCAATGAATCAACTTCAATTTTCATTCCAGTCTCCCGCTCTTTTACGATTTTCTCCCCAGGGATGTTTGTTTTTCTTCCTCCAAGGTGACATTGTAGAGCATCTGTGTTGTTTTCACCTTTCATTGTGCTGCAGTGTTCCTCTTCTTGCCATTATTCTATTTGCCACTCACCACAGGACATGCCGAGCCTGCCTCCTTGCCCAACCGTGCTCTTTCACAGTTTAATGTTGTGCGTCACCCACCATAGCAACAAATGTGCACAGCTTTGAAAACTGCCATGACGGAGCTCGTTTGTCAAATTTACCATATCATATTGTTATGCCTAGTAATCTGCCCACCCCGCGCACAGATAGACACATACACACACACACACACACGCACACTGCTGCTGTTGACCGCTGCCATTAAAGAAAGCTATAAATAGCGTTATTGTGTTAGGTTTTGCTTTTGCTGTGCTGACTGAGACCCCTGCGTGAGCTGTAACCACCTGGACCACAGCTGATCTCACAGAGGATGCCAGCCAATGAGTTGAACCTGAGAGACGGGATTAAAACCGTAACCTGGAAGAAAGCGAGTTTTCCATTGTTCTTGGGTATTTATCACCCTGGAAACTCCTGTTCTTTCAGGATCTTTGACCTACAGTGCATTGTTGTGGGTTTTTATTCTTATGAAGGTGATTCTCACTTTGCTTTCGTTCTTCTCTCATCATAACGAAGCGTCTCAAGTGCGAAATAAAGTGCATGAGCTATAAAAAGATGTAACTGACTGGACTGGCCAGAGCAACATAATGGAATGTTGCCTTCGTGATCTAGTATTTGATAGTATTCCCAGGGGTCTCCATAAAGTTCTCGGTTATGATGGAGCTTATATAAAAGTGTTTTAGCAGCATATTATGCTGGTATGGTTGCTCAATATTCTTTGGGTATGTTGGATGGAAGGTGCTGCCTTTGATGTGTTGGAGAACATTGAACATGGAAGCCTGATCATAAGTCCAGTGTGATATAATATATAAAAATATCATGTCTTTTTTCTGCCACTCATGTGTCATCATTCACCTCGGATTATCTAAAGCAAATTCAACATAGACATCTTGAATTAGAAACATTTAAACCTGATACATTGTCAAAAAAGGTGCTACCTGATTGATGAGAGTGTGGATGACATATATTATATAGTATATTGAAGTTTAAGTCTAATCAAGTTGCACCTGTCTGTGAGAGTGTTGCAATGCTGTTTCCCCAGGCTTGTGGATGACCGCTGTGTGGTACAACCAGACACAGGCGACCTCAACAACCCACCCAAGAAATTTAGAGGTAAGACCTAAAAGTCACTTCCTGCCTTTAGTAGATGTGTTGATTTCTTTGGTATAAATATGTGTGTGTGTGTGTGTGTGTGTGTGTGTGTGTGTGTGTGTGTGCGTGTGCGTGCGTGCGTGCGTGCGTGCGTGCGTGCGTGCGTGTGTGTGTGTGTGTGTGTGTGTGTGATTCAGTTCATTTTAGAAGGTAAAGTGTGCATTTGATTTGATAAAATTCAGGAGAAAATTTTCATATGTAGAGTAAATAAAGTTATGCGAAGAAAAAAGTTGCACATCAACAGATTTACAAACTCATTTTTATAAAAGTTTCCATTGCTGTCTATTACAAACAAAACACTGTAAAAGTGATGTACATTTCAGTAATGTTCTGGTAAAATAGAGATCAGCCTAAATGTACGCCAAAGGATGCCCAAAATAGTATATTATATTCAATTATAGATACTGTAGTTACAATAATTATAAAGAAACTATAATAATTTACTTGTATTCTTTTACTTTTTTACTGCTTTGCATTACTTAAGCGTCCCATATTATAAAGAATACATTTTTTCTGCTCACTAATATATTGTGGTTCTTCCTGAATTTATCAACTACTCGACTGAAAAAAACCAGCGGGTCCTGCATCGATTCATGAGACAAATTCATGGAACGGTGCTCAAACATGCTGGTCAGACTGAGCTCCTGTCATGATGTAACAAAAGGAGTGATTTGCATAGTGTTCTCACCCTGTCTGTGTGAGAACACTCCCTTCTTGCCGGATAAAGGAGTGTTCATCTCCAAGGTGAACGTGGAGATAAAAAAGAAAAGTAACTTTAGTTTTCATCTCCAATCATGTTGACATGGTTATATTTTCTCAGCAACAGGGCAGGTAATGTGAATCACCTGAACCACAGATGACAATTTTCCACTGATCAGCAGATTTGTGCCAATTTTAATTTAAATACATATATTCTGTGACGTGTCCATTAACAGATTTTGTGGGGGAGGTTAGCTAACTTATTGTTATTGTTTTCACTTCAATTTGGAATGTATTTCCTGCTAACAACAGGGAATCAAATAACTTTAGTGTGTTTGTTAACAGATTTGGAACTGGATGAACATGAAATGATTTTCAACCAATGAAAATGCATGTAGGATTTCCCTTCACAGATTTATGGTAGCATATTCAAGTCCACGTTTTTGGTGCCATTTTCAACAGATTTATTAATTTTTAAAGGAAAGATTGCGAGGCTTCAGTCCAAAAGTCAATAAAAGTGTTAAAAACAAATTTAGATGGGATTGCTTGGGCAAAAAGTCATCGTAAAGGCAAAAAATAGGATATAGTACCACAAGATAACCGAAACACTTGGAAAATGACATTCAAGAAAAAATGACATTCAAGAAAAACAGTGACTGAATAAATTTTCAAAATAGTAAGTTATCATTTTATTACGATTACGATCGTCTTGTCTTTGAGTAGATGAATGAATGAATGTTGACTTATTTTGCATCATGTACTTTATTTTTCTTATTAATAATTGACTGGGCGGCACGGTGGCGCTGTGGGTAGCGCTGTCGCCTCACAACACGGCGGACCCGGGTTCGAGTCCCGCTCTGTGCGGAGTTTGCATGCTCTCCCCGTGTCTGCGTGGGTTCTCTCCAGGTTCTCCGGCTTCCTCCCACCTCCAAAAGCATGCGCTTCAGGTTGATTGGCTGGTCCCAAATTGACCGTAGGAGTGAGTGAGTGTGTGCGTGAGTGATTGTTTGTTTCTATGTGGCTCCGCAGTACACTGGCGTGCCCAGAGTGTCCCCCACCTCACGACCTGCCAGGATAGGCACTGGCTCCCCCGCGACCTGCGTAGGCAGATTAAGCGGGTTGAGAGAATGAATAATTGACTGTAAATTAGTTATAAATTGCTGCAAAACTCTCAGCTTCAGGCATTTCCCCTGAACACGCCCCCTCCATTAGTTCAACATTAATAGTTCAGCTAAAAAATATGTTTTCCTGTTGTTATCCGTGACCTGACCACATCTGTACTTCATTACAATATGACAGAGATGTGTCAGTTTACATGCATCTAGTGATTGGACAAAGTTCTTCAGGGGACAATGTGATGAGTTAGATTTAACAACATGAGTCGCCGTGTCAAAAACAGCCTCAAGAACTTGTGTTTTATTCGTGCTTGTGGAGAAATTCATATTTCATGAATGGTCTGACATGTGGATATTGTCACAATGAGATTCAAAAAACTAACAATTAGCAGTCCTATTCTCATAGGATAAGAAAGCTGTGTTCTGAGTGAAAACTCTGTAAAAAAAACAAAAGTAAAACCTTCTCTCTGTAAATAACAGTAAGACTTTTTCTCTATAATTTTCTCCATAATCTATGAGTTTTACTGACATAGTTGTTGGGAAATGACTTACGGTAATGCCACGTTTATTTTGACCTAACCACAGTTGGGAATGTCCGAACAGTGGACAGACTGACCAACAGTGTTTTGGCGAGTATATATTGACAATTTCTGTTTACTGGATGTGGTTTGGAATTTTTTATTTTTAGCAAAGTTTAAACTTTAGAGGAAATCACCTATAAATAGTAAAATGTTAGTTATGCTATGTATTTCTAGATGCTATTAATATAGGTAGACAATTCTAAGCTGTTCCTTTCACTAGCTGGTTAAAAAGTTGCATTGTTTGGTCGGATTGTGTACGTCCTGTTGCAGGAGTGCAGTGACTGGTTTTGGCATGTGTATTGTATTGTTTAATATTTCATTCAGTCAATAAATAAATAAATAAAAATCCAGATACTTAACTTTATTTATTTGTTATTTTGGTATAAAATATTTTCCAATAAAAGGATAATATTGTTCAGAGGAAACACTTGGATGGAGAATTTCTATGTGATAGGTGTTGTGCTGTCGTGGCACCAGACACTCCAAGGTCAGATTCACTTTTAAGTAGTCTTGGTGTGAGTGTGTTTGAGTGGTTGTCCGTCTTTTGTGTGGTTCCGCGAATGCACTGGCATCGTGTCTGGAGCTTCTCCCCTCCTTTATTTACAGCAGAGACACAGCAGATGCACGTGTACCTCCATTACTGCTTTATTTATGGGCCACTGAGCCCCGTGTGTGTGGACTGGTGTTGGTTATTGATACTAAAGCATAATATCGCAATCATTAATGTCTTTATATCCACCAGTGCTTTCCCTTTTTAAACTAATTTTGACGTACAACAGCATCAAATTATTTTCCTGTGAATGGATTTACTATATAATGAGTAAATATCACTTTATGTTTATGATCATTTACCCTCTGCTTAAAATCTCCCTGCCCATAATATCCACATACTTTCCTGTTGATTTTCTTCTGATTCTCCATAACCCCACCTGCTCATCCTAGTTCTCCCAGTACCCTATTTCTGCATCGCTTCTCGGCCTCCTCTCCTGCACTTCATACCCCGAAACGTTTAATCCCCTGAGGCTCCTTGACCGCATTTCTGATGGATGCTAGAGTGGCTATTTTTATCCTCTTTATAGCTCATTAGGTCAACATAAAGCTATTCATAATGATTTCTTATTCAAACATTTTATATTCCTGTCTTGTTTATACATCATTTTTCCTCACATTATTTTCCTTCTCTTCAAACAGAAGGTCCAGACCCAGACAGCAAATTAATTCGTTGTGAATGGCATTTACTTTAGACATTTTCTAGAAATTCATGAACAGCTGACTGATTAATGCAAACAAAAATAAGAGAACACGTTCGTCCACTGAGGCCCAACTGGCCCGTCTCATTTAACCGAGCCAATAAAAAACGATGACTGTGGATCCATAACTACATTTACAGGTATCTCTGTGTTTGAGGGTCAGCATTGGGGTATATCCTGCTATATTCCTTAACCTTGACATGATATTGTCTGAGGTCGATCTCGTAGAACCTCAGGAGAGGCTTTTTCCTGGTATGAGGACAGATGGAGTCATGGGTGATAGTTTTATCATCTTTAAACAAACTCTGGTTGTTTGTGCTCTGAGCAATTAAGACTCGAGTCTCCTTACCAATGTATGCAGGATTTAATGTTGAAGTTCTGTTATGGAGTGATAAACCACTACTATATTCCCTCTTCCCTTGACGAATAAAACCAGTGGATTTTCAAAATGGGTCAAGTTGCATCCCTTTAAGAAAAAAAAAAAAAAAACTAACACAAAATGATGAGGTTTGGCTTTTTGCTTTTGTCTTCTTATTCCCCTAGACTGCCTCTTCAGATTGTGTCCTATGAACAGATACTCGGCACAGAAACAGTTCTGGAAGGCGGCGAAGCCTGGGGGCAACAGCACAACCGACACACTCCTCCTCAACAAACTCCATGCACGTACCCTCTTCACCTTCATTTGTTTGCTAACTTTTGTCATGGTGAAAACAGTAGATTGAGGCATTAGTGTTGTAAAGCCTAAGTGGTTTTAATGTGATTTGTGTGTAGCATCATTCTTTCCAAAAATGGTATTGAAATATTTTTACTTATCCTCTCCTTCTTCTTTGTTTTGCTGCAGCATGCTGCTGACCTGGAGAAGAAACAGAACGAGTCCGAAAATCGAAAGTTACTGGGAACGGTCATCCAATATGGAAATGTCATTCAAGTGTGTTCTTTGCCTCTTTCATGAGACAATCTGCTCATTGTACCATATATGACACCGTGTGCTTTTTATAAAGACAGTAATTAGGTTTAGATCAGAAGGCATTTAAATAATTGCTACAGCACAGAGTTGACCGTTGTAATGACTTATCTCGCTTGTGACACCATAAATGCTGATGGATCTCCGCTTTCACTCGTGTGAGGATGATGCGGCTGCAGTGTAGACATCCGAGTTGCAAAGCGAAGTTTTCCCAAGCTATTTACCAAGTGCAGATCTGCAAGATTACATGATTACGTCATGCAGCTTTGTAGGATTAAATTATGCCTTTAGTTAAATTAGTAAGGGCCACAAAAAAATCTTCAAAGCTTATATGTTTCCAGTCTATTTTTGAAAGGCCTGGGAACTGTTTACAAGATGCGAAGAGAAGCATTTCAGGACAAAAGAGATTTCAAATATGTAAATATTTCAGAATTGACAAGAAGACATATTTTTTCACTTTAAGATGTACATTTTTAGTGAAGCGTTTCCCTTCGTCATGTTGAGCTTCTTCCATTCTTCCTTCTGTTTGCATGACTAGATGAAATTAGCCATAAGTCTCTTAATCATCTAACTTTGCTCCTTGTTTCACAACAGTTGCTGCATTTGAAAAGCAATAAATACCTGACCGTGAACAAACGCCTACCTGCTTTGCTGGAGAAGAATGCCATGAGAGTGACGCTGGACTCAGCAGGAAATGAGGGGTCCTGGTTCTACATCCAGCCCTTCTACAAGCTGCGATCCCTGGGAGATAGTGTGGGTAGCGTGGAGAGTAGGAGTCGAGTTAATTATGCTGTGTCATGATAATTTGATTTTACAACAGAAGAAAAATGGACTCATGTATCTTTTTATTTTAAGTACACAATTAATTAATAATATTTTGAGAGGAACGTCCCAATCTATATCCAGAGCAGTCTGTCCTGTTTAACATACTAATGGAAATTACAAATTTAATTGGTAATTCACTTAATTTTATTTGCTTAAAATTTTATTTGCTTAAATTAAACACTCATTGGAAGGCAAAATGTTCTGTATAATTACTTTGCTTGCTCTCACAGGTGGTGATTGGAGATAAAGTGGTCCTTAACCCTGTGAATGCAGGACAGCCTCTACATGCCAGCAGCCACCAGCTAGTGGACAACCCAGGATGCAATGAGGTAGAAGAACCACTTGTTGTCTGACAGGTTTATCCATTACAGTTTATTCTGAGGCTCAGGTGTAAAACCCTGCACTGTTGTAATTATTTTACGTTTATGTTGCAATTTAATACAACACAGTTCTCTCTTCTGCTGTCAAGGTTAATTCTGTAAATTGCAATACAAGTTGGAAAGTTGTTCTGTTCATGAAATGGAGTGACAACAAGGAAACGATACTCAAAGGGGTAGGTACCTTCAAGTTTTTCACGGCAGGTCATTTTTTACAAGTATGTTTCTGAAATGAAACTTTATCAGTTGTCATGTAACACAATATCCATGGTAAAAGCTAAATCATTATGAAACATAAAGCAAATAAGAAAAAAACACAAATGAATGTTTGAAAAATGTAGCCTTCTTATCAGTTATGTCTTTCTATTTTTGTTTCTGCAGGGTGATGTAGTCCGGTTGTTCCACGCAGAACAGGAGAAGTTCCTCACTTGTGACGACCACAGGAAGAAGCAATACGTTTTTCTGAGAACAACTGGCCGACAATCTGCTACGTCTGCCACCAGCAGCAAAGCACTGTGGGAAGTAGAGGTTAGCAGGACTTGTTCTCCAGACAAAAGGTAATCACACTGACTGTATACGAGGCTCATTCATGCCCTTTTTCCCGTCTTTTGCGATAGGTAGTCCACCATGATCCTTGTCGGGGAGGTGCAGGCTATTGGAATAGCCTGTTCAGGTTTAAACACTTGGCCACGGGGTGTTACTTGGCTGCCGAAGTGGGTGAGGTGTGTGCCAACTTTTTATCTTACACTGTTTTTATTTTTTCACTGTGAAAATTCGCTATCCATTGCCTTTTGTATGTACCTTACAATAGGAAATTTATTCTGTGTTTTTCCGAAGGTGAATCCTGACTTTGAAGAGGAGAGTGCTGAACAGCGGTCATCAGTAAGAGACACCTCCTCCCCCTCGACTGCTTTTGATCAAATCCATTCAATTCTCATTTGGGTTTTTACTCTCTGGTCTAGGCGGGGGACTTCACACCCTTTAATTTCCAGGTATTATCACATTGTATTAAGGTGGTTGCCACAAACTTCCACAAACATCTCTGTTATATCATCACATATGTCTGCCTTTTATTGTTTAGTGTTCCACTATCTCTCTGCATCCTTGATTATCATTAATGTTCTTCAGATTGTACCTTCATTATAGTAGCACTAAATGACCACAGGGTGTCACCCTACCATCATCTCAGCTGATGTTGTGTTACTAAAAAATCACCATTAGGTGTCGCTGTTGTACAAATAAAATTGACTTCCACATGGATGATGTGTGTGGATTTACTTTTCTTACAATATACCAATGTGGCCTAACAATATGTAATGATGACTGAAGCATCCTTCTCCGCTTTGCACCCTTCAGTTCAAAGTGAGAGATGATCAGAAAAACCCTTGAAGAGTAGCTTTAAATGAAAATGTGCATACACTTCTGCATCATCAATGGCTGATGATCAATAGTCCTCTTCCTGTGCTTTTGTGAGCTTCACAGCTGTTTGCTCCTTCTCACTGCATGTTTTGTGGCTACAGTTGGATGCAGACAATGAGGCGTTACGAGGTCGTCTACGAGCTCCTCAGGAAAAGATCATGTACACTCTGGTACCTGTTCCAGACGGCATGGACATCTCCTCCATATTCGAACTGGACCCTACCACTCTAAGAGGCGGGGACTCCATGGTTCCCAGGTGAAATTTATGTCACACATACATCAGACATGCTGTAATACCTCCAGGGTGCCTCATTTGAACTTTAAATAACTGATGGATCAAGGCTTAAGGGCTTTTAAGATAACAACTTGATGGCAACAACTGCAATATTTGTTTTATTTCAGGAAGTACTAAAGGCTGCTCAAGCACAGACGCTCAATATACAAACACTGTCTTATTGCTGAACAACTGACAACGAAGTGATCCTTAAATGTCAGGGGGGGTTAAAGGAAATTTTCAAAAAAATAGCATCGGGGATGGATGGAATGGCTCATTACTCAACACATCCATTTGTCTAATCAAACAGAAGATTGAAGTATTTTATTATATCTTTGTTACATCTATTTAATGTAGTTCTATATTGTTGTCTTCTACATTTGGTCAAAACCAACAAGAGAACAAACTCAGAAAGTTTGTGGAAATATCTATGGAATATTTTCTGTATTTATTTTTCTCAGAACAAAAGTGTGTGTTGTGTATAGTATATTCAAAACTGTGTATTATTACGACTAAAAATTTGTTATGTGTTTGAATTAAAACCACAGTTTTGATGTTGTGTAAATACAGCACATACTTTCACACACAGACACTTCATCTGGCAGCTAGTCATATTTTCAGGAAATCTGATCATAACTTCCAGGTTTGTTTGAAATGAATGTACTGGAACTGTTGTGGAAAATGATGTAATTGTGTCCACCGTTATTACCATTGTACATTTGTATTAAGACTCTTTTACTGCTTTATCCGCGTTGGTAATATTGTGTGAAGTAATGCGTTGCAAAAAAATTACAATAGTACTTTTGTCCCTGTCACAACACATCAGATTAAATAGAAGCTCTTCAGCTTGTGTCAAAGCTTCCATTGTGTCACATCATCAGGTGTGTACTTGCATGCTGCAGGCTACCACTGCTGGTGCCGCCCACTCCTACCTGAAATAACCCTATCACTCAATCTTTAGCCAGGGGAGTAATTAATGCCTGAGAGAACCGGCACACAAAGGTAAGCCTGTTAGCTTCAGTGGGCGTGTACGTAATGCCTGCCAAGAATATACGGCCTTCTGTCTGTGCTGAAGGCCTGACAAGCCCCACACACACACACACACACACACACACACACACACACACACACACACACACAAGCCTACAGACACACCTGCTCCTCTGCATGTGCAGTGAGTTAGTCATTACTATGTATAAAGGTTTAGCACTTAATGGAGGGATCATGTGAGCGGATTCTTCCTTGACGTGCTTGATTGATTACATATTTTGTTCACTTCTGAGTAGCAAGGATACATAAACATCGTCCTACCTCTTTATTGGGTGCAACTGCGGAATTCAAATTGCAATAAATCATGTCTTTGTGTTTCTTTCTGTGTGTGAGAGCAGTATTATTTGAAGATCGTTTCTGAATCACGTATAAGTGTACATCTTTTTCATAATTATCCGTCCTCTTTGTGTTTGAATGTGGTATTCGTTATTATTCTTCGAGTGAAGTGAAAGTGGAGGAGACGGCGAGTATTTAGTCAGTGTAAACTGAACACACAGGTGAAACCCCCTATCTCTGATAGCAGGGGCGTCTTTCAGGACGTCCGGATGTCTCTCTGGATTGTGGAGATAAATGAGAAAAGCCAGGATCAGCTTATTCCACTCCCTCAACAATCACCATCAAACGTTTGGTGATTCACATAATAAAAAGAAAACCCTCCGAAGGGTCTGGGAGCTGTTTGATCGTAGGGATCAAAGGTCAGCCCACTCCCACGTGGGTCTGGAGGCGACCAGAACAGGATCCAAATAAAACAACATAAAATAAGATAAAGCACAACACACACAAAAATAGACTCAAACAAAACTAGATCCAGCTGCTGAGCTGTTAAAGAGTCAGGGACATGAAAAGGTCTTTTAGGGATGAATGACCTGAAGTCACATCTCCTGGGAACTGTCTCGCTAAGCTGTGACACATTCTAGGTGTTGTGTTTAGCTTTAGGGTGGCTCTAGCGCAGAGGTTGTGGTGTGTTTTAGGTCAACAACTTAATTAACCTGTAAACTTCCTTTTCCTTGTACAGTAATTAGTTCTACATAAACGCAGGTATAAATGTTGCTTAAACAGTATTCTCTCATCATTCCAGCTATGTTGTGCCCCTAAATGAAATGCAAATAACAAATAACATAAAAGCTTTAATTATTAGATGAAGATAATCTAAATCCATAAAATATTTAAAAAAAAACAGAGTTTTATGGTGATCAAAATGAATCTACAACAAGTAAAAACCCAAATGAACCTTTTGATTGGAGCTGAGAGTTTTTACTGCCTTTCAGGATTCCATAATGGTCTGATTTGCAAAGCAGTATGACACTTTATCCTGTGCACATTAACTCATGTTTGATTCCCTTCTGTTACTTCCAGGAGCTCCTATGTGAGGTTGCGACATTTGTGCACCAACACATGGGTTCACAGCACCAACAACCCGATTGACAAAGAGGAGGAGAAACCTGTTATGCTACGGGTGAGTAACCGCAAGTGGCTAAGTCTGCATGTGCTGCATGACTAGGATTTCTGGAAATAAAAATGCTATCAAAAACAAATTATCTCATAGATTGGAACATCGGCAGTAAAAGAAGACAAGGAGGCTTTTGCCATTGTACCGGTGCCACCTGCAGAAGTACGTGATTTAGATTTTGCCAATGATGCCAGTAAAGTGTTGGCGTCCATCGCTGGGAAACTTGAAAAGGGAACCATTACGCAGAATGAAAGAAGGTTTGTGCAAATTTCAGCTTTAGATAGTAATGCTATATTGAATTAAATGACGTATGAACATATACATACCTTATGATAATATTTACATACCTATACCATGCATGCGCGATTTTCAGGTTTGTGACCAAGCTCCTTGAAGATTTAGTTTTCTTTGTAGTGGACATTCCTAATAGTGGTCAAGATGTTTTGGAGATCATGGTTAACAAGCCCAACAGGGAAAGACAGAAACTCATGAGAGAGCAGAATATCCTGAAGCAGGTTGGTCCTAAACCACACAGACTGCAATGCAAAGAGACCATAACTGATTTCAAACTTAGTGATATCTTGACTTTGGGGTATTCGAATTATCCTTTTCAGATTTTCAAACTTCTCCAAGCCCCTTTCACAGACAGCGGTGATGGTCCCATGCTCAGGCTGGAGGAGCTTGGAGACCAGCGCCACGCTCCTTTTAGACACATTTGCAGGCTTTGCTACAGAGTGTTGCGCCATTCCCAGCAGGATTACAGGAAGAATCAGGTAGATGGAGACAACACCTCCACTCCTGACTGCTGTGACCAAGACCTTTTCTGTGCAGTAATCATCCTGTCTTTCCTTCTCTGTCAGGAATACATAGCCAAACAATTCCGCTTTATGCAGAAGCAGATAGGATATGATGTGTTGGCTGAAGACACAATAACAGCTCTGCTTCACAACAACCGCAAGCTGCTGGAGAAACACATCACCGCTGCTGAGATAGACACGTTTGTGTCTCTCGTGCGGAAGAACCGAGAGCCAAGGTGAGGCCCAGAGGGGGTGGCAGGCCTTGAATCCTGTCGTAACTGGCGTAGATTACTCATCTGTGGCCAGTTTTGGTCAAAGTTGTTTGTTTAACAGCTACCAAGGAATGCACATTTATGTAAATACCTACAAATGTGTGCAGAGGATTATGAGTGGGACCTCTTGTGCGTGACCTTGGCACCGTAGTTAATTTGCTGATCGTGTGTTTGTGTAAAATCCTGTCAGGCGATTTCAGAAGTTTAGGCGGCCTTCGGCTTTTTAACTGTTGAGAGTGTAGGAGCGAAGTGAGGCATGTGTGCTTCAACGTAGTTTCTCACATCTACCTGTCATATAAACTAAAAATGACTGTATCTCTGACCGTCCAGGTCCCTTGAAATGAAGTAAAAATGTTGTAATTGTTCCTCAGATTTTTGGACTACCTCTCAGATCTCTGTGTATCCATGAACAAATCCATCCCCGTCACACAGGAGCTCATCTGCAATGCTGTACTGGACCCCAACAATGCCGACATCCTCATCGAGACCAAGTTAGCTTCTCATGCTCACGTCCCTCCAAATTAAGTTTATGCAGAATTTAGTGCTAAGGAATTATATTTATGCTGTTTACCAGATTGGTCCTGTCAAGATTTGAGATTGAGGCCACATCAAATGGTGAAAGTCCGATAGAAGCAGAGGATGAGGAGGAGGTCTGGTTGTTCTGGAAGGATAACTGCAAAGAGATCAGGAGTAAGAGCATTCGAGAGTTGGCCCAGGATGCAAAGGAGGGCCAGAAGGAAGACCTGGAGGTGGTCAGCTACTACAGGTGAGATTTATCAAAACATATATCTAATGGTAAAATATCCGATCTACAGTATATCAGATGATGTGACTGTAGCATGATTTTGACACGATCTGGTCTGGTGATTCTTATCAGACAAAATTGTTGTGCATTTGACTGGCATCAATCTGAAGGGAGTGTTTGCAAAGTAATATGGTCCACACTGAAATGTGTTCTTCAGCTAGACAGGTGTGAACTTGTAATTTTAAGCTAATGTTCCAATTTAAAAACCCAAAACTAATCATGCTTTTTTTTTTTAATATTAAAAGCCCCTTAATCAATTCAATGATACAACTCAGACAAAAACATGAATATAAAACCCACTGTAATGTTTACTCTCAGGTGCCAGTTGAACCTCTTTGCCCGGATGTGTCTGGACCGTCAGTACTTGGCCATCAACAAGATCTCTGTTCAGCTGGATGTGGATTTGATCCTACGCTGCATGTCTGATGAGGACCTACAGTTTGACCTCCGCGCGTCTTTCTGCCGCCTGATGCTGCACATGCACGTGGACCGTGACCCCCAAGAGCAGGTCACACCTGTCAAATATGCCCGGCTATGGTCTGAGATTCCCTCCAAGATTGCTATTGATGAGTGGGTTTGTTTCATGAATACGTTTTAATCGACTTGCATTGGCATTTCAAAGATGTCACAGCATCTCTTAGATGTGATTCTCCTTTAACTGTTCAGTTACGACAATGATGGAACCACCAGAGATGAGATCAAAGAGAGGTTCTGCCTCACGATGGATTTTGTGGAGAATTACCTGAGAGAGGTGGTGTCACAGAACATTCCCTTCTCTGACAAGGAGAAAAACAAGCTTACCTTTGAGGTAAAGCCTGTTTGTGCATGGTATGAATACAAAATCAGTCCCATGGGTTCAATTTATTTGTAAATCCTTATTTTGCTTTTTCTTGAACATAGGTAGTCAATCTGGCGAGGAATCTCATATACTTTGGATTCTACAACTTCAGTGACCTGTTGAGGCTTACAAAGATCTTACTGAACATTTTAGACTGTGTCCATGTCAGCACCATTTACCCCATCAACAAGATGGAGAAGGGAGAAGAAAACAAAGGTATCCATCCATCTCTTCGTTTTACTGTCACTGGAGATACTTTCTGTTTCTCCTGTGTATCATCATTTAAAAATATTAAAACACATCTCTATGACGATCGCACTATACAGACACCAGCTTGTTGAATTAAAAACTAGATAACATCTCATTTGCGCTGTAGCCGGCAGTAATGTAATGAAGTCCATCCATGGAGTTGGTGAATTGATGACCCAAGTTGTGCTACGAGGAGGCAGCTTGTTGCACAGCACTCCATCCCATCAGCCAGCGGGGGATGTGGTGAAGACACAAGCTGAACCAGAGAGAGAGGACATCATGGTCATGGACACAAAGCTCAAGGTCATTGAGATTTTACAGGTAGGACATCAGAACCCCTAGCTCTTTCTTCAATGGACAACAGTTCATGTCTGAATGTGTCTCCTAACCGTTTGTGTCTTCCTGAAGTTCATTCTGAATGTGCGACTAGACTACAGGATCTCCTGCCTGCTTTGTATTTTCAAACGTGAATTTGATGAGAACAACCCACAAACAGATTCCACTGCTAATCAAAATGGAACTAACAACGTCCCGGGTCAGATGCCAGGTATGGTGCCACTTGATTAAAGGATCTATTTTTCAGCAGACATTGTGGTTAACAATTGCTTTGTTTGATGTTTAAATTTATATCTGCCTAATATAATTTTTGAAAACATATCTAGGAAATTTTGACTTTGAGAACATTGAAGAACAGGCAGAGGGGATATTCGGAGGAAGGTAATTTATATCTTATTAGTTTCTTCTGAACTATCATTAAGCATAATGAAGCAAGAAGAGGTTTGTTTAATTTCTACTCCAATGATCTCCAGTGAGGAGAACACTCCTCTGGACCTGGATGACCATGGAGGGCGTACCTTCCTGCGGGTACTGCTGCACCTCACCATGCATGATTACCCTCCCCTCGTGTCTGGAGCGCTCCACCTGCTCTTCAGACACTTCAGCCAGAGACAGGAGGTCCTCATGGCCTTTAAACAAGTAGGCCTTACCATTCCTTAATACTTCACTTTAATGTCTAATGCACACATGT
Organism: Antennarius maculatus; assembly: GCA_013358685.1. Lineage (NCBI taxonomy): Eukaryota > Metazoa > Chordata > Actinopteri > Lophiiformes > Antennariidae > Antennarius > Antennarius maculatus. The sequence goes on along the minus strand of CM023609.1, from coordinate 22,571,286 downwards.
GGACCAAAAAATCATACGTTCAAAAGTGCAAAATTGGCAAATGTAGACTTTTTGTGGTGCAAAGCGACACTTTACTCCTATTTTTAGGTCCAGTTGCTTGTGACCAGTCAGGATGTGGATAACTATAAGCAGATCAAGTCAGATTTGGACCAGCTTCGTTCTATTGTAGAGAAGTCTGAATTGTGGGTTTACAAGAGGCAAGGAGAAGAGGGGATGGATGCAGACGGACCGTCAGAGTCTGACAACAAAAAGAAGGTGCAATGTGAAAGACGAACCTTGTAATTATTTTACTGGATAAATCATTATAATGATTTTTCTAAAAGTAATACAGGACATTTTGCTCTTTATTGCTCCAGGGAGATTCACCTGGATCTGATAAAAAGATGGAAAGCACCAGCAATTACAACTACAGGGTTGTAAAAGAAGTATGTTCATTTGTTTGTAGTTTGTTCTTCTATACTCATGTTTTTGATTTGTTTCCTGTGACTAAAACACCTCTGTGTTTTCAGATCCTGCTGCGTCTCAGCATGCTGTGTGTCCAGGAGGGAAGCTCAGGAAAGAAGACAAAGAAACAGCAGCAGCGGCTGCTGAGGAACATGGGAGCTCATAGTGTGGTGCTGGAGCTCCTTCAGATCCCCTACGAGAAGGTGCAACACTGGAGCTGAATGTTGTGAAATAAAAAGGAAGTTTTATCCTCCTGCATAGCTTTCATGCATTTTATTCTTCTGCATCTTAGGGCGAGGATGTCCGAATGCAGGAAATCATGAAACTTGCTCATGAGTTTCTGCAGAATTTCTGTGCAGGAAATCAACAAAATCAGGCTCTTCTCCACAAGCATATCAACTTGTTTCTTAATCCAGGAGTGAGTAATAAACCTGATGCATGTCATGCTTTCATTTCTGGTGGGGCAAACACCTGAATTCACTTCATATTAATTTACACACTCTTTCCTATTCATCCCTATTTGTCTGACTGACAGATCCTAGAGGCGGTCACCATGCAGCACATCTTCATGAATAACTTCCAGCTCTGCAGTGAGATCAACGAGCGAGTGGTCCAACACTTTGTCCACTGTGCTGAGACTCACGGTCGACACGTCCAATATCTCAAATTCCTGCAGACCATTGTGAAGGCAGAAAATAAGTTCATCAAGAAGTGTCAGGACGTTGTCATGGCTGAGGTGAGTTCTACAACATTTACAGCAGACACTACAAAGAAAATGCTCCACTGGTATCGTATGGCAATAAAAATTGACAGGCGTCTTGTAACTAAACCACCCAGATGGTGAACTCTGGTGAGGACGTCCTGGTTTTCTACAATGATCGAGCCTCCTTCCAGACCCTAGTTCAGATGATGCGGTCCGAGCGGGACCGCATGGATGAAAAAAGCCCTCTCATGTACCACATCCACCTGGTGGAACTGCTGGCTGTCTGCACTGAGGGCAAGAATGTTTACACTGAGATCAAGTGTAACTCCTTGCTCCCTCTGGATGATATCGTACGGGTTGTCACACATGAAGACTGCATCCCTGAGGTGTGAATAATATATATATTTTTATATTTGCAGCTGAAATGTGTCTTTGTTTATATTCAGAACTGTTATGCCTTGAGACAAACGACATTGAGATTAGAGGAATGGTGTGTGTATGAGCGAGTGATTCAACTGTTGATAGGAGATAGAATAGAATAAATAATAATAATAATAACAATAATAATAATAATCTTTATTGATCCCTCTTGGGGAAATTCTCTTTACGCTTCACACTTCTCACTCAAGTACATGTATGTGTTAATTACAGCACTTGGTTACAGGTTACAGGCCCCCGAAAAAGACACAGCACACTAGGGGCCTGTAGGCGTGCAATTAGTAAATACAGAGAGGTACATATAGCGGTACAGGCGGAGTGACGGGTCGCGTGAAGAAATCGCGTCCCAATGAGCATCTTGTAGGGGGGACGGCGCCTTGCTCAAGGGCGCCTCGGCAGTGGCTGGGAGGTGAGCTGACACCTTCCACAGCCCAGCCATCGAGCCCCCGATGGCTGGGCGATCCTGTCTTCAAGACGATTGCTCTACCGCTGAGCCACTGCCGCCCCATAGTAGATATTAAAATAGTAGATTTTGAACAGTAGATATTGAAACAACTTAAATCAAAATTTCCAGATTAATTATTCGCATTAATGCACAAATGTTTTCACCCCTAGTTTATACATATTTTGCAGTCTCAATATAAAGCACGTCCTCTGGTCTTTGTTGACCTGAGGACGTGCTGTAGCTCACTGAAGTTAAAGTAAAAATATGAAATAGAGGTGCAGGCTGACATCATTTAAATGTGTGGTCAGCAAACAGACAAGTCCAACCATGAGATGCTTTCATCCAGACCACAAAGCCTTTTGACTTACTGGGGGATAAGAGAGGCCAGTTATTGACTGTGGTCATCAAAGGGATCTGGCTTTACTGCACTTCACCAGTCACAAGATATGAATGATAAAAGGCAGACTATAAACACTGTTTTGTCTGTCTTTTGTATTCCTGGATGTTTAATAGGTGAAGATCGCCTATATCAACTTCTTGAACCACTGCTATGTTGACACAGAGGTAGAGATGAAGGAGATTTATACTTCCAACCATATGTGGAAGCTGTTTGAGAACTTCCTAGTGGACATTTGTAGGGTAAGTGTTTGGCATCTTTAAATGAGTCGGTCACACACAATGTGACCAAAAGGCAGAAAGTGTCATCCTGTCGTCTGTTATATCAGTAATGTGACTGATGAATGCACACAGTGTCTCACCTATAGCCCACATGCAAGGAAGTGTGATCCAGTGGCTGTGTGCCATGCTAATGTCTTGTCTGTCCTTGCTTAGGTGTGCAACAATACCAGCGACAGGAAGCACGCTGATACCACGCTGGAGCGTTATGTAACCGACACAGTCATGAGCATTGTCACATGTTTCTTTAGCTCTCCGTTTTCTGACCAGAGCACAAGTTTACAGGTAATCTGGATGGACTATAGAGTGTTGCATTTTATCTTCACCATACAAACAGTTACAATGATTAGCTTTCAGATTATGTAAATGCATGAGTGTTTCATAGACAGGAATCCTGCACACCTCAATGCATGCTATTAAACTGGCTATGATTCTCCCCTCTGCATAGATGACACTCTGTATGTATGTAAGTAATAGTGACCCCCCCCCCTCCTCCTTGTGTGTCCCAAGCTTTTGGTGCTTGTCAGCAAGCTCTAAATATTAAGAAATATGTTTGCTGAGTGGTTTTGTTTCATCTATTTATAGATTAGGACTTTGTTGTTCGTGGATCTGTAGAAGTGTTGCACAAGATGTTACTTGGAAATGATGTGGATGTTGTCACACAACTCATGACATGGTTCATGTTACTTTAATGTAGCCCACAACTTTTCCATATAGTTGTGACCAATGTCTCCCAAATCCTATGTCTAGTAATATGATGTGTAGTGTTAAATAGAGCTTCCCACGCCCTGTTTTCTTTCTACATGGAATTGTCTTGTTTCATGTTGGCCCCATGTAATAATAGTGAATAGTGTGTTATGGGAATATTTTTAGATTCTAAGAACTTTGAGCTTGCTGAGTTTTCCCCCATACATAATGATATCACAACCGTCTTTCTCTCAAACAGGCTGCCATTCTTGGAAAGATAACAGAGGTATTTTTTCTGATTCCAGCTGGTGGCCAGCTGATAGATAGTTCTTTCAACATGGTGGTAGAAATCAATTTAAACTCTGTTGGACACTTGTTTGGTGTGATTATTAGGGAGTGCACATGATCACAAGCAGCTGACCCGTTGAACCCAAACCTGTAGATCAATCGTAGATGCTGTAGTGTCAACATCCTTAGCTCTAAATGAATAAAATGAAAATTAGCTGGGAACCACTATAAAAATCTTCTTGTAGGAAATTACGTTGTCCTTTCGTTTATCCTTCATGTTTTTTTTCCCCCCTTTTACTCTTCCATGTCCCACATTTAATTTCATTCTGCTATCTTTCTCTGTCTTACAGACTCGTCAACCAGTTTTTGTACAACTGCTCCAGGGTGTGTTCAGGGTATATCATTGTAACTGGCTTAATCCTGTTCAAAAGGCCTCAGTGGAGGCTTGCATTAAAGTACTGTCAGACGTGGGTAAGCTACTTGGCTAACAACATCTGTGATGTCTGTTGTGATATCAGAATTGGCTTTGGGGCACATGTGAAAAACATTACATAGAAATATCTATGTTCTCAACTCTACCCAGCTAAGAGCAGAGCTATTGCCATCCCAGTGGACCTGGACAGTCAGGTGAACAACTTGTTTGTTAAGTCTAACAATGTTGTGCAGAAGAGCATCCTCAGCTGGAGACTGTCTGCTAAGAACACCTCCAGACGAGACTCCGGTCAGATTACATCCAAAGACTACAGAAACATCATTGAGAGGCTACAGGTTAGTCACACATGTTTAAAATGAATTAAAAAAAATATTATAAATCATCTTTCATTTAAATGGTGTGTTGTATCAAATTTTAAGTAAGTTAGTAAGGAAACACAAACAAAAAATAATCCACTTTTTTATTTGTAATGGGTGTATATTACAGCAAAGGCTCAATCCTCAAATGTGTGTATATTCATCGTAATAATGAAGAATAAAAAAATTGTTGTCACACCCATAAAAATAAAATGACTACATTGCCAAAATTCACACACACACACACGAGAAAATGTGTCCTCTCAATCTCCCACCTTCCTCCCCTTTGGCTTTGTCCCACACATCCATCCTTATCCTTTCTTCCCCCACTTGCACAGAGCAGCATTATTGGCTACCAGAAACAAATTATTATTTTTCATATTTAATGTATCAAAATATATTTTTCGCATGGCGGGGGGTGGGGTGGGGGTGTTGGCCAGAAGGCCCGTACAATGCAAAAATTTCATTTTTTGAGATAGTTTGTAGGTGAGAAATGTAGACTCACCACATTAAACCACATTGTGTATTTCCAAGTTTGGGATCAAGAAAGTATATCTATATCTAAAATCTGTCTTTTGGTTGAACTGGTGGACACAAGATGTCCTATTTCTTTGTCTATTCTTTGTCTATTCTTCTTTGTCTATCTGTCTTGTACACAGCGACCTTCAACTTTCCATATCACAATTGAGTTTACAAAATACAAAGCTGACTTTATAAAAATGTGATGTCACAAAACATAAAACCAGGTCTTCACAGAGCCCAGAGCAAAACATTTCTTATTGCGTTTGCACACACATCATTTTACACGGTGATGCTTAAATAGCATTTCTTTGAATGAAAGCTTTAACATTATTCACCGTTTGTTTTTAACATCTCATCAGAGACATTTCGTTCTGCCGCTCACAAGACAAGCCCCCACAGCGTTAGTTGCCAACAGACCTGAAGTCTTTACTTTTCACATGTCTCTACAAGTACAGCATGTACTGTACTGCATTTGTCACCTGTTTCTCATATTAATTCATGAGGCGGATAAACAACTGATATAGATGCATGTGCAGAGATACTGTGAGAGATATACTGTATGACAGCCCCTCTCAATAATACTATAAAATAAGCAAAATATGAGCTGCTGTACCAAATTTCATTAGTAAAATTGATGTGCCTTTTTAACATTTAAAAATTATAAATACTAATAAATAGCCTGCATTGTTATAAGAAAAACAATATACTTGTTAATATTTCTAATTATTGTTTAAATATAAACACTCAGAACCAGTAAATACATAGGATTGTCATTAGTTATGTCAGTAAGGGAGACTGACGTGCGAATCGTTATGTATGTCTTCTCTGTAGGATATAGTTTCTGCTCTGGAGGACCGGCTGAGGCCGCTGGTTCAGGCTGAGCTCTCGGTGCTGGTGGACGTCCTGCATCGGCCAGAGCTTCTGTTCCCTGAGAACACCGAAGCTCGCAAGAAATGTGAAAGTGGAGGATTCATATCAAAGTGAGTCAAAGTTTCTAACCACAAAGGTGTCTCTATAAACACTTTCTTCTACTTTTCACAGTTTTGTTTTTTGTATTGATTTTTATTTTTGCAGTGGGAACAGCAAATGGAAGAAAAGCCAGTTGTTAGTTTGGAGTTCTGCTTACCTCACCTGTGAAAGATTCTGCCAGTTTAACAGGGGATAGGACAGCCTAGGGGAAGCGCTGCCTTTGAGCAGGGCAGCCATGTGTCAATATTTGTGTTAGGATTTGTCTCTTAGTTTTGTTAAGTTTAACCCTATCTGCTTCTACTTTTGCAGCAACGTGCAGTTCCACAACCTCCAAGTTCTTGAGTTCCTGTATACAATATATTAAAAAAATTACTTGATGCAGATTTTTTTTTATCACCCAACATGTATAAATAAAAGAAAATCATTACAATTGAGATCAAGAATATCACACTTGCAAATAAGAATTGTTTTTAATAATAAATATATTTAAATTGGAACAAAACCAGGAAGTGGATCCTGCTAGGCTGTTATCATAGCACTTGTTCTGCTCTCTAAGAGCTCTGATTGCATGAATTATCTTTTTATTTCTGGCTGTCACAAAGAGATGTGTTAGCCCTCACACAATGAACTGTTATGACCTCAATAGGTCTCTGAGAGCTCAAAAACATCTTCCCTGGTGTTGAGGCTAACGTGTAAACTATGGCTTTCTGTCACGTCACAATTACATCCAAGTTTTCTGGGACAGGAAGAACGCTGTGTAACAAAGACCAGCCAAAATAATGGTTTTAAAAATAAAAGTTCAGAAGCACATTCAGTTTGGTTCATCAGTCCGTTTGTATGCCCAGACTGTTCTTTCTCTTTCCCTGACCAGACTGATCAAACACACCAAGCAGCTGCTGGAGGAGAATGAGGAGCGCCTGTGCATCAAAGTACTGCAGACACTGAGGGAAATGATGACCAAAGACCGGGGCTATGGGGAGAAGGTACATACCTTCTATGGTCCTGTTTCTCATCTTCCTGCCCAAGAAATACCTACATGTACCTGTAGGATAAAACAAAATGAAATCAAAAAATTGATGAATAAAGAGAAACTGAGCTCTGTTTGATTGCCCCTGTTGGCCTTTATAGCATTCTCAAAGGGGGTAAAAAATCCATATATACACACAGTAGAGTCTACTATTTGAAACCGTTGCAGCGAGAGCAGTTCTGTGGCATGTCGACATAACAGTACATAGTTAATGAACAGATTTCTTTATTGTTTTCTTCCCTAAATAGTTCCTCAAATGAAAATTCCAATTCCAAGTGATTGGAGTCATTAATATCATCCGCATGTGGGTCCTGCCAAAAATGGGTAAAGATGAATGAGAAGGTTTCAATAAAGAAGAATATAAAAATTGCAGGTTTATTTATTTAAGAAAGAATTTTTTTACAAAGACTTCAAACGTGCATACAATATCTTCTAACTCCATAGATTAGTTCTTCCCGCCTCAGCAAAAAATTATAACAAATCTCTTAAATCTACATTGAAACAGAACAGCTACAATTCTGCTATGCAGTATAGCATAAACTATTAAACTTATAAACTCATAAACACTGCATTCTGAGAAATTTATGTATGGTATTATAGAGTGTATATTTATCATCTCCAAAACAATAGTCAGGCATCTTCTTCATTAACATACCATATAGACCTGTAAACAAGGAGAACAAAAGAATGTTTTTTACACTCTGAAAGCATTTATCAAAAGCAGATTTATTTTTAGCTGTTATCAAATCAGAAATCCTTTGAGTACATATGGAAACGTATTCGTCTCGCAGGGGATTAATAAGTCTTTCTGACCACTTAGGTTCATTTCCCAACACAATTAGAAGTGGTGACAAGTGGGAAGTCAGTGAGGGATCATGTCCTTGTAGTGAATCCAGTTGGTTGGCTTCAACTCACGGACAGTCTGTGTTAGGAAATGGATATTCAAAACTAAAAACAGCATCAACTGTAAAAACAATGTTAACAACATCTACATTAACTGTAAAAACACTCATAAAAATTTGCAGCTTTTTGTTTTGTCCACATATGTTTGCTTTGAATTCCTGACAAACAACATCTCTTCTGGTTTAGAAGATAGAATGTCATCTGCATACAACATGATAAATAACTTAAAGTGTTTCACACATCACTCATAGATATGCAGTGATACGGATTCAAATGCATTTCTATGAATCCATATCAAGCAGTGGTAAGACAACGTGTTATGTCAGTATTGTGAAACAGTTTTAATCATGGGTGTGTGTTATTCAGTTGCACCTAATTCCAAGTACCCAACATGTTTTGACATTTTTGCATGCTGTATTTTTACAATTACCACTAACTCAAATCGCTGTTTGTGATAACCTTAACGCTTTGCAACTCCCTAATCCCTTTCTACTAACCCCTTGTGTGTTTTCTCTTGCAGCTGATTACCTTTGATGATGAGATGGATGTGGCTGAGGTTGATCATTTTACTTACTTTTGTGCTCTACATTTGATTTGTCTCCCCTGCTAATAACATAGACATGCTTATTGTGCTGCCAGTAGATTCTCTAGCATCACCTCCTCATCTGTGACACCTGTCAGTAGCTGAGTCAACCCATCCCTGTTCTGTGCTTGTAAGAGTCGCTACAGAACGTAGCATACTGCTGGCACATTGAACGCACATGATCCAATATGTTTTTATGTTGTGCCTGTATATGGTCATTAAGTAAATGTACTGGAATGCACCTTTAAGGATAAAAATAATTTTAGAATGCTAATATTATTTCTATTCATTTCTACAGGGCTATATGTATGTAACAATCTGCTTCCTGATCAGAAGTTGATAGATTGATGATTATTACGAGACTTTATTTCATCCCAAAATAGTGGTATAGTCTTCTGTCAGGAATTTTTTTTCTATTTAGGGTCTAGAAATACCCGTATTGCCCAGTGAAGACCCACCATAAAAACATTTTAGGGAACCATTTCAACTATAGACTATAGATTATTGTTCTTTGTCTTGATGTCCAAACCAGCATTCCTGTCAAATGCCACATAGCCCCTCATGATGGATGGTGGTAGGAGAGCATAGTCGTCCTTTTTGGAGCATCCCCGGCTATCAACAGATAACCCAGACAGGCTCGGCTGTATCAGCTAGCATGCATGGCATGAGTATGCATTGCAAAAATAAGTCGTGACCCATGGCATTAAGGAAGCGGATAAGACACGTTTCTCCTTTCTGCTTCTAAAACGGGTGACCACAGTGGTTATGGGTGGGATTTCACAGGAATCGTCTCACATGTCACTGGCAAAAGTTCATATTAAGAGTATTATTCCCGCCACAAAGCAGTTGTCTGTGTGTGTGTGTGTGTGTGTGTGTGTGTGCGTGTGTGTGTATGTGTCTGAGGGTGTGTGTGTGTTTGTGTGTCTGTGTGTGTAGAAGATAGATGAAATACCAAGCATATCAACGAATACAGTAGACAAACAACCAGAGGTCTTGACAAGTAGTCTGTTTAGGCTGGAGTTTTTTTTACTGTTAGCTGGAGAACATTCAGCAAACTTCCTCTGTGATTGTAATGTTGGGGGAGCTTGTGGAAGAGATTTTTTCTCCTCTTGATAAATGTGATTTGCATAGCTTTAAAATTGTAAGCCAAAATGATGAAAACTGACATATCGCTCAATGGCAAAGAATCCTTAAGGAAAATTCCAGTTTCAGATACTGAACTGATCACCAACCAAATTTTGATCACCTTTTACAGGGTTAATCTTTAGAAAACGCTCATGCAAATCCATCAATTATCTTTTTGTGGAATCCTGTTAACAAACAGACAAGCAAACTGAACTAATCACACAGTCGTCTTGGCAAAGGCAATTATTGGGAACACTTCATCTGTCAAACTGAGCCAAACTGTCTGACATTATTGTAGTTTAATTCAGACCACTTTCAGGGCATCTCACCTACTTTCGATGAATGTTCATTCCTGATCTTGGAACATTTTTTCAGACAAGTAATGAATGAAATCGTAGCAGCCACTGAACCTGCGTGTCAGCAGACCTTTCCTGAGTAGGAGTACTTTATGTGACTGAAAGTTCCCAGAAAGAGGATCTTGTGCTGGGATTGTTTTCCACTTTAGTTGGTGTCTTTTTTTATTTTTTTTAAATTCTGTACACACAATTCCAGAGGAGAATCTATAACAGCTGGACAATAAGTCCAAGTCCTAAGAAAACAAATTAACAGTGGACTAATTATATAATCAAGAGTGCAATGGGTGCAAAAGCGAGGGAACAATGATGATAGTTGAGGAAATGAGGAAATTGACGGATAGGGGTTTTCCAGGGTTGCCAGGAAGCAACAAGCTTGCAGTTTCGCTGTTATGTCTGTCTTATTTTCCTTCTTTCCCTCCCTCTTTATTCATGCGACTTGTCACTGTAGTGGTGGAAATCCCCCGCTTCCACCGAACAGAAATGCTTCTCAGAGACCAGAGCTTTGTTCCATCAGCTTGTCCAAAATGTATGTCGAGAATGTAGACAGTCCCTCACCCCCGCAGGACACTTATATGAACTCCAGCATACACTACTCCAACAGTTAGTTGGTGGCATGTGTGAGGATCTGTCAGACGGGAGGAGACAGGCAGGCAAAAACACCAACTTCCTCTCAGCAGACATGATATGGACGTCCATGATAGCTGTTATGTAACCCCAGTGTGCTCTTTGACCTAACATAATACACCCAAAAATACCACCCAGAAGGCAGTTTCAAGACTGTCAGGCAGGACCATTATACGTGCATGCTCAGTCTATGGGCTTGATAGCTTCAGTTTGTGTGTTCATGCAGGGAACACATGATGAGAGAGCAGAATAAAGCCCAGTGACGACTCGCCCACTCGCAGAGGGTGTCTGACTCTTCCAGAAATAGAAGTGAGATAAAATTGTGAGCCGGGGGGATAACAAGTCTTGACTAGTCGACTACCCTCCGTGTCATTCCTGATCATATGGTTTAATGCATGTGCTGTGCTTGTTTTGCAGTCATGTGCATGGGTGCTTATTTGTTTGTCAGACTGTGGGAGGCTGAAGGGGTCAGATGGACATGAGAGGTCTGTGATGTAACGGTTTGGTGAAGAGCTGAGCAGGTAATCCATACATCGGGGTTATGTAACAGAATACTCCCAAGCTATGGTGGTGGTCTGTGTTCGTATTTATGGGTTTCTCTAGCTTTCCCCATGTTTGTGTTCACCAAAATCATTATCTTGCCTAAGGGGTTTTCTGCTTTATTTATTCCTGATACATTTTTCTCCTCACGTCCCTCCTGATGCCTTCACAGCTATTGTTTCGACCACATCCCTCATAACTTTCTCGTTCATTCTGTTTTCCCTACTCTCTGTTTTCAGACACACCCATCTCTATCTCTGCTAGACTACCTCAGATACACTATGTGTGTCATGGTTTATGGTCCTGTCCGTCACTGGGGGTGAAGTCAGACTGTATTTTGAACAGCAGGGGGAGCTGCAGATGTTCCTCAGCAACAAGCAGCACTGTCCCAGTTTCCTTAGCTTAATGCTGCACGATTCTTGGGCTCTAGCCAGCTCTCAGGAAGCCGTTACATAAGACCAAGCATTTTTTTTTCTTTTTGTCTGTTTTCCTGGAATATTAAACTCTCCTCTGATGTGTGACCTTCACTGGAAATTAGCAATCAAAGTGCAGGAGACAGTAGCAGTAGTGCCCTTTGACCTGTAGTCAGGATGGGGTGGAAGAGTCTGCTCTGGAAAAGTCTTTTGATTAATTTTAGTTGTGAGTGTTAACTTAGGCAAACATGAAGTTTTTTTTTTTTTTAAGTCTATGTTTCAAGCCAGTGTCGTGTCGTCAAAGTGCTGTGCAAATGTGGAGGGAAAAAGATCACAAGGATCTGATCTGTTCCCTGAGGCATAGTTCTGTTTAATAATGAACAGGCAATTTTTTTCTTAGTGAACTGCATTAAAGCAAGGCATATCATCTGGATCTTTTAAGACACGTTTGAGTCTATTAGTTATAGTTTTGTTATTGTAAACAGAGAGGCATAGTCGGACTACTGAGGACTGAACTCAGTCCTGCTCGATAAGACTGTGTGCCTTTGACTATCTGTGTCCTGCTTCTCATTATGTTGCATTGCCTTTATTTTTACTGGCGACCAGTGATTGAATGAATCAAGCCAGTCTTGTCACTTTTTTTTGTTGAGGACACATCTTATTTATATTAAATGTATCAATTTATTTAGCATTAGCAATGGATGTTGTGTATGGCGTCAGTTGTGTGTGTGACACATCGCCATTTATCCGTGGAAATCAACGTGTTGATGTGAAAGTAGGGAATTTCCTATCCAGTTACACAATTAATTAGCGGAAACTGTCATGACTGGGTTATAAAAGGAGACAGTGATCGTGAAGCTGCAATTTAGTTTCTCACATTCAAAGGTTGTGTGTTCAGGAATAGATTTATTTTTGATAAGCTTTGACGGTTAACTTAATTCTTTGCTTACTTTGATTCTTTATTTGACCTGGAATTTGCTTGCCTCTGTGCTTTGCAGGCCATCATAGAATTGGCTTTTATTGTGCTCAATAAAATTTCAATTTAATTTCATGAATTAAAGGACTAAGTATTTTATTTAAAAGTGTACTATTTTCAAATTCATGCTTCATCGTTGTGTTTTAGGGCAATTTTATGTAGTTTGATATTCACTATTATATTTAAAAACATTTACCTTTTTTATTCTTTCCATTTATTTTATCATTTATTTTAACATGTTGGAGTTGTTTGTATGTTCCAGTGATTTGAATGTTTTTTAAAAAAACAATCAACACAGCTTGATAAATGTTCATATCAGTCCTCAGGGTGTGTACATTTATGGTTTTTTGTACTCTGGTCACCTGAGAGGAAGCAACCACAGAATAATAAATGCACAGCACTGTAGAGGTGTTGCTGCGGGTCTTTAGGATTTTGTCAACAGACCTTCTTTTACCTTTTCTGCTTTCTTGGTGCATCATATTAACACTGGAAATCATCTGTGCTGCTCAATAAAAACACGACATAAGACATGCTGACATGAAAAAATTTCCTGCATAATGCAAGCAATCCATTATCACCAAGACCTCAGAGAGCAACATGTTTTTGTCACATCTTCACCCTGGCTTTTCAAGTCATGCACGCGAAAGATGCGCAGATGTGCATGTGACTTATTGGATAGTAGACAGTTAGATGCAGGTAGATTCATCAGTGAAGTTGCTTTTAGGGATTAGATGTTAGTAGGGAGGCTGCTGCTCTTTGAAGGCCACATAACTAATGCAACATCTTCAAACTCTGACTAACATCATCCTTTTATTTCCAATCAGCTGGCACCTCCACCTGAACCTGAAGTCCCTGCAGAGGTGTGTTTAAGCCCTGTCCTGCACTGCTGATCAGAGATCATGTGTCATATTTTAAAACTAACCTCATCTCATCAAACTGTTGAGTCTAAAGCATCCTTTTACCTGAATAGATAAGAATTACAGCCCATCCCCTTGTTGTCTTTGCTCCATTGATAGTCCCCTCATGCGTGTTGCTCACTCTGTGGATCTTCATTTACGCTACAGTACATATCAGCCGTTGTTTGTTCACCACCTCCCACATGTTCACTCATCCATTCTTCCCTCCCTCCCTCTTGCCTTTCCTTCATAATTCCATCCACCTCTTGGTTTTTGAGCAAAGTCCAATTTCCTGACCTTCTTTCCGTGCAGTGGGGTGGGTTTGAAGTCACGGGTGAGGTGTTTTTCCATGCCAGATTGGTTCTTGCAGTGTGTGTCAGTAGCTCACAGTTTCATTATGTAATGTGTATTTTTTTTCCCTTGTGTTCTCATAGCTTGTGTTTCTTCTCCTTTGGCAGTTAGTCATTCTTTTGTTTCATTCATCTTTGGTGTTTTTTTTCCACTTTGTAAAGTGATGATTGAGCCAATACATGATGAAGTACAATATTTGAAATTTCCTGTACTGGACCATTAAGAGTATGTTCAAGTCCAAGACCATTTGAGGACGCTTGTATAAAAGCTATGACATTAACTCTAAGTGCGATGTTTTAATGTATTTCAGTCCTCCCATTCATGAAGCCTTGCATGAATTTGAATCAGCCTCACAGCCTCCCTGGCACAAACATTCTCTCTTAATGGCACAATTTTATTTACACCTGTTTCTCCTACATGCCAGTAAAGTATCTAAAGCACTGTCTTTACACCCTGTTTTGTTTTCTCATTTTTTTCCAACCTTTATATTCTTGCTGCTTTCTCCTAACTCACCTCACCTTTAAGGAGCTCGATCCCAACCAGCCACAGAAGCAACTGGAGGATCAAACGAGGGTAGGTACTGAGTTTAGTTTGCTGAGTTCTGGTCCCTGATGGCGTCTTATCTCACAATGCCCTCGCTGCCACTTTGATTCCACAGCATGGCCCTGACTCACTCACTCACTCACTCGTCCTCTCTCTCCCCTGGTAGTTATAAAGCGTGTAACATGTGAAGCACATCACAAGGTGGACATGATCTCTGGGTGTTTGGCTCTTCTTTGATGCCTGGTAACTTGTTTGCTCCAGAATGTCATGTTTTCACTGTGCTGAACTAATTTGCGCTGAACCAACACTGAGTGGGAACATATGCTCATATGGGAGAAGGCACAGCATTGCCTCCTTGACTGAAGTGAGAGGGTAAAGGTCAAAAAAGAAGAGGCTTTGTATTCCAAGTTCTTTCAAAGAATGTATTAAAATCAGCCTTTAAGGTTTCTATTCAGATGGTCATTTTAAGTCCTGTTATTTAATTGTGTAGGTCTGAAAGAACCAAGAGAAGATGTTCGCTCTGTTGTCAGTTGAATCTCCTCTGTTGATCTCAGTAATTGTATTTTTTAATGTTTTATTGTACTGTGCCTTGGTAACGTCCATTTTCCTTACATCCATTTGCACTGATAGGGCGAAGCTCTGCGGCAGGTCTTGGTGAATCGATACTATGGAAATGTCAAGTCTGGCCAGAGGAGAGATAGCCTCACATCGTTCAGCAACGGCCCGATCGCTCCTGCAGTGCAGGGCAAGTCACCTACAGGTGTGTAAACGATACAGCAGCTACACGTCTAGATGTGCTCATAAAGATGATGTGTCAATGATTTAACATGAGAAACCTGGCCAGTTTTGTAACAAATCCAACACACTACACTGAACATTCAAGTTAGACTAAAATTTATTATATACTGTACCTGCTAACAACAATTATGCAGTCGGCAATAGATCAGTTCGTTCATAGATTAAGAAAAAAAGGTAGATATGCTAGTCAAACTCCTCAGGAACAAAACATGAGGGAAGGAACTGCTTGTTTTTTACTGAAAGAAGCCAGAAGAAACATAAAAACGTCAAGTCTATTCAACCACTTCAATGTCAAAGTTTACATGTTTTGTAGAAGTATCTCTACCCTATGGAATTTTTCTACTTTGAGTGACATCCATTTAATATCTACCTTTGGGCTTAGCAGTAAACAAAAATAGCCTAGATCTGTGCTCACACCTCCAACCTTTTCATCTACAACATCTTATGTTTGCGTATCTTAGCATTGAGTTCACAAGGTGGCATTTACAGAAGGCCACATACAGTATATGTATGTACAAAAAAACGGTCTCTCTGAGACTCTGACATTCACTAATGTAATAGGTTCTTTGTGCCATTTATTCATTTTGTGACTCCCATGACAGCTATGACTCATCGTTCATCTCCAGTGCCTTAGAGACTAGAAAAAATGAGATCTTATTCACAGCCGTGGCCTTGTACTCCTTTAAGCCCTTTAGACCTTGGCTCCGCCACTGAGCAGCGTATGGACCGTGTTGTTGCCAGGCGACCAGAGAGCTAAGCACTGTCTAGAATGGGATGTGTTGTTGATTCAGTGGATCGTCCAACCAGAGATGGCTCTGATGGGTGCTGTTATCTCATCACTGCTTGTCTAGCTAGTCGTGTTAGCCAGCCTCAGCAGTAGTTAAACCGTCTCCCCGGCCTGCAGACACGCCTGATGGTCGAGACTCCACCTGTGGCTCATTCTATACAACACACAACACAACTTTATCAGAGATGTGATCTGTACATCCTCTTATGGAGGTGTTACAAACAAGCTGATTGCTCTGAGCATCATCTATTGATTTTCTTGTTGTAAAAATGGTACGGTCTTTGAGCTGCAATCTAGTTTATCTCAGTTTCACAACATGGTCTGCTTTTTAATTGATGCCATTGCTGTTATTTAGGTATCGGTTAATTTATTTTCCCTCATAAATCTTCTTAATTCATTTGAATGTAATTAATTGTTTTCAGTCAGATTTACAAACTTGCCTTCTTCAAACTGCTTTCATAAATATCCTGATTTTAGGACTTTTGTGTCTTTATTTGAAGCAATGTACTTCTGTCATTATATTTCTAGGGATTTTTCTATATCTGTTGGAAAATAATGAATTATATGTGGAACAAAAAAGGTGAATTGAGCTACATTAAAACTACCAATGATCTGTCTTAGCAGTAGCATTAGCATTCTATACATGAATGTGTTAACTTCTGTTTCAAATAAATCCCATTGGCATCATATAATTATCATAACCCTTTATTTAATTTAGTAAGTATTTAATAACCAAACATGAATTTGCCCTGATGTACTGTGTAACCTTTCACACCTGTGACCTCAGTTGTCAGCTCTGGGGTCGGAGGTCGGGGCGAGCTGAGTTTGGCGGAGGTCCAGTGCCACCTAGACAAAGAGGGGGCCTCTGACCTGGTCATTGACCTCATTATGAATGCCACAAGTGACCGGATCTTCCAGGAAAGCATCCTTTTGGCTATCGCTCTGCTGGAGGGTGGAAACACCGTCATCCAGGTGAGTGGGGCTCAGGCGGAACCTGCACAAATAGCATCGTGGAGATTGAAGTGTTAGTGAGGTCAAACAGACATGTCGAGCTGCCATTTAACTGGGACTACTAACAGCTTTCCCTTCAGGCTGCACTAGCACAATATCAATAAGGAAATGTTATCTCAGGAATTCAAAGCTATGGTGTGAAAAAAGTCATCGCCTCGAAGCTGCGTTCTGTCAATAAAACAAGCGACTCAGGATGACCGTTGGGAAAAGGAGAAGGATGCTAATCAGTTGTCAGTTTAGAATGTTTGGCTCACTTTGAATTAACAGTTGACTTCAGACATGTTGAAATTTATCGACAGCTTGAGTCGTGGAAAGAACTGAAAGTGAAAGAGAAGAAAAGGGGAATATCGACATTAAAAGGGACAGTTGTCTGCAGGGGTGAAAGAGGGTAAAGCTTTGCATCCAAACACATCATCACATCCCCGTAGCCAGTGGTTGCTAAGGAAACACTACTTGCAGACCTCACAGCACACAGGTGAGAGTGAGAAAGCTGCTGCCTTTGCACCTGCATTGCTTCAGGTTTGCAGGGGAGTGTGGCTGTGTTTGCATGCACGATCTACAATACTAGTGAGTGTTTGGTACCATATATGGGGAGAATCCTGCTTTAATCCATCTGTCACTGTATGCTAGTTTTGTGTTTCATGTGTGTTGTCTTTCATATTAATATAGTGTTTTTGCCTTGTGAGCGGAAACAAGCCTTTTGCGGAATTTTGTATCCAACAACGTACATTAAGAAAAACAACAAGTTTTGGTAGAAATGGATAGATAAAGAACCACTGAAGGGAAGATTTGAAATTCTTTTGTCATAACAGCCTCATGACATCACTCATTATCAGTCATTATCTGATAAGGTGGCCCACATGACTCCTGTTGCGGGATGAGTGACGCTCACAGCGTCGGGCCTCTGGTAACAGACTCCTCACGCTTTTGTTGAAGGAAACCAGGCAGTCAGAAGGTACAACCTCTCCAGATATTGACATCAGTGGCTCCACCTGAGGAGAGGCCACCGTTAATCCTACCTTAGGATAGGTTGACTCACCTGACTTATTGACATAGCTGACAGTTGTGTGCTGATTGACTCATTTTGAGGCTGAATTTTGGTGATGAGCTTAATGATCAATGCAGCCTGTGGCATGCATATTGAGCTAACTGTGGAACCTTATGTTTACCTCTTCTTTTATATCTTTTTTTAAGACCTCAAGCTATTTTAAATATTTGCAAAGTGGCTTAACTTGAGTTTTGAATGTAAATATTTCGCACACAAATGTTCAGAATATTAAAAAGCACTTGGGATGTAGCTTAGGGCCTGTCATTGTGCTATCCAGGGACAGAACATAAATCTTCCTTTAATGTCTGAATTTCTTCCTCCTTCTCCGCCTGCTGGGAAGTTTTCACATCGCTTGTAGAAAAGAACCTCAAAGTGAACTTTATAAGCAGAGCAGTTTCTGGGCTTAAACAAGAAGCAATTATAAAGAAGCTTCTTTTTTGGAGTTGAAGCTAGGTGTTTTTCTCCTCCTTTGGTATGTTACAGGGACAAGTGAGCTTTGTTGAATGATCATGGATGATTCAGAGTGAATTTACAACATATCAGCAGATGCACCGCATTTCCCTGCCTTACATAACGATGGGTTGCTTGCCCCCTTTTTGGGACAGAAGGGTTCTTGTTGTCTAAATGAAAACAGGACAAAAACATGCCCACAGATTCCTCCAAGCAGTCTTGTTTGTTTGTTTTTGAGGTAGCTCAGGCTCATAGCCCGGCCAACATAATTTCTGGGAAAAAGCAAGTATCAGAGGAGATCGAGAGCTGTTGGTTGGCTTCAGACCATGGCGGGCCCAGAGCTCAGTGCTTGCTAGAGTCTTCAAGGCATCGCCGTGCGACAGGGGATGTACACTATACTGCCAAAAGTATTTTCTCACCTATCCAAACCATGACATTCAGAAATTCCACAACTATTAATCGTATTATAACTATTAATCGTATTATAACACATCGGAAGCGATTGGGAACAACAGCAGCTGAGCCACGGAGTGGTAAGCCAAGTAAAATCACTGCAGGGGGGGGTCATTGCACATAGTGTGCAGAAGTCTGCAACTTTCTGTAGAATCCTTAGCTGCAGACCTCCGACCTTTGTGACATCATCAGACTAGCTCAAGGACAGCACGTAGAGACCTTCATGGAATGAGTTTCCATGGCCAAGCAGCTGTGTCCAAGCACAATGCAAAGCGTTTGATGCAGTGGTGTAAAGCACGCCGTCACTGGACTCCCAAACAGTGGAGACGTGTTCTCTGGAGTGACAAACCACGCTAGACCGTCTGCTAATCTGATGAATGAGTCTGGGTGTGGAGGTTGCTAGGAGAACGGTACATGTCTGGCTGCACTGTGCCAAGTGTAAAGGTGGTGGAGGGGGCATTATGGTGTAGGGTTGCTTTTCTGGACATGGGCTTTGCTCCAGTCAAAGGACTTCTTAATGCTTCAGCATACCAAGATGTTGTGGACAATTTGAGAACAGTTTGCTGATGACCCCTTCCCGTTAAATCATGACTGAGCACTCGTTCACAAAGCAAGGTCCATAAAGATACAGATGAGTGAGTTTGGTTTTGAAGAACTTGGCTGGTCAGCACAAAGTCTTGACCTCAAACCTTTATAACACCGTTGGGATGAATTAGAGCAGAGACTGAAAGCAAGGCCTTCTCATCCAACATCAGTGTGAAGAATAGTCAAAAATTCACATAAACACACTCTTGGATCTTGTGGAAAGCCTTCCTAAAAGAGTTGAGGCAGCTGTAGCTGCAAAGGTTAAACCAGCATCATATTAAATGCTATTCTTTAAGAATCGGATGATATTATAGTTTAAGTGTGAAAGCAGGCAAGCCAATACTTTTAGCAATATAGTTTATGTAACTGGACACAAAAGGACTTCCAGCTGTACACAATCCCAGCTTTTCCCCCTGCATGATACATAAAATACTGAATGTGCCACCAGTCCCCCCCATTCCCAAATCATCTCTGGAACATCCCCATGCTGAGATTTCACTGTTACATCATAAGAGGGAGCATCATGTGAAGATAATTAAATTCCATCAAAGGAGTCGCTTGATGCAGCCCTGTTCTTATTTAGAGCAAAAATGCTCTTAAATGGGTCGTGTTCTTTTTCTGATTTTCTTTGGGGCAACAATTTTAAACTAACGGAAGCATTCGTTGTCAGATAGGTGAGGTTGAAAACATGTGACTAACCTAGCCCTCAGGATAGGCTTTGATCAGCACTTGTTGCCACCTCCCCTGTTGCTATAAAGCTCTCATTAGTAATGAGTGGGTGCAATTCATGCTGTCAAACATCATTCCAAGATATTTTTTGTCCCGTTTGGTCTGTGAGGGTCGTGACAACGAGCTGTCTTTAGAATTAAACACCCATCTATTATTTGACCTGTACCCATGATAGAGAATAGAAACCCACCTTCTGTCAATTATCTTTTGATTGATGACTTTGGCCAATGTTTGACCCCTGAGGTCATGATCACGTGACGATCACGTGCTGTTCGTATGACGCAATGGGTTTTTCCCTGGGGGCGGTGTGGGGTGGGGCTTCTTATTGAGGTATAATGAGAAAGCTGTGTTGAAACTGTGTTGAAAGTGTGCTGGTTTTAGCGACATGTGTTTGACCTATGTTTGACCTATGAGCTCATCATCACGTGATGATCACGTGATGATCGTACGATGCAATGGCCTTTCCCTGCTGCTGTTCTTAATGAAGATCAATTAGTTAATTTGACAGTTGGCCTGAGTACGTGTGTTATACAAGTGCTTTATTGTCACACTGTGGGGTGAGGGAAAAGTTATTACATTATCTGATGAACAATTGCAGCTGGTAATGAAAAAAAAATAACAACAACCCTATGATGTTTCATTTGGGGTTTGTGGGAGATTATCATAGGTCTAAGTTTGACCTATGATGTTTGACCTATGATGAGCTCATGTTTGACCTATGATGAGCTCATAGGTCACACATAGGTCAAACACATGTTGCCAAAACCAACACACTTTCAATTGACAGAAGGTGGGTTTCTATTCTCTCTCCCATGCAGAACTGAACAAATGCTGTACTTGAACATTCCCAGGAAAGACAGACCTGACTGGCAGAGATTTCACAACTGATGTTATTGTCAAGATAATGTTTATTCACCAGTATTTCTCTGAATTGCTCTTTTGCTGATTGAGTGAATCCAGTCTCCTTTTTTTTTAGATTCTTTTATTCAGAGCTTTCTTTAAATATATATTTTATTTAATATACGAATCCCTCCACTAATGATTGTTTTTTTCATTGCTACAACTGGTAATGTCAGCTGTGTTACTGTGCTGTCATCGTTCCTGTCTGACCTTTAATTAAATCAGGGGACTGATTTGCTAATCGTTTTCAACTGGTCCAACCCTACAGGCCAGAGTGACGTCTAACCAACTGCCTCAAATCCAGAATCTTTATTTTCTTACACAGAAGAGCAGTGAACTAATACGTAAGAAGATGAAAAACAGCAAATTTTTGATTTTTTTTGCTTGAAAAGAAGAGGGAATTAATAATGAATTATAGAAAATCAATCAATTAAAAACCAAAAAGTTCTTATTACCAGTTGATTAATCTCAAATTATCTCTTGCTGATGCTCCTGACAAAATAAAGGAATGGGTGAACAAGAACTGTTTCTGATGCAGTATGAGCCTTTTTTTTAAATAATAAAAAAACAGTATAGCATGTTTTAACTCAAATACAGGACTGTTTAAATGGTTAAACTAATCACCAGAGAAATTACTAATGTTCAGCTGTTGTACAGCAGCATTTCATTACTTAATTTCAATGAGATTTACGATTTCACATGAACTGTAAAAAAAATAACAAGTAAATTCAATAAGTTAATCAGGACCAGTTTATTATGAGAAATGAATCTGTTGGATTGGGCCCACCAGTGGCTTCTGACATCACTACCTTGTGATTGGACCAGCTCAGACCTCTTTAGGCTTCCAACCCTTCCAACCTTCTAGCCCTGTCACCATGGCATGTTTTTGCTTATTACATGCTTAACATAATGCAAATCTGACGGACGCTAAATATTAACCTGACAGTTTTTCTAACATGGTCAAAATGAGGTTAGAATTAATTAGAATGGCTTAGAAAGTCAAATGAACATTTATTAACACAGTATTCATATCATTATGTTACAAATAATACAGGAAATTATTCCATGGATTGATATTTGCATTTTTTAATTTGAAATCAATCAATCTATGCATTTGTGCTGTTGTTGTGTTGCTATGGTGATGTTATGGCTTGGCGTCCTGTCACAATCAGCTTTTTTTTTCTTAAACTGTTTGGAACATGTAAGTTTGTACCTAAGAGCATGAATGAAGCCTGACCAAAATGTCAGCTGTTTTCAGAAGCCCATGTTTCATTACTGCCTCTCCTTTTATTTGTTCTGTTTTGCACGTGTGTTACTCTCTCTTTGATGAGAGATAGATATCAGTTCTGAATGAAACACAATAGGGGAGTCTTTCAAATAGAGGTGGCGTTGTTCACATGCAGACTCGCATGCAAAAAAAAAAAGATGTTCAACTGCTGCAATTCATCAAACTGCTTATCTTTTTTTTTTTTAAATGCCAATCCTGTCATGAGATATAAATATTCATGCAGACAGATAAAAAAAATGATTATCAGATATACCCAAAATTCATAGGAATAAATACGACATGCAGGAATTTTGAAATTCTGTTTCTTTTAGGGCTTTAAAGTGCAGAAAATTTGTAAGACATTTCTTTAGGAGTTGACACGTACGGCAGACCACCTGCACGAGATCATGTTTTTTGTCACAATCCTCCACGCTGTTGCTCTGTTTTGAACACATATAGTATCACACACACAAACACACTCCGGGATATAATTAGAGGCAGAAAAGGTTACTCCAGAAACAGCCCTTAGAGAGCGAGTGTGTTATGTAAGAGATGAAATGTAGACGCTCAGCTCACCCCGACCCAACCCGTCGTCCATCCCTCACTCTCTGCCTTCATGACCTCAGCTCACAGAAGCAAACAGGTGCCGCCACTCTTACTCAGTAAGCTTGTTGTGACACGTTGTGCGCTATCACGTTACACTGCCCCCACCACTGTTCGGTTCAAGTTCAGTCTGCATCTACCATTTGGAATGCTTTAAAAACCTGCAGCCAAGTGAGTTTTCCAGGCATCACTACCATCAGCATTCCGACAAAGTGGGCAGGCGTTCTCCTTTTGACATTAATTTTGTAGTTTAGTAGACATGCCCTTTTGTTGTAATCAGAGTCACAGAATGTGTTTCAGACTTTCTGATTTGGCTTGTTGCCTGTGCAGGAGTGCAAGTACTCGTGCGTTTCTTTTTCATTCCAATCACCTGTCGTTTAATCACGCCGTAACTTCAAAGAGCAGATCTCCACGTTTGACAGATACGGTAGGTGTGGAAGGGTATGGCGTGGATGCACTCCAGTAATCACAAAGGTAACTTTGACACTCAACAAGGTGTCAGACTGGAATGGTGGCGGATGGATAAAGAGTTCTGGTGTTATAAACAGGGCTTACATAACCAGATCGCATTGATGCCAAAAGCCGGCGTGGCAATCAGCAGGAAGTGGAGAGAAAAGTGCAAGTAGAGACTAATCAAGAAGAAGGTCCTTCTTGCCACCATGTTAAATCTGTAAAACAGTAAATCATCAGCCGAGTCAAACAGGCTGTGCTTTATATGCCTGATAACATTAGGGACAGCTTTGCTCCAGGGGAGTACATAGAGGCATAACAGCTGATACAGATTAGTATCTGATAATTTTCTTGAAATTAATTCAGCAGTCAATGGAATGAAGTTGAGCGCTGAATGTGAGCACAGTGATCAAGACAAGCAAAAAGGAATCAGCTGGACTTGCTTTAGTTCAGTTTTTCAGAACTGAAGAAGCTCCTTAGATGAGAGGTGAAACGTCTTCGACCAAACTAAAGCAAGTCCAGTTGATTCTTTATCTGCTCTTCTTGATTCACCTCGACTCGGTTAACAGAGAACCTATACAGACGCACACAGCGATATATGTCTCAAGAGAATTTAATAATATTGAAATTAGCAAAGCTGTTAATATATAGCATGGAAAATGTGCCCCAATCCTCACTGGTGAGCAGTTACTAATTTCCTTAATCACTTTTCTGATCAAAACATTCATTCATTCATCTTCTGCCGCTTCATCTGCCGTAGCGGGTCACGGGGAGCTGGAGCCTAACTCAGCTGGCATGGGGCCCGAGGTGGGGGACACTCCGGGCATGACGCCAGTGCACCGCGGAGCCACAAAGACAGACAACCGTGCACACACACACTCACTCCTACGGGCAATTTGGGACCGGCCAATTAACCTGAAGCGCATGCTTTTGGAGTTTTCATGAAACTTTGCTTTACGCATCAACCGTTCATAGGAATGGTGTCTTTTGCTTGAATTTTCATGCTTTTGTGCTTTCTTAAATAGTTGACATTATTTTAGGTTAATTTTTGCTTTGTTCATGCAAGTATGGAAGAGATTTATTGTGATGACCTCAGAAGATGTGAAACACCAGGAGTACCAGTAAACATTCCTTTAGGCTCCCAGTACAAGCGTATCTACGTAACATCGAGTTTTGGAGAAAAGCAGAATTTCCTGTTGTAAAGTTTTAACCAAGACAGTTTTTATATGGACTCATTCAGCAGTTTCTCAATATGACATCTGCTTTTCATAAGATCCACATTTATTTGGCTCTTGATTTATGGATTGATTTACTGGAAGAGATTAAAACACCCTGCAGTTTAGCGCAGACGGTAAACTTATTTTACCTCACTTTGAGAAAATAAAAATTTTTCTGCAGAAGTTTCTATCTTTTCAGTCATCGGTCACCTTCAGATGACGCTTGTTAAAATAGACAACAGTTCTGTCTTTCTGCTTCGCTTCATTCACAGCAACATTCACACGTTCCCAAGCTTGATGTTTGGTATTGTTTGTCAACCCACTGTTTGGTCCACTGAATAATATGCTGGCTGCAATCTCCTCTATCACTGGCATGACCTTGCCTTCCGAAAAGTTAGATTATCTCTTTTGACATTTTTGAAAGCAGAGCAGTGTGCAGTTGATGATAATGAGATTTAAAAATTATAGTCAACTTATTGTAAATAACGTAATAATAATTTTAACACATAAATTATAAATCTAAGCACTTTAAAAAAAAAAAAAAAAAAAAACTTGGTCTAACTGACTTTAGGCACAACCAAGATCAGCAGTTGTTGACTGCTGATCCTTTAGCCTTCGGCACGTATGACAGATAAGTGTTGACTAAATGATTCCTTTTGCATTAGTGAAAAAAACATTATTTTCATGACCACAGTCATGAGATCTGTTGAATATGATAATCTTATAAAGCTGATGTCCTAGAGCTGTATTCTGCAGAAGTCGGCCTGCTTGCATAAGACTTCTTCTAACTCTTGAACGGATTATTATCCATTAATGTCCCCATCTTGTGAATAACAAACTGGAGACATCTTGAAATACAAGCATGAAGAAACTTCTGCGTGAAATTGGTGGTCAATCCATTAAGTGTTCCGTATTCCACAAGACTTTAGTCAGTTGACAAAGATTGTTGCTCAACAGATTTCATATTTCCAGAGGCTTTCTATACAGATAACATCACACATGCTCTGCATTGCACTTGCATGTTATTTCACTCTTTCAGAAACTCAAAGTTGAGCTAAACCTCAAAAGATTCTTGTGTAACAGGCTTTGAAAACTGCCCTGAATCTATGTGCTAACACCTGCTCGCTTCAACGTCCCTCCAACACATATACTGTACAGTACATGAACACACACACACACACGACCCTCCCCTCCTCTCCCTCACACCACGCGTTGACTTCATGCCACTCCAGCTCTGAAAAGTAGGGCAGGGTTTTCCTTTTCCACTCTGCCTCCGTCCAATGTTCACCCTCAGTGGGCTGATGTAACAGCGTTAGCGCTGAGGTGCTGTGTGCCCTCACTGTAACCACTCAGCTGATTACAGGTCTTATGTAAGGAGGGATTGTCGGCAGGAAAATGGGACAGAACATATGAGCCTGTTGCAGAGAAACAACAGCTATGTGCGTATAAGTCAGCCCTTTGTGTAACTTTGCTATAGGCTGAACATTTCCTTCCCAACCCTGGAGTTCCTAAACTTCTAACTCATGCTGGATAAACTATTTGCTGTCATATTTTCGAACAGACCACAGACGAAGGATTTAGTGGTGTGCCATCTTTCAAATAAAGCTTTTATTCTGACTTGTGTGGCAAACTCTTTTTAAGACGTTTGTCTGTTATGTCATACATGTTGTCGCATTTTTGTTTGTCTGCACCGTGCCCTGCGCATGCTTGGTGTGTTCTCTGAGGGGTGTAATTGTGTCAGTGTTTGTCATGTAAATCCCGTGTCTTGCCTTTGTTATGTTTACCACAAAATGTTCAAGAAGCGAACAACAGATGTCAGGTGACCACAGTGAGGCATGACAGCATTTTTTTGGTACTGTGAATGAACACTTATGTAACTGCTTCTAATCATCTGTAAGCTGTTGAAACGTTAAGAATTAGAGCCAAGTAATTAAACTAATAACCTTGAAGATTTTCTCTGATCAAAGGTAAATGTTACTGGTAAAGTCTTGGTGTTCATCACTATCAAATAGGAAACGGGCATTGAAGTCACCATCTTTAAACAGTATGTACGCAAGACATTTAAAAAAAAAAATTGATAGGCTTGAAGAGGTCATAAAATGTGATGGGCATATTCCATTCATTTTCCTGTGTCTGTTTTTCTTCAGCGGTCATTCTATCAGCGTTTAACTGGGGATAACAAGTCGGAAAAATTCTTCAAGGTGTTTTACGAGCGCATGAAGCTGGCTCAGCAGGAGATTAAAGCCACAGTGACGGTGAATACGAGTGACCTGGGCAGCAAGAAGAAGGATGAGGAGCCACCAGACAAAGACACACCGGCACGCAAAAAAGGTGGGGGGGTCTAGAAGTGAAGATCAAACAAAAAAATATGAGAACGTGTTCTTAATGAGATGGTTTCCTGAAGTGGAATTGTATGAGGTACTCATCCACAGTCTATGGTCGATAGTAGACCAGAATGTTATGATCGAAATTTCTGGTCCATCACTTTTAGTGTTACACATCAGGCTCTCCAGGTCCTTACTGAACGCACGTCTGTTCACACCTTAAAGACAGACCTGTGGTGACGTGTGTGTGAACACCTCAGTACAGGTTGTTGTTAGGACAGCCGGTCTACACCAAACCTAACTGGTCTGTTGGGAAACCAAATGTCACCTCACCACTCCTTTGCACAGCACTGTGTAACATTAATACAACATGGTGGCATTACTTGGAAAGGTAAGTAGCTACCCCTGGTAATAGATCTTGATCCACCATGACTTGTGTGCATGCATGTTAATGGGGATGAACTGCAAGCTCTGTAAGGAGTGGTACACTGGTACACCGGAGGGCAAAGGCATCTAATGACTGTTTATGTGATTTGTTTTTCGTTCAGAGAAGCGCTCTGAATGGTCTTGATTGATTTTGGCGGAACATTTTAAACATTCAGGTTGTGAACAAAAAGGCCCCTTCAATGAGGCAATAACAACATGTTAACACTCAAAACATCTTGGTTAGTTTATCTGGGGAATGTAGTATGATGCACCTGAAATCTGAGCTACAATTGGAGACAGTAAGGACACGTTTTGGTTCATAACCGTCGTGTTTGGGAAGGCTTGTTGTAAGAACTTAAGGACGACTGTGGGAACAGAGCTATTTATGTGTGGGCTGGACTTCACACTGGTCATCTGCTTTAAAGGCATGCATAGGGATGTCTTCACTAAGGGCATGTAGAAATGTGATGTCTCATATTGAATGGATTGTAGTTGGTGGATGGGGTAGAGAAAATATTTAAAGTATTTTATCTGCTTTACTTTTCCACCAGACAACCTTTTAGAGGAGGAAACACTTTAGGCTAAGCTTCAGAACATTGTCTGTGTTTGAAAAGCTTGTCTGGTTGCTAGGTAAAAAGGAGTAAATATTTTTAATGAAGTCTCAGTGTGGAAAAGGTTTATTATCTCTTAACACAGGCACTATGGTTTTTTTCTAGAGAGTTAGCTTTTGCTACTGCCCTCATTCACAAAAGTATATAACTTAGTTTCCTGTCTCAGTTTTCCTGCCATCACACCAACTATGGATACAGCCTTACTTCCAGAATCTAAAACTGTCACAATAAGGAAAACATAATAAAATAATCCTAATCTGGAAAGCACACCTCTGTGGTCTTCTGTATAGATCTCATTCAGTCTCGCTCGTCATCAAACTCCCAATACAGTTATTCATTATTGTAAAGTAAACCCCATCTGCCCAAAGAAAAAAATGAACTTTTTATACATGAGCTCATTAATAAATCAACTCAATCCAGACAAAAAAAAAAAAAAGGGGGGGGCGGGAAGGCAAGCAAATTATGGATTCATCATGCACATGTTTTTTGTTACTCTGAACTAATCTCTGACGGAGGATTTGACCTAACTTGAATTACATGTAATCAAAGATGTGCCGTTGGTCGCCGTGGTGACTGAGGAGGTGAAGGAGCAGCTGCTGGAGGCCTCCGCTGTCACCAGGAAAGCCTTCACAACCTACCGCCGCGAGATCGAAGCTGAGGAGCACCAAGCAGCCGCCGATGGCACCAACGTGCTGCCGGTCGACAAAGGCCAGGAGGAGGGAGAAATGAGTGTCATCATCACCATCATGCAGCCAATCTTGAGACTCATGCAGCTGCTCTGTGAGAACCACAATAGAGAACTACAGGTCAGCCATCACGCTCACTTGTTGCATTGTGGCTTCTCTTTTTTTTTTAACTAAACAACCGCCCTCACATGCTAACATTTCATGACTTGTGCTCCAAATGTCTTTTACCACACTCACATCTGACTTTAACCATTCAACTTCCTGATGCAGCTGTTTCCATTTCTGGGGTGTCTTGGTCTAGTTTCACTATGAGAAGTGTGTTGTTGTTGTTTGGTAAAGCCAATTGTAGCTACAGAGACGCAGACAGAAGACTGCTAGGATTCATTTTATACCTTAAATCAGGTCAGTTTATATAGTGAAGTGTGTTGTGTGTTGGACGACTGCGTCTTACCCATCTCGACCCGGCGTCTGTGAAAGATATTGATTTACTGCCAGCCATGAAGCACCGATGATCAATTATTTCATCTTTCTGGTCCATCCAAAGACATGATGTAATTGTCTGGCTGTTGCATCATAGGAGAAAAGTTAAATGAGTTTCACAATTCCTAACTTGATATATTTATTTTTCATCTCAGAGAAAGAAAGAAAATATGTATTAGACTCTGTGAGTAGAACTCTTTGAACAATGATTAATCACTGGCTTTCTCAAAATCCGTTTGGCCAGTTTTGACTTTCGTACTGCTAGTATAAGGTCTGAAATAAAAATACCTAATGCCCAGCGCTGTGGGAATTACATGATTCTGGAAAAAGATATGTCATGCTAATGCATATAATCTCCATCCAACTCCAGAACTTCCTGCGTAATCAGAATAACAAGAACAACTATAACCTGGTATGTGAGACACTTCAGTTCCTGGACTGTATCTGTGGCAGCACCACAGGAGGACTGGGGCTGCTGGGACTCTACATTAATGAGAAGAATGTTGGACTCATCAACCAGACTGTGGAGAGCCTGACTGAGTACTGCCAAGGTCCCTGCCATGAGAACCAGGTGATCCATATAGACACACTACGAGATGTCTTTGCGTTACAGAGCATTGATTGATTTTATCCAAATCATTCAGAGAGCAGAATGTCTTTACAACATAAAGACAGACAAATACAGTGCGCCGTCGCGCCTTCACGTATCAACGCTCGCGACTTCACCTCATCGCGGATTTTTGGTAGGCAGTCACGTGATACTGTACGCGCATTCTATTGGCTGACGGCATCCGGAAGTGCGCTATGTTCTGTGAGTCTTGGACTTCTGTGAAACACAAAAGTGCTTTAAACATTCGATAACAGTGTGGGAAAAGGTAATATAATACAGATATAAGGTGGTTCAATATCATTATGGGGAGGGTTCATATACGTTTAAATTACCGTAAATAATAAGATAAATAGGTTGTTGTTTTATCGCGGAATTTGTTAATGGTGTGTGGTTCCTGGAACGCATTACCTGCGAAGAACGAGAGCGCACTGTATTTTAAAACTAAAAACATTTGCTCATGTAGAATTTCATTTGCATAGCAAGCAATTATCCAAAAAGGTGGAAGCAAAATCCAAAAAGGTGAAAGCAAAATGTAAAAAATAAATTTTAAAAAATCATTTAAATTCAAAATTTTAAAGTTTATTCATATATAAGCTTGAATATCAAATAAATTACATCATAGTTTTTAGAGCATCAGTTATTTCTGCACTGCAAATTGAACTAAATTTGTATTGCCACACTTAAGTTATGCACATGATAAGGTTAGTTTATTGCAAGTATGACACTGGCATGACTAAACCAGCAACTATATGAATGCAGTCACTGTTCGAGCTGCTTTCAGTTCCTCCAGACAGTGCTAGAGTCGATGAAGAATTGCCAGAATAAACAAAGCTCTCTGTTCATATCTACCAAGGCCGTAAAGAGGGAGAGAGCTGGAATTATTTTTAGCCTCTGCATTGGCAATAAATGTAGCTGGAGGCGTTCTTGCGAATTCAATATGTCAGGAACGCATTGAGGGAACTTCTTCAGATTTGACACAAATGTCCACTTGAAGGTCACTGTGAACTCACAGAACATGTTTTTGGTCATGACTCAAGAATTTGGATTTTATTTATATCCTTCCCTACACCCGGTGCCACTCTAGAGTTTGGGCATAACCTTTCCATGACTTTCAATGGTAGTGAAGGTATCAAACTGTGCAATAAGTAGTAGCAAAGTGAAATGTTTTAGATAATATTTGGGTTGCTGACAATCACCAGGAATGGTTTTCCAACAGCATTGAAGATGATCCCAAATATGTTAAAAAATTGTGCCTCCTTTTCCCTCAAAATGCAGACCAGCTCATCTCAAATCATCTCAACTGAGTTTAGAGCATATGAATTGTGGAGGCCAGATCACATCATGTGACACATCTTCTTTCTCCTTCTTGTTAGATTATCTCCGGAAATGTCATTTGTATTTTTGTACTAATGATAGTCCCATTAAAATTGCGTTTTTTGCCGTAATTCAGTCCCTCAGTGATTTTTTTCGTCCTTTCTCACTGAGTTTCAGTCGTTTGTTGCTGTGGCACAAGAAAAACACAGCAGAATGTTGTTCAAGTTGGACATTGTCGTCTCTGATGATAAGCAAATTTTTACAGTATTGGTCTGTTCACTTCCTTTAATCCATTTTCATAGTTAAGTGAAATTAAGAGTACAGTACAAGACTGGTGATAATATAGATTATATATAAAAAACTTATTAGGTTGTAGGTTCTAAAAGTCTAAGTACATTTGATCAGTGGTTGGGCAAAACAATGCAAGAACTCTTTTTAATTTTCGTAAAACTCCTATAAAACTGTTTGACTTGACTGTTCAGTCATTGCATGATAATAAATGCAAAAACCTCCAGCAGCAGCAGCAGCAGCAGAAGAGACCAATCTTATATTATCTACATTGAATCGTATGGTGTGTACACATCCATGTCCTGTCAATTAAGATTCTGTCCATAGCAGAGTTTCCCAGTAAAACCGTTGTTGTTCCAATGATTGCGTTTATTTACGTCCATTTCATCTCTTTCTCAGAACTGCATTGCCACGCACGAATGTAATGGTATTGACATCATCATCGCACTCATTCTCAATGATATCAACCCCCTCGGCAAGAAGAGAATGGATCTGGTGCTGGAGCTCAAGGTCAGTGATTACTGCTTATTTGGTGATTTTGAAACATCACTTGAAAATATTTTCACTGTAACACAGCCTGTGTGTGTATATGTGTTCCTATTCCTAGGAAAAACTATTTGCAATTTTAGTAAAGCATAATAAAATATTTTTTAAAACTAAAAAAATAATTTCCTTTGAATTTTATATAGTATCTGTCTGTCTGTCTGTGGAATGTTGCTCAGAAACTGACAAACATAAGAATGAAAGGGAACAAAAATGTTTATTTACATAGTGACTGTATCAAAAAGTATTTTTTCAACACTTCATCATAAAGTGTTTTATCACACAATAAGGAGCAATAACAGAAGCTGGATTTCCCAGTCTGGAATAGTAAACACCACCACTGAGAGAAAGCGAACAGGATGTGATTCCTTTTGGTCTGTTTCTGTACTCGTCTGTCGTCTTTTCACAGAATAACGCCTCGAAGCTTCTCCTCGCAATTATGGAGAGTCGCCATGACAGCGAGAACGCTGAGAGGATATTGTACAACATGAGGCCTAAAGAGCTGGTGCGTGTGTGTGTGAATGTGTGCAAGCGTGTGTGACACGCCATGCACGTCATCACTTGGTGTCACTGGATGATTTCTGACAGTTTACACTCTTTCAGGTGGAAGTGATAAAAAAGGCCTACATGCAGGGTGAGATAGAGGTGGAGGAACCTCAGGAGGGTGAGGATGGGGAAGAAGAGCACTCTGCTTCTCCACGAAATGTCGGCCACAATATCTACATCTTGGCACATCAAGTAAGCCACCAGCTATTTGTAAAAAATTAATGGAGACAGAATCATCCAGGAATAGGTTTGTGACGTTACACAGTATATAGCCAGAGGATGTATGGCTGTATTTCTGTGTCATTTCCTTTGGCTACTAGAATTATATATATATATAATTATAGTTCATGCAGTTCACGTGTGCATGGCAGTGTCTGTTTAAATTGAAGTTTTTACAAAAATGAAATGATCAGTCCACATTTTACAGCCTTACGTTATATAAGCAAATGGAGCTTCCTGATCTTCAAGAAAGAATAAATGGCATAAACTTGACCAAGTAGTTCAACACCAAAAACATCATCTCGGGATTGCATGAAGTGCTCAGTTAAGATTGGTTTATATGATGACAATCCATCATTGGCCTGGTTGACATTGATTTGATGGTGTTTTTTCAGTTAGCTCGTCACAACAAGGAACTGCAGGCTATGTTGAAGCCGGGGGGAACGTACGGAGAGGGCGACGAGGCCCTGGAATTCTATGCCAAACACACAGCACAGATTGAGGTTGGTTGTTCCATCCAGGTCTGAACCAGTTTGAATCTGCCTGTGTTTTATTTGTAACTTTAACCTTTACTGAGAAACATTTCCACAGTTTCTCTCTCGTCTACCCGACTCTAATGTCTGTTCTTAGTCATCCATGGTAACTACGGAGCTTTGTGACGGGTCCTCGTTTGCAATTGACTTACGGCTTGTGACAGTGTTTTTCTTGGCCTGCTTACAAGCTCATTGCGTACCTTGATAGAATGGCAACTACCTTTGGCATGTTTGCACATTTTTGTGTGCTCTTCTTGAGCAGAAGGAAAGCTGCTTCTTGACAGTGTTCTAAACTGAAGTTGTTGGTTCAGTCTTTAAGTCTCTTTGGAAACAGACCAGCCCTTTTGTTTGTATTACAATTTACATTTTATAACAACAATCGGTCAGACAGGTTGGATTAATGATTTCTCAGTGCTTCAAAGAAGAATGAAATCTGTGTTTATTTGTCCACCACAGTGACAGAGTGTGACTGACGACCATCTCTGTGGTTGTGTCTAGATTATTCGTATGGATCGCACCATGGAGCAGATAGTCTTTCCGGTGCCCAACATCTGTGAATTTCTTACTCAAGAATCCAAACTGCGTGTCTACTATACCACAGAGCGTGATGAGCAAGGCAGCAAGATTAATGACTTCTTCCTGCGCTCTGAAGATCTCTTTAATGAGATGAACTGGCAGAAGAAGCTGCGAGGTACTCAAGAGGCTACTGGTAACACAAATACAGTTCCCTGTGCGTCTTTTTCCTCAACTTTTTTTCTGATATTCTTTGTTTAAACACTCCTCTCGCATTCCTCCAGGCCCAATAGGACCTCCCTTCCTTTCCTTTATGAATGGAAACAGATACTGAAGCCTCCTTCACACGCACATTCCCAGTAAATGTCATGTTGATTGGAGTTGTTGACATCGTTGTAGCTGCAGAATAAAGATCCCAGCATGTTACTCTTCCAGTTTGTCAACTGAAGATCCAATTTCTCCAACTCTTCTTCCACGGCTGTGGTACGATCAGAAGCTGTGACAAGCAGTGCAGTAGAAGGCAAAAGGTCCTGCTCAAAAAGCAAATAAAACATCTGTTTCTGATTATTGAAATGCTATAGGACAGGAAACATAACAGGTTGTCCTTTTTTTAAGCTATTTCTGTGATGTTCGACATCTTTGGAACTTGAAATGAAAAAACAATAGTGATTTTAAATAAAGCTCGGAGCAAGACGAGCTGCATGACTTACAGCTATATATTACTTGGCACTCCAGGAAATCTAAATATGACAATACAAACAGAAGTTAAATCATGCGGGCTGATGTTAGACCGTCACACAAGGTCTGACCCTAAACTTTCTGTTTGTATTGTGCAAACCACAGAATCTTCACATAGCTGCTCACAGGCGAACAGAACAGGAAGACCCAAAACATTCATTGTAAAATAAGAAGAAAATGTTTAAGAATGAAATGTTTGGGCAATATCATATGGGGTAAAAGATGATACAGATGATAAAACATGCTTGTTA
This sequence comes from Antennarius maculatus, assembly GCA_013358685.1. Lineage (NCBI taxonomy): Eukaryota > Metazoa > Chordata > Actinopteri > Lophiiformes > Antennariidae > Antennarius > Antennarius maculatus. Next base: position 22,536,609 of record CM023609.1, on the reverse strand, counting down.
TTTGAGTTTAGGACAATCCTTCTACCACTGTTTCCTGTAATTGACAATATTTGCAATTGTCATAATTGAAACACAACTCTAAAACCATTGTTTGGACAAATTAATTCATATTCTTTCTCAAAACCATCTGTATGTTTTTTATGATTTTAAAGTCTATTTATCTGTGTGAAAGGGGCTGCACACTGCTCACCTATAAACCCTGGAGGAATGCAGGTGGAGAGAGCATGTGAACTTTTAAAGCACCTTGCCTTATCTAAGCTATCATTTTGAATGATTTAAGTAAAGATGGCAAAGTAAGACGTGTAAAAAGATGAAGCGTAATGTTTTTCACAAGGGACAGAACAATGCCAGCTCAATGAATGTGATGTAATGGATGGTATTCTGGTCAGCATGCAAATACACCAGCTCCATAATACAAGCCAAAATAGTTCCTGTATTCTCTCCACAGACTTCCTGTATTGTATTTGTCCACAAAAATATCGAACATTGTTACCCATAGCAATCATTGGTTCAGTCTCTCTACCCATTGATTCGAGTCACACATTTCCTACATCAAACATGGCTTTACTACTTTCAAGGCTGAACATTGAATCCCCTGACGATGTCATCAGGTGCAAATCCTAAAATCTTGGTGAGGATATTGTATCTCTTAATTTAAAAGCACCACAGCTATGCACTTATAAATACTATTTTGAATTTCTGTCAACAACCCTTGGCGATTCTTTATCAGCTTCTGCAGTGAAGTGATGTCTTCATGTTGTAGCCTGTCCCATCATGAGGCCACAAAGCAATGGTGTGTCTATAATGTGATAATCTATAATGACTCTCTTATATGCAAATTTAACAGAACTTTTAGAAAACGCATAGTGCTAAAGGCTTGCCATGAATTTAATGACTTCTCTTATTAAAGTCACTAACCACATCCAACTTCTCACATGAAGAAGAAATAGCATTTCCTGATAATGATTTATTGACCTGATATGAAAAGTGTATGTGCAGCATCATGTCTTATAACCCAGCCAAGAGTAGAAAATCAACTAGTTGTATTGAAATAAGCATGACAATTGAAGTTTTTGTCTGATTTCTGTGCATTATTGTGCATTATAAGTGCATTATAAGTATTATTTCTTTTACATTTTAATGTTCATAACAATATTTAAAACCACACAGACCACTTCTATTAATGTTTTTGATCCCAGTCCGAGTGTGTGTCTCTAATCACTTAAACCATCCCATTTTTACTTAATAACATTTGTTACATGGATAAAGCATGAGCTCAAACACAAACCTGTAGTGTTGTTGAGGAGTTATGAAAAGACTTCTTTCTCTGATATATTTTATTTCACACCAAGCACAGCAGACAAGTTATGTACATGGTGGATCTCTGATATAATGGATATCTTCATGTTATCTTTACAATAACCTTTGATATGAGTAGCAAAAACACATTTTCTACTTCCTTGAAACGATCACTAAATTGCCCCCCTGCTTTATGATCATCAGTATTAACCTGCATGAACCCACTGTCTTCCAGCTCAGCCCATTCTGTACTGGTGCTCCAGGAACATGTCCTTCTGGAGCAGCATCTCCTTCAACCTGGCTGTGCTCATGAACCTGCTGGTGGCCTTCTTCTACCCCCTGGAGGGTGTCCGTGGAGGTTAGTGTGCTAAATTTTTATCTGTTGTACCAAACAAAAACAAACAAAACAAACAAACATTCTTTTATTACATTTGTTATACACATACGGTACAACGAAATTTCAAAGGCCAGATGGAGTGTTGGTCCACTTTAATACAGTTTTGTGTTTGTACCTTTAATACTTGCAGAGCAATACATTTTGTTTGTAATTAAGTTTGTAATCAGTGCCCAATTTGGGATTTTGTATTTGTGGCTTACACAATGTGTGTGACTAACAATGTAGAATGTTTCACAGGAATTAAGTGGATAATGTGATTTGCCAGAAATGTGTGAGGCCGAAATGAACATGAAAAGAAGTGGAGCCATGTCTTTTTGTGCCCTACTTACAGTAAAACCCTGGAGCGACAGTATTACACCCTTGCGTGTTGCAAATTGAAGATGCAGCTCCTTGTTGTGAAGCAAAAATAAACTGCGTAGCTCAGTGCGTATGAAAGGAAGTTGACCTCGGCTGCTCCAGACCTGCTGCAGAGATGTTTCCCATGGGGCCTTTTCATATTACAAAGCAGTTTGAACTGTTATTCTAATATTTTGAAAGAAGGAAGCATTGTGTAGACAAAAAATTTTAAAAGCTTTCAAAGACACTTTTTCATCAGTCCACATCTCAAAAGTCTGTTTTTAAATTAAAAATATAATTTGAACGGAGAGGCAAATGCTACCAAAATATTTGTTATATATTGAATAAATATTAAAGAAAGTGTATTCTTACTCCAGAAGGAGCCATGAAGAATTTTAAACTTCCCCTCAAGGGTTGACTGATTCATTGCCAGCTGAAACTGCACACTTTCATTTAAAAATGGCTGGCAATTGTATGAACTAATGGAAATAAAATATAGAGCACAGAGTTCAACAAAGACACTTGATAGCGTGTGAAATATCTCCGTGTGACAATTCATTTTGTACCTTATGCATTTATTGCCTTTGGCATGTGATTAGAAGATTTCTTAATTTTCATAGGTGTGTACAGGATCTTACAAAGCACACTGGTTTTGCAGTTGTGAGGCTGCACCCAAACCACAGGCGAAAGGGCAGAATGTGAGTTTCACCTTAAGTGACGGCGTAATTAAGTAAAACTAGCTGAGCTGTAGCGCTGCTGCAAAGATGAATTTGTTCTTAGTTAGGTTCGAACCTGTTTTATTGATACTTGACATTGTATCAGATTTTATTCTCACACTGTTTTGGGTTTAAATAGGCTCATTTTTCCATATATGTCACTTCAGGTAATTAGATGTGTGTTTCATTTCATAGATATCTTGAAAATTGAGATTCTATTTAAAGTGACTTAAATCTGCCTGATAACAGGGGGATTCACAAAAAAAGACAGAAAAATGTCAGCTGACAGTTCTGACTTTGATCTCATTCAGTAGACTGAATGCAGCCTTTAATTAAGATGTTAATCAACCTGTCAGACTTCAAGCTATTAAGAGCTGTTTTTGTAGGTCACGTCATAACAGGAGCAATGACTCCAACAATTTATGTTCGAGTCATTACACAAACATTTAAAAGGCATTTTCAAATTATCGTACGTATAAACCCCGTCGACATTCAAGTTATAATTTCCCACTATAGAGCTCTGTTGTACACTTGTCGGTCATTACCCTAAGTTCACCACTTAAGAGCTCTGTTGTAAACCTGTCAGTTATTATCCTAAGTTGATCACTTAAGGTTACTGTTTCCACGTTAAATTAATCTAATGATGTAGAATATATTTGCACAACAGACTAGGCAAACGACCGCCTTGAGTTGTCAGATCGTGGAAGTGCACATAAGTCGTAAGCATCTTCTCCCGTCTGTCTCACTGAACGCCAACAAAAAAACGAAGTGAAGTTTTTTAGTCGTTCACAAACAGCTTTAAATAATTTCATATTTAAGTGGAAAAGAGTCAAATAAATATGACTAAAACGAATTAAAAGGGACAAAAATTTTGGTTTGGACTATTTTATCAGGGTTCACAACATAAAATGATTTTTTTTTTTTTTTTAAACAAAAAGCTTGATGTTATTAACCTCCATGTGGTAGCTGCATATGGGATCTTGTTCACTACACCATATTAACCCCCAGTCAATTATGTGGTCCAAATGTAATATTTTGTAGTAAGGAAAAACTCCACCGTTTTCCATCAGATTTTTTAAATCTGTTTTTCTGTCGCTTACTCTTTAGATCTGTCTCGGTTCTTCTGGATGGTAGTATTTGCAGAGATGTGAAAAGCCACAACCATTAAGGCTTGCATTGTTCCAGTGCAGAATACCAGAGAGAAAACACACATTGTGATACACATAAACTTTCAATTGTTTGGTCTCGGGTCAAACGGCGAGGTCCCTTTTGTTTGAACTTCCTCACAGCAGTATAGAATAAACAAGAAAGAGTTTGTTAGCTTAGCTTGAGAAGCTCCGTGTGGTTTTCGGTGTCAAAGGTCATAGTGCTCAGCAGTTCATTCCAGGACACTCAAAGATTTGCTTCAACTGGTGGCTAGTGATCAAGTGAAAAAAGTTGCTGAATAGGGAATATTTCATATTGATGGGATGTGTACACACACACACACACATATACTGGTTGTGTCCTCATTCTTCCACACTCTCAGGTCTCTTGTTAATATGCAAGTCAGTTGCTTGCAAACCTTGAATAAACCATACGGGACATGCCAAACATTTACAGCAAGTTTGACATTGAGACACTTCTGTAGTTTTAAAGGTATTAAAAGAAAAAAAAAAATAGTGACTGGAAACATTACCCTTGTAGTGACCTGAGAAAAGAAAAGAGCACAATAAATAACAAAGGGGAAAAAGCATCTGTACATTAATGCTGAGTTTCAAGTCAGATGGCTCTTTGTTAGGGGTCAGGTATGACGTGTTTTAGTGCCAGAGCCTCCTCCCAGTCGCAGGTATATCTTGAATGTGAATCAGAGCAAACATCAGAGCTATGGATCAGACACAGACAAAAGACATTTCAATGTGGGGTCACACCTCAGGATAATCCGACAGATTCCCGTTGATTCATCTTTCCTATCACGCCTAAATGTAGTCTGGAAGTGGTCTCAGCATTCTGTTTGTTTGAGGCCTTTTTACAGATCCGATCAGACAGTCAGGGCCGTCCTGATAGCTTTCAAATGTGTTTGACCTCCAGACGTTAAATTCTAATTGGATATGTCAATGCTTTTAGAACAGGGCCCCATTAAAACAATAAGAGAGACGAAAGATGAGAAACCCCTCGGTCTTTTCCCCACCATTCTCTCATCTCCTATTGATGTCTTGTTTTATTTCTGTGTAAAGTAATAATCACTACAGCACCTCAAACATCAGCGAACATCAGATGTAGACTTTGGTGTGGAGGTCCATCTCCCTGTTTTCTAATACCTGTAGAGCACGTAAGAGAGTTGAAAGGTCTTTGCCATAAGTGGGTGATGCACAAGCTGCTGAGATTGGGTTGGCTGCCAAGTTCAAGTGCCGAGGTCGCGTGTTACGATGCAATACCCATGACTGTCCCCGATGAATTTAGCTGCAGTGTATTTTTAGCCGACTGGGGTTGTGTAACAAGTACCTGTCATGTGATCTGCCTGTAGAGAGGCGGGAAGAAAGAGGCCTTCACAAGGGAGGGGATGGGATCATAGAGATCTTAGAGTTGTGGTCTTGGTGAAAAGAAAGCCTCACTGAGGAATTAGAATTAACAATGCGGTGCAGACTTTCTGTTGCGTGATTACCCAGACTTGGCACTCAGTTAGTGCCAGGTGAGTTCATGATAAGACTTAGTTGTTCAACATGCCCAACAGACACACAAAGGAAAATAATGTATGATGATAAGTTCTTATTTCTGAAGGGAGATTCTGAGAGACATCTAAAATCCAGCGTTTGAAAACAGTGAACATGTGTGTTTCAGGTTTCTTGCTTTTAGACTGGAAACACATAGATGTGTGTTTAAAGTCGTGTTTTTCTCTCAGTTAAGAGAGGATTGACAATTAACAAGTTTTTCTGACCTTCACCCTCAGGAACCCTGGAGCCCCATCTGTCTGCCCTGCTGTGGATGGCCATGCTGGTTTCTCTAGCTATAGTCATCGTCTTGCCTCAGCCTCATGGCATTCGGGCTCTTATTGCATCCACCATACTGCGCCTGATCTTCTCTGTAGGCCTGGAGCCAACGCTGCTCCTGCTCGGGGGCTTTAATGTAAGTGCGCTTGAATGTGTTGATAAAAATTGACGAGCACACGTTTCATCAGGTTTAGAAAGGTTTTCTATCCAAGTAGATGGTTGACTGAAATTTGCCTCGGCAAAATACCGTACATACCCCCACACGCCAAAATCTAACCAGATACTTGACTTGTTGCTACAGGACAGTGCAGGACTTCCAGTCAAGCATTGTAAAATCAAGCATTCAGCCTGATTGCACATCCAAGTGGATATGTTGACATGTCAGGATAAAAGCTGTTAATGGGAATGTCGTTCAGAGCGTTGAAAGTGGCAATCAGTGATACATTATATCCTCTTTATTTTTAATGTTTTAAATAGTAGTTATTTTTAAAAAGTACTATACTTACACGTAAGCCTTCTCTTCTCGCTTTTATCGTGGCATTGTCGTGGTCTCTCCGTGTAATCTGACGTGTCTGCATTGCTTCAGTTATGTAATAAGGTCATCTTCCTGATGAGCTTTGTTGGGAACCGTGGAACCTTCACACGTGGTTATAAAGCCATGATCACGGATGTGGAGTTCCTGTACCACCTGCTCTACTTGATAATCTGCAGCCTGGGGGTCTTCGTCCATGTCTTCTTTTACAGCCTGCTAGTATGTGAGCACACGTAAAAAGCAAGCACTCTTAACCATAAAATACATATTTATATGCACATGAAAGAAGGTGGAATTAAATGCTGTTTGATTGGTCGACCATTTAATGATCAATAATCTAATAACCCATAGCTTACTCATATTTACACATGCTTCTCTTTTTCTTCCATACTTTCCACACACATTTTTTTGAACCCTTCCTCTTCCTCTAGCTCTTTGATGTCGTTTACCGAGAAGAGACGTTGCTGAACGTCATAAAGAGCGTCACCCGGAATGGCCGCTCCATTGTCCTGACGGCTGTGCTTGCTCTTATTCTGGTCTACCTCTTCTCCATTGTGGGCTATATCTTCTTCAAAGATGACTTCATCTTGGCTGTGGACAGGATACCCAACAAAACATTAGGTACATTAAAACACTGCTAACGCTTCCCAGGGCAAACATAAAGCACTGGCTGTCCGTGACCCAGACAGACAGGGTGCACCAGAATGGAATGTTGTTGCGTGACACATCACACACGCACACACGCACACACACCGCACACACACACATACACAAATAAACACACTAAAAATCATACAAATACAAATATCTGTGTTCTTAAACTGAATAGAACGTGGGACCAGTATGGTTGGAGAGTTCTTCTCTGGTGGGGTATGCCAGAAAGAAAATGGGGAGAACTGTTCAGCAGAGGCTGTGATCGAAGGTAAGTTGACAAAAGTCAAAGGTATCGTTGTGAAAATGCATATATGTGTGTGTGTGTGTGTGTGTGTGTGTGTGTGTGTGTGTGTGTGTGTGTGTGTGTGTGTGTGTCTGTGCGTGTGCGTGTGTGTGCTTGGCTGGGGAGTGTTTTTGTCTGTGCCCATGTCCCTGTTAGTGATTTAATCACAAGATTAAATGTGGTTGGGGACTTTCAGGGAACTGTGTGAAACATATAGGTTTCGACTTCTTGTGCTACGACAGAGCCTAACGCGGGGGGTGTAAAGTTTTAAGACAAGGGACTAACTGCCACCAGATAGAAGCAGGTCCATATGGCCAACCTGCGATGGCGCAGAGAGCTTCTTAGTGCAAACAAAAGGTTTTTGTGAACCTTGATGGGGAAAGTCCTCCAATCAAAAGAAGACCACGTGTGCAACCTTAAAATTGATCAATCATCTGTGTCAAATCTCCAAAATGCCTGGAGCCTGACCTTGTAAAGACTTTCCTATCCATCATCAGTAGGAACTGTAATTGTGGCGGTCCGGTGACTTGTTTTTGGGGGTTTTTTTGTATACAGAACAGTCCCAATCTTTTTATGGTCTCACAAACCCCAGATGGGCTGACTTCGATAAATATGATAGAGTATGAAATGACAGTTTAAATATATAATAGAACCTTTTGGAAGTTGGATCTATGTTTGTGGTAGCCGTAAGGATTTTTCTTTATCTAATTAGTTTTAAATCCTTCATTGGCTGTTAATAGTAATGCATTTTACAAGGCAGATAAAGTTTTGTATTTAGCCAATAAAGATTCTAACAGTAGCGGTCTGTCTCTATAGCTCCTCTTGCAGTCCAGCCATCAGCGGTGGTCATAGAGGACAAGGAGCGAACGTGTGACTCCTTGCTCATGTGCATTGTCACAGTGTTGAGTCACGGCCTAAGGAGTGGAGGAGGTGTTGGGGACGTTCTCAGGAAGCCATCCAAAGAGGTACAGAGAACAGGAAAGGAACAAGTGTAAAAAGAAAAAAACACAAATGCTTTATTTTATTGTTTGTTTCTTTTATTTTAGTTTTTTTAATGGTAAAATAGATTACCAATCACTTCAAATATAACTGCACAAACCCCTACCACACACACACCTACACAAAATTAAATCAACTTCAATTAAATTAAAGAGAAGAAAGATAAGCTGATGAAGATTTTTATGGAGGACATTATTTTATTGAATTAACCAAAAAAATAAAATAATGCATTTATGCTTGTAAGATATGTGGTGAGAAGTTACAGGATGTCTAACCAGGCTGCTCTAATCCTGGAGGGTCGAAGAGTTTGTATAGATGAGCTTCATTATAGTGAAAATACCTAATAAAACATTACTGAAACTTATCTAGAATAAAGATAAGCTCGTACGTTACTACATGCATTTGATCCACAATGAGCTCTGGACTCATTCATACTTACAGTATACTGTGTAACCCCAACATTGATGTGAATTCCTTGCTTTTGGTTGTCAGACTGTGTTTAACATTTAAGCATAGCTTATGTTTGGTGAGATAAATCCCTTTATACAGACGGGCCATGATGACGCATTCTTATGTGTTGGGTTGACCCAGCGAACTTTAAAACAAATGGCTCCATGATGACATGACTCCATGTTTCCTCCTGTAGTTTTAAACAGGATTTTACATCTGATATATTTTAGTAATGACACTTATCATATCACACCTAAATGTTAGATTCAGAATAGCAGCAAAGATTTTGTTCTCAACTTTCAAAATTGCTCAATAGATCCAAGTCTGTATGAGAAATGTACTGTATATATGTGTAATTTAGAATACATATTACTAATAACTATATACAGCTTTGTTAAATTCACCTGAATCGCATCAGCATCTTAAGTAGTCTTTATATTGGTGACATATTATTTTTGGTCCACAATGCACTTTGTTAGCATGCAACATTAGCATATAATATCTGCAAACGAAACATACACATCATTCAGTGATAAGGCTTGCTCTCCCTGTGTGTCACCTGCATTTTCTTATTGTTACATGTTTCCTCCTCGTTGGCCTCAACAGGAGCCCCTTTTCGCTGCCAGGGTGATCTACGACCTCCTGTTCTTCTTCATGGTCATCATCATTGTCCTCAACCTCATTTTTGGCGTCATCATTGATACATTTGCTGACCTGAGGAGTGAGAAGCAGAAGAAAGAAGAAATACTGAAAACCACGTGTTTCATTTGTGGTGAGGAAATTCATTTTCAGTGTTGGTCGACACGGTGATGTTTTCAAATGATTCTTTTAGACCATTTAAAGGTAGATAGTAAAGGATTCAAAACAAATCCATCAGTCCAGACTACAACTAACTGAACACCCATCATCGACGCCAAGTTCTGTTCTATATTACTTTTACAGCCGTTTTACTTCTGTGACATGTGATGCAATGGTTCTTCAAAATTAGCAGTGATGGGAATAAGACAGGAAGATATTTCCCGAAGAATCCATGACTCACATTCCATTGTTTAATAGCTGTACTCCTTTCTTAGAATTGACAAATTGCGGATGCATAACTGTTCCGTTTAAGTCGAAGCTGCAATCGATCGTTCCCACAGTGTCCCCATAGGTGTGAATACAGGAGACGACCACATCAAACTGGTGGTCTGACCCGAGTCTGCTCTTTTACGAACATGCGACTGCTGTGTTGCAGCGTTGCTCTGTGCAGATATACGCGCACTGTTTTTCTGGGTAGTATAAACAACGATACGCCTCCTCTTCCCAGAATGAACTGTTAGTCATGGCAGGTGCTGCTGTGGAGGAGGAGTGTGTCTTCCTGTTTCCATATGGGTCCTGACCATGTCAGACTGCACACTCATCCATAACCAAACCGTCACTTATTTGCTTTGCATCATATCATTCATCGGTCAGCTGTGGCCACTCTTACTGCTTTGTCTCGAACTGAGGTTATTCCACTTTTTTTTTTCCTTCAAGGTTAACTCTGAGCTGGACATGAGTTTAGATTTTACAGATATTTTCACCTCTTATCTAAGAAGCTCCTTCAGTAGACTGCTGGGGGAGAACAGATATTTACTCTTCTTCTGAAGACGCTAACCCATTTGTTAAGGTCACAAGTTAACAGTTGAGTCAAACACACTGTTAGAGGTCGTTACTCGCTGAGCACAAAAGTGGCTTGTGTGAGTCATGAAGCCATGTACTGTATGTAAAATTGGAACGACCAAAACAGAAGCGGGGGGTCCACGTGACCCATCCATACTTTGAATCAAGTATGATATATATGATTAAAAAAAAATCAATTCAACCACACATGAGGGTTAGATCAGCACAACAAACAAATTATTTTTGGAACATCCTTTTTTGGTTTATGTGAACATCCCCTTGTGACCCCATTTCCTCTTGTTTTTTTAGTTATCTTCACTTAAGGTCACGAGAATGATCATGTCTTAAAGGGTACTTCTTCATTCTCCCAAAGAAATAAGAGCACCGTGTGTTTGTGTGTGTGTGTGTGTGTGTGTGTGTGTGTGTGTGTGTGTGTGTGTGTGTGTGTGTGTGTGTGTGTGTGTGTGTGTGTGTGTGTGTGTGTGTGTGTGTTTATGTTTGCTTGCTCTTCCTTTCTGTTTTTAGGTCTGGAGAGAGACAAGTTTGACAATAAGACCGTCACCTTTGAAGAACATATCAAAGTTGAGCACAACATGTGGCACTACCTGTTCTTCATCATCCTGGTGAAGGTCAAGGACTCCACAGAGTACACCGGCCCGGAGAGCTACGTGGCTGAAATGATCAGGGTAATGATGACACCTAAAAACACTTTAGTACTTCACTGCCAGGTCTCATGTAGTAAACTAAGAATAATTTTTGAAATATGTATATTTTCTGCAAAGTTTTCAATTCTTGAGGCTTTCCTCCTTATAAAATTTGATCCCACCTTCTTTGCTATTATGGGTGACAATCCAAAGTTGTTTAAGTCAATCCACAGGACTTTAAAGTGCAGTAACAAACTTTGTGGACAACTATGACCTGTATAAATGAGAACCTACACAGATATATGGGGGGTAATTCATGCGTCTCATCCATGTAGAATTACTGCACAAAAGGTGCTGTGACTCCAGAAACAAGGCATATACTGAACAGAATTCATTGTTGTTTTGTTCCACCATAATTTCCCTTCAGGGATCAGACAAGTATACAAAAAAAAAGTTTAAAAAAAAAAGTTAATGACCAGCATTTCTTTTTTCACTCTTTTTTTTTTTTTTTTTTACCTGATCTGACCCCAATTACCAGGACTGCCTTATGTAATCCCTGCCTTGACCTTAAATCTCCCCAAAGCATTATCACATCAGTCAGCTTTGTGAATGGAGAATGAACATTAAGACAGTCTACCAAAGGCATAAAATGTGTTAATCCCCTTAAGCAGTCATGCCTTGCTGAAAGCAGACACACACTCTGACACACACAGGTTTCACCTTGCACATTCTTATGGTGGCCACAGAGCAGAGCAAAGCCTTGTTTTATCTTTTTTTTAGCAGTAACATGATTTTATCTTAAAGAAAGCAATATTTTTTGTACATAAATCATTTAGATTTTATTATATACAGTGCTGTAAAAAAAAAAAGATGCTTTCTACTATTTCTGTTCTTATCTCACACTACACTCTCATATCTTCTAACAATATTTAACATAGGAAACCTACATAAACACAAAATGCAAGTGCAACGCAGGAGGTTTATCCAGTGCATGATCAGCCAGCACCCAAACACTCGTGACAGCTGGAATACAGTCTCTGACATCAATGTGATGTGATTTTGGCCCTCTGTTCATCACAAAACTGCTTTAGTGTTGCTAAAGCAATGTTAGCACCAACTTCTCTCCACAGCCTTTCATTGGGGTCGGGTCCAGACTTTGACTAGGCCACTCCAAATCTTAACTTTTATTCCTTTACAGTGTTGGACTTAGTCTTATGTTTACAATGACTCTCTTGCTGCGTGATCTGGTTGGGCTTTAACCTCAACCATCAAACTGTAGATGACACTCAGAATTACGAACTGTTTGGAAGGGAGCAGATTTCATGTTTCATGTAATAATACTGTCATCCTGGAGCTGCTGCAGCAAAGCATCTTCACGACTCCTTGATGGACATGAAACAGAACGGATCGGTCCATACAATATTCTCATTAAGGCAGAATTTGCATGAAACAGGAGTGGATCCACCATGTTTTCACAGCATTGTAAATTCAATTATTTCAGACAGTTCAATTCAAAATGAGTAAAGTTTTGTGGATTGAAGCAAAAAAGTACAATAAATTAAGGAGATCTCAATTGGTAGGTTAGCGCTTACCCCAGATAACGTCACAGTTGTTTTAACTGGATTAACTGGAAATTCACGATTAGAAAAATAAAACTCATAATGAAAATGGAATGGTTGGATTGTTGCATCACAATCGTAGCCTAGTAGCAACCAGAGAGTATTTTTAACTGCCAAAGGAAAGCCCCTTCTTATCAAGTGGTAGCTTCCTTGACGCACTTGTGTACTGCTGTCAGCTTCTGACATAGTTTCTAGGTAGATGTTAATAAGTCCATTCTCCAGCCTGTAGCTTTGATCTGCTCCACTCGATCATGTGAGGAACCACCTCTTGGATTAAACCCCCCCCATCCTCGCTCCCATTAACCTTCTTCCCTACTGAGCCAAAAATGAGTTTGTCCAGGGTGCAGTTTGAAGGGGAAAGCTGAGCAGACGGGCGCACATGTGGTGCAAAAGACCCCATTGACCCATCAGCTGACCAAGTGATCCTTTAAGTATCAGCTTCACATTCACGTGTCTGATTCTGAGCCTCCCTATGTCTGAGCTGCTTCACAAAATTTCCCACATCTAAAATATTGAGTAAAAAAAATCTTCTTTTTTTTCTTTTTTGGCAATAAATTTTGTTTTTGTGGATTTTTTTTTTGTGTGTGTATGCAGAGTGAGAGAGAGAGAAACAGAGGAATGGCAGTCAGCAGTTATTTATTAAAAAACAAAAGTGTATGCAAAACTACAGTGTACTCATGGAAATACTTGAAAATAATCTAATTAGCTGTGTAAAATGTGTGTTTTCATATTATGTAAAATTTTAATAACTAATAATTATACCAGTGGAGAAAAAAATAAATCAGTCTTACCTAACACTTTGTCCATAATTTCTTACAATAAAAGTTGTTACTGTAATATATGTTCTATAAACCCTGAGATTTTAATTTATTTTACCTATTTAAGAAATAAAATTAACAAAATTACAATCAGCAATAGAAAAAGTAAGCAGTTACTCATTGGATAGTTGCCTTTATCAACAGTCACATCCCGCTGCAGTATTTCAATGTGGGTTTTAACATAGATTTATCCCATTGTTTTGACTCATAATTGCATATAAAGCATAATTTGTTGAACCAGTTTCTTTGAGCTGTTCTGTCTCTGACTGTTTTTCGATTTAGTGAAGAAACAACACGACAGAAGGGGGTGTAGAACTCAGACTACTCTGACAATGACTGGGACTGACGTCAATGGCTCGGGGTTCTGACTGTATTGTCACATCTAAGGTGTAAAAAAATGATGCTTGGCTCACAGTCATCGGTCCATCTCAGTGAGCCAATTTGAAACAAAATATGCTCAAAACATATCTCTACATGCGTGTGTGTGATAGGTTTTGGCATTCATGGGCATATTTGTTGACTCTGCGGGATGTCATATTGTCAGGTGGCTTGTGGCATCACTGTGACGTGTTTTGTTGCTGTTTTAAAACCACATAGCATCCTGTTTCTGTGTCACTGCATTGCGGTTTTTACAATAAGAAATGTGCTTCCATCATTTCCATCGAACCGACGTTTGATAAAAAGTTTTAAAGATATGGTTGCACTTTTTTTTTTTTTTTTTTTTTCAGTTTACTGGAAGTCTTTCATTTGTAAACACTGGGCATGGAAAGAAGGCTGGACTGCAGAAGACAAAGTTGTTTGGTCGGTTGACCGAGTTCGAAATGGGGAAATGAAATATGTCTTTTTGGATCTTTCTTTTTTTGTGAGAATATAAGCAGAACTGTGTGTGTGTGTGTGTGCGTGCGTGCGTGCGTGCGTGCGTGCGTGCGTGCGTGCGTGCGTGCGTGTGTGTTTTGAGAGGGTGTAGGTAAATAAAATCTCGTTCTCTTTGCATTCAGGAAGTTGTCTCCTCCTTTCAGAATGAGTGTGTGTGCTCATGATCTAAGTCCCGTGTGATTCCCCTCGAGCTGCCATCTGACCCGGGGCCACTGTGGTTCCTGCAGACACCTCACTCACTCTGTCTCGAAGTCAACCACTGAAACCCAGGGACTTTTTCAGACCACTTTTTTTTTTTTTTTTTTGACACAAGCGCTGATTCTAGTTACTGACCTCAGTGGCTCCGGAGCATCCTCTGTTTTCATTCATGCAGCATCAGGACTGAGGGCGCATGACTTTGTCATGGCTGCGTTGCATAGGGACTCATGTTGACTAAAGCGTAAATGCCTTACTGTGACTTGGGCTCATTTAGAAGCGGGGTCAGACGGTGCGTAATGACGGCGGCATGTGGTGCTCAACTCCCACAGGAGATAGAGACATAAAAGAATGCAAATGAGTGGAATGTATTTAAATAATGAGAGACTAGCGATTGAAGGATATATGATACCGACTATGTCAGAAACTCTTCAGTGTTGGGCGCTTAGACTCTAAAAGTAGAATGAAAACACTGGACTTCTGTCTTGAACAGCAGCAAGATATACATCCTCGCTTGGAGTCTAGACACTGGTGGTGGTGGCCGATGAGCCTCCTGAGGCTAAATAATGGAGTTGCTGAATCAAAACAGGGAGGGAGGTGAATTTTTATTTTAAAATATAACAGCAAGACGAGAGATGACAATGAAGGGGTGTCACTGTGCTACTGGCAGGTTTTGAATTAAATAAATACCTCCACCATGATAGCAGGAAAATACGATCTAGCACGTATATGACAGAATAATGTGACAAACTATAGCCTGAGTCTACAAACGTTCAGTCAGTCTGACCGGCTTTTGCACTTTGAGCTGATAACAATCTGGGTGTTCCTTTTCCTGTTTAGCCTGGGGGATGTGACGTGAATTTCCCAAAACTGTGTGAAATGTGGACTCATCAGACCAAAGGAGAACGTGCATTTGATGTTACTCCCTACCAGATGCGCTGGAGTTCATGAGAAGTCAGTTTTTCTGGTAGAAATAATGACTTGCTCTGTGCAGTAGCTGCAGCTTCAAACCGAGGTTTAGCGTCAACGAAGAACGACTTCTACAGAACTCACGCCAGCTCAGTTCCTCACTTTTAGCATAGTGTGTTTATGCCAACTCTGAACAACAAGTGATATCATCGACCGAGGCACTGTGCTTCTCCAAATT
The DNA here is from genome assembly GCA_013358685.1 of Antennarius maculatus. Taxonomy (NCBI): domain Eukaryota; kingdom Metazoa; phylum Chordata; class Actinopteri; order Lophiiformes; family Antennariidae; genus Antennarius; species Antennarius maculatus. Next base: position 22,521,034 of record CM023609.1, on the reverse strand, counting down.
GATTTACAGGTATTTTTATGGTGTGCCAGATTTATGATTTTGCCAGAAGTGAATTCACCATTACAGATCATTTCAAAAAACACCTTAAAGCCAGACCAGCCTATTTGAGGAATGAAATTGAGACAGCACCCCGAGACTGCAGACCAATGCCGAGGCAGCTCTATTTCCCTCTTAGATCAACTAATGGTACATGATAACTTGACCCATGATAACTTGACTCTCATTATAAGACTGTGATCATTAAAACCTAGAATATGGAATCGCAACGGTGCCTTTGCTTTGCTAGTTAATCATGAAGATGTTTCAACACTGATGATTTCTGATGTCTTCTACAACACAGGCTTCACAATTCTAACCAAGTTCAGGGCAATCCATCACGTAATTTATGTGTAACTGACGGTCCAAAAAGTGAAATGTTCATAAAAGGATAAAAAATATTTTTAAAAAAACTTAAAGGCTCTTAATACTAGTTCTCCTGTCTGGTTTCTTAAATTGATGTTTTATAGACTGAAATTAAAGACCCTGCCTCAAAAAAATAATGTTTGTTAAAGAATGTTTGACTAGGTCAACTCCAAAAATGGATTACTTCTTCTCTATCAAGTGCTCAGTTGTTTCACCAAGTCTGACAAAGATCCATCATGTAGTTTTTGTGTAATCCTAAAAAACAGAAAATATAATCTCTTTGAAGGAGATGACATTTGCAAAACATACAGAAACCAGTACTCTTAAAAAAAAACCTAATATATTGGCTTCATGACAGTTTTTGATTTGTTGGCTTTAACTATCAGAATTCTGTTTACCAGGATCACAACCTGGACTGGTTCCCACGGATGCGGGCCATGTCGCTGGTCAGCAGCGACGCAGACGGGGAGCAGAACGAGATCAGAAGCTTGCAGGAGAAGCTGGAGTCCACCATGAAGCTGGTGTCCAACCTGTCGGGTCAGCTGACCGAGCTCAAAGAACAGGTGGGTTCAATAACAGCAGCACTGACAGAGACATCATGGAGAAATTGTATGGAGAGCAGATGTTGCTTTACATTTGTTTGAGAGCTTCATAAGCTGTTCTGTGAAGTATGACTCACTAACTTTTGCATTTAGTCAGCGCTGTATCTAAAGGGCAATGTGCAGTAAACAACTTGATTTTGTTTGCTGTATTAAGCAACAATCTATCCGGATTTCATTATCCACGTGTTGGCAAACATTTGAGTTTCTATCTTATCGTGTATATCTCATTTATTTACGAATCGATTCACAAGATGAAGCCTTTGTTCATAATCAGAAAAACCCACAATTAGAGCATTTTCCAAGTGATTTACTTCAAAGAATATGTTTGTCTTCAGCTTGACAAATGATGCATTAACCCGGTTGGAGAATAGTTCAAGAGCTTATCAAGAAATTAGAGTCAGACTCGACAAAGTTGCGTAAGAGAGCACGTTCTGCTGATACTGAATAAAAAACAAAAATTGGATTCAGTTGCACAATCTTTCAATTCAATTCTGCAATCCACTGTTCTTAGTAAACAAAGTTGTAAAAGTGTCTTTTCCTTAGAAATGAGAACTATATGTGAGGAAGTAAACGTTACTGAGACATTTTAACCCAGACAGCGGGGGGAAATGATCGCTGTATTGCTAAAAGTCATGACCGGTGGCATCGGTCCCGTTTCAGCTTCAAGTCACAGGGTCCGTTATAACTCGACAAACAATTCAAACAGCATAGTGCGACAGTTCTTGGAATGAAATGATCATTCTTTTTAAGGAAAAACTGGTGTCCTCTCAGAATAAAGCACAACTGTGGTGAAGATAATCACAACATTGTTTCATTCCAAAGAAAACTATCTAATTTAAACTTGGCTTTAAGTGTCTTAATAGTTCTGTCAAACATCTGTTAAGAACCCCTTTCTCTCTCTGATGATATTGTTTGTGTTTCAGTGTGCAAATCACTACTTTATGTTGTTTAAAGTTAGTCCTTAGCAGAGAACCCCTCTTTTCAATGCTGGTATGAAGGTTAACATCTGTTATGACTCACATGTTTGCTTGATCTCCAAAATTTCTTCTGACTAAGTTTCACTATTAGTAATTTGTTTCTTTTGCTTTCGTCAGAAGACTAAACAGCGTAGGTAACAAAAGTGGCACGATTTCAAAAGTATCCTTCGCAGTTCGGTGTAGAGTTTGCTTCTTCACTTCTTAGTTTCTGCTAAGTGATATGAAAGAATGAATGGGAGATTGACTGAAGAGGGTGCAGACATAGCTACCGGAGGAGGATGTGCATGCAAAAGATGTACAGGTGGGATGATTTTTTTTTGCATTTTCTATGCTTTCCAGATGACTGAGCAGAGGAAGCAGAAGCAGCGTATCGGACTTCTGGGTCACCCACAGCACATGAACGTCAACCCCCAGCAGCCTGCTTAAAACAAACCTGAAGTGGCCCGTCATTGGCCGTGTGTCTTGAAGGTGTTTTAGACCCTCGCTCTGAGGTTGCACATTGTGTACACTGCACTGAATGTGGCTTAGAACAGTAAGGAATAGCTAGTCATAAGGCGATGTGTAGCTGTGCCCCACGCACCGGGTACCCTCAGCAGTAACAGTCCTCCACCTCCTTCAGTTGGGTCCAGTCGGAATTGGTGCCAAATGCTTTGTAGAAATAAATTGGATCCTTCAATACATGGCCTTCACTGGTTGAACTTGAAATACGACACAGCTGACTGGACAGGAGGACTAGTCTCATTCATTTTTATTATTTTATTTTAGTGGGGTTTTTTTTATTTATGTTTATGACATAAAGAACAATATTTCATGTCTTTTTTTATGTATGTTGTGCAATATCTTATCTTAAATGTGCACTCTCATTGGTTTGCGTATTTAAGCTCCATCAGTTACGCTTTATTTAAAAGCCAACGTTTCTGTTTGTACTGTATTGCCAATGGATAAAATAAGGAGTAGCTGGTTGTCTTAAATTACACAGATAAATTAAGTTATATTAAATAAGCTGGCCTTCTCAATTTTATTTCTCCTGTGTTATTTCTCGATCATGTCAATGACACAATAGAGATAGCATATTATATGAGAGCAATATTTACAAATTTCTTTCACCTGTTAAAGTCCAGTGGTGTCATATTTCAATGCTAACTTATTTCATGATCATTCGCTTTCTTATTTCATTAATGAGAAATCTAATAGAAATTTAATTACTGTAAAACTCATTGGAGTCACTCATGCTATTACAGTTTGCTCAGGAGTTATAAAACTTTTACTTAAATAAATGTTGTTAGCATAATTTGTAGTTCCACAGCAAATTTTCTTTCCATTTGTGCCTGTTTGGATTCTCATTTTTAAAGTGGGATACAAGATTGTTGCTGGTACTCATATTTATCTTCAATGTCACTAAAATGTATTATTTGGTATTCATGCTGCTTTTAGAACAACCTGTTTCGAACAACTTTGTGTACATAAATGTGTGACTCATCCTTACTTCTGTAGAGGAAAAAGGATACGGGGGAAAAGTGTTAACTTTGACTGAAAATCTAAGCACTGTCAACTTGTATATTAAAGTAGAATTATTTATTAAAATTTGCTGTAATTATCCTTTAATTCATATTTTGTTTGTTTTTTCCAAGGTATTATTTTATCATAAGAACTCATTCATGGCAAGCAAACCATTAATGTTCTTAAGTATTTAAAAATGTGTGTTTTGAACAAACACTATGAGCCTTCAAGACTTCTAAAATAAGCAGCTTCTGTAAATACTGGTATACTAATTTCAGTTCAATTGCTATAAAAGTCAGTCAAATAAATACAAAGGAGGTATTCATAAGAAAAGAAAACACGATGAGGAATATAATACAAACGCATTTTTAAAAAAACGTGGAAACATTGAGAAATAATTAATCCAGTAAGTGAACCGTGAGTTCTATAAAATATGTTTCAGTCAGAATCAATCATTTCATTTCTAGGTCAAGCCTTGAATAAATTTTTTTTTACTTTTCCTGAGAAATGAATGTCAGCAGTAAAACGGTCTTAAATTTGCTTGCATGATCAATACTCAGCAGCTTTCCTACAAAATTCTCTGCATTCCACAAATTTATTCAAGCCCTGCTGTTCTTCAGACAAGTTGATTCTGATCTGCCTTTCAGACGCATGACTGTTTTCCACTTTAGGTCGAGACCCTTTAGAACTGATTTCTACTGTAAGGCTAACACTCCTGTAAGAGGAGACTATGCCTAAGCTGACTTTCTTTAAATTTATTTAAATGTTGAAAACATCAAATCAACATGTAAACCCATAATGTGACATAATGAAAACAGAAAGCAACTTTAACTGCAGACTGTGATGGCAAAGCGAGGCTATTTGTGTGGCACATTTCGACAACAAGGCGATTCAAAGTTCACACAAATATTAAAGAGCATTGAAACTACACTTAAAAGAAATAAATGAATATAAAGGGCTCATTTGAATAGTAATTAAAAGGAATTAAACAGGAACTAAGAGCCACAAGAGTAAAAGTTACACTGCTACGCAATGCATTACTAATTAATTTATTATATTGAGGCAGTACAGTAAACTGTTCTTTTAAATTAAACTTAAAGACCACGGTGGGGTTTGTGGTGGAGCTGCTGTTCTTTAGGAGGTACAGTAGTTCAAAATCTGGGTCATAAAAATGAAAATAAAAATGAAATGCTGCTTCCTCGTATTTGGTTTTGACTGCGGAGATCAGAATTGAAAGCTCCAGCCAGTGTGAACACAACTGGACTCATATGATCCACTTTCCTGGTTCTGACTCAAAGGTGACGGAGGTCAAGGCAAACAACTCAAGTCTAACAAATTGGGCTTCAGTAGCAAGGGGCCACATTTCATAGAGCCAACAGGGTTCATGGATGTCTTGATGTTGTGTTAAAATAATTTAGGATTGTGCTGCCCTTTCCTTCAGATTCTTTCCTCTCCCTGCCCCCCCCCCCAATCTGGTTTCATGTGGTGTTTGTGTAATCCTGTAAACACGCAGACAAACAAATATGTCGATAACACACAACCTTCAAAGATAACTGCGTCAGCTGGAGCCATGATGGATTTCATGTTTCTCAAACTGTCCAGAAATGTAAGGATTTATTCCTGAGTATTTGTCGTTCTGTGGTGTAAACACACTGGAGTGGATGTGGTGAGGTTAGGACCACGCAATGACATCAACAGGATTTTTTATTTTTTTTCCCACGGCTCTTTTCCATAGAAGCAGACAAGAGTTTCACTTCCTGGAAGATATCATCGGGGCAGAGGTGTCGCCGGTGGCCGCCGTCCAGCTCCGGATCCGCTGGATTAGCGCCGCGTCTATCTTTAGTCACGTCGTCGGGTGGAACCGAGCGACCACTCGGGCGGTTTCGGAAGAGGACGTGCGTGACGTCAGCGTAACGGATCCGCTCGTCTTTTCTCCCGACCATGAGGAGCTCAACGTGACACCCGCGCGGGTACAAGCCGGTCTGTGCTGTCGGTGCGGCGGTCGGTATTAAAAACAACAAACAAACCGCCGCTGGCGCACGTGCCGAACCGAAACGGCGTCCCGAGCGGGCGCGTGACGCACCGAAATTTTTATTATTATTATTATCATTATTATTGAATATTAGGATGATGACGTTGGCTATTCAATTTATGAACTTAATATATGGCTGTTTAGTGGTTAAAACACTTCACTACACACAGTATTAACTTTAAAGTGGTTCTTATTGATTATCACTATTATAATAATGATAATAATAATTATTATTAATATTATTATTATTACTGAATAATAAAGACGCTTAACAACATGAGTGGTCTTTATGTCATTATTTACACGTGCAGACTTTTACTTTAACGCGCATAAAAACATTTAGAATATGATTCATATCAAAATAGAAATATTTTGATATGAATTTCTCTCCATTTTTATCTTCTTGACCGGCCGTGGTCGGCAGCGGCAGTAATATTAGGCTGGATTGATAGAATGCATTCAGCACATATCGCATAACAGCATTCATCCTAGAGAAGCAAATGTGATCTCATTGACGGAGGGGGGCGAAGTGGAGTGGGAATGGGGTGGTGGTGGTGGGGGGGTGTCCCCCAATAAAACTTAACGTCTACTCTTTCACACTTCTCTGAATCTCCGCGCGCCTCTGTGAGTGGTTATAATCATTAATAATCATTTATAATGACTCATCGCTCCATAACAGTTGTTCCACTTCAGTCGGTCTAAACACGCGTGGCACGGACGTGGGCTTCCAGAGCTGGAGCATGGTGGTACACGGGACTCGGCCCCCGTGGAGGAGTACTACAGAAGAGGGTTGTACTCTGGCAGCAGCCGCGACAGGAGGAGGAGGAGGAGGAGGAGGAGGAGGAGGCGCGTTTGCGTGAGTGTGCTTGCGGGGAGGGTGAGGAGTTGAGAGCGCCGTCCAACACGTGAGGCTCATGTGACGGCGTGGAGTCTGTCTCAGGCCGAGAGACGTGCCTGCAGTCAGAGGGTTTATTTAACACGTAGTCAGGAACCCACCCAGCTCTCACACATTGACGCGGGCGTGGATCGTCCTCACACAGTCCAGGCTGACTTCAGCGTGACGAGCAGCGCGCCCTTTCCCAACAGCAGCTTACGCGCGACTCCAACGCGACGGATACTTTTTTTTTTTTTCATATTTTTTTAATTATTATTATTAATATTATTATATGAACAACTTTTCTCCCGTTTTCAAACGGAAGCTTTTTTTTTTAAGTAATTTATTTGCTTTTTACATTAAAGCGACATGGAAAGGATTACCAGTGCGCAACCACCTCCGTGTGTGCCAAAACACGCATCACTTGATATAGCAGATATGCAAGGGTAAGAGAAAAACTATTTTATTCTGATTTTTCTTCTGTATTAACATTTTACCCAGATCCCTAACCTTCCCTCCCGAATTGTACACTAACTGATCTGATCTCCTCCCAAAGGATGGATTTTCCCATATATGTGTACAAACCCAGAAGAGGGATGAAGCACGGGAATGAAAGCAAGGTAAAAATCCCATTTTAAATAAAAAAAAAACTTTCCTACTTTTCAATCAGGTAATGCCATGTGGATTTCATTGACAACTTTCTAACCCTCTCTAGGAGACGTACAAGTTGCCACACCGCCTGATCGAAAAGAAAAGACGTGACAGAATCAACGAATGCATTGCTCAGCTGAAGGATTTGTTGCCAGAACATCTTAAGCTTACAGTGAGTATTATCTTCTACATATGGCATGTCTGCTAACGTCCAGGTAATCTGGGACGTCGAATGCCTTTTCCGGCATGAGTATTCAAGAGTTTTTTTTAGTGTCAAAAAAGAAAAAAAAATCATTTCAAGAGGAAACTAGACCTGAAAATACATTTTTATGACAGTTATTTAAATTTGTTTGGCTGTTTACACAAGCTAAAACAATTTAATTTGGGGTTGTTGTTTTTTTTTTGGAAATAGTGTGAGTGTATGTGTGTGTGTGTGTGTGTACGTGGATTGCACGGCTTCCCGGGTGTTTGAGTGCTTGTCCTCTGTTCGGCTGCAGAATGCAGTTACATAAGAAAGATCAACATGCTTATCGAAGGTCTTCCTGTTATAGACACTGGGTCATTTGGAGAAAGCTGTGGTGCTGGAACTCACTCTCAAACATGTGAAAGCCCTGAGCACCCTCCTGGAGCAGCAGCAGCAGAAAATTATCGCCCTCCAGAAAGACCTGCAGATCAGTAAGTTCGATGGCAAGATGTCGTGTGTGTGTGTGTGTGTGTGTGTGTGTGTGTGTGTGTGTGTGTGTGTGTGTGTGTGTGTGTGTGTGTGTGTGTGTGAAATGCAAACAAACGACTTTAATGAAGCGTGGACGGACCGAGTGCTCGAGATCATTATTTTTTAACCTTTGCCGTTCTGATTGAACAGGTGATCACGGAGGCGATAGTGCAGAAACCAGCGAGGAAATGTTCCGCTCCGGCTTCCACTTGTGTGCAAAAGAGGTCCTCCAGTACGTGGCCAGCCAAGACAGCAGCAGAGACTTGACCCCCTCCCGCGTCATCGGCCACATCCAGAAAGTAGCAGCTGAAGTCCTGCAGCACGGAAGTAACCCGCAAGCAGATGAGTATCCACCTCAGGCTTCAGAAAAACTGAAGAAACCAGCCGGGCAGCTGCAGAAAGTGTTCGAGGGCCCAGCTAAGAACTGTGTCCCGGTCATTCAAAGGACTAACCCCCAAGGGATGGGGGAGCAGAGCGGCAGCGACACAGACACTGACAGCGGCTACGGGGGAGAGCCCGACAAGCGTGACCCCAAAACCCAGTGGTCAGAACGACACGCGAAGGAAGGGGAGCTCAAACACGTGATGTCTGAGATGACGGCCGGCGGCATCAAACAGGAGGGCGACGAGCCCCCGCTCAAGAAGTCGAGGCCTGACTCCCCAGAGGAGCTTGTCTCCGGTCACACGGCGGGAGGTGCCGGCAGCTACATGAGCTTCTCTCCAAACCAGATTCCATTTAGCCTCCCCTTCTACCTCGTCCCCCCCGCGACTGCCCCGGTAGCAGCCTACCTGCCCATGCTGGAGAAGTGTTGGTATCACGGCGGCATGCCAGTGATGTACCCAGGCGCCGGCGGCTCCGTTGGCAGCTTGCCCCCGGATATGCGCCCGTCATCTCTGGTGATGTCCCCAAGGGCGGGGTCTCCAGTCATCCACTACAACCCCATGGACTCATCTGCTCTTCACAAAGCTTTAACGCACATCCCCCCCCCTGAATATGGAGACCAGAGACTAAGCAGATGCGTTTCTGACGGCGTGTCGTCAGGGTTGAACGTTTGGTCCACTGAAAGTAGAGTCAACACGCAAAACGCACTGGCATCCCTTCAAACGACAGTGAACGCTGACTCTGGAGTTCCCAGATCACCCACCCAACTTGGGGTGCGGGTGCAGGGGTGGGGCTGCGTAATCTTGATTTAAAGACAATGAATTTGGAAGAGGCCGCTAGAGGTTTTCATTTCAGCGAGATTATTCTCTCTGTTGAATGTCAGAGGTAAACCCAGAATGTAAGGCAACATTTAACCCCCTATGTACCCCCCTAAAAAAAAGTTATTTGGACCTATTTTTTGCACACACACACACACAAGTTTGTAATGAATGTAAAGATTGAAAAAACAGCCCCGTGTAAATGCTGCTTGCGTCATATTTTTTTTGTTGTCGTTTTTACCTGCTGTAGATCCGTGAACCGAGGATCTACCTGTCGCTCCTGTAACTGCAACATTTTTTTTGGATTAGAATGGTACGCAGAAATGTTCACGTTTAATCATCAAAGTCACAAAGGATTCTTTTGACCTTTTCGGGTTACATCAGAAGCTAACCGAGCACGAGCATTCGTGATGTTCAAAGAATTCAGGGCGTTGTCGCTTTACGAGGTGTGTCAGTCATGTCTGCTCGACTGATCTGGCCATACGTGTTTTTTTATGACTTAATTTCAGACTCGTGACTATTCATACGTCTACATGGAGCTCCTGTGAAGTCAGTTCTTGTAATTACAGTTCATGCTACTTGTACATCTCTATTTTTGATACGTGACACACGAGTGTATTCCCCCTTCGCTAGCGGAGGACGACCGATGTCGTTCGCCGTCTGCCAAGAGAGAGTGTGTACGGTATGTACGCTATACGCTCTCAGCCACATTTGCAGTTTTACCCACAAATTCCCAGTCAAGTTAAGGCCTGACCGTAGCTTCATGCTGTTGCCTTTACTCATTTAACACAGACACAACGACAGCAGGTGTTTCAATGTATTTGCTTTAAATGTGGTGTCTGTGGCGAAGAGAGTGAATGTAGCTCAAACCAGAAATAATAGTTTCATATAGAAAAGAGGTTTTGGGGGATTATTGTTTTGGGAAATGTCAGAAAAAACTTGTTTTTGTTGTACATATTTTGTATATAAAGTATTATTGATATATATTAAGATATTAATAAAGCCTTTTTTCACCCCGTGGAAGTTGTGTCTCTCTCTCTGCCACAGGGATTGAACGTGTTGTGGACGTCCAACCTGACAGCTCATCATAACAGCGCCTACTTACATAACACTTACATAACCCATAATGCAGCAGAGCCTGTGTAAATCAATTGCATGTTTTAGATTACAGGCTGTAAACATGTCCAGAACATTTCTTAGGAATTCTAAAAAGATTTTTTTTTTGGTTTTCATCTAAAAATTGTTTTTACCATCTTGACAACTTTAGTTCCTGAGATAAGGTGTTTCGGTCACTGAACGCAGCCACAAATGTGAACCATAATGATTCCATCCATATTAGAAACTAGAAATTCTTGGCTTTCTTTATAATGTGTAGATTTTTTAAATGTTTTAATGTAAAAATTTCTCAGTCTGTATTGCCTATATATTGCATAGCAGCCTCTAGAATACGTCTGAGTGTCTCAAACATCTCTGTGGCAACAGTGGAAGGAAATACTATTTTAAGTGGCAGGGGAAGACTAAAACTGTGATGTAGTTTCACATTTGATTTTATGAAAGAGCACTCCCCTCCAACCACCCGCCCCCCTCATGTCTGTTGCTTTCTGTCTGTTTCCTGGCTGGTATTACTTTAGTAGATGCCATGATAGTGAAAATACCCCAAAAAAAACCTGCTTCTTTTGCTTACCGCCCACCATGCCTCCCCGGGAAATGTGGAAATGACACGTTTTCTTTTCAAGTAGTCACAACAATATTTCGTAATGTGGTCTGCTGATCTGCAGAGTCATACCAACACAATTTTTTCCAACATTTCCTGCTCACATGCCTGGCGACAGTGAAAATGTATTCAAAATCTGTAACACCAGCTCCATCTTGTGGGAGTAGAACACAACAAGCCGGTTCCTTCTGGCTTTGACCTTTGAGGGATCACACCACACTTTACCACCGAGAACATATGACTAATAATTAGGGAATGTGTTCACATGTCAGCGTCAAACCCCTAATTATAATTGTGCTTTCTGTTCTTTATTTGTCCTAAATCCTCATCTAGTGTACTAGTCTGAAGAAAACAAAAGCCTTTAAGCCACCTGTAATCAATAGGTCCACATTTCCACTAATGACTTCATAATAATGCATCCAGGGTTTTGTACTCTAGGACAGAGTGTTGTTTCCAAGCATGAAAAAGACAAGCAGATTATTGCAATGTCATAAAGCGATTGTTTTTGTCATTATTATGGGATATTTTCAACTGACTCCAAGAGCTTTTTAGATTAAAAGCTTCTTTTTAAAGACACTTCTACCTTCTAATGAAACACTGTGACCTGAATGAATGAATAATATACATTCTAAAATGTATATTATATTTTGTCACCACATAGAAACCACATAACTTAAAAATGTCAGGTTATGTAATGACATAACTCTGCCTGAACTCATCATGATATGTGCCGTCATGACTCAACCAGACGAGAGATCTTCATCAACTCACGTAAAGGAGCCGTGTTCTTTAATTCATCTGTGCTCTGCAGGTGCGTCCTTGTTCAAAAAGAAAGTTTCATAACATATTAACACAATTATGGGGTTTGTAACGTAAAATATTTAATTATCATGTTATAATGTGAACACAGTGAAGCATTTAGCTGCTGAGAGTTGATCAGAATCCTTTATTGATCCCCTATGGGCCAGTGTTTTTTTGTTACAGCTGCTCTGTTTCAGAACGCAAGGAAAAATTATGAAAAAGAACAGAGAATATCACGTTTAGGTGTTTGTGTCACGTTGCTCTGCTGTGCTGGAGTGGCAGGAGGCGGGGCCAAACATATGGGCGGAGCCTCATCTCCACACCTGTGCCTCATCTCCACACCTGTGCCTCATCCAGCTGATTAGCCTGAGGCTTTTTAAGCGGTTCTCCTCCGCTTCTGTGGCACATAGTTTTGTCCCCTTGCCCATAGCACTAGTTTGTTGGACATCTCAAGTATTCTTGAGTTTCCTGGATTTTTGCCGACCTAATTTAACTATGAATGAAAGCTTCTCCGCTGGTGTTCTGCTTATGGGTCCTGACTCCACACATGACAAGAGAATTTAAAATTAAGAAAACAGGTCTTGTTCATATGTTTGTAGAATCCTGTGATGAACAGCTGACTTGTCAAGGGTCTAAATTCAGCTGGGAAAAACCCAGCCCCTACACAGGATAAGCAGCAAAAGAAAATGAATGGATCTATTTATTTAAATGAGTTTTTAAATCATCTTCAATTCAATCATAGTCTCATCTTGCAGTCTTGAGGGCTTCTTGAGAAAACACTGATGCCAGTGTTGAAGAGGCAGTAAAAACAAGTCACAACACAAAGATTCTGAACTAATATGTAGAACTCAGTCATGTTTGCTGCCTTAAATATTTCTTAAGCAAAATAAATGTAGATACATATCTACATAGACAAATCAATTTTGGTGTTGTATTGCACATGCTAACAGCCAATGGCTGAATTACAGGGTATATTCTATTTTGGCTAAATCCAAAACAGCCACATTCACACATCTGTGAGCAAGTCAGGAGGTAATGTGTTTGCATTATTTATCAGTCTGTTTTCACACAGTATGTTCTATACAGTATGTTATACAGTATGTTGTCAGGAAGAACACATACTGAGTAAAACTTTCTCTCACCACAACATGAGCAAAGGCCTGGATATCATCATTATTCTTTCCACACATATAAAGTGATGTTAAATAAAGAAAAAGAGGAGAAAAAAACACAGCAAAGTCTAAATCTCCCTTTTCTGACTGTTTCCATAACCTGCTGATACTTTTAAAAATAGCATGTGTTTAACAAAAACATCATTGTGCCAAAACTAACAGCATACACAGTGACATAAAGAATAGTTTTTATAGTAATGATATTAATTATGTGAGCATAACTTGCAAACGTCTGTAGTTATTATAGCAGGGAGTTGTCTGCGTTGTACATTGTTCTGTCTTCCTTCATGGTGTGCTTTTAATTCCTTTTGAACACTACAGTTGGATGAGGAAGTGCACAATATTTACTTTGTCATTGTCTCATGATGTCACGAGACATCTTCTTTTCAGAAACATTCCAAACATATCCAAACAAACTGCTCTGTTTGTTTTTAAACTTCTTAAATTTTAATTCTTTTAAATACCTTTTCAGATATTTAAACTCATCACTGATGTCACACATTAAGAGGCTGCTATAATTCAGGGAGGATGCTATAATTCAGCTAGAGGCTGCTATAATTCAGGGAAAGTGAATTATTTGCATTATTTGATTCATGTTTCATATTAATTTGATTTGATTTGGTTCATGTTTCTCATGAATCAAAGTATGGATGGTAGGGAAAAAGTCTAGGGGAGATGCAAAACTGGATTGTACTGGATACATTTGATTACCATGAACTGGGTGAATCATAGGCTGAAAAATAAATTTTATTTATTTATTTCGTCGATTAGTCATGAAGGTCTGATGATAAACACATGATTCCAGTTGATAGGGGTAGGTCTGAAGAATTAAGGAACTGGGTGTTTTTAATGAATGGTGGCTGATATGACCCTTTTTTTTTTTTCACAAAACAATCTGAATTTAAAGTGAGGAATCTAAACATATTTTGTTTTCTTTGTAAAATCAGGAGAAAAAAATCAGAATTCTGATTTGAATCTAAAAATTCCAACAACAAGAGAAAACAAACTATGAAAACAACGTCTAATCCTCTTCCGGATTAGCCAGGAAGAAAAAAGCTTTTATTGTGAAAAATAAAACCGGAGCGGAAGTTCCGTTCCTGTTTATAGCTCGGCCGTCCGTAGCACCCTGACCCCCGATCCGGAACTATCATGATGGTGCGGGTCGCGGCTCTGCTCATCGGACTCGTAGTGTCGTGCCGGGCGGACTTGGCTCCACCGACGGTGAACGTTAGCCTGGACGAAGACCCGGAGCTGCGCTGGAAGCCGCTGGTCCAAGTGTTCGACGTGGAGTTCTTGAAAAAAGCCGCCGCAGACATTATAGAGTAAGTTCTGCAGAAGACCTTTAAACATAACTTCATGTTTTTGGACACGTTTTAACTCTGACGTACAGGTTTTATTAGTATAAAATCTTCATAACAATTTAATGCTGTTTAAAGAAATACGTCATCATTTAAGTTTCACTTTCTTTATTACACAGGCAAAACTACTTTATTTTTACAGCACGCTTTATGTAACAAGGATATTTAATTATTTCTTATTAATTAATAATTAATAATTGTATGACAAAGTTAAAAATTTATAGGATACAGAGAACTTTCAAAATGCGAATTAAACCAAATAATAACAAATAAACATGTCATAAATAATCCAATACCTAAAATACTGTCTTTAAATATTATGGCAGCCATGATTAACTTAAGAGTTAATAAATGCTTGTGATCTTCTGTTCTCCTCTTTTGTTGCCAGCTCTACTGTTCCAAAGTGGGTGCATCAGGCGGTTAAACCTGTTGTAGCCGCCTTAGAAGACTACATTCCCAAACCGTACGCCAGTGAGATCCGTGGCATTGCAGAGCACGTGGGAGGAAGTGTTTCAGATATCATCATCCTCAACTTTGCCTACGAAATATCAGCGTATGTTTGACTTGAAATCTAAATCACACACTTATTATAGAAAAGTGCAAAATGCAAGTGTTTCAGAATGTGTATGTGTACGCTCAAGGGGTTTGGGCATCAGCGGTTTCTTCTGCTGTGGTCGATCAGGACTTATCTCTTGGTCCAGCCAGCAGATAGTGTATGTCAATACTGATTCTGTTGAATCATGCATGTTTAAATACTATGAGAACAGTCATTTCTCCCTGGTCTACATAATGCTGGCATAGATACCTTACTTTGTGTAATGGTTAGCATTCATTTGTCTGGTTGGCTGCACTGCCTCCAACATGCCTGTGGTGTGATCCCAGTTTCCTAACCCCACCTGCAGCTTTCAGGTGAAAGTTCCCGCCAACCTCTTGCCTTTATTTATCAATGGTCAATTAAAAGTAGTGCATTTTTTGAAATATAAAAAAGAAACTCCTCTCTCATGCGCAAACAAATTTTTTTCCCCCCTAGATTTTGCACCAGCATTGTCGCTCAGGACAAAAACGGGCACCTGTACCACGGCAGGAACCTCGATTATCCACATCCTGTTCTGAGAAATCTGACTGTCAACGTAGTTTTCCTCAAGAATGGAAAGGTATGGTATGGATTCACAGCATGTGAGAACTAAATAACTTTCTTTGAGATGAAAAGAATAATTTACCCAGACTGCCAGTCAGTCTGTACAGCTTTATGGGTTAAAAATGGAAGTCTGTGTTTTATGATGAGGCTAATCGTGTTTATTGAACACGTTCAGGTGGCGTACAGGGGAACATCATTTGCAGGTTATGTTGGCCTGTGGACGGGCCAAAGTCCCAACAAGTTCACTGTTTCTGGCGATCAGCGAGGTGAGATCACGCTTCTTCTCACAACCCCCACTCATACACCCCCCAACCACTGGATTAACAGTGTGTTTTTCCATTTACGTTCCTTTATGCTTACCAGGTACTGAACACTGGTGGAACTGGTGGAAGAATGTGATTTCTGCTGTCCTGTTCCGGAGATCCCCCGTCAGCTGGTTGGTGAGGGAGGTGAGAACGATAGAGAAGCATCATGAGGACAGGCATGCATGAGGAAATGAAACCTTAACTGAAGGGCTGTGACCCCTGCAGTCGCTGGAGCAAGCGGAGGACTTCCAAGATGCAGTGTTACGTCTTTCCAAAATTCCCATCATCACTGGAGTGTACTATATTGTTGGCGGGGTGCACCCTGGAGAAGGAGTGGTCATCACCAGAGACCGGACTGGCCCTGTCGATATCTGGCCACTCGAGCCCATAAAAGGAGGGTAAGAACAATGAAGAGCTCTGAGGAGAGGTTGGATTGCTGCTGTGCACGTTGCATAACTGCACTTTAACACAACATGATATGTTCCTGTTGTAGATGGTACAGAGTGGAGACAAACTTTGACCACTGGCTTCCTCCCCCTGCTAAGGATCACCGGAGGTGAGTCATCTCACATGACAGCTCTTCTACAATACTGATGTCACCATTTTCTGTGGAACAAGCTGACATCACAATATATTTTTGCAAAAATGAATTGATTGTTTAATTTATAAATTTGAATATTTAGTAGGATTTAGTGGAGAAGAGATTAATAGTGCTTTTTGCAGAGGCAAGAGTTCTCTTTTCAGTTCCCTTGTATTTACAAAATAATAACTTTAAAAAGACAGTCTGTCACTTATCTTGTCAATCAGCCATGTCAAAAAGAGAACCTCAACAAAAACATTCATAATATGATATTTCAGAGTGAATTTGCTTTATTTTGTGTCACTGCAGTGTCAATCCTGAACTGATAAATGATGCAGCCTTATATTCACACAGTTGTTATGCATTCATTTTTTAGAGAAGCAGCCAACAAGGCGCTAAATGCTACGGGCCAAGATCACATAAACATGGAGACACTTTATCAGGTGAGTAAAGAGATTAAAATATCAACACTCCTGGAGCTCGATACTGAGATAAACTGTATTTATTGCATACTTCGTGAGTCAGTGTCTAACAGTTTTCCTCTCCCTCCAGGTTTTGTCGCTGCATCCAGTGTGTAATAGGTGAGGACAATGCCGTCTGGTGTTATGCTCCCCGTTTGTGTTTCATAGAATCACATGACCGTTCATGTTGCTCAGATGGGGCAATTGTGTGGATGCCAGCGTCTGCTCCCTTTGCCCCACCTAACCAACAACATCAATGGCCCTGTGTTTAATGACATACGTGAGCTCAGACACACATGTAGACTTTTCTCTTACATCTTTTGCATAACATGTTCGAAAAGCTTTTGAATGACATTCCATCCACTGCTTATAATTTCCCAGACTTACTGTTTATACGACAACAATGAGTGCAGCAACCCCAGAAGAGTACAAGACACTCGTCAGGCCGATGGTAATAATTTTGCATCTTAAGTGCATTTATTCATTTATTCTCTAATTTACCGTCATTCTATCTGGAAACGAGACCCTCTTATCTCTCTATTTCAATTCCTTCCCAGGATTGCCAACAAAACTAACAACGAGGAGTCAACTGCTGGAAAATAGATTCAAGCATTTTTTTATGTTGACGTTGTGTCTCTGGTGCTCATCTTGTGAATTTTTTTCATGCAGTTCATTGATCAGGCTTGATAAAATTCTAGTTATTAAGAAAATGGGGCGCCATGACAAGCAGAGCTTTATGAGTATCAGTAGAGGTGTGGTCCAGTTCAGGAATCAGGAAAGTCCAGAATTAGTTCTTAGGAATCTTTTTAAGAATTGTCATGAAAACATAACAAGAACTACTTGATCAATGTTACAATCAATTACAGCAATATTAATGCTAAGTTTACCTTGTTCAAACCTTCCATTTTTATATGCTCCTTTAAAACTTCACCTGATTTTATGATTTTTTGTGTCTACTTTTAATTCATCTTTATAATTAATTTAAAATTTCTGTTCTGAATGTGTCCTCGCCCATATAAAGCACTTTGAATTTGCATTGTGTATGAAATACACTGCTATACAAATAAACTTGCCTTAAGGAGTTACCATTCTGTCTTTAAGTAAAAGAAAAGCATATCAGCGTAAAATAAATTAAGGTCAGTCAATAAAAACACAGGAAAAAAACAAACACATTTGAATATATTTTAATCAACCTCAAGTTTAAGGCTTCACAGTTAACAAAGCTTATGTTTGAACTTCACAATGAATCAACAGATTCAAGAATGCCAATTTTTATCAGTGCATGCATAACAAAAGCATTTCAACCAAAAACTTCAATAGAACCAGTGAACAATAACGACATCTAACACCAGAGAACTCTTTTCACCATGGTGGACCATCCAGTGCTTTCAGAAACATACAGAAACCTTTCAACCAAAAAACCAGCCGAACCATTAAACAACAAACACAACATCTAACACAAGAGAACTCTCACTCAACGTGATGGACCATCCGTTTTATCAAGGAAGGAGATGAAGGGTGGGATTTAGGTTATATTGGACTTTAAGCGACTTCTTCCTCTCCCTCTTCCTCGAACTCGCCCTCCTCGGCGGTGGCGTCCTGGTACTGCTGGTACTCGGACACCAGGTCGTTCATGTTGCTCTCGGCCTCGGTGAACTCCATCTCATCCATACCCTCTCCGGTGTACCAGTGCAGGAAGGCCTTACGGCGGAACATGGCGGTGAACTGCTCCGAGATGCGTTTGAACAGCTCCTGGATGGCGGTGCTGTTACCGATGAAAGTGGCGGCCATCTTCAGGCCGCGGGGCGGGATGTCGCAGACGGCCGTCTTCACATTGTTGGGGATCCACTCCACGAAGTAGCTGCTGTTCTTGTTCTGCACGTTCAACATCTGCTCATCTACCTCCTTCATGGACATGCGGCCCCTGAACACGGCGGCCACGGTGAGGTAGCGGCCGTGACGCGGGTCGCAGGCGGCCATCATGTTTTTGGCATCGAACATCTGCTGGGTGAGCTCGGGCACCGATAGGGCGCGGTACTGCTGGCTCCCCCTGCTGGTGAGGGGAGCAAAGCCCGGCATGAAGAAGTGCAGACGAGGGAAGGGAACCATGTTGACCGCCAGCTTACGCAGGTCGGCGTTGAGCTGGCCGGGGAATCGCAGACAGGTGGTCACGCCGCTCATGGTGGCGGACACCAAATGGTTGAGATCGCCGTAGGTGGGGGTGGTGAGTTTGAGCGTGCGGAAGCAGATGTCGTAAAGGGCTTCGTTGTCGATGCAGTAGGTCTCGTCTGTGTTCTCCACCAGCTGGTGCACGGACAGGGTGGCGTTGTAGGGCTCCACCACGGTGTCGGACACCTTGGGGGACGGCACCACGCTGAAGGTGTTCATGATGCGGTCGGGGTACTCCTCGCGGATCTTGCTGATGAGCAGGGTGCCCATTCCAGACCCGGTGCCGCCGCCGAGGGAGTGGGTGAGCTGGAAGCCCTGCAGGCAATCGCAGCTCTCGGCCTCCTTCCGCACCACGTCCAGGACGGAGTCCACCAGCTCGGCCCCCTCGGTGTAGTGGCCCTTGGCCCAGTTGTTTCCAGCTCCGCTCTGACCTGTGGTCAGGAATGTTAGATAATTCATTAGGAAATAATGAGCTAATCTCGCAAAAGAGAATTCAGATGCTGGCACGTGTATGTTCACTTGATTCAAACAGCTCACCGAAGACAAAGTTATCTGGTCTGAAGATCTGCCCAAAGGGACCAGACCTGACGGAATCCATCGTGCCGGGCTCCAGATCCACCAGGATGGCTCTGGGTACATACTTGCCACCTGAAATGACAAAAAAAAAAAAGAATTCAATCTCGTTGAGAAGAGCTGGTCGATCTGCCTTTTAATTAAAATTGTGATAATTTCTGTCTGTAGCACAAATAATTATTTTATAAATTACTTCATCCTCCCTACATGTGCTCAACGGACTTGTCTATACAACATGTGTAGCTCATTACAAATCCGATGTGAGCTTGATGCGACAGCTCTGAGTCTGACTGATAGAATAAGTCAGATATCTTGGATATCTTGAGCGTCAGAGGGAAAATATGACCATGAAATAAACCACTGATCTTTATCCAAAAGCTTTTTAAAGGTACCAGACGTGAGTCAGTGATGTGCTCCGCTGTGCATTACAGTATAGCTGAATACGGAGCTTACCTGTGGCCTCGTTATAATAGACGCTGATCCTGTCAAGCTGAAGATCGCTGTCCCCATGGTAGGTACCAGTTGGGTCGATGCCATGTTCATCACTGATCACCTCCCAGAACTGAGAGAAAAGAAGATGGGGAGATGGATGTTAACCTAGTAATACATAAAAAAAAAATTTTAAAAATGACAAAGCATTTAACATGATGAAAAATTATAACAATAGTAATTTAAAACAGCTCTCATCTGCTCCAAGGAAGGAGTTGGTGAAATTGCAAGATGCAAATAATTTAATGACCCAAAACACTCACTGCGTCAAGATGCAATATATAAATACGTATAAATCCGAATTATAATAATAATTTAGTTAATAAAATTTATATTTTATATTCATTTTCCCGGAAAGTATGAGATAAAGACAATGTAGGTCAGGAGAGGGGCGTTGCCTCGATGGCGCCAGTTCAGTCGGTCCAGCATCATTGATACCGTTATTCCGTTATTCGAATCCTAACACCTAAAGAAATCCCTCCATCGACTATTACCTAAAAGCTTCTGATGTTAATATTCATTAATTCTACGGAGAACCGAACAACGACAACGGACAGAATTCTTGTCGGTCGGATTTAATGGCTCTGTTAATCCGGCATCCATCGTGTTTCCAATTAAATATAATCTGAAAAACCAAAATAAGAGGAAAATAAATGACAATCATACCTTGGCTCCGATCTGGTTCCCGCACTGACCAGCCTGCAGATGCACAATTTCACGCATTTTGGAGATTCAAAGATATTCTTGCAGAAAACTGAGTTGCAGAGATTCGTAAAATGGTGGCAACCGCGGCTGAATGTGCTCGACTTGAGGCCCCGCCCCTCGCAGCGTCTACTGGGTGGGATCGGTGGTGCAAGGTTACGTCATCGTCATGGCAACCAGAGGCCGGAGGGGAGAGAGGTAGGGACCAGGAATCTGTACGCACTGGAGCGTCGACACTTCCGTTCCATCGGAGCACATGACTCAGTATTGATCTGAGGTTCCTAAAAAAAAAAGAAGACAATTTGAGATTTAAAGATGATCATAATTGGTCACATGATTAATTTAGATTGATCGTAAAGCATTTTTCCCTTAATACACAATGACTTTATCTGAAACAAAATCTTTGTGGTGAGTAGCTGTACTCCCACAATCCCAAAACGACACCGTGTGCGGTCGATAAACTGAAGAGTGTATGTCAGAACTCGGTTCAAGTATTGGAAAGAATAAGAACAGAAGTATAATTTAACAATAGGACTAGGACTAATAGGATTTCTGTGTGAGGTTCGAGCAATCGGAGGATTACTGTATTGCTACTGGATTTTAAAATGTATGATGTTCAATAAGCTGTGGATTCATGTAATTTAGTGGATTCATCCTTGGCCCACGAAACATCTCTACGCCAACTGATTCAATAACGAATCAGTGTTACTTCATCAACAAAGTATTGTTGAGTCAGTGCTGAAATTTAAAGTTGATTTTTCCTTCAGGTTTGGAAACAGGAATGATGTTGAATAATTGTGGAGAATCAATGAAGTCAGAGTTAGCTCAACTGAAAATGGTTGTGTAACATCAAATCAAATGTTTGAACCACTTAAAATCAATTTTGGTTTAAGCAGACCTGGGCAAATATGCTGACTCTCAGAGATCAAAAACACCCTTCAGATATTTCTTCTTCTTCTTCTTTTCCTTTCGGCTTTTCCCTTCAGGGGTCGCCACAGCGAATCAATTACCTCCATCTAACCCTGTCCTTTGCATCCTCTTCTCTCACACCAACGACCTTCATGTCCTCTTTCACTACATCCATAAACCTCCTCTTTGGTCTTCCTCTAGGCCTCCTGCCTGGCAGTTCAAAACTCAGCATCCTTCTGCCAATATATTCACTATCTCTCCTCTGGACATGTCCAAACCATCTCAGTCTGGCCTCTCTGACTTTATCTCCAAAACCTCTAACATGTGCTGTCCCTCTGATGTACTCATTCCTGATCCTATCCTTCCTGGTCACTCCCAAAGAGAACCTCAGCATCTTCATCTCTGCTACCTCCAGCTCTGCCTCCTGTCTTTTCCTCAGTGACACTGTCTCTAGACCGAACAACATCACTGGTCTCACCACAGTTTTGTACACCTTTCCTTTCATTTTAGCTGAAACTCTTCTATCACACATCACACCTGACACTTTTCTCCACCCATTCCATCCTGCCTGTACACGTTTCTTCACCTCTTTTCCCCACTCTCCATTGCTCTGGACTGTTGACCCTAAGTACTTTAAATCCTCCACCTTCTTGATCTCTTCTCCCTGTAACCTCACTCTTCCACTTTGGTCCCTCTCATTCACACACATGTACTCTGTCTTACTGCGGCTAACCTTCATCCCTCTCCTTTCCAGGACAAACCTCCACCTCTCTAGCTTCTCCTCCACCACTTCCCTACTCTCACTGCAGATCACAATGTCATCTGCAAACATCATAGTCCATGGAGATTCCTGTCTAACCTCGTCTGTCCGCCTGTCCATCACCATAGCGAACAAGAAGGGGCTCAGAGCTGATCCCTGATGCAGTCCCACCTCCACCTTGAACTCCTCTGTCACACCTACAGCACACCTCACCACTGTCTTACAGTCCTCATACATGTCCTGCACCGCTCTAACATACTTCTCTGCCACTCCAGACTTCCTCATACAATACCACAGTTCCTCTCTGGGCACCCTGTCATAAGCTTTCTCCAGATCTACAAAAACACAATGCAGCTCCGTCTGGCCTTCTCTGTACTTCTCTATCAACATCCTCAAAGCAAATACTGCATCTGTAGTACTCTTTTTTGGCATGAAACCATACTACTGCTCACAAATGTTCACTTCTGCCCTTAGTCTAGCTTCCACTACTCTTTCCCATAACTTCATTGTATGGCTCATCAGCTTTATTCCTCTGTAGTTGCCACAACTCTGCACATCTCCCTTGTTCTTAAAAATGGGCACCAGCACACTTCTCCTCCACTCCTCAGGCATCTTCTCACTATCTAAGATCCTGTTGAACAACCCAGTCAGAAACTCTACTGCCACCTCTCCTAGACACTTCCAAACCTCTACAGGTATATCGTCAGGACCGACTGCCTTTCCACTCTTCATCCTCTTCAGTGCTCTCCTCACTTCATCCTGGCTAATCTTTGCTACATCCTGGTCCACAACAGTCACCTCTTGTAGTCTTTGTTCTCTCTCATTTTCCACGTTCATCAACTCTTCAAAGTACTCTTTCCATCTTCCCATCACACTGCTGGCACCTGTCAATAGACTTCCATCCCTATCCTTAATCACCCTAACCTGCTGCACGTCCTTCCCATCTCTATCTCTCTGTCTTGCCAGCCTGTATAGATCAGTCTCTCCCTCCTTACTGTCCAACCTAGCATACAAGTCATCATAAGCTTCTTGTTTGGCCTTTGCTACCTCTACCTTCACCTTACGCTGCATCTCCCTGTACGCCTGTCTACTCTCCTCAGTCCTCTCAGTGTCCCACTTCTTCTTAGCTAACCTCTTTCTTTGTATACACTCCTGTACCTCCTCATTCCACTACCAAGTCTCCTTATCTACTTGCCTTCCAGATGACACACCAAATACTCTCCTACCTGTCTCCCTGATCACATTAGCTGTAGTTGTCCAGTCATCTGGAAGCACCTCCTGACCACCCAGAGCCTGTCTTAACTCCTTCCTAAAGGTCATGCAATACCCTTCCTTTTTTATCTTCCACCATTTCGTCCTCTGCTCTGCCTTTGCCCTCTTCATCTTCCTCACCACCAGAGTCATCCTACACACCACCATCCTATGCTGTTTGGCTACACTCTCGCCTACCACTACTTTACAGTCACTGATCTCCTTCAGGTTACATCGTCTACACAAGATGTAGTCTACCTGTGTGCTCCTACCACCACTCCTATAGGTCACCCTATGTTCCTGCCTCTTCTGGAAGAAAGTATTCACTACAGCCATTTCCATCCTTTTTGCAAAGTCAACTACCGTCTGTCCTCTGCGTTCCTCTCCTGGATACCAAACCTGCCCATCACTTCCTCATCACCTCTGTTACCTGCACCAACATGTCCATTGAAGTCTGTGCCAATGACAACTCTCTCACTTCTAGGTATGCTCTGCATCACTTCATCAAAGTCCAACCAGAATTTCTCCTTCTCCTCCAGCTCACATCCTACCTGTGGGGCATACCCACTAACAACATTGAACATCACACCTATTTCTAGCTTCAGACTCATCACTCTATCTGACACTCGTTTTACCTCCAGGACATTCCTAACAAACTCCTCCTTCAAGATAACTCCTACTCCATTTCTCTTCCCATCTACACCATGATAGAACAACTTGAACCCTGCTCCTAAACTTCTAGCCTTGCTACCTTTCCACCTGGTCTCCTGGACACACAGTATGTCTACCTTCCTCCTCTGCATCATGTCGACCAACTCTCTACCTTTTCCTGTCATAGTTCCAACATTCAACGTCCCTACTCTTAGTCCTATACTCTTGGCGCTCCTCTTCTCTTTCTTTGTGCGAACGCACTTTCCTCCTCTCCTTCTTCGACCAACAGTAATCCAATTTCCACCGGCGCCCTGTAGGTCAACAGCGCCGATGGCGGTCGTTGTTAACCCGGGCCTCGACCGATCCGGTATGGAAGTCATAGGTTTGATTCGCATCTTTGATTTGGCAAAAGTTTTACGCCGGATGCCCTTCCTGACGCAACCCTCTGTATTTATCCGGGCTTGGGACCGGCACAATAAGAAACTGGCTTGTGCCCTCTTGCGGCTACATTACCCTTCAGATATTTACTTCTGTTAAATTTTGTTTTGTTTTTGTTTCTTTTGCACTTACACTATATGCAATTCTGCATCTCTACATTTTTAAAAAGTTTTTAAAATTGTGACATTTGCAGGAATTCAGTTAAAACATCAAGACATATGCACACAAGTCGAATAGAGAAAGTGACTGGAGAACTTTGTCTATAATCTTTTGTGGATAAAAGAAACTCATTCTTTCATTCCTGCTCAGAAGCTGGTGGTGAAGAATGTGATCGTAGCCACAGCAACTGCAAAGTTTAATGTCTTGCATAAGAATAGAAAGTAAGCTCAGCACGCAGATGTTATCATAGATTGGGGTTTAATTCATCAGTTTCTATTTTTTAAGTTAACTTATTTGGAACTCTGTGAACTCACACAAAATACAAAGAGCCTCTCAAGATCTAAAACTGTTAATTAAAAATTAATGAGACAACCATGATCACTATAGTTTGCTTTGAGTGCAAAGCATCCACTATTCCACTGCTGTACTCATTGAAGCAATTAATCGTGTCTCTTATTTTGGTACAGAGCAGTACACCATCTGTCTCTATACCAATCAGTGCCTCCATTGAACCAGGGAGGGGAAGAAGAACATTTTTTCAGTTAGAAAGGGTGATTTTAAACAAGTTGTTACTTGATTTCACTGGGAAGTAAAAACCTAAACACTTCCCATTTGTTTGAAGCATATGGCAAAGTGTGGACAGGGAGAGTTGGTTTTGGTTTTATTATGCGAACCATAATTTATTTTTCATTCCCTTTGCTAATACTTGTTTAAAAGTGTGTCTATGAGAGGGGAAGATAGGTAAAATGCATGAAAATAAGGCAAATATTTAATGACTAATGTTGCAAAATGCATGATAGTTTTGCGCATCAGCAAAACATATTCTGAAGACAAATCAATAAAATACAAGGTTTTTTCTAAAAGTTGTCACAACTGCAAAGAGCACCATCGTTTGATATTAACAATGTGTGCTGATTTGCGTTTGAATGAATGAAGAACGTTCAAACATAAGATAATGACTACAATTATATGTTGTTTAGTTTGTTTATTATTTTCCTAGTATTAATTGTTTCTGAATGTTTGTATGCTAGGTTGGACAGTAAGGAGGGAGAGACTGATCTATACAGGTTGGCAAGACAGAGAGACAGAGATGGGAAAGACGTGCAGCAGGTTAGGGTGATTAAGGATAGGGACGGAAGTCTATTGACAGGTGCCAGTAGTGTGATGGGAAGATGGAAAGAGTACTTTGAAGAGTTGATGAATGTGGAAAATGAGAGAGAACAAAGACAAGAAGAGGTGGCTGTGGTGGACCAGGAAGTACCAAAGATTAGTCAGGATGAAGTGAGGAGGGCATTGAAGAGGATGAAGAGTGGACAGGCACTCGGTCCTGATGATATACCTGTAGAGGTTTGGAAGTGTCTAGGAGAGGTGGCAGTAGAGTTTCTGACTGGGTTGTTCAACAGGATCTTAGATAGTGAGAAGATGCCTGAGGAGTGGAGGAGAAGTGTGCTGGTGCCCATTTTTAAGAACAAGGGAGACGTGCAGAGTTGTGGCAACTACAGAGGAATAAAGCTGATGAGCCATACAATGAAGTTATGGGAAAGAGTAGTGGTAGCTAGACTAAGGGCAGAAGTGAACATGTGTGAGCAGCAGTATGGTTTCATGCCAAAAAAGAGTACTACAGATGCAGTATTTGCTTTGAGGATGTTGATAGAGAAATACAGAGAAGGCCAAACGGAGCTGCATTGTGTTTTTGTAGATCTGGAGAAAGCTTATGACAGGGTGCCCAGAGAGGAACTGTGGTATTGTATGAGGAAGTCTGGAGTGGCAGAGAAGTATGTTAGAGCGGTGCAGGACATGTATGAGGACTGTATGACAGTGGTGAGGTGTGCTGTAGGTGTGACAGAGGAGTTCAAGGTGGAGGTGGGACTGCATCAGGGATCAGCTCTGAGCCCCTTCTTGTTTGCTATGGTGATGGACAGGCTGACAGACGAGGTTAGACAGGAATCTCCATGGACTATGATGTTTGCAGATGACATTGTGATCTGCAGTGAGAGTAGGGAACAGGTGGAGGAGAAGCTAGAGAGGTGGAGGTTTGTCCTGGAAAGGAGAGGGATGAAGGTTAGCCGCAGTAAGACAGAGTACATGTGTGTGAATGAGAGGGACCAAAGTGGAAGAGTGAGGTTACAGGGAGAAGAGATCAAGAAGGTGGAGGATTTTAAGTACTTAGGGTCAACAGTCCAGAGCAATGGAGAGTGGGGAAAAGAGGTGAAGAAACGTGTACAGGCAGGATGGAACGGGTGGAGAAAAGTGTCAGGTGTGATGTGTGATAGAAGAGTTTCAGCTAAAATGAAAGGAAAGGTGTACAAAACTGTGGTGAGACCAGCGATGTTGTTTGGTCTAGAGACAGTGTCACTGAGGAAAAGACAGGAGGCAGAGCTGGAGGTAGCAGAGATGAAGATGCTGAGGTTCTCTCTGGGAGTGACCAGGAAGGATAGGATCAGGAATGAGTACATCAGAGGGACAGCACATGTTAGAGGTTTTGGAGATAAAGTCAGAGAGGCCAGACTGAGATGGTTTGGACATGTCCAGAGGAGAGATAGTGAATATATCGGTAGAAGGATGAGTTTTGAACTGCCAGGCAGGAGGCCTAGAAGAAGACCAAAGAGGAGGTTTATGGATGTAATGAGGGAGGACATGAAGGTAGTTGGTGTGAGAGAAGAGGATGCAAAGGACAGGGTTAGATGGAGGTAATTGATTCGCTGTGGCGACCCCTGAAGGGAAAAGCCGAAAGGAAAAGAAGAAGAATTGTTTCTGAATGAGAATTTCATGTGAAAGTGATTATTTTGTACTTTTTTGTGAATAAACATTTTTAAAAATTAAAATGAAACAAAAGATAGTGAAGAAATGGCTTTTATATAAAAAAAATAATGTACAAACTTCTGCTTTTTCTTCTAAAACTAAAAAACAAACAAATAGTGCTAGGGACCTGTGCCCCAACCTATTCACGTATAAATAGTTTAAAGGAATTCTATAAATGTTAAATTCATAAAGGCTTAATAACCTACACAGCGTTTCTTACCCAGTGTTCTCGTTCACTGTCATACTGGTTCCGGTCATGACGCGCGCTCCCGATACGTGCCCGCGCCTCGGCTGACTGACTGGCTGCAGAACCGGAGGATCACATCGCATCACATGACATGACGAAGCAGCTAGCTACTTCCTGTATCGACTGCTAGTCAAATCTCACCCAGACGGCTGCAGCGACTACGACCTCCGTGCTACCCAAGATGTTGGCTCTCATAAACCGGCTTTTGGACTGGTTCAGGTCCCTCTTTTGGAAAGAAGAGATGGAACTGACATTAGTGGGACTTCAGTACTCCGGAAAAACCACGTTTGTCAACGTGATAGCTGTGAGTAACGTTAGCTAGCACACGAGCACTGTAACTATGGGCCAAAACTCAGAACTGGAAGAAGCTGTGGACAATTTTTAAAAATATATTAAATGTTTAACCGTCACGGACTTTGAAAGGCTTTGTTTTTACAACTCCTAGACATCACAGTTTGGTATCGCCGGTGTCTGTGAACCAGTGCGGCTGCTGCGGTGCCAACACCGAGCAAATTCCTAACACTGGTTAATGTTGTTTCTTTAATGACGAAATCCTTGGTGTGACTCTACCCGGACTTGCGAAAGCGGTCATGTGAACGCACGTCTGTGTCATAGCACCTAGCGTATCAGAATGAGGAATATGATATGTTGTCAACACGGGCTACTAGTTTGTAAACAGTCTGCGTCATCCTGAAAAAGACGAGGCCTGGATCCACGGTGGCCATAGAATATTTCTATAGTTTAACAACATACCCCTGCATTGAATGATCTAGTTTTAATGGCTTCTGTTTAGTCTATTTCCCTTTTGTTGTTAGATGTAGATCAATGACACCTTCCCAGGTCGATACTGTTTAAACTCAAGTTTAGTTTTGTCTAGGTGTATCCACAATCACGTAGGCTCCCCCAGGTCTGCACTCACATTCCTGCCCGGCTCTGTTGTGGTCGTGTCATGTGATGAGTAATGAGGCTGGAACAAAGCGGCTTTCCTCCCTCACACAGCCTTTTTAAGTCTCCTAAACTGAGCACATTCCCTGCACAAACTTTGCATCAATATTTGAGATATTTTTATGAAAAAGGTTGAATGTTTGATTCCAAAGCACTGGATTGGTTGTAGGACTCATGATCGGAAATGAAGGCATGCTTATTCATAGATGGCATCATGTTAATGTGATTCATTGATTAAAAGGGCAAGTGTTCAGCTTGAGGCTTCAAGCATTCCAAAATTACTTACCAACTGAAGAGTTTCTTAATTCATTTTGACAGCCACCGTGACTCCAGATGCATTTTTTATGCCCTCCACCATAGGGGCATACAGGGTTACCCTGGTCCATCCGTAAGTGGTCTATATCCACATCTCCTCCTTCTTTCATTGACTTTGAATTTCACATAGGTTTTGAACGAGTCCTAAAGGTGTGTGTGTGTGTGTCTTTTAATTAGTTTCCGTATTTATGCCTTACTTTTACATTAATGAACACATTTGAATTTGTGAAGTGTTTGGTTTTTTTAGCTATTCTGTGACTAATCTACTGATGGAAGTTATGGTCAACCCACATTGGAGAGACATCTTTGTCTATGGACACACATGCTCTGGTCCTTATTGTGATACCCTCTTCAAGTTCAGCAACCATCGAGATACAGTCAGTGATGTCATATAGTCCACACCCTCACAACATGTCATTGTGATCAGTCATCCTTTCGTCTTCAGGGTGGGGGCAAACCTCCTGGTTCACTTTTATTTACCTGCCTTTCAAGCAGTAACAGCTCAAGCTACTTCAGCACCTCTCTGATGGAAGCTGCTGCTGTGGTTGCTCCTGCTAATAATATTAACTATTCTTTACACAACTAAAGAGATCCATATAAAAGGGATAATTTCATCACCTACCAATAGGTTATTTATCTTATCACCTGCCCTTGTGGTAAGAAATATGTTAGAGCGAGGAATAGGTGATTTATCTCCTACTGCTGAATATAAAAGTGCTCCCAGACAGAAAAGCAAATTATCCACTGACAGCAAATTCTGCTGAATTTAAACATCCAGTTTTCTCTATCAGATATAATGTAATTTAGCAGTTAACGTTTCCTCCAACATTAGGTTACTTGAGGTAACATTTTATGCTCTGAACTATGGACAACTCCACAAGATTATGGTTACAGATATTAATTTTTCTTAGGGGTGTGGTGTATGTATCCAATGACAGCAATCTTTTTGTGACCATCATGTGCTTCGTGCAATGCGACACAATCACAGAAATGATTGGGTTCATGATTGTGTCTTCCAAGGAAGATGTGTTTTCATTACAGGTTGCATTGTTGCAGAATAACGTAAATGGTTTTCAGTTGTGTTTTTTGGAGAAGTGGTTCTTGTAAGGAGGTAGAAGTGATTCAATTTTGGTTTTAAGCCAAAACAACACGTGGATTTTGGAAATTAAATTGCTTTCAGATTATTATAATAAAAAAAGAAACACCCTAGAGCCACAAGCATGCAGATGAGCTATTCAGAGGTAGTTCCAAGCAGTTTGTGTTGAAATTCTTTAGCTGTGAAAATGAAGCTACACTCATCCAGGTAAAGAAGACAAATATGGAGGTCCTGCAAAAGTTACACATGGTGTGTGAGGCTTGTTTTAAGGTCTTGTCATAGTGTTTGAAACTCAGCTGGTGAGATCTCATCGTGTAGATCAGGGGTGTCAAACTCATTTTCACCAAGGGCCACATTAGCATAAGCCAAAATGAAACAACTCTATTACTTATGTGTTTGATGTTAATTCAGAAATTATGTTTAACACTTGCTTTATGTGTTCGAAATCTTTACATCAATAATGTGTTAACATTTTGAAAGCTGCTTAAAATAAGGAAGTGAATTTCACCACATGTACTAAAAATTTCGTTTTCACTTTGAGGTTAATGGATTGGCTTTATCTCGTGACTCCATTTCAAACTTTACAGTTGCTCAAGTCCTCATGTTTTTGTTCCCACCATATATGGAACCTGTGCACAGAAAAGACTTAATTTAAATCAGATTCTACATACTTGTAACATTCATTCAGGTATATTCACAAATGCATATGATGCATACATAACTACATATAAATCAGATGCACTAATTTCCATCTTTGTGGACCTTTTTGCCAGTTGACATGCTTCTGATGATTTCTGTTTGTTATGTCTTTTACAGTCAGGCCAGTTCAGTGAAGACATGATTCCAACAGTCGGGTTCAACATGCGCAAAGTCACTAAAGGCAACGTGACAATAAAGGTAAGCAATGCTACAAGTTTCCATCTTGATGCTTTCACTCAATTGAGTTTCACACCAGACTAGTGCTTGTACAGTGGTGGTACAGTCTGTGGTGCTTTTGTGACTATATTGTGCTTTTTTGCTTTAGATATGGGACATAGGTGGACAGCCCCGCTTCAGAAGCATGTGGGAGCGCTACTGTAGAGGAGTCAATGCTATTGTGTAAGTCTGAGGTCTCTCCAGATTTGAGCAGGTAGATTCATTCAAACATATGCTTTAGAACCACCTAACTCATGCAGTGTTTTTGTCCCCTTCACAGTTACATGGTGGATGCAGCAGACAAAGAGAAGATCGAAGCCTCCAGAAATGAACTCCACAACCTTCTAGACAAACCACAGTTGCAAGGAATTCCTGTAAGCAAACAGTTTTGGTCTTACGCCCATATATTTGTGATAATATAGGCTCAACGTGGTTCTCCAGTTTGATTTCAGAGGGTCTCCCTGATTGTTGTCACGATCAATGACTCAACTCATAATTACTAATCACTGCAGCTAATGAGCTGTAGTGACTCAGGCTTGACGACGTCATCTTAAGTCAGTCGTGTCCAAAGTCCGGTCTGCAGGCCAATCACAGCCCGAGGTTTGATTTGATACAGCCCGTGCTTTATGTCTAGAAATATGTCATATTTGGCTCCATGGACAGTACACAAATTGAGTATGCAATTCCTTTACTCAACTCATGGAGGCAGCATTGTGCAACATGTCGATCAACTTCCATAAACCTTCACTTAGCTGTCTGAATGAAGTTTGTTCTGACACTTCAACTGTAAAGTTCAGGAGGAAAAAATACATATTTAATATATATTAATTAAAAAAAAAACTTTATGTAATGAGTGTTGCTGTTTTGGCAAAATCCCTTCATTTGTATTGTAACAGAGCAATAATACTGGTACTTTGTTATTTCTTTTCTTTTTCACCTCAGGTTTTAGTTCTGGGTAACAAACGAGACCTACCCAACGCACTTGACGAGAAACAACTCATTGAAAAAATGTAAGGCGTTCTAGTTATGATGAACTTTTCAGACATCAGAACTTAGTCTAGTTCTGTCTAGTTCAGCTATCTAATCTAATAGAAGTCATGCATATTGTGAAAAACATATTGATAACCATTGTTTGGAATGACGCATTCAGTGATCACATGGAATATCCGTGGAATGGAGGAAAAATTATTCGAACCCCAATTACATATTGGATTTATTTTTCAGGAACTTGTCTGCTATTCAAGACCGAGAAATCTGCTGCTATTCTGTCTCCTGCAAAGAGAAAGACAATATAGGTACAAAAGCAATTTACATGATCTATCATCACAAAGTGTTTGACAATATATGGGCCTGTTGAGGTCGTAAAACATCTTACTGTCCCCCCCCTCGGTGCAGATATCACGCTGCAGTGGCTCATCCAGCATTCAAAGTCGCGGAGAAGCTGAAAGTGACGCCTCCCATGTTGCATCTGTGTCCTCAGCCCCCTAATGGTCATGGGTCCTCGACAGCCACCCTTCCACTGCCTGTGTGAAGTAATCCAGCTCTCTCTGCTCACTACCGTCAACACCTGCACCTCCCAGTACACTACCACCGATGTGTAGCCCCCCTACAAACACTACCACCAGCCCAGATACCTGAAGTCTCGTTTCAGTACCGTGCTAGAAGGTGGAATGTCCGTGCCCATCATGCCTTTTCTTCTGTCATTGCAGACATTTTTCTGTAAATCATGAAGGATTTATTCTTTATTTGTCTTTCAAAAAGCTTCTGTTCTCTTCGAAGTGATTCTCTAAGATGTTTCGGTGTACCGTTACCCGGGTACACCTGAATAGAGCTGTAATCCCACATGCAAACATGTGTTTATGTCACAAGGATATGATTGTACCTAATATGTATTTGCCAAAAAAAAAAGTCATAGCTACCTACGCTAATGCCTTCAATTCCCCATGAACTCGTAGTGACGTTGTGTCCATTTTAATTGCTGGTATATGGAAATATCTATTTTGTTCAGTGACTTAAAGTTTACACAAGACCTAAAGAAGAAGTGAAAGTAAGACAGAGGAGATC
The DNA here is from genome assembly GCA_013358685.1 of Antennarius maculatus. Lineage (NCBI taxonomy): Eukaryota > Metazoa > Chordata > Actinopteri > Lophiiformes > Antennariidae > Antennarius > Antennarius maculatus. The sequence continues at coordinate 22,488,071 of CM023609.1, read as the reverse complement.
GGAGGCAAAATCCAAAGTTAGGTCATCAGAGTTTCAAGTGCCTTCAGTCAGACAGTTATTACCCAATGCAACATGTAATCCGCTGTTATGAATAAACACAGAGCGGACGGAGTATAAATCCGCTCATTACTCTGAACACCAACCCATGACAATCTCATTTTTACGTTTTCTGATCACGAAAACACACGATGTCTGAGGAAAAAAGAAAAAAGAGATGGGAGGGACGAGAGGCCGAAGAGGAAAAGGTTACTTTTGTTTGGCAGAATGCTGTTAGCCTGTGATGCTGTTACGTAGCCTGAAATCTGGGCCAACTTTTGCTCAGATTGTTAAAGACTTTTTTTTGTTTTTTTAAATGGGCACATCCATTCCGTGTCTGCTTTGTAATTCCCATTTTTTTCGGGATGGATGATCGAAAGCCGGCGTTCGTCATGATGGCTGAACTCACATAGGACAGTTTATTCGCTTGAGCCTCAAGACGCTTGATGTCCTCCATGCCTCGCCACACCCTGATGTCTTTTTGTCTAAGCCTTAGCAGTCCAAGGTCAACACGTCTCTCGTTGACGGACTCTTCTTTTCAGCGACGAGACAATGATTACTCACACATTAGACCACTCTATATTAATCTGCCTTTTGCTCGGCTGGTGCACTTTGATCATGTTTTCTGTGTGTGTGATCGGGATGAGTCATCCTTTTGGCTACAACTCCATATGTAGGCATACATCGCCTCTGCGTTTCACTAGCATCGCTTCCAAATCCATCGTCTGTGTTATATCACATTGTTCTGTGTCTGTTGGTGATCGTTGTAATCCTAAATATCGACTGTTGGGACCACAGTAGCAGGGAGGGGCTGTAAAATTTTGGGTGACTGGGTAATTTGGGAAACCTGTGTAATAATATATAGCCTATTTGCAATTTGTATGTGCATGTGCTACCATACTCACATTCAATTGCAGACTTTGTAAATAAGAAGTTGGCATTTTTATTCCCTCTAATGCTCCTATCGATGTCATGCATTCTTTCCCTGTGATTGCTAATAAACACATTTTTTTTAAAGATTAAGCGTGGCATCCTAATTCAGCGAGAAGCATTTTAGTTTGTCACCACCAGGTGGCAGCAGAAGACTGGGGTAAGATACCAATAACTGACCCAACCTTGAAAGGCTTCATAAAATAAATGCACTGGTTTGACTCAAACCTCTATTTTTTCTGTCCCTCTGGGTTTCTTGGCATAAAAATGACTGTTATACAAATAAATGTAACACTGCGTGTAGGGGGTGTCACAAACTGGGGAGCGATAAATCAAGTGGTCTCACAGCTGGAGCTGCGCAGGCCTGAGGTGTTAAAGCAGGAACAACCTAATTAATCTAATTTCTTAAACTCAACATTTCACTAACAGCTGCTGCCATTTATTGTGTGCCAGTGCAGTAGTCTGAATGTGTGGACGGATGAAAGTGTTATCCGATGAAGTCCATGGGTCACTGGAGACTGTGCCACGGGTGTCCAGATGGGAATTTGACATACGTGTGTGTGTGTGTGGTTTACGATTGCACTGACCGCAAGGGATTAAAAGCTGCCATATGAATTTCTGTGAGGTCACAGCGAAGACCTGAAGGCGTGACGCTATTAATGTAATTTCTCTCCATCGCCAATGGGCTCATTATGTAATACAGGTTTTGCAGCAACCACATGTCACAACGGCGCTGCATTTTTTTAAGTGTATAAACTTGTCAGTTCAACCCATGGACGGCCATTCGTCAAGAAAATTGCAAGGCACGAAACAGCGGCTCATAACTTTCTGTTTAACCTAAACAACACCGAGTTCACTGATGTCTCTACCGATGATGGTTTGGATAGAACTGCTGATGCTGATGTGATAAAATAAGAATATAAAGCGCTGTGGATGGTCTGCAGTGTGACAATCCATTGTGGTTGGAATAAGTTCAAAGTTTCAGCTTCCTCTGAATTAATTTTGAACCGTCATCACAACACAGTTAATATGTAAAACAAATCTATGTGGTATCCTCTTTATAATGACTGACTTAATGTTATCTATATTATCTATGTTATCTATATTATCTATGTTATCTATATTATCTATATAAGAATTTCTGTTGCACATCTGCAAAATATTTCAAAAATGTTGCGGACATTTGTCTTATACGCATCTTCATCGACATCTTTTTCATCACCTCTGTAGTTTATTTTGTCATTATTATGAACATTTTGTTAAGCTGACATTATTTCATCCACTTCCTGCAGTGAAACGATGAGTTTATTAATGATATACAACATTTACACTGCATCCTCACAGAAATCTTCTAAATCACAGAGTTGCAGACGCGGCTGTAAACTGAAGGTCCTGGTCTGATGCAGCTCCTGTTATCAGTGTGAGTTTTAAGCAGCAAGGAGGGAGTTGGTCTTCCTACAACATTTATATACTATAAACATTTGTATTTAAGACATGATTTTAGTCACAGCACCACATCCTTATCGCAGCAAACAGTGGGTAATTTGCCTCTTAATGTTAAATTTTCTGTTTCATAAAATTCAAAGGTGTTCTTAAGATGTTAAACTACAGTTTTGGGATTAGAGGTCCGAAGCCCCGGCATTGGCAGACATCTGTGAACACTTCATTTAGGCCCACGTATGGACCGTAATTTGGCACTAATCACTATGTGTGGAATGTCACATGATTCATAAAGAGCTGCATGGTAAATAACAGGACCATTTACTGCTCTGCACCCTGTAAAAGACAGATGGTGACATGCACACACCCACCCTGCACTTAGACTATCTTAATAAGGCTCCACCGGCTTCACCAAGGAATACGTTCCTCGGTGAATTTATTGAATTTACTCGGTTATTTATTGACCTTTATTAGTACAGATACACTAACAGGAGCCTCTGAAGCAATGTGAGTGGATTTGGTTGGTTTTTAAACAGCTCTTGTTTAAAGCAACTTTTTAAAGTTTCAGTTTGGGCATTTCCATATGCACAAAGTTTGATATAGCATTATAATATGTGCACACTGTTTTTATGTTTTATGTATCATCAAGTTTGTCCAAAGCCACCACGAATTTGGGGTGGACTGTGTGTGCATTATGGTCCTAGAGAAGGACACATCTCAGGAACGCCTCGGGAGTCAGTCATCTTCAGATTACCACCTCTATATCCGCCACAGCGGGTCACGGGGAGCTGGAGCCTATCTCAGCGGCATAGGGTGTGAGGCGGGGGACACTTCGGGCACGACGCCAGTGCACCGCGGAGCCACACACAAAGACATACAACCATGCACACACACACTCATTCCTACGGAATATTTGGAACGGCCAATCAACCTGAAGCGCATGCTTTTGGAGGTTTTGTTTTATATTTGTACTGATGTTAAAACGAGCTCATCTTTTTCGTGATGGAAAGTTCACCACATGGACACATGATGCAATTTTGACTGTAAATCTAAGAATTGATTCACTGCTTTGGCCAAATTTCACACATTTCCTTTGATAAAATGATGAAATGATGACATTTTAGATATCAGGACAAAGAGGGCAGATTGTGACCAGTTTTCATATTACTTTGTATACAGGCTTGGTGACGCAAATCTTGCATGGCAAAGTTAAACTGTACTTTAAATCCTCTGCTGCAGATTGAGCATCAGATTGAGTTTTGTACTTGTCAATGTCTTTTTGATGTATGGCATCAGTACAAATGATTTTTCCGCTTGGGGATTAATAATTTACATCCCATCTCGTCTCTTCTTGTCCTATCCCATCCTATTGTGTTATTACCATGCAAATACATGCAAGAGACTTGACATCTTCAAAATGAATGGTGCGGAATGGTAAGTACTTTTATTATTTTTACTCCTTTAACTTATGTCCTTCGATCTGTTACCATCCCAAAATGTTTTCAATCAATGAAAAGTGAAAAATCCCAAAGCGGTTGAAACGGACTCAAACATAACTGCGTTTCATGTGTTGCACCTGAACTGAGAGGTTTTCGGTGTAGTTTAAGTGGCTGCAGGTCGTAACAGAAAAACACTCACAGGGCGTCAAACCTTGGTTGATGTCAGGTAAAAAATAACTTTCTTGTTCCTTATTTTTTTGTGATTGTGGGCGTTCAGGAAAAGCTGCTGAGACCTTCAAATGCAATAATTCCATTTTCACTCAGTCCAGGCAATCTTTCAGCCCCGTCCTGTTATCCGGCGTCCTCTCAGATAGCCAGCTCTCCTGTGAATGCTTTCATACTCTCACCTCCAAGCCTCGGCTACAACACTCACTCCTTCTTGAATTCCATTAAAAAGCATAACTTCAGCTCCTGAGGCTCTGATCAAATAAGGTGGCTAATGCATTTTTCCAGCAGTTTGATTTTTTTTCCCCCAATGTACCTCATATTTACATATAGATTGAGTATTTATCGGTCTGCATTTTAAGGCAGATTCACTGTAGCCCACTTTATTAAACCATGTTGGATTAATGTATATTTAATGAAAAGTTGATGTAGGGAGTGTAATTCTTTGAACAAGAGAGTACACTTGGTGTGTGGGGTGAATAGTAATGCCAGACCAATGAACAACTGGACTTAAGTCTTCTGATGTCTGTGTTGCTTATTTTATAAGTTTATAGCATATTTTGTGCTGCTGCTCTCAGAAGCTGCATGGGACCATTGGCCCAACAGTGTCATGTGATTACAAATACATACATCTTCATCCTGCTGGAACAACAGATCAAGGACGTTTATTATTATTTTTTCTTCCACTGGGATGCCTACCACACAGCTAAAAGACACAGTTTGTAATCTTGGGAAATACTTTTTGCCCAAAGTTAGAAGACAATATGTCTCGATCTGAAGAAAACTAACCTAACAACCTTTTGGCAATGACAAGAATCCAGGAAGGAGCTTCATTCGGTCAGAAAACGGTTCGACCTGTCAATTGCCCATGAAAACTGACATTTTTGCATGGATTGAACAAATAAGATATGTATTAGTGAGTTTTGGAGGTCATTCCTCTCTCCAGTTGTTACCTCTCGCCAGTTTGGTCTAAGTTTAGTGGGTAGTGTGTGTTCAGATGCTTATAGTCCCTTCATCTGAGAGGATTGTCGTTTCAATAATCATTGTGGAAAATGTCATATTTTACCTTTAAACAATACAAAACCTAAAGTTAGTCGTCTCTGATGTCATCTTCACCAGGTATACGAGTTTGTTGGGAGGACTTTACGGGGTCCACGTGAGTCCTTTATCTTCAAGTCACCATGGATTCAGGTTGACAATAGCTAAAAAAAAAATCCCCTGGAGATTGTGAATAGAGAGCCTGATAGGACAAATGCTGGCCTACAGGGTGGAATGTTAAAGAAAAATGATTAACAAGAGGGGTGAAATAATGTAATGGGAAGAGCACAAGATCAGTTTTAAATGCTGTTTTAGTGTATTTTGGTTGTTTTAATCCCTAAAACTACAGTTTTGTCTTGTGCAGACACTGGGAGGATAATTCACTCTCCATCTTTTCCTCTTCTGAGTGAGGAGTCTTATTAATGCTTCACTTCCACCATCCCTTCAACCCCAAATAAGGCCTCAATCAGATTTTGGATGCACTTCAGGGAAATACTCAGATAACCTCTCGGGACCGATGGATTAGAAACCTGTTGACAACTGGATTCAGAACATGTAACCTGCTGGTTTCTGCTTTTTTCAAGGACAATAATATGGAAGTGTAGCTTTCACTTTTGGACTACCAAGGCTACCTCTTGCTGGGTCCTGTGCATCAAAACCGACACAAGCTGAACGCACATGAATCCTCACGGTGGAGTTTGCATAACAACATGTGGAAATGGCATTGGGGACGAGTCCTTCAGACTGTGATCTGTTGCTGTGCTTCTGACATAACCCCCTTGACTACATAATTTTTTCCCCCTCCATTCATTTTGTTATTACACAAGGGAAATATCTAAAGCACCGTCTCTTGAGTAACATGATTTATTCTTCCTTGTACAGTAGAAGAAACTATTTTTCCCTCTGGGTTTGCTCTCCATTATTAACTGAGAGAAGGGTGACGCTTTGTTGATGAGAAACAGCTGTTTCCTAAGTTACCCCAGACTTAGGAATTGGGGAAAAAAAATCACTTTGGCATCCTCCAACCACCTGCCTGAACAGAAACTCTTTTCAGCTGCAAGCACCCTGCAGAGAGAAACACAGGAACGCGTGCTGCATGACAGTAAAGTCTTACTATTTCATACGGATTTGAACAATGCCATCCATTTCTTTACATGAGCATGTTCGTGTTTTTTTCTGCTACGTGTTCTGTGAGCAGGTCAGATGCCTCGTGTTTCGCATGTTGCCTTTGACACACGTCCAAAGCAAACTTTCCAGTCATGAATTCTGCTGCTATGTTCGATGAACAGGTTGATGTCATTAAAGACGTGTTTCAACAATGTCCGAAGAAGAAAAGTGTGTCGAGACGCACGAAAGGAGATGAGGCATTGTAATGTCAGTAGAAGAAAATGTTCTTGGACATAGTTAGCATGTCCTTCACACTCATTCCGCTGCCAAGTTAATAGCATCCCTGAGAGCGTGATAAAAGATTCTGTATATAAAAATAAAAAAAATCCACTAATGTACGTCTTTAGCCAGAGAGTCCGTCCATAATGAAGCGTGACGGAGCAGGAATGGAATGCCATTGTTTTACAGGAATGCTGCTTCCCTGCTTTTGGCATTTGACCCCCTAATGAGGAAGAACCACTACTTCTGGTTGAGTGTGACTCAGTGTTATTGTGCTGGACCACAATGACCACAATCCCTCCTGAAGGTGCCACTTCGTGGAGCTTGGTGGTAAACAATAAACTGGTGTTCCAGAATAACTGTCCAAACAAAGATGAGAAGATTAACAGAAGCTTCTCCCTGAAGAGTTCTCCAACTGTTTTATAGTGTTTGGTATCTTTGAATAGTTGTGTTGAATACCCATTAATAATGAATGTGAAGCTACACCCAACAGATTTACAAAGAAAAACACAGGAAGTTTGCGGAGATCAAGGAAGCACGTAAAATTAGTGGCATTTTTATTCAAAAAGAGCAAAGCCTGGTATTTTCTCCCCCTTTCTAGCTTTTATGAAGGCATCTAAATGTATTTTAACCTAGCTCTGCATATAGCTTGCCATAATGAGCAGACATGAGAAAAGTATCTCCCTTCTAGTTATCATCAATTTGTGAAAATGTTTCCCAAAACGTTGGTCAAAATACATCAGCGTAATGCCAGCAAGAGGCCAATTTAACAGCCCCACAATGAGCTCATCATGTATAATTTTTTCTATGTATAGAAAACACACTACATTTTTTGGTATTCTCTACATTGGGTGCAGGCAAATTAAATTAATATGTTGAAGCTATCACTCTTTCAAACGAATCAATGCATATTTAGCTTGGGCTGCAACCAATACAAACGTGGCGCTCCACTCCTGTCAAGAATCACTCCAAGAGGTCATTTCTGAGTAAACAGAAATTTTATGGAAATTATTGTTGTTCTTGTGAAATTGGTTATAATGCAAACACATTTCTGGCTTGAGATCTTGACACAAAGCTCCATCAAATTAAACAAAGAGAGAGAAAGAGGTTCGTGCGGAGGAGGCAGTCTGGAGGTGAACGGGTCTACAATGAAGGCCTTTAAATGCATTTTAAATGTGCATTTCATGTGAAGTGGCATCTGCTTCTACATCCTTTGTAACACCGACCTGGAGATGTTATTTTCCTTCATTTCCTAACAACGCCGGCTTTGTCTTCCTTTCCACAGGCTTGACATGTGGAATGTATTGTGTGACATTTGCAGCCCTCCATAGCTTATTACTTTGTCATTACGGTATGAAGATTCTCTAGCGTTGGCGTGCTGTCTGCAGCCATGGTGGTCCTCTCAGCCAGAGACATGTCATGTCCCCAGCATTTTCAAAACATCAACTCCACCCTTTCAGTGGCACCTATTCCACTGAACAGGCTACATGTCATGCACTCCCACTAATATATGCAAGATTTCACCAGAGAGGGTTCGCAGCCATCTTTGTTCCACCCACCTCCACCTCTCAAGCGTGAGAGGCTGTGTGCATTCCAGCGGCCGCTGGTCATTGAGTTGTTTCCATTGAGGTTGGAGAGCATGGGTCCAGCTCCCCGTCTGCGGACTGATGGATGGCCTGTCTGACTTTATCTGAGCAGGACGGACACTACGTTGGCTGGGGCCCAGAGATTGTCTGTCTTGACGGCTTTATCAGTGCCTGACTTATAGAGCTGTCATCCTCTTGGAGCGAGGTTCCCAGGCACCTCGTTCGGCCGACCCCCCTCCCCCCCTCCTGTCTGTCATACTGCCAATCAGGGACCTTGGCTGGCCAGTCGGTCAGCCTGAAGTCTGCCTCCTTCCCACCCAGGGACAGATACATTAACAAACTGGTCCAGATTCAGATCAGCTCCACCCTTGGGTGTTGCAGGCTCTTACAGCAGTAATATAAAAGCCAAATGTGTCGCGGACATTCTTAATTTAGATCCAGGGAGTGGATAAATGATGTTCTCACAAGACGTCCGCTTGTATCACATCTTGCTCATCTTGTTCATACTCAAAAAACACAATTTCAAACATTGCTGGAGTTTAGGTAATCCCTGAAATAAATTTTGCTGTTGCTTTCTTTTTTTTAAACATCAAACATTTCGTAAAGGCTGAGCTCATGTTAGTACTTGCAGTCGAGATCTTCCTCGAGTCTCATTCTGATGAGGCATGGTTGAGATTGGGCGGGAGCCAAGTGAAGCACGGGGCCCTTCGCATATTCTGTTTTGTTTAAAACAGCAGCTTTCGTTCAACTGTCAAAAAGAGACCAATTCACCAAATCTCAGAATGTGTTCGATGACCGCAAACACACAGCGTGTGGTGATCTGTATTAAATGATCTGTGTTTACAGTTTCTATTGGTAGCTTCAATAGAGAAATTATGGGATTTTAAGAGTGCAAATATCATTAAAGTGACAGGGATCATCAAGGTGAACATGGCAGAGGTTCAAAGATCAGAGACAAAAGGAAAATCCCTCAGGGCACCAGTTAAAGATGTTCTGTGAATAACTATTGGATAAATAATTTTCAGTATCATGTATCTCCTTCAGTTAGACCAGCCTTGTAATTAATTTAATTGCAGTGACATTAATCCTAAAGTCTTCAAATTATTTGCGGTCTCGCATGAAATGTCTCGACTGCTGTTAGTCATTCCAATCGTTCCGTGTTTTCATCAAAATCTCATTTGAGCCAATCACAATTGGAAAGCTGTTAGTGCAGGTATGAATCCACCCAAGATGCACTGAGGACACAGAGATTGGATCGCTCAGACTACCTTCAGAGGTGGTCCAGGTGTCATATGGCAGCATTCTTTTGGCAGCATGTACATGTAAGCCCACTCGACTGACATCCTCTGCACAACAACGAGAAAAAGCTTCAACAGGCAATACAGACTAAATAGATTATTTTCCACACGAAACATTCTGTCTGATTTCTTTTTGGCTCAATTCAATGCAAATCTTGTGTTTGGGCTCTTCTACCTGCCAAGATATGCAGCCAATGTTGTGAACATACTGTCTGTTTCAATTCATTTCACAATGAATGCCAGTATCCTAGAAAAAAAATATGCATAGTCCGTACTTGTTGAGTGTTTTTTTCTTTTATTTTCTTGTTTAAGAAAAACTGTGGTAGTTCACTGTGTCATCGCTGAAAGCGTGATGTTTGACACGGCCGCATCAGGGTCATGCATTGAACAGTGCTTTGTAAAGAATGGGTCAATTGTAAGAATAATCTGACAATAAGGCTTCCATAATTGTATTGAAGAGAATTTTGGTTGTTGTTTTTTCCTTCTAGTTAGCAGCTAAATGCAACTTCCTGCTTTCTAAGTCATCTGGTTTGGGCTACAGGCAGAACTAATTCACCACTGACTCTTCATTGTGCTCACACAGAACATGAGGGTGGAATAAAAGCACACAACTCATACATTAAAAACACCAATAGGGGCTTTATATTAAGTGAACTAGTTTGAAGTTTAAAATGTGTTTAAAAAGTCTACAAATACCCATTGTTATGACCCAAAACAAGAATGATCATCTAGACTCCAAAATTCCATTGAGGTCTTTTATTATGACTTCAATGTTGTTGGTTTGCAGGGATGCAATAAGCAGTTAAAGATCCAGCTGCATCCTTCATCGTGTCCTCCTGGAGGACAGCAGCCCAGTGATAATCAACACTTTGTGATGCTGATTGCAGCCGTGAAGCACGAGACAACAGTGACTCGTCAAGACCGCTAAGTAGTATTCATCCAGATGTCACCTCATCACGGTGCATTCAGGATAATTTCCCCAAGAGACTGATGAGGCTGGGTTGTATGAAATCTGATCATCAAAGGCCTTAAAACTGAACAAGAAGGAGAATTTAAAAAAAATTCCACCTGATATGTTCTTCAAAACACACTAATCACAGAACTACTCTGTTGACCTCTGAAGAGGTCAGCTACAAACATCGACAACAGCCATGTATGCAAAAAGACTCTATAGATGTACATACGTACATCTATAGATACACTATGAACACTCCCTTTAATTAGTCATGGAACATTAAACTGGATTTTGTGATCAGAAATCAAGAACACTGGCAGGACTCCAATCATAAACCTTCTTGTAGGGTTGAGAATTAAACTACAATGTTTTCCAGAAACACTCCAGGCAAGACGGAGTCTTTCCTGTTCCACACTCCCAGTCATGCTTTCTGCCCAACCTGAATCATTTGCCTACTGTGTAATCTTTTAAGGGGGTCGGACACATAGCTCCTTCTCAGGAAATGGGGCCAGAGATATTTGAGAAGGGTGAGACTATTGCGGGACGAATTGACCATCCTTAGATTTGAGTGAAATACACTAGAACTAGAGTGTTACTCACTAGAGCACCTTCGCCGAGGCTGGACAGTCGTACAGATGTCTATTTAGCAATCCTGGCCCATACCCATCTCACTGTTTATTTATTGTAATAAGGAGGAAAAATGGCGAAATCTTTGAAATCTTGAGAGATGACAAGAAATTCTTGTATCAACCCTTTTATCCACGCCCCCACCGAAATGTCAAGCTTTTCTTTTCCTGGTCCATGTCCAGTCCTTCCTCCAGTTTTCATGGAAAGTCGTCCAGTAGCTTTGGTGTAATCCTGCTGACCAACCAATCAACCTTCTTGGCAGAAGCAATAACTGTATATCAGTCTTGCATGAGGAAAGGTTTCCAAGTTAACTACATTTTTATTGCTTCTTTTCTGTATTTTGTACAGCACGACTAGCAGCTTATTAATACTACCTTGCAGGTAATAAAAGGTTACAGATGTGGACGGCTTGGCTGTTAGCCCACAGCCTTATGTCACCATTCTCAATGAGAGTATTGTACCAGTTTGCTCCCTGTAATTGCTATTGTGATGGTTCCGTGGAACCTGGTATTGTGTCAGATGATGGACCTTGTAGTAGATAGTACTCATTTGTTGAACTTATAAAATAGCAATACACCTACACCCTGCTGATGTATGGCATTTTTGCGGGTCAATATTGCTCGTAATTTTGACGGACTCGCTAGATTTTCAATAACCTCCTATGTGACTATTACTCCAGGGAGAACTGGACATATTAGTTCTGGGAAATAAAGAACAAATGTAAACCAAAGCCAAGAACGAAATACTTTAATATCTTATTTATTGATATTGGAAATGCAGAGTTAATTTACCCTCAAAAATTGCACTTGTCACCTCTTGTATTTCAGTTATAGTTCAGTGAGTTTTTGAAAAATGTTACTCAAGTTAGAACAAGAGTAGGATTACAGGGCTGTACTGTCAGGCTGTACTCAGGCCAAAAGAGCTTGGAGTAAGAAAGTCAAGGCATCATCAACAATCACTTTTAGACATTATTATATTGTAAACACGCTCTTGTTGACATGTCCACTCCTCGTTGCTGCAACATGCTAATCACCATCAGCTGTCTTGCAGCATTTTTCTTTAATACAGCTTGGCTCAGATGGATTTTTTCACACAATAACCCAAACCAGTTGTGCAATACGTGCACATAATTTGTAATGTCAGTTTATGCCCCACCTAAATCACTGCGGGTAAACTTTAAAAACTTAAAAAAATTTAAACGAACAAGGATATTCTGAGCATCAAGCGATGCTTAACGGTGTTTACCTGTGAAGCACCAGCCTCTATCATAGACCATGCATAAATAAAGGATTGCTTAATTCTGTGAAAATAAACACAGTCCTGATGATCCAACACGGGTTTTTTATAAGCCCGCAATGACTTTGATGTCTCCCTTAATGAAAGATCCATAATGAAAGATGTACATCTATCATTTTGGCACAATGAGTTTATTTGGCTGAAATACAGAAACCACATGATGAATGGGATTAATTTACTCGCGCTCATCCCTGCTGGAATGTCAGGTTTTTGAGTTGCTCTAAATGTTATAAGTTACAGGTTTGAACCTGTGTGACAATTGTAACAGATTTACCTATAGATATACTGTACTCGTAAATATCTGTTTGGCATTTAGTCTACTGCATTTCCTGAATTCACTCAGGTATAATCAGTTGACAGGTGAGGTAATGTCTTCTGGTTTCACTCTTGCAGTAACGCTTTTTGTGTTGTTATTTCGCCAAGAGTATTTTTAGAAGTATTCAGCTGCATAGCTGATCAGTAAATAACTATTGGACAGAAACCATGGGTCCATCTAGTTGCCTGGGGATCTTATACAAGTCTGACTTTGACCCTTTGCATCAATACATCTTTTCTTATTTGCAATTTAGCAGGGCTGGAGCCCATATGACAAGAGGAGGTGTGTGTGTGTGTGTGTGTGTGTGTCGGGGGGGCTGCACAGGTACTGGAAGATGAAATAAAATATTTAAATATCTGGCTTTACATGCTGTTATTTTAAGGAATCTTATCCAGGTGCTTGAAATTATGCAGTAATGTGTTTGGCTTGATTCTCGCTGCTGACTTTTGACGTCTGTCTTTTGAATGAAACGTTGGAATGTTTTGGGTTTTTCGTGTATGTGTCTCGACCCATTACAGTCATCTGCAGAGGATGTTACATACGCACCCAACACAGCTACAAGCCATGTTCTTGTTCCAAGTCTTAAATGGCAGCAACATGCAACTCCAACTGCTGCACTTTTATGAATGTTATTTATACCTCCAGACTAGGAAATAATGTATTTTAATGATAATACAGTTCTAAATCATAATCAGATTGTACGTCAACACACATATCACACGTTTGTGTATTTTTTTTCAAAAGCATTTTGATGTTGAGGGTGTCTGTCCGCAGATTTAACCCATGTGACCTGGAAGGACGCCCAGGCAGACAGTACCACTTTCTGCCAAGGTGACCTGTCACCACAGGCTTTTACACAGGCCTACTATGGGTCTTAAGTTGCCCAGGGGAGCTGTAAAAGTGTTAACACCATGCTCACTTGCCACACTGATATTAGGGGAAGGCCTGGTTACAGGAAAAGCCACCTGTTCCCCCCTAGTCTGGGATGACTGCTTCGACTTTCCCCAAGGACCCCTATTCTCACCACCCCCACCGCAGTTGCATACTGAGAAGAATGGCAAAGCATAACAGACATACCACTGTGGTCCATGGTCCAGCTCAATTTGTGGATTGTCAAGTAGCGAGTATGTTTCTAGCTCTCGATGAAAGCCATTTGCATGACATGCACAGAATGAGTTGTTTAGTCATAATCAATATTAAATAAATGCACCATATTATTAATATGGGTATCCCAAAGTGTTCCCATTCTAGATGAGATTTTAATTCCACCAGCAAGTTTTCAATGTGCCGTGGGGTCTTCCCACTTTGACATACCTGGAAAACCTCCAAAGGGTGGTGCCTTGGAGGCAATGTGGCCAATGGGAGAAATCATTCAGAGTATGCCTATATTCAGTAGGGCGCATGCCCACCGAGAAGTTGGAAAGTTTTTGGAGCATGCCTCAAGTGAGTAACTCTCAGTGAATTTGATTTGCCCCACATAGAGACAGATGTCTGGATTATGCATCCATCCCATGGTCAGTGATTTTTGAATCATAGCTTAGCATCAATGATTAGGATGAGACTTTTTTTTAATCATGAAAGGATTAAAGCCTTGCAAAAGCTAAAATCACAAGTGTTTATTGAGCCCATGAAACCTTTATGAAGCTGAAAAAATAATCCTGTCTGTTAGATAAGTTTGTCTTTTATCTGTAGCGCCGGACCTGAAGAGCGTCGCTGTGACACAATCACATGGTATGACGACTGCCATGGAACGCTGTTTGAAACTGAAGGGGAAGCTGGGGAAACTTCACTGTTATGGTTAAATTATAATAATTAATTCGGCAAAACTAAAGTTTGTTGTAGAAACTGTTGTCGGGGCCGTGGTCGCTGAGGGAACCCACACACGAGCAGCAGAGAGAACCACTACAGCCGGCATAAATAACAGCAGCATAAGAGCCAACTGCAAGACGTAACCAAGAAAAACTAATTCATGCAAAAACACGCAAACACATTTCAGATGACAACTCTCACTGAGAGAAATACAAAACCAAAACATGAACTTTTAGGGAGACCAATGATTCATCGTATAAAAAAATTAGTGGCAAAGGAAATGATTTACTCTTGTGGGCGTTAAGGGAAACTATCTGAAATGGTAGTAAGTAGCTGAGATGCTTACCTCTGACTGAAAATTCTCCTTATGAACACACAAACTCACAGATGCTGGCAGAACCTCTGGCCACTAAAGCACCAATTTAATTGTTCCCATTTTCATCTGAAAATAACAGGAAGTGTGTTTATTTTATCCATGGTGACAGTTACGGCTGTTATCATCTCAGACTCTTCACTGTCGTTAAGCAGTTTCTGAAAGTGGTTTATCATTGGTGAAATGTCCTTTTTTTATCGCCATTCACTCATGATTAGCTTAATATGTGCCTTTCGTGAAAAGTAAACTGTTTTATCTTTCTGTAATCACTGTTGTTTTCATAGCTTGTGGGTGTTATAATATGATTCTAATTCATAATACTATCAATAGTGACTTTACGGTGGAATGAATCTCTGCTACGCTACAGCTAAGCTACACTTTAAAGACTGATGACAAATGATAAGATATTTTATCTTGTCATTTTAGATCCCAGATCTGGAGCGAGTGTCATCCTGCCTGCAGCTGTTGGTGGAGGCCTTCCTTTATAGCCTCTTACCTCACCATAACCGGGTTATGAAAATATCATCAGTCTTTATGCATGTGCTGTAGGACAGAGGGTGGCGCTTGACTCACTGCTAATTTGAGATTAGTGATGGACCTTTAGAACCAGCTAAATGTTTCATTTACTTATGCTGTTCTTGGATTTTAAAAAAAATGCTCTACTTAAATTAAAAAAAAGTAAAAACACTGGATATATTTCCCTGTTAAAGGTATTTAAGGGTATTATATCTTTCAAAGGAGGATATTTGGTGTTGTATGCTGTTCAGCCTGGAAAGCCTCCTGAGACACATTTGTGATATTGGGTTATATAAATATAACTGCAGTGACTTGACACCTATTGCATTTCCCTTAAGCTTCTATGTTCAACTCTGACATCTCTTTGAATAGTTGATGTCAGTTCCATTTTAGTTTCTCGCTCTCATAGGATCATTTGGTGAAAAGCGATTCTGAGAATAAAGTAATAAAACCTTTTTTTAATTCTCTATATAGAGGAAAAAGTAAAAAAATTAGCTGAAAACCTTTTAATAAAAACATTTAGCTCATTCTAAAAATATAATAACATATGATGTAATAAATGAAAATGTATAACATTCATCTTCTTAAAGACAAGATGATCATAACTGTCTGCTTATCAGAAATACGGGTATATGTTGGAACCTATCCTATCTGGCTACATGCCAGAGGCAGGGTACACCCTGAACAAGTCACCAGCTTATCGCAGGGCAAAAAAACAAAAAAACAAAAAAAGCTGTAGAAATAAAAAATATAGAAATAATATTGTACTTTAGGGACGTGGAGAAAGATACACATCTATGTTTTGGATTAACATTTGAGTTTTCACCTCATCAATGTCACACTGTTGTTTAAGAATCAATATTTTGATAAGATTTTTATAAGAAACTGAGTCTCTGCCAAAATAACTCCTCTTTTGTGCAGGAGATGACTAACAGTTGTTGACAGTTTTATCAGCGTACAATTGTAACATTATTTTCATAAATAACTGACTTGATTGTGATAATATAGCTTTATTTCCAATAAAATGTGGACTTTATTCTCATTGCAGTCTTACATTATTTACGTTTAACTGTCAACTATTTTTCCAAAAAATTCCAACTTTATTCTCATCATAAGTTGATTTTATTGTCATTTCATATCAGCTTTATTACCTTTATACTTTATTCTCACAATGTTTAGAGTTTATTTTGGAAGTCTGCTATATTCTTCGGAGTTGCAACATAATGGTAAAATCCTCCAGACACCTTTGAAACAGGTGGTGTACAATGTGAGTCTCAAAAGAGGTCTGATGTATCTGTACAGAGATATTTATGTCCAAACGGAGGATTTTTTTTCCCCTTGAATTGTCTTCCAAGCTTTCCAGCAGCTGTCAAAGGTAATTATGAGTCTTTGAAAGACAGAATAGAAAGAAAAAGGAGAGAAAGTGAAGGACCCAGGAGTCATATAGAGAAATAAAACACAGAGGAATGTGACAGTCAGGTTATGTACCCCGTGAAAAACTAGCATCCATTAGTTACAGCTCCTCAGTACTTTCCTCCAAACCTGAGCTGAGCCTTTGAAATCTTTGAAAATGTTCCAGAGCCTCGCCTCCCTTGCTAATTAATGTCAGAAGCGATGCCTCATTTTGTCTCTCATCGCTGCACTTAACCACCCCGAGCGTCAGCCTGAACCCCAGAACCATAGATTCAACCTTCACCTTCCCAAACGTGTTTTCAGTTCCAAGCGGAACCTTAATGTTCAGAAACACCACGTCGGCTGCACGCCTCCACCGCTTTCAGCGGCTACAACATAAACAACGTGAACAGGCACGTGGGCTAGCCGCACACAGTCGGGCATAAATTAGACAGAGGTTGTGATCTGGAGCCCCCAGGTCCCTGGGGGCCCCAAGAGTGAATGTGTGCTGTGGAGAGGTGAGTAATAGATTATCTGGAGGTGGAGAGAAAGAGAGAAAGAGGGGTCAAAAGATGTGTGGCTACATGGATTAAGGTGTGTGTGTGTGTGTGTGTGTGTGTGTGTGTGTGTGTGTGTGTGTGTGTGTGTGTGTGTGTGTGTGTGTGTGTGTGTGTGTGTGTGTGTGTCATTTGCAGGGTTTTTGTTGTACACAATCTTGACTACAAACGTAAACGCTGTATACAACAACTATCACTTTTATCAATGAAAAACACAATTAATAATTGAAACTGGTATCTCGGGACAATTTGACACTTCGGCAGACATTCATTTAATCATATGTTTTATTTTATTTGTGCACCTCTGTTATTGTAATCAGCAATAATCCCCATTTGGAGTAAACACTGAGGTCAGTTTGTCCATTTTTTTTGTGCCACAAAAAAAGAAGTAGAAAAGAAGTAGACAAACTTTTCTTTCCTCATTCTCTCAATCGTGGTCGTGTCAACGCTCTGAGGCAACTTGTACGATTCTTTATGGTTCTTATTTCAGTACAAATCACGACACGACCACAAGGGCAGCTGTGGGCAAAAGCTGCATTCTTTTTTACCCTTTTTCTAATCTTTTTTCTGTCTGTTTTCCACCAGCAGTGCGACGGGAGATAATCTCAAAGGAAATCTACATGTAGTTTTGCAATTTCTGACTGTACAATTATATAAAGCGTGACGTGTGTGGGCGTTTAACAGTCAGACTAAATCTTAGTGCTTTCAGAATTTTCCGGTGTGAAGTATACATGACTATAAATACATTTGACTAACCTGGTGATTCATTCTCATGTTCCCAGATCTCAGCCAATAACCTCGTAAAATACAAGTCATGACTAAACATTTCGAGGCAGCATATCTGGTGAATTTACAAACCTGACTACGGCGATGCCGTGACTTGCCTTCTCTGGCTCCGGTTAGCCTAGCATTGAGGATGAAGTTTCTCACGAACCCCTCACTGAAAATGTGACTGACTGTGTGAGAAACATCAGAGTCATTTAACCCGACTGTGACGAGTCGGCCGCTGTGGTTTCAATCATGACACATTTACATGCAGCTATGAAATATGAGACAATATAAGAAGTTCCTGCTGTTTCAACTGTAGATGTTAGCGATCTGTCCTCAGGGCGCTGACTGGCACAGGACCTCTTCCTGTGCTTCCATCATTCCCAGGGGATCCTTTTTCTGTTACTCCAGGGTTGTGTTAAATACTCCAGTTGCCTCAACCTTTGCGATCGGCTTCATGTGCTTTTGCCTCATTTGCACTCTTTAAACCTCCTGAAACCTTGTCAAAGGATGATCCATAAAAATGACCACCCAGCAAACTGATTTTGTAAAAGGAGTTTATAGATTTTAAATCTATAAAGCTGCGATCAAACTGTGGCTACAGATTCTACGTCCATCCAGGATGTCACAAAGAACATCATGTCACCGACTCATGGAATTTAACTATGACGGCGAGTTTCACGTTCTCTTCAATAAGTGATTGTATCTCATATATGAGGGTCACGACAATGACAGTCTGCCATCGTGAGAATCAGACTTGACGTAAGTTGGATCCCACACACGACAAGTACGTCCAACCAAGCCGAGCTCCGTCTGATGTATTCACTCCAAATATTTTGTTCTTTCATCACGATAAGACAAAACAAAAAGATACATATCTTTGTCTGTAAATCTCACCACAATCCACACTGATTAAAAAGTCTGGGCTTTATTCAATCCCTTCCCCCTTGGAGACATCAAAGTTGCATATTTCAAATGTTAGCGCATGTTGATTGCAGAGAGGGAGAATCCAGTGTTTTATCACTCTGACGGGTATGAAGGAGGCGCCGTTGTCTGTCAAATCAGAGGCTGTCTTTGTAATGGTATGACAGTTTAGGACCGTGTGTTTGAGTGTTTGTCTCTCCTCTTTTAAACCTGCATCACTTCTTGTCTCGCCGTCGAATCAGCCGAGGTCATCACGCGACAACGTCTAGCCACACTCGCAGCTACTGATGCGATGTGTCACCACTTTAAATCAGATGCAGATAAAACTTATAAAAGGTGAATAAAAAGTTCTAGGAAATGCACAGCGGTTTAAACATGATTTTGGAATAGATGTACATATCCACAGACCTCCATGACCTCTGACTCCTACTGATAACACTCCGATTACTCCTATTCCCCAACGACATCTGTAAACTCGTGTCAAAAGAAGACATATTTCACTCCACACAACATGAATCGCGTGAGTCAGCAGTGACAAGCAGCCAAGATTAAAAAAAAAAAAACCCAACATCCAACAGTTCAGCGGCCAAGCAATCACATTGACACAGTTGGGGTTATTGGTGTATGAAATGTCATTTTGTTTGTCCCCTGTAACCTGCGATTACTTGTTCCGGAGTGGGGGCGCTGAAAAGGACCTGTTTTCATAAAGACCTTTCCTAGAGGGGTACCACAATTTTCTTTTATTAAGCCTCAAAGTTAGAGAGGAGGGATTGTATTTCCTTCATATACAGGGAGCAGCGCCAAGCATGAGTAACTTTGAGTCATTTAAGAAGAGCTTGCCTAATGTGTGCACCTAAATGCATGCACAGCCTTGCACATGTTCCATATGTGCAGTGACACATGGTTGCATGCACGCACGCACACGCACGCATGCACGCTTGCACGCACGTTCGCACGCACGCACGCACGCACGCACGCACGCACGCACGCACGCACGCACGCACGCACGCACGCACGCACGCACACACACAGCACTAGGCAAATTCACCTCGAGCATTTCAGTTCTCTTTGAAAACCTAATTACGGTTATATATAAAAAAAGAAAAGGAAAAAAAATTCATATGCGGCACACACAACAAAAAAACGCCTTGACCTTTTCAAAATGCACAAGCCGTTTCGGCTGGGCCGCTTACTTGAACAGATTCAGATTTCCGTGACATTTTGGAACAAATCTGACTTATTTCTGGAGCAATGTAACAGAACAAAAAGTGATCCTGTCATGGACAAAGGTCGAGTTAAACACTTGTTTTTAGAAATCAGTTAGAAGCTTAATGTAGAGAACACACAATGGAATGCGAAACACAAAGCAAAAAACAACAACTGATGTGACTTAAGACATCGGCATGTTATCCATGCATTCTTGGGTGAGACCAAGCTGCCTACAGCTCCCCAATGGTCGATGTCCTTCGCCACAAGCTACATCCTGGAATGTATTTGTCTGCCTGTTGCTCTAAATAATGACCACAAAGTAAAACAGACATGAAGTGACACTCTTAATCACTCTAGATGAGTTCAATAAACTCATTCCTGCACAACCACATATTAAAATGTTGAAAGATGGCAGCATTTAATGCAAAAAAAACTGTAAAAGTCTGCTTGTAATTCTCACAGGACTAGATTTTTGAATGTAAGTCAGATAGTTATAAGATTACTGTAAAACTCACTTGAATGTCACCGTGAGATTATTGGAGTTTGCTTCTGGAAATGGTTGGGATCAAGTGAAAGACAGGATTCCACATTGTCCTACGTCTTTTTCCATCAAGATGCGTTTTTCACCTGCAGGTTTTCACATTTATATCATTCATCTGTGTCCGTCACCTTTTTGTCCACATGCATGACCCTCTGATGTCCGGATGTGGAACGCCTGGAGAAACTCAAAGCTTTCTGTGCGTTCATGCCGGCCACCATGACTTTCCATCTATTCGTGGCTTTGCTTTCACTTCTTTTGACAAAACATTTGCTGGTTTGACGCCCTCACAACTTGCATTTTGTAGCTTTTATTTGTGCTGAACAGAATCCTGTGTTTGAACTCAAGAGAATTACTGGATTTACACAAATTATACCATCAAAAGATTACTTTGGGACGTGTTGGGTGTGCAGACACTTGTCTGTGGGTTTCAATCAAAACAGAAGCCCAATTTCTCCAAGTACAGCTTAATCAAGTCGGAACAGAGGTCATGGCGTACGCAGTATATCCCTCCTAATAACCAAACCTCTCTGTTCAGGCAAAATACAGCAAAAGAGCTCACGTCAGTCTGGGTAATTAAAAATGATTGACAAGCAGGTTAATCCAGCAATTCCAGTCTTGCATAAAAATGTCCCCCTGAGCTGTTTTGGGTCCTGGCTCCGGTCCATCCAGACACATGTGGCGTCCAGATGTGGCTCATAGGATGCATGTGGCCAGGCTCAGGGATGACTCTGAAGAGAAGCACTCAGAACAGACAACAGTTAAAACAACGACAGTCAAATCTTATCTATGTCCTCCAAGGAACATCAGATGGACATCAGGAATAAAAGTCTCCATCAATCCCAGAAAGCTGTGTAGCGGAGAAATGTCCCTCGTATGAATCTGCTAATAAAATGTCACGTCCTCATGCTGACGGCGCGCTCAACCCTGAACGGAATATCTCAGTATAATTGTGAGTGATCTGTGATTGTAATCACGGTCTTTAGAATTACATTATTATTGCCCAAATGTTATGTCACTCCTCTGACAATAAACTAATTAGTGTATAGGTTTTACGCAGATCTGCAGTCATAGCTCTTTACTGATTCATATTCAGTTTTAGTGGAACAAATAATTGTGCAGAGCAAAAGGATAATCAAGTCTGTGAACAACGGTTTACATACATGCAGCATGTAAATACAAAAAAAGATATAAAAATGTCCTGAAATTGTTCAGTATGAGCATCAAAATATAATCACCAATCTTTCCAAGATTTCATTAAAACTACTGGGATTTTAGATTTTTTGTTAAGTAGTCAAAAACAGAAGGAAGGTTTTAAGAAGCGGCTGAACACCTCCACAAATCCATCACTTCTAATTTCATTTTTATTGTCTTATATTCTACAGATGTCAAACTGCAAACTTTGAACCCTGTAGCTTGGACCTGCAGGACGGCTTTGTCTACAAACACGCAAACAGCTGTTTTTTTAGAGCATAAGACATTCTATATCAGCACGCAACAACAAAGAGTTTGATCAAGCAGGCTGCCAACCTCCTGAAGGAGCATCTGCAATTCTAGTTATTTATTGGATGAATGAAAGACATACTTGTTTTCAGCCTGCACATTAACAAATTGCGTGAGATGCTTGCGATCAGGAATTTCCTTGTGCATATCCTGTATAACACCCAGATCACTGAAAACCGCCGCCTTCTCCGTTATAAAATTACTGCAGAAACAGAGGGCAAAAAGATCAGAACAATCTAAGACGATATGTGGTGAGATCAGCAATGTCTTTATTAAAAGGTGGATTCTGTTAGAAGGTCCTCATGGAGACTATACCTGCCATTCAAACTGAAGTGCCTGCAAGTTTGTGTATTTAAATGATGTAATCTGTGTATGTATGATCATCCATTCAACCTTGCTGTCTCCGTTCACAGACTTTATTGCTCTCCAGAGAAATTCAGGTTATGTAGGATCCCGTGGATGGACAGATTTAGATCCGTGGTCTTTGTGGTGGGTTTTTTTTTTACAGATACTAAAGGTTTGCAGTGCCATCATGTACCAGAATGTCAAAGTTTGACAAAGAAACAAGTTTTACATTTATTAAAAAGTGGCTTCAGAAAGTCCTGTTTTACAGTACATGCCACTTCACTTTTAATTCTAACACAGAATCTTTATCTCATACCATTTCTCCTATTTGTCTCTTCTGTCTGCTGACACAATTAAAATAAAGGCTAAATGTGACTCTGTTTGGTTTAATTATGTAGAGGTCTCTCTGGCCTACACAGTACTAAGTCTACACTAAAATAAAAGGCAGACCGTGGTTTATGTGTATATAATACATGTTGGTACATGTGTGGGATCGTGTGGTGGGGTTTAGTTATTTGTGAGGATCATGGTCACAGAATGACTCAATAACCAAACTCTTCACAGTTTTAAAAGGAAATGTTCATAAACTGATGAATCAGGAGCCAAAACCTCTGAATTGGAAAAGTATGGGCTGCCCTCATGATATTTACCTGTGGTGTGCCGCAAGAAATGTTCTGCCACCATGAGAGTCTGTGGATTGAGGACGACAGGATGCACTTATGGTTAAATCTTACCAGGCTAGTGTGGTTAAAAGAAAAACAAGATTGCAGAGAGGAAAGGGAAGGCCCTGCAAAGCACAGGGAAATAACAATTGAGTGTTTTTAGAGGCTACTTTAGTGTTACGTCTTGCAAACAAGCCTTTATTGTATTTGTCATTTTCAGGCCAGGGTGAACAACTTTTCTTTCATTCATCCCAAGAAGGCGAGTATTAAAAAGCCGAGGCCTATTCCTCTCATTAAGATTTAAGAATTTGAAGAACTGGACGATATTCTCAAGTCAGATTTTGCAGGTCTCTTTGAACATTTCGTATTTTGTTGCCAAACCTGGAAACACTCAGACACATCCTCACAACATGGGTGGATACGCGTTTGAGAGAAAAAGAGTGCACGTATCTCTGATCTCCACAGAAATCCCAGGAGAGCAGGTTTTCATCTCTATTCCCGATAAATCTCTGAACAAAAACAAGAGATTCTGATATTCTTCAAAGGAGTCAGAGAAAAATCCATAACCCGTCAGGGCGGAGCTTCTCATCAATATCACATGATGCTCTCCAAGTATTTTCATGTGAAGCCGGCAGCGGCAAAACAGGGTTTTATTTTTCTACTGCAGCTTTGACCACAGCAGGCTGGGTTTTTGTGTGGAGCTGTGGGAACGTGTCAGAAGAATGCATGGAGTGAACGCTGAAAACAAAGGAAGTCTTGAAGGATGAATGTTTTTCCAAAATGAAGGGGTTGCAGCGGTTTGGCCATAGATGCCGTTTTAGTTGTCTAAAGCTGAGCTGCTTCAAAACTATCAAAGTTATTTTTAACAATACAATTAAAAATGATTTGAAAACACTGACAGAAACACATTTACACATCGGTGTAAGGTAGTCCACCCTTGGTTTTTTAAAGATGTTGCCTAACTTACCTGACAAGCCTGAATCTGAGATCGATGTTTTATATTCAGACTGTTTTCTGTTGTCAGTGACAATGCCTCCCCGGCGCCACCCGGCTGCTGATGGCACGCTGGAAGTCTCCAACGTGTCTAACGTAGCCTTGAGCAATCTAGCGTCGTATAGAGACAAGGAGGGGGCTTCAGGAGTCTGCTAAACTCACGTCTTTAACTCAAATGTGTCAACGGATGCTGGCTGGCTGAGGTGACAACACTCGAGGCAATTTTAACAAACTTTGCATAGCTTTCTCTGGAGACTCGATGCAAGATTTTTACAATATGTGCAGGAGTATTCCCCCAAGCCCCGTAAAGAGACTTTGATGCACTAAATTGGTACCGTTTTCCTGTGGTGACAAAATCTGGAACATGCATGTGTAAGATTTTGTAGAAATAGCAAAATGAATGAAAGTTTGGGCAGTTTAACTGTTTCATTTGATCATTGAATATATTAGCATTACATAGCGAAGGATGACGTGAACTCGGTGATTATTATTTCTGATGTTCATACCCGTGAACATTTATTTCATATCTTAAGCTTTCTTTTGACCACTTTGGGACAGCAGAAACAATCTGTGAACTCTGTCATGCTCTCTCGGTTCCAGTTTTCCCTCTTATTCTCTGTATCCTGTGTTCGCTCCCACTCAATCCACTCATTCCACTCACATGTGTTTGTTCCATCCACCTGCTTCCCATCTCTAATCAGGTTCCATCTACTTAAGCTCAGCTCAGACAGACCTCAGTCTGCTGCCAGATTGTCACCAACACTTCCACTCTTCAGTTTTCTTGGACTCTCTAGAGATTTTTCTTGTTTCTTGGATTTTGCGTGTTTGTTTGTTCTTTTCTTGTTCTTCTAAAACCTGTTGTAGGATTTTTTTTGTTAATTAAATTATGAATTTGGACTTATTCTCCGTTCTGCACGTGGGTCTTAACTTCATGCAACAGAACTCAGCACCATCATGATAACACTTTACAAAATTGAGACGGGGAACCTTTTGGCAAATATTCACATATGTTTCTCGACTAGCAGCTGAACGTATCCACTGTTATTTAACAGCTGGAAACTTCATCTGGAAAAGATGCTGAGTAGCAGTGGAAGTTAAGCAACATGTAGTCCCGATACCAAAAAATTAAACTTCAGCTTTTAAGCTTATTTAAGTCTATCTTTGTGTATCATCAGGAAATTAGCAATTTCTGCTGAAGCAAATTGAGGATAGTTGAGGATACCCTCATTTTACGCAACCACCCTGTAATTATTCGGATAAAACATGGGTTATTTTATAATTTATTTCACGGATGCATTTTACATCCACACATCTTTCTCCAACATGTCTGCCCTCCAGGGGTCGAGCGTTATCGCTCCGTCCAGACCTGACAGCACTTCTCATCATCAGCAGCCACACCTGTGTGTCTGTCAGTGGTCCAACCTTTCTGCCTGCCCCCCCCCCCACCCATTACACACAAAGACATCCTCTGTGTGACACATCGCACACACAACTTTATTCATCTCTACCTTTTGTGTTTTCCTGGTGCTTGTTCACCCTCTTCACACGACAGGGACACCAAAAGGCGGCCATTATCTGGCGGCCGGCTAAATGAGCCGTTTCTGAAGACGATCAGAGTCACAATAAATCCTGTCATTAGAGGAAGCAACAGTCCAGTGGATTAGCTTGTGTCCCAAAGACAGAACATTCTGGTTGGCTGCTCTAGATTCTGTTTAGAGAAGGGAAGCCTTGAGCCTTGTAGAAGCGAATCAAATGGCGTGTGAAGGTCTTATGTCATTGCACATCGACATTGCAAGAAATCCCCCAGGTCTTCCTGCTTCAGGACACTTCCTGCTTCATCTTTAAGCTTCAGTATGCACATTGTCATCTTGTAAAAAGCATAGAAAACGCACATAATTACACACTGCAACACCGTTGAGAAGAGGAAACAAGCTGAATCTGCTCTGTTGTGGATGAACAGAGCGTGGTATGTGCAGAATTTGCACAGAGGTTTCTATGTCTGGGCTGTGGCTGGACCCCCCCCCCCCCTCTCTGGGTCTCATCAGGCATCTCTTGACCTAAGACGAGGAGGCATGAGGGGACTGAAATGAAAGAGGCGAAAGGTACCAAGTCCCAACTGACCCCAATCCCTTTACATTGTCACTCATAATGACCTCAGAAAGCCTGCCTACAACTTGTACGTCTGTCAAAGGGGCCCCCCTCTGCATGTTTAAAATACTTAACAGTCGCTCAATTTAAAAATGCATAGAACACACTGTGCTGCTTTCAGATGTACTGGATGGGGAGGGGGGACGAGTCTGCCATCTATCAAAATGAACATTTCCTCTCACAGTTTGACACATGACAAAGTAACACCTGTGTGATGTAAAGCAGACCCCACAGCCCTTTCAGAACCACTAATTATTGAAGCTGTTTCGATTTAACCGGCGCATACAAACACATCTTCATTTGCACATGTGCACCAAGCCCGCAGGTATACGAAGCCGGGACGCGAAATGATTTTTTTTTTTTTTTTTTTTGCACCGCCGTTGACACAATCGCTTCCACCTTCACCATGTCTGCTGGCACGAAAATCAGTTTCTCATATTATTGGGAAAGGAGCATGCATGAAACTAGAAATGATTTTCCATTCAAGCGGAATACATTTTTGAATTTGTACGATTTAATTATGTTATCCCACTCATGTTTTTGTTGAGCGGACAGGAAGGAAGGATGCAAACACCGATGGTCTAAATGATCTGGCGGAAAAAAGACTTCGTGGTCAAACAAAGAGGAATGAAGAAGCCATGTTTTGATGCTTGTTGAATTATAAGTCCGATTCAATTCCACCTATTTTTGCCTGCATTTTCAAACAGTATAAACAAAAGGCTTTGGGGATGAGGTACAGCAGAATAATTCACCCTACTACCCTACTCTGACTACAATATAACACTACCACAGCCCATATGGAGAAACCTTTAGTAACCTTTAGGTGACAGTTATTGACTGTGATAAAACAGCAGTTACTAACATTCTGCATGGAGTAACATAGTGAGTCAGGTTAAATAAATGTAATATAAATGCTTCCTGTTCAGTGCCATAGGGTTAGGGCGGGGCAAAGCGAGTTGAGTCCAGCCAATGGGCTTTCTGTGTGTGTCCCTGAGTAAACATGGAATCATTAGCCACTTCCTCTTATGTCTCCTCCACGCAGCCACGGCCACTTGACCCCCATAAAAGTGATAAACAGCGTGTCTTGAGATGCTTACTTGTGTTAACAGTCGAAAACCTACAAAGGTTAGACTTTCACCTTACAGACCACCTTTTATTGTTGGCTCATGTCACTCTGACAAAAACATACAACATTTTTTCTCCGACAAGAAATGACCTCTCTCATAGCGCCGCTTCAAATTTAAAAGTATTCCTGCCATCTCCACGTCATGAGGGAGTTTTAAGAAATCTCATGGCAGAATGTCCCATCGCGTTGCAAACACATGACATTGATTAACGCGCAGCCAGCAAAGTTTCATGGGGTTCAATGTAACGCAACACCACTAGTTTTGGAGCATTAACTTTGCTTGTGTGACTTTAATGGAAATGAGGGAGTGGAGGCTTCAGTCCTCCAGCGTGTTGGCTAACAAGTCTGTTCAAACATTGTCCTTCCTTTCTCACAGAAGACACACATTTCCTCTTAGTGTCTGCTAACAATGACATTTATAGATTAAGCCTAAAGTTGTCAGGCCTTCACTGGGTTAAATGTGTGTGCCTCCGTTTTCTTGTTTTAAAGCCTGTTATATGGAAATCTATACATTCTACCATACATGATGTTTTTGATTTGGTATGTCAATTTTTGTGCCCTGCAATACAATATCAATTTTTCTGTGTAGTGTAATGCAAAGTTGAAGGTGTATTATTTCTCGTATTTGTCTTTTCAACTCAGCCAAACAGTTGTGTTACTAGTTGTGTGGAGATTCTCTACACATCACACATTAGTAGGACATGAATCAAAAGTGGAGGACAAGCTTATCATAGCTGTACAAAAATACAGATGATCAGATAGCATGCTTCTCAGTTTTAATCAGCAGATGAATATTTTTATGCTAAAAAGAGTGCGCTGGTCTAAGATGCACCCTGGGTACCTCAAAGATTCTTGGACTATGAGCCTGTAAGGTTTTACTACTCAATAAATGGTCTTAAACGTGCCACTTTTATGAATCTCTGTCACTGTTCTGTTATAGAAAGCAGGAGTTTTAGGAGAGGAGTGTAAAGAAAGGGTGCATGTTTGACATATACTTCAGCTATCAGACTTGTATTCTGTTACCAGGATACAAAATGTCACAAAAGTGTGACAGAAATGTCTGATTGCATCCCACTACAAAGCAGGATTGTCAGTGTTCATTCGTTCGTCCGTCCGTCCGTTAGTATGTCCACCAAATATCTTTGCAGCCGTTGCAGATAGAAAGATGAAACAACAAGAACCAATGCAGTCACAGACTGCAACATCCCGCGACACCCCTGAATCCAAAATTTTACTTGCATAGGTCAAAGATCAAAGCTAGTGCTTTGACCTATTTTCATGGATCAAGGCACTAGCTTTGATCTACAGTCTAACTCACACTGGCCTTCTCTTTCGTATTTCTATTTAATCCAGTTCCTGAGTGTACAAAAGTTAAAATTTGACCTTGACCTAGTTTTCTCAAGGTCAAGATCACATTTTCATCCCCTTTGCCGACCGAGTAATATGCTTTTTGTTTCATCTTTCTATCTGCAACGGTTGCGAAGACGTGTGGTAGACTAACGGACGGACGAACACACGAACACTGACAATTACAATAAAAATAATACAAAAAAAGAAAATTATTAGCAAATTTCTGGGGGGAAAGTAGCTTGTTTCTACCACTATACTGGATCAATGATACATTTGATTGAGACGAATTGTACTGAGAAATGTTGCTACAAAAATACCAACAAATATCAAATGTAATGATGCCATTGTCTATTAGATGAACCAAAAGCATTGAGGCTGAAGGTACGTTTCCCTTTCTCATAATTCCATAATTTCATTCCTAAATATCTTGTCGCACCTCAAGTCATACATGATTGTACATTTGTTGAAAATGTAATTTTATCTTGGTTAGCAGCGTGCCGGTGTGATGTCGGACAGCCATCACCATGCACGCTTTAATTGTCATCTATCATTTTAATAGAGGGGTAACTTAACACTAACCAGCATACCCAATAAAGACAAAGTGTTCCCACCCTTACCTGTTCCAGTAAATAAGCAGGGGTGCGACTGCTCATTATGGTGCACGTGGGGCACACTGTCATACCACCACTCGTAAAAAAAACATGGCTGCAGCAGCTGCTGGGGCGACACAGTTCACTTACACATTATTTATGCTGGGGGAGCGCAAAGGGTTGGTAAGGGCTGTTTGGTGCACTGTCTGTCACGCAGCTGGAGGGGTCCAACCCCAGCTCCATTTTATAAGCCTTCGGTGCCAGGGGCCCCAGCTGACACCAGCGTGGGAACGGAGGGCAAGCATCAGGTTATGTGAAGGTTTTTATGGTGCATTGTCCGAGGTAAGAGTGGAGGTTGGAGTCACAGAGGCTGTGACCTTTGTGACCTCTTTACACATAAAAATGGCGACTTCCACATATTGCTCACAGCCACCAATCTTCCAGGTCTCTAAATTGCGGCATAAGCAAAGACAGTTGTTTATTGTCGGAGCTCTTGATTGAAAGTCTCAGCCTGTTTTGCTCATCTTTTTACCGTAATGGATTTATTCAGCCAGGATGTAAGTATGTTTGTGGTCTGAGCAATGGGAGTGATATATCTCCACATCATAAAGCCTGGATTCATTTTCTTAAGTCTACATCTGAATCATTGCTTTCTTTACCCATGATTCAGCAGTGAGCCAAACTGAGGCATGACCTCCTCATCCTCAGTGCTTTTTCACCGTTCTTAAATCACACAGCATGCCGGGTAAAATAAGCCATTATAGCCTACCTGTTGGTGGTTGACCTGCCTGCAGAGATGCAATAAGTGTAAGTCGTCTGCAGTTCCTCATCTTGACAGTTGTGTGTGCTTGCTGTCTTCCTTCCTGAAGAACTGAAGCAACAGAATCAGGAAACGTTCATTTCCACCTGCAGTTAATTAACAGAATCCCGACAGCTGACACAGAAACAAAACAAATATCTGTTTGTTCAAACTGAGCTGATGGGAAACAATAAAGGTGGAGAGATTGACTTGTGAACTACAAAAGTACTGAAAGGTGAATAGAGATGTTTGAAATTATTACTTTCTGGCATCATGAGTCATGTTTAGTGGTAGTGGGGGACTGTCAAAGTTACATTTCAGTGTAAAGGTGGGCCATCTAGTGCATGACTGTGTTACAAATGTAAAGCAACATGAAAAAAGTGGCAATGGAAGAACCCCAAGCAAAGTAAGCTAATTCCAGCTTAGCAGATAACTTTACAGGCACCAGGTTGTTTTCAGGACACTGGAAATCGCAGCCACTTATCATTTATTACCAACGAACAACATTCACAATCAATTATATGCTGAATATCACATGAGGCAGGGATTGTAAATTGTAAAGTAAAATCCAAAATTACTGGTAAATTAGTCCAAGGGGTGGCAACAAAAATGAATCCATTGAAAAGTGCAGAAAAATAAATCTGGGAAGAGCAAAATAACATTTCTCTTGAATAAATAAATAAATAAATAACATGAAGGAAGGTGATAAAACATTCACATTAACATAACTGGTAACAGAGAACAGAAACAGGCTTAAATACAGAGAACACAAGAGGAAATCGAAGACAGGCAGCACAGAGAACAGGAGACGGAGACAACTGAACGATGCTTAAAGGGTAACAGGAGACACAAGGAACAAGGAAGAGTGAAATAGAACTGCAGACACAGAAACATATTTGAAACTGAAAAAAAAAGGCACGAATAACCATTCTGCATGTTTAATCTGTGAGGATGTGTCGTTTTGTTTGAGCTGCACAAGAAGAAAAAAACTTGTATATTAAAGTGAACCTTAGATGTGATACATTCTTTATGTAAAGGTTCAAAAGAGAGAAGGATATGTTATTGGTGCTGGTAGAGAAGAAAACAATGGCCGTCCCATATGTTCAGTCCATCAAAACCTGACTGGGCTCCTCAGACACACCGATGTGCACAGAGATTTAAGGGTAGCGAATGAAAAATCCTTTATCGTGGTATTCCTGCACCTGTCTGGGGCATACTGGAGTATTCGCGTGTGTACTGGCAGTGTGTGTTCTTTGTCAGTCTGCTGAATGCACGGGTTTAAAATGTGCTTTAACCACCATCAGCAATAAGTTAATGAGAAAGACATTCTGAATTTTTTTGTACATTGTAAAAAAAAAACATTCAAGAAGTAATACCATAAAAGTAAAATAACAATTTATGTCTATAATTTTTATTATGTGGTGTATTATGCTAGCATAATAAAATTTAAAATGACAAAATAGCTAAATTGTGGTTTCTATTTTATTGCATAATTTTATCGTAAAATATATTAAAATTGTATACGGTAATTGATCAATGTTTCTTTTAAAGTACACCAGCTTTAAAGTATTTCATTTAACTTTTAAAAGCTTAAGTTATGTTCTCTGGTTACGCATTTAATGTCATCCGTAGGTTTGTTTTGACAAACTGCATTTTAACAAGGTGGTTAAAGACAAGTGTGAATAATTTATTAGCTGACATACCCTCCGTGATCTAGTCAAACCAAAAAGGAGTTCACCTGGAATTGGTTTTGTTAATGTCATCGTTTCCACAGATGTTTCCCACGAGTCCCATTGACTGATCTACGATAGGACTCCCAACTACCACTTATCTATTCCTTACACTTAAACAATCAAAGGCATCCTTTGAGCTTTAAATTCATCTGTGTTGCATCATGGGATACATCTGGGATTGGTTGTTTGTGGCGTTCGTATCCTCCTGATGAGCGGATGGAACCTGAGATGTGTGTGTTCCCATGAGTTTGTGATTTACTTCATCTACCCTCTCCGTTCTGCCAGCCCAAACCGCAGCAGACATTATTGAGTGCAGATTTGTAAATATTTACCCTGGTTAGGAGCAAAAAGACAAGGGATGGGGAAGCAATCGATGGTGGCACTGACGGAACAGCAGACTCTGGCCTTCGCATCAACCTCAGGGGTCATGTTTGGAAGACGCATGCATTCATATTTCACAAAAAAAAAACTTGGAAGTTTAAACCCAAACTATAAAGAAACGACCATTATGTTTGTAGAACTGGCAGTAATGGGCTCCGAACCACAGCCTGTGCCTGGAGGGGCTTATGTTGAGAGAGCAATAAGCTTCAAGTACTTAAAAAGTGCCCCCTGCAGCGATTTCACCTTACAGAGGTCTCTGCCGAATAAACTGCGTGGTTGAATTGAACGGATATGCGATTCATCATATTAACCTTACAGCTGATGAGGCTAAATTTGGTAATGGTAGCTAAAGGAAGCTCACCACAATCACAAAAGTTGCTTCGTAAAAACCTTTTCTAAACTCTGCCCAAGGCAGCATGTAAAAACCTTCAGAAACAAGGAAAGGAGGGAGTCGAAAAAAAAAAAAAAGAAAAAAAAAAACAGTATTACTTTTGGTCTGATATGGAGCCTAACCTGCTGCCAAGTGATGAATCCCAGGAGAGGGGGGGTCAAAATGTGCCTCGTTGCTCACAGCCCCCCACCCCGGTCTTTCTAATGAAGATTAAACAGGCACGCTGCATTCTGGTCCGCCTGGATGCAAACCATTACCACAGCTAATTGTTAATTACTGAATTAATCAACAGAGGAGACGCCTTTTACAAAGGCAAATGTTGTTTTATTGACGTACAGTGTTAAACGTTAGCGGTTTGTCTGGTTGCTACTTGCATTAGGACAGTGTTCTCTTTGTGAGTAACTTGAAAATGTAAAAACAAACCAAACATGTTATTTTACCAATAATGTATAATTATAATTCATACTTGAAGAAGAAAATTCTGCTTGCCTCAGGAATGTTCAGACTGTGTGTGAAGTGCCTTTGAGGTGTCAGACATGAAATTGTACGTTACGTTCATGTAGCTTGTTGGATTTCTTTGCTCACCAACACAAAGCATCACGAGGGAATTAGAGCATTAATTATACAATATTTGGGCTATAATACAAGCATACGATATTAGGAAGTGCAGTCATCTTCCATGTTGTAATAGCAGCCTGTCTGCTTCGGTACAGCACGCCTCATTAGCACCATTCCCACAGCTGGATGCAGGCTAACCAGATAGCCAACAAGCAGTCTCTAATTGGCTCCTCTGGTACCCTGCATTCCCCCCTCTCCAAGCTCACCGACAGGCTTGGCTATCAAGGCCTTGCTTCGCCTCGCCATGCAGGGGGTGAGAGATATCGATTGAGCTTCTTTAATGATAAATTCCCTTTGTGCTACAGACGCCAGTCAGCAAGGTCTGTAAAACTGGGGAGAGCCTTAGTTCAGTAGGATCCAGTAGGATGGATTTGGCAAAATAAAAATATTGCGGTACATCCACAAAGTTCCGAGATCAGGAATTTGGAATTCTCGAAGCAAATCAGAGCTGTAATGAATGGGTCAATAGCATGTTCTTGTCTTCTGAGAGCTAAAACATGACCAGACTGATGTACAAAAGACATACCAGACCTATGATCCTTGTTAGCGACATGCCCTCACAGTTTGGGAGCGCCAATTGGGAGATCGGACATGACGGGAACAGCAGCGGGTAAAAAGAGGAATGATAGACGGGAATGAAAGGGTCAAGAGGGCACAAGGGGGGTCAGAAATTAGGTGCTTTGAGTAACGTGGCGTGATCGACCCTTTCAGCCAGGGTGTAGTGTGTCTCCATATAACATGCCAGCATTTTATTTAGCACCAGGCAACAAGTTGTAGAGAAACCCAATCTCCCTGCCAGCAGCCGGCTGCTTCTCCTTCAGAAAAGGGCCGTCCTGATCTTCATGGCGTCTCCCAGCTCTCTTGTCTGTCTTGCTCTGCATGAAGCCCCCGTTAGGTGACGTGTGAAGCCTCTTATAGACCGCCACTCCAGCTTTTGTACGGCAGTCAAGTTGCCACGTCTCGTATTACATGGCGCGCACTCTGTCAATGATGGCCCAAGGGCAGATGCAAAGCCCTGGGCGCAGTCGTAGGGAAAGGGGGGGGGTGTCATTGATAACTCCCCCAAGTATGGAAGTTTGAAAACACTCCAAAGAAACGGGAGCCTCCGGTGAACTTTCCTGTCCTACGTTCTGTCTGGATCAGTTTCAATACATGCAATCGGATCGTTCAGATGTGACCACCGGATCAATGCACCTCAGAGTAACACGTCAGAAATATATTCATCACAGAAATGCGTTTTGGTTTCCAAATGGTGCACGTTCTATTTTAGAGGGAGGTAGTCGATCTCTCCAACTGCATATTCAATATCAAAACTGTTCGCGCAGCCCCCATTGATGCAGGATGACATAATTCATTAAAAGGGAAAGTGAGAAAGTTGTACTTCTAAATGTTGGCTTCCATCACACACGACAGTTAGACAGAGAAAAACAAGCTGATTTATCCGGTTGGAAAGGGATAACCTTTCGGTTCAATGGTATCATTTGCCTGCTAACATTGATTAGAAATTATCTGTGTAGAATTTAAAGGTTTAACTGTAGCACGGTGTTGTTTGGGGCGGCATGTCAGGCACACGCGGATTCGTGTCTGGTCTGGATGATTAATGATGGGAAAGGTCAGCCAAACAAGCTCCCCAGCTCTCCGTTTCCAGACAACAACCAGAGGTGTAGGGTTCACTGTTTTCAATCAGGCGCAGAATTATCAGGACTCTTATCGATGCTGCATGTTTCAAGTCTCAATACCAAAGGTGTATCTGTATATGGCACCAAACATGTGATCTGATGGCTAGAACAAAACTTCAGTGGTCTGATATTTTAAGGCAACGAGGTCAAGCGAGAACAAGAAAACAAGGGAAAAAAAGTCAATCATAATGTTTTTTGGTCTTTTTAAGGACAGCTCCAAGGATGGTGAGGTCATCTATATACAAAACGTTTTTGCAGATGTTTGTCCAAAGACCAAACAGAAGGCAAACATGGAACCGAACATCTGCACACTGCTCTAAACTCTCCCAGGAATTTAACATGTTCAAAGTTTGATCTCACAGAGATCTTTATCAGGCATTCGTCAAGTCGCCTTCACAAAGCGGAGCCAGCAATATATGGACACATTCATCACACAGGTGACAGTGTTCTACCTGAGAGGCTACCCCCGTGGTGGACCAATCAGAGAAGAGCAGAACAACTCCCTGTAAAAGTCATATACAGGATAATACAATGTGCATCAGTGTTAATAAGATGCATCAACGAAGTTGTTTGTATCAACAAAGTTGTTAATACAGAATTACAACTCTATTATATATAAATTGAGAATAACAGATTAGAGACGGACCTCAAACCCATTAATGATGAGTGTGTTCAGGATTTGGCTGCAGTAAAAACTGCTTATAAAGCTATAAAAATTGACGCATGTCTTTCTCATACTGATTTGTGGCCAAGTCAAGTTTTATTGCTTTAGTAGAACAGCTAACTGAACACTAATTAAAAACATGATTAGCCTTTTGGTATTTTTTTACAGCTTGTTCACAGATTAAAGACTAATATTCAGGAAAAAATATCAGTTTCACTTACATTGTGTTCAAAGTTCAAACATCATTTCTGATGTGGAAGATTAGCAGTCAGCCTGTTGTTCCACCATGTGTACATCATTGCTCCCTTTTAAGAACCACTTCCTGTTCTCTGGAGTAGACGGCATCCAAGACGAACCAGGAAGACTCCTGGGAATACGCATCTGAAGCTAGGGTTAACCATTTTAAAGAGATTGTAGTAGAGACATATGTCGAAAAACAGCCGTATAACTCTTCTAAATGTTTTTTTAGCCAATATAGGCATGTTCTTTGTGATATTGATATTCACTACAATCACAAACGACAACAACAAAAAAGGAAAGGCTTCTTTCTGGAGGTTTTGTCACACTGATTTCGGCAAATGGTTTTCAAAACTAAACTGACTGCATTTTTTGACAAAAAATATTATTTTCAGTCACCTTAGTCGAGTGGAATCAATAGTTCAGTACATAAAATGTCTGTTTTCTATATGAAGCAGTTTATTTGAGTGCTCTTTGCTAACAGACTCACACACTACGACATCCAATTCATTTAGAAAATAAGGCTTGTGTATTTCACATCATCCCAGCTGAACATAACAAATAACAAGGCTGTTATTTCAATTTGGGCTTTTTTTATTTTAAAATTTTATTGTGTTTTTTTCGGATTGCGACGCCACACCTCATCAGCAGTTTGTTAAGAACCATGCACTTCCAGTCACTGTCCCATCTGACTCCTATTTTCACCTGATAATCTATTAAGCTGCGAGCCATTTACAGAATTAGTACAGAGACCCGATCCTGCAAATGTCTGCGAAAAATCAAGCACAAGCACTTATTTAATGAAGAGCAGATGTACAGAGACAAAAACCAAAAGTAAAGCTGTAAAGATGATGTACTGTGTGGCTGAACCGTTGCGGTTGTGTGACCCATGTGACTGACAGTCATGGCTTCTGAGGCAGATAACTGGAAGGCTGAGTGTGCAAGAGGCATGCAGCCTTTGTGAGGGTTTGGTCAGACAGGCTCCGTGCGAGTGATAAAAGTGAAAAACCATCCAAACAAGAGGCAAATGAGATGTCGTGTCTATCTGTGACGACCTCAACATTCTCAGTAATGATAAGGCCTGGTCCCACGTCTGCCTGCATCACTGGTGTCTGACAGGCTGGAGTCGACTGCTCTGCATTAGGGTTGTTGTTGTAGCGCTGGTGGATGCAGTGGCGGTGGTGGTAATGGTGATGGCGGTGGTGAAATCTGTGCAGAAAATCTGCACGATTACCGCGACCAAACAAAAGTTGGAGGGGGATTTGTGTGTGTGTGTGTGTGTGTGTGTGTGTGTGTGTGTGTGTGTGTGTGTGTGTGTGTGTGTGTGTGTGTGTGTGTGTGTGTGTGTGTGATCGTCCTCCTTTTGTTAGATTGTCCTGCAAACGTCTCTGTGGTTTTTCTTCTTGACTTCCCTCCAACAAACTGAGAGAAACC
This sequence comes from Antennarius maculatus, assembly GCA_013358685.1. Classification (NCBI taxonomy): domain Eukaryota; kingdom Metazoa; phylum Chordata; class Actinopteri; order Lophiiformes; family Antennariidae; genus Antennarius; species Antennarius maculatus. The sequence goes on along the minus strand of CM023609.1, from coordinate 22,450,760 downwards.
TTCCATGTTTTCCCAAAGTTGTTGAAAATGATAATAGAAGAATAAAAAAAAAATCAAACCATTCAGCCAAAATTGAACCGCTCGACCAGTGATAATGTATTGTGAAAGGTTAAATTATAATCTGGAAGAAAAAAATAAATCTGGATCAGATTGATTTAATACCACTACCATTAAGGAAAATTGTGTTATTGTTCCTTAAATCATCGATGACAAACAGATTGTTACAAATGCTAGGAGCAGGTTTACAGTATCAAGGATCTAATTCTTTGTTTTAAAATCCTTTCATGTTATTTTAATTTTCTTTTTTTGGACCTATTCTGGAAACTGTAATCCCATTGTTCAGGTTGACTTATTTCTGCACCCTACTGTACCTACTGTTGAAGTTATACTCTCCAGTTATATTGTAAGAGTTTGGAGATATGGTGAAGATGAATTTTTAATGCTGGTGCTGAAAGAATGCTAGCCCGTGCGCTCCCTTTGCAGAAAGCAATTTGAAAGCTGCAGCACATGTTGTGTAGCCACAGCCCACAAGCAATCATGGAGATCTAAGTCAAATACCCCTATTCCCCATCATGGCACAACAAAGGTTTTCCCAGCAACCACTTGGTATTCCGTGCAGAGAGCTTGAATGAAGGTGCCTCGACCCACAGCGAGGCAAAGCCTCCCCCCTTTTTTTTTTTTTTTTATCTGGCATTGTTTTACATATGTCTGCCTTGTTTTGAAGTCCAGAGATTACGGAGTAAGGAATGTAATCCTCAAAGCTATTCAGGCAATTATGGTGATTAAAAGATAAGGTCAATTTATGAAATATGGTGGCTGAATGCCAGTTATCACTGGGGATATAACTGAAGGCTCTGGAGACATGCAGGTAATTAACAGGGCAAGATCTGTGTAAACACCCAGAGGTCACACGGGAATAACACGGAGACGTGTTGTTGTCATTTACTCCCACGAGCTGAGATCAGTGTTTTTGGCATAGTGCAGATGAAATTCATGAGGTGGAATACATGTATTGCTTTCACAATGCGTCACAAAAGACTTAAGTTGTTGACAGTTACTAAACTCTCAGGAGAGATTGTTTGGTCCTGATGTAGTAGATGTGTGTGACGTACACCTAAGATGCCAGATTTGGGGTTTTCATGCTCAGTCTTGGGTCAGGAAAGAAAGACATCTGTGCTACATACAAGTCCAGCATCATTTACATCCATCTCTTATTCATGACTCATGATTTGGTCCTATTCTTTTACAATAATGGGGGAGGATGACCACCTAAGTGAAGCTAAATATCCAAAGAAGATACCGTGAGTATAACATCTGTGCCCTGAAGTGTGAAATGCTTCTTTATTTTTGTATTTTCTCCCTGGAGCACCGACTAATAAAGGCAAGGTTTTTTTTAACCACAAAAATGAGAAAGAACCTTTTTAGTGCTCATGAAGCTCATCCATCGCCTCTAAATATCATTTTATATACCATAATACTGACAGCCAACAAATTTAAACGATCACCAATCATACTCATGAACCTCCAGTCTGAAAACAGGCTACAGGGTTAAGACCCAAGGATCCTAAAAATGTTGAATTTTCTCCTTACACCATTCTTATATCAGACAGCACATAATTAAAATAACATTACTCTCCATTTGTCTTCAGACTGACTCCTGCATCACGATGGGAGAGATCGTGGATTCCTGCGTTTCTTTGTCCACATTAAACGCACCTGGGGGGAAACAATGCCATCACAACACAGGCATCCTCTAACAAGCAGGGACAGAGCATGGAACACCGTCCGTCATTAATGTCATTGTCTGTGCATTCGGTTCAGTTCAGCAGCTGTACAGTCTTTTGGTCTGCCCCCTGTCGCACGCTCTCTGTAAGCTCCATCATATGGAAGTTTTCCTCTCACGAAGAATCTGTAATCTGGCATGCAACTGAAGGAAATGATACAGGCCAGCCAGAACTACTTGGAGACCAGACATGATGCAGAGATTCCAAAAAAGAGGATTGTCAGATGGAAGCTACAGTACATGTTTGGTTTTGGCTAAATGGTTGCAGTTGGAACACGTCTCCTATGGATAAAGCACCGACTCCACGAGATGGCAGTGACAGTTGCCAGAGATGATAGACATCCTCTCGATACCAAAAGCTGTTGTTCTAGTGAATGCATTTAGTCAATAAAATGTCAGTTTGCCCATGTCAAAATGTCACGGTTTTACCACGAGGCACTTTGGTAATATGACTGCCCAACTCATTCAGGGCTAATCAGGAGGAGTTTGTACTGTAGCATTGTCTGATCATGCATGCAAGAATTTCATCTTTGCACCATGACATCATGTCGCCGTCTGCATGTTGTTCACAAGCTGCATCAGCACTTTATTTATTGCTGAAACATGTTTGTGATGATGTGGAGTCAGGTGCCAAGTCGACTTCATCATGCTGATCCTCTTCTGGCAGTTCTCTTGAGACTGTTCCTGTTACATCTGCTGGAACTCCAGACTGGGGGAATCACCATCCCATATGTCCTCCGAAGGCCTCGTCCTCTGCCGGACAGCACAGACCTTCACCAATTCATCAGTATCAACACTGAATATGACTTTCTTAACATGAGCTGTAAATTTTACATGCTGACATTGTTTCTTGAAAGATGGGAAGTCACCTTTTGGAACCATTAGCCCTCCATATTTTCACTCCATCTCTCTCGTATATAAAAGGTGATCATTATGTACTTTTGTACATCCTTGATGATGCAGTAGAGCTTGATCTTTTTCATATGGTCCAGCCCATTATGCTAGCTGATGACAGATGAGCATCTGTTGCAGTTGTCTTTATCTCCGCCAGCATCATTTCTGTTTGCTCCACCCCTGATTCATTCTCATCCCAATAGCTTTTTCAGTATAACATTGCCAATAATAATAGACACAATTTTCCAAAACAACAACACAAGATTCAAGTTGATCCAAGTTTGTGGAACTTAAGGAAGAGCAGGAGACCAGGCCAGACCATTTCTGTTTTTTCTTGGAATTCCATTTAGTTTTCCATGATTGACTGGTGTATTATTTACTACTTTATACACAGGTCTTTGCAAATCTTTCCAGTGTGGTATGGAGATTAGTCTTCCTTGAACGTGAAGCGCAGCGAGAGTTGAAAGTTTATGTGTGTGCGTTTATATATTTGACAAATCTCCTATTGGAAGCTGCAGAAATAGAGGAGTGGGAAAACACACAGTCACATTTCAGCCAGTAGCCACCAGCTTATAATCAAATCCAACAGGCAACGTTTCACATTAACTTAGTTCTGCTGAATGCAGCCAATGATCGATGTCTGTAGGTCAGATGTAGGCTGCTCTCTACTGTAAGGGCTGTGAAGACCGGCCCCCTTTTTCCATAAATGTAAAACACAGAAAGTTGCTCTGGGACGTGTTTCCTGTTACACGGTGTGGGATTAATGTAAATTTTCTGAATTTGGATTAGAATGCTAAATCATCTAAATGCTAGCTCATGCTTTTCTCAGAGTTCACTTCTTTAAAGCTCCATTGAACTTCCGCTGGCACAAGGTGGCCGGACCTCTTCTCTCTGTCGCACAATGATGCCGGCCCTGTAGAGCATCCCTTTAAAGGTTTTGGGGGCTTATGTTGTCACTCAACTTCTTTTTCTAATCATGTTGTGTTGCGTTGCCAGCAGTAAGGTTTCCCTACATCTGTTTCTGATTGCTCATGGGCAAGTGGGAGAATAAATGCATCTCTATCAGTAAAGATTTACTGGGGGTGGGTAATAGAGATATGGAGATTAAGATATTGAGTTACTCCTGTTAAAGCATTTATTATAAGAATGGGTGGTGGAATGCTTTTTTTCTTTATTTTGATCTATAGAACTACACATGCAGTTTTTATTCGTTTTTATCCACATTTGGGCAAATTTTGGACACTTATTTTGGTATCAGGCAACTAGGGGGAAGAGGTTAACGAGAGGCTGAAGCACAGTTCAGCCACGCTGAAAATTTTCAAAAAATTAATTAAATTATTGTTAGGAATCATGTATTCGTGTATTTATGCTTTTAAGATATGCAGCTGATGAAACAACAGGTCATTCTTACTAACCTGTTGCTCCAATTCGAGCAAGAAACATAAGCTATGCTCTCCTTCGCTTCAACTCGATCAATGCTATCTGTGCTGGTCACTTAAAGGCAGAACGTAAGATTTTAAAAAGAAGTTATCGACCCATCCATAACTGATACCTCTAATACATCACTTACAGCCCACTGTAACTGCAGAGGCGCTTTCCCTCATCTGTGTTTTGTTTTTGGTTTTTTTGGTATGTTGGTGGGTGTCTCCAGCTTCAGGGTGTCATCCTTTAGAGCAGTGGGGTGTTTAGTTCCCAACCCATCATATCGAGTTCGCCCAAAAATGATAAATTTCCACCCTTAAATTCTTTTTTAAAAATGACTAATGGACTCACTAAGTTGAATGAGCGTAAATGATGGAGGTCAAGGGTCCTTCAGCAAGGAGGAAACTGGGAATTAAATGAAGTGTTTTTGTTGTAGGCTCTGTTGTGCATCAACCAAAGCAATGGTGAAATGTTGTCACACGCTGAATAAAGGCACCGCTGCTGCTTGTCAGTGACCTTTAACTTGTCACCTACCTGTGAACTACTATGACCTCATCAATGTTTTCCTCTTTATTTGTGTGTGTTGTTGATTGAGCTCTGGTCAGAGTGTAGACTGGGTGGTATGAACCAATCCACCCAGTAACCTTCACATGTTTCTCTCTCTGCTACACATCGTCAGGTCTAGCGATGCAATATTTTTGCTCACAATTTTAACCAATGATTACTGCCCCGCCACCGCATGCACATCTGCAATTGATGAACCTTTCAAGCTGAGTTCAAGGTAGGGTCACTAAAAATTACAAGAGAGGTCAGTACGTTTTATTATAGAATGGCAAGTGGTATTTTTAGTGAAGACGGTGAGTTATAGCCATGCCTCCCTGATCGGAGAGAGACGGGCATTCCTGTACTCAGATATTATCTTTTCTTGTCCATTAGATATTTCACTCTGAGACCAAACGATGATTTCAACCAACCACAGCCCTGCCCACATTATGTCAGCAGATGAATTACAGTCCATCGCAACTCCAGCCAGTCACCGCAACATCCTGTGTAACATCCCTTGTGGACCGAGTGTGGATTCTAATTGCACCCGGGATTTTGTGTGAATTGGGAGATCCCAATAAAGCAGTGCTACATGGCACACTCCGCCAAACAAGTACAGTATATTCAGATGACATCATCTTGTTCATTTTAATCATCTTCTAATCCCATCTGCTTTGAATGGGGCTCAGGGTAAGCCTGGAAGTAATGGGGCTGTTATTAGCAAAGCAAGGTTTGTTCATGCGCTAATAATCATTCAGCTGAGGATGAAGAATGGAAAATGGAAGAGGAGGAAGTGGGCGGCTCCTTCAACACCCAATGATGTCTGTAGAGTCAATATTTTTGAGCTTGTTTCTTCAGTGAGAGAGAGATCAGCGTTTTATACAAAATCTGTCAGTTTGGGTCTTTTAACAATCTTTAAGAGGATATTTCAGTGCGGACTTTCATGACCTAATGGATACATTTTGATTTGGTGTTATCTTTAAATTCAAATGAAGCTAAGAATGTATTTATCATAAACGTGCCTGCATTCCATGTAGATGACATATTTATTGATTACCAAGGGCAGAAAATGAGAGTACGATTCAGACTGTTTTTTCATTTCACTTCATCAAACTTCAGAGGATTCATGGCATTTCATTGCTGTAATGATGCTTGCCTAATTCAGACAGAAGCAATCAATCAACAAAACCAAAGAAAATAAAATGCATGCAGAGTGCCAGCTGTTTTGTTTTTGCTCCATGTTTAGGACTTCATCCAGTTCTGTCATGCTAGAATCCCTGGTGCTCGCTCATACCATCTGGGTTCACTACCGGAGCGCTGATTGTGTACCACTGACATATGATGAATAATAAGAGGAAGAAGTAATGAATGTTAATAGATCTGATTTCATTTTAATAAAAATGTAATGCCATATTGTAATAAAAAAATTGTAAACGAGAGTAATTTATTCAGATGTAATTTGTAAGGTCAGGTTTGAATGAAACCCAGATGGTGGATTTTGGTCTTGTGTGTGTGTGTGTGTGTGTGTGTGTGTGTGTGTGTGTGTGTGAGAGAGAGAGAGAGAGAGAGAGATAGCGAGAGAGCACTGTGAGACAGCTTGTAAGCAAAGCTACAGGGAATTGATATTCGTTTTATAAAATCTATTGTTTTCAAAGGTTGTGGTCCTTTTACACAGAGTCTTCTTTGCTCTGCTGTCCAATGAAAATGAGCACAATATCCAATCTTGTGTTGCCAAAAAGGCGAAGCACTTGTGTGTTTGGACGGTGATACTGATAACTGTTCTACAACAAAGCAATGCCAGAGCAACTCTAATAAGTCTGTGACTGTTGTTGCAGAGGATTAATACATTTAATCTGACAAAGCATAATCTGTACGGTACATTAGGTACTGCTGTTTACAGTGTGATGCAACATGTACAATATGGATTTCAATAATGTGATCCGTTTTAGGTGACCTCCTCTTCCTCGTCTCTTTAAATCTCTTACGGGGATGAAAAATGACAGGCACTGAGTGAGGAATCAGAAAAAGCCCAGTGATATGTAGGAATTTGACCTCTTGGAGCTCTTCAACTCAGATGATATTGTAACAGCTGTATTCATCTTCAGAGAGAATGTGTGATAGCTGCTTTCTTTTGAAGTCTGACGCTAGTTAGTCTCTGCAGGTCAAAGTAATTACAGAGCGACGTGAAGAGAGGTCAGAGAGAAGCGCCGGCTCTAGCCTCAGATTACTGCTTGCTGCAGCACGATCACACTCCAGAGTTTACCTTCAATACTGGATAAGGTGTTTAATTGAGACAAAGAAATGTATAATTTTTGGTTTGGTATTTCTAATAATACAGTTATGGTTGTCTTAATCCTAAGAGTAGACATGACTCCCCTATAGTTATCATTTCTGTTTCTAAACATGTACTTTTGTTGTTCTTCAGTTGGAACACACTTTATATTCATAATCTTATATGTCCTGCATCTTTGGCAACTATTAAAGCAAATTTTATGACATCTGTGATCACGGTGAATACTGTAAGTTGTAATTAAACAAATCACTCATTTCAATATTATAAATTCTTTTCATCTGTTTTTGAGGAGCTAAAACTAAACCCTTACAGGAACCCACAAAACATAACACACTCTCTTTGTTCAACACAAGGCATTATGGGTAACAAAGGCCTGTACCTTAATGTTAGATTAGTTATAGTAAGCACCCGATGGTGAAACAATGGAGAGATTGGTTCCACAGAAGTATAACTAAAAGATGAAACTGGTAATTTATGTCTTCTTTATGGTTGTCAGTTGTCGGTGTGCTGCTGTTCCACAGCTGTCTCCTGCATTTAAGGCTTCATGATAAAACACTGCAGCATGTGTGCCAACCATGTGGTCAGTGTGTGGGAAAGCCTGCCAGTCTGCATGTGAATGTGTGTGATAGGTCACAACCCTGGACTACCCCAGATACCAAGAATCATCAAAGGGCAACATGGAAGCAACATTTTAATCTTCGGTTACCACATTAGTGCAGGTTTTTTGGGATATTGATGTGTCCTTCCTCACCCGTGTTCTTTGGCTGTACCAGAACATATTCCAATCATAGTAACATCATAGAGTTCATTCTGATTCCAATAAAGATAGCTATGCAACATGAAATCTCAGATCATTATTCGACTCATACATCATCAAAATTAGTCCCCCAGGCCCCTTTCCCCATATCAAAACATCATCGTAAGATAACATAACCTTTTTTTTTATTTTTTTAAGCTAACTGAGATCCAACATTTTTGGAAAAAAACTACAGAGAAATTACATCAAGAACAAATATTGGGAGCGAAATATTGTCCTTTTATCTAGCTTAATAAGATTACAAGAACAAGGTAGTTAGGTGCTTCCTCCGAGGCAAGTTTTCTATGTAAGTCAGTTTTGCCCCCCCTCACCCCCCAGAACAACCACTTCCAGGCTGTGGAGGGATCAGAAAGACTCAGAGTACACGTTTTTAACCACATTGTGGATGATTAAGAAACATATTAAGGCATGCAGAATTATAGAAATTCTCTGTCGAACCAAAATCACATTACAAAATATCTTGCTCATACCATTCATAAGCAGCTTCAATCTCTTCATCTGCAGCTCTCCTAGTGAGGCTGAGACCCATATATAGAGAAGGGAGAGCGGGTCTGGGCCCGAGATGAAAGTGGATGTCAGTCAGCATCTGCAACAAAGGCTCCCCACCTGCTCCAAATACCACACAGTCAGATAGCTAATGAGATACTTGGCTGGATTAGCAGGCTGATGCTGGAATACAGTATTTTATTAAGGGTCACTGCTGGTTGGCTGAGTTCATTCCAGCGCTGGTAGTGAGTGGTGGTGGGAAGGTATGGATTCAGCACAATGAGGTGCTTTTCTGTTGCTCGATAAAGCTGCTAAAATTCCAGCAATGCTACGTTGAATGAGCTGTGAATCAAACGCCAGGATCTCCAGCTCTTGGAGAACAGGTGGTAAAAGCTTATCAGATGAGGCTTTTCCATACACGTGCTGGCTTAGCTTGACTCGCTTTGACTCGGCACATGAGGAGTGCATGGATTTGTAAATCCATTAGAGCCGGGTTATATCCGCTTGGAGGTGTGTCCTTTGATTCAGTTATCAAAACACAAATGAGACAACAATCAGGTCACAGAAATGTTTTCTGAGGGCCAGACGTCATTGATTTTGCCTAAAATGCAACGCTTTGTGAAGAAAATATCAGATTTAAGGAGATTTAAGGAAAAAAAGAATAAGTATTTTTGAATATATCAGGTTCCAGGTAAGAATTTAAATGACATCAACAGTGGTATGCATGAGGATCACTCTAATGCAGTTATGACACAAAATTGAAAAAAGAATTTGATTTTATGTTTTTCACATGCTGTATTTTTCATTTAACAGAAAATATGAAGAAAAACATTTTATTCTCACATCGCTGCACCCTGAATATCATGCAGTATGCCACATACAGTATTGTTCTCTGATATATTTTAGTGTCTTTCTTAAGAACACACTCATTTAGAGGTGCAGAACATTCACCTCTGTTATTCTCAGACATGTCCTCTCACGGTCGGACTGAATGTTTGCCACTGTGATGAATATTATGAGAAGAGAGTCAAATCTTAAAAGGGTGTTTTTCAGGTGAGTCACTTTTATAGCTTGTGCTCTTCAAAGCGCTGTAAATTAATATTATTCAGAGTAATATAATGTGTTTGGACTCGATTGGAATGACAGAAAAGACTTTTGTCCTTCAGGGTATTGTTTTGTTTTGTTTGATCCAGCTTTGTGAACAGTTTTTATCTGGTCAACTTTCAGTTTTCATATTCAACAAAATCAAGTGTGGAGTTCCAATATTAGATGGTTTCATTTTACTTAAATGGTTACTCAACTTTATTATGTCGACAATTTCCACATGGTGTTGTTAAATGAAATCAATTTTATTAAGTCAGACCTCCATGCTCATCATTTCACTATTGTCTGTGAGTTTCAGAGAATGTACCACCAGTAGCTCATATGAGACATTCTGACTCGTTTTCCCTTCCAATTTAATGCTGTTATGTGAAATCAAGCTGCTGTTGTGGCTCCAACAAGTCTTCATTTTAAGTTACATTTCCTGAAGTGAGGTAGGTTTTAAAAGCTAACACAGATATGTTGATTAGGTTGGTTATAAGTGCGTTTATTTAATTCAACAACTCCTAGTAGATTTTTTTTTATGTGAAAACCCCTGGTCTACAGTGTGATTTATACTGTGAGTCTGTTGGCGTGCATCAAATCAGGCATGTACATGCGGTCAGTTATGCCCATAAATACTCGCTGCTAATCTCTTGTGTTTAGAGAGAAGCAGCAGTTACTTATGGGAGCTGATGTGAAAAGTGAAAGTTTGATTTCTCTTAAAAATTATTTTCCAGAAATGATTTTTTTTTCCGATTTAACACAGGGTTAAGTCTTTTTTCCTTTTACTTGTTTGGTGTTTGAAGAATACAGCCGGTTTAGTGACCTGCTGATTTTGATATTGCTCTAATTACAAATGAAAGCCACCAGATTTATTTACAATCGCAGGTTGCTATGGGTACCAGACAATGAAAGAGAGGCCGAGCTTGAGAGCTGCTAATACTGGTGAGAGTAACATTAGCATTGCTCTGATGTAGCACATGAAAGTGAGATGTGCCATGCTTGATTCAACCAACTGGAGGTGCTTTAATGGTCAAGAATCCCTCCCTTTTACCATGAGGCGGTCACCATGGACACCACCTCCTCCGTATCGATTTTTATCACTCGCCACATGGCACTGCCTTCAAATTTGACCCAATCTGACACAATATCAACTCCACAGCAAACATCCTGCAACACATTCATGACGTCCCCCACATGAAACACAATCTTTTGCACACACAACCTCAAAAATGCTTCAATAATTTAAAGCCAAAGTTTCTCTGCCTATTTCTCCTGTTTTTATCAGATATTCCTTTTGCTTGGTCGTTCTCTAGGGAGCAGAAGAACAAGGCTGGAGGGAGAATTTCTCTTTCTTTTTTTCTTTTTTTTCATTTTTCCCCTTCTGTTAGAAATTGCTAAAAACCAAAGACTACATTCCCCTTCCACTCCACAGGGTGGTGGAAATTCTTGCCTCCACTATAAATACAGGCCGGTTTAATGATTATAGATGGTTCATGGTGAAGGTGTTGTAATGCTGTTCCGCTGGGGTTAGGTTGGGGATCTCTGGTTGTGGTGTTAGTTTTGTTATAGATTGTTGGTTTAGTTCTATCAGGGAGAGGAGACACTTGGATATCTGGCCTTGCTCTGGTTCCCAATCTGAAGGATTGGTGAATTTTTTAGTGGAGGCGGGTGGGAAGGGGTGAAAATACTCCACAATCTTGAGCAGAGTTCCCTCTAAATCGCGCACTGCTCGCACTTTCTCAGCGCACAAAAAAGTCCATGTAACGTATAAAATAAAATTTGATACAAACACTTTAATTAATATCTAATATTAGACCTAATCTAGTTAATTAGACCAATCACTATTGTTTTCTTTATCATTTTGCATTGTAACTCAGTGAGTGACAGGTGTCCAGCCAATGATACAATAAGTTGCATCGACGCTACGCAGCCAATCATAGCATTGACGGTGCTGCCCTGCTATATGCGACATGCGCCACACTTGTTTCTTTAAAGATGGAATGACTATCGGGTACTGTATATGCAAATAGGAGAACAAGTGCTGAAACTGGGTGAGATTTTTTTCTTTTTGAGAAAGGTTAAGCCAATAACCTGGACAAAGTGTACAACCACGTGAAAAATAAAGTAAAATTTAAGTCAGATTTTTTCATACTCTAATGACATTTATTATGTATTTTTTTTATTTATGGATATTAATCACTAAAAGCTGTTTCTACTAGAAAATTTATGAGTAGTAGAAATGCTAATATAAAAAGAGTAATTAGATATTTTACAGACAAAGAGTTACAGGCATTTACACTGTATCACAAGCAACAACACAAGTCATTGTGCAAAATGTGAATGCTTTAATGTGAACACAATGTGATATCTGAAAGGTGTATATGTATCTTTTCTTTCAGAACTGGACCCTAAGCCAGGCCACAACTGGACCTCACCGAGGCCAAAGCAGCACTCCTCCCATGGCCAAAGCAGGACCCTCACAAATAACATACTACACACCTCATGAAGGACAAGATTTTAGTCTTTTTCATTTCAAGACGTCTTCTTCGTTGGGGTCCCATGTGTTGGTTAGGATAGGTGTTATTTCTAACATGGTTTGGGTGAATGTTGCTGAGGATAAGGTTCGTATATCCCTGTGTGCCCATTTCATTGCTATGGTCATCGCAGGATGCCAGTTGTTGATGTCGAAGGATTGTAGTGTAGTGGTTACTTCCCTTTTCCTCTTGATATAATATTCTTGTTGAGTTTGGTTGTGTGGGTCCATATCTTGGCAGGAGCATTTCCATCTCAGTGGACCACCAGCCCCACAGCTACTTGTGATGTAAATGCCTACGGCAAGAATAGCACAGAGTTGAGCTAAAGGTAGTGGTCAAGCAAAATGTGTTAGGCATGCTTGTATGTTTATGCAATGAGGGTGTGTGTGTGGTGATAAGTGTACTTGCATGAATGTGCATTAGAAAGAGAAAAAGAAACAAAGAAGAAATGGGTCAATGGAGAAGAGCAAGTGTGTGAAGTAGTCGTATCTCATGATTTTAAAATGTTTGTTCCTGCTTCACAACAATTAGGGATTTGTGTATTTAAATTGTGGAAAAGGGTGTAGCATCCTAAAGGGAGCGATCGTGTCCAAAGTGATAACCAGCTGACTAGTTTTGATTGTGTGGAAAAAGCTAACAAGTATTGGACTGAGTGCATTGCATTAGGGTTAAGGTCAGCTTGTTCTGTTTGACCGGAATTGATTTTAATTACTTTTAGTAATTTAACTTTCCTCCACTGATACCTCAGGTGCCCATTGAAGCGATGCTGCCAACAGCTGACACAGCACAAACACACACACAAGAACAATGGAGGAGGAAGCAAATGAATGTTGGTCTTGATTCTCGGTATGTGGCTGTTTGCCACAACAAGGAGGCAAACTTTGTTTCAGATAAGGCTGAAGACAGCTCAACAATAGACCGCTGAACGATCCTACGCCAGTGCGGATTACGACATGCCTCTTCGTGCTCAGAGAGATGAACATGTTTGACAATCAGTGAATTAACTGAACACCTTTCCACTCAGCTTGTTTGGAAGTTCCATTGAGCGGAAGCCAAAAGCAATAGAAGGAAGTATCCACAAATTTCTGCCAATGGAAAAAAAAACCCAGTTTAAATAGATCCGGGCCACCCAACCTATACCTATGAAGGCAGTATAAACAGAGGAAATGCCATTAGATAATTATTTTCATTAACTGTTATACTCACATGTCACTTCGCTATACCTACTTGTAATTGATGTTAGCCAATTTTTGAACTCACTCAACGCCACTATAGATGCATAGTGTACTTTTGGCACTGGTCCCATGCCTGGATAACTGGGGAGGTTGGGATCAGGAGGGGCGTCTTGCATAAAGCCTGTGCCAGATCTACAACACGGATGGATGATCCCTGATCAGGAGCAGCCAAAAGAGGAAGACTTTATGTTGGGTAGTTTTAATTTTACATACTTTGTTTAAACCAAGTTGAATTGTGTAAAAAGGGTATGGATGATAATTTTCCCAATGCAACAACCGTTATTATTCAAACTCCGTAAATTTAAGTCTCTTCCATCTCTATGTCCTCTCTGCAAAGGTACGAGAACTGATCACCCACAAAAACATACTTGCTTTCCGGGAAAGCTGCAATATAAATACAGGTGGCATTTTCCTTTTCAGTCTTCTATTATGTTCCCTCATTACCTTTTCTCACCTACTATTGAAAGCATTGAGAGTTTTCCAACTGCTTGCGATAAATTTAATTTGCATCCAGCCCTGCAGGTATTTCTTGCGAGAAAACATTTGATGCATTGGTGAGGAGTTCCTCCATGGATAGAACTGTTACCTCAGAGCTCAACAAAACATCCTTTCATCCTTTCTTATTCAAGAGGGAAGACGCCTGTGTGCCCTGGAGATATTTGCTAACGCATTCCTGCAGCGGGTCATTTCCTATGGTAGCACTTCCAATAAAGCCAAGCCAATTGTATAAACCTTTGAGACAGCCAAAGTACTTAACTAGACTTCTAACAATAGCATTATACTGTATATTAATTCCTAAATCACATATCAGAACATGTTATGTACATCACAGTTAAGACAAGACTGGACCACATCCTGATGCATGTGCAGTTTTCCAGATTCAAAACCAAAGAGGCTGTTTTGAGCGAAGTATTTTCAAAATGTGTGTGAAAGGGTATTTTCCAGTGAGTCGCTCTAAATAACTTTAAGTCTTTATAATTTTCTTTTCATTCAGCACATGCTTGATGCAGAATGAAGAATGCCGGATAACCCATTGGGAGGTACTATCAATATAAGGCGAATTGAGAGGTTCAGTGAAGGCAAGAAATCCAACAAAGACTCGAATTCAAAACAATTTGCAGTCCATGCTGAATTGCTTTTTTGCATTTTATTTCCAATCGATCCTAAAATTCATGTCACATTTCCTATGATTGCCACCTTTTGCCCACATTGCTGAGGTCAACAGTGTGCAAACAAGCAGAAAAAAATTGCACTTAATAGTATGCCTCAATCATACAAGCACCATGTCGACACCTTAGAGCCAATCGTGACAGCAAGAGATCCTGACAGGATTAGGTTAGTTCCTATGAGTTAAAGAAAAGAGCTTTGCATGCAGATGTAATAAATGCATACAAATATACTGCATACAACGAGAACATTCACATGCAGATAACCACACATGCATGTACCATACATGCATGTAAATGATGGCTTGTCATTGAATCCTTGGTTTTGTCTTTCCAGAAGCGGCAGTCAAAGAGGATAGTCAGACGAAGGCGTGTTGGCAGAAAGCAATTACAGTGAAACGTCTCACACTGAGGTCTGTGGGTTACATTAATCACCTGAAGCATCTCCACACCTGCATCCATACAAACCAGGTGCCTGCTTGTGATATGAGGGTCAGGAGAAACAAAACTCCTGAGGGAGAATGTCTCCTCTGCAAGGACAAACGTAGTCCTGAAGCCAGCCAATCAAATTATTTACCCAACACCCAAGTTCACAGTCAGGATTCAAAGCGAACAATCACAAGAGGGAGAATTCAGCCACTGTCTATTCCATCTCCACCTACAAAGTCTTAAAAGTCAACTTGATGCATGAGCACATGTGGAGTACGGATACTATTCTGTACATGCACCTGTTTTTATGTGCATGGATTTGATACAAGTCTAACTAAAAACAACATGGGAAATCTAGTCTTGAACGACATGATGTTAAATTTGTTAACTGTCATCTTCTATCACGGCAGAGGAAATCCCTGCACATAAAATCTTCTACCACACAAACTCCTGCTGCTTACAAAAATGACACATATTTTAACTTCAGTTTGCATCTTTCTCATCATAGTCAAATCATATCATTCAGATTTTTTGATTGTTTGTGGTGGTTATAAAGTGGTTCATCATTCCTGCATTCCTGAGGGAACCACAATGGAAGCTGTGGTGTTGTATGGTCGCACCAGACAGCCACCTCTCAGAAGTATAATGACATGTTAATTTAATAAATGACAAGATGGTAACACACATTATGGTATTACTTTGGAAAAGCACCAACATTTTAGAGACTACATTATAAATTACACTTTGTATGGTTATGCATTGATACCAGATTGTATTTCAGTGTTTTACAGTTTGGTCTTCACAGTCTGATCAGTTTTTTTTCGACTTGTCATTGCGCGTTTTAAAAAATGTAAAGAACTATTATCTATTATATCCAAAAACGCAACGTTCAGCCTGGCTATTGCTCCCATGACATCATTCAATATGTTGCCTGAGTCAGCACCCCAAACATAATTTGGAATTAATGTATTAATATAATGTCTATTGTGGCAATAAAGAACAAAATCCAAACTGATTTGCACTCTTTCATGATGTTGAGAGTGTTCCCAAATTATTTCATTCCAGGCTTTGGCCTTTGCTGTTGCTCTGCTGTCTAAACGAAAAACTCAGAGCAGAGCAGCCCAGACATGCAAAGGCCCACAGCCCCTCCAGCGCTATGGCAGAAGTACTTTCCATAGGCCAGGAGATTTCACGGCACTTAAAATGTTATTAAGGCTGACGTCATCCTCGGAACTCCCATACAGACCCATGTCTATGCAGTCCCGTACACTTTAGACAATGCTGGGTAATTGTTCTCCACTTGAAGGCCTGCCAAATATATACGCATTGAAGTTGATTATTTTTGCGGACGGCCTTTCAAATCCTTAACGCTATCAATCTTCATTGGATCCTTGCTGAGAGTTTTATGGGTGACGCTGAAGTGCTAGTACGTGTTGTTATTTCCTCCGGCTCAAACCTACTGTGTCTTAGTCACAGTAGCACAGGGACAGATATTACATGAGTCAGCATACTTTGTAATGACTCAAAGGGGATCAGTTGGTTTTGGGGTGCAGGGATGTAAAGTCTCCTTTATTAGAATATATTAGGTGCTCTTATATGCTAGTCAGCCATTGCTGTTTGAAAGGCACACCCATAAATTTAGACACTTTAACCAAATGAGCTGATATCCCAGGAGGTGATACAAAGGAAAGAGGCCAACGAAAGCAGGAAAGAAGTGAAGTGGACTTCAACATCCTTCCTTTATGCTCTCACTGCTAATATGATAAAACATCCTCATGAATTCCCTGTAAAAAGACACACACACCCCCATATTACTGGTGAAATAAAACATTTTAAGCCATTGGTTGAAAATTCTGTCTATCCACATTAAATGGCCAATCTGAGTGTTCTCACGAAAAACAACTGACGACAAAGCAGAAATAACATGAAATGTCAGGACTTGCGGAAACTGGTGCTGAATTAAAAAACTAAGCTGACTTGATTTAAATTTCTGAGTGGAACTGAATAAGCCTAGCTTTCCAGTTCCAGTTTCTGGTTGGGATCCAAACAGAACAGCTGGCTTGTGTTTAATGTTACTAATGGACAGATGACTTCATTTATTATGGGAAAAATAAATGATTATTATACTTTGTTACTATACAAAAAAGTTCATTTGGTATAGGTAGGCGGTGGTTTACCCATCGCTATTTCAACTTATAAACTGTTGCCTCTATTTTAAGAGGCTTCATCAAACGTTCCCAGATGACCTTTCCCCCAACTGGATGTTGGCCCTTAAAATAGGTGTTAAAATGATATTCATGGCTCAAATTGTGTGTTAAGGTTGCTGTTATTAGTAAAAAGTGGGCAATTTTGTCTTTGTCAATGTTAATGAAAATAAAAAAATAAAAGTTCTTGTTGCATTCAGCAATGCTTTCCTACTACTTGGCTGAACCCAAGTAAATTAAATTAGGTGAAGGTCGTCAGGGTGACTTCATGGTGGGATGGGTGATGCTGTGGGAGAGGAAGGGAGTGTCCCATCCCTGCAGAAACAATACAGGAGCTGCACAAGCCACAACTGGATGTTTAAGATAACCTTCCCGCTCTGGTGGTGGCAACTCCCCACATTTAAACCAGGATGGTTTGTGTGGTTGGCATGGAAATAGAAACACAGCAAAACAAAAGTAGAAACATGTTTGTAGCTGCCCTAAGTCTTCTCCACTGATTGTTCCATTGTTTCAGTTTCATAGTTTCATTTAGGAACAAATCAGGGGAAGTTTTGATAAACTAAAGCAGAACTGGAGATGTTTTCTACAATTTAATTACGTCTACAATTGAATTGTGATGCGCCAACAAATAATTTTCAAAGTGCTTAAGGCAAAGACAAAAGGTACAGGAGCTTAGTCAGATTAGCGGACTTTGAATATTGGTTTTAGAGATGGGTGTTGTCCTACCAAAAGGCAGGATGTGAACAAAAGCTTGGAGGAAGCGTCGCATCCCTACCCATTTTGATATCCTCGGGAACAATCGTGAGCATCACTATCAAAACAGAGTTGGAGAGAATGTGCTCCCTATTCACTGCATGAACTCCATGCTTTTCTGAAACTGATAGGCTGCTGACAGAGGCGAAATGTGTGGTTTGAGTCATTAGTGTTGCGGTTGTTTGAGAAACTTGCTGCAGTGATGGCTTACTTTCTCATCTGAGGGAGCACTTTGTGTTAGAAACATGAAATAAACTGACCCTCCCCAGCAAAGATTCATTTGTCTTGTTGAGTCATATTTTAATTTGTGTGAGTTTCACTGTTATTTATCAGGGGATGGTAGCAGCACCTCACAGATAACTAGTTTTACACATTGTTACGCATCATCATCGGTGTCATCGTATGAACGGAGCAGATTTCTGCTACATGCAGATCTAAACACTTCAGTGGTTTAGTGATGTAATCCGGATTTAACCTCTCCCTAAGGTCCTGCAGTGGCAGAGCAAAAACCTTGTCCCAGTTCTGCACCTCCCACAAAGTCAGCAGTAAGAGGCATGACGCAAACCATGAATCATATGTGACCCTCCTGGAGGACTCGGTTGTGTTTCTTTCTTTAATAATCAGGCCCTGTCATGTAGCGGATGAAATCACCATTAAAACTTGGGTAGATGGATTATTTGTTCAAATTTTGCCACTCAACTTTACAGTGACAGCCAAAAAGAGACCCCAGACGGCCAAGCCTCTGAGAACAGAGGCGTATTGAGAATCACAAAGAGGCTTGCCTATTTCTCCCCGGGCCGATGTCTCGGCCTGTGATTTTATTCAATTACAGAATATTTACCTTTCACATAATGTCAACATTGATGTAGAGCAGCGGCAGGCAGAAATGAACTCACCTGTTCCTCAGCACACACATTATATTGTGTCCAATGTACACACACACATGAAACAACACAGAAATACATATGCGTGTGCACACGCTGCAGCATGAGGTTGTTTATCCAGCTCGCTGCAGACCAGCGTGCTCTCCTTGTTCCCCGTCTCCATTTGATGTGTGAAAAGTGGAAGGAAATCAAAGCCATTTCCTTCGCTCCGGCCAATGTGGGTTATGGTTCCCTGGGGCAGGAGGGGAGAGACTGGCAGTAAAGTATGGTTGAGTCTGGGAAGTGTACGGAACGCCACATGTTGCCAAGAACAACAGAGGAAACTGTTGGTCAAATGCACCGACCACAGGTAGGGGAAAAGGAAGGTGGTCCGAGTACTGAATTGTAATTGCCTTTCCGAAGAGTTTCAGGCTTTCATTCGGTGCGATCAGAGAGCTTGAAAACCACTCCTTTCCTACCAACTTTCTTCATTTGCTTGTTTAAGTGAGTCACTGTAAGAGTCACCGCAAGTCACTTACCTCAGGAGATGAGAGACGTGTGTTCTACACACGACTTGAAGTTCTGAACAAGTTTTATACCATTGAGAGTTGTTGTTTTTTTTCTGATATAGATATGATGATTTTCTTTTCTAATTTAAATGCTAATAGTTCTAAGAACGTCATCTGCAGAAATTGCTGGGAGCAAAAAGCTTTTCTCTTATCTAAGTCCAGCTAAAAAATATGAGAGCTTGCCCGCAGGATTCAAACTATTATAAAAAACAAGTTAGTGTAAGAATATGTTTTTTTTTAAATGCTTTTTTTGGGCGTGCATGCACAGAAATATGTGTGTGTGCGTGGGAATACAATATTCAAATGCTGAGCAGTGAGGCAATACGTGACATGAAACAAAGAGCACATTGTGATTTTAATTAGCTTTTTGACAGAGCGCCATCTGATGTCTAACTATCTCCTTTACCCCACTTTGATAAATAGTTGAGCTTATATTCTGATCATTCGGCAGTCTGACTTCTCTCAGACGTAGCTTCCAACTGTAGTTTCACAATAATTGTGAAATAGATGAAAGAATGCAACAGCAACACTTTGCCTCACCTCATTTTTCAGAGGCTGAAATTTTAGATGGTTCAGCACAATGCAAAAACACAAAGCAGCTTCTGCACAGCGTGCAGCAGTGTGTGAGGGTCACATCTCATCCTCATCCACACACCCTGAAACCGTCATTGTGTCTCACATAATCCCTTCAAATGTAAGAATCACAAATGCTGATATATAACACCTGTGGTTTGTTCATACATCGCGGGCAGAGCCACAGAAAGTAAACGTTCACACCTTTGCTGGAATGCATTTTCTTCTGCTTAACATTAAAATATCTTCGTACACCACTTAAATAGATGTCAACAGCAGCTCTGAATCATGTACTGGCAAGATTTATCTTGAATATCACAGCGTAGGCCTATTTAAGAGCAAGAAGTTCTTCTAGATTAAGTACACAGTTCATCTTGGAAAAGAAATTGCATTCAACTGGGTCTGACAGCTGATTTTTTGTTTGTTTGTTTGTTTGTTTCTTTCAGAGAACTGGACTGAGAAAAGAAAGTTGTTGTTTTTTTTAGGTGGCTTTGGAGAAGCTGAAGGTCATACCTCTTAAAATCTGACGTGTCCTCACTAAATAGATAACTTCAACAAGAGGAAGAAGTCTACTTAGACTCATCAAACTGATCTTTTTCTATTTGACTTCTGCCAAGTCACTATAAAAGAGTCTTTATGGCGGTGAGACTGCAGAGTGAAGGCTACAGAGCCAACGTCATGACTTCGTATGGAAGAAAGAGCCGGACAGCTTCTTTAGAACCCATTGAGCCGACGCATGAAAACCTGTCAGACTTTCCCTCCAACTCTCTGACGGACTAAATGGTGAACTGAATACACGCAATTTAAAGCTCCAGACCGAATGAGGTGGAGATAATGCAGGTGTGTAAAAGGACTGAATGGAATAAGATTAAAAATTGGAAAATGTTTAATTTTCTCAACGAGAGCTTGAGAAAATCTTCACGAGGCGTAACCCTGCGACTTTGAAGCGTCCAATCGGTGTTTGAATAGAGCAGCAAATTAAACCTTTTAATCACCATTTTCCTAGTTTCATTGCATGAATTATATTTCTTACCCTTCTTTTAAAATCAGTAGGTACATGACAGAGATAAGACTTTTTAATTTCTGATAAGTCTGACCAAACAATCATTACATTGTCGGCACTCTAAGTCACAAAAATTGACTTTGCAGGTCAAATATTCAATGGAATAAAGTCCGTGTGGCTCAGTGATAAACGTGTGCTCCTTTAAAAGTCCTGCTAAGAGTGAACTTTTCAGCACATATAAAGGACATTTAAAGGATTGTTTTAAAATCAAAATCACACTTTAGGCCCCGTTTGAGCCACATCCTGTGGAATATTTTCCCTCCACACCTCATATGTGGGTGGCAGATGATGGCTCACTGGTTGTCACAATGATAGAAGGGACTGTTCCAAACACCTCTTTTGTGAGAGACACTTTTGCACATTCGGTTTATGTCTCCCATCCCTTCCACAGCTGCTATAATACGGCAGACGGGTTGATTTTTTTTTTTTTTTCCTCTTTGTCCTATCAGTTTACTTTAAATGAGAAGTTGTTTAAATCCTGCTACATAGAATGCATTAACAGCAACAACACAATGTGACTCCTTGACCGTGAAATCCCACCCCTGGTATTTGAAATCACGCTGGTATTAGTTTGACAGTCCTTTAAGAAAAGCTCTACGAACATCTGAAGACATGTCAAATTTGGCAATCGTCTGAGACAAGTCTGAACCATTATTCCTCATCTCAAATATTACATAATCCAACTTATCTTTTTACCTGCTGAATGTTCCAAACAAATGTTTTTTCTCTTACAATTTTTTATTGCCATTCGATTCGAGAAAAACTGTTGGAATATCAAAACAAGGCAGTCAGAGCCTGCAATATCCCGTGACACCCCTTAATTCAAAATCTCATCCTGATCTACTTTCATAGAACAGAGTCATTTAATAAAAGACCTATGATCCAACGTGTAACTGGTGCATTATATTTGTCATGAGGTTTCAGAGATGTGTTCATTTTTTTACCTAAAAAGGTAAAAATGTGAAAACTTGACCTTGACGTAGTTTTTCAAAGTGAAGGTTGTGATCTAATTTTCCTGATATGTGCAAAAATGTCTCAGGATACAGCACTAGCTTTGATCTATGATCTTACTTACACTGGTCTTCTCCCTTGTCTTTCTATCTTATCCGGTTGCTAAGTGTACAAAAGTTGAAATTTGCCCTTGACCTAATTTTGGTGAAGATAGATAGATAGATAGATAGATAGATAGATAGATAGATAGATAGATAGATAGATAGATAGATAGATAGATAGATAGATAGATAGATAGATAGATAGATAGATAGATAGATAGGTCGGTAGGGTAGGTAGGTCGGTCGGTCGGTAGGTCGGTAGGTCGGTCGGTCAGGTAGGATCGGTCCGGTCGGTAGGTAGGTCGGTCGGTAGGTCGGTCGGTCGGTCGGTCGGTCGGTCGGTCGCTCGCTCGCTCGCTCGCTCGCTCGCTCGCTCGCTCGCTCGCTCGCTCGCTCGCTCGCTCGCTCGCTCGCTCGCTAGCTCGCTCGCTCGCTCCTCTTGTCTCCCCCTCCTCCTTTCCCCTCCCCGTGTTTTTGTTTCCTTTGGCTGCGTCGCGTCCCATCTTCGCTCCTCTGTCTGGTGTAATGCGGTGGTAAAACCACCACCTCCTCCCCCCCCCGGTTGGCTGATGGGCGGCTCGGCTCGGCGCCGCCCGCCCTGTGGGTGTGTTTACTGGGGGCCTCTGCATCCACCTGCCAGCGCGCTGCCTCCCCAGTCAGGAGCGCACAAGTTTTCTGGAGGAGCACACGCAACGCGGCCGGACCTCTCTACACGGGGACTTTGTTTTGAACTGCTTTTTTTTTTTTTGCACCCCCCCCCCACCACCTCGAGATGTTGATTTGTGGTCGCTCGTCGACTGTATCCCTTCACCTCGCGCTCATGCAGGAGACTGAACTAGAGAAATTCATTTAACTGTCATTTTCTTACTGTACACTGACAACTCCGGGGCCAGAGGTATACTACAACCCCCCCCCCCCCCCCACCTGAACAAGGACCGCCTAGAAGCTGCACCGGGATTTTCAATTATTATAATCATTCTAATTATTTTTATTATTAATTGCAACTTGGAGTCGGAAGTGGCCGATCTGTTGGAATTTCAATGACTTGCACGATTGGATCTGAAGTTATTGTCGGGAAGCTGAAACAATAAGGTGAGCGTTATTGTTTTGCTTTTATTTGACTGTTACTCACCTGCTTTATTATTAGTGCCCTAAATGTATTTAGCCGCGCCTTATTTATTTCGGGTCTAATTTAAGACGCTCCTCAGTGATTAGAAATATATGGATAAAAGTCTCATCAGATCATATTTTAACTTTCCGATAGACCCGTCTATCACAATCGAATTTCTTCCACGAGTCAGTATTGCGTTTTTATTAATAATATTCTACTTATTTAATTACTATTCCGTTTACCGTGCGCTCTAATACCACACCAGACTGTTTACAGTTCTGTCGTCCATGTGCGGCCAAAGCTCCCAGTCTGTTGGACACAGATTCCAGTCGACGTCTACCACGTTTTAGTGGAAATTACAGCATTCTTTGCCTTGGAATACAGTGTTGAATGTCTGTGATTTTATAAATCACACACACACACACACACACACACACACACCAATTTTTTTTTTGTTTTGTGGATCTGCCAAAATGATCCAGTCTCAGTAATAATTTTGATGATCCTTCATTGTGTGCTGTCCACACCAGCAGGATTCACCAGGAGGCAAACACACCCAGCCTGTGCTTTTGTCTTAGACTCAAAGTTTCAATGGTTGTGTTTCATTTTTCCAATATGTGAAAGTTAATAACTTGCAGATGCGACATAATCTAGAAGCTGAAAGCTACAGTGAATGTGTGTGTTTTTTATTCAACTGTGTGGACTAATGTGATGGATTTAAAACCTGATATTAAAACCCTAAAGAAACCTGAATAGTTTTCATTGTACAACACAAAATTAATCAGAGCAGTGACGTGAATGGACTCTGTGTCTCTCAGCCTCTCTGGTGTCATTTGTGAGCGGCGTCTTGTTTAATTTCATTTGCTTGTGTGAAGCGCTTGGCCTCAGTCTCAGAATAAACAGCTGGATGCTTAACAAATTGTCAGTAAATAACAGAGGTTTAAACAGCTGCTAATGCTCATAAAACCACTTCAGCTAACCGGTCTGAGGACTGGCTGCGATGATGTCTTCAAAGTTGTGTATAAGATGCGACCTGGACTAAACATACAGTATTTGTGGTGATTAATGGTGGGGGGGGGGGGTGAGGAGACGAGCTGACCTCTGGACTCCACTGAGGGAGTGATGCTGCTGTGAGAAAAGATTGGGGTGGAAAAAAAAAGTTTCATTTGACCTCACGTGAGTGGATTTGATGGAGAATCCTTGAGGGCAGGCGCTGAGATGAGTTGTGATGTGTGTGTGTGTGTGTGTGTGTGTGTGTGTGTGTGTGTGTGTGTGTGTGTGTGTGTGTGTGTGTGTGTGTGTGTGTGTGTGTGTATCATTGTGGTCGCTCCCTGGTGTCTATCATTCATTAACTTTACACTTCATTGATGACCGACGCTGCATTGTTCAGAAGACGCGTCAAACTGTTATAGTTAGCGTTCGAGCCTGTCATCATTTGTAATCCTTCTCGCCAGCCTTTCATCGAGTGGTTAATGTTTTATTGCAGGTTGCAGCCACTTTTATTTTGTCTCTGTCTTTCTTGAGCGTGAGGACGTGGTAAAACCCAGCATTAGGTGAGCCTGTAATTACAGAACACTACCTACATACAGTGTCATGAGGCAGGAATGTGTTTTGGGTTTGTGGAGAAGAGCGTTCGGCGTTGCTGAGGCTCTTCTCCATCAGTTTGTCACACAAACACACACACACAGAGTGAAAATCAAACATCATTTTTTTTACCAAATGGAGCGTCGCACACGTCTCTGAAAGCCTGGCTCCTTTCCATCGACTCATCAGACGAGTGATCGTCCCAGAGGTCTGGGTGTCAACTCCACACTTCAATGTTGGGTTGCCAAGACTTGCAGCAATGGGTCCCGTGGGAGACAACAATGTGACATAAATTAAACCGCTTGTAGAGGTTTCTTTGTAATGTGGAATCAGGAAAGCGGCTTCTCTTCTCATGCCTTTTTATTTATTTATTGTCCCAACAGAGATTTTTGTTTCTGTTCTGTGCTACCGGAGGTCGGTCAACCATGCAGCTGGATGGTCTGTGGACGGTCCACGCCCTCCTGGCACTGTCCGCTTTTGTTTTCGGGAACCCAGTGATCAATGAGCCGCTGGCTGCTCCCCGCGTCTTCATCTCCTTCAAAGGTAGGAACCTGAACTTTTTCTTTAACATTCCGTAAACAAACACTTTAACTTTTTTACCTGCCGGTTGATTTCATCGTTTGCTTGGAGGCTGTGGTGCTGCTGAACTTTCCTCTCTCCCTCCAAATTAAAGGCATTTTCAGTTAGCCATCAACTGCTATTAGCTACCTCTTGCATCACACACACACTTCAAAATGTCACACCCTCTTCCTGTCCTACTGCCCCACTGGCTCGAGCCATTTATCGGCGACAATACAGTTTTGGCTCAGAGGCTGAACAAAAAAGCTGCCCCCCATTCTGATCTTTGTGAATTTTATTCAGAACACATAGATGCAACAAAGGCAGAACAGTTGTGGACCCAGATGTGTAAAAGGGTCTTTCCTTCCTCTTTCAGAACGGTCGTCCTCGTGTTTCTGACTCTTCTACTATTTTTATGTTGCGTTCGGTCATTGTGTGACTGATGACGTGACTGTTGTGCAACAGGAGCTGTTGTAGCTTTGGTGAAGGTTTTCCAGAGGACGAATGTGACTGTCAACGTTACGCCACAGAGCAGGCCGCAAACAAACCATGCAATTTTCATTTGCTGCCCCCTCCCGCTCCCCCAGCAAACCCCTAAGCATTGTAATACTCACCAGATGCTTCCATTGGCTTATTATGCACAAAAAATTAAGAATGCAAACCATGACTGAGCAGATGCACGCACTGAAGATATTATTGTGCGTTTGATGTCGCCGCTCATTCTGAAACAATATACGTGATTATTGTTTTAGTTAATGAAAAGCGGTGTTTTTATTCTCATTCATCTTTATTACGGAATCCCTAAATTGGAGGCACAAAGAAAGATGGGATAATAAGGAGCATGTAATAACGCGAGGGCCATTATGTGATTATTCCCCAGTGAGGCAGACATGTACTTTAGGGGGCTCTGTTTGTGCATTGCGGCTGTGTAGATTAGGTGAGATGGGTTGCTGGGTTTGAGGGGTGATGTGAGAGAGAGAGAAGGGGGGGTATTATCAAGAGCAAATTGCCAGGATCAGCCAAGCAAAGCGGCGTCCCAGAGGCCTGTCCTGCTCACAGATCAAGCCTTTGATTAGCATCCACAGAAAAGCCAAGGGAGCGAGCAGCAGCGCCCCTGTTTGCTTTCCTTTCCATTTCCCAGCGTTCCCTAGTACAAGTTGACTTAATTAAGTGGAGCGGCAGTGTTCATTGTTGAAGGCGTTTTCCTATTTTAATCAAGGAGGATTAAAAAAACATCAATGGACTCACAGCTAGAGCTCAGCAATTTTTATTCTCCTTTTACAAATAGTGTTCTTTTTTTCCCCCTACACAAACTTTGTGTCGCTTTTAAAGAACTCTTCCGATCGATTTTATTTTGCTCAATGATCCATTCTGCAAGCAAACTCATTGGATGCTCTTGCATTGGTGCATCTTGGTTGAGCTCCCCCTGAAACGTGTTTGAAAGCAGTGGACTGCAGGCGGACAAGCAAGAGTGGAAAAAGGTCAGCACTCCTGCTTACCTGTGTGTGTTTGCCTCTCCAGTCAATATGAATTTCACAGTCTGCTGCCGCTGCCTCTCTCAGAGGAATGCACCCCTCTCTCCATTCAATATATGATTTTCTCTCTCCCTTTAATTGCTTTTGGAGAGGCCCGTGTACTCCTTACCTTGGCAAGCTGGCTGTACTTCCCCCGGTGCATCATGATGGTGTTACGATTTTTTTGCTTGAGCTGTTTGAGAAGGCGGTCTGCCTCTGAGCAGCAACTTTAAAGGAACACAGCATGAAGACAAGTGCGAACAATACGCAGGTTTTAAAGTGAGACAGAGGGAAAGAATGCGTCAATTATCCCCTGCTTATAATTATTGATCATTATGGCAGCGCGGCTATAAAGCTGAGTGTTTCTCTCTCAGCGTGTTCCAAACTGATTAACTCAGTAGCTGAGGAGCGAGGATCAGAACCACGTCCTCCATCTGGGAGGCCCACACTTCCCTTAAACAGGTAGAGTAAATCATGGGACTTAATTGCTTTGCTTTGGCTCCCAGCAGCTTGTAGAGCTTTTATTATGTGGTTTTGGAAATAGTCTCAAAATAGTCTGGGCATTGTAGGTGAAAAATAAAGATATTTCAGTAACAAGTCACTTTGCAAAGGAGAGATAAACCTTGGAAGCAGACTTTGTGCTTTGTTATCATGTGGTAGTAAGCCGAGGAGAAAGGGCAGAGTTGGCAAAAGCAAAAGAAGTTTAGACAGCGAATGGGTATAATTAATGTCAGACGAGTAAACAGTGTTTCATAGACTGAGAGAGGGAGGACAGCAAATGCACCGTAGATAATCAGTTGACATTTTAAGGTTAGTCGAGACAAGACTGCTGTCGCCAGCAACCCCCAAGAGAGGAATCATGTGAAGGAGTCAACCTGGCACTCCTGAGAATCTGATAGTTTGAGTTAACACACACCCAAAGCAACTCCCACCACCGGAAAGAAAGAATGAAATTTAGACATGTACAGAACATAAAACACACATTTCTTGTGTTTTATGTAAAGCTGCATCAAGCTGCAGTAAAGCTGCAGCTAATGTTCATTTCCATTTTTGCTTAATATATGGTTTTTTGTTCCTGAAATTTAATGTTATGATCACCTTGACGTCAAATGTATATCATAAGATATTAAAAGCTCATAAACTCTCACATAGTTGCAGATTACTTTTCTAATGATTGATTAATTATCACAACTTTAACGGTAAGTCTTATTTCCATCCTGGCAACATTATGTAATGATACCCTTTAATTTGAAAATCCAGCATCTAGCATCTAGTGGGTGTCACATTTAGTGATTTTGTGATTTTATCCATAATAGAGAGGAGTTGGTGTTTTATTCTGGTTAAATTTAGTGCCATTGAATTGGCTGGTTTTTTAAGGCTATCTGTCACTGAAGTGAAATGAACTGATGGTGTGACAGCATCGCCTCTCTGCAAAGTCATGCAAGTGCCTTCGTAGCATAAATCCATTGAGAGATCATTTGATGTAGAAAGACTTTGCTGCTGTTGTGTCACGCTGTGAGGTGCAGGAAACACTTTATGAATGAAAAACTCCCTCCTGCAAATGTGTCTTTTCATTCTGATTTAAATCAACAGACAGCAGGTAAACAGGAACAGATGCTTGACGATCTCCCTCATGGTGAATTTTCACTTTTAGGATGAAGCCATGTGAAAATTAACAGTCACCTGGTATTAATGAATTCTGAAACAGCTGATCCGACAACTATAGTGATGAAATTATGCTCCGTCAGAGAGGTCCATAGCAGCACGTGGGATTATCTCAACCCCCATCCTTCATCTCGATGCATACGAAGTTAAATCCAAGGAGATGACACCAGAATGTGGGTCAAATTTGCTCCACAAGACCTCAACACTTCCAGGGCAGGTGTATGTGAAAGGAAGCAGCTTAGACTCATCATTTATTCTTGTGTGTGGCTGTGTTAATTAGTGTGGCTTTAAGGTGGCACAGGAGGCGACAAACTCCACATTGGGGGTTAAATGCCAGGCATTCTGATAGGGGTCAACCTTTGTTATGCATTTAACTGGGTTTTAATTCCTAGGAATAACAACAGATCAGGATTAAATACGAGCTAAAAGCGCTTTAGGGGTGTATCCGTTGTTGCTTTGATAAGTCAGCAGCTTTTTATCAGTTCATCTGTGGGCTTGCCCCTTTGCTGTTAGCCTAACATTTATAGTAGTCAATGTTTAAACAGTTATTGCTGTTGTCCACGCAGTGTATTACAGTGGTCACTTTCTTCTCTGTGCTCCGACACACATCAGTGGTCAGAATTCTTACATTCTCATCAAAGTTGAGCTGATTAGCTGTGGCATAATGCATTTTTAAGGCACGAGCTGAGTGTTTACTCATGTGATTGTTTGAGCAGTTGCTTTCTTTGGTTGCAGGTTTATGCAACTTCAATATAAAAGCCCCAGTTTTTTTCTTTCTTTCTTTTTAATAAACCTAGGCATTTTGTTTCCATTTTGAAGGATACCTCAAAACATATTGTCACACCTCAGTCCTGTGACTGTAATTTTGTACTTTTACCAAACCACATGAAGAGGCCACAAAACCGCTGTCCCAGTAGTCTGGCACAGCTGCCGCAGTTTGGCTGTGATCTCTAATTACTGTTTGTGAGGGCATATCCCATAGCAGCAAAGTCATGACTGACAAAGCATTGACAACCACCATTACTTTGGCCACGTCCCAGACCTCAGCCTCTCTCTCTGCTCTGCCTAAGCTAGGTTATATTTAGTGTAAAACTCTTCTCCCTCAGCAGGCACACAGTGGTCATTTGTAGCACCGTGGTTAACCATTGAACACAGCCGGCGGGGCGGTGACAGTGGTTTGAGTGCAAATGCAGTTCGGACCCGCACAACTCGAACACCGCTGTGATTCGACTGTTCTATATTGTTTGGCGCTGAAGCCTTCCCTAACTGTGTAAAACATTTGAAAGTGAATGGAGTGGCTGAATGTTGAAGGAAAAAGAGCCTTTGGTGTGAGGTCTAGTCTGAGCCCAGTGTTACAGCAAAACTCCTCTGTTGTAGTGCTCATGACTTACAAACTCAGATGCCCCTTTCATGAAATGTAAATGTAGAAAATAGTTCATCCACTCCAAATTTAATTAATTTAATGAGGAATTTGTGACACATTTAGAGCCATTTTCAAAATTCTTGTTTAACTCACACTTGCTTTAAAGTGGACTTACAAAAAAAGCAATGTTTTCCCCCCTAAAAATCAATGCCAGAGTTTAACGTGGCCCATTTATCTCAGACAAAACTGAATTTAGTGATCCAGTCAGACGTAACCGTTCAAATGTGTGCATGTCAGAGTCTGAGGTTGACAGGTGAGGAATTAGGCATCGATTTGCTGCCTGCCTCGGGACCCGTTACCTAAACTACCCCCTCCTATTAGGTGTATGACTGATGGGACTGTGTTTGCACTTATTTTCAGACCATTTGGCATGTTGTCATTGGATTGTGATGATGAAGATGGCCATGAAGCTGAGGGAAACAAAGCAAAACACGACACGGCATCTGTGAGATTTGATTCCTACTAAAGCACAAGGAATTGATGCTCATACATACTCAGATTTGCCTGTTAATGCAGAGATTAATCAACGTGAAAGCATGGGGACTTTGCATTTCATCTAGAAATAAATGTGATTTAATGGAACACAAAATTAATTTCAATAAAGCATAGCAATTATCCCAAACTATGAAATCAATAAGCCATTTGTATTGGTGTTATAAAATGCAGTATTTCTCTTTTTGTCACTCCTGTCTTTATCAAGTGTATGTGTGAGACAGACATGTGATATTCCTCAAAAAAAAGGAGCATGTTAGCGCCTTTCAACACTTGACCCTGAATCCAACACCAATCTCATATCCGTCTCTGATGATGCCAGTTTCCCTCTGCAAATAAAAATGCGGTCAGTGTCATCCTATAGCTGTATCAGCCCACCATTAACGCTGCCTCCCACCTAGCACCGATTCTGCAGCTCCTGGAATATTGTTTTATTCTCTCCTTGTGGTTGTTAATCACACACAAGCCTTCCTTTATGATGGCCAGTGAATAGAACAATTGTGTTTCAGTTCTACAAAATGTATCCACTTGCCACCTTGCCGTACTCGTTTCTCATGCCATATGGTTGCAAGTTTGCAAAGTGTATCGCAGGAAGCTTGGGTGGTCCTAATGTTCGATAAAAGAGGAAACAGTCTCAGAGCTTGTGTCTGGTTTCTCTGACATCTGGCCAATGGTTGCTGGAGACGTTGTGTGTGCAGGTGGAGAAGTGTTTGTAGGTGACAAGGTTCCTACACATCACCAGGGAATTATTGAGGGCGGTGGAAACTGAAGGTGACTGAGTACCGTCTAAATATAGTCAAACTCATCTTTTCAATGTTGGTTTGCTGCAGCAGTTCTGTCCATCGTTCCTTTCCTGTTAATTTTTCTTCCCCGGCATGGGATGGGCCCTAAATGTACAGGAATCTGGCCAGTTTGGATTGCTGGCATGGGGTGCTCCCTTCTAACATCTGCATGGGGAGGTCTTTGTTGTGTTGTTCCCTCTTTGGAAAGGGTTTCACCTGTGTAACAGATCCCTGTGTCAGATTACAGGCTCCGTCAATGCCTCGCCTTCAAATTCAACATTCTCTTGGAAGGTCTGAGCACCCAGTGTTGTCTGTCCGTGTTGTCTGTCTTAGGCGTGTTGTTGCATCTGTTACTCCCCCTCACCCTTGAAACCCACCCTGCCATTCTGGAAAATACCAACTAAATTGTCCAGATACTGCGAATCACTTTCTCCCGACTGGTGCAGCATCATTTCCCATGTGTTTTTATTTATGGAACAACAATTTTTTTTCTTTTTTCCAGCTTTAAATGAAAAGACCAAAGCTAGAGAATTAAAGCATCCCTCACAAGCAGAGCAAAGCTGATGCAATTAGGTTTATTAGGTCCGAACACAGTAACGGGCAAACATGACGGAAATGTAAATGATCCCACATGGTCTGACGGAGTAGTGTTTGGTTATTTCCCTGCCAGGGAAAGGTTTCGGTTGCTGTAGAGCATGTCAGTCACATCACGGCAGGCCTGTCAGGTGTGATTAAACTTTACAAATCTTTTCACTGATGTGGAGAAAACTGTCGCTCATCATCATTTGTTATAATGCTACCTCTGTCCTCTGGAAACAAATGATGCATTCTCAGGCTTGGTTTAATGGATGGACCGAGTCAGTGTCCAGGTTCATCTGGGTCTATGACTTGCTATGTAGCACACCTGCCAAGTCTCAAGGTTGGTTGTTTTTCTAGGTGGAATAATTAGGACTTCCTGTGGGATTTGGTGTCTATTCGGGATTGTGAGCATTTGTGGAGACTGGATAAACAGGTTGAGAGCTCTCAGACTGGATTTAATGACATTGGGGATGAACTCTGTATATACTTAGTGGTAGTGTTTCTCTTGTGGTAGATTAGGGTGTCAGGTTGAATAATGGTCCAGGAGGATTAGATGTGTCTCCAACTGAAACCTACCTTTGCACAAGTTTCATAAGGGATTGTTGACGATGAAGAATGTAATGAACTTTGATGACTTTCTGAACAATCTTGCTCAAGCAAAAGGTTGTGAAATAGAGAGAAGGGGTAGAAATGAGTAGGGGTGTGGTAAAAATGTGCCAGGAAAGAATTGGTTGTCATTGTTATTCAGCTGCTCCCAGACTAATTCTTTGATCAACACATGTGGTACTATGCTTAATATATAGTGCATGAAATGTGAAAGATATTTTAGACATTTTTTCTTGGCTTCTGCTCTTCCCTGTATCCAGTCAGTTCATGTCCAACTCATCAAGAGTAGTGCACACTGCCTCGCCTCCAACCTCTGCAAATTCTGTCAAACTCCGTCCCTCCACTGTCTGTCTGTATCATATTCTAAGACCAGTGCTGGCAGACCAGCCTTTGAAAGGATTGGCTCCTCCAGCCATGTGGCTCAAGTCTTATGCACCACAACCCTTCCCCAATCTTCGCTCTCCATTAAGATACAAGAAGCAATTTCATTGAAATTTCATGAAGAAATGCATCACATCAGCCTTGAACCTTAGAGTCACATGAACTACAAACCCTTTCAGAGTCTTTCTCCTCATATTTTTGAAAGAGCTCAAGATCGAAGATTGATCTTTTTTGAACTGTGGCTTGGATGGTACCTTATTTATACAACATTGGACAAAAGTCACGTATGTGCCGAACGAATGAATTCTCCACATGTCCTGACATTTATTAATCCTTTATTGTTACTGTAAGGACATAATAAGGAACAAAACACAGAAACATGCAAGTTTGCCAAAACAGAAGAAAAAAATAGAAAGCACTGAAGAGTAAAACAAGATGCACTAAAGTAGAGAATGAACCAACTGTACCAACTAATGACAGAAAAATGATGGGATGCACATCTTGTCCGAGTTGGATTTATTGTGCCTTCATTCATCAGTCACTGTCATTACCTAAATAAAAAGTAAAGCAAGCAAAATATCTTCAAACTGCAGAGACAGGGCAAGTTCTGGAAGCTACCATCTGATTGTGGAACAAGATCAATCGGCATGTAATAGGAAATTACTTTTCTATTATTAAGTATAAACAGACAAAGATGGCTTAGAGAACATTCTTTGTTGTGGTACTGTTGTATGATGTTTGTGTAAAAAGTTCGAGTGATATGGTTCTATGACAGGACAAAACTAGCCAAGGTCATAACAATACATACACTGTTATCTACGTGTGCAAGTGTGGAAATACTTCAAACATTTCTGCATGAATGTATTAATCCCTTAAGACTTGGAGTAAAAAAGATCCTCTCACAAAGGTCAAGTGGAAGGTTGTGAACCTGACTGAGGAGGTCAGAGCCACTGCCCCCTTCTGTTCTAGCTGCAATAATTTCTATCTCTCTGTCAGAGGAGGATTGAATTTCAGATTCCTTCTACAGCCTTGGGCATGATACATCTGAAGTCTACAGTAAATATCCCAGACAGTACACTGGTATACAACTAGAACCCCAGAATGAGGCAGAAAATAATCCATATTTACAAGTAAAGCTAAATCAGTAACAGATTCTTTACACGCTCACCTAACTGATAAAATGTGGACACAGTGATCACAATTTGCGTCCGTCTGTTCAGGCCAGTCTGGTTTCAATGCGAAGCCATACCAACATACATAGGGTTTTGTTTGAATGTCCAGGGAAACAGTTGTTTTCAGTGTAAATTTAGAACCTGGAAACTATACTGATCATTGTTGGAGTTCATCCAAGACTGTGAAGAGTAAAGTGCAGTCGTCATTTTCACCGCACCGATCCAGCATATGGTCATACTTCCCACCTCCTCATCTGGTCAGTAATGAGATCAGATACTATTCCACTTTAGTGAGGGGAAAAGAGGTTGTTTGGTTGATGCACTAAAGAGTTTACCACACAGTAGCTCTTCGTATATTACAATGCATGCACTTTGATGCTTTTGTAGTGCCGTGGTTTTGAAATGCTGATTTGGAGATTTCCTTATTGCTGTCGGTGGAGTAGGTGTTAATTGCAATGTATGGGGATGGACTCTTATTCACATCCATTGAGGCCGGGCCGGGGCCAGCGGTGACCCCCTGACAGGCCGTTTTTGTCAATGACCCATCCTTTCAAGCCCCCTCCTGTGGCAGTGCCTCTTCTTGATTGGAGAAGGAGTAAGAAAGAGAAATCCTGGCATGCAATTCCCTTGTTGTTGATGTTGTTTGGTGTCGCCCACACACTCCTCCCCCTGTGAAGGTCCTATGGCTGCAGGGGTGTTTGTGTAGGTTTGCCACCTATTCACAGAAGTTCATTCACATTCTGGGAGACCTGGGGGTTGGCGTCAAATGGGCATCAGGCCTTTTTTTATCAATGAATGTGGCGCTAAGCGTCCCGCAGGCCTTTCTCTATACTGCCTGCAGATTTCTCGGTGCGGATCCAAAGAGCACCGCTGAGGAGCAGCGAAAGGACGACAGCGGTTTATAATGGAGGTGAAAAATGAGCTCCTTGGATGGAGGGAAAATGAAAGTCAAGAAACTCATTGTTTATATCCGCCACTCCAGCCTGGCTCGTTTCCAAACCAGTTGTGGGCAACGTGTTGCAATACAGAATCACAGAGGATTCCGAGTATCAACGGTAATGCTTGTGAAACTGTTTGGTAATACCCCAGCGTTACTTACTTTGCTCAATCACTCAACCCCCTACTTGGATTCTCTGATCTTGCTGCTTGTCTGAGCGGAGTGTACATGCTCTTGAGCTCTGCAATTCCTCATTGTTTAGTAACTCTTAAGATGAGAGGGCTTGGTGTTTCTGTGTGCGCTAAATCCCTGTTTGACTTCTTAACTCAGTTGCTTGTTTTTCTGCTTAGGTCTTTTAATGGAGGGTTAATGAATACTTTATTGCCGCTTTACTGTGTGGATCTCAGTGGCTGTATTTAATTTCCCTCTAGGGACGTCATGCGGTGTTTCCCAGCATTTTGAAGCAGCCTACTTTGCATTTTCTTTCTGTGAGAAGACAAACGGGCCTGGAGTCCAAGATGAACCACTTTGACATAGGGAGAAGGAGACAGGGGAAGAGAGGCAGGCTTGGGTTTCACTTCTACCTCTTTCTTTCCAAGCACTGAATCAAAAGTCTCTCTCGTGGGCTACAGCATGGACCAAGTTTTACTCCAACTATTCCTCGCCCACCTTCCTAGAGTTGACATGCTTATGTTTCATCTTCCAGGATGGAAATGAAGAAAGATCTTAAGGGTGCTCACTGAGGAACCGAATTTCAAAGAGCGTAGAAGTTTCTCAGATGAACTCCTAACTCCGATCAGTTGTGTCGGTGACCGTTCATTGTTGTGTAAGCAGTGAACTTGGGCTGAGCTCTTCTGGTTTGCAGTCAGGAAGCCGCCCACACATTCATCAGTGCTGTGGTTGTAATCTTTCCATCTTCACTGCTGGAACAAACTTATCAACTCCAGCACAGGTGGGTAATAACTTAGATCATCACCCACCTTTGTTGTTTTTCTCTTCTTCAGCCCATAACCCTGTTAGATGGAGC
The DNA here is from genome assembly GCA_013358685.1 of Antennarius maculatus. Taxonomy (NCBI): domain Eukaryota; kingdom Metazoa; phylum Chordata; class Actinopteri; order Lophiiformes; family Antennariidae; genus Antennarius; species Antennarius maculatus. The sequence continues at coordinate 22,415,164 of CM023609.1, read as the reverse complement.
CCAGAAACGCAGCTCAATGGTGATGAGTGTTTGCTATTTTAAATCCTCTAATTAAATCAGTTAGGCTCCCTTTTTTCTGTCGTAATGAATGAGCAGGGGTACCGGGGGGTCCTGGTACCCACCTCTGTCTCGTGTAAGATCCGGAATTGAGCGATGGCTTTTTAATGGAGGCCTCTCGCTCCAAAAAAAAAAAGTCCCAAGCTAGTGAAACCAACCCGAGGGACTTTTTAAAAGACTGCCAAGAAAAAAAAAGAGCAACAATGAATAAGCAGCTCTTCCTGTTTTCTTAAATGTGGAATTAGCATTGAGTAAAGGTAATTGATCGGAACTAATTAGCAGCGGCGAGATAAATGATGGTTAGGTGAGATACAGAGACTTTAACGACACACTATGGGGATGAAATGAACGGTGGAATTAAGTCTTCTGTGGGTTGGTTGAGCCTGCAGCCTGCGGTAGAGCTCAGTCATGTGTTTGTGTTAATCTCCAAGGCACCTTGGGACCCACTGGCTGCACTGCAGCGTGTCCAAATCATTAGTATATAAACAGAATTTTTCAACGTGACCTTTGAGCTATGATTCAAAAGCTTATTTTCATTGGTGATGCATTTAATTGGAAATAAAAGCTGCTGTTGTTGCTTGTGCATTTTCATTGGCACGGCAGATGCTTTCACTTTAAACTCATACTTGTTGAATGGGCTTAATTCTACTGGTTGTAGTCATGAGCTCTAACATAGAAACAATGCTTTTGCTATCATAAAAGTCATTTGAGTTCACGGCCCCTCACCAGCAAGAAGACACATTTTGTTTGCTGCAAACATGGAGATGAACGCCGCATCAAAAAACTTCTATAATTCACAAGTAATTAAGGGATTTACTGTGATTTGCTTGGATGAAGGAAAAAATAGGAGCGCCAATCTGACTGGAGCTAAAACAACAGTACAAAAAAAGTCACTTGAAATTAAATCAACAAGCAAGCATAAACCATTGGATGTTTATATAATATTCTGTTTGAGGTAATTATATGTTGGTGTAAATTCTCATTTATCCAGGTCATGGTAATCCTTGAAGGTTAAATCTGAAGTAACAGGACTCAGTTCTGAGGAAGCCTCTTGGATGAGTCCATTCTTCAGATTCAACCTTCAATTTAATTATACAAAGCTTGCAATTTTCAACAAGGAGGAAATGAAGTTCAAAATTGCTCTACCTCACAGACAACCAAGTTGCTGATAGATGGATCGATGCCCCCTTTTACATCTGGAGCCTCTTCATGCTCTCATCTCTTAGCAGCACACATCAGCTGCTTAGCAGCTGATGTGTGCTCGACAATCACTGACAACCACAAGTGGTAGTTTATCTGTCAAACAATCTCAATTTAATGGGAGGGAGCCTTTCATGTGATATTAATTGTGTGTTGATATTCCTGTGGTTATTAACATTCTTATGTCAATGGTTTGTAGACAAAATATATATGATCACCGATCTTGTTTCAGTTTGATTTAATGCTATTTCACGATGGGGTGTGAGATACAGATCTAAGCCAGTGTGCCAGTCGATCTTGATCTCTCTAGTTCGATCTCTCTAATGGGGCAGACAATTGATTTAAGTGGAAAATGGAATTTGCAAGAGATGAATGTTATAAAGGAGAGCCTTGCTGTTAAATGTTCCATTTCACTTTAACTTGAGGCTGCAGCCTTGGTGCAGACCTCATCCCTCTTATTGTTAAGAAATAGAAAGGCCCTGAGGTTGATTGTGATGAATATCATATGAAAAAACAGCCATCACTGGCAGTTTGTCATTGTTAACCTTGCTAAGCTATGGAGTGAAAAGATCTTTTTTGTGATTTATGTTTCACGTCTGAAAAACTTCTTGGAAAAACTGCTACTATAAAAGATATGTATTAAATTACCTTTGGAGAACAGCATAAAGTGAAACAACAATGTCCGCATGTAGAGATGTCTTTTCTTATTGTCTGCAATGTTTCCAGTTCTTTTCTTTCTGTGCCACATAGCAACTCACCCACATTATGTAGCTGCCAAACCAAGTGTGGTTTAAACAAATGGTGAAATGGATAATATACTGCAAGTCTTTAAAGGATCATTCCAATAAAATGTGCTTTACACACTAACTGCACTTTACAGTGACCGGAGTCCAAACCATGATGTCGTTTGTGTTTTTGATTATTTCTGCAGAGGAGGCTTGTGTCTGTTTCTAACTCCGTGTGTCTTGTTTGGTTGATATGTTTGACTTTCCTTTAACATTACACTATGGAGCATTTTTCATCATTTTCCTTAATTACAAGCTACCTAATTAACAAAAGCTTGTTAGACCTGGGATGATGTTTACGCTCTACTGATGGCAATTTGTAGTTTTGACTGTGTTTTCCATGATGTAACTGCATGACATCAATTTGAGGCTGTTTTGAGGTCCTGTCAGGTTTGATTTCCCTCAGAAGAACAGTTTCAAGTCAATGCAGTTGAGAGTAAACTTTTGAATATCAAGTGTTTTACTTGTAAGAGTTCATAATCAAGTCACATCAGCTTGTGTGAAGTTTAAATTAAAATTTTCACTTATTTTAATATACTGTAATTATTTTAGCAGGCTCAGAACAGAAGTTCAGAACATGTTTCTCAGATATGAATGTGAACTGTTTTTTTTTTTTTTTTCAATTTCACCATTTAACTTGGTTAGTACCGAATGCTTGACTTGAGGTGAATGTGCTAAATTATGTAAGAGCAATATCATGACCCCTTAATGGAAATGCACTCCGACTAATCTTTCATACTAGTGTCAGATATTTTCTTTGCACTGAACTCTTTGACTGAGATTTGTGCCATTTTCTGTTGAGTGCTCGACACTGTCAAGATAAATTTGCCTGGGGAAGCAGATCACTCTCTCCCCTCAGAGGTTCCAGGGGAGCGCTGTTGAGACTTGTCTGGCTTAATTGTTCTGTCAATTAAAATATTTTTTAGAAACATCATGCAGGAGGGACACAGGTCTCGTTCACAGCTGTGTGTTGCCTGCAGCATTAATTCAAAGAGTGAGAGAAAGTGAGAATGACAAGCCGGATGGCTAAAGAGCAGTACAGTTTCAGTGTTAGTGACTGACACCGGATGCTCACGTCTGAACATCTGAATTTACACGAATATTTTCATCCCACATCTCCCACCGGAATAAATTAATTTCATTTCGCTGCATTTCTTCTATTACGTCTAGATTTCTCAGGAAGAAAACTCTTCATTTCCAATCTGCACTTTATGTTTGGCTGTGTCAAAGAACACACAAGATTGGTTAGCATTAGATTCCCCCGCATGTCAGATTTGAATAATAAATGAAGTTAATCTGCTGCCCCTCCTGTGGAAATGGAACAGATGGCACAGACGCACATATTTCTTCTCCTAGGGAGGTCGCTGCAGGTACTGTAATTAATATATTCCTCATTCATGATGCATTATTTCACCCACCCACATCCCATTCGCTATTCATCAGAATGAGAATTTTATGTGTAACGGTCAACTCACATCAAAACAGCAAAATAGGTGACCTGGCTGCTCTATATAGATCATTAGATATGACAATGGTATCAGCAATTTCAACCGATGAAATGACAATTATCAATATAAATTGTTAGGAAATGAATGCAGGCTTTATCATAAGATTGTTCAGGCCAGTCTTCTGCCTCACGCACTCCTGGCAGATTCTGCCAGTAGCTTCGCTGTAGCTGAGACAGAAGATGGAACCAAGCAGACTTTTTAAAATACTTCTTAATAGTTTCCTGAACCTCTGTACTGTGATCAATGACTGGCCTTCAAACTCATGGATCTAACTTTCCAAGTGTATTTAATCTTCCCCAGACCTGCAGCGATGCGCCAGGTCATTGCATTGCTTTAACACCATGATATGTTTGGTTTGAAATCCCAGCTCATCGCTCCAAAGTAGGGCCCCTTAAGTCTATCAAGACTGAATATTGTCTAAAATAAAACAGAGATGACCACAGATATTCCAACTGCACCGACCTCCCACTGAATGACGTCTGGGCCTGGGATACCTGCTCTTCACCAGATTCATGCCTTCACTGTCTATGAATTCACTCTTAACAAAGCCTGTATTTTTGACCACTTCTATACTTCTGGCCTCTCCTGCAGCTCATTACCTGCTCCGGAGGAAGTATGCAAGGTCACAACAAAAGATATACTGCCTGTCAGTCAGAAGTCAAAGCTGTCAGCTGCTCTTCACTGTTGCATTTTTAAACCGAGAGGAGAAAGGCAGACTAGTCATTAAAATCTCGCAGGGTGGGCGATTTTTGCCAGAGCTCAATGTGTTTCCACTGCTGTCAAGCTGTCTGTATGTCTGCTACCATGTGTGAATGTCACCTCAGGCATGACTGAGTCGAGAGAGGCAGCTTTCCTCTCAGTTAATGAGGAAGAGAGATGGGGATGCGAGGCAAAGATGAGAAGTTTGGTGAGAGATGAGAGACTCTTCTCCTAAAGTGTATGACAAATGTTGACCCCGAGTTAGAAGGTATTAATATTGTGATCAGTTGATGGATGCAGAATTTTTAAGCACAGAAGATATGTACAAACCTGCTGGAGTTATCCTTCACTTCCTTTAAATCCAGAGAACCTAAAGAAGCACATCTCGTTTCTAATGTCTGACATTAAAAGCGCTTTCTTACTCTCAGTAGGATCGACCATAAAGTAGAACCTACAGAGGGACATGTCAACCCACTTCCTCCCCTTTTACTTGCTGCATTCTGCTGTCATGCCAGTCTCAAGCATTATAAATGGATTTGGAAGGCTTTCATGTGTTTGTGAAGGGGAGTCCCTTTGTGGGCTTCAAATCTTTGGGGTCAAAGTGAGGCTATCATACACCCAGAAGAATCATGGATGTGTAAAGTGAGAGTTTGTTTTTGAGGTGATAAAAGAAAGTCCTGGAGGGATAGTATATCACCACCACACCAAAAAACAACACAACAGAGTGTAAGAAGGAGTGCAACCTGTCAAATAACAAGACCGAGTGTTCAGAAAGTTTCAAAATGCCTTTTTCTCCACTACCTGCCCTTTCCAACAGCGCTGTTGGAGAGGGGCAGCTCTGACCTCCATGTGCACTCAGTCTCCCGGAGAGATTGCTGCCTGTGACGGACCGTGATGTGGCTCCATTAGCTGAGATAAGACAGGCAGGGATTGTGAAGCTCAGATCAATGAGTCATTATGGAGAGTGCAGACCTCTTGCCACAAACTCAGCCAGAGGTAGATGCTTACAGTCATGGCTTAGTGGCGACACAGCTCAGCAATCTCTCAGCTGCTTCACACCAACCTGCAGGGAGGCCATCCTGGTGGAAAACACGGCAGGATTTCCTCCGGATTAACAGTTGATTCTATGTCAAATATGCTATCCAGGAATAATGAGGCAGGGCATAACCCTTTTGACCTGACACCTTTCAGATTGACAGAGTAACCAATGGATTTCCCACTTTGTCAGGATTTACTTTACTTACTTCTTTACTTACTTAAGTTACACAATCATGGGTTTTTCTTTGTGGAATGTAATGCTTACACATAAGGCTTGGTGTTCTTCCACATGAAAAGAGCATTTGGCATCTATTGGGGGAAAAAAAAGCTGGAAAGACTTAAAGAAGGTTTTTTCTTGGTTGAGATCAGCATTAAAAGAAACATTCCAGTTCAATGTACACTAAAAAGGCCGATCATAATTCCTTATTGCACAGAAAACCTTTGGTAAATCTTAGTTGAGCCAGGAAGGTGCTTAGTAAACAACATTATGATGGATGTTTACAACTGACAGTTGGGATAATGATGTTACCCTTTGCTTTGATTTTCTCTCCTAAGTGGTTTAACAACTTGTTTGTCTGGTTGTGTTTGCTGCTCTTTGTGACTTCTTTATGCTACTTTACGTCTCAGATCTCAATGAATTTAAGGTGCTGGTGTAAATCCTCCTTCACCAAGTTCATGGTAACCCTTAAAAGATGAATTTGAAGCCAGTGAACTGCTGCTTATTTTGAAGATATTTCACCTCTCACCCAGGACGTTTCTTCAGTTCGACCTGACTGATGGGGGGTACAGATATTTAGTTAACAACACATTGGCAGTCAGTAAGGTCACATGTTAACAGCTAAGTCAAAATCACAATTATGGGGTGCATCTCAGAAAATTGGGAATTTTTTTTTTTCAAAATAACGTCTTTCGCTATTTATAATGGGCAAAAATAGCTTTATTTGGCACTCAAAATAAATAGAAAATTTGATGTGTGTAGGGGGAACTCCCACCCTCATCCCATTCTCCTGCATTACCTACCCATTAAAATGTTTTCCTCTCTGAGGCCTAGAGGTGCTTTAATAGCCACTCCATGACTACCATTTGACTGATATTGATCAAACCAAAGGGTAACCCTTAAGTAACATGTAAAAAGCACTGGTAATCGATGATTAACAGTCGGTGTTTCATTCCTCAAGGTTACTTTTGCCAATTTCAGTATAGCGGAGCTGCAGGGAAATAAACTGATGAAGACTTTTTTTGTCATACCAGAGGGAGGTGAGCTGAGACTTTGAATCACGTTAGTGCTTTTTTTTTTGTTTTAATTTAAATTTCGTCAGAAAGAGTAAATCATATTTTTGGAGGTGTTTTTCTTAGCCATTTGATTCCAGTAACATAAACACATTGTTGAAAAGAAGATGTATAGCCTTGCAGTTTGAGGTCGGCCAAGACAACCTGTGGAGTGGCATTTTACCAAAAGTTACTACATATTACTGTTTAACCCGGTTACAGCTGAAGTCACTAAATACATCTTGACAAGCACATTTCCTCCTAATGTGTTTAAATAAAAGCTAGTGAATAAATGGGGTTGTCAGCGTAAGGTAAGACCCATCAAGTTCTTTATGAGCTCCTTATTTAAGATTACATGTCTGTACGGCTCCCAGAGCAAACAGGAAGGAGAGTTTTGGGCCCCAGCACTTCAGATTAATTCCGTTTGGCTGGAAATGTGAGAAAAAAAGAGAAGCTTCCTTGATTTAGAAAGCATATTGCCTGAGTTGGGGAAGAGATGAAGTGTTTATTATCGGGGGAAAAAAGAGGCCTTGCTGTTTGGGTTTGAAAGGAAGAAATTGAGGATGCTTTGGCTGTGCGTCTTTTCTTTTTTCTCTCTGAGGGCTGAGGTTTTGGTCAACACTGCCAAAGCAAGCACCTCTATATTCCACCTTGGAGAAATCAATGTGAACCTCACATGCTCGTCTCTGTGCCTTCCATCTGGACCTACCTTATTGCTTACTGGTTTTGCTGGAGTGGAAGAACCGCTGTGACGCTTCCCTTCCTATGATAAAAATGCATAAAATTATCCAGCTGTTGCGTGTCCGACTCACACTTATGTATGTGCGTATTCTATACACATTGTCTGTACATGTGTACGAGAAGCAGAAGGATGAGGTCCAAGAAGTCCTGTACACCCACACAGCTTTCTCTCACCCACTCTGTCTGCTTCTCTCTTCATCCATCTCCTGCAGTTATCGGCAGGGAGATTACCAGTGACAAACTGGGATGGCTAAATCGGCTTGGTAAACTTGTTGACCCTTGGCCCTCCTTCTCCACTGCGTGTGCCGCTATCTCTTTAAAACCACCTTACATGGACATGGAGTGAGGTGTGCCAAAATAAGTCTTCAGACAGGTAAAGCTTGTAGCATCTGTCTGGTTAAAGGCAGGATTAAAATGAGTTTGTTGAGTTTTGGAGACTTTTCTGATTAATATCTAGGATTACGGCCATGGATGACATGCAGGAAAGAAGTCTGGATTATATTCTTAAGAAATGTTTTCCATGACCAAAATACAACATCAAAAAGACCAAGAAACATAAATTGGTCAGTTTTGTATTCCTCGTCTGTTAAGGACATCTATTATCTCTCTGATTCAGAAAGAGGATAAGATTGCAGAGCCCTTGAAGGCCCTTTAAAACTAGGCTAATAACATGTGAGAACACACCGGAATGAGGGACTGCACTTCACTGTCTTGTGACCTTTGAACATATAGTAGCGCCACAGTTGTGCAGGTTCAGAAGGGGTTAGGCTCACGCAAACTGTGTTAAATTTTGAAGACTGAAGGGTAGAGTCATGGGAATGGAGTGGGCACAATTGTTGGTTTGACTAAAGTAAAGAAATTACTGGACAACCCCCAGCTTCGTGGGGAGGTGTGGGTGCTGTCAGGCCTAGCAGAGAAACAACAACAGAGAACACAAAGTTGTGTATAAAAGGCTAATCGCCTTAATTTCACGTGACTGCTATTAGTCCAACAAAACTAAGTGATGAGGCAAAATGCTGCCACGCTGCTGACCTACGTGTTGAACAGCAGGATTTGTCCCCTAATCCCACTTCCTGTGCCCAAGGCCTGGGAATCCGGGATGCATCGGAAGTCAGCTGAACAAGAGGGATGTCCCATCAGCCTCATGCTTCTGTCAACATAAGCTGCAGTCATATTCAAACCACCAACGGACCAAAATTTTGATCTCATATCTCACAAGTCCTACTTCACCTTACTCACAGAGGAAGAGGAACATAACATACACTGTGTGCACTTAGGATGAAGGAGCGGCAAGCGCCCGATGGGAGAAAGAGACCTGGAACACAATGACTGCTGTCACAATCTGTCCTGCCTCCCTGTCATTCTCAGGAAGAACGGGAACAACTGTCTTCCCACACTCCTCCAACAAATTCATTGTACTGGTCTTTATCGTAGGTCGCTGGTGTGACAGACTTTAGGTTGCCATATCCTGTTGTCTGTTCAGATGTGAATCTTCTGCTGGCCTGTTGGGATGCACCTGAGAGACACAACAATGTGTTTTCATATCGAGAAATTTTCAGCACTGCTTGACGTAGTTTTCTCAGAGGTGTTTTCCAAGCTGCCAAGAAAGATTGTGTTTCTTTGGATTCACTGTTTCCTATGGGAAATAGGTCTTTCAGTATACAAATAAAACACTTACTCTCTTTCTTGAATTGAAACTATTTTGGTTGCTGAGGATGCAGATTGATTGTAAAAGAGCACGGTGTGGCAAAACACTCAAAAAAGAAGTTATTAACAAAAAGAAGCAAAAACCTCAAGCCTGTGGAATCATAATAATCCTGCCTTATAACTCCTTTAGATGCAGATAATTATTCATAATATTTAGGGTCTTCTTCTTTTCCTTTCGGCTTTTCCCTTCAGGGGTCGCCACAGCGAATCAATTGCCTCCATCTAACCCTGTCCTTTGCATCCTCTTCTCTCACATAATATTTAGGGTATTTTCTGTAAAACTCCAGATGCTGAAGTTGTGCCCTTAAGAGTCCTGATAGAGTGGATTAATTCAGTTTTAATGGATTACTGTCCTTTAAGAGTCCACTCTTGCTCTGTTTTTAGTCAGACAGTTTTTCTTTCTTTCATTATTGCCATGGGACTGACTGTAAGACCTCTCCACTTTTGCTAGCTTTAAAATTTTGCAGTGAGGGGGAGACTGAGAGAGATCCATCTTCATTACAACAAGGCTACGCTGGTCTAATAGCTGACAAAGCTCCCTGGTGCACCATCCTCTGCAACTAGACACCAAAAGCAGAGATGGTGGAGTGTGTCTCTTCCTCTAAGTGTGTCCAATATGTGGGGATTAGGGTCTGACGTGAAGCAGAGACATGCCAGGTTAAGATAAGTAAGGCTAAAGGTAACTAGGCACTTTTACTTGGGGTTTATATTTAGTCTTTTTGGTGAGTATCAGTTATTGCGATGTCGTTTCTTTGCTCCTATGAACAAACACATGTGGGGTGCACGTTTGTCTGCTACCCCCTGCAGCCCCTGTATCATATCAGCCTTAAAATGAATTCACCATGCTAAATGTTCTCAGGGAACCAGAGGATATGGATAACATTTGCCAGACAGATTCAATATGCATGATTCATTGGCTCATGAGGTGTAGTAATCTTTTGCCTTAGTGCATGTTGATCTCTACCAAGCTGGAAATCAGGGTTTGGGGGTGTTATTAGAGTGATGACAAAGGGGTTACAATCATACGCCCAGTGAATCAGGCTGGACATACCTGTCTTCTTTCCTTCCCCCCTGTCAAACACAGGCTCATTGCAATTCTGGACAGGCCGTGCAGTAATGCCACTTTACCTCAAGCAATCCCTGTTTCCTGATTCCACTCAGGCTGTGGACAGATAACGCTGACCCTGAGCTAATCCCAGATTAAACCAGAACACAAAGCGCCGCCACTGCTGCCTAGCCACCTCTGACCTCATCACGTCTCCTGGCCCAGGCTGCTGTAGCCCTAACTGTCACGACTTGCTAAGACATCATCTGTATTGGTCCAAAAAAAAACCTAAAGAACTCAAATTGATTCAGATGAAGTGAACTGGTAATGCTCCCCTGTGACTGAAAATCACAATTAACAACAACAGTGGATTTATAGTGGCTGTGGAAGGCTTGGAGGAATTGACATGTAGGATGAGATGGTGGCAACATGTGTCCCTGGTGAACAGGGACACATGTTTGTGCTGAAGTGCATAATTAGAGGATCTCCTTCCTCACTCTGCTGAATCCATGTGTCCTCCTCTGCTGGATCTACACCTTCACATATTTCTCTGAGATTGAGCAAGAAATCTGTTTGTGCCCATTTCTGGTGGGAAAATGTATTAGGGTTTCAGTTTGAGGTCTAGCCTATGAAATAATTTAGAAATAAAAGAGTTGCTATTGCTGTGTAGTAACTGGTCAAGGATTCAAGGTTTCCTGTTGTTGTTCAACTGATTGTGTGCCAGAACTCTGACATTACAAGGCTTTATATGAAAACTGAGACAAATGTATATCCGGGGTCCAAAAGCCATCTTTGGCCCTGCACCCACTCTACCTGTCCATCAACATGTTGGTCTTGGCAGGCAGAAGGAGAGGGGCTTAGATGATAGGAGCCCCCGTGATAAAGCAATCCCTGCATGAGAGCTCATCGGAGATGACAGTGAATACAAATTGGTTCCATTAGTGGGTTGGTGTGGCGGGTGTGGGATACTTTAAAAGGACTAGTGGGGCACTACAGTGGTTCCTAATAATAGAACAGGTCTGAACATGTCAAAAGGGATTGGCAGGTGCAACAACAGTGGTCAACAGTAAAGTGTCAGGTCTCATGTAGTGTCATAAGGCAACTTGTGGACACTATGTGGTGCTTAATGATGTGTTCTATTGGACCATTATAAATGCACGTCCATTATGATGAATCACACTCAGTGTGTGTGGAGACAGGAAGGGAGTCACACCTTATCCCCAGTGAAGGTGCTCACAGCAACAGAATACAAACAGCATTCCATGATTGGCTAAATAGCCTTATGTGGTAGTAGTTAAACTCCTGGTTAAGCTAGGCAGCGTGTCACATTTCCTATCTTTTCGATGAAATCATCAGTTAAATCATAATTTCAGAGAATTTTCTCATTTGTTTCTTTTATTATTTTGTTTTTTGGGATATAAATTTGTGGAGTTATCAGGTGGTTTCTGGACATTTGAATGCAAAGATACGCACAGGTGGAAAAGTGCACTGGGTTTGTTGGTGTAGATTCTCTAATAGTGCCTTTCAGTCTGTTTGCATGTAACTTTAAGGACTATTTGTGAAGAATTTAAATATCTTGTACCCACCAGTGACGTAAAGATACCTAGTTGTTCAAACCCTAATCAGATGTCCAGTAGCTCCATGTTCAAATTTTAAGAATTTGGACTGCCCAAAATTGTAATCTTTTTTCTTAACTTTGAAAAGTCTTCTTGACCGTAGCCATAGTTCTTTAAATTTAAGTGCTATTTTTTTAGTAACCACCTTCATTACATGAGCTGTAAGTCATGTTTCCTTCTTTATGATACATCACCCGGGGAAGAGTTCCACCCCACCAGTAAATCTGTAAATCTGTCTGGTTTGCAGTGCTAACTGTGGCACGTTACCACCCATTCAAGATCAATCACGGTCCGTGTGTGTGTGTGTGTGTGTGTGTATGTGTGTGTGTACAGACATGCTGTTGTGTCTTTGTTTCCTCTCCTAGCAGCAATCTGTAGAGCCTCTAAAACATGTCGACCCATACACACAAACACACACAGAGGATTCAGCGAAGCTTGACCACATCACCGAGAGCACGTCACAAAAGATTACCATTCCATTGTGGGCCATGCTCTTTGGCATTACCAATGGGTCAGATATTATCTCCAGATCCTGTGCCCTTGTATATTTGCTATCTGCTGAATGACAACTCCTATCTGATGTGACACAGTGGCAGAGCCTCTGACCGCTTTTATTATCCTCCGACCCACAAAAGTGACTAAGCCGATGTCAGCAGCTGCTGTGTTTGCATACTGTTATCATTCCTTTTCATTTAACAGCACAGCTAACCTGCTACCCTCTCTCCGATAATCGCACAGGCATTCTTTAACAACTGTGTCACTTCTCTTAGTGGGTTTGAAGCGTGTAATTTACACAAACCCAAATAATTCCTGTATATGTTTGACATGGAGAAAAGTTGTGTTGAAAGGAACTGTTCAAGGAGTTCACTCTGCCATCTAACAACCAATCATATTAGGGGTGATAGTTTAGTCTCGTTAGAGACACACATCCATGTACATGTGCAGAAACGTGTTCTATAATCCCCCTCTTCGTGATTGTGGCTTCAGTGGTTTTTGTCTATATTAAGCACCTTATCTAGCAGATACAGGAAATCAGTGTGAGAAAGTTTTGATAGAGTAAGATAAGAGTGAGAACCACAGCAGCTCTAATACAGGCATCTGGATTCAAGCCAACTCAACCCCGACTGTGGAACGTAAGTAAATTCTTGGGCCTTAGCCTAAGCACACTATACTCTAAGACCTCTCCTGAAAAAAAATCTTGTTTTGTGAGATTTAAACAGAAAAGAATTTTTTTTTTTTGCATTTAAAAGCTTTGTCCGTTACATGAAAGTGAGTCACAATATTCTCAATATATTCAATTGAAATAAAAAAATAAAAAATAAAAATACCATTCAATACCAAAAAAAAAGTCAAAATAAGGGCAAATGGCATAGACAAAGTTGACCCAACTGTAAACTTGCAATTCTCAGAAAGAATTAAGAAGAAATAAGTCATACTGGAGTTGTCTTCCTTTGCATTGACACCATTTAAAATATTTGCCCAGGATTTTTGAGTGCTCTCTTTGATGTGTGAAAGCATGCCGACTCCAACCCCACTTAAACACCACAATAATCACTCCTGCCACTCCAGTGTGAAAGAACTAACACACCTTTCTGACTGGTTGGAAAACCGCCACAGGCCACTGCTCAGGTAGTGCAGCTTGTTTATAATGTGCCGGGGGCTACGGAAGTATTTTTTATTGCTTCATCACACAGCATTTACAGACTGACTTTAACAAAAGATTTGTAGAATCACTGTTCTTTCAGCGGAGTGGATCATAGTTTACGTGCTCTGGCTTTAGTGCCTCACTGGAATCTTCGGACAGATGATCTTGTCGCGTAGTTTCTAATTATCAGCCACACATTCCACAAGTGAAAATCATAGACCCAAAGAATTGAGTAGGTGATTGCTGCGCAATTTGGCACATTGCTCATCACTCCCTTCCTGTCAAGAATCAAAGCAAGAGACCGCAAATGTTTCTCTTTTCCCATCACCATCCTGTACCCTCTTTACATTCAGTTGTTCTCTGCAAGCAGTAGTACAGGTTGCAAGCAGGAACACGCTCTGAACCGTCATTGACAGCAGCCTGTGCACTTTTAATCTGCCCAATTTGAAACCGGAGAGTTATGCAGTTGGGTGGGACACCCATATCGCTGTCATGTTACGAGTGTGCACTCTATTTTCTCCGTCTTAATTTGCTCTCTCAACTTTTGTTTTAAGAGAATCCAGGGTTTTCCATGATCCAATCATTTCCCTGATTCGTCTTGTGGGTTTTACAAGATAGTTATGAGTGTGATGGCTATGGACTATCAAGTCAGGCTGCATACAATAATAATTGCATAGTAAAAGGAGGATCTGATCATACCGGCAGAAAAGGATGCATTAATAGCTGAAAATGAAACACAGAATCCCATCTAATCTTTCTCTTGTATGACAGCATGGAGGGAAATCATTTCATTAAGGCCAGCATTAACCAATGTGCTTTCTCGTGACTGGAGATCTGATCTTTAGAGTGTGCTGCATGCCAGTGAACTTTTCCTGTCCAAACATATTTCCAAAGTAAATTTGGCCTGTCGGCTATTAATTTAAGATGGGGAGATATGCCATAACATGAAGACCTGAAGCCCCTGAGATCACCGTCAGCAGCCAAGTATTCTCTCAGGAGGAGGAGGGTTCTTTCAATCTGACAGTGAGGCATGTCTCTGTATTGCTATACCTCATTTAAAAAGGCAAGCCAACCAAAGTACAGTACATTGTTATTTATAATGGTCTGAGGAAGGAGCTGCATTCATACGGTGGGTCAAAAGCAGTGCTTCCTGCAACAACCGCGAAAGTGTACCGTAGGCCATTGACCCAGCTGCCGAGGGCTCAACTAGAAGCGTGGTCACAAAAGTCTGCAAGCAAACATGCATGATATTAAAATGCATATGAAGGTGTTGCATTTACTAAAGCAGAATTTACAGGTACTCAGACAGTCATGTTAACCTGTATTCATAACAAGCCCAGAAGTATAATGTATGCGATAAAAAAAAATATCTGCAGTTTTCACTGTTGGGTTCCTGGCTTTAGATCCCAGATTAAGTGTTACTGGACAGACTTTTTTGGGATGACGACCTCTTAAATTGCTTCATTTATAGTTATGGCAGTTAGTCCAATGATTTCCTCGAATCAAACCCCCTCTGAGGAGCCCCTGCTTGGCGCCCTGGTTGTCCAACTCATTGCATGTCATATCCCACTGTCTGTCCTGTTTCCTTTCTACATCTCACAATCTCTACCCACACCCCAGAAAATCCAAGACAGACACTGTTTATAAATCTTTAGGATCATAAGATTATTTTAAAGACTGAAAAAAAATACAGAATATAAGTTAAGTAACTACAGCTGTGGAACACATGTATTGGAGTAAAAAGTACATTATTTCCTGATGACATTTTGTTACTTTACAGAGTATGAGAATTCTAAAGATCAGTTGAAATACCTCAGTAAAGTTGGGTCTCTATCTGTCACACCAGTGCCTCTTACGTTGGCACTGACCTAGAATGTATTCAGATTCACCTTACTCAGCTCCCTGTTGTCGAACATTGCCAGAAACGTCTTTTGCGTTGAGTTGTTGGAACTGGCAATGGGCAGAGAGGGAGATGAGAGTTGTCCATCCTCTTTTTGTCTGTGGTACAAACTTATCTTAGCTTGACTTTACCCACCTTTGTCAAGATTCCAAAAAATGTGTGTACTAAAAGGCAATGCTGAGACACTGGAAACCCAACCAGCTCCACCAAGGCAATGTTATCCTGTAATGCATATTGATCTTGAGAAAAGAACCTGATACTAAAGCCGCGTTGAGTCGAACAGAGCTGTTACCACATGATGGAAACGCGGCCCATGCTCACCATACTGGCGAGCCTGTACCTGATTGCCTCTAGTGGACTGAGACGTTCAAGTTTCCTACAGCATAATCATTTAATTTTCTGTTGTTCCGCAAAGGACTGAGATTGAAAAAACAAGGAAAAGCCTCCTTTCAGTTCCACCTAGATTCAGAGTCACTAATGCAAAAAAGTAAGTGAATGAAAGAAAAGATACTGAGAGTGAGGATCAAGTTCCTCGTTGGCTTACTTTCTCCTCTAATAGAGCCATTGCCATTCCACAGGGGGAAGTGGTGCATTACCCAAAACAAAGCTCTCGCTGTGTGTGCCGACCCCCCAGAGTGAACCTAACCCTTACAGCAGTAATGGCCTACTTTAAGAGTTTATCTGGCTTTAATAGACACACTTGTACACTGCTCCCGGACTCAAAATCACCAGGATACGTCTGTGTGTGCAGAAAATGCTGTCATGCCCTAATGTGGCCGACAAAGACCAGAGTAGTTCAGCCTTTTTGGCCCTTCCCTGTTCGAATTGTAATCCCTGAGTATTTAGATATATGCTACAGGGGAAGCAGTGGACAGAGGATGCAGTCAGGCATGTCTGAGCTCAGTCACATGAGACTGGCTGAATGCATTAAATACTGATTTGAAACTGTCATCTGACAAATGCATGAGTCTCTTAAATCTTGGCACCAAAAGTCTTGTTCCTCAGTACAATACATGTCCAAGTTTTTACCCAGCACCACTCAGTCCAGGAACTGGCTGATCACTGGAGCAGCACAGCAACACATCCTCAATCAGCATTTCATAGGAACACTAAGTCGTGTATACCTGACTTGAAGGTTATGCTCAGACCTCAGTTGAGACAGGTTGACAGAATCAGGAATTGTGTTTAATAGCTGGAGATACTTCACTCTGTTTGGACGAGAATTTTTTTTTTTTTTTTTAAACCTTTTCTACTTCCCTTTTCAGTTCTCTTTTTACCTTCAACACAAAAGTTGGAGAAGGTATTTGGATTAGTATCATTTATGTATGTATGTTTGTAGGATAACTAAGTTTTGAATGGATTTCATTAGATTGGCAATGAGGTGCTGATCAGGTAACTGGATTTTGAGTGAAATGAATTTTCAAATGAAGGTGTAGAGCCATTTTTTTAAAAAAAATTAATTCTACTCTGATCCGTGCGACTGACCTCTGACAGACTTGGTGTGACATTTCTCATGAAGGGCTACATGAGAAATGTCATCATCATGCCAGACAAGTTAGAGGCCAGTTTTGGCACTGCAATAAGTTTTCTTTCTGTTTGTTATTAAAATCACACAAAAATCTTTGAATGAATTTTACTGCATTTTTTTAAATGCCCAAGAAGCAATCCATTTTTCTATATTATATCTAGATCATCTTCTTGATCCTTCATGGTTTTTAAATTATTCCATTTACTATTATGACATAGGGGGGAAAGCATTTGATAATGTCTGAACATATTTGGTCCAGAATTACATGATGACATCCTCATATGGTGTCACACACTTTGATCCAGATCAGTTTTGACAAATCATAGAGTAACTGAGCTACATCCTGAAAACCTACGCCATTCATGAAACATTGCTTTCCTTTAATTACTGTCAAATGACAGTAATGATGATCATCATGATGGTCAAACTACTATGACAAATTGGGGAAACTGAGCTGCTTTGGTGGAGACTACTGTCAGATTTCAGTACTGAGAGCTATACAGACCAGACTATCTGTGAATTATCCTAGAATTATGATAATAGATCACATATGTGTTGGTGTATTAATGCGTGGCTCTCTGTAGAGCATGCTGTTACTATGTTCACATTCCCTCTTCAGCTGACAGATGGTCCCATCCAGCTCTCTGACAGCAAATACACTGAGGACTTGCTGACAGTTGGCCTCAGGAAAAAGCTTCGGCGGTCCCACAGAATGTGTGTGATATACAACACACTCCTGGCTGGTGTGTTTCAGTTTCTCTGCACACACATAAACACAGCAAGAGTGTATAGGGACTCATCATTCAACTTAAGACTCCAACACAAATAATCACAGGTCCGACCACATGTTGCAGGTCCTCTGCTTTAGGTTCTGACAGCTGTCAATCACTCTGCTGACCTATAAACATTCCTTAGGCGGGCACAGTTATTAAATCAAATTATACAAATAGAGCAAATGTAATGCTATTAATCGTTGCTTATTGACATAACCCTTGTTAAATTTAGATCTGGCTGGAAAGATCAGATTCCATTGGGAGTCCATTTAAAAAGGTCTTTAGATAGTGTTTATTTTAAGGTGCAGCGGTGGACATGTTGACGGCGTTGCACGCTTTGGCATCCAGACTTCTTTCTCGCTACCACATCACATCACACAGGAATGTTCTTGAGTAACTCCAAACATAATGAACATGAATTCAAAGACAGAGCCTTATTCTTGAAATGATTCTAATTTTAAGTCCATGTTGTGCCTTCATAGTCCGGCACCCCACTTTAACTGCTTTTCACACTTCCTCCCTTTTATTATATACTGGCATGTCTCTGATTTAATAAACCTCTTATTAACAAAGCTAACTGCATTTGACGGTTTATTCTCTGGCTTTCCTTCACCAGATTTTTGGCTGTTAAATCAACACAGAAGAACTCGGGGTAACCTCAGTGTGTTGTTCCCCGTTTCAGCCTTCTGTGGTCTGTTGGTTCAAGAGTAAAGCTAAACAGTAAAGCGAGACTTACCTGCTGTTTGAGTGAAATCTCTGTTTGTCCAACAATATGTGAATGCCACCCTCTAATGCCTCTCCCCTATAGATTGTGAAGGAGTGTGTTTGTCTATGGTGTGGCATGGGGCCTTCTGCTCTCTTAGCAGTGGCCTCTCTGGCCTGCGTGTACATGGTTGCTGAACCAAGACCAACATATCAAACAAACACTCCAACACAGAGCTGTAGGGAGATTGGGTTACTCTCAGCATGAGAGAACGTGTCCACTGCTTTGTGCACACAATCTTCTGACCTTTTGTCAGGCATGGGGCAGTTTAAACCCACTTAAATACTGTATTCCACCTTGCTGTACCACGTAAGGCTCAAACTTATTGGAGCTACCATGTCTGTCACAATCCAATGTTTGCTTTTTCTGAATTCCAACTAGAACTTGCTGACAGCAAAAGCAAGGAGAATTTCTAAATCATCTGATCCACTCAGGCGGTATTAAGCTATCAACACAATGTGACAGATTCTCAGTATCACTCGTGTCTAATGTGTGGTGTTAAGTTACGGCTGTGTTGGTGGAAAACCATCAGAAAACTCCACGCGGGTATGCCGGAGCAACAAAAGGAATGTGTCGGTTGTGCGTGCATGTGTTTGTCCTCCAC
Organism: Antennarius maculatus; assembly: GCA_013358685.1. Lineage (NCBI taxonomy): Eukaryota > Metazoa > Chordata > Actinopteri > Lophiiformes > Antennariidae > Antennarius > Antennarius maculatus. The sequence goes on along the minus strand of CM023609.1, from coordinate 22,396,286 downwards.
AGCTGTCCTTAATGGGTATATTTCTGTCTCCAAACAGAGCTGAAATCCACTGGTACTGCTCATCACTTCGCCTACTTCCTCAACACATCTGATTACAGGATCCTGCGTATGGATGAGGACCATGACCGCATGTATGTTGGCAGCAAGGACCACATCCTGTCCCTGGATCTCCACGACATCAACAAGGACCCACATATTGTAAGACCCAGAACTTGCCTCTCCTTACTCTAAAGTCTGGCTCCTCAAATTGTCTGTTATACTGAAATTGAGAAAACATCTCCACTGCATTCCACCAGTGGTTCCAGTGCAAAATGTTCTGTAACAGCCATCTCCATTACTTCATATTTATTGTTGTTGGAGCGCACTTTTCTAGTGTTGGTCATTAAAACACTAATTAAATCTTTACAATCAGGAGTAATATTTGCCTGGTTGGATTCTGCTTTTGCAACTTCAACTTCTCTCAAATGCAAATCATAAAGGAGAAGTCGTGTCGTATGGATAACATGTTTGCTTTTGGCAGATCCACTGGCCAGTGTCCGAACGAAGACAATCAGAGTGCCTTGTGAGTGGGAAGGATGCAGAAGTAAGTACATCTTGGAACGAGTGTGAATGGCTATTACTTTTCATTTAGATGATCCATTAAATCTGTCTGTTTCCAGGAGGAGTGTGCAAACTTCATTCGTCTGATAGAGCCATGGAACCGAACTCAGCTGTACGTCTGTGGGACAGGCGCTTATAATCCAGTCTGCACTTTTGTCAACCGTGGACGCAAACCTCAGGTTAGGATTGAAGACTTGTGAAATGTACACGTCAAGAAGGTGATATCTGTACATCAACTTAACTAGTAGCTTTCAGGGTGTCTGCATCGTGAGAGGCGAAGCTCGCCTCTCCTTTTTCTTTGTCTTACCCAAGCTCCTGCTCTCCTTTCACCTTTTAATGAATGCATACCCATTACGATAATTTTTCTCCATCATTAAGCAGGTTTGTGGTACCTTGTCTTTGCATCTGGCATAGCAGCAAGCACAGCTGTCATCCCCAATGAGCTGTTAAATCTACCCTGCTCATTCTCAACCATGGGACCTCTTGAATTTCTTAAAGCCAAGCCAGGCATCACTACCTCACCATACTTCCCATTAACACCTCACTGTTCTCTAAATATCACACTTGTTCCCTAATGACGGCCAGGGGACTTTTTAAAAGGAACAAATAAAAAGTACAATTTCCCACCAGTCTCCACCAGCTTGGACTGGTCCCTTGGTGCCTCCAGTTCCTACATAAGCCTTTACTAAAACTGGGCGTCTATCCATCACCATCCATCACCCCTTCATGCATTCATCCAGGCCACCTGCCAGCCTCTTCCATGTGAGACATGGATAACTGGAAGTTGAAGCTCCTATTATGGGGTGCCGTTGGAATGTTCCAGTTCTAGTCCATTAATGAGATGGGCATTTTTTTTCTCTAATGCGCAGGTCTGAGCTGTCCTACCTTTGAGCACCTTTCTTATTCTTAACTACTTATGGTTGCAAAAACAAGAAACACACACATCCTGACTTACATGACAAAACTATTAACTCATCATTGATTTAACGTTCAGATGAATTGTAATTTGATTGCACTTCTGCAAGGCACATTATTAAGTTCTCTGGAGCCACGTAGCTTTTTTTTAAAAACTATAATAGCCAAATGTTGTTGCAGCAGAATCTCTCAATTGAATCTACATAACAAACTGTGATATCCTTTATTGAATCTGTCACAGATTTGAGAATGGCTGATGCGTTTTCCAGCGTTTGGTAAAATAAAGAAACACACATTCCTTTTGCCAACTTCAACACTTTCCTTCCATATCTGTGAGTCAGGAAGGATTCAAGTGTCTCAAATGGTGGTTAGGAATGGGTTTGCAGTAGTGGCCAGTTTCACAGTATAAATAACTGGTGGATTGATTGTAAAGGCGATGGTAGAATCTTTTTTTCTCATCGGGTGCCAGTCAGACTATGCAGCTGGTGCTACAGAGAATTTTGGAAAGAAAAACAAGACAGTTATCACTAATCTACATGCCCAAAAAAAGAAAGCAAAATAAGTACTGTGGGATGATAAATAGTTTGGCAAACCTACATAGATTTGTCCCAGAGGACGGATGCCCCATTTGCAAAAGATATTGCTGCGTATCAGTTGCTGGAGGAAGGAACACGTAAAACTTGTTTCCCCATCTTTTTGAACATTGTCCCTACCTGCAGGTCAAAGTGTGAGTCCTGTTCATGATTTCAATTCCAAACAAAGAAAAGTGTTCAACCAAGAACATCCATAGGACTCAAGGGACCAAAGACAGGCAATTAATTATCCACTTAAACTAAAGCAACACAGTGATTTTAATGTTATTTTCCCAGACCGAGTTCAGTTGACTTTTTCCTGTAAAACTTTGCACCCAAACTATCTTAAATGTCCATTTAAATACAAATCAGCACATAATCCTGTGCAAAGGGAATTTAAGTTATATTCACATCCAAACATTCCAAGAATTTAATCTTGGTTTAGTGCATTTTGTTTTTCGCCAAGGACACAACTCCCATCGGACTCATACAAAAGTCTGTGATGTACAGCTTTCTTATTTATTAAAAATAGTTTAATGAAAATAGAACCTCTTGTTCGCCTAAAAAAGCTTCTGTTTTCATTCCTTTATGGATCGCTGCTAATAAGGGTAAAATAAAATAGTTATTTTTCTGAGACGGCTGTCATACAGTGAGCATCTCATACCCTTGCAACCCTAGTCAAGAAGGTCCTTGATCCTTCGTCATCAGTGGCGTAACATCCAGACTGTGTTGCTGTCTCCTGTTTTAGACGTCCATGTATCTGCAGATGGCCCAGGCCAGAGGAAGGGCTAGCCGCGCAGCTGAACCCAGCGCGGTGCACGAGACACTCGGATTAAAGGTGTGATGTGGGTCCTACCTGCACTGCAGCCCTGCATACTGCCTGGGCTTGTGGTCACCAGCAGCATGCTCCCTCTTTGTGTTTGAACACATTTTGTCACCATCTATTAACTTGATCATCTCTTTTTTTTTAAAATTTAATCTCTCTAACATTCGCCACGCATCTCTTCTAGTGAGTGCACAATCATGACGTCTTGTGTAACGTGGAATTGCTTTTAATCTCATGGCATTTTGTCCATCCCTTTTTTTTCTTTGTGTAACCGTCCCTGTCTAAACACCCTTTCCCAACCTTCATTTGTCCTGTTTGTGCTTTGCATTTTTTTCTAAATGTCATATTTTACATTTGAATTATGTTCCCAAGTGGGTATGGCTTTTCAAGCATCTACAAAAAAAAAAAAAGTGTTGACTTTTGCTGCACACAGATTTGATTCAATAGGCTTTCGTTGCTGTTTGATGCATGGCGCATACATTTTATTTAGCATATTTCATTTGCCGTTAATCAAAAGCAAAACCAAAATCATTTCTCCTGCTTATCTGAAACCATATAAAACGTCTCACCCATCAGTCCTCCACCTCACTGAGCCCCCCCACCTTCTGTAGGAATGCGGTGCAGTCACTCCCACAGAGGCGTCAGGACTAGTCAGCATCTGACCCACTCCCACAGCAGGCTCTGTTGGCCTAGAGCAAACACCAGCCATCTGTAGCCAACTAGCTGTGCAGCACAGGAAATAAAAGCGGCACATACTTGAACATGTCTCCAGTGTTTGGGTTCTCTGAGCACTTTACAACAATATAAGGGACTTTTGAACAATGCGTTGGGTGAAGTAGGACTCTTTGAAACCGTTTTTTTCTACTCTCATGTCTTGCAACTTTCTGAAGGGTCATATTTTACAGCACGGTTGTAAAAACATGTAGAGGGCACAGGTTCACCGTGGCAAACAAATGTTTGTGACCATTTTACACGTCTGGCATTGGCAGGAAGTGAGCTGCCAGCACCTTCTTATTTGATTTCGTTGTGATTTTGATCAAATATGATCTAATGAAGTGAGTTTGGCAAGGTGCCATATTCCCTCCCCTGCTTGAGCGCTGATGTACGATGACAGAGATGTCTCCGTCTCTGTAACCGTTGGGAGTGGAAAAAGTGGAGATTGGACATGCTCTGGTCTGTGAGGCAAAATACAGGACATGTCATTGCATGCCACTAATTCATTCCCCCACTGTCATGCGTACGATCCTGCCAATTGCATTTCAGTTCATGTGTTCAGGATGTCATGATCAGTATCAGTCATTCAGCCACCATGCCACTTTTGTGTTCATTATGTTGGATTACAGGTGTCAGCAGGAGACCTGCACAGCCATAGGCACCATGTGGCTGAGATGTATTTGGCACGCAGCTTATTATGCTGCAGGAGGAAGCCCACAGCACATTGTTTTCCACAATAGAATGGCATAGAGATGGATTGGAAATTCCTTGACTTCCCTGCATGTATTTTTCTGTATGAACACATGCTCATTATTCTAATACTTCAGGCAGGTCCCGCAGGAATCAGAGGGAGCACATTCGCTGCCTCATTTTCCCTCCACAAGGGAATTACAGTGACAAGATGAAGAGTGCTGAATTTATTGCCGTCTCCATATTATTTTTCCATTTCAGGAAGAAATCTTCCATTTGGAGGCGGGCAAAGTGGAATCTGGGAAGGGAAAGTGCTCTTATGACCCGAAGCTCAACAGTGTGTCAGCTTTGATCAGTGAGTATCATCTCAATTTGGTTGCATTAGGGTGTAGGCATGAGTACAGGCTGAAACGGTAGTCGTCATAGCAATGGCAGTGTCCTCCCATATGGGTTCGCCATCTTTTATCTCCTGTTTCTTTTAATGGCCTTCAGTCTCTATATAATTTATATATTTGGCAAACTTTGTGAACAGAAAATATTTATCGCCTCACATCAAAGAATAAGTCAAGAAGGTCAAGCCAAGTGTCCAGTCTACCCCACCCCTGTTTCCCACAGTGAGCTGCTTCTTCAATCATCATTATATCCTGGAGAGTTTTATTTCCCATTAAGTGGATTTAGATGTAATGATATGTGCCTAATAATAACGGCGTCCATGACTTGGGAATCAATGGCTTCCGATCAAAACACATATAGGTCCTGCTGTGGAAACGTTTGAACACATATGAATACGTCCAGAAGCAAAATGCACTTTCTTCCAATCTTTGCATGCAACATGGAATATCTGTGGCCATTTTTTTAATGGTTAAACAATCATTGTTTGACCACTTAACCACAATCATTGTTTAACCACAATCATTGCTTTGCACTTACTTATAGAAGGGAATTAAATTCACTGAATGCTTATCTGAAAGATTCTGGAAGAGTTAAAGTAACTTGAATGCTGCTATTGGCATTAAAGATACCAGATCTGAACACTTTGTGGAGGTCTTGGATTGTCTTTTCAGAACACATCCACCACTAAAATCAGAAATTTTATATTTTTTTAAATTTAATTTATATTAAAAAAAAAAATTAAATTAAAAAAATTATAGGATATTCCTTAAGTTCAGCAGAAGAATGAGTTGTTTTGGAGGCAAATCATGACCTAATAAATATATTGGAAATAAACTGTTAAATTTACCTAAAACATGGTCCATTATGGATACTGTTGCTCATCATTCATCGGAGCAGTCATGAAGTCCCTTTGTCCAGAGTCACCCAGTAAAATCCAGACCACACCGATGCCACACATTAGCACAGTGCCAGCTGGCAAGGGTGGAGCCAGTACTGTCATCCAAGATGGTTTCCCCTTCCCCTCCCACCTGTTAGTGTGATGTAGTTTGTGTTGATAATGATTATAAACCGTGTAGTAAAATTGTTGATCGCCATTGACCACTTCTTGTCTCTCCTCCACCTCCCCACTACGCAGTCTAATTTTACACTTTAATAATATAATATCAGCCACCATATCATATTGAATATAACGATGGCAGGATGGTGGTTTTTTTTTTTTTATTTCCTGTGCGCCACCTCCTGCTGTCTCCTCACTCCCTCTCTGGGAGCTCTGACAGCCACACCTGTGGTCCAGTGGGGCCCTCACAGCAGCTGCAGAACCAACACCTTGCCTTCCTGTGGCTTAACAAGGCTGTTGTGTGCATTTGTCAGTCTGCACACATGGATGTGTTCATATATTAAGTGTTTATGGAGCTGGTGTGATGGCTGTTTCAGGAGGTTTTGGGTACAACAATTAATTTTATGTCCTGTAATTTTACTGGTTTCCCATGTTTTCCAGTAAAATGTGTTATAATTGATGCTAATACTAAAAGGAAATAGGAGGCAAGGAACATATGAATATATTCATTTTAAGGTTCAGTAATTATCCAGTTCAATTAATTCAGTTCAACTTAAGCTTTGCACTATTATTTGTAACTATTTATGAAATATTATTCTGGAGTACAATTTACAAAGCTACTTTTTTTGCCCTAAAAAAAGGTTATGCAAACATTAAATGGAATTAACTGACTTAATTCCACGAGATGCTCATATTTCTGCTCTAACTTAAATGAGCAACATTAGCATGGCGATTAGCCAACATGCTGACTTCAAAACTTCATGATTCAGAGCAGCCTGTGTTTCCTTGGATCAGATAACAGATTCTGCGATACAGTTACACAAGGAATTCATTCCTAAGAATTATTCCTTTTAACCCTGGGAGCCGTGAAATGCAACCTTTAATGGATTGATCACTCACAGCGTCATCCACTTATCATTCATGTAGTGTCTGAATGAAGACAAATCAGGACCATTTACTTTGTGGAAGAGTCAGATATAGAGTTTTAAATATATATTAAGTAACAGCCTCTGTGTTTTGTGCCAAGGGTGGTGCTGGAATAATATCAAAGTAGAGGAATTTAACGAAACTGTTTTCTCTCTTTCTCAGATGGTGAACTGTACGCTGGGGTCTATGTTGACTTTATGGGAACAGACTCTGCCATTTTCCGTACTTTGGGGACAAAGACTGCTATGCGAACAGATCAGTACAACTCCAGATGGCTAAATGGTAAGTATCTTGTTTAGCCTATAAATATTAGGCGAGGCTTTGAAACTGCTTTTTCAATTCACAGTCCCTCTGGATTCTAAATGTGTAGCAGAAATGTGAAGATTGTGGTCTTTGTATATGTTTAGGATCCCTCAACAAGCGCTAAAAAAGGAAGTGGTGACTGTTTATAAAACATTTCAGTCAGCTGTTTCTCCATATACATCCCCTGCCTCAACATCTCACCGCCTCGTCTCCCCGCAGACCCCACTTTCGTCCATGTGCACCTCATCCCTGACAGCGCCGAGAGAAACGATGACAAGCTGTATTTCTTCTTTCGGGAGAAGTCCTCAGAGATGGGCCAGAGTCCCGTGACCCAGTCCCGTATCGGACGCATCTGCCTGGTGTGTACACAGTCAGAGTTGTGTTTCTTTTGTGGTGTAAACATCATGTAAAGGAAACCAGAACCGGTATGAGAAAAAGGCTGGAGTCGCCCGCTGCGATTAAGTGATGGTGGGTGCAGAGCGAGTATTTGGCCAACGCTGACATGCCGGAATCCACATGTGTCTTTAACCTTCCTGTCTACAATACATCCCTCTGTGTATAAGGTCGACCTCTGACCTTTCACCCGCCAACCTTCTGACCTCCCCTTCCTGGTTGTTCCAAAATGCTTAAAGCCTCTAGTGTACATAGCAGCAAATAAGACTGTCTTTGACTTCTTCTTTGGATTCTTTCAAAATAAAGCTGCAACACTTAAACTAGACTTCCTCTTTATAAGCCCGAGTGGCCCAGAAATGCAAATTTAGCCGAGAACAAAAATAACAAATGATCATCGTGCATCTCAATGTGAGTAAATGAGCATCCCCACAGACGCACGAGCGCGGCTATGACTGTGAAAATGCTGCATATGTGTGCTCGTCGCCTCAGCTGTTCACTAGCGTATTTATTTGAGGAGGTCAGGAGCTGACCCAGCACACAAACACTCATCCCCCTCTCAATGGGCTCCCTGAGGTCCGGCTCCTGTCATTCTTCGTCCCAAACACATCTGGATGCTCTTATTGCTGTTCTTCGCACCCAGCACACCACCAAAAATACACCCAGCCGTTTACTGTAATTACCCCTGGAAATCATAAAAACATTTCAATTCCCAAGATGTGATTCATCAGAAGCGTGTGACGAATGTGAAGCATATAATGGCCTCAGCTTTTTCTTACTGGGGCAGATTCTGGCCTCGCTCCACCACAGATGGGAGAATCTAAACGCAGTGTTTACCCCTCCGCCTCCCATCCCCCTCCTTTTTATCATCCTGGCTTTGCAAACCAACATGTACTGCATAGTGTGTGTGGGTGGCTCCACCTGGGTTTGTTTTCAGTGGGACGACAGAGGAGGATGTGAATCTGAGTGATGGAGGAACTGTGCTGTGTCTCCACCCTCTCTCAAATGCAGAATGATGATGGAGGACACTGCTGTCTGGTCAACAAGTGGAGCACTTTCCTGAAGGCCAGGCTCATCTGCTCAGTGCCGGGGGCCGATGGCATGGAGACGCACTTCGATGAGCTCCGTGAGTACTTTTTTTTTTTTTTTTTTTTTTTAAGCCATAGGCCACTTCTAGGGGGTGGGGCATGTGGTTTTACGAACTCTAGTCGACTTTCTCTCTAATTTTCCTGTAAATGATGCATCCCTGGTGTTTGGATGATTATACCCTACACAGATATAATGTAGACTTACAACCAACGATTTATTTTAAAATTCATCATCACTATAGCTATCAAATATGTGAAAATATTGAAATACATAAAGTATTATTTTCAAGCAGCAAAGATGAGAGCATCCAGTTACAGTATTTTCCGCACTATAAGGCGCACCTAAAAGCCTTCAATTTTCTCAAAAACCGACAGTGCGCCTCATAATCCAGTGTGTCTTATTTGTGAAAAAAAGTTTTGAAATAGGCCATTCATTGAAGGTGCACTTTATAATCAGATGCACTTATAATCCAGTGTGCCTTAGATATGAAAAAGGCTTAAAATAGGCTATTCATTGAAGATGCGCCTGATAGTCCAGTGTGCCTTATAGTGTGGAAATACTGTACTTGTTTTATCATTGACACAGTGACTCAGAGAAATCTCTGTACATTTGACAAATAAAAGCAAAAATCACCTCTAAAATACATATAGTTACACAGGAATTATTCAAGATGGTGCTTAAAATCCACCAATATTTTTTAAACATTTTAGCTTTTTAGTTGAGTAAATCTAAATGCGAAACACCAGATATAATCTTATGTGGTTGACGAATATTGCAGAATATAACAGCTTGATTCTGTGAATTCTCCAAAAGATTTTTGATTATTTTTGGTACAAATTTCTTTTATTTTTAGGAAAGAACATTTGATTAACACATCTTTTGAAATAAACCAAATCGGTTTATGCAGGCAATCATTTTGACGATAGGTTTCAAAATACAAAAAGGGAAAGAACATAAGAACTGGGTTTTGTAAAACACACGGTACATTCTCGAGTTCTTTTAATATATGCTTACATTTGAAAGTAGAGGCTGTTCTACGGTCGTTTTTACTGCAGAACCTGACAAGAGTGTACTTGTGCGAACACACACACACACTCTACCTCAGTCCTTGGCCTACATAGCAGTCCACTCCCATCATATGGCCCGCAGAGCATACTGTAATGGGAATGACACACATAATCCCAACACTATTGTTGTCATTTTCTTAAATAAAAGTGTAAGGGGGTGGCCTGATGGTGGGCAGATCACATCACCGAGCAGGAATGTCTGTGACTGTGAGACTATAGACTCTCCAGGGGAAGTTTCTTTCTGCTTCGGTGTCTCAGGTTTAAATAGAGCCAGAGAATGATAGAGGGCTGATCCATACAGCTACTGTTGCTCATGAGCTAATCTCAACAATGAAAAGTGACATGCCCGATAATTCAGATGGCAGTCTGTTGTCTCTTTATCTGGCTGACGTTTTCCTCTCTTATATCCTGTTTGCGGTTTGAAGAACACGGCTCTGCTGGAAGGTGGCAAAGCCTTGAAAACTTTACTGGTAACTTTTTTGGTGCTGGTCAGGCCACTGCTGACATGGATATCCCGTGCAGAGCTGGTCTGAGAGAGTTAGATAGCTCTCATTGTCTGCTGTAAAGCTATAGAGTGACAGGCTTGTGAATAACCAAAACTTCCCCATAGAAAGGGGGAAGTCATAAAAGTTTCATCCTCTGTCTGTGTAAAGAGAGCAGAGGGAGGACAGTGAACAGCGGTTATTAAAACAAAAGTTGAACATTTTGTAAATTTAGATGAACCCCACTCTTGTATCCTTACATTAATCAATAGTATCAAAAGTGGTGAAACTATAAATGAAATAGATTTATTATTAAACCTGTTTTGTGAGTTCTGTTTTTCATGTTTCACTGACTTTTCATGTTTTGCCTGTAAATACCTAAAAAAAAAAAAAAGCTTCAGGAGTTTTCAAAGAAGTGATTTTTGTAATGAAGAAGTGATAGAATTTTGAGGCATTGCTCTACGAGTGCTTTTCTTGTTCGATTATTTTCTTGAAATCTATAATTCTGTTGTCACGACTATGTCGCCTAACAGTGTGTCAGAATCACACGTAAATTATTATTTAGCATATTGATCTTCATATAGTGTAAGAATATCAGTTTTTAGAACCTAGTAGAGTCTCCAGGGAGTCACCATACCTGGGAAGACATGACTTTTCTCCATGACTGACGCTAAGCTATGCTAAATGACTCTTGATATTTACTCTAAAGAGACTGGTATTAATCAAACTGTTGGCAGCTGGAAAGCAAAAAGAGTTTCATGACTATGTTCAGACAGCGTGTAATAATGAGGTATTGTAGTTACAGTATACTGCACAGCTGAAGAGGCTTTCAAGCCAGGACAAGTTTGGAAAGATCCCTCAACAAAAGTGCAGAGAGAAGATTCTTAAACGTCCCCCCCTTTTTTTTCAAGAGGTTTAATAAAACAGCTCAACAACACAAGTCCTTGCTGGGAACTTTGCTGAGATGTCTAGACCAGCTGTATTCCTGCTGTGATAGTCTTATGTAAAAATGCATTATGATAAACCCTGCTGAGACAGTTGGGATATGCAGCACTTATTGGCTCATTCGTAATGCCAAACTTCATAGCAGCGATCATTTGAAAGTAGTGTTGAAATGCTTTTCCACAAAAAGAGATAAGTGTTTACTGCATTTTAGACGCGGAATGCTTTAAAATAAATCAATAATCAATAGCTAGAGAGATAAAAATGGCTGATGAAGAGAAAAGAAGACAAAGGGAGGAGGGACACAAGGAGGAACAGATTCCCTTTAAAAAAATCACTCTAAAGGCTGATGAAGTAGAAAATGGAATCAGCTGACAGGAAATGGGATGTATGGTGGTTCAGAGTTTATTGCCACACAATCAAAACGGTTACGAAATCTGGATCCTTACCTAGACTTTATTAACACCCTGGATCCCCTGAAGTGATCGCTGGGCCTGTGGGGATATATTTTATTACAAATCACATAGCTTTAATTCCTTGATCTGGATTTCACATCCGCCATCCATAATTCTTGTCTTGGCCACAGTATCTTGTCTGTATATTTGCCGACACTTACATCCTCTCGCGTGCAAATTGCCCATTTCTACAATTCAGCAGCTGTACGTCATAACATGGATCGTCTGTTGTCTGATACCCGTGACAGCCCGTTGTGCTGCGTCCGTGCTAACCTATGACCGTTCCACCGCTCTGGCTGTGGCAGCTGGTGGAAGATGGCATGGTGGTAGAGGTGTGTGAGACTTCAGGGAATTTGAAGAATAAGGACAAAGTCTTTTTCATTTTCTCCAGGAATGACCTCAAGGTTGTGGAGAGTCCCCAGAGGAAGGCTTGACCGTACAGATTCACTAATGTGAACAGGCATGGAAGCCTTCCACTCAGATTCAAACTCAATGCTCACCCCTACTATCTATCATTCTATCTACATAGAAGCCTGACAGCTAATTTATCACGCTGGTCTATATGGAGCTAAAAGAGCATAAATCTGTTTTTTTTTTCTACACTGATAAGTTCTCCTTCTGTTTCTACACTTTCTGTCCTCTAATAGTCACATTTTTGGCTCGATCCTTTCCTCTTCTACTTGTTGAATCTTTCACCTATATTTTCTTCACTCTGTGGTCATTTCCCTGCACAAATAGGTCATGAACACATTCTATTGTTGGCAGTGAAACTGCCTCCTGGGAGTAGTATTTAGGTCGGATACAGAACAGGAAAGAGACTTATCACCCATCACGTATTCAGCTCTTCTTTCTTTGTTGCTTTGGACCTTTCCTTGGTATCAAAAAAAAAAAAAAAAGATCCTCTAAATCAGCTGGGGTTCGTTGTCTGAGCCTTGTAAGACAGAGTATGTGAGCGTTTGTGATTTAGAGACCACCAGAATTGGCCTGAAACCGTATGATGCAGTCCTCCTTGGGGAGATGGGAGATATATTCTTTCCCTGAAGTGAAAGACGTCAACTGCAGATGCAAGAGGAGAGAGGAGAATCTCATCACATCATGTTTAGATTTTCTTGTCTCCCCTGGAGCGGTCTCAGGTGGTTTAGCAATCACACTGTTACAGTCTAGACTGAACCAGACGACTACATTTTACTGCTCTACCGTTAAATATCATTGCTTTGGCAGTCGGATTGAACTGCAGCGTTTAGGACGGATGGGTGATAAAGCTTCTCAAGGTTAGGTTTTTATGTGGCATCATCTTATCAAGAAGACCTTCGCCACAAGTCATCCCTGAGGTGATTGTTCGGTTTCTTGTCCCACAAAGTTAATTACTATGATTTTACACCTATTTTTTACTCAGTTGGGAATGGCAGGAATGTTGTATGCCTGGGACAGACTCAAGTCTTAAATCAGATTGGATATTCTGACTCTCTACATACGGTAGATGCCAACGTCAGTGTCATTGGTTGGAATAGGATAACTAGCTTTAACATTCTTGACTAGCTGGCTTCATCTACCATTTCAGGTGTTCCTTTGCATCTCCTATAGACTATTACACTGCACTGTGAGCTGTCTAACGCTCTCAACAAGCTGGTCTCACAGATGAGATTTTCTGATTCCTGTGCTGACAGATAAATATAATGAAAAACGTCCATTAAGGAATGAACAGGAAGTTGTCAAGGGGAAGGTTTCTGTGGAGCAGCTAAGTCTAGTAGAGTGCTTCATGCTGGGGTAAAGCCTTTCATAATAGCCACTTCTCTTCATGCACAAACTGAGAAGCAGCTCTAACACCCACAATTCCACACCTGACAAATCTAGTCTTGACACTTCCGCGTCTACCCCCCACTTAATGTACATTTTTCCCACTCAAAGGGCGTAGCAATGGTCAAACGATCCAAATAGGGAATGAAAAGATGGAACAGTTTTAGCCAATCTAGGAAATGTCATTGTCGGATTATTTCACTGCAGTAATGTTCTGGACACAAAGAAACATGTCATGCAGAAAGTGTCAGGTTGTGTGCACCATCTTTGCATAATGTCTGCAAACAGAGCCAGATGTTTTGTGTATTAAAACTAATAATCTGACGTGATTTTAATACCTGTGGAAATATATCCAGTTAAGAGTGTCTGGTGGTTGTTGTGAACAGGAAATCCTGGAAGAACAGATTTTGTATCCCCACAGGACCCTCATGGCTAAATAAAGGACTAATAAATTTGCATATCTTAACAGAGTGACTAGCGGCCTCGCTGGTGTTGCTCCTTCTCCAAGTGGCTTTCCAGTTAGTGCATCAATCCTTCCAGGGATGTGCAGTCTAAATATCTCCTGGGCTGAGAGGAGCTGGATTGACTGAAAGCTGTGTCAATATTGTCTTGTGCTGTGGAGCGTGATGCTTCTTCGCCCATCCTGTTTCCACTGATGTGATTTTATCTTTTTCTCTTGCAGGAGACGTTTACATACAGCCGACCCAGGATTCAAAAAATCCTGTGATATATGGAGTTTTCTCTGTGTCAGGGTTTGTGTGCTATAATAAATACTTTGAATGAATTTATGTGAAGTTGATTACGATGGACTTTTTTGACATTTTTTTTTTTTTCCTGTCACTTCCTTTATTTTATAATTACAGGTCTGTCTTTAAAGGCTCAGCAGTTTGCGTGTACTCCATGGCTGACATCCGCATGGTCTTCAACGGACCCTTCGCCCACAAAGAGGGTCCAAATTACCAGTGGGTGGCCTATACTGGGAAGATCCCCTACCCTCGACCCGGCACGGTGAGTTCTAATTCTGCACTTTTCTCACACATGAATTCCACAGCAAGCTGGCATAACAGGGATATCTGTGTGACTTAGACGGGAAATAGAAACAATCTGAACAGGATACAGCCATCAGCATAACCAAAGAGTCTTTAAAATGACCATTTTATGTGATTGCACCTATTTCTGTCCTGGATTTAGACCCATGTTCATAGTTTTAGTGCTTCTTCTCTCTCTCAGTGCCCTGGAGGTACATTTACCCCCAACATGAAGTCCACGAAGGACTATCCAGATGAAGTGATTAACTTTATGAGGAATCACCCCGCCATGTACAATGCAGTCTACCCGGTACATAAGCGCCCCCTGGTGGTGCGGACAAACGTGGAGTACGAGTTCACCACCATCACCGTAGACCAAGTGACAGCTGCAGACGGCAACTATGAAGTGCTCTTCTTAGGAACCGGTGAGTGACACTTAGAATTTGATTTAATTTGATAAAATGAGGCTTTAAGGTTACTTGAAATGTAAATGCAGTCAGTCTGACAATCAAGAGCCCTTTGATCAGAGCCTGAACAGGGATTGACAGTTTCAGTGGGAAGCTGAATAATGGGGATGGGGGGGGGAATCCCTACCTGGAAATAAATCCCACGTAAGTAGAGGGCTTGTCTGCCCTGCAATCATTTATCATTACGAGAAAAGCATTCTTGCCTTTTACGCTTGAGTGGAAATTTAACAAATCAAAGGGTTTGTACCTCGCTCTATTCACATGGAGTAAACAAAAGGAGATTTGTACCTGGAGGGCAAGGGTGGCTCAACAGGGGGAGAAAAGAAATGGGCTCAGGAGAAGGGTTGTTAGAGTTGGGATATCCATCAGTCTAAGCTTGCCCACTGGTGGAAGAGAGATTATCTATTTGTCTGCGTGCCTAGAACCTTTAAATCAGGCCTCTACTATGACAGCAGACGCCACAACACAGTATGCAGCTATCACATGTTGCACACGATGCCTCACATTTATATATTCATTACTTTGGGGGGGGGGGGGGGGGGGGGCTAATGGGTTAGTGTGCAACGGCCGATGTGGAAAAATGTTTGTCCTTTCAGCTGCTGTCAGAGGTAACAGTTCAGCCCTGTATCAAAGCTGAATGCACGTCATAATAAATCTCAGGTGTCCCGCTCACAGGGAATGCCTGACGCTTCACAGAAATCAAACATGGCAGAGGAGGCCAGAGAATGTCTCATGGTGTCCAGAAGAATAGGTCAAAGCGAAGGGGGAGCTGGTGACAGGAGATGTTTATCACAGCTGCAGAAGTGATCGCACTAAGTTGACCGAGCTTCGTGTTATTTAGTGAAGTTTTAAGTGAATGCAAAGCACCTAACAGAGGTGAAGAGTATAGTAGAGCCTGTTGATACTGGGATTATACCTTGGTGGAGTTTGCTCAGAGGATAAAGTGGTGTGTTGACAGAATGCGAGGCTGCAGGTATGTTAGCTGACAGGTGTGTGTTGTGGCCCGTAGATAAGGGAACGGTTCAGAAAGTCATCGTTCTGCCCAGAGATGACCTGGAGACTGAGGAGCTGGTCCTGGAAGAGGTGGAGGTTTTTAAGGTAACTTTTATTTTTATCTTATCGTTGATGATCACCTCTTTTCATCGCTGTTACGCCGATGACACACTAATGCTCACAAGGAATTCTTGTCTTCATCAAGGTCCCGACTCCGATTACAACGATGAAGATCTCATCCAAAAGAGTAAGCATGACAGTTGCATTGCAAGAGTGGTTGATTTTCTTAAGCTTTGCTTTTACTGGAGAAATGAAACCATCTTCCAAAAAAAAAAACAAAGTCAGTGAATTTATTGCAGTGTGTTAAGGACACAAGCTCCGTGCATCCAGCTGTGTTTCCTGCACAAGACAGAGAGTAACTGTAAGTCTGCAGGAGACAACAAAGAGACATGTATGGAGAGGAAACCAAAACTTTTTGTGTTGTATTTCAGCATGATAGGAATTCTTGTTCTCTACACGGCATGACATCATTCCACAGACAGTTTGTGTTACACACAGTCTGCCAGACTGATGAATTTCATATTAATACGGCAACCTGAGAAAGATCAGCTCGATGTTCTGCCAGGTGATGTAGAGCCTGCTGGACCGTGCAGGACTAAAGATTTTAAAGGTATCCCACTACATTCATCTTGGTTAGTGGAGTATTTCTGTGGAAATCAAATCACCCCAAGAAATATAAATGCGATGTTGTGTTCTGCTAAATGGACGTACCCAGGTTTCATCATGCTTGGAATCCCTGATTACCTTAAATTCTGTTGTCTGATGCAAATTGACCTAAATGAATAACTGTTATCTGCCTCCATATTTTTTTTTACTCCTCTCTGTGCAGCTGTCCAAAAAAACTTCAGGATGTTTTCTTTCACCCCTTTTTTTCAATTTTAATATCATATTTCTCTCCAGCGTTGTGCGTAACAACATTTTTCACCCTCTACTCCCCAACAGCAACAGCTGTATGTGTCGTCTGTAGTCGGACTGACCCAGTTGGCGCTCCACCGGTGCGATGTGTACGGCGAGGCCTGCGCTGACTGCTGCCTGGCCAGAGACCCGTACTGCGCCTGGGACGGCAAGTCCTGCTCCCGCTACTCGGCCTCGCAGAAGAGGTAAGCACCAAAAGCGGTGTTTAGCATGAGTTCTGCTAACTTTTTTCTAACTCGGTGATTTGAATGACTCTCAGATTGGCTGAACAGCTGTTTATTGGGCATTGTGGGTAACGCTCTAATAATATGATGTGGTAAATGATATGAATTCACATCCTTGTTGTGTGAAATTTTATTAGGTGGTAGTTGGTTTGTGATTGAATTTTGTGTTTGTGTTGCTGAATTTTACA
Organism: Antennarius maculatus; assembly: GCA_013358685.1. Taxonomy (NCBI): domain Eukaryota; kingdom Metazoa; phylum Chordata; class Actinopteri; order Lophiiformes; family Antennariidae; genus Antennarius; species Antennarius maculatus. The sequence continues at coordinate 22,379,192 of CM023609.1, read as the reverse complement.
CTAATATTGTTTTCTAAAATGATGAATGGCTTTGAATGGCACGCAGTTGCTTTATGATGTTTTTCTCTCCTTATTTGGCAACACTGGTCTGACCCCTTTAGACGTAGCCGGAGGCAAGACGTCAAGTACGGGAACCCCATCCGACAGTGCCGGGGCTTCAACTCGAACGGTGAGATTCCTGGTCTCTAACCTCCTCCTGGGTTTTCCTCTCTGCTTCTATGCATATGTTTTACTTTTAATAAACCCAAAAGGAAGAAAACAGTGACACATGTCATGAGTTCTCCTCCAAACACTTCATGGTTTTCATTAAGTTATTTAATGTCTAAATTCCGGCTGCTATGCAGAGCTTTATTTGAGTGCTTTAAAAAGGAGTTTGATTTGCAACAACTGAGAGCTTTAGTTGTTAGCGCTTTGTCGTGTAAATCACTTGTCTTCTCTGTCCCACAGCCAATAAGAACACCCTGGAGATGGTGCAGTATGGGGTGGAGGGAAGCAGCACCTTCCTGGAATGTCAGGCCCGTTCTCCACACGCCGTCATCAAATGGCATTTGCAGAGAGATAACAGCGACCGCCGGAAAGAGGTGAGTAAATACAGCGCCTAATCCTTTTCCAATAATCTGTTAGAGTAATTATGTGATTCAAGCTCAGATTGATTTGACTTCCAGACCTTCAGGTGTCCTCAGACTACAGGAAGGACACAGAAAGGGCAGTTCTGAAACAGCCCTTTGCAGTGATATAGAACCATCAAGCTGTGGTTAATGTTTTATTCTTTTGTCACTGCTCCCCATTTTATTGGCCAGCCTGCTGGACGGCCTCAGTTTCTACAGAAAGAGCCGACTTTGCTGTCGTCCAGCACATCTGGTTCTGAGCTAAAAAACTGTCAACACATAATCAGATTGTGCTGAATGGATCCACAGAAAATAATTATGAGACTTACTGTTTGGTTCCGTTTGGTTTGATTAACAAGCAATGATGAATATATTACTTGAATTTGAATTAATTTGAAGAACAATTACATTTTTACAAAGATATTTGTCGCAGCTTCCTGTAAACTGATGGAATTCTGTCATAAAACATCCCACTCCTTCCCAGAGACAGTATCAAACACTCTTTACTCTTGTCAGAGATGTTCATTCATAAAACTTTTCTTCTGTTTCCATCAGATTTGCTCTAAACTGCAGGAGAAATGCTGACGACTGGCTGATTAATGTGATATTGATACCCAGCTAAACAGTAGATGAGCAGCAGATGAGCTGAAGTTAGGGACAGTCTTCACATTAGCAAATTAAGTTTTCAGATATTTGTGGGTATTTTTGTTGGGGAGGCTTTTACTTCATACTTTTTCCCATTGAATACACGCGATACCACCATCATGTTAAGGTCATATAAGATGTTTAGTTTTCTTTAGATAAAACCAACTAATATGAATTAAACTCAATTGAGATATTGTTTTAAAAAAATTTTCCGGTATATGTTGTCATATATGCTACTTTGTGGATAGCCCACTGTTTTTTGGGGGAGCATAAATGAGACAACATAGAAAAAAATGAAATTACATTGATGAATGTAGTGAATGGAAACCAATTCAGATTGCAGTTTTGAACTATACCTTCAGAGCAAGTCATTCTGCAGATGTTAAATGAGCTGCTCTTCATTGTGTCGCTGCAGATGCGCTCCGACGGCCGGATTTTGAAGACTGAACAAGGCCTCCTCCTGCGGTCTCTGCAGCCATCTGACTCCGGCATGTACCAATGTACGGCCACGGAGAAGAACTTCAAGCACTCGCTGGTCAAGCTGCAGCTGGTGGTTCTGTCCAGCCGTGCCGTTAACAATGTGCTGGTGGAGGCGGCGGGAGGACTGGTGCCGTCCTCGCTCCACTCCAGCAGCACCCAGTGGACCCCCAGCGCCGGCCAGTACAAGGACCTGCTGACCATCCTGAGCCAGCCGGAGATGACCCTGATCAATCAGTACTGTCAGGACTATTGGCAGTTCGGAGACCCCCTGCTGGGGGCTCTCAAGGCCAAAGACCTGAAGGAGTTCAAGGAGCAAAAGAAGCCCCGAAACCGCCGGCATCACGGGGAGGGGGAAGAGAACGAGCATCAGGAGGAGGTAGAGACATGAGGAGACCAATGTTGTGTGAGACGCGCTCTCGATCCACCCTTCCCATCCACCCTGTGAATACCAGGAGAGACTCATTAAAGAGTAGCGAAGCAAAAAAAAAAAATCCACAAACTGAAAAAAAAAAAAAATCAAACTGAAAATATTGGCTGACAAACAAAATCCCACATGCATCCTCTCAAACAGTAAGATATATGATCACAGTATTTATTGTAGGTTGTATATAGTATCATTCTGTGGATTTCTTTGTACTTATAGAAAAAAAAAACATGCTCTTTGTGTATAGGTACCTTTTGGGCAAATATTATTGTTATTATTGACGTTGTTAATTTTATTGTTGCTGTTACTGTCAACACAAAGCTCATCTGTCAGCATTTTATGAACCTTTGTGACTGTTTTGGAATGTGTTATCAGGCAAGTAAGCTGTTCGGATTGAGCCTGGAGAAGCTCTCTGTGACGGGGAAATGAGACGATGACGAGGGGTGATGAGATCCTTTGGGGTTTTTTTTTTTTTTTGCTTGCATTGACTCGATGCCAGGACTCATTTATTTCTGGACACTCCATGAAAGCCTGTGATGCAACCTCCTTGTGGTTGCATGCAGACAGAGACTTGATGTTGCAAGGGGACCATTGACACATGGTCCCAGTTATTTCGGGGAAATGATCCTTTTCCCTGTGAGAACCCAGATGTTCAGATGACTGTTCATATATTTTCTTTTATATAATTGGGTCTTTTGATAGGAACCATTGTTTATTTCATATATTGCTTTCCTGGTTGTAGGATTGCCTGCTATTCTTCCAGCTCAAATACTAATTACAATTACTTAAATCCATTTGTACTCATGAGTAACCTGCAGCACCTTCTCACCGTGAATTTTTAAAAAAGAAAGAAAAAAATAAGCATCAGATTCATTTTTTTTTATCTTTTAGGCAATATAATGGCTTGTTCCTTCAAGGTAAAAACATTCTTCGAAGCTGCATTAAAGGTTCAAGGTTCTGCAAAGAAAAGGGGCATTATTTCAACTTTAGGGGGCATCAGCTGGAGTAAAATGCAACAAGCACACTTGAGCAAGCTATAAACGACTTTGTAAAAATCCAGTTTAAGATTAGGCAGCGGTTGTTTGTTCTAAGCACACAATCTTTTGTTCCGTCTTCTTTGACATTCATGTGTAGAAAAGAAATAATCACCCATATACACAACGGATCATCGTAACAATGTTGTGACACTAACCAAAATATTGGGAAGCTGGCTTTCATTGTGTGCATGAACCTGTATTTGTACTGTAATTCTAATAAGATAGTTTGTGGCTGTTTCTTTGTTTATTTGCTTCTTTGTTTTTCATCTTTAGGGTTGTACAGTACGGTGTCTGAGTGATATTCTCAGTACAGGAAAATGTGGAAAACAAATGCTGCAACAAAGCCCCCGATTCAGATATACCCTGTATGAACCATGATGTACTTTTTTAATAGATGCTGATTCTGTCTGAGCCTCAACTGAAATAATCTCCAATGTGTTTAAACAGCAGATAATATGGGAAATTTTAAATCATAAAACAGCTTATTAAATCTGTAAGTAAAGACAGTTTGAATTTAATGAGGGTGTTTGCCTTGATTAGCATTTCAATGCTCACCCTTGATGCACCGTGCTGTGGAAACAACATGTTTTCATAAGCACAGTGAAAAAGCACCAGGACTGAGAAATAAATTTTCAGATTATTCTAACATTGAAAGGTGTTCAGGAAACCTTGTATTAAATGGAAGCTGTGCTAAAATCCTCTGAAATTCCTCTTCCCAGATGCATCCATGATTCATTCGGTGGGTATCTGCATCCGTCCCTCAATTCGGGACGTCCGCCTGCATTCCCAGAATGGCTCACAGCGCCTGAACGTCTCCTTCATGTGAGACCAGGGTTTATACCACAAAATTCTAAGAAAAGACAGGTTGTACAATTTGTTGGTATTTTTTTAAGAATATGTGTAGTTTTTTGAGTGCTTTTGTTTGTTTTGTATTTTTGCATCATCAGACTTTATGGTAAAAAGAAAAAACTAAATGCACAGAGGTGATGTTATTGTAATGACTCGTGTAAATTACTATATCTTCCCTTTCCATTGTTGTTGCTGACTAATAAATTAAAGCTCTATATTTTATAAGAATGGAATGCTCCCCCCTTCATTGTGATTGGCTTGAAACTGGATGTTTTCCATGTTCTGCCCAGAAACTTCTGGATACTTGGAATAAAGTTGTACTTGTTAAAGATATATGGATGCACATTTGTGTAACATATGCACACTGCATTTATGCTGGTAGGTGAAAGTCCTCATTGAAATGACAGGAGGAGATGAAGCTCATTTAATAATTACAGGTTCATTTACTCAGGTTTTAAATCATTATGTCTACAATAACTTTATTTGTAATATTTTATCTCACCTCCACAATACTTCCTTATGACAAATGAGGAGTCAAGGCATTTCATGGTTTATTCATTAAGATGTATGACATAGTATGTCCTGGGTGTGTGCTGTTAGATTTTTCTAATTGGCTTTAAAAAATATTTTGTCTGTTTTAATTCAGTTGTTACATATTTAAAAATATACATATATAATACTAGTTTCAGGGAAAATCAAAGGTTTCTAAAAGGAATTAACAGTATATGGATCTTACCGACGTATGAGATCTTTTACATATCATTGTCCCCTCTGCATAAACCCTGGACCCTTTGTGCCCCCTGAGTGAGAAATATCCTAAATCCACTCCTGCTACGAAACATTTTTAACAGTGAATTAAAACAGATTTGCCAGTCTGTTTGTCAATTTAAATTTGTGTGTTCTTTTGAATCTATTTCCCAAGAATTTCCAAATTTCCAAATATTAAAATCGGTTAGTCAGCAGTATTTTACCATTCTATAATACCTTACAAGCAAGTCTGCCTCACAGTACCAGAGGGAAATAGGCTGTCAGGTCACAGAATTACAATTTTCTTGTATTTCATCTTCAAAAACATGCACTACCGTGGCTTGTTACATGCCCTATTTTGCGGGTCTGAATATGATATTACTGCAAAGGTCATCCCACAAAGAGGAACTTCTTCTGCTGAAATATAAAACGTGGAGATGAGGACACGTCTGGAGACACCTTTTCAGCCGAGCATGGGCTTGTTTCAGGACAGGGCAGATAAATGGTCTGATGATGATTGGAAAACCATCACAGGACATTCCAGGCATCAGATGACATTTGAGCTCCATAGAAGTCTGCTGTCCTCTTTCAGAGTCCCCATAGAACGAGCTCTGTTCCCCTCGCTTATCTGATTCCCTACCAACGAACAGAACATCAGATGAGGAGAGTCATTATGAGAGATTGGCAGTCGTGAACAGAGAACAACAATATTCAGGGTTAGCCTCCCCCACAGTGGCTGCTATAGTGATGCCTGTATCACCACCATATCACCTCGAATCCATCTACTCATGCCTCTGAATCAGAAACTGGCTCATAACCGAGACGCTGATCCACGCTGTGGAAATTCAAGACAACCCACAACAGGTTGACCTTTCTTTGTGATCAGACATATCTCTGTGCCATTCTCCGTTTCTGTCTGTGGTACAATGAGTCCACAGCAGCGTCTCACATGACACAGCATCACTAAAATCATTCAAGCGACTGTTCTAATGTGGAATGCGGCGCTGTCTTATCGCGGAGTCTGATCTGGTGCTCGGTGGTGGAGAAGCAGTCGTGGCATTCTCAGCTCTGGCTCGTACATCAAGAGCTGCTGGACACTCGCTGCATTGTTGGAGCAGAGAGACTCACAAGTCTGGCAACTAGAAGAAGACATTTGGCACGCCATCCAACTGGTTCAGAGGTCATCTGCTTCCTAAGGGCTTGGCCACTGCTGAAAGCAAAACACATTCAAATTCTGAAGAGCAAATATTTATTGAATGCATCAGAATTACATTTTCATAAAAACATATGTGGGAGGAGGATCTACCCACCATAGCCCACGCTTTTCAGATCCAGGGCCCTCCAGGAGTAGAGTAACACTGCTCTCTGCTGCTCCTGTCAGACCACAACAGCGCTGCTAACAGCTGCATTACACACTACCGACCAGCAGGTGGCGGTACGCAACAGTGTAAAGCTGACATGGAGAAGGAACGGGAGCCTCAGAAATGTACTCATAATCTAATGTAATCAGGTTTTTTTTGGACATGTTAATACAACAGACTTCACACCTTCATCACATTTATAACATCAACAACAACACCCCAAAAAAAACAAAAGAGCTGACCGGTAGAAACCAATAGGCTTGTGAAATTGCCGTCCCCAAAAATCAATTAAAATATGTTGTCAGCCAATTCAGATATTAAATGTTTTCAACCAGTTCATAGATTGAAATTTGACAGACCTTCATACCCTTATCCACTTCCAGATATTAGCCTTTGTCCTAGATCCAACCTAGAACATAAACATGTCTACATTCTTCCTAGGAAGAACAAGGTTTGTTAACATCATAGATGGTCAAAACAAGAAGTTGACCTTGCCAGTGTTCTCCACAATAATATAGTGATCATATTCATCTCACTCAGCAGACAGACAGTGTTTATCTGTTTATTAACCAGTTTGTTACAGACACTTTAATATTTTCACAATTATATTGTCAACAGATGTAGACATGCTCTTCAAAGTCTTAAACTTAATCTTATCCTTCCAAACAGAAATCCATGTCTTTTTTGTTTTTTTATGTTCATTGATCCATGTTTCTGACATTGATGATGTTTAAGGGTTTTTCAACTGTTCAATGGAATCCTTGATGTGTACAAAATTGGTGAGGAGCTCCCACTATTGAAGTGGTTCTGATGTACAGATCTTTGGTATAATAACAACTCTTTATAATAACAACATATTTATTACTCGAATGTCACCAACTTCTCTGCACTCCTGATCATCATGGTTTTCAATTTTGTGTTTACAATTCCGGAATTTTATCAACACTGCAGGTGGTCTCCTACCTCCAGATGGTAATGGGTAACATGCCTCAATCTGGACTGGATCTATAGTTATCTCCAGATCCCTCACTTGAGAAATCATGCTTGCTTCACAGTCTCGGTGTCAGCGCTGTGCTCAGTTCCCTCTGCCCTGGCTACAACATGTGCGTAATTCCTCGGCTTGATTTTGATGCCACTTCATTTGTACAAATGCTTTGTTGCAAGTCATCCATTCTTTGTTGCCCCTGTTCTAATACAACAATTCGGTCTTTTTCAACTATGTCTTTTGCATTTTCTTCATGTTGTACTTCATTTCTTCCGTGGGATCTAGCACTGGTTTTAGCTTTTCTTCCAACTATTTATCAAAGTCGCTCCTTAACTCATCAAAGTCGCTCCTTAACTTATCAAAGTCACTCTTTAACTCACTCTTTAACGCTTCCATAGAAGAGACCATCTGGTATAGAGTATCTCTTTTTTTTTCAGATTTTCTCTAGTCATTTTTACAGAGAGTCAACCATTTTAACCACTACTGTAGACTACCATGACTACTGATGTCTTTGGATTGGATTGTGTTTTACACACCAAACAGAAATATTGGCATTTAATAAGAATTAAATGAATAAATAAATAAATAAAATTATAAATAAAAATTTTAAAAAAAATTAGATTAGATTAAATATACTTTAATTATCACAAACTGGGAAATTTGCATGAATGGATAAATAAATAAAATTCATTGGAATTTCCATCATGGGACTAATAAAGGAATTTCTTATATTTGAATATCTTAACTGAAAGAACAGCCAAACTTCAACCATGTGGTGATTTTTGTTTGTTTGTTTGTTTGTTTGTTTTTTTGTTTGTTTGTTGTATTTTTTTCAGGGCCTTATTGGAATACAGGGGCGCTGTTTTTAAACTCTTCATGGCAATAAAACAGTTGTACAGGCTGCATCCATTCATCACTATCATGATTCAGTCATTAGGAAATCTTTCATCCCTTCTAATCTGACGGCTGACAGAGTTACCTAAAGGGAGGAAACATCAATAGAAAGCCTAATACTAAAGAAAGCTACCTTATATCCAGTGTCTTATGAGTGGACTTATTGCTACTCGCTGCATATTCTCTATCGATTGCCCTACATCGCTCAGTTGTACTTGTGTGCAGTAGTGAGTTTACCTATTCTTGTACTTTACATAGTTTAAGTTTGTTTTTGTGAATGCCATATTTTGGTGGTGTCTGAAAACTGCTTGTTTCCTCTCAGCGAGGCTCGAGTCTGATCAGTAGACTTTTATCTCTACAGCACCAGTTGAGGCTCAGGAAAATGACACTTCCCTCACCCTTCCTCGCTTTCTGAAGTCATCCAACGACAGAGATGTGCAGTTTGGATTCCCATGAGCTCAATGAATGTATGGATGGCTGCATGCTGCTGTGCAAGTGGCATGAAAAACAGAAAAGCTCCCAGGGGGGGAACCTATTGAAACCCCAGAGGGCCTGGAAAAGTAAGCTCTCTGCATTATTATTCCGCCTTAGTGCAGTTTGAGTATCTTAGAAAGTGTCACCAAATGGCACCGCTAGGATTTTCACGCCCCACCAGGAAGGGCGCTAAGCCTGTGATAATTGCGACCATGTAACACAGATGCTCTCCTCCAGCTTAGGGAAGCAGTGTGGAATTACGCAGCCCGCCTTCAACAGTTTTTTTTCCTGCAATCCTGCAGATCTGCAACAGATCATTTCTTTTTTAATGTGTGTGTTGTCCCCTGACAGAGAAATGAAGAGGGTTAGAGATGAATGAATGCATGAATTAGAATTTTATTACCATCAAAGTCATCAACTCAAGTCAAGGGGTACAATACATAGCTCACAAATGCAAGACAGGACCTACAGGTGACCACTGGTCCTGGTAACAGAACATCTACAAATGCATGGCTAAATGAACTGATATGAAATACATGAGTGTGAGAAATGCACTTTAAACCATGTAACAGTATTTAAACAGTATTCTTTTCCCATCTAAACAAAGAGAACGGACTACACAAAACAATTTATTCACACAAAAGATCTCTGAAATTCTTCTGTTTCAGACACTTATTAAAATCTAAAACTCTCACGTAATGTCAGAAATAAATTAGGTATAATCTGAGCAACCACTGCGTCCACCAATCTAGATTAGCGCAAATTAAAAAGGGATATTAAGTCAAACTACAGAGAGAACTTTTTCATCCTAAAGGGACATTTTCATAGGAACATTTTCACATGAAATATTCTTAACAGCAGACTGGGTCAACAAACAAGCCCAAACATAGTTGACTTATAGATTCTAATAGTCACATTGACAATGTGGCCGCTGTGAAAGTGGGAAGGCTATTGTTCGGTGTGTGTTAGCACGGGGGTTCACGTGGCTACTCCCAGGCCAGAGGATTAATCACGACCCACCCGACACACACATGCAATTATCTGACAGCAGCCTTGTGTTTGTGCTGATGGGCCCGACAGGAGGCAGGTACTGTAGACTTGTACTTACAGGTACGTGGACTTTATTGAAAGGACACCAGGAATCACAGTTTCTGTCGCCAGGCGAATATTGCTCAATTTCCTCTAGTGATTACAGAGAACTTCTTGTGTAGCCCATTATTAATGCTCCAGGGGGAAACAGTGGCAGGAAAGGATATTCAGGAGTGTTATTACTGTTTGTCAAGTATAAAATGAACAAAGGGAAAAAAAGAAACAGTTAAAAAAAACATAGAAAAAACTGATATGAAAATTCATAGTAATAATTAGAAGTGTAGAAATGTTGAGCGTATTACATTTTCTCAGTACAACACACGCCAGTAAAGTTGGGTTAAGATGATTGATTAATAAATTAATTAAAAAAACAATCTAAGAACACAAATGAATTAAAAATCATTCTAAGAATACAAGAAATAAATTTGGATGCATAGAAGAACCATGTAAAAATTGATTTTAGGAGCATTAAATCAATATTTATAGACAGTATAATGTATAGTGTGCTTTAGAAAAGGACATCAGCCTCTACACTGGCTTGTGGCGGGAGGTGTGGGTGCTGCGGCCTACGATTAGATGGGGTTGGCAGTAGCGCGTCTTCATCCACCAAGTGGCTGTTAATGAGTAGCAAAAAGTGGAACTGCATGCTGGCTACTTCTACAAAGGTCTCTATATACAGAATTTATACACCTACAGCTATGAGGTTCTTTCCTGAGCAGGAAGTTAGCAAAGGAACGTTGTGTCTGTGTGTGTGTGTGTGTGTGTGTGTGTGTGTGTGTGTGTGTGTGTGTGTGTGTGTGTGTGTGTGTGTGTGTGTGTGTGTGTGTGTGTGTGTGTGTGTGTGTGTGTGTGCGTGTGTGTGTGTGTGTGCATGTGTGTGAAGCTGCCTAGTTCGAAATCCAGTACTGGGTATAAGAGCTCCCAGTCACCAATCTCAGCATCGTTAAACAAACAACTGGTTAGTGGAGACGATAACATACAACATCATAACATCATCATTCCCAAGTGACGGGAACATGTGATCTTCTCCATGATGACCAGCACTTGCTGAGTACAAGGTCAAGACTTCAGATAGCGAAACTTTTCCACTGATTTTAAAAACAAAAATTATAAAATTTGCAAGACTGGCAGTGAGAAGTTTCCCAACTCGGCTCATTAAAAAGGAATCAAAGCTATTTCCAGCACAATTCTGTCTCCCTATAAGTTGTCATCACTACGAGAAGAATCAGGAAAAAAAGGGACTCGGCCGCTTGACAGCGAATCTGTTTGAAACTGGAGTGTGCTGAGAGATTTGGTCGACGTACTGTATGAAACGCTGGAGGGTCAGTGAGGAAAAAGACATCATACATGTGAAATAAAAAGAAAGCCAACACGATGTAGCACTCAGGAAAGGTAGCGCACAGCCTCCATGTGATGATGCTAATGCTGCAAGTGAGAGAGAAGCAGAGTCAGAGTCACCATGCTAGCAGCCAATGTACAGTGTGCAGAAGTCGGTGGCGACAGCGGATGTGACGCGGCGGGGGTGGGGCCGGTGGCGTCTACCCCTGCTCGTTCCCAGCATCGGTGGCTGCTTGGAGAGCGACCAGAGCTTCTCCATTGCAACGCGATGTGGGCTCAGCCTCCGGCTGCGCCGGGCTCGGCTGTTCCGGCTCCACGGCCGGAGCTGCCAGCCCAGGCCTGGCTTCAGCTCCGGCTCCGGCTCCGGCTCCGGCTCCGGCTCCGATCTCGGACGCCAGCTGGTTTGTCTCCCCTCCAGCAGGGAGCTCTGTAATGACAGATGAAGGGGCAGAGAGGTCTGTGGCGGCCGGGGGAGCCGCTGAGTCAGCACCGGCGGCAGGGCTGGCTGCCCTCAGCACGCCCTGATCAGGTCCTCTCAATCGCTTCATGATGGTGGTGACCCGCACGGCTTTCTGCAGGAGGAGAGCAACGTGAGCTGGAACAGGCGATGCAACGCCGAGAACATCAGCTCTCAATGGACAGCTTTGAGTCATACGCTATGTTGCGTTGCTGTATTTCCAGAGCTACCATTGAACATGAAGAACCGTTTCGGGGAAGAGAACAGTGAGTCTTACCTTCCACTTTGCTCTAGCAAAGTTCTTCTCTATTTGTGCACACACATTTTCCTTGATATTCTTGTCTGACGCTGCACCACCAGAGATCCTGTCACACAAATTAAGAAAAACTCAACTTCAGAATCAAACTTTATGCCTCCCATGACTTTTAATAACATACTGCACACAGAATTTATTGCTGAAATTATTGGCTGAACAATTTTATTCCAAAGAATATAGGCCCTTTTTTTCCTGATTTTATTTATGGGATAATCAATTTGTATTAAGAAAGTCGAGTTTTGTGTATGCAGTGTCTTTATCAGGTGCACATAAGCTGGGCATTGAAGCGGTATGAGCATGATTAAGTCAATTAAATTTAGCACCTAAATCACAACGTAAGTCAGGCAAGAGTTGGTCTAGACTGACTTTATAATTCTTACTGGATGTCTTTGTTACACAAAAATAAAACTGTATGGAACTGTCACAACTACACAACCAACAAAATAATCTGACAGATGAAACACAATGAGGGTCGTCTGTGTGTCAGAAAGTTCCTCTCAGCCAAAACTTTGTTTACAAGGACAAGGTTTTACCCTAAAAAAAAATATTTTTATAGATATTATTCCAGTGTTACAGTTAAAGTGGTATGAAAAAGTTTGGGCACTGCTTGTTCGGATCACCAATTTCACTTAAATGTATCATATAGTAGACAGTGATATTTGAGAAGTGACATGAAGTTTGTAGGATTTACAGAAAGTGTGCATAATTATTTAAATAAAAGTAGGAAGGTACATATATTTGGGCACCCTTGCTGTTGTTTTTTAATTGATTAGAATACCTTAAAAACCAATTATTGGAACATAAAATTTGTTTGGTCAGCTTGTTGAGCCTTGACCTACATACACAGGTGAAGCCAATAATGAGAAACAGTATTTAAGGAGGCCAATCACAGGTTGTTCTTCTTTTGCCTCTTCTCTGAAGAGTGGCAACGTGTGAGCCTCAAAACAACAGTCAAATGACCTGAAAGCAAAGATTGTTCAACATCGTGGTTTAGAGGAAGGATACAAAAAGAGAGATTTCAGTTGTCAATTTCTAGTGTGAGGAACATAGACAGGAAATGGACGACCACAGGCACGGTTCTACTTAAAGCCAAAAAAAGCCTCAAATAAACAGAGGTGAAGGATGTTGAGAAGAGTCAAACTCAACTCACAGATCGGCTCCAAAAACCTACAACATGATCTCGCTGCAGATTCTTGCCAACAATTTTCAAGAATCAGTGACAAAGTTGAAATTGCATCAGAGGTGGATATTTCAACACGACAACGACCATACGCGCCACTCAAATTCTAGTAAGGCATTCAAGGAACAGGTACGATGTTCTGGAACGGCCATCTCAGTCCCCAGACCTGAATATTATTGAAAATCTGCGGTGTGATTTGAAGTGGGCTGCCCACGCCCCAAATCCATCAACCCTGACTGAACTGGAGATGTTTTGTAAAGAATGATCAAAAATACCTTCAACCAGATTCTAAACCATCGTTGGAAGCTATAGAAAGCATTTAGAGGCTGTTATTTCTGCAGAAGAAGGATCTACTAAATATTAATGTAATTTTTGTGTTGGTTCCCAAATTTATGCACCTGCCTTCTTTTGTTTAAATAATTATTGTATACTTTCTGTCAATCCTATAAACTTCATTTAACTTCTCAAATATCACTGAAAAATCTTGCAAATTATCAGGGGTGTCCAAACTTTTTCATACCACTGCATAAGGCATAAACATTTAGCTGCTGGACAGAAGAGAAAACTAGTATTACTGGGTACCCAGTTGCTGAGAAGCGGAGTATAGTCCAGTCGCATCGCCAGCACATCGCAGAGCCACACGAAGGACGAACGACCACTCATGCACACTCACACCTATGGTCGATTTAGGTTGCTCGATTCACCTAAGCTGCATGTTTTTGGAGGTGGGAGGAATCCTAGAGAACCCCAACACGGGGAGAACATACAAACTCCACAGAGAAAGGAATCAAACCCACAACCTCCTGGCTGTGAGGCAATAGCGCTTCTCACTGCACCACCGTGCCGCCCTTACATCACCTATGATGTTAAATTTTTTGCACTAGAATGCTAATATTTGCAAATGAGCACCAAAAACTCGGACACGAATGTTTCCTTAGCTTCAAAATGAAAATCAATCGATAACACTTGGATTAGTTTTTCCTGATTGTCTAAACTTTTCAACCTGATCAGGATACTGGATCTCCAAAGGCCGAAGAACGCATTCTCTAGGATACATGAACTTTGATCTGATAAAACTTTAAGCTGATTATCTGCTTTAATTCATTCTTCAAATGAAACGGGGATCTTTCCTTTATCGATGACTAAAGCAGCTTAATAAACGTCGAGCTCTCATTCTAAACAATTTCTTTCAATGTGATCTTAAGTGACAAATAAAAGAATGAAGGTCTCGTCTTTGATGCCAGTTTGGATTTAAAGTCTCGTTACTCTTCCCTGCTTCAAGCACTCTGCACCATATAAAAAGAGAAGCTGCCTACCATTCGTGGTTTATCGCCTCCTGAGCGGTTAGTCTCTGGTCCTGATCGACTTCCATCAAACGAGCCACCAGACTCTTCGCTGTCAGAAAACACATATTCAAAAAGTATTTGGATTTGTTCTTCTGATGGATGGGAGCAAAAACGGAACAGGGTGCAAACCTCTCAAATTTGACACATGTACAAAGCTGGCTTTGCAGATGTCTTCATCTTGAGATTACCTGAGTCAGAGATGTCATCCCAGTACGGAGAGTCAAACTCATAATCGCCTGCCAGGATTTTTCGGAATAGGTTCTTGTCGTGATTTTCATAATCATCATCGTCAGTTTCATCGTAGAAAGGAGGGTTGCCTGACAGCCTGAGGCAGTAAAGGGAATAAAGACCAACAGAATATTCCAACATCTTAACTAGGCTCCTGTTCAGTATCACATAATGTATAATCTTTAGCAACGTCAAACATGTCTAAAGATGATTCAAATCATCCTGCGTGCCAAAAACTGGCTTCAGAAAGACAAACATCAGGACTCACAGGATGTACATGATGACGCCTGTTGCCCAGCAGTCCACAGGCCGGCCATAGCGCTGTCTGCCGACCACTTCTGGAGCTGCACAAAAAGCACAGAGATTCCTGTCAGCCACCATCTACCTGCTCAACAACATTTACCCAATGAAAACATTTATTAGCATTCTCACCGAGATACTCCGGTGTCCCGCAGGGGTCTTTGATTAGTCCGTTCTCCAGCTTGGCGAGATGGAAGTCACTGATGACTATTTTAGAATGCTTCAGGCGGTTGTAATAGACCAAGTTCTCCAACTAAAAAGTGGCATATTACAATGACAGCTTTTGATATAATATTAATGTTTAAGGTCTTTCATTTTCATATTTAATCATCTGGCAAACGGTTTGAATTTCAGTTGTGAGATTCTGTGACAGAAATATAATGAGACGGCTGGAAACATCTAAAAGTTTAATCATCCAGTGCAGATTAAAACAAATGAGAATAAAACAATAGACTATTTAATGCTGTCATTTCATTATAACTGGACAAAAGCTAAACTTCTCAACAAAGTTTTACATATTTTCACTTAGGATATGTATTTATTTTTGTTTAAGATCCTCCGACTCAAGAAAAGTATGAGATGTGCAAATAAAGCTTTTTGCTTTGAATAGCAGGAAAATGGTTTCGTCTTCTTGAATATGCAAACTGACAAAACTAAGGGCTCCTGAAACCTGAGCGTCCCAGTGCGTCATGGGTGTGAGGATGTTGCAACTGTGGCACACTTGGATAAAAGGTTGGATCAGAAAGAATGTATTATCGTAAATTACAAGAGGGCTTCATTAATCCTCTTTAAACACTGGGCTGTTTACATCATCACACAAAGGTAGCTTTGAGATCGTGTGCAGAGGAAATTCACCTTAGATAATAAAGATTAACTTAAATCATTAGAGCTACAAGCAAAAGCAGACAGACAAAATTTGTTTCATGAAGCAGGTGTGGTTCTGCTGGTCTGCAGATGAAATGATCAGATTTGTGCCTTTATTTCACTTCAATCACTATATTCCTCACATACAACTGATTCTACAGGATCTCTTGTGAATAAAAGAGCGTCAAAAATGAAGCCCCCTGAGTTTCATACAGTATTATTGGGTGCAACAACTGGGAATAGTTTTATCTAAATCCTGCATGTGTGCATCCTTGTTACCTTCAGGTTTCTGTGAACAATATTCAAGGAGTGGAGGTAGGCAACAGCCTCCAAAACCTGGCGAACCACATTGCTGGTGTCTCGCTCTGAGTAGTAACCTTGATCTAGGATCCAATCGAATACCTCTCTGCCTGTTGCACTGTGGGGAAAAAAAAAAAGATGAACGTCGAATTATTGTCATCAATTACGAATGTGATTTTTCATTTGCTTCCACCTGATCTCCATAAATCAGGTGAAGGCCTGCAAGATCTGGCAACATAGAACAATCTAATTGTAATTTCAGGTGTAAACATTTTTTAAAAGATAACATAATGTTTCACTTCTGCTAAGGAGAAATGGTCTTCATTATTTCCCAAAAGATGCTTCTTTTGTGTGTGTTTATTTTCTCACTCACCCGAATTTCTAAACCCAGTAATCAGACATCCTCCAAGGAAGCGACGAGCATCGCATGTTTAGCATTTCTATAGAAACGTATTACATTCCCAATGACAACACATGCTGAAGAGACTGTAAACAGCCAGCAAGCAATCATATCTGAATACCAAATGAGTGGAGTTCAGAGATGTTCTCATATCTACCGAGCCTCATGCTACAGCAGCTCATTCCCCGCAAGTGTATAATCAACAAATACTGTATAGTTCAGCAGGCCCGACTGACTGCAAAAAAACCACGAGAGATTCCCCCCCACCCATATCAGACATCGGAACTCACAGTTCAAGGAAGAGGAAGTATTCCTTTTTGGTCTCAAAGACATCCACCAGTTGGAGAATATTGGGATGCTTCACCCTGAGTGACAAAAAGTATAACCATCACAAAGCCGTAGAGACAAAATTACCAAGAGAGAGAATAATGTCTGGAATCATACTGCAGATAACGTTGGAACCCTTCATTTAGCTGGAGGAACGATGTGAAGACCTGCTTTAATGTGTTTACTGTAAATAACACACTGTAGGATGAGGGAGGACATAAGAGTGAGGAAACATACAGAGATATGGATGTTTGGCTGCCTTTCCATGGACAGCCACATTTGTGTCGTTTCATGCATACATGTGGGCTTAGAGAAAAACCGTCATGGTGCTGAGAAGATGACCATAAATTACTGGAACCATCCACAGGGCCAGATGGGGAATTCCAGTGGGAAAGCTGGACAATAGAGCAAAAGTATTTGCAGCTACATAGCGTGGATTGAATATCAATTTTTTGATTGCTCCTGATTGGTGAACAGGGAAAATACAAAAAGTTGTGTTTTTTCATTCATTCCAGACACAATGGGTTATAATGGAATTGGAGATGAAACACTGGTTTTTATTTAGTATCATCTCTGGTGACGACAGGGATATAAAAGTCAAGATTTTGTTTTGTTCTAGCCAAAGAAGGAAGTCTATTAATAATAATAATAATAATTATGTACATCATTAAATATTCCATCCACTTCTTTACAACATGATGTTTAAAATCAATTATTTCCAGCTTATAATATTGATAATAAATAGCTTGATGATTAAGTTTGTGTAAAAATCAAATACATTTCAAAAAAGATTAACAGGGAGAAGCAGAAACGAGTCTCAAATACAAGGATTAATGATTTTTGAATGTGAAGAAAAACTCGGTTTGCTTGTTGTTTCTCGTGTTGGATGTAGTTTTGTAAGATGCATCAAGCAGGAAACAAACAAACAAGCAAACAAACATACAAAAAACAGTGACTTTGATAGTCTAACAGAACTAAAACAGACATCTAGGCTCCGCAGAACAATCACCAGGATAAATAACTCACATTTTCAAAATGAGGATCTCATTTTTCGCGGCCTTGCGAACTTTCCTTCCATCCTTTTTCAGGAACTTTTTACACGTGTACATTCTCATTGTGGTTTTGTCCTTGGCCCTGAATATCTCACAGAACTCCTCCCTGAGAAGAAGAATTTAAAGATTGTAGAACAAAGATCGTAAGAGTGTGTGCACAAAAGATCCCAGCATCAAGTAAATTGATCATGTTTAGATACTCACGATTTAATGAGCTGTCCCATGTCATATTTATCCATCACATCCGAAGGATTGTTATAATCCTTCTTTTCTCCGACTGCTAAACAGCCAAATGGCATGGCCACTCCTCACCTAAGAGAGACAAGAAAATAAAAATGATTCATTAAGAAGAGAAGAGAAACACTTTCCTCTATTATGCCCTGATGTTCCAAGTAGCTAATTAATTATTTTCTAATTGATGTTGCACTGTGCTGCATTGCAGTATGGGCCAATTACTTTTTCAGTCATCGAGAATTCCTTTAATACCTCTATGAAAGACTTTCAAAGGTGTGAGAGCATCCAGAGGCAGCAGTGATTTACTGGATTGTTTCATTTACCATCACAATGTCTTGTATGATCCTGCACCAACAAAGGTTGAGTCATGGAGGGATCTGCTGCACAGGCTTCAGCTTTATGCTAATATCTAACTCATATAGGTAATAAAGCAGTCGGGGGGTGATTTTCCAACGAAGCCAGTCTGGACTGAATGTGCCAGTTCTTCTTTGCGAGGTTATATTTGCAAGCCACAGGGGTCAAGGAGGAGAGGGAGAGGTGTCTAATATGGTTCGAGAGCCCGGCGAGGCAACAAGTGGAGTATTTCCAATCAAGAAAGGGATGCAGCAATAACAGGCACAGCACCCCAGCGCTCTGAAAGGAATATAAGGGTTTCACCAGCATTGCTTCAGAGCCTAATGCTATGCAGGCTCTATGCGTCTCCCTTAAACAGCATTTAGGGAAATTCAGGATCAGTCTTTTTTACTTAATGTAGGGTTTTTCCGAGGATTCAAAGTGGATCTATTTTAGTTTGAGAGGTTATTGTTGTGCTTCAAGGGAAGGGAACTGATTTTCCATGGCCAGCCTTCCTAATGGTGATGAAATCATTCCTTTTTTAGGGTGGAAAACCAAGACAAAATACATTTTGTTTGATTTATTTTATTCTATACATCAGAGATCATCTTATTATTTGGAACAAAACTAATTGAGAAGTTTGTTTTGATAGAATAAAGCACACAAAGAAGATTTATGACCATCACTACGGTTGAGAGATTCATAAAATTAACGTATGCACGCCACCATTTGTATCAATAAATACTAAAGGTTCATTTTGGCAGCATTCAAAACTTATTAATGATTCTATTCCTGAATGTACCTGTAATAGCTGCAAAAAAAAAAAATACAGATGAGATCATTCACGAGTAAAAACGTTGAAAAAATGTGAAATTTTCGACAGATTTAGATCCCTGTGCAGGAACCAGTTGTTGGCTCTACCTCTGGCGCGTCCTTGATGGAGGCGCTACGCCACTCATTCCTCCAGTAAGGCTCCTCATGGATCTCCAGGCTGACATTCTGGATCTGAGTCGGTTCTGAATGTTCTTTATGAGGAGCCACGAGAATGTAAATCATGGCACACATCTTCAGATGAACCAAGTGCAGAAAAATATTTATTTCATAGCCACACAAAATCCATCTGCACCAACAGTCTGGGTGATGGATGTCCGCATGTAAATGGAGGCAGGAAAGCGTGAAAAATATAGTGTTATGTGTGAGAAGGCTAATCTGTTCACTGTAGCTCCATGAACCCACTCCTATCCCAATCTGTTCCAATGAGATTGGGATAGGATCAGCAAGAAGAGAAATATTACGCTCTCCAGACCATTCCTGGCTACTTATCTCTCTTTTTCACTCTCTGTCATCTCTTCATTGTAAAACAGTTTGATTCATTGAAGTTATGCTGCAAAGAAAAAAAAATTACGCTCTGCAAGACCAGCAGAGTAAATGAAAGTAATTCTGAGTAAGTCTGGCAGAAGCACAGTATTAGAAAAAAATGCGTCAGAAAAAGAGACTACTGCTTATTATGTTGGGAAACATTTATATTCTGTATGTAGAGAAAAATTCACAAAGGAGTCATTATGTTGTGGGAGAAGGAAGACAGATGGAAGAAAACAGTGAATGTTGTTTTGATACTGGAATCTAATAGACCTGATTACAACATCCAACAATAAACTAAGTTTTATTTTGTTTTTTGGAAAAGCTTTCTAAGCACAAACCAAAGTCAAATTACTTCAGCAAAAATCCTGAAAGTATTTCCTCTGTGTTCCCTGGTCAGCCGCTCCCACTTGGCCCCAAGTGTGACTTGCTGTAATGGATGAAAAATTTGTAAATCCATTCAAGTGGAAAAAGCAGGATGCCAGCTGTATCATATACCAGAGGGTGCATAATGGACCCATTTGGCCTGTCCACCATCAGCAACATTCAAGCATTATTGCTCCATATTCTGACTGTTATCTGTCCCAGGAGCCCTAATCAATGACTCAAGATGTTTTACTGCCCAATGTGAGAGCCGGGGCCGCCGGCAGGATTGCTTAAAGCTGCCCCTCCGCGTTGCTACAGACTCTCTGTAAATGCAATAAAGATTTTTAAAAATGGAAGATGGATAGTGATGAAAGATCTCAGGCTTATTAAGCGGGTCCAGCAAATTAGGTTTTTCTTGCTCTTTTGTCGAAATCAATGGAAAAAGTGTTGTGTAACTCGTGTTCGGGTAAAAGTTTAGGATTACACTAAAGGCAGTGTGTGTGTGTGTGTGCGGTGCCAGGATTTATTTTTAACACAGAGGGATTACAGTACCTGCTGCTTTGGTGTGAGACTGTAACACCTCAGGGAAACGGCTGCTGCGTCTTTGTGTGGTCAGCCTTTATGGGAGGGAGCAGCATTAATCCCACCATGACATTCCTCACAGAGGAACAAGTGCTTCCTCAATTTTGGTAATCATTCATGCACTATTCAGTTTCTAGATCTGCCTCTGCCCTCATTTCACCCCCCCCCCCCTGTTTACTCTCCCTCCGGCTCAGCGGCCACTTAATGAGGATGCAAACTAAAGACCAGACCCCATGCATCACACTGGTGCTGACTCCAGGCCATTACACATCTACTGACGGGAGCCAATGCAGTGCTGAATAAGAAGAAAACAGTCATACAAAGCAAAAGACTCTGACTTTGAGGCCTCCACATGCTGTTAGGTTGAGTCAGGGGGTCGGGCTTGGAACAAAATCTGGTTGGCAACATAGAGAACCTGAAAACCTGAAAAGTGTTAAAAAATAAATAAAAATATTTTATTCTTTTTGAAAAGTTGTATAACTTTGCTTTCAAAACATTTTCTCCATCATATCAGTTGAGTAGGAATATAATTGTTGGTGGGTTGCAAATAACTAGAGGAACAAAAAAATGTCACATGTTTAATTTATGAATTTTTAAAAAAGTAATTTTAATTCTGATTGACACTAATTTGAAAGCCCTCCTAATTAAATAAATACTGATTCTTGGTGTAAACACAGGCTTAGGTGACTAAAAAACTGTGATAGACCCGACAACTGCAATGACCAAAGTCCAAAAGACTGATGAAAGAGCAAGGAACACACAAATAACTGAATAACAATAAATTTTAAAGAATAAAAAGATTACTTGAAGGAGGACATAATAAACACTAAAACAAGATACAAAGTTAGTCCAGAGAGCATCAAAACAAAATTCAGATTAAGGTATCAGGACATTAAAATGTGCAAAAGGTAACTGAGGAATTTGACTCTGAGTCTTTGGGTAATATTTTCAATAAATGGAAAATAATTAATAATGAATTAACTTTTCTCACACTGCTGTTTGCTGTAAATTCAAATGGCTGAGCAGATATTTATCATCTCTGTGGCTCAGCTTTTCCTTCCGAGCTGAGGATTGGTTGTGAAGTTCATCCTCCCAAGCAGAGAAGCTCCAGGTTTTAGGAAATAAACATCCTTGACATTTATTTTCTCATATCACCACTGATCTCCAGAGGTCACCCAAGAGAGTGCGAAAAGCACTTTGCCATCAGCTGAAAGCTGAGGATAAGGTCAACACGGAGAGGCACGCTGACAATAAGTCCTAACACATACCAGCGCGAGAAAGGTGCTCAAATGATTACTTCTCTTCTTGTTATAAAAGTTCCCGCTGCACCTACCCAGTGCTGGAAACATGGGCTTATTAAATGTGAAGCAAATGTAAGGAGCAAAGCAGGGGTCTCCAATTAGTGGCCACGGGCCAAACACTGATCCGTTCACATAGACATCCTATGTCCAACGTTACACCAGGAATGACATGGCCTGCTAAATAGAGTTACCTAAGCCCTATTGCTGCCAGGCTGCGACTACATGCTGCTACCTATACTGTACACAGCAAGAAGAGAGGAAACAGAGGTCAAATAGCATCCAGGAAAGATGGAATCAAAAACCAGAACATTTTCTAATGGTGTAATTTGCATAGATAACACTGCACTCTGCAACCTCTAGTGGCGAATTTACTTTTGATCAGGATCTGTCCTTTAAATCCCATATCATGTGTCTTTCTAGGACAGCCTTATTTAATTTAAGGAATGTCGTAAAAATTAGAAAATTAAGAATTTAATTTATCCTTTAAAGATGAAAAAAAAATCATTCATGCCTTTTTCCTTCTAGATTAGATTATTGTAATTCTTTACTATTTGGTTGTCCATTAGCTCAGAATGCAGCTGCACGCTTACTGAATCAAACTGGGAGGAGAGAGCATCCTTGAATTGGCTTCCAATTATCAAATTTTGAATAAAAGTCAAGATTCTCATTATCACGTATAAAGCTCTTCACTATTACATTGTAGACGGGTAGGGTCAACTGTATCACCCTCCCAGGGCTCTTCGCTCTGAGGATGCTGGACTTTTGATAACTTGCCAGGTCCGTAAGAGTAGAACAGGAGATCATTTCTTTACTCTGGAATGATCTCCTGGCATCGGTCCGGGGGGGCAGACACCCTTAGCTTATTTAAGAGTAGACTGAAAACTTTCTTCTTTGAGAGGTCTATAATTAGGATGAACACAGATTCCTTCAGATAAATTGCTATAGGCCTAGACGGCTGAGGGTATTTTTCCGTCTCCTGTTAGAGGGAGTTACAGTAATTGCTTTTGAAGCTTCTGTTATTTCGATTTCACACTTATTACTACTGTTTTACTCATACAACATTGAAACTACAAGTACTTACTAGACACTGCCACCGTCTATGCACTCCTCCTTGACAGGTGGGGATACAGAACACAACAACCTAGGAGTAAGTGAACACATCCCTTAAAGTCCCACCATCAAGTCCCCTCCTCAGCAACTGGGTCTAAACTCCACACAGCGACTCTGTCCTTTCTGCCACTCTCTGTCTCTCTCTATTTCTGTCTTTCTCTCCACATTAGCTTGATGCATCTGTCCACAGAACACTAAGCTGTAGCAATGGCAGGCTGCTGGAATAAATTGATAATAACAAAAAATTGAATGAAAATGATTGTGGAACAACGATCAGAAGGACAGACCGGTTTTTTTAGAAGATGAGAGAGAGAAATGGATATTATGGGTTTCCTGAAGCCTGTTTTCTAAAAGACACCAAGAAAAGTGAATATCTAAGTCCCACAACTAACTTGAAAGAACCTCACAAAATCAATCTGGGTTTAAGCGATCCTTATTTTTGGCAGAATAACTTCATAATAGCTATTCAACATTTTCCGATCAATAATCTTCTGATTTCATTCTGTTAATTGTTAATATAGCTTTATAGCTTTAACATTACTGGTCCAAACCTCATTTACCACAACTTTGATATAACATCCTTACAATTAAACATGTCTGTGTGTTTCCATTTATCCTTGTGTAATCAATTTAATTTTTCATTGCTTTCATTTCCTCTTAATGAATTTTTTTTTGATTGATTGTGGTTATTAAAATCAAATAATGTGGCATCAGTGTGAAAGCTTTTCATTGGAGGGGAGTTTCTTCTTTTTCTTCAGAATCTCTCTGATCTAAAATGTCATCACACTTTCACAGGAGGTTGAACAGATCTGTATGTGGGCAGATACCGGATCTGTACGGAGAGAACTTATTGATCCGCATGCAAATGTGGCATCAGAAGCAGGGTGGATATATCTCACTAAATTTTAAAAGGAAATAGATGAGAATAAGACCGCCTTCCACCTTCATCCTAAAAGAACACATTATCTATTTCTCCTTTGAGAATTCTTATTTTTTCATGGACTAAAAAGGATTTCTTACAATTATTTGCAAAAACTTCTATCAGCTAGGGCTTTATCTCAAAGCCCTCCATGTAGCCGATGTATAAAAGGAACTAGGGTCAACCAACAGAGCTTTTAAATAATATGGACACTGTAGTTCAATGCTTAATGGAACAGGTTCAACCACATTCACACACACACACCTTTTTCTTAAGAAGTGTGAATGTGATTTCTCATTTTATCAATATTTTCTAGCTGTTTACCTTAGCATTGAGGAATGACACCTCATCAGTCCCTGTGTTCAGAGTACTTTCTCTTCTCTGCTTTATGTTTATTTCTGATGAGCAAAGCTGACTTGAGCTGATTTGATGGGAGATCTGGCATTTCATAAATGCTTTTTTTTTTTTTTCTTTAAAGACTTGCAGGTGTTGGATGTGACATTTTACAGGAGCAACCATTAATGAGAAAGACACAACAGACTGACATGTGTGTCAAATCATTTTTACGTGTTGGCATATTGCACATTATCAAAGTATGAACAAGGTGTAAAGGGTAAGCAAGAGTGGGCAAGTAAATAATTTAAGCTACATGGGAGCTGCTCGTGCAACTAAAACGGCCTTCTAAATAATTTAGGTATCAATATAAAGTGTTTTCTATTACACTCTGAATGCACAAAAACAAGGAAATATAAATGCAATTTACTTCATACAAATAGCTAAAGCCTATTAAAGTCAAAGCCATCTGACTCTGATGGAACTGTTTTGTATGCTGGGCTGAACCAAAGGTCAAGTGATCCCAGTAGTGACAAGATGTCTTCATAATACTGGTGTTACGCAATAAATCTAAAGCGTCTCCGACAAAGCTGGCAAATAGTCTCTTCTGTGCTCTCCGTCTATTCCATCTGATTCTAATGGACACGCATGAAAAAAGGCCGAATTAAAGTAATTTATTTCATAATACAGCAATAACTGCATTAATTTGAGGGTGATGCAGCGTCTGAATGAAAGCACTTCTCACAAACTCACAAGGGAAGAAAAAAAAATGTTCAGCAACATAATCACACCGCCTCATTACCGCACCTCACAAGAATGATATCTTTTTACATTTGAATTTAAGAGGAAATGGATTCTTGGAGACGTTGACATAAAAGTTGGCGTGTTCCTTCTCCGGGGTGTTTTACCACGCTAATTAAAGTTGCAATGCTGCATACTAGCCTTGCAGTTTTCAACCTTTGCAGGGCAAGCAGGAGGAGCGAGGAGCTGAGAGGTCCGTGAGAAGGTTTGCAACGGCAGTTAGGAAATGAACGTGGAGTTGGAAATATTGCATCAATCAGCAGCGAGCGCGGGCTGGAATCAGAATAAAGATGGTGGCAATGTTTTTTTTTTAAGTCGGTGCATGCACAATTTAATTAATTATTCATGGGTTTTCCGCAGTGTGCCTCGCTGGGCCTGCAGTTCGTGCGTTGCTTGTATCGAGGAATTGCTTTGTCCCGCGGTGCTCAACTGTGTGCTAACAGCAGCAGCATGGCAGCTACGGCAGCGCTGCAATAATTACCAGGATTCTTCCTCAGCGCTCCCCTAACCCCAGTTCAGTGCACTGATTGTCGGTGTCTATGTCAGCCTCACACATCTCTCAGGAGATAGGAGCTCAGATGTCTTTGCAATCGACTTTTTTTTTTTTTTTTGAGGAATTATCCAAGGTCAAGCACCCTGATCAACTCATCGGAAAATGATCACAGTCACACTTTGCACTGTTTTCCATTCAAAACGAGGCTCTGGATCTGACTCGTGTTGCTGCATCTTTAACTGAATGTGAAAATACTGCAGTGGCTTCTTCAGCAGCAGACGGTTAAATTGACAAAACCCTCAGTCTTGCCCACTTTGTTTCCTCTTTGCTTCTCTTGCACCATCCATCTTTCACAGTCACACTTGAAGCCCCTCAACAGAGAATTACTGGCAGCAACGGCACCGCCAGCTTAACCTTACACTTCAATGGAATCGCAGGAGAAATTACAACCTCCTCTTTTGACACCTCTCAAAGAGGAGGTGAGAATGCATGATCATAAAACATGTATGCTGCTTCTACGCCCACCGTACTATTTTAATTACCGGGACGTTACAGGAATTCATGTGGTTCATTCAAATGGGAGGTGACAATACAGGATCAACGGCAACTGTAGCTCGGCGGAACAGTGATCATCCTTTATCAGAAGGTTGGGGGTTCAATGCCCAGGCTCTGCAGTGTGCATATCAAAGTTTCCTTAGGCAAGATTCTGAACTGAAAATAATCTAGTGCTTGTTCCATTGTTGTGAGGCGGATTGTGATTATAAGGCCTAGAGTGTAGATTCAGGTTTCCAGGCTGAAGCTGAATGAACACTGACTGCCTCATGCTAATTAACAACGGTACTCTCCAGAGATGTTGCTGGTTTGTCCATTCAAAGCTACTGAAAGAACGTAGTCGATCCACATGGTGAACTCCATGGAAGAGGGTCAGCTCGCTGGAGATAAACAGATCATTTTAGCTGACCTTTGCCGACCATCTTATTTAACATCCTTACCAGATATAAATGAGTTTTTTCACGGTTTTGGGCAGCTCTTGTATTTTCTCTTTGGAAAGCTATTGTATTTACATTTGAAATGATTTGCAGATGTTGAGTAAGGGTGGATATTTATGCAAATGAAGAATTCAGACAATTATCAGAACCTCTAGCTTCTGCAAATGAGAGTAAAACTAGTCTGAAATCCCACAATGAAACACCCAACTTTAAGTGTGGCAACCCAGCAGGGCTGCACACAGTGTGCTCAACCTGCAGAGAAAGTTTGGGAAAGTTTATAACCATTTCATTTCAAGAGCATCTTGTTCATCTGTATGTTTGCTGTCTTTGAAGCAGAAGACAAAGGTAAATAATTGCAATTCCTCCTTTGAGACTGAAGGAGTCTTACCACTACGCTGAAAAGTTATTACAAAGCCAAAGAAACAGCTGCTTAGGGACGGTGTGCAGTACAGCCTGAGGAGCAGGAAGGCAACATGCCACGGATGCTTTTCGATTTTTTAGGCTCAGCATGCTTTTGCAAAACTGACAAAATCAGTACATGCAAACAGCTGACTGTTAATGACAGTCATTCCCAGTGTACTGACTGCACTCTAAAAAATGATTCAAGGACCTAGTAAATGTGACAGTAATATATAGTTATGCATGCTCAATAAAAATTCTGAATATCATCATGATGAGTATTTGATTTGACGACATCAAAATTAATTAGTAAAACTCCAACAGGAATATTTGTGTGAAATAGACACATGTAAATTAAGTTTACTTCCTTAAAATAAAGTATTATTTGACTCACAGATTACATGGTTTAAATATTTGTAATAATAAGTGTATGTTTCACCAACCTTTTTGAGAATATATTAACAAATATCAGTTAGTTTTAATAAGTGCAAGATTTTACTCATGACTCAGGTTTTGTTTTAACAGATTTGAGAGCCTCCATATCTACTCAATATTTGTAAGTGTAAAAATGTTTCACTGATTGAATTAAGTAACTCAGGACTTGTCAATGTGTAGAACCTTAATTAGAATGAATGGTACACAGCATCCGTGTTATACAATAATCTGCCATCTTAAAGGAGACCAACGCTTGAACAGTCTCCTGGTTTGAACCCTATAACATGTCAGAGGTTTTGTCATTTGAACATTTCAACTTTGGTTGACCAATATGTTGCATTAACAAAATAAAAGAATATTGTTAAGTCCAGAAAACAGACTTTTATTTCCACGAGAGAGGCTGAGCTTTTCTGCAACACAGAATCCTCAAACACCACCAATCTCATTAGCTTTCAGTTCCTCCGTATCGCTTCAGCGGACAGAAACTTTAATTGCCACACATAAAATCTGCATTACATGAAATATTATCATCCAAAGGCAGGGATAAATAAAGCTGGGCTTGGTTTTATTGTGGAGCTTGCACTAATTGAAACTCCCTTTGGAGTGCTGACTGCGAAAGGGATGCAAAAGAGACACAAATTATGAGCAGTAAATTTAAGTAAGACCATTAAAGAAAGTGACAGGAGGAAACGCTAAACGATTATCCAAACTAAAATAAACTAGAATGAATGACTGAACGAATGAACGCCCTCATAATAATATATGGTCTATTTTCTGTGGTAAACTAGCAGGACTTTGAGCTCAGTGTGGCTGAACAGCAGCAGAAGGCAACCTGAGGCTATTGTAGACAAGTCTAATTCCATATCATCCAACATGCACCTCCTCGTACACATTCGTGACATTTTTGTGTCACATCTGGTGTTACATAACCGCCTCTACTATATGTTCCAGCATTTGACCTACTATACAATAGCATCACATTTTAATGGGACTGGCACGGTTGTTCATTACATATGCTGCTCTTGCATACAGTATTTGTGTGTGTGTGTGTTTGTGTGTGTGTGTGTGTGTGTGTGTGTGTGTGTGTGTGTGTGTGTGTGTGTGTGTGTGTGTGTGTGTGTGTGTGTGTGTGTGTGTGTGTGTGTGTGTGCATGCGTGTGTGTGTGCGCGTCCTTGTTTTGTTGTAATATTTCTGCACACTTCTCTTTTTACTCCGATTTTATATCTGGTGTTATTAAATGAAGTTGAATGTCTGTTTAGTAAAATTGTAGAGAAATGTTTTAAAGTCTGCTCCGTAATTTTTTTAAATTTCATCTGCAAATTTTAGCTACTGTGTTGACATGTAATAAATATTAAATATTTATATTTAACCTGCAACTAAAGTTAATTTTAATTGCCAAAAATTTTGTGGCATGACGCTGAAATTCGATTCACAACTTTCCAAATGAAAAACTTGAAAATCATGAATGTGCAAAAAGTAATGGAATGGGAACAATTGGAAAACATTTCACAATAAAAATACTTCACAATAAAAAAAACAATTCTTACCAAACATGCAGGTGACAACAAGCTCTTCTTTGTCTTTTCATTATTTTTCTGTACACATCTCAAAAGTCCTCTTTGTTCTTGAGTTGTTTTCAGTATCCAACATCACATTACAGTTCTGTGTTCATTAGCTTATAGAATATATCTAAGGATGAAAACTGAGTGTGTGTCAACACCTCAATATTTATGCCTTGAGCCGTGTGTGTGTGTGTGTGTGTGTGTGTGTGTGTGTGTGTGTGTGTGTGTGTGTGTGTGTGTGTGTGTGTGTGTGTGTGTGTGTGTGTGTGTGTGTGTGTGTGTGTGTGTCTGTGTGTGTGTCTGTGTGTGTGTCCTATTGATTAGCATCCTGTTTTTAATCACCAATTTTGCTTCTATGATATTTGTTTAGATGTCTTGTTTTAATGATCTTAATGGTGTAACACAACTGTACTATGACAATAAAGTCACATTTTAATAAAAAAAAATTGATTGTGATCTTTAATTTTAACATGTATCCATTGAGCATCTCACATTTTTGATCTGGGAGTTTTAAATCACAGTACCTGTTAGGCCCTACAGTACATCAGACAAACTGTATGTGCCATCTCTGGCTTTGTCTTCCATTCTTGAGTTCCATCAGTTCCTTATCTCCATCCGCAGCCACCTCTGAATCTAATCTCATCTACTGTACTTCCTGAATCTGCATTTTCACCAGTTTCAGCTGCGACAGGCCAGGAACGAGAAACACTAACCAAAGACGCCTGTGTTTTATCTGCTCCACTGGTTGCATCTGTGAAAAAGTTTGACCTTGAGAACAAAAAAAAATTCCCAAAACTTTTAAGAGAAGCTTGATAAACTATAGAGAATAGGTAAAAGTAAAGAAGGAAAGTAAGGTACAGCCGTACTGCTCTTTACAACTGATGTATCTGCATACTCCGGATGTGATTTTTTTCTAAAGAAGCCACATAAGTTTAAATATAAATGATTCACACATTTCTCACACGTTTATTATTGCTTCACATCTTCAATGAAATCGCATTCGTCTAACCGCCTGTTAGCTTTCTGTGACCTGTGGTATCAAGTAGCATTTGCTGTTTCCACCATTAGAAGCTGAGTGTCACCAAAAAAAATAAAGAAACCGTCTCCTTGTGTTCCCTACTTCTGTTCAAAGTAAAGTTTATAGTGTGTAATGTTCTCATTAACTTCACTCTCAGTCTATCTTTGTGCAGCACAGCATTCCAGCTCCAGCTTTTATTCACTCCTCTTATTCAGCTGGAATATCTCCGTCTCTACCGCCGGGGAGAGGAGGCTTCTAATATCATTGTTTCACTGAACTGAAAATAGGAAGTTCAGAGCATGAAAATGTCTTTGACAGAGGAGGGGGGGATAGAGGGAATGGGGTGGATGGGGTGGCAGATGTGGAGGGTTTTGTCTGAAGTCCAGCACAACTGAAACCGAAGGCAGTATGATGTATCCGTTGCTCAAAGGCAACGCACGCATGAAGAGGATGTGGGCATCTGCATGGTTTCCATGCATTCTTTGTGATGTCTTTTTGCTAATGACATAGCCTAGAGGGGCACCGCGAAGGCTCCACTTTTTACCAAAATACTTCAAAATGTGTTATGTAATACATCAAATAAAGCTGGAATGAATATAAAACATGCAAGACAAACAAGCTAAGAGTAATACGGTCATGGTTTTCAACATTATTGTGCAAATGAATGGTAGACTGAATAAAATCAACCAGACTGTCTCCAAACCTGGAAAATAACATCAAATAACAGAGAAAATCCAAACTTTTGCCAACATCATGAAGACACTTTAGGTCAAATGAAAATAAAAACACTGTAAATTTCACAAAGAGCAACTGTCCATTTGAGACCATCAATAGATACATGTTTGTGTTTTTGGTATGATTCACCTCCTGCAAACAGTTGTGACAGGATTTTTCCTTCTTTTTTTGACATTTTTTTTATAAGACAACAACATCCTATACAGCATTCAGGTTTTATCACCTCCAATATCCATGTAACATACAGAATTGGCACCCTGCCCATGAGGTCTCTTTGTGCTGTTGGGTTTTATTTGTTTCTTGGAATAAAAGACAATTTAAATGAATATGTGAGAGCCTTGTAGATTGGACTTGGGTTGAGAATTATCAAAAACTTTAACTAATTTAATTTCCCTTCGGGGATCACAGCACTTTATAAAAAAAAAAATTCCAAAGTTTCTGTGTACCACTCGCTGCCTTGGAGGATTGTCCAGGAAATAGAAAAATGATATTACATCAGTTTGTATCAATTAAACCAGCGAGAGGAAGCAGAATCAGAAAATGTTTTTGCAGCAAAATTGTCATATTGACATTAAATATTTGTGGTAATGAAGCACATGGTTGAATTTGGCCTTTTCACTATGTAAAAGGAAGGACAGATATGCTATGCATAGAGTATAGCACATCATGATGCAATAACTGCCCGTGGCATTTACCGAACACCCAGCCACCCCAGCTGCACCAGGGTGATGCGTGATGAGAAGGGTCCAGGGAGAAAGGTGCAATAATAGCATAGAAGCAGAGCCACAAAAAACAAAACCACAATCTTGGACAGTGATTAAACAGATGGAGAGGAACGCAGGATTTGTTGTTGCCCCGTCATTGAATTCACCTCCAGAACAAATGTACACGCTAACCAGAATGAGACCTTAATGATGTGGGGCAGTGGTATTTATACTCCATTTGCCCACAGGAGCCATCGTGAGAGGCCATGCATGTGCGTTGTATATTTAGCTGCATGTATAGAAGGCCTTCAGGTCAATATTGGAGGCAATGTTGCCAGATCTCATGAAAGAATTAAGTAATTAGGTCTGTGGGAAATAGCCCAAGAGAAGGGTTAAAAAAAAGTGAACACTGTGTGTGTGTGTGTGTGTGTGTGTGTGTGTGTGTGTGTGTGTGTGTGTGTGTGTGTGTGTGTGTGTGTGTGTGTGTGTGTGTGTGTGTGTGTGTGTGTGTGTGTGTGTGTGTGTGTGTAAGAGAGAGAGCGAGAGAGAGAGCCACTTGATTAATGTCAATTTATTCTGAATTTTTTCTTGTTTTCATTGTTTTGTATTTGACTGCGTCTGAAGATATTTATATATGTATGTATGTTGTCCCATAAGGTTTCAGATTAATTTTACTTTAATTAATCCTAGAGTGGGTAAATTCTTTTTACTGGAGTATATTTAGATGTATATAGGCCAACACACACACACACACACACACACATTCCCTGGGAGTAGGTTTTGGGCATTGGTACATTGGTGCTTAGGAGGTGTTCACCCAGTTCACCCAGGAGGTGAACTGGCACCTTTCCACTACAGACTGAGTCCACACTGGTCTTGAACTGGGAACCCTCTGGTTCCCAACCCAAACCTAACATTAGTGCTTTAGTTCAAGGTTCTTGACCGTCATCTGTGGTAGATCTACAGTACATGCAGTCCAACAGCAGCTAGAAGACACTTCTACCACATGAGCCACAATGGAAGCGGTGAGCCATCAGTGCTACTGGTTTAAGTATAGTAGATACCACAGGGTGTGAGAAACAGGACAAAATAAGCAAATCAACTTTAGAAACAATCCCAAAACAAAATGAAGCTCGTTTCAACCAATACCTGTAAATAACTTTATAGAAAAACAAGCCCAAATATTGTTAAAATAAGCAGACTCGTCAGCAGTGATTGGGGAGTTGATTTGGTTTAAGTCATGAGAAATGACAATAAATGTTCATATAAAGCCTCCGGTGGCCAGATTCTCGTCAGAATCATCAGTATTTTGGCTCATGTTCCTCAGAGCGCTGTGTTTGATTTAAAATGCTTTTTATTTTGGAAAAAAAGAAAACACGCCTGAAATTTTGGCGGTATGTTGCTGTTGATTCAACTGGAGTTCAAAGCAGACTTCTGGCAAAAAAGAACAAACAATGGAAATAAATATTGATATGGTTTCATTCATTGGAGGTGTTATAACTATCTGCTCCAAATATGACATCATGTTAAATACAAATTTGTTTAAAAAAAGCTCTGAGTAAGTCAGTCACAAGTAGGAGGGTGCTGTTGTGGATGGGAATGTATTTTCTCCACATCACAGAATTCCCTTGACAGACCAAAAGAGTAATCAGTCATGCTTTAATGCCTCATGCAAGTGTCAATACAAGTGTGTCAGGAGAGCTGCCAGCATTTATGATCAATATAAGTCATTCTATAGCAACACAAAGGCTGCTGCATTCACGTTACAAAATCTATGCGGTCAAGCCATTTATATTTCATGGGTGAATAGAATGAGTGTGTTGACAGTCGACAGGCAACCACGGAGTCACGTTTCTTTTCAAGAAATAGTCAGAGGCAATTTAGATTACAAGAAAAAGGAGAAAAAGAGGAATAAGAGGAAGAGGAAGAAGAGTTTTCCAGCAATGGTCCCCAACCACTGTTTCCCACAGCCCGGGGGTTGGGGACCACTGCTGGAAAACATAGAACATAGGTCATCATGATGTCATCGTATTGCCTTTATGCTGAAAGCTTATTTCTTCACAAATTACATCAGTGGTTTTTTTCTGAAAATTATATCCACAGATACAAAATATGATTTTGAAGCCCTAATCTGGGGTTCACCGAGGTGGAACAGGTCCATGTGCTAAATACCCCATGATTATTACATTTAAAGAAGTCCTTTTCTCTTAAATATATAAACAGGATGTATAATAATATTTTTTTCTATCCTCCTCAACTATATCCAAGTCAGTTCTGTAATATTCTCCACAGCCTTGTCACATTTACATGACGTTCTCTGAAAATAAGCTCGATGAGGGACGTGTAATCTCTCTCTTGACAGAATGTTTGAAATTTGGAATCCTGTTCCTGCTGTGTGCTTTTGGATGCTTAACAGAAAAAGCCATCACACATTGAAATTCTGGCTGTTTTACAGATCGCAGTGGAGTGGAGCAGCTGTTTGTCTCACATCTCACTGTATGCAGGTAAACAGATGGTGAATACACCGCTGAATGAGTTGTACGCAATCCAACCAATGATAGTTGAATGAGAAACACTGCAGAAACATCAAAGTTTCAGATGAGTGTAAGTGGAAGGAGGCAGGCTTGTCTCCATGGTAACACAGCGGACGATGACATGTGGTGTTGAAAGAACTTTTCCTGCCGGGAGGACATGCTCTCACCCCTCAGACCAGGGTGAGAACGTATCGCAGCCCGCAGACCCAGTGAGGAGTGTTGAGCTGTCCGGCATATGGCCTTGATGGTTCTGGTATCACAGCACCGCCTGCCCACCAGTGCGGCCCACCTGCTCCTCAACTGCGCCAAAATAGTCCCATCCCCATGCTGGCTGCATTTCCTGTTATTCACACGCAAAACCCCGAGCCGCTTAAGTAACGTCATCGAGGTTTGTATTTCAGCCAATGCTTAAATTGCTCTGGGCATTCATGCATATTTTAACCCCATAGCGTGATCCCGAGACAAGACAGAGAGCATGATCCAAATCCCTGCTGATCCTTTGCTGCAGCCCAACTCAGCTCTACTTAGTGTACCACAACAAAGAGAGTAAATTTACCCTAAATTAAATTTCCTGTTTTAGTTCATTGATATGAAACATCAATGAGTTACAAATGAAAGAACACACTTCTCGGGATTATTTTTGGATAAATAATTCTTAAAAACCCCAAAGCATACATAAGAAAGAGAGAGGAAGTCTCTAGAAAACGTTGATGATGTTCACCCAGTCAAACACAGCTACCAAAATTCAGTAGGATCTGATATTTTTTGTCTCCATAGTCAAAAATGGAGACAAAAAAATATCATCATTCACAAAGAATGATGCATGCCCATGCAGAATTGTAAGTTATTTCTATTTCTATATTCTATTTCTAAGTATCCTCTTGTTTTTTTGGATTTTATGAACACGGATCATTTCATGAATGAACATTAGCCCACAAACATGGAAAAACTAGTTTGGCTTCTAGTCAACCATTAACAATATTGAATGTGATATACATGCTAACATCTTCAACGTGATCATGCTGCACTGTGTTAGCATTTAGCTGAGTGCATCTCAACAGCTCCTTACAGAGACTCATCACTTTGTTTTTTAATATCTAAAATTGCTTAAAGGTTTGTGAAACGATGACGCGGACCTCACAAAGTTGGACAACTGACAGAAATATTGTTCAACATTTTTTACCCAGGTACCGTACAACATTGCTTTATTGAAAACCCTTCACCAAAGTAGAATATCAGTGTTTCTGCAAGCAAAGGAGGCTTGATGTATTGTATAAGACAATGGTTGTTGAGCAAATAAACAATTAAGTGACACAACAAAACAGTCATTTATCATCTCCGTCACATGGCTGATGATGTCATCCACTGCTTGAAGGTTAAGGAGCTCTCATTGTCTCTCCAATGAGACTTTTCAGTCTTCTTTAAGTTAGGTGTTAACTGTTACACACTTAGTCTCCAGGTGGTGGATTACATTCATATATCATCAAGATATCACACATCTGTGAAAGAGGTAAAACAGGAATTTGTTGAAGCAGATGACTCAATTAGTAAAAACTGCAGTCTGCTTTCAAATGAAAGATGAAACATCTCTCGTCAAAGCTGCAGTGCCATGATTTGGCAAACTGAGCTGGCATCAGAGCTGGAAATGCAAGTGACACTGTCAATTGTCTGTCTAAGTTTGGCAAACACCTTCAAGACATTTCTTTACTTGAGCCAGTCCCTGCATTCACAAGCTATCCTTTTCGGGAAGATGCTGAGGTTGGACCAGTCGCATCAAATTGCAGCACTGGTTCACCTGAACTCTTCCGGAGTGGAAAATGAGATTTTGACATTACAAGCCAACATTCAGCTGAAGCCCAGAGCTCAAGAACAATTCTGGAACTTACAGAGGAAAAGTACCCCGACATGAGGAAATGTGTTCCTCCTTCACTGCATTATTCGACTCTACTTATTTATGTGAACCAGACTTTTTCCACAGGAAGATCATCAAGTCTAGGTACCATTTCGCCATGACTGATGATCATTTGGAACTGTCAGCAGCTTCTGTCCATTCAGTACAAGTCATCAGAGTAAACTCAGGATATGACAAATATTGAATGTACATAATTAACTTTGTTGTGCAATAGGGGCTCACTGACTTATGGAAAGTACATTTACGTATATTGTACATATAAAGAATTTTCAATATTTAAAAAAATATGTTTTGCATTTTCATCGTAAGTAGTTCATTTTAAAGGTAGCTCACATGCTGAAAATGTGTGAAAACCCTTGTCTTAAATGAAAATGTGTCTCTTGTTTTAGTCTTATCCTCATGTAAACCTGATACTGGCAGAAATATCATGAAACAGTCAGTTTGAAGTATCTGAACTGATTGACTTGTTTAAATCCATACATCGTGTAGGCAATAAAAAGTGTGCGCTAGGGATTCTGGAGCCATGGCACTGAAAGCCCATGGGTCCTGTACTCTGGTGCATGCTTGGCCTTTTCCCTTTAAGCTAATGTGGCTGGAAGACCAGACTCACTGCTCTGCAAAAACCCACAATCCACCACAAGACTTCTTTGCAGCCCACGTAAATGAAAAAAAGCCGATCTCTGAGGCCTGCCTTCAGTCAGTAGTAGTAGTCTGTGGCTATATATACTTTCCTCTGTTTTCATGCTTCGCCTTGGCAGCGATGCGGTTAATCTGCTGTTGGTGTGTTGTGTGCTACAAGACGAAGGAGCGACGGAGAGCGAAAGTTGCCGTGCTGTGCTGAGAGAACAAGCAGGGAAGAATGGCCTGGAGCCAGGTGACTCAGAACATGTGATGGAGTCAGCGTGGTGGGAGGTGGTGCGATGAATGACTGAGGTGTGAATCCTTTTCGCTAATGGAGGCATCCACCTTCACCAAGCTCTCTTCCTGAAGCGTGCGATTAGCTCATCTCTAGACTCGCTTTTCAGCTGGGTGCCATCAGCTTTTGAGCCAGCTTGAAAATTCCTCCATGAATTTTTCCTTATTCCAAAATATCTGGTGATCAACAAAAGCCATGTTTGTTTATGCATCACAAAGAATGATGCATGCACAATTCAACAATGACTGCTGGAGCAAATGTCCGCTAAAGCAGTTTATTTCAGTTTTAAATACGAAGACAGCTTGGCCATTATATTTTATGTAAAATCTGAAAAGCTTCCTCTTCACACATCACCAGCTAATCTGACCGTTCTCTCAGCCTGTTGTTAGTTGCCTTGGTTACAAAGTCCTGCAGCGTGGCATCACAGTACAGTACCGTTTCATCTCAATGCATAGAAATGCATAATTTGCTACTAAGGGAAGGTCTGTGTTGAATTCCACAAATAGCTACATTTAGAGAACTTTTTTTCTTTTTTCGGAGGTCCAAGCAGCTTGTTTACATCTTCACACTGCAAGTATTGATATAAAATACAAATGCATGTTACCACACGGATCAGAGACACTATTGTGTTTTA
Source organism: Antennarius maculatus (assembly GCA_013358685.1). Taxonomy (NCBI): domain Eukaryota; kingdom Metazoa; phylum Chordata; class Actinopteri; order Lophiiformes; family Antennariidae; genus Antennarius; species Antennarius maculatus. The sequence continues at coordinate 22,341,821 of CM023609.1, read as the reverse complement.
CCCCCAAGAGGAGTAGGAATGGTTTTCTTGAATGAATTTCATTTGATCCGCTCATTAATGTCTACCACCTGTTCAGCCCAGCGTCCCTCCACTTTATCTGTAGACAGAGATTTTGCAAAGTGGATGTCATTCAGTGTGAAATTGCTGCGTCTCTGCTGCTAATTAGCCAAGCACCCTCAGGTGAAAAACAAACTTAACTATGTGAAAATCTCCTCACGCGCATACAGTGGCAGACATAATGCAAATGTGGCACGGTTTACTGCACTGCACTTTAACTTTTGGAATCTTTCCAGACTTCCCAAGTTCTCTGTTGTGGGACAGAGAAAAAGTCTCACTCTTGGCTTGCTGTGTTGATCAGGGAACCATAATTGCTGCCTTGATTATATTCAGAGACAACATTACTGGGACTGAACAAATCGCCGATGCATCTCACCGGAGTCACGGGAAGGCGGTCTGGCGGGACGCCTGACATGCAATGTCCAGTGCTCTCTCATGCAGACATGATTCTAAAACATGCAAGCAGATCATATGCCAATGCTATGTTTGCTTATTCCTGCTTTTACCTCAGTGAGAAAATAATCACTAAAATGAAAATTGCAGGTTTAATAATAATGTTTTAGTGAGGCACTAATTTCACAATGAATAAAATAATTTGTTTTTATCTGCAGATCACTCATTTGTAATATGCAACAAGCTGTGAGTCATCAATCCTACTGGGCACAAATGATTAATTTGGGTTGTTTAAAAAATAACTCCTCTTTTCTCCCTTTGGTGACTCAGACCTGCTTGAACATTTCCGATTTAATTGCATGCTGTTTGTGCAGAAGTTGCCTACTCCACAACCAACCCCCCCCTCTCCACGTTCTCCTCCTCTTCCTATTTTGCCAGAAGAAAAAAACGTTACTGAAGCTTGTTCAGCCTCCAACATGTTTCTCTGTCAAAATATCAAAACATAATGCAGTTATGTGTTACAGCATGCCAATGCCAGAGCATGAAGTCAATTTAAGTGTCGACTCAAAGCATATTTCTACTGATATCACCACGGTGACAAACCAAGAATGACGGAAAGGCATTGATTGCAGTCGTGCAGCTGCCAGTTGTCTTCACGCTCTGTCATGCAACTTTAATGAAAATAGATTTCTCCTGTCCTTCACCTGTGCAGCATGCAGCGGATGCTCGTACAGCATGTAGAGGGAAAGAATGTATTAACTGGGGTGACATGTGAAACACGAAAAACAGAATCTCGAGGTTTCATTTGTTTTTGTTTTTTTCTTTCAGGAAATAATATTGCTTTCCACATTACATCTCCAGCACAAGTGTTTTTCTGCAATGTTTTTGCTTAACAAAGATGCAGATGCAAATTTCAATACATTTCATCAAGGGTTTTTTTGTTGCACAAGCAGAACAATACTGCAGACTTGACTTGATATGCATAAAATTTCACCATACAATTACCTTGTGCATTCAGATATTATGGAAATGCCATGTATTTCTCGAGGACACAGTCAGCATAGACTACAGAGTCAATAATAACACCTTCTATCCATCACAGTGTTTAATGCCTTAACCCCTGTTATCTCCCCCACTGCTGTAAATGAGAAAATGACAGAGCAGGCAGCTGGGGTGACATTCTAAGCGGTGATGACACTGACGCTCCACATTACTTCTAATGGAGAGGGTGTGTCAGATCAACGCTGCACCAGCATCGCTGCACCTTTGCATAAGTGGCTAACTCACAGATGAAAAAGTCTATAGTGGCAGTATGAATCAATATTGAAGTGAAATATTAATCCACTACCATTTAAAATTCCCCTTCAAATTTTCTATTTGTAGGTGGTAGGCAGGGTGGCTCTTTGAAGCCGCATGACGCCACAAGTAACCCTTTTCAGCAGAGACGAAGTTTGAGGGCAGGAAACAATCATTGTGTTTGATTTGCTTAATAAAAACTTCCACAGTCTTAAATATGATTGATGGCATTTATTAAATTGTTCTTGCTATTTATATGTATGTATATATGTATATATACAGTATATGTATACATATATATGTATATATGTGTGTGTGTGTGTGTAGATATATATATATATATACGTGTGTGTGTGTGTGTGTGTGTGTGTGTGTGTGTGTGTGTGTGTGTGTGTGTGTGTGTGTGTGTGTATGAGAGCTATAAAGATAATGGGCACTAACTGTTTTCTCCTAATAAAACATTGCAATGCAACAGATTGTTAAAACAACACTATTGTCGATATGTCTTCACTAATCCAACTCATAGTGACTGATGATGTCATTCACTTTAATGCACTGCCATCCAATAAGCATTTGGTAGAGGCCCTTCAGGTTCAGAGCATGAAGGAGAAAATAGCATTTGAACAGTAAATAGTATGAGTCTGCAAAGAGGTGTGGAGAGCTGCAGCAGCAAGATGGAAAGTCACTCCAAAAAAATTAAAGACCAGAATCTGACACGAAAAAGCAGTCAGTTATTCTGCAGAAGAATGAATGTGGCCAGAAATGTAGTTCCCTGACAAATACTGTATGTGATAAAATGGATTTATTTATCCTTTAAACCTTTAGAACCTGTTTAATCTCATACTTTGCTCTGGAGCATCAACTGTTCATGACTAAATATTCAGCCGTCATAATAAAATCAAAAAAACATCATATATAGTAAAAACTCAGCTGTTTCATGTCACTATGGATGCATTTTTGTCTGATATAATGACAGATTTTAAAAATATTTCAGTTTTACTTACAAATTTTGTTACAGAATTATTTCTTAAGAAAAAGTGAACTGAAACTTTCTCCAAAAAAGTTTTCAAAGCCCTGAATATTGCTCCAGTCTATTTGTTGACTCCACAACAGCTCTTTTTTCTTTTTTTTCTTATTTTAGACATGTTCATGTTTCTCTTTTCTACACGAATGCCCAGAGACTGATGCTGAATGATGCCAGTTTGGGAAGAGGTGGGAGAGACTTTGGCAATTTCTGTCATTTGATGACATCACCTTTTTTTTTTTTTCTCCAGAATTTGCTGATCAGAACCTAATACCACCCCCCGCTTCTTTTGGACCATCCCCCACTGGAAGGAAATAACAGTTTGAGACTAAGTCAAAAAGTAAAAATGCTTGTAGTAATAGTTATTAGCTTCCAAAGTCTGCAAACAGACTGAAGATGATGTCACATAAGGAACGATAATGAATGAGAACAATGTGCTTGAATGAGCTGATATAGGATGCTGACAGCTGACTGGTAAACATTCAAAACCAATGCAGTATACATCTTAATTCAATGGACATCCAATCCATCCATCTTTTATGTCGAGATTAATAGCTTAGTGTCATCTTCCGTGAGGAAGCTTCACCTAACGACAGCTACAGGTATTTGCAGGATTTATTTCTGTAGCATCCCCCCCCTCGTTTTACTCTCCCGTATGTCTCACAGCGGGGTATTGATCCACTGCAAGAGCGAGTGTATGCATGGTTACAAAAAATAGCTCGTGTGTTGCTATAAATCGCGACATCACTCATGTTCTCTGCTCGAGTTATGTGAGGACAGCGTTTGGGGATGGGTTTAGGGGTTGGATAACAGCAGATAGAACATGGCTAATGGAGCTTATTAACTAAAATATTTCACACTGTAATATCACGTGGTGGGATTTCACAGATGATACATCTTTTCTCGGTGCACAGGATGTGCTTCACTGTGAAAAGCAAGGGTTTTATTTTCATATTTGCATGACATCATGCTTAAGAGACAACATATATCTGAAGGGTGTGTGGATTTTTACATCATTTATGTGGGATTACCCCTGTTATAAAAATAAAATACTACTGCTCTAGTATTTTATATGCAGTTTTGTTTATTGAGTCTGGAAACAATATGGAAAAAAATCGGACTGTTTATCTGGCACAAATCTGTATTTAAGGGGGTTATGTAAAGTCAATACAGCAGTTAGCCTCTGCAGGAGCTGAGTATCCACACACTTCTGATTCCACAGACTACACTCACAGTCCACATACTGCAGTCCTCATAAAAGAGAGCCAGTCCCATCTCATTACTTTAGATCTAACCATCCACACTGCTGTGATGCTGTTTCTGACTTAGGCCATTAAACTTCCAACTCTTGAATAATGTGGGTCCCTGTACTTAAAGGCCTGCTATTCTTCTGTTCTCACAACACCAGTGACAATATAATGAAACGCCACAAACATTTCCAGCAAGCAGCAGTGCCTCCTCTCAGCGATAAATCCTGTACTTTAATGTCAAAATGTGTCCTTCACTCCTCTCCATGGAGAGAAGGGACCACACTTTCTGGAGATGACACATAAAAGTTCAGAAAAAAAAAAAAGGAAACCGTTAATGTTGTGTATGACTGCATTCACCATCCCAGCTTGTTAGAAGAGCCTTAATTAATGGAAAAGTGTAGTATCTTAGATATTAGATAATTTCCCTCCCCACTCCCCACATGATATCTTCCTTGCAGCACGTAACAATTTATGCTCAAATATTGCAGCTCAGTGTGTGTTTGGAGTTCTCAGCACAGTGTCTGCCTTTACTCTTTAAGAGGACACACAGTGAAAATGAATTTGTCTTGTGGTTCTTCACAGAAGCATTAGTGACTCAGGACCCTCAGAGGTCCCGTACAAATTTTAATGAGCGCAGATGAAGCCACATGCAAGGAAGAGGAAAATATATGCATAATATCATAGAGGCGAAGACAAAATGTGCTGCTCTGCGTACAGAGAACAGAGGACTTGTGAGGGCAGAAAGCAATAAAAACACTGTGTATTGGGATATATTAGCACCTTCAGAGAAACTGTAGAATATGAATCAGCAAGCTGACAAAAACTGATCCCACGGCTACTTATACAGGAAAACCAACACCACTGTCCTCCAAGTTTAATTTCACCAATTTAGAAACATCACGATAGAAACATCTGCTCACACCTGCAGATTTTTTTTTCCTCCCTTACATTTCCAACATTTACTTACATTTCCATTTTATCTATCGTGCCAGCAGCTCAAAAAGACTCCAGCGCAGAGGCAAAGTACGAAAGGCTCTCCCCTGATATCTAATTGTGTGCACATCTCAAGGTTATGTAGTAATCTGACGTGGCTCCCTGTATGGCCGCTGCTGACATGGGGGCCACCTGGGGTCCACCACAGATCTGCAGCTCATCTGGAATGGAAGAAAGCATTACAGTTCAGTGGTGATCCAAGCATCCCCCATCTTACAGGAGTTCAAGGATGTGACATCCACCTATTATAGAAACGTTCCCCTGGAGGACGTTTTTCATGGTGTGTCTCAGAGGGTCTACAGGGTGGCAGAAGTACAGACCTGAATTCCAGCTCAAAATATGGATGAATTTTAAAAGGCAGATTGAGAATTGATTATTTTCACACCCTATGATTGAATGTTAGTGTGTGCTCTTTTATATGCATCAGAGACAGCACAAAAGGGAAAACTTCAGAGAAGTTAATGTCAGTGTCACTGTGTTACAGTAAAAAGCGTTATCTACTCATTGCATGCTCACAGTAGCTGTAGTCATTACAGAATGTTTAATGCTGATTAAGCCACATTTCCTAAAAGCTATAATTACTTTCACATCCACAAAGGTCATCAGTGAATGTTTTTTGAACAATAAAAAAAACATTCATCCATGTGGTATTTGAGTACCTGAGTATTAAGCTCAGAAAGTCTCACTGCTTTTATCTCATCACACAGCAGAAGAGGAGCGAGAGGAGTATTCAGATTCCGAAAATGTCATGACGACATTTTTTGCATTCATATTTAGAGATCCCGTTTTGCCTCAGAGCTGTTGTGTAATTGTCTGCTGCAGATCAATGATACCATGCCCCTGGTTATCCTGATTTAAAGCGTGTTTAACCTCAGTCGCTTCCCACAAGATGAGAAACCCCACCACGCACAACGTCAAAGACCATCGCTGCCCTTTGACACAGTGGAGTCAGTGTGGCTTTTCACATTAAAAGGGCAAGCTTCAGCAGAAGCCCCTGAAGATGATGGTTATGTATCTGAATGCTGTTCAATGTTGTGGCATCAGCATCCACACAGAGTTGCAGCATCCATTCCGTCTGTGGATCCATGGAGGAGTTGGAGCTGCATAAACTCCTGGAACAAAACTAGAGGACTGCTGTATATGTTCAGAATAAGGAGGTATTAATTCATTCAGTACAGCTAATAAAGTTACCAATAATAAAGTTAATGATAAAGCAGCATCCAGATTAAACATATCAGTGTGATACCACACAAGTCTAAATTTTAAGACCTTATTTTATGGATATCTTTCCATTAGTTTAATTTTGAACATGTTATTTAGCTCTTTAAATAAAGCTTTACCTTCACCCAGATTCCGTAAAAAAATAAATTAATAAATAAATAAATAAAAAATTTAAATGCTGTTTCATGTATCTGATTTTATTTTAATTTACGCCAGAGCGCTTCATTCTGTCAAATATTACGCAAGACGATTAACCGATTAAGGTTAGTGTTAAAGGCGACTTGAAGTTATTTCCCGTTCTGATTTCGAAGATGTGAACAGCTATTTAAACTTACCTTGACACCAAAATCCGGCTTTATAGGATCCAGTGACCGTCAAAGTCCTCGAAGAAGCTCCTACACCTGTTAGACTAAACGTGTCTGTGAAGTTTGGAGAAATATTAGTACCTCTGCCTCAGATTCTTGCGCTCCTACAGCCTATAGTACTGTACCATCTGTTGTGCTTGCGCTCGTCCGGCTCGGCGCGTCGGTGAGGAGGAGGAGAGGAGGGAGGGGGCTCCGCGTCCAGAGCGCACGGCGGATAGGAGGGAGCGCACCGGGAGAAGGGGTCACAGGCTATCTGACCGAGGTGGTCCCTGTCAATTCGACATATACTGTCAGCGTTCACGATAATAGGGCACAGAAACAGCAGGTGACGCGCAGTCCGTCCGTCGGATCCTTCCTGTCTGATAACCTGCAGAGTGAAGAACGCACCTGCGCCAAATGTCACTTTATTCAACATTTTATTTAAGACAAATCGGAGACATAAAATTGGGTTCTGCTTTTGCAGTTACTGTAAATAAGTTTCTTTTAGACTCACTGCTTTGTCGCTTGTGTAATTCATTCATTCATTCATTCATTCATTAGAAAATGGATAACTAAACAGGTGGTTTTGGTTGTAGTGCTGTAATTATTTTTCTTGCTCATTAGGATTCATGTGAGATGTTTTTACTATCTCACAGTCGTGAATTTTCCACGTGTCCTTCCAATTTAAACATTTTTTTTCACTAAATATTGACAATCATTCTGATCCAGATCAGATTTGATGTGTGACAGATCTCAGAATTTAGATGCAAAAATGTTATCATCACACGTATTCAGCAAGGACAGAATCTGGATGCGAAGATGCTCTAAACTGTCTTTGCTCCTCAAAATAAGAAACGCATTTCCATCAGGTTTGTTTCAGAATGTAGTTCAATGATAGAAATAACTTTAACAGAAGAAATCTCAGAGATGTGCAGACGAAACCACAATCAGCAATGTAAAGTTTGTGTGATTTGGTTGTACCAACCCTTTTAAACCGCATTATCAAACATGTGCAGATGGCCTCTGATTAGTGTTTAAGATAAAACATGCTCTTCCACTCTGTGTCTTATCCAATCCCCAAAGGGTCCACATGTCCACACACATTACCGATGAAGCATGGGGAAAAACATACCTAACGTATACTAAATCCAGGAGCAGAAAACAGGAGATGCTCATGCATGGAGACACTAAGAGAGCATATGGTTCCCTTAATGTGACAGGGCCTGTACGATGACCTCAATATGTTCAGAATGATTGCAAAAAAGGTCAAAATGTACTTGCTGCTAAACAAAGTTGGATCACACAATAATGTCGCCCGCTAACAGAAGTTCTTCGCGGGTCGATTAATCTTCATTTTCACTTTGTTTCCCTGTCAAACATAGGATGTCAGAAAGTATATTTCTTGTTGTAAACAGAACTGGATGCTTCCTCCCATCACTGCTGCTTCTTCACCCACATGTGCAGATATTGTGCCCATGCAGGCAGGTGGAGATGCAGCCTCCTACCCAGGATGGGTATTTCTGGAGAGGCACAGACAGAATGTTGACCCCGGTGTCTCTGATGCCATCTGAAACCGCCGAGAGAAGCCGGGCTGCCATACTAGCCGCATATATTTCCTCTCAAACAGGATCGTGTTTCTTCATCTGTTCCTGACTCGCCAGACGCGGTCACTCTTACGATGAAGAAGAACTTCGCAGCACAGCAGCTCATTCTGGCGCATCCCTGAGGGATAGTCACCGATGACATGCAATTCACGCTTTCCAGATGACCAAGTTATCAGACGTGCTGCAAATCCTTGTGTTCATTTGTGGAGCTTCAAGGGTCACCGTCAATATTTTCCTTTTGTTTGTCAGCCTGTCATCTCAAACCAGGAGAAGGGGAATTAAAAGATAGCGTTCAGATTGGAGAAACAACTTAGAAGAGATAAATCAAACTAATTAGGAACTGGGCATGATTTTAGTCCAACTATACTCCATCAGGACGTTTTTGATGAGACAAAGAGACAAGAAGAATTTAGTTTAAAAAAAAAAGCAGCAAATGATGCAGATTAAATCTCAGACAGGCAAAACTCAAGAAACGTCAAGCACGAGAAAGTTGGAGATGCAATTCAATTACATAAGAACATTTGAAGAGTGTGCACAGAACGATGCTCGGTCACTTTGCTTCCTGTCATGATCGCATCGGTGATGTAATGAAGCAGGAAGTGGTTATTTCAGAATGAACAGTCAGCTGTCATTTCTCTAACCAGAGAAAGGACTGACAGCCGGGGATCTGCAGCCAGGATGTCGTGTTCCCTAACGCAGACTCTCGACGTCTCAAATGTGAGAAGCTGTGATTTCACCGATCGCTTCTTCTTCTGTGGTTGATTGTGAACAGAATGCATTCTCAGTGGCACATGATCTGAGGTGTGGGCATACCTCTTCTGGTCAGGATTAGCTACAATGTATATTTTATCTCCTCTCTTTGTTCACAAGTAAATTCTGATCTGCTGGCTCCAAACATTCTGCAATCCCGACGTCACTTGGCTCAAAAATGTTGTTTATTTATTACTTGAATGTGTTGTTGTTGTTGTTTTTCACTCATCCGCCTTCTTACTAATGCTTTTTATTGTTCGGCCAGTACTTTTAGTCACAAACAGACTGTGCTGTTTCACTGCAAATGCCTGCTATCACAACAACATGTACGGCTTTGTAGCATCACAGTGCTCCAGCTGGAGTTGCTATAGCAACGGGTGATGAGAGGGGTTGTTTTTTTCTGCATTTATGAACATATTTAGGATATGATTGGGGAAATATGATTGTATAAGTGATCATAAGAAAGGAATGATTTTGTGCACAGCAGTAGAGGTAGAATAAGAAATAACAGTGTCACATTCTACTTTAGTCAATTTAAACTGTGTCAAAATAAAACAGCTGTTTACTTTTCCATGGGTGACTTCACACTCCATTACATTTATTTAATAAAACTTCTAGAATATCCTTCAAGTAATTTTTGTAATTGTACTAGTAATGACTGTTTTTACAATTTAGTCTTTGCATTTTTTACATTTTGCTTGTTTGACTGAATGTTTCATCAAAATCCCTGCTAACATTCTAATGACTCTTTCTGAGGACACATCACAGAATGTGTGTGTGTTCAAAATTAACTGTGCTGCTTGTTTTAGATTATGAACCTGTAAGGCATCAAATCTGACATATTTTTAGTTTTCTGTTAAATGGAATATTCAAAGAAAATGTTTTTTTTTATTGATTTCTGAATGACTGATTGATTTATATTTGTTGTAGTAACTGGTCATGTTCCCAAGGTCTCTCTAGTGGGGATCAATCTCCAGCTTTAGCTATAATGGACTGGATGAAACCTTTTACACGCCCAAACCTGGCACAAATACCAGCTTTTTTCAGAATCACTTGTTTCTATTGACATTTTTTTAAAGAGTGATAAATATCAGCCTTTATAACCGATTAGTGAAACGTCAGAACACAAAATCTGATCAATAAGCCCCTGCTGTCCCCCTTTAGCAGAATCTAGCATTCAACAGCATCTCCTGAAACAAGCTTTTCGGGAGAAACCCTCAGAGAGATAAGAAGTCATGAAGGTCACACCCTGATTTTACATTACAGAGGTTCTCCTAACACATTAATGACACTTTTAATAGTCAGAGCTCGGGGCTTTAGTTTGTTAGAGCCGCACATGTTGCAGATGTAGATTTAACCACAGAGATATTTTAATCATACATTTAAACCAAAATGATTCCTTTAACATTTTGGTGCCTCGATGAAAGATTGCAGAGCATAAGTAGGATCATCATTTTACATTTTTAATGATTTTCGCGGTTATAGCAAACGAACTATATGAAGTATGATTTACTGATTACACGGTATATATTTACACGATGACTTTTTCTTTTTTAACAGGTTACAATGTGAAAATATAAGAATGTGGAACCTGTGTCACATTTTTCTTGAGGTATTTCCTTTTGGTGCAACAAAGACATTTTTACACCAGTGAGAATTGTAGACAATGGGATTGATGCACTGACTACTAAAATAAAAACATGATCAACTATAGTATTATCGAACATTCTTCACTTCTAAAGATGATTCCACTCCAGCGGGTGAACGCGGTTTTTATGCAGCCTTAAACTGTCGGCATCCAATGAGGATTTTTACACGAGGGCTTGCAGCCGAGTGGGAGAGCTGCTCAACAATCAGCTGTCTTCATGTCTGGTTATTTATGGCAGCTACTGTTTACTAGTTCTTGCCAAGATGCTGTGTGCTATTTCAGGACCTCCTGAAATGACACAGTAACATCAATTTTGGCTTAGAGGGCTTATCTTTCATTTTATGAATGAGTAGCAATGGTCACTGTGGCCATAAAGTTCCATTAATTTAAAAAAAAAAAAAATTGTTCGCGAAACTAACAATAGCATGAATGCAGTAAATGGGGATGAGTCATTTGCGTTATTTGCTTTCATGCCAAGAGATAAATAATAAGATTATAATGTTTTTGAACAACTTATTTTTAATGTTAGGGAATAAACTAGACCATGTTGATGCTGAAGGACTGTGGGATACTCTCATCAGGATTTACTTGTAAACAGACCTAGAGTTCAGGACCCCTGCAGAGTTTGCTCAAATCTCACCAGTGATGCAGTTAGACATGACAACAGATTAAAAATAAAAAGTAAACACAGTCATAAAAATGAGTATAATGAGGCTAAAACATACAAATTGTAAGGAGGGATATTCTGCTGAAAGTTGGTTTTGTAATTGACGGATGTATCATGGAGGGATTATGAGGAATGAAGCTGCAAACTATAATACAAGCCCCCTCTCACCAGGTTTCCTACCATTACCATTGCTATGACCTACCCGCCTGCTTGTGCTCGCGGTAAAAGATTCTGAATTGTTCCTCTCAGTTCTGCGCAGCCACTGTCAGCGTTAATGTCTAGAGCCAGGCTCCTCGGCTCCATCTGTCAGAATGAGATCATACCAGGAGATCGGACGGATGCCAACGTTGTTGTAATCCTGCTGTGTGCACGGAAGTAAAAACACAACAGATTCAAAGGCAGATGCAGCTGTATTATCACTGAAAGATGCTCAACTGTGTAAAATGCAAATAACATTTGACCCATGGGACATCATTCTCCCTAGAGGGCATGTTGAACTGCTTCCAAGATGAAATTAGCAACATATTATGCTTTACACATCTTATGCCTCAATAAGATCACCTGACTAAACCACACTGGCCATCATGAATGCCCACAGTGAAAACCCTAGATGTTGGTCCTCTCCTACTGTGGTTATATAACTCTCTCTCTCCATGTCTGTGAAGGTTCTCAGTCATCCAGGTCCTGGTAGATCTCTGTGAGAACTTCCTCTCTCAGATCTTCCTGAAGCCATGATTGTAGAGCTCCTCCAGAAGCTAAGTTTTGATGAAGACGTCTTGCTTATACCTGGGAGGCAGCCATTTGCACGGCCTGCGGCGGAGAACAGGTCAGCCATATGTTAATGGCGGAGCCTCGCTGCCATGTTGCCATGGTGATTATTAGTGGCATCAGAGATTCATATGTCGATAGGAGACATCTTATTCACAGAAAAAAAATAGAGATCAGGGTCGTCCAGGTGGTGCAGGAAAGAATTCTTGAATCTTAATTACCGATCCACATGAACGTTTAGTGGCATCTTCACAGCAACAAGCTAAACCCTCCCGTCAAGTTCGCTAAAAAAACCCATCTGGTAGTTTTCACATTGATCCTGTTAACAGACAAGCAAACAAACAAAGAGACGCCAGTAAAACACAGCCACCTGGGTGGAAGCAAATATAAAACTGTAAAATATGCAGCTACTTTTCTGCAGAGGGTCTGGTGTGTGATGGTCTGTCTCATACGTGGCGTCAGGTATGAATTTGCAGTTGGATAATCTGCTGTGAACTACTTTTGAATCACAACCGCCTCACTAACAGAGGCGGTTCACAGACAGATGGTTTCCATGACAACGTTATTTGATAAGCTCCCTCAATGCTATCAAAAGTCGATAATAAAAAGTCACCTACTCAATAAATCATCGAATGGTGAGCGCACCTCTATATGTCCAATTTGGACATCGGTTTTGCATAATGACAGAGATATTAAAGCGGATGGCATTCATGTCTTTGGGAATCAAATCCAATTCCATCTGGAATAAAGTGTTCATCTGAGGCAGCACAGCCGATGTGTTGGCACACAGTGTCGCAGTAGATCAGGAGGAATCAGAGTGATTGACAGTTCTCCAAGATGAATGATAACCTGGGAAACACGAAAAATATGAGGATAAAAGACTGAGCCATCTTGACTTGGTGGATGGGAAATAAAAATTCAACAAAGTATCCCTTTTACAGCTTCTTATCCTCATGCAGTAGAATATTTATGAGGATGAGGGTACATTCAGAGAAAAAAGTGTGGGTCAACTTATTTAATTCAGATACAATGCTGTGAAGATCTGGTGTGTCACTAACGACATTTCACAACGATACGCTTGTTCGTGGAGCTTAAAGCTTCCCCCTGTTGTGTTTCTCTCCTCCTTTCATTCAACCAACCTGAGCGTTTCCTCAGCTTACATACAGAAGAATGTGTGTGTACGTGTGTGTGTGTGTGTGTGTGTGTGTGTGTGTGTGTGTGTGTGTGTGTGTGTGTGTGTGTGTGTGTGTGTGTGTGTGTTTGTGTGTGTGTACATGTGTGTACGTGTGTGTGAGCGCTATTGAAATGCATCATAACACACTTTATCTGGCGATGCAGCTGGAATGCCAAAAACAAATTACACATGTTAAATTTGTTTACCATCATTAGGTGTTATCTGTTAGCATCAACAATTAAATGCAGCAATCATAGCTTGAATGACACAACATTACTGATGCAACCATGGCAACCTGGAGAAGAGGATCCTGTATCTCTATAGGCTGTCACCACTGCGACTAGGAAACCTGGTTGCGTAACGCTCTGTATGTTGACTTTGTGTCCCTCTTTATGTCTTAGCACCTGCAGTGAATGTTTATGCGAATGTGAAGTATTTACATATTTACACTGAGGAGTACGTGTTCCGATCAGGTCAAGAGTAAACATGCGTTTCCACTTCCCATGAGGATAAGTATGCAGAAAAAAAAAAAAAAGTATCACTTAAGCCACGAAAAAATATGCAATTTAACATTGATGGGTAAACTTTGCAGACTCCTTCCAAGACTTGAGCAGCAGAAGCCATCTGGAGTTGTTGTTTTTTTAAGTGTGTGTGTGTGTGTGTGTGTGTGTGTGTGTGTGTGTGTGTGTGTGTCTGTGTGTGTGTGTGTGTGTGTGTGTGTGTGTGTGTGTGTGTGTGTGTGTGTGTGTGTGTGTGTGTGTGTGTGTGTGTGTGTGTGTGTGTGCGTGCGCATGTGTGTGTGTGACGGATAGAGAGAGAGACATGGGGGCGGTGGGTGTTGTAGCATCAGATTTAAATGTCACTTGAGCGTGCGGTGTCACTTCACCCATTTCAATTCTGATCCCCGTTTAGTTACTTCAAAATAAAGCTCATCCCAAAAATATTTAATATTTAAAAGAAATTTTTTTTTTTTTAAGATATTTTAAAAAAGATTTAAAGTTTTTCCAGTGTTAAAACTAATGATGACAAATTACACCTTGTCTGAGATTCAATAGGTTCTATTAATGGTACATCTTTTTTTTCAGCCACACGAGAGATATTCTTCCCTGTTTTTATATAGGCTATACACAGCAAGCTATGGGAGATGCAGTTATTAAGAGGGGATTGTCTAAATGTGTGTTGGAGAAGAGGAGGGGGGGGGGGGCTTCATTGGTAAGAGGGAAACAGGGAGCAAAGGAGCTGACCTCAGAAGAGGACAGTTTCTCTGTTCTTAATTACCAGAAATTCCTTTGAGAAAAGATGTTTATCTGCGCTGCAAGCACTGTTGGGTAGTTTTTCTGCTCCACCATCCCTCCCATCCCAAAGTCTTACACCCTGCATCGCTGAAATGCACCCTCAGCCCTTTGTCACTTCCTCATTTAATAATTCTCCTGTGGAAAACTGAATTTTCACCTGCAACAGCTTCTGGAATCGCTCATAAATATTTCATTAATACATGAACTGTGAGTCACATCGGATGGAGGAGACTGACTGGATTAGCACTTTATCCCCCTCATTGTCCAACGGTGTTAAAGCAGTTGGACAGCTATACCCCCACCCTCCCAAAAAAATATCCCTTGCCCCTTCTTCTTCCCTAACTGAACCAGTTTGTATCTGTTAACCATCTCAGTCACTGAACACTACTGCACGCGTGTTTAGGAGAAGCTGCTGGGAAGAGGATGAAATAATTCCTACACATGGAGTTGTAGCATCAACATTTGTTATAATACTGCTTCCCATCTTCAGCATCACACATTGCCTAATGAGCCTCATTAGAAAGCAGCTACAGATGGGAAAAACCGCATAATTACATGAGGGCAGATTGCTCCGGATGTATTCCAGCTTGCCCTGGATGTGTGATGCGCTGACCTTGTCACACAACATATTTTTCACACTTAAACAAACTCAATATGGCATTTAGTAGAATGTGTGTGAGGGCAAATTGGGCACAAGATAATGTATCAAATAACAAGCAAAATCCAATTTCACAAACACACCCCCTTGAGGTAAGACTCTATCTTGGCCGCCGATTCTTGCTTACGCACACACACACACACGTCTACACACACTGAGAGCCAGAGAAGAAAGAGGCAGCAATCCCTTATTGTATTTCTATAGATACTGGAGGAGATGAATCTTTAAGGGAACAAGCCTCATCCATATTTCCCCTACCCATCTAAGAAAGCCGGCTGGTGATGGATTTTCAATCTTTAAATACATATCTCCATGTACATTCAGGCGAGCTGAGGTGAAGGGTCTCCCTCCCATCAATAAACCTTTATTGCTTGTTAATCTCTAGTGGTGAGCTGGATCTAAGCATGAGGACAAGAGATTATATGCCACAAGTCTCCGCAGTCAAATAGACACACACACACACTCAGTGACATACACAATATACAATAATTTCCTCATACATATGTGTGTGTGTGTGTGTGTGTGTGTGTGTGTGTGTGTGTGTGTGTGTGTGTGTGTGTGTGTGTGTGTGTGTGTTTAAACAGTCTATGTTAAGGGTCAGATCCAATTTCAAGATTTTTAAGCACTAGAATGAGAGGAAACCTGTCTCAGCTGTCACTCATTCTCATGTCCTGTTCATTCTCATGTTCTCATTTGTCCTGCAGCAGTCAGGGATGTTTACCTGTCAAGGTGAGATACTGAAACTTGGTGTTTCTCCAAACGTACCTTCAAGTGCAATTTCTGGCAGCATACAAGAATACAGACAGATAAGAACTGCAAATCCAGAAAAATATTGCAACTGGTGCATCTAGTATACGAGTAAAATATATGTGTGGATTTTAGGAAGGTAAGAAAAATAAAGCGCAGAAGAGGTCAAAAGTCTAATCTGGAGTCAGATGGGTTTCTACTGGGTCACAAGGCCTGGAGTCATTATTACAATACAACCTATGTAGAGGCCAGGAGACAGAAGATTGATGTGCAAATATACATTTTACCAGCTCTAATTTAGAGTTTGTTGTCATATTCAAGAATCTGAACCGTTTGGAGAGGCTGAACCGTGTTGTTATAATCCTGCAACCTGTGTGGGATTTAGCATCTGGCAGCGATAGCCGTAGCAGGTCTTGGTCAGAAATGACGTCCAAATGTTCTTGCGGAAGATATTTCATCTCGCTTTAGAGCCATTGGGGAAGAAATTACTACCATTATCAAAGCGTGAAGATGATCACAGTCAGAGTCATAGATGTCTGGCTCTGACCTGATTTGAAAGTCAACCTTCTGATCCGGAGTTGTAGCAGTTTGACGCTGTCACAGCGCAGACGCCAGTTCAAACAGAAAGAAAGTGTCAGCATAATTTGCTTGTCAGTTTCATCTATCGTCACATGATTCACATAACTTTCATATTCACTGCTTTCCCTGAGGCTGTCACCAGGCAAGAAACCACTGCCATTAAAATATCAAACTATGCAGGTGATTACTAATTCTCAGGGTTGTAGTTTGTTGACCTAGGTGACCTTCTGATCTGGAGTCAGATGTGTTATCATCACACCACAGGGTCTGTAGGGACTTTTTAGAGGTTTGTTGTATCTTCCAGACATTTTTCATAGAGCAAAGAAGGACGAAGGAACCAAACTAATCATGAGAGTGAGTGAGGGTGTGATGCGCCACATCAGGTCGTTTCTGGAACAGAACTGTTTGTATGTAGGATTTATAAGTGATTTTTTTTTTAATATGTTGCTGGTACCAAATGTTTTCAAAACACAATTAAAATATAACATTTTCATTGTTGATATATTGTCTTTGTATTATTTTCAGTTAAATGTTGCATTTCAGTGATTTGCATGTCATCACATTGCTTTTCTATTTACATTTCAAACAACACCTGAACCTTTTTGGAAATGACGTTGTGAATTTTTCTCAATCTACAGATGAAACATCCGAAAAATAACATGATGTTGTTGCTATAATAATTTTATCTAATATAATTATTGTTTTGTTCAACTGGTTCTTGTGTGTGCACTCCATCCACAAAATCACTTTCATACATGATAGGGCATCTGTAGAGGCACATACCTGATATGTTTGATTTTGACATTGGAAAACGGTTCTGCTTTGTCCAGCTGCGATTGAAAACATTAAAACCTGATGCTTCTAAGCTGTTCTCATTTTGTTCCAGAATACCACTGAACATTTATTCATGGAACAGAATCAGACGTCAAATATGCTTTAGGACCTGGACACTATCATTCAAAAGATTTAGGTTATTGACCACCAAAAATCAGATACTACATTTAAAAAAATAAAACAGTCACTAATTAGCCTTTAAGTGTATAAACATGCTATATGTCATCGATCATTCAATTTTAAGTCGCTTCTACTACTCAAACGGACACAAATGAGAAAAATTTGGTATTTGTTTCTCCTGATTGTGGTTGAGTCATGAGGACGGTGCACAGTCAGCGATTTGTCACTCCCTTCATGAGACTGGCTGGCTGTCAGCATCACAAAAACATAATTAACATGACATATGGTCCCTAAGTTACGTTTGTGGACACAAAACTGCAGTTGGGCTTGGAAGAGATGCATGATGTGTGTTTGTTTTATGGAACAGACAGTCCATCTCATCAGCATCTCCTGTCGGGACTTTCTTGCTTTATAAAATATGTCACTTTAAGGAGAAGCGCCGGTTGCTGGTGTAGTTGTGTTTGTACTGAAGTTGTTTCAAGGAGCCCATAGTATGAAATGGAACAAAGTCATCGTGTCTAGGTTTCATTATGAAAAAGTCCGATTGACTTATGTTTACATGTTTACTTCATGTTCCTATGACGTAAACAGACTTCTTAGCTGAGAAAGTGTACTAGTCTTAACCCAATTCAGATCAATAGACTCATAATTTACTCGTTTATAAATGATGCGCAAATCAGTGGAACAATCAGGTGTGACTGGTTTGTAACGGCCAATGAAATCCTAAATGTCAAATATCTTTTTTAGATTTAAAAATAGAACCGGCTGCCTTGGCCCTTCATGGAATTCTTGACATGCCGTAATAAAGCAGCATCTCTTTTAACCGACTGTAAAAGAATTTCAATTATTCACATGAGTGTACAATCAGGAGACCATCAAATTTCCTGCTCCCATGCTGAATATAATTATGTCTTGATCCCATTTAACCCGACAGCTGTTCCTGCATGTGCTAAGTGGCAAATGTTCCGGCCTCATATCTGCCGTCAGTGAAAAGATCAACCACTGAGAGCAGAGGCGGCATCCCAGCAGAGCGGGGGGATACAAAGGTTTGGTTAGCGAGAGCCTCTGGGTGACTGGTGCCAGTCACTAACGCCCCGTGGAGACCCGCTGGACCTCTGAATGCTCCCTGCTGGGAACATTACAGAAACATGCCTTCAAGCTAGAAGCACATCCTCACACTCGCACGAACACACATTCTCATAGAGGAGGAAGGGAATGATTGTTGTCAAGAGCATTGGTGGTGGTTGTGGTTATTCTTAGACCTTATATTCGCAATAAAAGTCAAAAATGGCTGCAAAATTGCTGCACACCAGAGGTCATCTCGCTACTTCCTAGTCTTCACATGGAGAAACCAGACTTAACAGATATTTATTTTTTAGTTTGTAGACAGTGTTAGTACTGTCATAAGGGAAATGTCATCCATCGCTTATGTGTACGGCTTCCTGACCGCTTCCATCAGTTTTCTACTGGTTTCAAAGAGGTGGGTCAGTTGGGGTGATATTATAAGCCAGTGAATTGTTTTTTCTTTACACCCTCTGGACACACAAACTGTTTATCCCCCGGGCGTTCCAGTTGTTCAATGGCTGGATTTGGCACTGAGAAAAGAAAATCTCCATTGCTCTCGCCAAACATATTTTTGGTTACTGCACAAGTCGCATCCAGCATGGTCGTTTTTTTTTTTAATCAATCACACTGGAAACAAAAGCGAGCTCAAGCAGTGCCAATGCAACACAAAAGCAGAGCCAAAAAATGAGATGCTGAACGTTCAATTTTAATGTCCAGCACATTTGCAATGTCCAATTTTTTGCTTTACCATGGAGGAAAAAAAGAACTTGTAGAAAAATTTGTGTTTCAGTTCAGAGTAAAACAGTAGTATGATTCAAATGAGCTAAATAATACCAAGAGGATGCTGAGAAAAACTCTTTAATTCTTCACTCTGTAATCCAAAAACATTTACAGTGAGAAACTGTTTATATGAGACCGTGTTGGAGAAGTATGCCAACATTAATTTAACGTTTGTACGTCAAAAAAACGATGTGCTGGAGGAGAAATAGTAAAATATTTACCATAAAATTGATATCGATGAAACAGAATGACAGCGAGTTGAACCAACTGTAATGATTATTTCTGAATCACACTGCACCGCTAACCTGCATCTCTGCATACGCTGCCCACTCTTCTCTGACCTTTCATTATAATGTAGAATTTCAGTACGGAATATCTTCTGTGCATGGATACACTTCCTGTTGCAAGAAAATGACTTAAAGCTTAAGATTCAACTATGTGACGCACACCGTTGTTGACATCAATGCTGTCACTTTCAACCCTGCCGGCAACCTGCCAAGATGAACAAACACGCAAATGGCAGCGGCAGGAGGTGATGTGTTCAGGTGTGAGGTCTGAGCCTCCATGCGTTCGTCCTCCAACGATGTGTCTGTGGTATAAACACTTCAACGGGAGCTCGTCTTCAAGAAGTGGACCCCCCGCAACCCCTGAGAGCTCTGATCTGCAGCGCTGCTTGAATGTTACCAGAACCCTCAGAGCATGGATAGATTATTATGTAGACAATACAGAAGACCCCCCACCATTCAAATCACCTGGAGTGCTCACCTGATGATGCTTTGTATTCAGTGTGTGTGTGTGTGTGTGTGTGTGTGTGTGTGTGTGTGTGTGTGTGTGTGTGTGTGTGTGTGTGTCCATGCAGTCATTTAACTGTGTTAATATTTGTATCTTTGTGCTCAGTTTTTGTCTCCTCGCCTTTGGGTTTTGACTCTGTCTGCTAAAAATTATTATATTTTTATTGCCTCTAACAATGCATAAGAGTGTTGAACAGAGGGGTCAGCGGGTTCAGAGGTCCGGTGTACTGATGTCTGATATACCTGTTAGGAATTGATGCACTATGACTTTTACTTTGGCACTTAACCGCCATTGGATCCAGCCATGCGACCCCGGACCGAAGCACACCCAGCCCACCAACAACCAGGTAGTGGTGATGTAGCTAAACCACGATGACCTCCCGTCTCCTTGTCTAACATTCATGTTTAACAGAAGCTTGAATCCAGGAAACTAAAGAGAAAAATGTTTTTACGTCTTGTGTGTTCGTCTCTCAGCACCACCTTCTAAGTGAATCTCGGTTCTTTGAAGTTTGTTTGTGCTTTTGGATATCTGCAGTTTCAGCTGTATACGAGCCGTTTTAAGATACTGCAAACCTGCAAACCTGATTTTGTTGCCTTAATCAAAGCCTGTACATAAAGATGGATGGGTTTTTTTGTGAACGATTTGCAGGAACCTAAATGTGCTTTATTACTAGAATAGCAAGCAGTTCAGCCTCGATGTTGCTGCAAGAAGCGCTGCAGACAGCAAGGTTTTTGTCAAATTGTCGTCAAAAAGGTCAAACTGATTGTGACTACCACTGCTTGTCACTCTATAAATCAAAAAACACACGCAGCAGAAATAACCTTGGATTTTTTTTCCCATCGTTCCTCTGGTGCTCATTTTACCGATTTTACTCATTTTCAGCCCACCGACTGACATCAGCTGCTGACAACAAGCCCACCATCAGTTAAAGACACTACTTTAACAGGTAGCCCTGTAGTTATGGAGATGAAAATCCTTGCTGAGTCGATGCAGCAGGAACATGCAGTAATAAAAGCAAAAGATTCAAAGGAATCACAACGACTGGTGTACCGAGGCCGAGCTCTGAAGCAGTCAGGTGCAAAAATTTCTGCTATCATTACCAGGAGCTAAGTTCTCTTAGCTCTGTTTTCTTTTTTTATGAAAATACATGACATGTACCAACAACCAGAAACAGAAAGATGAATTCCTGTGAGTGAGAGCGTATCGGTGATGCAATCTGATGCTTGATGGTCACTTGAGCTGAGAGGGAAGAAAGGGAGATGAGATATATTGTAATACCGAACTGAAATGTGAATTTGGCCTCCCGAGCTGGCTTGGTCCTCCTGCACCCCACACAGCGTCTGCATTACAAGCAGCTAGTAGGTGGTGAGATGCCGTTGACGTCTGCTTGTGGGAAGATTGTAAGATTTTTTTTATTTTTTTTTCCCATGGAGATGAGAGACTCTCCATTGACTGGGAAGACAGACTGCCTTCATACAGATGTCACAAGGATATCTGCTGTAAGAAATATTAGAAAACTTTTTTTTTTTTTACTACTTCATTTCTTATAATAGAGTGAGACTCTCCTTGAGCCTTTGCAGCCTGTTGCCATAGTTATGGAAGGCGGTGGAAAGACATAGCTGAATGAAGAAAAGATTAATATATGAACAACACAAATCTCCTGTGTAGAGCTTGCCTTAGTCAAAGCTCTACACAGATAATGCACAGTGGAGTATGCTAATAGCATCCTGACTAAAAAGACAATAGTCGGTGGAGTCAGAAATTACATGACTGCAGAAACGGATCACTTGAGTGGTTGTTTTGGAAGGCACCCATTCAGAATTCCATTATTAGACGAGGGTATATTTAGCTAAGGATGGTGCCTGTGCTGAAAACCTTCCACATCTCTTTACTGAAATATTTTGGCGACATTTTATGGTGCCCTTAATCCAAGATTCAAAATGGCATGATTCATCCAACAGTGCCCAGTGTCTCCATTTATTTCAGGTTTGTGTTTCAAACTGATAACCAAGCCTGACTGAGAAGCAATTGTCCCGCCTGTGAACTGAAATAACAATGGAGTAATCAGCCTCCAAATCCTCTCGACACAGATAACGGCACCGTTTAATAAGACCACAAAGATTTACAGAGCCGGAGGTGGTCATCGTGAATGCACTTTTCTATTTCCTCTCTGTTTGAATGATGCGTACGTTAAATTGTTCGACACAAATGGTTTAAATTTAGGGAGGGAAAGCCGGGATTATTGATGCATATGAAGGACATAACTTGTCAGTAAACAAGTGCATTCACTCATCTGAGTTGCATGAGAAGATCAATACAATCTGAGCTGAAGGCGCGGGACAATCAGCTCAGCTTAGCATTGAAGAAAATAACAGTCAGCTTCAGACTCAACTCTATAAACCAGTTGTATTCACATTGTTCTAAAGTTCTCTGTTGCACATAAATATCAATTTGTAAATAGTCTTTATTGTTTTATTTTTAGCCTTTGCTGTTCTCTCCATTCTGATGAGCGGTAAAAACATTCAGTTGTTTTTTTTAGAAAGTTTTGCATTGGATCTAAGAAACAAGGGGATCCATCATCTCTTCTGGTTGCCTGGCTACCTGGCCACAAAGAAAAGGCCTTGAAAAAGTCACAGCACACAGCTGTCGCTAAAATATAAAACAGTTGGAGGAGAATAGCTGTTTTACTTCCATTACTTTGTACAGATTTAACAAGAGCTTTAGACACATCCTGTCACTAATCCCTGATTATTCTTCTTAAATTCAGCGTTTGCCTTGACTTAACTCTCAGACAATGAGAGTGAGACTGAGAGAATTAATCTTATTATCACCTAAGGACAAAAATGGTAAAATATGAATGTGCAGTCAACTTTTTAAATTCACTGAAAAGAGTTAGCCTTGGAAAGTCCTACCTACATGTGAAGAAACCTTCATATAAGATGCATAAAATTTATTGAAAACAAGGCATTTTGTCTCCTTGGAGACATTTGACAAGGTAAAACTTCAATTTAGATTTATCACGGTAAAATAAGCTTCAAAATCAGAGTTTATATTGATAGCTAATGATCACTAATGTGTTTTATGTTCTACTTTCAGAATGAAGCTCCCCCTCCACTAAATCTTTTTATACCCATTTGAACAACCTTCCTCAAAAGACTTCTATTGTACCTTTTGAGAAGATGTAATCAAGAGCTCTTAAGCTCCTGTGAAGCATCGTTTTTAGCGATGACTTTCTCTATTCATGAGAGGCTCTCAGATGAACCCGTGTAATAAAGTGGCCACTTCAAAACAACAAAAGATGAGTGTGTTCTAACGCCCACACATAAAATAAGGGAGGATGATGGTGATGCTGATGCTGATGCTGATGCTGATCACTGGGATCAACATGATCAATAGATTCCACAGCAACAGTTTCAGGCTGCATAAAATTGATCGTATGTTGCCATGGAGACAGGTGACATCAACAGGGTCAAAATTGCTGGGAGGTGTGGGGTGGGTTTGCGTGTGGGTGGGCAGAGGATCTGATGGTAGGCAGACCTGTGAAGTGGAGGTGGTGATGGTGGTGTTAATGGTTTTCAGGAGAGGGAAGGGCTGGTGTGATGGCTCTTCATCGCACTTCTGTCGGTTTAATGACTCCACAGCGTGATTACTCAGGTAAGTCCACGCAGTTACATAAAACCACCCCACTCATGTTTGCACTAGGCTGCAGACCAACCTTGTACACAATGTGCAAAATTGAAATGCAGCAGCAAATTCTTTAATTGTACTCAGTCATACGTGTTTAGCATTTAAGCATCTGCACATTTTTAAGTTTTGAATATAAATATAATAAACAGGAATAAAGCTGCAAATAAATTCTTCCTTCAAATAAATCAAGATTGAATGCTTTGTTTAAAATATCTCCTTACACCTAAAAAGCAACAGACCCATTAGAATATTCATAATCTGATTATGAGAAGCTACTCTTAGAATTTAAAACCGCATCTGTAACATTAATAGTTTGGAAAACAACATTTCACTGAAAAGCTTGGATCCTTAACTGTTCATCCTCTTATTCTGTAGTGCCTTTTGGGTTTATTTTCCTATTAATTTTCATGCTGCTGATGTTGTTCTGTCTGTAATCTAGATGTAGATTGATTTGGCAGTGGGACTATGGTAATGTAACATATGAAAGTCGCATAAAAAATGTATCTTTTCAGAATCATATACATAAATTCAAACTACTACCAGTACGAGAGACCAGGGAATTAAATTTTGTCCCCATTTCCCAGTAATTATTTTCTGCTGTGATACTTCTGTGGTTTTGTTATATTTTATTAAACACCTCAGACACAGCTTTCATTAATTAAATAAAAAAACCAGCACATTCTGGTTGTGTGTTGTTCTGGTAATGATGTTTGATAAAGCCCATCTCTGCAGTTCTGTCATGTCATGTTTCTTCGCAGCAAAAAGTATTGCCGTTGAAAATATCATGAGATTTGTAATGTTAAATCTTTATAAATGTATGATTTGCTAATAATCACAATATCAATCAGGAAGTTTTAGCTGTAGCTTGTAACACTTGAATGCACACTGCCTGAATCTAATGGGCTCTTTTCAGGCGGTACTGCATGATAATTTTGCCGGCCCATTGTTGCTCTCCCTGTGAGCTGGCAGTCGAGGCAGCAACAGGCCACAATTGAAATTTACAGAAACTGAATGAGCTGTGAGACGATCACACACTGGAGAGGCGTTATGCCACCATTGTTTTGATCGGTGTAAACAATCGAAAGCGCCACGAAGAAGAGTCTTTGTTCTGGTGCTGATGTGAATAAAAAAGTAAAAAGTATCTTCACTGCTTCTCACATAATAAAATGTTTTGGGGTTTATTTTACATCCAACTTTTAGATTTCTTTCCTACAGAAAAGGACTTTCACAATCAAGTCTTGCAGTTGAGTACAAAACTAATGTGATATGTGGCTAACAGCGCCAATCGTATAAAACCCACCTAATGTTCTATACCTATACATCGTGATTTCAAAATCAAACTAAAATATTATGTATTATTTCCCTAAGATTCTGAGTTGATACATGAAATTTGATCTGTGTCTCTACAGCAGAGCAACCCTTAGAAGGATATACTGTCAATGACGGAATGAAGATTTGCAAAGATTAAGGCAGCTGTGACATTTGGGCTGGCCTTTCCCAGCATATAACAGTCCTTGTGAACTGTCACATAACACTTAAAGTACATTCAAAGGTCAGTATTGAGTTGGTTAATATGTCTTGGACTAAAGGCAGTATCTCTTCGTATACTCTCAGCAGGTTTAGAGAGCATGTTGCCCAAAGTTCGATGAGCTGAACTCCAACGATACCCCAGCACTCTCCACTCCCTTTAATTAAAGACTTCTACTGGACAAGAGTTAGCAATTAGAGTGTCTCTTCAACATCCCTGTGTCCCCGGGGAGGTGTAAAGAGGAACTCCTACTCACCTATTAATGTTTAAACTGGCCTGATTGAGCTGAATTATTCAGTGAATCATTCGTCCTTCTGTGTGATGTGTGCTTCGTTGTTGATTCGATGCTCAGGACTGCAGTAAATGTGTTTCTGTCAGTGGTCGGTGCCGTCACAGAGGGACTGCAGTTTTGGATGGATGCTGTGAAGGGAGAAACTGTTAAAACATTAAAAGTGATGACAAAAGGAGAAAAAAAATACCTTGCTTTGTGAGCGTTGTATGGATTGCATATATGTTTTTGTGTTCTGTAATAAAGCCCAGTGCTTCCTACCATCCTGCGTGATCCTTACATTATGCTAAGTAAAGCTAATAATTTCCTGGATGTAGATCTGTAATCAGATTTAGAGTGGTATTGATTTTCCCACTGGACTTACAGGCGAAAGGTGAATAAGCATTCCCGGAAATGCCAAACTGTCCTTTAATTAAAACAATAAAAAATAAATTTATGATGTCAGTTTTTAGCAGTTAAACTGTGATGGGATGTAATGTGTGAACCTGCAGAGTTGAGGTGTGTTCCTTCAGCCCTGATTGGCCAACGATGCTCCAATCACCAGTCCTTATCATTTCTAAAAGTCTTAGGATGCAAAAAAAAAAGTGATTTCACTCTTTCTGGTTCAGTTTACATGTGTCAGGAAACGTTTTTATTATATTATGACCCAATGGTGCTTGTGCAACATCAGCATTTCAAAAGAGGTGCAATTTCACCTGGGGCTGTCCAAGGACACACAATCCGCAGTTTCAACACTGATCCTTATCCATTATTTACTTCATCTCTCCCTCCATCAGAACACACTATTCTATCAGTTTGGAAAAGAAATTCCTTCACTGAGCAACTGACGTGGAAACACGGTCCTATAATAACCAAAGCCTCTTGCAGTTCATTTCTTTTTTTTAACAAATCTGTTGCAATGTGCATGTAAAGCCTGGGTTATCTATATTGAACCAAATTCTGGCATTGCTCCTGGCATCCTACACATTCACATTGTGAAAACAGCAGTTACCTTGGCAACAAGCATACCACAATGAGGGCATCATGGGAGACAACAAATCGTGCGGTGCTGTGGAGGCTGGGGTGTGTGTTGGATTTACATAATCAAGGGCATCTACTGTACAGCTACTCTCACCCTGAACTTGAACATATCTACAGCAACAGGATGTTCACTTAAACTGTCTGAGCCCACTGACGTGATTTCACACGCGTAGTGACAAAGTTTCCACAGCAATCTAACTGCACATCAGCATTTTCCTCATGGATTTCTTAGTGAGGGTAATTGGGTGAGATTAAGCCGACGTATGTCTCCCTGCGGTCACAGTTGCTGGTTTTATTTGGTAGCTGAAGGTTTTCATGAACATCTGGATGCTGCTATCTTGCTTTACTCTAATGGTTTCAGGAACCGTGTGCCCGTCACAGCCGGGTACCGACGGGTTATTTTCTGTGTTACATATGAGTTGCTGGATTGTCTCTCCACATTTGGATCTGTCAGAATAATAAAGCCATGAAGCTATTCTGGTTTCAGCATTATCAAACTCCAACTAAGTACTGCAGGGACACCTCCTGTACCGTAGAATGGACTTTATTAGAGTGGACTTTATGGATGTGTGTGTCACAGTTAACAAGGGAGTCATGACAGTGGCCTCACACTGTGGAACAGCTTCTAAAAAATGTTGATGACCTATATTCTGTATGCCTGAAGGAACAGTACTGATCCAAAATCTAATTACCACCAGCCTTGCTCCTCTGTACAGCAAACAAGATTTGGTCTCTGGCCACTGAAAAAGTTCATCTTTGCCCCCTAATCAAATTCCTGCCAAAGGATGATTTTTTCATTTTCTCGTTGAGTTACTTCTGTTATTTTTATGTTGAGGTTTCGTGTTTTCTAAGAGGGATAAACAGTCCGCCTGAGGCGATTTGTAATTTGACTTTACTGGAGTATGAATTGCAAAAATGTGCATTTACAAAAGTGGAGAAAGCCAGTTTTGCACAACAATATAGAATTTATCATGGATGATTTTCTGATTATGTTTTCTTTTTTTTAAACTCATTTCTTATTCTTATAAGGGAATTAATTCTTGAAAAACATCACATCACAAATTGAAGGGAAGAAAATTTACGTCAGTAGTCATTTCTTTCAGGAAGGTAGTCGCCATGGAGTTTAATTTTTAGAATTGCGGTCAATTTTTGGATCTATGGATAAAACAAGAATTTCTCAGCTTCAGATATTTGCTCTTTTTATTAAATACAACTTTTATGAATCATCTATTTAACTGTGTTGTGCCAATTAAATTAAACCTGGCTATTAAAGCACAAGAGTGTTTAAAAAATGAACAGTCGGACTTTGACTATATCCGTTCTATATGATATGCTCAAAACCTGTTGATGTTTTTGGTCCCTCAAATATGTCAATAAGTCAATAAATCAAGGAAATAAATCATGGAAGTGATGCAACAGAAGTGGTGTAATGGATTCCTTTGACACATACAGGTTGCCACACTTGAATGCACTCGACAATACCCAGTTATATCTCAGTGATCCCAAGCTTCCTGTAAGAGGAAGTCAAATGATTTACATCCTGAGCCTCTGCCCCGTTGACGTGACTATATCGGTCTAATGACAATACAATATGTGGAATGAGTCACGTTGTTGTGTGTGGTCGGTCAGTCAGTCGGTCAGTCAGTTGAAATTCGTAGCATCTCTGTAAAAATCAAAAGTTATTCGAGTTTTTTGATATTTTTGTGACCTACATTATGGAACATTATGTTCTGTCAAAGAATCAGTAGAAAAAAAGGGAGAAAAAAAAGGGTCAGTGGATGAGAAACATACATGAAATGAATGCTAATTATGACCCAGGGGTTGAAAGGTTTTTGGGGAGGATGTAACATACTTGACTCATCCAAATTCCTCAGAGAGGAATTATCATACGAGGATATTAGAGGCTAACGTCTGTGATCAGCGAATAATGACATAAAATCGCTCTTCACAGCACCACCTGTTAGCAACAGGAAACACCATATTTTATACTTTTATGTACTCCAAATAGCACTTGAAGATGTTTTTGATTATTTACTATGAATGGTGAAACGCTGACAATACTTTTCCATGAAACAGGAAGTTGATAAAACAAACTAACTACAGTACTGCCATCCTGGTCCAAACTTCATGTGTTTAATGAAAGCTTTGCCTTTAAACATCTATAAAACAATATTCAATTACAGTGGTAACGCCACCAGCTGGATGAATGTAAGAATGACTTGTGTGACCTTTCACAGGACACAGTAAAGAAGATAGAATACCCTCTTCTGCCAAATACAGTAGAGGACATAAAAATTAGATGACAATCTTTCTGCCAGTGTCCATAATATATGCATATTCAAAGTTATTTTATCTCCAGGACGAAGAGATACTGGCATACGACCCGATGGGTGTCCGCCCTTACAGGCGGACGCCCCAGCACACACACACCTACAATAAGAGCCGGAGTTGACGGCCAGTCAACGCTGCACGCAGCTTTAATATGATTTGTTCTTCCAGTGACAAATTTCCCCTCTGTTTTCTTTATCAACAATGTGCCAGCTGCTCAATACAGAGGGCTCAGTAATACAATTATATGTCCCACTACAGACGTTTTATGTGTGCTTCCTATTTTCCTTTCATGCTGAAAGCAATGATCCTACATCAATTCCCTAAACAGACAAGAAAGAGAAATGTTTGCACTAAATGAAGGATTCTATTGTTGTACGTACTGTACGTCTCACCCAACCAGCATCAGGGACCACTTTAAGCTTTTATTAAAAAAATATGTGTATATTTCAAAAACAATACAATTCCTCTAGACAAAAAAAAAAAAGCTGTTTTGACAGATCCCAGATTGCCCTAAAAATAACAGAGAGGCTTTGAAAATACAATTTTAGGTTATGTTTTCAGAGGAAACCTTAAAACACACTCTATAACCAAAAAGGATAATCTGTGTTAATTGAAGTTGAGGCTGAGTTGAATACATGACCAAGGGTTGAAAGAGGAAGTGGGGCAGTTTTGTTTTGTGATCATAATACTAATTTCTTTAATGCAGTTTTTTTATGAATGCACTGAGTAAATGTGTCTGTCACTCAACACGTCACTTTTGGTAGCAGCAGGTAAATTACACTGGAAGCTTTTGTGAAGCTCATTAATAGTGAGGGTGGCGATTCATCATTTGGTTCATCAGTTGTGTGTGTGTGCTTAGTTGTCTGCGTCTCTGTGGGGCTCCGCGGTGCACTGGCGTCGCGCCCGGAGTTTCCCCCGCCTCACGCCCTAAGACAGCTGGGATAGGCTCCAGCTCCCCACGACCCGCGCAAGCAGATGAAGTGGTTAGAGAAAATGAATGAATGAATGAATGTAATACATGATGTGTTATTATTATTAAAGATTGTAGTGTGTGTGTGTGTGTGTGTGTGTGTGTGTGTGTGTGTGTGTGTGTGTGTGTGTGTGTGTGTGTGTGTGTGTGTGTGTGTGTGTGTGTGTTCAGGGCCTGTACACACTAATATATATGCATGTGATTGATTACTAGAGTATGCTACTAATTTCCCTTCGGGGATTATAATCAATATATAAAATTATAATAAATAATTACATAAATAAATAAAAGTTATCAGAAGCTAAAGGCACAGATTACACGGCTCTTGCTGTTTCCCTATCCACCTAACTAAATACACTGTGGCACCCTGGAGCCCACTCTGAGGTTACTTAATTATAGGAGTTCTCAAGCACCCAACGATGACCTGGCGTCTCATCCAGAGTGTACCCAGCCTCTCGCCTGTAGCCACCTGGCACAGGCTCCAGCAGATCCATGACCCACAAAGCACATAAGCAGCTGTACACAAGAAAATGGATGGATAGATGGAGTAGTCAAGTAAAACTCTCACAGCCATTAGTTAAGAATGATAATTCACCCCTTAGGAGCCTGAACCGTGAACTGAATTGGCAGAAAAATCACATTTTTAAAAAATGAGGTGTTAATGGAACTTTCTGACACATTTGTCTAAAAAAATGACAATTAACATAAATTTGTATAGGTGAGCTTTCATTTGTATAATTTTGCAAAATCCAGTATTTTTTTTCTCATGCAAAATGCAGATGCATGCATATTGTTTGCATCAGGTTTTTGAGGGAAAAATATCAAACGTAAAATGCAGAAATCTCAAAATCCTAAAAAAAAAAAGCTTTTAAATAAAGGGTTATGAGGATTTTTCACCTTATCATCTGATTGACATTTCCAATGTTGAGAACATCATAGTAAAGTGAAATTAATCCTAACATTCCATGTCAGCGATTTTCAACCAGCGATGGGGGTAAACAGACAATGTCAGGAATCAGAGAAGTTCTAAAGAATGTGTTGAAATATCTGTGGGTGCTGAGATGCTTGGATGTCCGCATCCGCTCAGAGACTTTATTGCACAGATCTTATATACGGCCACGGGAGAGCCTCCTCCCAACCCGTTATCCGATCAGTCGATCCATCTTGTAGTTTTTGACATGACGGACCACAGGGCTGATTGATATGGGTTTTCGCCAAAGCTTTCTGATTGAATCCTCCATCTGCTCACTGGAACGTAATTTCATGATGAAATGAATTGGATTTTTGTCTTGTAGCTTCGGTCTTATTTTCACTTACAGTTAATGAAACAGATTTTGTAGCATTAATCTGCATTAAACATCCACATTTACAGTAATAATCAATGGATATAGGGAGTGCTTCAATTTTGTGCAGTAACATGTTAGATGAGCTGTTGCCACATAGTTCCAGGCGAAGCTAAAACATGATTCATAGCTCAGATTATTTTACAATACATTACTGGAACGTCTAAACCTCAGCTTTCACAAGTTCACCAACAGAAACTCTGCAAATCAGACGGATTTGATCAGTGAGGTTCAGTTAAAAGAGCTGCGGACCGTATAATCGAGTACAGTAATTGCCTGAGCCGAGACAGGTGAGTTGTCAGACTTATTCTTTCAGTAAAAATACTCTATTGACCAGCGCAGCTAGAACTCCCAGGGAGACCAATCAATATGTCAATAACGAAAGGCCATGGACACTGAAAAAATACAGTGAATTAGACGGTGTTTAAATTCATCATCTACAGTGTGGCACCTTTTTGAAGGCAGTCCTTCTCTGAAGATTTTTCTCCCTTGAAAAATGTATGTTTTCCAGGTCTTTGATTCTCTGTTTGCTGAAAATGGAGTCCTTGAGGCCCGAGTGAAACAGAATTTCTAGTCTTTAGAAGAAGAACTGGTAGTCATCTACTCCCTCAGAATAACAATGATGCATTTCAAACACATGTCTAGCAGTCTCCATCATGACTTTAATTAGCAGCACAGAAAACACAGTTTCTGTTGTTCTGATATAATCTCTGGTTAACACTGTGAATTATGTTTGTGCAGCTAATTGCAGACTTGTTGTCCACCCCTGCTACACCCAGAACCTGATAAGTCTGTGACAATGGAGTTATATTACACACCTTATAATTTGAAGGATGCAACACACACTTCTCTGACAACTCCAAGATAGAAAAATGAATCAAGTTGGCGGGGACAGTGAAGTCTGGGTTTTGCCAGTACTCTTATTTTTCTAAGCCGTAACAACCCGGAGGTACAACCGCCACTTTTTTCTGTCGTTATTTTCTCCACCAAGAAGGTAATCGCTCCACTGGTGTTGGTCAGTTTAAATTTCAGTGCGCTGCGGCAGATTCTAAATTTTTTGTTTATGTCTTCAATAGTACGATCAAGAGATTGAAGTTTAACACTTGACAGATTTTCATCACACTGAGGAGTGGGACGTGTGCTAAACATGAAAAGGGACTCCATTGATATTTTCATATCTTTTTTTAAATTAATTTAACTTTTCAAGAACTCTGAGGTCAGACATTTTCATGACTCACATATCTTATTGGAGCTTAGATTAGATTGTAATTAAAAGGTACTGTTGAGCCTATGCATGCTATTGAGCGCTCTGCTAGCTCATTTTGTATTCATTTATTTATAGACAACTGGGGACATTAGAATGTATGGATACTAAAGCCATTAATAAGAAATAAATAATTCAAATCAATTTAATAACATTAATTAAAAAAATCTTTACACAGATTTAACTAATGGTTGTCATTAAATTAAATGAAAGCAATTTATTAAGGCTGCTAATCCTTTCCCTATAGACTAAATCTGGCCGTCCTGTTACTGTTTACTTGAACATATATTACTATGAATGAGTGCTTTTAATTACGTGAGATATCAAAGTCATCAAACGCGTCATGGATCCGTTATGTTGTTGGGGAAAATAAAAGCTTAAGAATCCTGGATCTTAAGAAGCTGGAACATTATGTATGTTCTCCTAACCATATGAATAGATGATTTATGAATTAAATGGACATCAGATTGACAAAATCCCCTATAATTATGATAAGAATAACCACTGGAAAACCTACTTGTCTTCTTTGCTTAGATCTGGGAGAAGAGAGAAAAACCTAGATTTAGAGGAATGATGGGATTTTTCTGAGATTGTGGTTGATGAGCACCCTCCTACTCGTTTTTGTGATGATTGACAGGAGGGTTTCAGTGGGAGATAAGAGGTGAGACCGCATGATGAGAGGTGTCAGTGGAGCTGGAACATTAAGTCCAACAGAGACGACGGAGACAACACGATAAACACAGCATCCGAAGGAAGATTCAGCTGGAGTGTTTCAGCCTTTGCAGTTCAAGGTGGGGTTCGTCACCACCTGGCGTAGTCCGTGGCAAAAGGATGAAGTCAGTTGATCTAAGAAAGGTTTATGTCAGTAATGGTGGTCATGAAGAAGAATTGCAAACTGGATGCTGCAGACCTGATGTAAATTATGTTTGGATACTGGCCCTTATTGTGAATTTTCTACTGTGACATACAGTATGTTTTTGGACAATCCACTTCTCCCATCCTGTCTTCTGTTCATATTATCTATACCAGCGAGCAGGCAAATATTACATGATTTTTAAATATTGAATATTGTCTGTGGAAAGACTAAAATTCAATGCTGATCTTCTGAGTCTCTGTTGAATGAAGAGTGACCTCTGGTTTCACAACAATTATCTGTAAGCACCAGCAACAGTAAGCCTAGAGGAAATCCATCTTCATCTGATTTTCCATCCCTGACTCTTTCAACATCTGACATACAGTATACTTTAGATGTTAAGATGGCTTTTATTTCTCTTGACAGACTGATCTCATCAAAAAGACATGGCCCTGACAGCACATCATCTACATTTATTTAGCTTTACAGCATTAAAAATGTACACAAACATGAAACCAAGCACAAATACATACATTTGATGTATGCATTTGTCATTTGCATTCAGCACAAAATTGTTTTAATGCTTACCATTATCTTTCTTGGGGATGAATTCTGTGTACCTTCATACTTGTATTTGGTAGAAAATGATTTAGCCTACTCATGGTATTGATCTTCAATCAGCGTTGAAGTTATTGTTGAGTAGGCATAGCATTTAGTATTGGCTACTGTTAAGCTAATGTATTTTTATGCAATACTTCTATATGCAGTGGACTAAACTCTGCAGAGTCATGGCCATCCCTCCAGAAATTTGTACGTAGCATTAAAATGAGTAGCAGGACAAAAAAATAAAAGTGTAATCCTGGCTCTGTTTGGGAGACGCCACAGATAATTTTAGTGTACGTTGAACACGTATTTTTTGCTGGCAGGGGTTTGTTTTGCCGTCCTCCCCCACTGTCTTTGCTATGTTGTAATTATTATGCAAATTGCCAGAGCAGGGATTGTGGAGGTTCAGATTTTCATTAGTTTGGAGATGAGTGCTAATTTTTTAAGGGGTGGGAGCTTTGTACATCTAATTCTGTGTATAGATCACAAATGCCCCTTTTGTATATATATATATATATATATATATATATATATATATATATATATATATATATATATATATATATATAAAATTCTAAAAATATGTCCGTTTTTAGCCAGTTTGGTAGTATTTAAAGTTATGCTGCTTTTGGTTTTTGTTCATCATATTTAGTATTTTGAACAGAATTTGGTTCCTCAAATGAGACACTAATGACTCCACCACTGGACTTTGCTGGAAAGTACTGTATATAATAGAATATGGATGAATTGTTATTACATGATAATGTTTTCGGCATTATCATGTTATGATAGCTGATTTACTGACTGATTAACACTTTAGAGTCCATGATCCATAAAAGCAACCCTCTGTTGTTTGCAGTTCAGGAGGGTCCCTAGGCCTCCGTGGAGATTTCCCCCTCTGAGCTTTTGATTGGTTCTGAATTGAAGAAAGCCTCAGTAAAAATAAAACATAATATATCCTGGACCCAAGAGCAGATCTCCACACACTTACATGATTATTACCAGAGAATAAGCTCCAGGATCAGGAACATCAACACTAGCTTGGAAAAGAGAACAGTCCATTATGTTTAGAACCCTATCCCGTGCCTCGGGTTGTTTAGAACCAAGTCAGCAGCACTATTTTTTTTCTTGACACTGAATGTATTAATCCAGATAACATTACCATCTGTAACATATTTTTGAGAGCAAATCCAATGAGATGCCGGTGTGGTTAACGGGACAACACAGTTGGACGATGCACTGGAGGCTCCACTTGTGGACACAGCTTCAGCTTCAGCTTGTCTGTTAGCAAAGCCCTAAAAGGAGGTTCATCAGTTCCTACGCGAAGCCATATGTCTCCCAGGGTAAGTGGGGAGGTGGGAGGTGTGGCAGTGGGGTTTGATTAGAACTCAGTGGCAGGTGAGAGAGAGTGGGAGTGGTTCTGAGAGCAGTGCCAGTAAGAGAAACTGGTGTTTGGTGTTATGCTGATTCCTCTCCCCCATATATCACAGTAATGTGCTGGAAAAGGGAAAGTCTGCCTACTGAAGACGAGATATGTGAGACATCTGTCTGGAGTAACAAAGCTCAAAAGGCTGAACTGTTATCATCTGAAAATTGAGACCATCAAGGGGCTGCAGGTTTCATAAAGTACCTTCATACTTTTAGGCTGATATACAAGTCTGCAGCATAATTACCAAACATAATGAACCACTAGACAGCTCCCCTAATCTTAATGGATTCACAAATATGCGTAACTGTTGGAAACAGATGTTGTAGGTTTGAGAGATTAGGTGAAGTACAAATCTAAATAATTTTTTCAACACACACGAACACACCTAGTTAGTATTCAAACAAGGACTCTTCAGCAGTGACTCACATTGTTGGACTTAGTTTTGAAATGATAGGGTTCACTGATAGCTGACAATGACTCAATTTACCACTTGTTCTGTATGAGCTGTAAAGTTCCAGCTATGATTGATTTTTCTTATCAGTCCTGTTCATCACCGGTGATGAGAAGAAAAAAAACTTTATCAGTAATACAATGCACAGTTTATTTCATGATAATATACATTTATCATATTTTTCACTTGTCCGATTAGAGAACTTCCTTTTGTTTTATTAATAATAATAATAATAATAATAATAATAATAATAGTAATTATAGCAGATGTATCACATTAAAAGTACATTTCTGTATTGCAACCACTGAATAACAATCATTTTTCAACCATTTGTAAGCGTTATTCACACTTTTATTGTTAGGAGTATAAAAACAAAGGTCATCTGCTCATAAGATGAAATCTTTCCTTTCCCACAAATCCAAAACTCAAAATGTTGATGGTACGATATGCTGTTTAACTTTTTATAATTACATTAGTGGGTAATATTTCACTGGATACGGTTAATTGGAGACAGAATTTCAATTACTTGAATGAGTTGTTAGTAAAACATATGGAACAGTGGGCCTGTTGTGAATGCCTTATGTAATGGTCACAAAATACTAGCACTCCACAGATGGTCCACAAGAGGTGGGCAGTTGTACTTGTGCATCTATTTTTAACATAGCAGCAGTAAGAGCTCTTATCCTTGCCTGCACGTCCAAACTCTGACAGCAGGCTGGGGCACTTGACGAGCAGCAGCGAGGCCAGATACCGTGATTAAAAATGGATGTTGATGCTAGAGAGCGAGGGAATGTCAGCATGATGCTGCCATAACACACTCATAAAAAAGCAGTCAGATGGCCATCGCTGGATGTGGCACTCATTGGTGGGTTATTGATTATGTTGAGTAAGCAGAGTGTGCTCAGAGACATGCTGGCCCCAAGAGAGGATTTGCATGATTGATGGTTTCTTTTAAGGCCCGTGTCCTGTGCTTGTCAACTAGTCAGCTCAGCAGAAAAAAAAAGACACACAGTGGACTGGATGATAAATGGAAACTTGTTGAGATGCAATGCTTAAAATATTGAATATGTATGTTTATATATAGTATACAACAGCATGAATAGGAAACAGTTCTTCCTTATCAAATATTTCCACATGCGAGATCTGAAGACAGTAAAGCTTTAGTTTCCATGCATGAAATATATAACTGGCGCTGGTTATCTCTACATGCAGACCTCACTCTCATATGAGGTCTGCATATGGAAAACAATCACACAATGTGGCGTAATGAGGAATTAGGCAAACATAATATGTACTTCTAGTCCACATGTGGCACAAACAAAGATGGATCAACTGTCCAAGTCTAAATTCCTTGTATGTAAAAGCCATGTTCAAAAATTTAAGCTAGGGTAGGAAAAATATATTGAGGAAAAATGTCTTTAAAAAATTTCTAATCAAATGCTATCTCAAGATGTAAAAATGGAATGAAGTCCAGTATCTGTCTCTGTCAGGACTTTTGCTAAGCCTAGTCAATCTTTTAATTCAGTACACATGAAATGCTTGCACGGGCTACCTGCCAGTTGGCCTAGTAGCCGGTGTAGCAACTCAAACTTAAACTGTCCTATAGTCACTGCATATGACTGGAGTCTTCTAGAGGTCGAAGCAAGTTTGTTGCTTAAGCTATAGTAAGCCAGCATGGAAAGCGTAGCATGTAGTTATAACTTTTTGAACTGCTAATCTGATCGGGAAAAGAGAGATATAACACTTAATACAGTAAAGAAGGAAAAAAATTGATGACCCATATGCATCATGATATATATATTTATTTATTTTTTATTCTGCATGTGGAAACTGTTCCTATTAATTTCAGCCATGCCTTAGATGCACAGGCTGCAACGACAGTACCCACTGAGTAAAGTGGGGAGGCTTAAAGATAGGACAGCTTTAATACGCCAAACTACATTCAACCTTGAGTAAAGGCATTATCAGAAAATGTATTTAAAGAAGCTTAAATTGTTGTTTATTAAGTAAAATTTGATGAAATGACAACGATATTTGTAATTAGACAGGATGTGCTCATCGGGATGTATCTCCAAATTATTATCCCTCAACTCTGCTGACAGAGACTGAATGAAGATGCAGTGTTTCTAAATACTGAAGAATTACTGAGGATTAGAATAAACTGCAGTTCAGTTTGTTCTGAGCCTAAGGATGCAGGACAGATGACGGTTTCACAATCTGATAGAAGAAAAGGTAGTGATGTTGCATTACATATGCACAGGTACATAAATACATACGTGTGCACACAGACATAAATATACATACATTCTTTTCAGATGTGCTACCTTTTTTTCATTTTTGGGCAGTTTAGTACAAACATATGTTCAGATTTCTAAGCTCAATCAGTTAAAAAAATAAGGACTGAATTCTATTCAATACACCTAACCAGCCTAATAGCTGAACACATGTCCCCTGCTGCCGAAGATTAAATCCTATGATAACACGATTAATGGAGAAAATTGTGCCCTTATCACATCATCAACTTCCTTTAAGAAAAAGGATGTAGGACATAAAGGAATGGAGGAAATAATACCCACAATCGCTAAAGAACCTCCATTACTAAGTGTGAAAATTGCACAGATGAGCCAAAATGTGGTCTCTCGCCTCCCATTGTGTTCAGTTGTTATCACCCCTGGGCACAAAATGGTGAGACTGGTGTCAAAAAAGATTGTCTTATCGTGAAGAAATACAATGCACAACTGCCGGAAAAGGACTCATACAAAGTAAGCCATAATTGAGCTTTGCCTTTGGCTGATGGTACCAGACTATTTTTTGCACTGGAGACAATTCTTGGTGACTCATACCCATACTGACAGCAGAACAAAACACCTCTTACCATTTTAGGTAAAAAAAATAATTGATGAGCTAGTGAATGGTAAAATGAGGGAACTAATCCTGTTCAGACCAATGCTCTACTTATTGTTTTTATAGATAAATGCAAGCAATGATATCTTGACTGGGCTAGTGAGGGTTGCAAATCTTGAAGAAGGCATTACATTGCGTTATATTCCATTATATTCAATTGTCTATTTTTGAAATAGTAAAACTTTAAGAATCAGGAAAGGAAGTTATATCTGAATATATTTAATAATTAGTCTGTCAAAAGATCTTTGGTCCACTTCGGAGAGTTTTTGCCATTGTGGGTAAATTAAGCTCCATGGGAATAAAAGCACTGGTGGTGGCGGCGGCGACGGCTGATGACTTTGCTGAGACTATAGAGGTTAATAAAATGATGCCATTGTTAAATCTGCTGTGACTAGGTGGTAGTTTAGAGGTAGGGACCATGCATAACAGCAGCAGGAATGAACTGAAGGTGAGATACGTGTAATTAAAAAGACAGCGGTAAGATGTCAGGCACAACACAAAGGTGTGTCATGATGCTATTGGATAAATGTAACCAGCTGATATGGCAGTCATCAGCCCCAAACAGCAAATTAAGACTGTGACTGTGTGAAAATTAAGTTATAGTGTGAGCGTGTGAAGAAATTCCTATAAAGACTTCAAATTGCATCAGAAGCCTGGCTGGCAGTGAGTCAGGAGACGGGGATTGAACTTCACAACCGCTCTCACGCAAACTGACAAGCAGCAACTTTGTTTCATCCTCCGCTGCCCACATTCAGCACAAAAACCATCATAGCAGGCTATGATGATCTATATTCACTCATATAGATCCTATTTTTGGTGCTAGTCAATACAGAGAGTGCATACTCATGTTTTAATTTAGTTCTCATTAAGGGGAGGTGCTATTCAAAGTCCATCACTGATAACTCAAGCTACATTTTTCATTCCATTTTTTTTTATAATAATGAGGAGTCTTCTCTTAATGTGATGCCTCCATGAAGTGACAAGCATGAGATAAAACATGTATCGTGTCCATAGCTGAATGCACTTATTCTGTTAACAATTACTTTTGCATAACTGGATAAATGTATTATAATATAATGACAGACAAATGACCTGAAAAGACAAGCATGAAAAAGTCAAAGTGGTCAAAGTGCTGTTGATAGAACACTTGCTGCCAGCAACGTATCATTAATTCAGTATATGTAGAAGGTATATCTTATGCTAAAACTTTTTTTTTGTATTTCTTTGCTGGGAGACAAGGTACTCTACACATTTTTTCAACATCCCTCCAGTTTTTTAATACACTCAAAGGAGCTGGCACTGCTCAGGTCAGCTGTGATTCTGGAAGGATGATCCACTGAGCCCCTGCAGGACGTTCACTGATGAAACCCTCTGAAACACTACTTATTCCAATGTAGGACTCAAACCTATGCTAATGCTTATCCAGAAAGGAATCCACCTTTGACTACAGGTTATTATTAATGAGCTGCAGTGAATTCCACCTTAGTCATTTCACCTTGCACTAAATAAAAGTAACCACTTTCCTTCAGAAAAGTCTGAATTATTAAAAACTTGGATTCAAAAAGGCACTACAAAGCCACCACAGGAGTTTTACTTCATTTGAATGTGATTGTCTCACTTCCTTCCAAATGGATGTCAGGGTTGCGATTTGCAGAAGATGAGTTCCCTTTTAAATATTCTTTTCGGTAATTTTCTCAGCAGCTGTGCTGCATTTTTGTGTTTTAATCGAAGCCCCTAATGGAAAGAAAAAGACTTTAATCAGGATCTCATTTAATAAATGTTGTTTGTTTTGGGGGGGGGGGATTAATTATTCAAGTTGTGTGCAATTTTGCTAATCCTCATGTGAACTATTTTGCTCATGTCTCCCTTGAAAAAGAGATTTAATCTCAAGGGACTTCCTGGTTAACTAATGCTTACATTAAAATAAGAAAAACGATCAGGCTGTGCTTTTAGTTCTTGCAGTGAAAATTCTTTCGGTTTGTGGGTTGACACGTGTTTCTTATCT
The DNA here is from genome assembly GCA_013358685.1 of Antennarius maculatus. Taxonomy (NCBI): domain Eukaryota; kingdom Metazoa; phylum Chordata; class Actinopteri; order Lophiiformes; family Antennariidae; genus Antennarius; species Antennarius maculatus. The sequence goes on along the minus strand of CM023609.1, from coordinate 22,301,085 downwards.
TTTTACATGTAGTAAGACATGCTCTGTTAATATAAACACTTAGTTTTGGAATGAAATTTACAAAACAAAACTCCAGAATGGTCAGAAGCCGTCAGAACTAAACTAACACTACATCTAAAACGCTTTCTTTTTTCATTTCTTTTTGTTTCATTTCCTTTCTGTTTATGAGTCATATTTGGTTTACCCCTGTGAAGGATGAACTATTAAATAATGGCCGGAATTTTTTTTAAACTGGATTGTTCATAAAACTTCTATCAAAGTAAAGCAAACAAAACTAAATATCAGTTTGTTTGTATGAGTTTTCATCTATTGCATTTTGCTACATCAGGCATTTTTGTAAATGCAAAATACAAATTCCTGTGTCCAATTTAATACAGCGGATTTCTTTTGGCAGGGGGGTATATCAAATATGAAGTAGAATCCTCAAAACCTCAAAACCATGTATTAAACAGGATAGACTTGTTATTACAGGGTGAAGCTATGTGGCTTGAAATGAATGTATGTATGTCAGTTTTCCAAATTTCTGAAAGTCCTAAATCTATTACTGAATGTCAGATTTTCATCATGTCATCACTTAATTTCAAGTTAACATTTCCCCTCTCTACTTGTGTGTGTTATATTGTCATGATGCACAAACAGTATAAATTAAAAGTAATTATATTCTATTGCTGGTGCGACCAAAAGAGTCAAATAACCTGTCCGGTATCTATTTATCATTCCTGTGTTCCAGGAAGACCCCTGTCTGCTTTAATACACAGTTCACACTTCAGCGATTTAATGCACCCTGTTCCCATGAACAGAGGTGTGAATGGACCTGAAATACTGTCGTCTCTGCTCTCCTGTTTACAATTTACTACTCTCTAGGGATGGGTGAGACGTGTGCCACAGCTTGATAAAGATTAATGGAAGCAGGAAATCGTTAATCCCCTGCTCCATTTCCAGTCTGGTCATAGCTGTATGTCCCACAACAAGTGTTGAGGAGCAAAGAGCGATTCAATCTTATTTTAATTATTTTGATTTGTATTGTGGAGAATAGATGAGTTGAAAACTGCTGAAGGAGCCTGGCACATTTTTCATGGAGTGTGATGCACACTTACAGGCACTTGTAAAATAAATTGATGGCCACAAGGAAGGCAGGATTTACTGGTATTTAGTTCCACTGTGCCATGTTTTGGAAGAGGCGGACAAAGTTTGCATGGCATATTTCACATCATTTTACCCTTTCATTTTCTTCAAATCCATGCAAAATCCCTTGGGTTGAAAACATCACAAGTATGTTTTGACCTCATACTTCAACTCCTGAGTAATATAAGTCAGTCACGATGCTGGAAAATCGATAGCTCTTGACATCACTATATGTCAAAATCGTGACATTTTGCACATTTCAGCTGTCAACATAAAGAAAGCAGTTTGATTTTTCTCATGTCTAAAAAAATAAAATAAAAGATGATGTGTAAATTATTAAAGCCTTCTGTTAGAGATGTATGCGAGGGCTGTCAGGGGAATGAAGATTTTTCTCTCAATGAAGAACCACCACTGGCCTAGCAACAGTTTCCATCTACCATAGCTGGCATGGCTCCATTCAGCAAAGCTGGACTGTTCACAAGCACACTTTTTAATCATGTATCCTCTGATGATGCTGCGATAAAACATACAACACTCAGACATAAAATGCTCACACCCTCTGTATTCAAAAAATCACATTTGATTTTGTTTGTCTGGATGTTTTTCATGTGATTTAAAGCATGTTGAGCAACATTATAAAGCAAATCATTCTTAATTTTTGCCTTACCGTGACACAACTCTTACATTAGATTTGTATTGATTGGAGTTTGTTCTCTTGTAAGCATGCTCTGTGCACTGTTGTCATCCGCCAGCGCTGGCAGCGTGGCACAACAGATAACAACAATTGAGAGTTTGCCATCCTTCAGAGAAACAGTGTGTGAATAAATTTGAAATTTTTGGATCCTATCAAATTTAGCAAGCTTTGGAGTAATCAGTGTATCTTGCACAAACAACACTAAGCAGTCCTAATTCATTCAAGGATGTTGATTTTTTTTTTTTTTTTTTGGTATGAATCCAAATAAAACCCCAGACTCACCAGATTTAATTTGTTGGTTGTTGCAGATACAGTAATCTATGGTTAAATATGATCACAAGGGTATGAACTGGATTTAGAATAAGGTTCCTTTCAAGAGCTCCCAGTCTGACTGCTGCACCTAGTTTTTGAAGGCTTTCCATCATCACACATCAAACAGAAATAAAAAGCTTATAATTTTCTGAAAGTTTAGTTTTGACGGCCATTCCCACAGATCTCTCCAGAATTGACACAGCACTTAAAAGCACACTTTTTAATCATGTACCCTCTGATGAGATGATGCTGCCATATAACATACAACACAGAGACATTAAATCCTCGCACCCTCTGCATTATTAACAACCAGCATCAGACGGTTCAAAGAATCTGGTTTCAAGTCCACATAAACACTCAAAAGAGAAGAGGGAAAGCTGAATGTTATGTTTAAGAGGCCTGCAGTATGAGAAAGAAATAGTGGACTCAGCTCTGGAGGAAAGCTATGAAGCTTGAGATGGTCACACAGCTGACAGCAGCACTCTTCACAAGTTCTGCACTTTTTATAGCCCACATAATACAACAGGGAACGAGAGGCACACAGAGAAAAGGAGGATCATGACTGTCTTAAATCTTGTCTGCTGTGGATCCTATGGGCCCTGCCCTCCAAAATGTAGCAAGACAAACACACACGCACACACACATACACACACACACACACAGGCACGCTTTGACAACGTAAGCATGGCTCACTTTGAATATATCAAAGGCCCCACCACAGAGGGATCGACTTCTGTTCCTGGAAGCATGAAAAAAACCCAGAAAACTTTATGTTTATTTCCCTCTGGTTTTATTTGGCTGGTTTCATTGTGGGAAAAGTGTGCTTGTTCTGTGTGACATCTGTTTACACCGCAAGGAGTTGCTACTGTATGTTGGTGGGATGTTTACGGAGCTCCTTGTGAGACTGACATGTTGTTTGCATATATTGACAGCAGACATCCGACACATAGGAAATGCATTTGCTCCTGTGGAACCAATGAAAATGGAAACGAGATACGCATCTGCTGTGCTGCTCTGACATGCTTTTAATAGCTTATGTGGAATCTGGAGGGCCAATTGGATGGTCCTTCATGTTGCTATGCTGCTGCAGAAATGATGTATACGTTAAGAATGCTGCATCCATACAGCTGGGAGCTGATAATCCAAATAGTTTCTAATATAATACTGACCTCTAGTGGAGATCTGCAATAAAGCCCTGTGACTTCAGTCCATTTACAGACTATAGGAGCCGTGAAAATCTGTCTTATGACCGGATAAGTTCTCACATTTACCAAAAATTAACAGCATGAGAATAACATATAAACAAATAAATATTTTAATTTATTAAACTATCTCAAAGACATTGTGTCAAAAATACAAGCAACAGGGTGATGCCAGATTGCATTGAGAACACTGAGGTCAACATTGTGCCTTACAGACATTTGATCCAAAGTACACAGAACAATCACTACACTGAAAACACATTAAATGCAAACTGTATTTACACATGAGCTCTGCTGCTGTAACAGCAGACTTTACCATCCTGTGGGTTTCATTAGAATTATGCTTTTCCTGACTCCTTCCCTCAATACTGTCAGCACTAGATATGGAAGGACTAGTCTTTCTTGTTTGTTTGTTTGTTTGTTTGTTTGTTTGTTTGTTTGTTTAAATCAACTATTACTGCAAAAGACATCCAATATGGATGCCCAAAGATCTGCTACAGTATATTAGCTGAAAGCAACTCACTTCCTTGTTCATGCACACAAACAGTGGTTAGCACATCAATTTCACGATCTGAACGGCAGATGTTTCTGTGCTCTTGCTATCAGTTTAAAGTTGAGAGAGGAAATTGGGTCACGAAGAGACGGAGCCTGAGTCTTCAGCATCCGTGGAGTCGTATTCGTCGGCGGACTCTGTGAGTGCGGGGTAAGGCCGAGGCTGGTCCAGATTGACGTATGTGACGTTCAGACTAATGTAGTGTTCTCCCTCCAAACCAGGCAGGATGGTAGAGACGGCCGACACCAAGGTGGCAAAATTGGGCCTCAATTCTGACTCGGGGTCCCAGCACTGCAGCATGATCCTGTACCTACAGGGAATATTGACATTATCTGTTTGAGCAAAGAAGGGGTGGTGGAAAGAGCTCACTGTGTCACCGGCTAGCATTAAATAATCTAATGCGTGTCAGAACTAAGTAATGCTAGTGACGTGTTTTTGTTCTTTTAACTCTCATAGTCGACCCAAATCCAAATCCCTACAATTCCAATCAACTCCTTCAAGAGCCAACCAATACATGATTTCATTAAAATTCAACACCTTTCTGAGTTATCCTCTTATCCAACAAACCATTAGCAGCAAAAAATATAATTATAAATGATACGAAAGTCAATTTGTGGGTAACTTAGCATACAGGCATTTCACATCCCTTTTATATCCATCATTGTGTCCCAGGGTGACACTTTTCCTCAGGGGACAAGGGAAGTGAATGGTTAATTTATTTTCCATCAATCTGTAAGTTGGTGAGCAAAAAGCTTACAGTGGGATAATTTATAATTAAAACAGCAAACTGTGTTGGTTATTCCTTGTAAAGTGTGTGTACAGGTGGTTTTGCATGTGTGTATGAGTGAAAGAAGCAGTGTTCATTAACTCTCAAACTGCATTGCTTAACTCCATTGGAGTGCAAAGTAGTGAACAGTTTATGGGTTTAACTGAGTGACCTTTCAAACATATTACTACTGTTATAGAAGGCTTCTCGTCCATCTGTAAACCTGCGTTACTTCCGTTAGTGCTTTAGCATTCACCCTAAAACAGCCCTTAACTCAGTATTAAATTACATGTGTGCAGCAGAAAAAAATATTTTTAGTCAAATTCTAGGATGTTTTTTTTTTAGCACTGTACTTACAGAGGGTCAGGACAGTATTGAGGCTGAGGAAGCCTCCTGCCATTCAGTAAATAATGCGTTATGTCATAAGGGTCCACCTCTGGGTAGGGGCTTGCTCCTCGCGTCAACATCTCCCACATCAGTACACCAAAGGACCACTGCACCAGGACAGGAAAAGGTTAGCGTGAGCACTCATGTAAAAAAAAAATAAAAGAGTTTATGAGCATACAATCAAAATGCCTTTGTGAGTTGAAGGTATGCAGTTAGAACGGTCAAATTGGAATAAATTTGCATTACGAATTATAGCTTTCAGGGCCCACTCACTCATATAGTAGAAAACATGATCCAACATCAATTTCACCATTTATGAATATCACTCCAGTCAACTAACATTAATAATTATCTTTACCAAAACACAAAAGTACTTCTCAGATAGTATAACGTAAATAATTTCCTCACCACATCTGACTTGGATGTGAACTTCTGTGTCCGTAGACTCTCAATGGCCATCCATTTGACGGGTAACTTAGCCTTCCTGTGATCTTGAACACTGTAATACTCCTTATCGAAAACATCTCTGGCCATGCCAAAATCTGCCACCTTGACTGTATACGACTCGTCCAGCCTTAAGACCAAAAAGTGACATTTACATCATATCATACTAACTTAAAAAAAGAGAGTGAATTAATTGCAGATTTCTCTGTGCATCTTGCTGACTCACATGCAGTTACGTGCTGCAAGATCTCTGTGCACAAATTTCTTTTGAGCCAAATACTCCATCCCTTTGGCAACCTGCAGCCCGAAGCCAATCAAATCCTTCACAGTGGGGTTCTAAATGCATTCCATAAACACATGAAAAAAAAAAAAAACCACTCAATTTAAAACAGGTGGAACTGTAATGTGAACAGATGGCTGAACATAAATCAGACTGTTCATTCCCACTGTTTTAATTAGCTGTCACACCCTCTTCTCGCAGCGGATGAAGTGCCGCAGGTCCCCGTGTTTCATGTACGGCAGCACCACTAGAGGGAGTCCCTCCTGTGGCAGGAGGATGCCGAGGAGAGACAGCACATTGCTGTGGTGGAAACCTTTCATTATGATACCCTCCTTCAGAAACTGCTCCACCTCCTCCACATCTGTTATTCCTGATGACGCACAAAACCATTCAGATGTAAAAGTAAAGGGGAAAAAAGGACAAAGTAATCACAGTTTTTAACATTTGCTCTTTCAAAGGAACTGTAGATTTTCTGGTGCATTTCTAAAATTTGCAAATACCAACACAGATACTCCAGAATCAGATGTTACTCACTGTTCAAAGACTTGACAGCACAGTGAATCTCTCTGTTGTTGTGGTCTGTGAAATAGCCATGATAAACCGTGCCAAAATGACCTGCAAAAACGAAATGACACAAGGATGCATCTTCCTTCAGATGTGATGCAGTAGATGTTTTTGTCTCAGGCTGAGGCGGTGGGGTTCCTTACCCTTCCCTATGATGCGGTGGTGCTGCACCAGAAGCATCTCCGCAGGAATAAGAACATCCTTCACCTCCTCCAGCAGCTCTGGCCGAAAACTGGAGATGGAGATCTTCTCTGGAGGCATGAGGGGGGTGAGGGTAAGATCTATGCTGCCTGTGGCGTAAGCCAAGCTGGGGAACACCACCGGCCCCACCAGTGGGGTGGGAGGATTCAGGGATGCTACTGGTGAAAGTCCAGAAAGAGGAGCTGTGAACGCGTGTCAGAAGCAAATGAACAGTTCAATATTGGGGTTATATATTGAGTGACAGGTACCTCTCCTGTAGTCGCCCACAGGTGACAGCTCCACATTGTTTGAACCGGAGCGATTAACACTATGAGCCAACCGGGTCTCTACCATGGAGGCTTGAAAACATTTCACAAGACTTTTTAATCATCAACCAGACAAGAAGAGTATTTGTACAGCATATGCAATGCCAGGGATGTTCTAGTTGAGAGACTTTTGTATTAAATCCGACTTCCCACCCACAGCAAAGAGTGGTTGTTTAAACCAACCTGATCAAAGTCCACATGACAGACACGAGCCTACCTTTCTTCTTCTTCCTCAAGTGTTTCATGACAACAAAAGCCAACACCGCCCCAGCTACCAGAGCCGCCAGGATTCCCAGAACAATGCCCACCATGTAGTGGTTACTGACCCGGACCACTGTTCCAACGTTGTGGACCTGCCCGTTGATGGAGATCTGAGGAGCACAGTCCATCATACAAAGTGAATACCATTCAGTTCTTTGTCATGAAAATGTCCCACTGGGAAAATATGAGTAATTTTCAAGTTATACACAAAGATTGATTTGTCTTATGAATCTTAACTGAATATACATGTAATTCATTTTGCATGTAAAATAGATTACATGTATGTTGATCTTTTGTCGCTTGCGTTATTTACCAGCTCTTACCTGCTTACCACAGTAAATGCACAATATAAAAGAAGTGTTTGATGTGGATTAAGCTGCATGCTGGATTAAGGTAAATCAGTTCATTATCATTAAAATTTTAGTCTCACTAACCTTCACTGGCAAACCTTCACTCGGGATGGTCATGTTTTTGGGGATCCTGCAAGTGATCTCATTATCCAGGACTTTAGCATCACAGTTAACGCCTGCTACCGTCATGATGATGGTCATGCAGGAGCTCACCAAATTCAACTTTTGATGCTGTGATATCAAATAAAAAACATCAGATTAAATTAATTATTTTAAAAACGTAATAATTACCAAAATACATTTATTCAATAGCAAATGAATTCAAGACAATCTCTTACATGTAATGACACCTCATCAAACCCAGGGTACAAATTGAGCACTTGTCCCTCCGTTTCAAAAGGTATGGGCTCGCCATAGGGGTGATAAGAGAACTCCCTGTCCCATAATCCCACTGCTCCATCCATGTCAAAGGAAAGCTCGCCTTCCTCCGTCTCATCCCTGGGGAACACCGGTGCTGTGCACTCCATCCTGGTGGACAAGGACTTCCCGATACACTCCTGACAAGACAAAGAGCGTTGATCATACCTTAAGTTAAGCCTGAACGATAAAATATTAGTAATCAAATTACTATAAAAGTGCATTGTCATTGAATGTATCTACAGAACATGATGATGACAACTGTACCCTTGTCACAGGTTTCAAGTGGCTCTCATTGGGTTTAAAGCGGATCATGGTACGATAAACAGAATCCAGGTTCTTCCCCTCAATCACAATTTTTGACCCCCTGTAATTCAGACAAGTGTGAGATATTGTTAGCTCTTACATTATGCCAGAGAGAATAATGCTAATTTCTCCTAAGAGTGAATTTTTCACATGAGAAAAATACGTAAGTTATATCAAATACAATATTATTCTAGTTGTTCTTGATCTACTAAATACAAATGTAAAGCAGCTGCTTGATGTACCTGTCAAAGCTACAGCTTGGAAGGACAGCTGTAATTTGGGGGTTTTCCTTGTAATAGAACACCTTAGTAGTGAGGATGGGAGACTTGTCGATAAAAACACTCAGAGGGACGTCCCTCACCTCTGAAATGTGTTCGGACAGACAGATGATGGAGGACACGTTACCTTTTGGCTCTGTGACACTGGAGAGAGACATGGGTGCAATCGTTAGAAACAATAACAGATAAACTCTTGTCGTTTAATCTTTGAAATGTGCTTCATACGTTCAATTAAAAAACATCTGCAGGAGACTTTTTTCAGTTATGAGTCAGTCCTTGAATACCAAAATGGTTTCAAGGAACGGTTGGAACATGTTCGCAAAATGCGTCATGGCAATAACATTTTGTGGGCGGCAAAATCATCTCTAAGAAATAGGACAGCAGCACAAAGCTGTAAGGAAACCTTTTATTAAATTAACAGTCATCCGAAAGAGGACGCATTGCCCAGACACCCGTAAGATATTGAATAAGTGTGTGACGCATCCTCCAGTCCTGTGGTTAGCCTGGAGGGGTGTAAGTTGTTTTGGAAATATGTGATGGAGAAGATGACCAAACTTCAGAATCACCTAAAATAATGGACTATCATTATATGTATAAAGATTGGTGACGCTATGTTATTATCATTATGGATGACCTAACATAGATAACAACTAAACATGAGTTCGATCAGATGAAAACATTTAGAGGAGACGTTTCACACCTTTTTATAGGACAGAGGACATCATTGAGAGTCACTTTCCTGGTTTTCCCAGCATCCAAGTGAGGTCCTGTCACTGTGATGAGCGTACCTCCAGCGCAAGGCCCATAGTTGGGCTGGATTTCTGTGATGTTGGGAATCTGGTGGACAGTTTGTTTTTGAATGTCTTTCAACAGATTCAGTAGCTTATAACACACTTGTAGCATGTTTATAACATTTTGTAGCTTGTATGTAACAAAGATATAAGTACACAATAACAGCACAAGTTACCACAAACGTAAATCCCGATGCTTCTGCCTTCCCGTCGATGGAGTAACGCCCCTCCACCTTGCCCTCATGGACCTCCACTGTAATGTTGACTGGTTTGGACAGTTCAGTGGCTCCAGAGCGAATCTTACAAACCAGGCTGAAGAGTAACACAACAAATTGCTAGAACAATCTTGACAGTGGACCGGCAACGTAAACGTGACAAGATCACAAACATTTCTCCATTACACTCCCAGGAGGCTTCAGGCTAAGAAATTACAAGCTTTTTATTTATTATGCACGCTTAGGATTTTCTATTTTGACAATAGCATGAACAAATTACAACTGTGTGGTTACTCACTGTGTGTTGTTGCTTTTGGCTGGACTCACTATGCAGACTGTCTGTCCCAGTCGGACATGGTGGGTCCTGGTAGTGATGGCAGGTCTCATTGGGGACTGAAACTCCCACCCACACACTGTTAGCTCTGTTTGACCATCAGGGGGAGCAGTCCGCGGAAAGAACTGCGTCAATAAAGCAGAATGTATAGCAACACCTTGGAAAGTAAAGTTGCAAAAAAAAATGATGTTTGCATCCTGGAGTCAGAGACAAATCTCACCCCGATGATCCCTGGGGGGCAGGACTCATTCCTCCAGGGAGTTTGACACTCGCTTTCCCAGGAGCACACTCCGGAGCACCAGCCACAGCCCATGAACTTAGGAGCCGTCAGACACATGGCGCAGGTCAGGAAGTGTTGGCAGCCTGGACCTCTCTGGGGCACCTGGACCATCTGAAACAGAGAGATTGAAATTTTACAGAGGACATACTCAGGGGAAACATGTGCTGGACGGCGTCATTATCAATGTGTCTGCAGCCTGAGTATACCTTTAATAATTCATTCCATCCGTTCAAGAAGAGAAATTGATCCCAGCTCTAATTTACCACCATGGTGTTTAACAGATCTCATGCACACTGGCTCCAAACAACATCAAATAACATAAAAGTGTTTTTATATCGAAGTGCAGTATTTCAATTTTTTTTTTGTTTTGTTATTTTCTGTTGACAGGTATTGAAAATCAGCTAATTTTGCGACACACTGTATCTGATAATTACTGTGAAATTTATGTCCCGAATAAAACATCATAATCCAATCACAACAGCGCCACTTAGTCATCTGTTGAACTCCACAGTAAGACCTCATCAAACCTTTCTTTTCACAACCCACATTTTATTTGCATGCTTTTCAGGATGTTTGCACACCTGCAGCCGTTCACAGATGATGCATGTGATTACTGATCCCGTATCGGATTCTGGTTGAGCCATATCAAGTTTATAGATTTTCTTTCCCCACTTATTCATTCTCCAGGTCAGGTGGCTCTAAGGGCATAGGGCAGTGGAAATGTCCTGGGAAGCTCTCCAGAGAATTTTAGGGTTGTGGGTGGACAATCAGTCACACTCTCAACTCATTTGTAATTATAATGCAATCTGATCTGCATGTCTTTGTGCCTGTGTGAAGAAAGATGACCCTAAGGGCTTTATCCCTTCACAAGGGCATTAATACCTGATAAACTATCAGACGTTTATTAAATCTGGAGATGGTTTTACTCATAATTTAACACAAAATTGCTACTGTACCTTGTCTCCAACCACGAAAAGAAGATACTCTGACGAGTAAACCGCAGCGATGGACGACACCCTCTCATTCTCCACCAAAGAGTAATTGGCAAAGATAATAGGGCTTGATCTCCTCAGTACAAGCTGCAAACAATGTCAAATTACATTCATCAGTAGTCAGATAAATAAAGACAAATACAAAAACTGGTCATTTAGTAAGTCACACTGTATACCTGCAGCAGGCGTCCCGTAGAGGTACCAATATGGGCTACAGTCTTGTTGTCTATGGTTGTGACCAGCAACGACGTGAGCAAGACGTCTGTCATCTGCCTGTTGAAGAGGTCCACCCTGTAGTAGGGTTTGGACACCATAGTAGGGTGGTCTCTGCATGTGGCGTTGTTCTCCATGCTCTAGTACCAACGCAACAGACATCAGAGGACATGAACAATAAGGAAATCAGTGAGAAAAAAGATACACCGAATATTATTTAAAGACTAGGTTGAGTTGAAAGCATTTAGATAGGTGTAGGAAATAATTCTTGGAAAAGTAAGAAAGCAATCTGTAGGTTGAAATAGAAGCTGAAGATAAGGCTGCAAATTGGTCCTGAAGTTAAAAATATGTCTTAAAATAACACAGTAAAGATGTTAAATTCTAAAAACTACATTTCTATAACAGCTGCTGGTACAGACGTAACCACATCCACATGATGGTCACTGACAAACGTCTCTCTGCTGATGAAGACAGACTGAATTCAAGTTCCAGAAAATGATAATAAAAAAATCTCAAATTGGGATTGCTCACAAGTGCATTCACCATTGGATGATCTTCTTATTCTTCTTTTCCATTCAGCGTTTCCCTTCAGGGGTCGCCGCAGCGAATCAGTTGCCTCCATCTAACCCTGTCTTCTGCATCCTCTTCTCTCACACCAACTACCTTCATGTCCTCTTTCACTACATCCATAAACTTCCTCTTTGGTCTTTCTCTAGGCCTCCTGCCTGGCAGTTCAAAACTCAGCATCCTTCTACCAATATATTCACTATCTCTCCTCTGGACATGTCCAAACCATCTCAGTCTGGCCTCTCTGACTTTATCTCCAAAACCTCTAACATGTGCTGTCCCTCTGATGTACTCATTCCTGGAATGCAATTCCCAAAGTAATAAACCATCATATGATTACAAAGGATTTTCTCACAACAACAGCAACGACACAATTACACTGCTTTACAGCCAAGGTGCTTCTATTCTGCATCCACTCTGAATTTCAAAGTAGCATGAAATAGCTTGACATCTCAGATCTGAAGTCTCTCATTATCAGACAATGTTTTTTTATATTTCATAGCTTTAGAAATTAGACATACTGATCATGAGGATAACCTTGACAAAATCTTTTTGTACCAGAATCACAAGGTAAGTGTGTCATGATTACATGATCCTTTGGTAATTAAAGAGGCCTTTATAAATGATGATGTGCTGCACTAATGGCAGAAGGATTGCTTTGAAGCTGCTGATGCAGCACAGATCACTGATTAAAGAGGTAAACACTCACTAGTACCTCCAAGGACAATATATTTAAGAAATGACACTTTGAAATTGTTTTCTTGACATAAAAGGGAAAAAACCTGACGTCCTGAAGTCATTGTCTAGTTCATGTAACTCTGGTTATGATGCCGTTTCCTGAAAGTTTTTCTTATATTTTACCAGCCAAATTAAAATAACAACTTCATTTATGAGGCTTAGACATAGTTACATCAATCAAGCCAGAGGAATTCAATAGTTTAAAAGGTCAAGATCCCTCAAAGGACCGTTGAAATTACCATTAAAAACAAACTGCCTGTGATCTACATAATTACATGCTTGGAAAAAGTACACCAAGTTATTCAATCTAATGATTGTACTATGCTCACACAATTTTATGAGTAATTGTCAGGCACAGATGTCATTGTTTGTATCTGTTGTTCTTCTGAGACATGGAAGAACCTGAATTTCATAAAGTTGGAAAATCTCACTGGCTGACAGCAAAAAGAAAAAAAAAAACAGGAGGAGCTTGAGGAGAAAGTTAGACAAGTCCAACCAGAAAACCTTCCTCTGAAGACAAACAGAATAAAGAGAACATTCAAAAGTCATAAAAACCACTTCTAAACCTGCATCAGCTCAGTATCTATCTGCTGGAATCCAATCTATTTTTTTTCTTTTTCTTCCTCTGTCTAATTCACAACATCTGTTTTCTTTCCCAAAAATTTTCAAACTCACCACAAGACAACCCCCCCCCCCGCCTCTTTCTCCCCCCACAGGCAACAACATAACAAAAACAATAATATCGTGAGAAATATGCAAAGATATCTCAAAATGAATAGCTTGTCTCTAAATGAAGGAATGAAGGCATAACAAACCACAAACTGATGGACAGACGGTTGAGCTTTTCTCATATTATCTTGCTATCTGATGAATTTTCTAATGCTTTTATAATGCTTGAAATGCTTTTATTTGGTTCCTTTCCAATGGTTAAGGAAGCTAAAATTCACATATAGACTGGAAGCACCTGGGAAACAGCTGGCCTGTTGTTGGGTAAATAGTTGCAAGCTCTGAAAGGCTAAATTCATTTACATTCGTTATGGACACGCTTTCAGTTTCCATTTACACAATAATTGGAAGACAGGCTTATTTTGGAAAACAATGAGTGACACAATGCAGCTGGAGCCAACTGAAACCTTTTAAATGTTTGTCTTATTCGTCTTACCTGTTGCTGTCACACAAAATTACACAATGCAAAAAAATTCCTGTAAATCACTATTGGGATATTATCTTTTTCTCATCATGTACAAACAAGCAAAATGTTAAAAATTATCACATAGTAAAAAATTTTTTTTAGAGGACTACCTGGAAGCCGTTAAAATAATTACCAAAATATCATTCAAAGAAATGCCTAAAGGTTTTCTTTTTTTCCGAGTGGTAGATATGAAAGTGAGTAATGTATTGCTGGAAACAAATGAATCATCATAACTGGTCATCCTAACTCCAGACACACCGCTTGTGTTCCTCCTGTCATCTCCTCATGAATCAGTCAGACACGAACCACAGCAGACTTAATTTGTTCTTGTTTGTTCTTGAACTACTTGCCACCTTCACACAGTATTTTAGTTAAACTCAAACCAGGACTCTTTATTATATCTACTATCATTTGTAACTGCTCGTATTGAGCTGGTGGGCTCACCTCATGTGGACAGCTCTCACAGGGCTGGAAATGGCAGAGCCCTCTGGAGAGCTGTTCTGGTCCAGACTCGCAGCAGTCATCCACTCCGTCTACGATCGCTTTATTGACGTTGTCCATGGGAAAGGCGCAAAGGGCTGAATCGTGGTGAATGACCCCGTTGTCATCAGTGACAGCAAAAACCCCGTAGAGAATGTCATCCTCCTCCTCTGCCCCTAACTCCTCTGCCAGCTCTTTACCTGCCTTGCCAAAATGGGCTGCCTGGACCACGTTGTAGACCACATCCTTATAGGGTTCACTGGCGACGTTCCTCCTCCGCCGCTTTGGTTCAAACCGGCACTCCAGAATCACCTCGCGGTACCGCTTCATCTCCCATTCATTCCGAGGGAGACGACCCAACCGAGTCTGGAACGGAGAGGAGTCCTGATCGGGGCTCTCTCTTTGGACTGACAGGAAGTAGACAAACTCCTGGGTGAAAAAGCTGTAGACATATTCGATATGGTACGTCTTCCGCAAGCCTGGAAGGACGGTCAGGCCGCGCACATCCGGGTAGAAACCGTCTTCTGTGGCCAGTGGTCGACGTACTGATATGGACTTCCTTCCATAACGCTGTGTCACACTGTCGTTGACAGTGGTGGCAACAAAGAAGTAGACAGTCTGACCTTCTTCCACCATCGTGACTTTGGTACCAAGCGAGCTGGCCACACAATCGGGACAGTAAGCAGCAGAGTTTGAATCCTTTCTAAACAAACACTTAGAGACAGACGGTGACTCTCCATTTGAGTTAAGTTGATGGAAATAACAAACACCATATTGAGAACTTCCACACGAGTATAAAGACATGAACATCGTATCCAGCAGCAGCACCTGATTGTTTGTGTCCTCCAGGAAGTTGGGGTCCTTCTCAATGTTGCACAAATTACATATCTGACAGTCTGGGCTTCCTACCGGCCCAGTGCGGAGCTCCCACACTTTCTCCAAGCTTCTGTTAACCGCCTCGATCACGTTCTGAGAGGCAACGTACACTTCCTGGTAGAAGGAGTTGTTGACTATGTTCTGTATGGGGCCCCGGGCCTGGAAGAAAGGCATGGTGTAAACCACAGAGAAGTTGACAGGACTGGGAGCAAGAGAGGGGCAGTTGGCCAAAGCAAGGGCCAGCAGAGTCTGGAGCCAGACGCAGGTCCCCGACTGTATGGCCCAGTGGACCATCTCCACTCCGGAGCAAATGGTTGGCGACAGCACAGACAACGATGGGTTACCTCCAGGTCTGTTGTCTAGACAACAGCATCTTTAGGACCTGCCACTGATAGCTGAATAAAGACAAATCATAACATTCATATTATCATCACATGACAAAGACCAGTTTTTGTCCTTTGGACAAGGACACATTTGTACATATGAGGCTGATATTGGGAGACAAATACCTTAGTTGAGCTAACTTATCTCATCTTAAGTACTACTACCCTGAATCTGTCCAAAACAGTCCAAATGAAGCATCTTCTACAGCTGTTAAGAAAGTCATGATAACACATTTCAAAAGACAAGATGGTGTTTGCCCCTAATTCCATACCCACACCTGAAACAAAGTGGAATGCATTCTTTGGTTGGAAATGGGGTGATGTAGGAGTATGTATTATTTGTAACTGGGGTAAGATAAAATCAGTTAATTATGTTTCAATTAAGTATTTTTGCTAAATTCTGTTCAGGAATGATACATAATGGATCTGAGGAGAAAAATATCATCATCTTCGCTGAACTAGATGATGATTCAATTACATGTGGCCATGAAAATTAAAGCTTCCTCTCCCTCATGTTGGAATAATCGCATTGAGAGCTCAGGAGACGGAAGAGAAAAATATTTTATATATCCTTCGTGACTCATGTTCGTGTCATCTTATGTAAATAATCTCACCCCAACAAAAAACTTAATAGCCTTAGATTGATTTTAAGGCACCAAACTTATCATATAAAGTATAATTTCACTGAGTCAAGTCCATCAATTTCTTAAGAACAACCAACCACATGGAACCGCACTGCAAACTCCGAGCCTTGTCTTCATTCTGAACATACGCTGTAGGGTGGATCATTAACCAAACACACCACGGTAAGGTTGTATTCAAGAACCGCGGCCTCTCTGCTTTGCATTCCTGTCACAACCGTTACGTGCCTCTCAAAGGGAAAGCTGTGTACGGACTAATGGTCATAAGACAACACGTGTCTTCTTAATGTCCCAGTTGAAGACGAACCACAAGTCCACTCGTGCCAAAGAACTCCTATTTCATTCAGAAAACATACACAATCAATAAAACAGATGTTGTCTCTTCCATAAGCAGCCATAATGAAACATTAAAACTCATGAATGTAACGTCTTTATAACGATCAATAATTCATAGGAGTCTAATGTCATGTTACAGTTTAACATTTGCAGATCCATGTGAAACTGAGGTTAATGTCAGCAGACATGGGTATACATAGTAATGGCACTGATTGACTTTCTTCATGTTCATGGTTAATAAAGCAAACAGTTGGAGCTAAGTTTCCGTTCTTTGTGCTATTGTTCTATTTACAGTCTGCATTAGTGGAGTTCTTCAGAGGTGAATTAAAGATGCAGTCGTATCAAGGAGAGCGACAATATCCCCTGGGGCTGTCATGATGGCATTAAACCGGGGTTCCAATCATAAAAATGTTTATCTCTATCTTGGTGTCAGTTTTAATTTACCATCAGTTGCAAATTGTATACAACACCATTTAACTGCATCGGTCAGTGCAGTAAAAAAAGGGCATCTCTCCTTTATGAATTATTGCAGAGATATCTGCCTGGATTTGAGGAAGCAATCTGCTGTGCAAACAATCAATGTTCAAAACATACTGCACCCCAAGGACACATGCATTGATTACATGGTATCCAAAACAATTACAGAACCACAAGAACACACCTGTGTAGAGACATAATGCAGCTCTTTACTTAGTTATGAAAATTAATTATTAGTTTAAGGGTGATTTATTTATTTACTCCTCAAAAAATAAATAAATCAGCAGTACATTTCTTAAAAAATCAAACGCAGGAACATTCAATCATGTCCGTGACTGCCTCAGGCTTTGTCCTTTTCATTTGTCGCATATTTTTGTTCTGTTACCTGAGCCTAACACCTTCTTAATGTTATTATAACACATACTCTGCATGAACTGAGAAGATTACTGTCTATTTAAACCGTAATATTTCATAAGAAATATCTAATAATCTAATATTATGGATATAAACACACCTTTTTTCACTCATCAGCAAAACTGCTTATATTACAGCTCTTCGGTTTGATGTGAAAGATGATTTTTAAAATGTTTGTTTCTAGTTTTGATATCATCTTTTGACTTTTTTTTTTTTTTACTGGGTGGATAATAAATATGGGACCTCAACACCTGAGCGGAAAGCTGGTTCTGGTCCAGTGCATCATGTACAGACCATTCTCTTACCTGTCCAGGTTAGTTCCTGTCCTCTTGAACCGCAACCCGCTGCGCCTTCAGGTCAGGTCCTTGTCTGACGGCAGAAGAGCGGGAATGGTGGGTGTTTCCTCCGGCGGATTCAGGATTACACCATTAGATTGATAACGTTTTTAAGTTAAAGTTTCACAGAGCGACGGGACGTAAGAACGTCTTCGGATTTCACTGAAGAACCCAATGCCGGCTGCTCTTTGCCTCAGCACCGCTCCAGCTGGCTCCGCCCTCCCGGCTTCAGACCGGCGGACCCCGGTCACCGGCACCGGGCGCTCCACACGCCTTCCGGAGTGACGCACCGTGCGTAACGCTGGATGTTTGTGAGTTTAAAATGGATTTACAACGTGTTTCTGTTTCATACTTACATCCGATTCGAGATTACTTATTTACTGTTCACTTCACGGCCGTCACCACCATACAATTCTACTGGGGCAGGTGCGGAATCCCATTATTTAAGATCCTAATCTTTGCCCCATGTCTGTTGTGGCTGCGAAAAGCATTTGTTCCACGACTGAGCTGTTGACACTAGTAAGTGAAGCATTGGAATTTTATCTTTGGAAAAATTATTTCTACATATTGTATATCATAGGCTGTGTTTACATGAGCGTTTTAAGGCCACACTGAGAATTAAAAATATCTAATTTGAGAAATAAGTGTAACTGTTATGAAATTGAAGTCAAAATATGACAAAAAAAAAAAAGTCTATGAAAAAGGTGAAATGTTTTATAAATATAAGACTAGTCTTAATTTTGTGAAAGTTTGCAAAATTGAAAAAAAAAAGAGCATCAACAGTGTTTTTAGAACTTTATAAATTATAACTAAAAGACTATGTAAGCATTCATTTCATAAACACAGAAACATGAACAAAGAAGTCTTGATAATGGGCCAGTTTTCTTTTAAACCATTTATTTAATTTATTTTTGAATCATTCATCAATCATAAACTTGCACAGTTACAAACTCATTTTGACGTTACACAATGTCATTTGGTTAAGGCACGATTTCCAGAGGTCCCATTCAATACTTTTATAACTAGACGCAGACAAAAAGAATCACTTTCCATGATTATTTTGCATATTAACATAAGCATAATAATATAATGTAATAGCATTTTAATTTTTTGACAATATTTGCAATGCATGAACACCTGACAGCAGTAAATCTGTTGCAGACGCACAAACACATTTATCTTGCATGAAAGCATATTCAACCATTAGAGAAAGCACTGTACCATCTGCACTTAAAAGAATTCAATTTCACATTTTAGTGCTGATTTTTTTTTTAAACCTGATGATATTTAAAAACACTTTTAATCTGAGAACACTTGGTCCATTACTATACGAAATGCATGACAACATCTTCAATGGCAAATTAGTTTAAGACTTTTATGTAGTCGTTTTGCCATTCATGATGATGATGCTACTTCCATCAGTAAATCAATATTTAAGTTATAAAAATCTAGACAAATAAAATACAGAATTCATCTTTGTTTTATATCATCAATAATCCATAAATCAATTCTGAGAAACAAAGAAGAAAAGAAAAAAATCTGAGTTTTGACAGTCATTTTTAAAACGGAACCAACTTATCATTCACAGCTGTCCTCGAGTCAGGAGATCAGCTGCCAGCGAGTACTTAGTAAGTGAGAGGACTCAGGATAAAGAGGCGATCCTCCTCCTTTCTCATCCACTTCAGGAGCTTAGTGACGGCTGACACGGCCAAAGCTTTGGTCCCCAGCGGACTGAAGCACAGGTAGAGCTCAAAGCCACTTGTCACCTGCAGGACATTAAATGGAACACGATGAAGCGAGACAAGGCTGTTTGACTCAGCTTTACAGCTGTTTCAGGTAAATTTTCACAGCAGGGTCTTGATGCATCCGACTCATAATGCACAGAGCCAGTCTCCCTTATTAAATTGCTAGCAAAAAAAGTTTCCATGTTTAGTACTGATCAAAATCACCGCAACAACATTTTGAATGACTGAACCACATTTAGCCCATTAGCAGTCCCAATGTAAACCGACAATAACCTCAAATGTATGACGACAGATTAGACACAAAAATTATATTTGTGTATTTTCTCTTGTGTTTCTGTGTTGTCTATGTATTTATTTGCTAATTTCAGTCTTCTCTTCTGTGTACTGTACAAATATTGTTTAGTTTTAGGAAGAAAAAACACTTGCTGCAAACAAAAAAAAAAGTAAATCTCATCATTTTGTCAAGTCAGACAAAAATGTCATCCAAGTTTCATTTCATAATAACCTCTTTTGTAAATGTAATAATCAAAATTCAGTGACAAACTTGTCACTCTGACATCTTTCGTTAAACTTTATACTTGACTTACTTCCTGATTTCCTGTCGTGTGAAACTTAAAGCTGAAAACTGATCTAGAGCAATTGCAACATGCTGTAACGGCATAATTAAATGTCACAATACCATACTGACCCACGCCATGAGATTTTCAGATTCACCACAGCGGTAGAAGGAGCGGAGAGGTCTGGTTGGATGATGTAGGTGACTGTGAAGGTCCTGATATAATCCCATGAGCCTCTCCTGCTCTTCATCAGACTGGTAAACAAAAGGAAACTCTGGACTGGAGGGAAAGAATCAAGTAAATTGTATCAACTGCAACAAGTGAAGACTTGCATGAAACAAGTTTTGCGAGAGGAAGAAAAACAAATGGAATCAACAGAGCTTTAACGGAGCATAAATGTTTCATCACCACGTCTCGCCCACCTTGTGTACAACCCCGAGCTCTTCGATTTGTACACGAAGTGCCTGAGTTCAGGAATGCCGACCTGCTCCACTGAATAGCTGGGACATTTAAGGGCCTCCTTCAGGGGCTGGTAACCATTGCGCTTGTTCATCCTCTCCAGGAACCTTTTCTTGCAGTCAGACATATTAAAAAAGTCCTCACGGTCAGTGGACACCAGGATAAGGCAGAGCTCAGATGCAGGCTCCAGATATGAAATGTGAGCGTGGAAAAAGCCAGCAGTGTTGAACTTTGGCAAGCAGATTGGCGTCCAACCTTCACCCTCCCGGAAGGACGAGGAGGAGCCGACGAGGTTGAAGACCAGATGCAAGTCAATGTGGTGCAGGAACTGGTCCTTTTTCCTAACCAGAGTAACCAGGCGGTCTCCCGCTAACAGAATGGAGAACACCAGGTTTTTGGATTTGGCTGCCTGCAGGCTTGATGAGACCACGTCCCTGGAAGAGCTAGCCAGAGGTAGACAGGTGACGGCACTCAGCAGAAGGCCAGGGTCTCGTTCCAGCCGATGTAACAGGTTGTCTGTCAGATACTCGGAGCCGGCGAGCAGGCGACGCAGGTCGTAGTTCTGCTTGTGCTGGAAAATGTGGTTGAGCTGGGTGAGGGTGAGCAGGCTGATTATCTGGTAGTAGATGTACTGCAACTCCCGCAGCATTTCCTTATCTGACTGATGGGTTTGAGACACGCCCACCAGGACCAGAGGGCTCTTGGTGAGGAAGACCACTTTGCAGCCATCTGACACAGAGAAGGTTTAGGGAGTTGATAAGGATCTGATTTGTTTCATGGAATGCACTTTTGACACTTTTATTTTGATTCATGAACAAATTCCTACAGCAAACGTATAATCTGACCTGCATGGATGGAGCGAATGACGTTCTTATCAGCCTCGACGAAGGATACCAGAGCCATCATGACCCCCATGGTGCTGGACAGACCCTCCTCCGTGCCGTAGCGGGTGTAGATCGGCTTTCCAGCCTCGCTCAGCACAAACACGTGTTTTTTGTGGCTCCTCCAGGCTTCACCAAAAACATCCTCTTCCTTGTTTCTGCTGTCCGGTGAAATGTTACCATTGTGCCGCACCTTGAGCTCCTCTGAACACTCCTCCTGATCCAGTTCTGTCTCCTCTCTGCCATTATTCTCAACCTCAGCGGTCAGATCCTCGAAAGAATGTGTCTGGACGAACATGGCACTCTTCTGACCAGCACCTGAAATTAAAATTTAAGGGATAAATGTTTGTCATGTAAGTGTTTGTCACCAATGGAAGTCATTTGTTTGTCCATCTGTTGGTGGAATTTACAACAGATTGGCAGAGTGGTTGGTCATGTAGTGAGGGAGAAGCCAGGAAATATTGGGAGTGGATCCGAATAAACGGATGGATCCAAGAATTTGTGTCACAGATGGAGTTTGAGCCAAAAGTCTAGCTCACGGGGTGGATCAGTGATATTCTGCAAGTGAGCTTTTGGCTTCTCATGTTTTGGTTGTCTGACATCTTTGGAAATGTTTGTGATCAGAAGTTTCAATACATACAGTGTATCAAATAGTATATCTGAATGGATCTACACACCACTAACTGCATCCTGTGTCTTAGCAACTGGTTGCAGTGCATGTGCTTAAAACTTGCTCTTTGTACAGGTACAATTATGTGTCCATTCAAATAACAATTATCAAACACACCTTATTACAACAATCTGGTTATGCTTGTTTTGAAAAAGAAATTATGAATTAAAGCAGGAAGCATGATGCCAAATTTAAAAAAAAACAAGGTTCAATTGTGCATCACTAGTAGGATTGAAGCCATTTGTCCTTTTCTTATCCACGCACAAATGCATGACCAGCCCAATTCAAGCTGTTTCTTTAAATATGAGACACTGGTGTACAGCAAACAATACATCAGTGTACAGTAAACAGGTTTTATGTTTTGTAACATAATTCCATGAGGGGATGAGATGACAGTTCTATGCAATAAATTGTATTCATTAAATTAATCGACCCAGCAATCAAAGACAGAAGATCTCTAAGACATGCAGCCTTGCAAACCTCTGTCCAGGTAATTCACTTGCCCAATTATATCATCAGTTTAAGGTCTAGTCTAATTATCGTTTCGCCCTCACAACTCATGACCCCTTGAACCTGAAGCCCTACCCAAACAATTTGGAATCAAAACGATATCATTACCAATGTGCTGCAACATCTAGCTCAGTAACTTTTGATGACTTATAAAGTTATGGCGCAGTTACAGCTAAAACTTAATTGTACTTGCAAGTTTGCATCAAGATTTGCTATGTAACAGACTAAAATTTTCTATTATCATTTTAAATGTTACCATTCTAGATTTGCAGATCCACATTTCTTGGATACAGGTCGTACCTTGATGTGTACATTATCTAAGAAGCTAGAAGAAAACACAAACCTTCTGATTCCCCCCATCCCACAATGGTTAAAGAAAATAATTTAGAAAAATTTAGATCCAGATGATGATCCAGATTACCTCCAGATTTGCGGGGCAGCCTCACCTGGTTCGGTTCCCTCGACCAGCCCCGGTGTTGGGCTGTCTGACCTTTCGGTGAGAAGGCGGTTCACGGGAGCCAGACTCCCATTCTCCCATGACGCGGACGCTCTTTGGACACCTCCATCCATCGCTGCTACTTATGGCAGCGACACACACCTGATGGGTCACACAGAGACGGAACCAAAGGGTCTAAAGGTCAGTGACGTCACGACTGGATCGACGGCTGAAGTAAAGCTGGTTATTATGACATCAGGTGTGCAAGAGTCATTAAAAATGTTCCATTTGACTTTTCTTGTTGCTACAAACGCTGGATGTTGTGACACAAAACTGACGACAAAATAATAATCCATCGTCAGAGCAATGTTATAACATTTTACACTCTCCTGATCGGGTCATATTTTCTTGTTTCACGCCATTTGATATTTGATATGGTAATTATAAAACTTCAAACTTCCCTTCGGTGACAAACTTCAGTGGATCTGAAGGAAACTAGGTCCAGCTTCGTTCTGACAGACGTCTCAAATAGTTTGAATAAATAAAAACAATATAATTACCTGTCATTTCTCGACTTGTCTGCATTTGATCGTCGTACTTCGTAATTTTCTGGTCACATTTACGTAAACTAGCTAACAAACAGGGACGTGACAGAAGTGCTTGTTCTGGCTGGTCAACATGCCCTGCAAGATTGCGGAAGTGGGATGTATGGGACTTGAAGTTTTTCACCAGAGAATGGCACCGAGGCAGCAAACGAGCCGAATCAAGTTTAATAAAACACAAATCAATAGAAAAGTTGATTTAGATATAAATGCGAATGAGTTGGTGGTGGATCAATGTCGCAAAATAACGTTATTTTTATTCTGTCGTTTAGATTTTATAATTTGATTTTGGTGGTACTTTATGGAACGTTGGATATTAAAAGACTCGGCTTGCGAGTTGGAGTACAGATAGGACTTTCCGTTAACCCGAGTTAGATAATATATTTTAAGTCATTAAGAAATGTCTTAACAAGCCATAACTCTCTCTGAGAATCAGCGGAAAAATAATGCTCTCTTCTGAACGTAAAATATTCCTTCAAATATATTAGAATGGGGAAACATGTAATATTCATACAAAATGGGATTGAATCTAAATCATTTTTCGTTCAATATTCAAGCATATGGTATCATATGCTACAAAGGAAAGATGTTTTCAACGTAATAGTTTCTCAATATAACGTCGTGTCATTAAAATACACGGATAAATAGCCCTAGTTTCTATAAGTACGTAGTGCATTTGAATGCAGCAACGGGGGCGGGACTTGCGTTTGAACGTAACCCGCGGAAACGGAACAACTGACGTGTTTTTGTTATCTTGTAACCACTTTTGCTATGTGGGGTCCAGTTTATTTTCAATCTTAATATCATAAATTTGCAAAGTTTGGGAATGTTTGATTTAAATACACAGATTTGTAACGTAAATTAAGATCTCCACTCAAGTGGTATCATGGCGTCTTTTTATACGACCGATAACGAAAGCTGTCTGGTATAGCCGGTGGTGGAAGTCAGTGTTGTCCCAGGAAGCTACATCGTTAGCCAGGTGGCTACGTTATACTGAGTTGAGGGGGATACACGAGATTCACGTCATCTATAGAGAGTTGTTTCTCTTATTCAGAGCAGAACGATCCTTGGGGAAGTTACTTGAGATGCCTATCCGAGCTTATTGTACAATTTGCTCCGATTTCTTCGACCACTCCAGGGATGTCGCTGCCATCCACTGCGGGCACACTTTCCATCATGAATGGTAGTCTGATGAAGAAACAAACATTTTCCAGAATACACTCGTTTCACATGTTTAAACAGCAAATTGTTTCATTTCCTTTGTCCCATATCTTCAGTCTTATCCGGTGGTTTCAAACAGGCCCCGCAAAATCCTGTCCTCAATGCAGAAAACAGGTAAAGTATAATTCCTGAGGTCATCCGAATTGTCTTTACCTGAATGGAGGTGTTTATTTAAGTGTTATTGTTGTCTTTCTGCAGGTCAGCACCAAACACATCATCAGCAAGCTGTACTTTGACATCGGTGAAGAAGAGGAGGGTTCGATGGATCCTGAAAGCTTGCAGGTAATCAGAATTAATATCAACATTCTGCTTTTGAGGCTATTTGACTAAAAGAGAAATCAGTCTCCAAGATTTTCATTCTTATGTTTCAATACATTTGAATAGGTACCACTAAGTTTTTAGCCTGATGTAAGGAAAACACTACACGCTTTTAACATTTGTTTTACACGACAGATGAGTGCTCAAGATTGCCATTGTCATGGCATGATTGTGATTTGTTTTAGTATGTTGTTTATTTTTTATAATTAAGTGATTTTTTTTTCTTCCTTAGAATGAACTTAATCGAGTGAAGGCACTTTTAAGCTCTAAAGGTAGGAAACCCAGCTGCTGTTTTGAAGGATGTTTGTGCTAAGATTTCTAATATTTTGGCATTGAAAGTTTTTCTTCCTGATCAATTTTCAGAGCGCGACTGGCGGGACAAGCAGAAGGCGGTGGATGGTTTGAAAGACACTGTGGACAAGCAGAGGAGAGATCTGGACGCTATGAGGAAAGAGATCAGAGAGAAGGAGATGCTCTGCTCTGCCCTCAAAGTAAGCCATTAGCTGCTTATTTGAACCCATCTTCTAAGATGACTCATATGTCATGTTGTCCTTATGATGTACTTTTATGGAATTGTTTTTTTTTTTCTCTCTCTTTACTTTCTCTCAGAAACAGATGTCATACCTGGAGACACAACAAAATGACACTCAGGCTGCCAAGGAGGAGGTCCGGAGACTCAGGACTAGACTGAAAACCTTTGAAAGGTACCTGCAGTCATTAAAGTACTGTCATACTGAAGCATCTAATAGGACTGTGTGTATAACCAACATTTGATGTTGTGATATGTCATTTCACATATAATTTTTATTGGCTATGTTATTTTTTTAAGTATTAACAGTGTTTTCTGAAGTGTTCGACTATTTAAAAAAAAAAAAAAAAAAAGTCAGATTCATGCTGTTCTCTAATGCTGCTTGTCTGGTCCCAGCCTGGATGTGTTGCTACAGGGCCACAGAGCAGAGGTAGAGTCTATGATCACTGATATGGGAATCAGCCAGGCAGCGGTGGAGCAGCTCTCCATCTACTGCATCTCCCTCAAAAAGTAAGTCGCCTAAGAGCTGCTGATCACTTAGTGACGGATTCTTTTCACACCACATCTTTTACGGCTTCAGTCTCGGTGAATACTATTTTCCAATCTCCATTCACCGTACACTTATCTCCTCGTTCTTTAGAGAGTATGATAATCTCAAGGGAAACCTGAAGTCTTCAAATGACACATGTGAGAAGCTGAAGAGAGAAGTGCTCACCACGAACAACAAGGTGATTTTAATGCCAGCAAGTCACGACTCCCAGATGAATGGATTATTGCTTGAAGGATTTCTAAATCCAAGATTACTGGTTTCCTTTTAGTTACACAAAGCCTCGATGGAGCTGACTCAGACCAGTGACAACATGAAGGCCCTCCAGAATGACCTGATGAATGCAGATAAAGAGATCTCTGTAGGGCCAAAACCGAGATACCAAATATTATTTTACTTACTTTATCAAAGAATAGTTTAAAGTCCTGCGTCTATTTTTATTTGCAGAGTCTAAAGAAGAAAGTGGAGTTTCTTCAGAAGACCCTCAGTACCCCGACACGGACTAACGAAGCCCTCAGTCGGCTTGTGTTTGAAAGGTGCGTCAACTGGTCGCTGTTCTGGACTCGTCTGCTGTGACATCACAAACTTTAAATGATTGACTGATGAGACGCCTCTGCCTGTCGTTCAGTCCGGCCCCAGAGGAACTGAAGCATCCTCGCCTCCGTCATCCCATCGGCAGTGAGGATATTGACCTCAACATGACCTATGACATCACCACACCAGAAGACGTGGCCAAGAAACCCACACAGGTCCCATTCAAGAAAATGCGACTTGATCCTCTAGGGTAAGTTAAAAGTGACTTATTATGTGATCGAGCGTCTATCAGAAATTTTCTCTTCAAATCTGGAGCTTCACTCTACAGAAATAAAAGCATTTCAAACATGTTTTATTTTCCAGGTCAACTTTTTCCAGACACAATGACAAAAGTTCTTGTCCAAGCAAGGTAAGTATATAAATGTCACAACACAGCCCATTTTTAAACTAGATAGATGTGTTTCACAAGATTCTGTCTCACCTCAGGCTCGAGAAGAAGATGGATCCATGGATCCTTTTCTGAGGAACTCTCTCCTCTTCAGAAAGAAGACTTTTGGCAGCATGTTGGACCCTCAGAGGAAGGCTGGTGCTGTACGTGCAACACAGTAATCTCCTTGATTCAGGTCTTACTCTTGAATGTGTCATTTGTCCTTTTAATATTTTTAGTGTTCCTCGTTTCAGGTGCGAACTGGTTATGATGGTTTAGGAGGACGGACCAAATTCATCCAGCCTGTATCCTTTTTTGTCAAGTGCAATTTATTGCATTGTCATAACTTCTGTCAATTTAACTTAATTTTGGGATAAATTGCCCATTTTACTATGTACATTTATTCATTTCTTTCATCATCCATGAAGATATTTACTCACAAAAAGCTTGTCCTGATAACATGATGCAGTGACAATGTGTTGAAGTTGGTCCCATGAAGGCATCATTTAGGAAAAAACATATTTGAATAATATTTCTTTTATATATTGAATATGGTCATAAAAGAGATTAAAATTCTTAACAGATATGGCCATTAAAAAACCTGATTAGTGCAATAGAAAAAAACAAGAAGAATGACTATCATTCCTTATCCATGCATCCCATTCCAGTCTCCTTTAGCAGAGATTCGCCCGCTAATGAAAGCTAAAAGGAAAAACGTGGTCAGGCCTCCACCCAAGATTTCACCTTGCCTGACTCTGGACGGCTTTCTGGAGTGACCATCCGCCCAACCTCTGCCCGGCTGTGGACTTCCAGCTCTGGATGCTGTGTTGAGGTTTTTGGCACTGAGAACCAGCCTGGTAGCTGTTCTGCCGCTTAGCAACAAAGAGGAAGTGATGATCGAACTTTATTTAAAAGTGAAAACTGATCTTCCTGTTGACAACAGATGCTGACAGAATTTTTTTTCTTATTGTGCAGAGCCTTTTTTCTGTTATTTTTATTTGGTTGTCTGTATGTGTGTGAGGAAAATCCACGAACCGGACGATCCGAGTGTTGATGCTCTGATAGACCATTGATAAACACTGCTGCTTCTATTCTCTACACTCTGAGATGATGAGTTGTTTTTCATAATTGAATTTAAAAACCTTTAATTGCCTACCTATGGATTTTCTGTAGGCAGTTTTCATTTTTATATTCCTGTCAGATGTAAACCAGTTCAAATAATAAAACAGTAACTTCTTAACTTTCTTTTCCCCGCTTGTGCTTTGACATGTGCTCTCCTGCAGAGGGCAGTACAGACACCGTTTTCCCCGGATGAGAACATGAATCTCGCAGCCCACGTGAACCAAACAGATGTTGTAAATTTCTGAATCCATTTGTATTGAAAAGGCTTCACCAGTAAAGAAGGAAGTCCTTAAAAGAAATACACCTCCAGTAAAACCTGAGTTGCACGTTAAGATCAAGTAATAGAAAACTATACTGCAAATCGACTCTTGGCAAATAAAAGAAGTTAATTCTAGCGGTTACCACAAATCAAATGCTGGTTTTGCAGAAATAAGAGCTTGCAGTGATGGAGGACCGTTTTCATGCCGCAAAAGAATTGAAATACTCCTGATGTGATGCTTTCTGACAAAGGTTCCCATGCATGAACGTAACAGCAGCTTGTCCATGTCTTAGAAACTTTGATATCTTTGACAATGTGGGGGAAATGCCAAACTGTTTTTCACAATTGACTTTAAGCACCAGGTAGAACAGGAATTCTTTTCTCAATTGCATCCTATCTGCGCTCACAAATTTCCACCAGTGGAAACCAGCTTGTATCATAAAAACATTTAAGATGCTCTTGAAGCATCGGTGATCCATCACTGAATGAATGAGTTGAGTGATCAATTAAACTGGTCCAGGGAGATTTGTCAGAATTATTTATGGAACATGGCGGTGTGTTTTTTTAAAAGATTGTTCTTACCAGTGCAAATGAAAGTCACAACACCCCATACAAACATTCATGTACACATAAAACAATCCATGCAGTGCTTTTTGGTGCCAGTAAACAGAAAAGCCTAACTGACCTCAAGGGATTTCCACATATATGTACATCTTCCTGTAGGGCAAAAGGTCACCATTTTCCTACACAGCATTCCCCAGGGAAAGTTAAAACTAACAACACCTTGCTATTCTGAGAAAGAAAATCTTTTAAAAAGTTCTTTCGGGGATAGTTTAACATCTGTGTGTTTCAATCATCCATCGCTTCCTTTCCCTTTTGTGCTTCATTCCAGGTTTAATGAGTCTTAGTTATTCATAAGTGTGAAAAAATATACAACATCCAGGAATTTCTTTGCTGGTGTTCCAATCCAGAAACAGGAGAAAAAAATAACAATCCAGCCCAAATTAAAGCAAATGCTGATCTTAAACTGAATGCCTGTCATCTCTGTGGTGTCAGGTGGGATAAATGTACGCATCTGGTTTCATTTATTTCACTGCGATCTGTCCGGTTCGATCTTGGACTCTCCGTTCTGTTTGTCGTTGGACTTCTGGGACAGGTGCGTGGACACAGTGGCCGCCTGCACCACGGCCTTGAAGCTCCGCTTCCTCTTCTGAACGTTCTGCTCCGGATGGAAGATGATGACGTAGACTTTGGGTATGTAGAGCATACCCAGGGACACGGTGGCGCTCAGGCTCATGGACACAGTCAGGGTGGTGGTCTGGATGAACATCTGCCCCAGAGACACAGCAGGTCAGAGTGGTTCACACACACACACACACACACACACACACACACACACACACACACACTGCTATTTCTGAGCAAGACATTGATTTATTTCTCAGAATTCTGGAAGTATCCATTAGTGTGCAGTTAATAATTGATTATATCATCTTGCACACGTTTAAGAAAATATTCTATACGTCATCCCATAGGTTGTCAAAATGCATTCTTTACCATTTTCATCTCAAAACTCCAGAAGGCAGTGTTTTCCACCAGATAAATGATTTATGAAGTCAGGAAAGAAAGATCTATTTACGGTCTTTGACCACATCTACTGCTCACTGTTCTTATTGCAAATCCAACAATAATAATGAGAAGCGACTCCTCCCGAGATCTGCCTCCAATGAATTATGAACTCATTATTCGAGCAAACCTTACAGGTCATAAATAAATCAAACCATATGTGTCATAAATAAGAGATATTTGGGGCATAAATAAGTCATAAATTGTACACTATCCTCAGCAGCAGCACATCCCTGCCTCTCACAGACTGTCCATACAATATAGTTTCTCTATTCATCTCTGTCAATGCTTTTTATCAGTTTCCCTGAGTGACCTCTTAATTTAAAAAGGGACTTATTTATGAGCACAAAGTGGATTATATTCATACACTCGGCCCGAGGCGAGCGAAGTGTGGATAAAGAAGACCCCACATCTTCTGTAGGTAAACACAGACATCACGCAGGTTAAGCAGCTCCTCCTCCACATGGTCTTGCACATGACAGGAGGATAAAAGCCATTATTTCAATTAGGAACACAAAAGTTAGGCTCTATATTTAGCTCATTAATGATGACTAAATGAACGGGAGGGCGGATTTGGTCGATGATGGTCCGTACTGTCCCTGAGCAACTCTGACCTCCTTTTCCTGCCCTCCTTCCCCCCTTTTTTTTCGTAATTCACTTCATTTTCATTTGAAGGAGGTGAAAAGAATTTGAAAGCACCTCGGGCCTTAATTGTTTCGGGCTGACTGATTCATAATACGGGCTTCTATTAGACCCCCAACACTCTCATGCTTTGTGACGGCAGAAATAGCCCACAAGCTAAATTACACTGTTAGTACAGTGGAGGCCGGATGTCTGCAAGTACAGCAGGAAGGAAATGCAACATGACAGACAGCAAACTCAGATTTCACTTACAACATGTGAGGGATTCTTTTACTGTTACTCTGTTATTGTGTGTCGCCTTTTGTTACACCAGAGTACTTAAAACCTGACGAGTAGCAAACATAATCAATTTAATATTTAATGGTATAACAGCGCAAGGCTGTAAACGTTAATGCATCAATGTATCGATCAATAGGTTACATCGTACGACAGAGGAAGTATCGTTTTAACGCGCCCACCCCCGCCACTCTGTTGGCCTGCTTCCTCCCTTTAAAATAGATTTTACATTTAGATTTTAGGGGGTTTTGTATGGGTCATTTTCAAACATAAATAAATGTTTTGTTTTGCTTCTTTTCTTCTAAGCTGTTGTAGAAAAAAAATTTCAGTAACCATGATGTTATAATGATGATGAAGGTACTGCTCCTCTTCCTGCTCTCTTGCATGAAAGTATTAAAGTATTTTTACATGTTGGTCAACTTGATAACAGTAACTATAAAAATATCACCTCTTCACCATTTTCTGGTACATCGTCTAGAAAAATTGGGATAATCTGCCAATTAATCCTTTATGACTCAACTTTCATGTATAAATCACAATATTCACAATTGCAATAATTAAAAATATACTTACGTTACATTTATGGATAATTATTACTGATGCAAATGGCCTTTAAATGGTTTAACTGGGCCAAAAATGTCTAAAAATCCAGATCCAATCACTCAAAGTGTTTTAAAAATTTGAAGGAGTTTATTTTAGTGGCCTTTAGGACAAACATCAATGTGTTTCTACTTATGCCTTTATTAGACAAAGCTGTTGGGGAGTTTATTCATGCTTTATATGCAAGTATTGCTCTTTAAAATATCAGGTAATAGTAGAAGTAGAAGCCTCATAAACTGAAGTAAATAGTTAAAATCCAATGACAGGGGCAGCAACCAGTAAACCCTATGAAAATATGAAGCTTCTCACCTTCTCCGTAGACTGCGCTGTGCCAAAGAAGATGGGTACGAAGGCCAGCCAGATGATGCAGGTGGTGTACATGGTGAAGCCGATGGGCTTGGCCTCATTGAAGGTCTCAGGAACTCCTCTGCTCTTGATGGCGTACACGGTGCAGGTGATCATCAGCACGATACTGTAGCTCAGACACAGGATGAGGGACAGGTCGGACATGTCGCACTTCAGGACTCCACGGGCAAACTCTGGGTTTGGGGGCTTTTGCTCCTCATAGTCGATGATGGTATGAGGGGGCATGACGCCAAACCAGATGAACACCGCCAGCAACTGCAGACAAAAAATGATTAGTTAGGGCGCTAGAAAAAGTCTAAGTGATGTGAGTGAAACTATCTGCATGCATACCTGCACTGAGATGAGTATGAAAGTGATGATGAGCTGAGAGGTGGGGCTGATGAATTTTGGCGGTGTGACCGACTTCTTGCCCTGTTCAAAGATTCGGTAGATCCGGTTGGTCTTGGTGAGCATGGCGGAGTAGCTGATGCACATGCCGAGACCCAACAGCAGCCTGCGGAAGGCGCACACAGCCACGCTGGGCTCGGCGATCATTAGAAAGGTGATGAGGTAGATGAGGAAGATGCCGGTCAGCAACACGTAGCTCAGCTCTCGTCCAGAGGCCCGAACGATGGGCGTGTCGTTGAAGCGGATGAAGGTGACGATGACTCCGGTGGTGGCCAGGATGCCCAGAATGGCCAGAAAGACGGGGATGATGGCCCAGGGAGAGCTCCACTCCAGCTTGATGATGGGTGTAGGCCGGCATCCCGTGCGGTTCTTCAGGGGTCTCATGTCAAAGGGGCACATGTCGCAGGAGAACTCGTCCAGCAGGTACTGGTAGCCGTCGCAGAGTTCACAATGCCAGCAGCAGGGAACGCCCTTCACCATCTTCTTCCTCTCCCCGGGTTCACAGGGGAAACTGCACACCGACTCGGGGATCTTACGGTCGCCGCCCGACCACTGCATCTCCTCCGACTTGGGTGGATGCAAAAACAGACAAACATGACATCATGATGGATTTGTGAAAGCTTAAAATCTTGAGGTTAAGGTAGAGGAGTCAGGTAGGTTTTAGCTACAAAATGGTTTGAAATCCCACCTATTCTCTGGCAGAATATTTTTCATGTTTCACTTCTGATCCATTAACTGAATGATCTAACAACCTATTACATTTCTGGTATGTCAAACATTTAGTTTGACTGCCTCAGAGTTAGTGTAGTAGTAGAGTATGATTAAATGGCTTTATTACTGATATCCAAAGATTGCTGTTGATTATTAATTGTATCGAGCGTGTTTAGCTGTACCATTTTTACCTGTTGGGGCAAAATTGTAGTCTTACAACTCCTGTGATATAAAACTAAACTTCGCTACAACTATCATGTCTGTGGGCTAAATTTGTAGTTAATTTAGGTAACATAAAGGAGGAAACCGCTAGCCTGGCTCAGGCTAATTCCAAAGATGCAGATAATCTGAAGACATCAGGCTCCATTAACAAGTAAAGTAGTCAGCAGTAGTTGGTAGTGGTGGTAAAGTAGTTCTTCCTCTCGAGATAATTTCACTTTGTCCCACCCTCCTCGCAAGCATCAAATTTATTTTAAGTTATTTTATCTGATTTTTATTTGACATTTTATTTAAGTGCATTATGTTCATGGTTTTATGGTGCGTCTGTTGTGTTTTTATCTAGTGACAGTGCAGCACTTTGGAAACCTTGTGTTTTTTAAATTGTGCTTTATAAATGAAGTGGATTGGATTGGATCAAAGTATTCACCATGAAAGTTCTCTTTGTATTTCACCACCTCACTTCCTAAAGGCTTCTGCCTGAAAGAATGTCAAAACTACCCGTCACATTGCAGCAGTGAATGCATTTACATCCAAATTGATCAACTTCCTGTGTAAAAAAAAAAACCTCTCAGATATTCTCTTATAGCATTTGTGTTGTTGAGCCCATACATGTTAGCATGTAGCTAAGGCGTTGGATTAAATGAGGGTAAAGAAAAACAATTAAATCATGCGGCTTTTCTCAGTTTTCCCAGTATTTTGAGAATATAAATTCGTGTCACACTGCATCAAATAGGAACAATTTTACATTGGAACTGTAAGAGTTTGTTTTTGGACGAAAGCAGGCCGGGGTATGACTCAATTTCCAGTGTCTATGCCAGAATAAGCAATACCAACTGGTTACTGGCCTGTAGATATGTGAGCTGTTTTCAAAATGTCAAGTACCAAGTAGAAAAAAGCAAAAAATCACAATAAAGAAACAAATTTTACATTAAGTCGAAGGTGGTTGGTCCACTGGCCGATGACCCTGTAACCGGGGTTGCTGACGTTAGACAGTTGATACTGGAAGATGTCGTAACGACCAGGAGCGTCTCCGTTCTCATTAAACATCACTCCAGTTCCTGCGCTGCCTGTTTGAAGAAGACAGAGCTTTTGGTAACTGGTAAGACATCAAAAACAAAACAAAAAAAATGCAAAGGAGTCAGGGGAGACAAACAACTCAAGGTATATAAAACATGTGACTCCATCTTCAGCAGCAGAGAAAACGCCCACGCACCGTTGAATACAGCTCGTGTTTGCTTTCTGCAGTCTTGTGCAATCAAGTGAAAGCTGAGTGCAGGATGCTCTTTGGTGAAGTCTCTCCTCCATGCAGACGTTCTTTCTTTGCACTCTGCTCTATAGCCTGAATGTAACTGAATGTTGCTCTCAGGTCCCTGCAGGCACTCATTCAGAATGTTTTTTCATACGAGCCAAGGTCGTCCAGCAATAGCAGAGTGGTAAATAGGATGCTTTCACAGAACACTTTTTCTTCTTTTTCTAAACTGTGACTTTTTTAATGAAAGATAAAGATGAAAAGCTGGAGCATTGTGTCGAGGGAAGAGCGAGGCGTTAGCCCTTGGGAGGGGGTATCTTTTGAAGGAATGTACTGTACTGTGTTGTGGAGATAGACACATTAGCAGAGAAAAGAAGATCTGAAGGCTTACGACTTTAAGTTGACCTTTATTCTAGTATTTTCTTTTTAAGATGTCCTTATTTTCAAAATTTCAACAGCGGTGAGGAGAAGCAATAGGAAAGCATTCTTTTTTTTTTTTTACCGGCATAAATCTCCTATTGTTTACCTATTGAAGTCCAGTTTGATCACGTCAATGAAACTTTTTCTTTTTTCAGTCTAAATCGTGACGTATTGCATGAGAGAGAGAAAAAAAGAAAAACAGACTGAATGTCAAAAACTTACCGTTGAAGTTCACAGAGCGAATGTACTGGAGGAGCATCCGACCTTCCACAGGGTCCATCTTCTCGCAGACGCCCATAAAGCCGGGACACAGGTCCATGTGCATGCTGTGTAAGGCGTGGGCCATGGCGTACACAGCGTCGATCACAAACTGCACCTTGCCCTCCTGTTCGTACTGAGAGTCTCGACTGATTCTCTCGTCACCTTGACAGACGACGAAAGCAGGAATACTGTCAAGACCGCCCTAGATTTCTTGACTTTTTTACCCATGAACTCATCGCTCACCTGTACATTTCCTTCTGCCGAGGTCATACTTGATTCCGGGGCGAGTTAGTTTGCATTTAAAGTCGTCCTCCCAGAATTCTGCAAACCAGATGTTCCTCCTGTTGTTTTCTAGAGATCTTGACGTGAAGTACTGGTCAAAGCCTGCGTCGTTTAACAAACCAGACCACGTTTCAAGAAAACCAGTAATATCAAGCAGTCATATCAATGATCAGATTGTCTGAAAATTAACCAATTCACTGACTGATTGACTATAAATCCCTCAAATTTAATGTGGATATTCCTACAGCATCTAGTCGATCAGAGACTGTTTTGTTATTCAGTAGTTGTTTCCCACCATCAATAGATGCTCTTTTGGGCAGGATGGTGACAGCACCCTCTGCCACATCTTCCTGATCTTGAATAGCAGAGTTTTTGGCCCCCCAGCTGTCAGAGCCGACAAACAGGAAGTGCCCTGTCAGGTTGGACTTTTTGGCAGACTGTAACACTCGTCTGGAAGGAGACAGATTATACTTTAACTGACACTTACTGCTTTACTCCTCTGCTAGAGGCAGAGTTAGATCATCATTCAAGATGTTTGATCGTTTTGTTGTTTTTACTTCTTGAAGCTCGACTCACTTGATGTCGTCCTCGTTTGCAAAGATGATGACCCCACGAGCGTTAGAGGTCTCCATCAGTCTCTTGATGATCTTATCAAACTCCCCCGGTCTGGGCTCTCGAGGAATCTTTATTGACTGTGCGATACACAACCCACCTGAGTCAAAGAGACAAAGAGATGAGCAATACGTTATCATTTGTGTGCATCCTCGTTTTGTCCCCTCGCTGCACAGTAAAGTTATAACCTCCACCAAGGAGGTGAAGTTTTCACCAGTGTTGGGTTTTGTCTTGACCTGGATTTTCACAGATGAGTTTATGACGGATGACAACGTTCTTCAAAGTGCTGATCAGTGTCTCTTCAACTCAAGCGTCCACGGGGAGACATGCAGCAAATCCAAGCAGTTAATGAGTATAGATTGAAATCAAGCTAAATGAATATGATTTCCTTTGGGATGTTGGCTGATCAAGTCATCCTGGTCTTTATTTGATGTTGAAGCTATGATAAAATGTGTGTGATCAACAGTCCCTTTAAATGGACTTAATTCTTAATTCTCAATTCAAGTTATTTTTATTTTTGCTATTAAGCATAGAAAATATGTCCAATCCTTTTCATGGTTCTACTCCAAAAGTCAGTGGTTCCTTCTGGAGGCCAAAAAACAAAATCTCCAAGTGAATAATATAGTAACTGGCCTTTAAAACAATTCTCAAATCCATGTCCAAATACAATTGATTCTTCAGTACGTTCCTCAATCCACCACAAATTTCATAAAAATCCGTTAAACAGTTCATACACAATTGACAAATGCAATAAAAATTCCATCTTACAATTTTCAAAAAGAAGAAAAAAAAGCTTCCTGAATCCATGGCTTTATTGTGACACACTCCAAATTTGAAGATGTCCTTTTTGCCAACCCTTCCATTTTCATTCAAATCCATCCAGAGTTTGTTTTTTTAAAAATACTGCTAGCAGACAAATAAACCAACAATCAAATACACAACCTGGTAGAAAACATGACCTCTTTGATGAAGATCTCTAGAAAACATGTCAAAATGATGATGAGTTATGATAAAGAAAAGGTTTTATAGCCACACTGGTAGCTGTGAGTCTTCTGCTTAGCATGCCATGCCAACCGACACTCACACTCCGCATAGTGCTTCCAAACACTTAACGTGCAAAACCAGAGCTAGAACATGTGGGAGTTTAAATATTGCAGGAATTTAATGATTCAAAACAATTAAAATGTAAGATGAAATTAAATTGCACTGTCACTCATCCAGCATTTATGGGGTATCTCAGTCAAAATGTCACGCTCTTAGTGGTCATGAAGGAAAATCGGAGGGACTCCTTAAGGTATCTGTTCAAAATTTCATCCATCTGAGGATTGCTGAGATTTGTGCTGTTGGATTTTTCATTTCAATTAGTAATGTTGGAATTTTGACGGTGATTAATTTGAACCATTTAACTCCATCTGAGCTCATCAAGTGGAGGCCTCCTATGTTAGTCAGTGCAATGAGTCACACACACAGACAACACAACCTGCTTCTCTCGATATCTGGAGGAAGGCATCGACGCCACTCTCTCCATAGTTTCCCTCGGACGCCAGCGTGGAGACGTAGTTCCAGCCCATGGCTTTCACTATATCCACCATGGCCTGTGCTTGGTAGGAATCAGGAGGCACCACCCGGGAGAAGAACTCGTAGCGGCTGTTGTCGCTCAGCTCCGGGGCGGTGGAGGCGTAGCTGATCTGCGGGATCTGAGACACAGGGACGGGTCAGTGGTTACCAAAGGATTGGGTCAAGTAGAAAACATGGGCAGCGCTGATTATTTTAGGCTAATATGTTATACCAAAGGTAAAATGAGTGACTAAAAGAGGCAGTGAGCCATGTCAGAGGATGATGCATCACTTAGTCACAAACAAAACCTTAATAAGACCTAAATGAAGGCTTTCCACATTAATTCTGACATGCAGTGCATTAAAATTCCAAAACTGGACTCTGGTAGAAGATAGCGTCTCTCAAACAGCCTGTGTGCTCAGTAATTCTCAGAACACACCGTGCTCCGTCAGTTCTATCTGGTATAATGTCAGTCAAATACAGATGGTAGGAAACACAGCTGTAAAAGCATTTGTTTGGAGAAAAAAAAATGGACGAGAAGATTAATTTACTGGTGTGCTACTTTTTTAATGACACAGTTTACATCGACAGTCTCAACCCTGACCCTGCTAATGCCAGTCTCCCAGTCTGGCTTAGCGTTCGGGCCCTCCGGAGTTGACGAGGAGAGAAAGGTAGACACAAGGGGTAGAGAAGGGAGAAGGAGAGAGGAACGAGAGAACCATTTCACAGATTATCTGGAAGGATTATAGGGGTTTTAGTCAAATTACGTTAAGCACAGAGGGAGAAACAGAGATCAAGAGACTAGGAAAAGACTAGTATATCTCAGCTGTAAGCCATACAATATATTTAATTCTGATGGCTGCTTCGGTTTTGATGCTGGAGACCACTTCTTCAACCAGGAGCCGATTTTATCCATCACTCCTCTTTACTATTATCTCTATCGACTTGGGTGATGACGCAATGATGTCGCTGGAATCTCTCTTTCAGTGTCAGAAATTAGATTTATTTATATTCAGAGAAATTTCTAAGGCAAAGCGACACATAATCCCCTCCAAATGAATCCCATAGAAGCATCTGGGCCGATTCACTTTGTAAAATCAATGAGCCGTATCAGTAACACAAGTATCGACTTACAACCCGGAGCTGCTCATTATCTTCTCATTACAGCTGAATGATTGAGAATCTGCGAGCATCCAAGCCGTGGAAGTACGATTTGTGGTTCGGCCCTGCCTTGATGGTTTGATTAAAGTAAATGCTAAACATAAGTGTGTGTTTCATGATGTGTTTATCTCCATGACAGCTAAGAGTGGGATATTATTATGATCAAATATTTATGCAAAGCGCAAAGTATACCTTAAAAGGACATTTAATAAATCATTTTAGTGCTTTATTTCGGTTCTGATATCTGAGGAAATTCATTTTAATTAATTTTTATGACAGCCTGAAGCCGCCGTTGTTCGGTTGTGCATTAAAAGCAAATTGTGTCAAACATTCATTTGCGTCTGTTTCAATTCACAAAATGGTTTTACTAGATTATTAAGTTACATAACAGGAGATATGAAGATCCAGCATGAGCATGGGAATCTTCATTTTATTAATAATGAATTGGTTAATTTGGGTTAAGATTTGTTTAGGATTTTTGAACTGATCGTTATTCATGTTTTTGCCGTTGAATTATAACTCAATGTAATCGTTTTGAAATGTTTTGAAACAATAAAAAACAGAAATATGAAATATGATCCCCATACAAACTAATTAAAATACTGTATCTAGTTTTCTTTATTATTTAACTATGCTATTACAGTATTTTCACACTATAAGGCATACTTGGTCTTTAAGGCACACCTTCAATGAATGGCCTGTTTTAAAGCTTTTTTCATGTAAAAGTTGCACTGGATTACAAGCCGCGCTGTTGGTTTTTGAGAAAATTAAAGGCTTTTAGGTGTTCCTTATGGTGCAGAAAAATACTGTATTTAAAATTTAGGTAGAACTACATGAACTTGACGGGGAGGTGATCAGCAGATGATGAAGCATCTTCTTCTCAGGCTGACAGCAGATGTTTGATGTATATTGACCATCGGTCTAGAAGCATCCCCGGTCCGGATAGCGGCACATATGGACATAAGACACCATTTAGCTAAATCTGCTCCACATCGTCCAGGCTACAAGTTGCTGTTATCCTAGAACCAATGTCATCCCGCTGCCCTGATGCTCTATTTTCAGCCCAGGGTCCTGAGCTGCTGAGAGGGGCTTAGCGGAGGTTGGAATCTATAATTCTGTAGTTAACATCTGCCCGGTATGCAAGCTGGCCTTTCTTGGTTCCCACCTCAGCATCCTCGCTTTAAAGACAGTCAAGCAGACAAGCAGAAATTTCATTTTAATTAAATCTGAAACCAATTCAGTCAATATGACCCAGGATAGAATTTATTTTTAGAGAATTCTAGATTTCAAGCTGACCACCACTAAGTCCATGACTACATGGCATCATGTGGGATTTACACGGACTCAGTGTCCCATCATCTCGATAAGCAGTGTGATAAATTATCAAAGGTCAATCGTGTGCTAAAAAAACCTGTACAGTGAATAAATCAGATGGATTAGCCTGCAGAGGCCGCCCACGACAATGGATTTACAGTCATGTGACGCGTACCAACCATCAATACAGCAGCTCATTCACATTATTGAGATGAGGCGTTTCACAATCGTATCAGGTCAGATGTGTGCTGAACGTGCATCCAGGCAGCGTCGCCTCAACGTTACTTCTATGTTCAGACACATGCATCGGATTTATTTTTAGAAAGATAAAATGGAACAGAGGATAAATGATTATTCCCTGTGGGAACATCTCAGCTGACCCTGAAGAGAGGAGATGTCACAAACAAGTTTCCCTTTCAGAGTTTCATGAATGTAAGAATAAATAGAAAACTCACTGCAAACAGTCGGAGCACATTGGCCACCATGATGGACACGGAGCTGCCGGACGCCCCGATCACTCCGACCACCCTCTCCGGTTTGGGGATGATGGGAGGCTCTCCGTTTGAGCAGCGCACGTCCGAGTTGTCCTTCTGGATGAGGGCTTGGACAAAGGTGAGCGACTGTTCCAGGGCGTAGGTGTCTCTGGAACACGTGTCCAGGATCCGGGCCCCTAGAGTGATGTTAGGCAGCAGGTCCGGGTCGCTGTTGATCTGGTCCAAGGCGTACAGCATGGCCTCCAATCGATGGATGCCCTTTTCCTTCTTGACTTCACCGCAAGGCACCCCGGCGGGTCCCCGGGAGTGGACCGGGAACAGCCCGCCTAAGGTGATGTCGCCCTCGATTTTGATGGACTGGGGCTGGGTGCCCTGCTGGGCCCTGATGCCCACCAGCAGCACCCACATCAGCTGAAGACATGTTTGGTATCTGGAAGGTGAACGGAGCCTACACTGATGGAATGCGTGGACCTCTGTTGTCATGATGATGACCTGCAGAGGTACTGACAGCGCCAGGCCACTCCCTCTACCTGTGACACCTGAGGGCAGTCAGATCAAGGTCTGGTCATTATTCCATCAAAATGCATTGTTTGGATGAGTTTACATTCAGTTTTAAAAACCATATACATCCACAATGTTACCTGCTCATGTTATATTCTGTATTTTCTTCATTTTTTTTTTCCCACTGGAAATAGTTTAAAAAGAAAATCTTTCAAATAGTTAAAAAGAAAATTAAAAATTCTCAATGCATTTTTGACGGATATATTCCTTTTGATTTCATCGGCAGCTTTCGGTGTCCTTGGAGATTCTGAATAGGATTTCACAGCGTCTCAGTTCAGTGGCTCTTTTGAATAATGCATTCACAACATGACATTGTAAATGCAGACCTCATAATGAGTGCATGTTGCTGGAGCAGGAATACAATACAAATATCCGTTAAAAAAATGTCACACATGAGGTTTACCTGCAGAGATCACCAGATTTTTGAACATTTTTTATTTTAAAATCACAAGAGGTAAAATATTCTGGTGTGAAGCTGCGGTTTGTTTTGATGCATCCAAACTGAGTAAAAAATAAAGTACAGGACAAGAGCAATGAGAGCGCTCCAGCTGGGAAGACCTTAGTCAGTATGCATGATGACACAGAGTGAAGACTGGAAGCTTTTATGATTGAGGGCTGAGAGCCGATGATGGAAAACACCATCAATTTTGCAAAACTGAAAACATCATCTGGAGCTTCTCAGCATTTCATGCTCCAAAAGTTGGGACAGGTGATTTTTTTTTTTTTTTTTTATTCAGTGTGGCAAAGATTGACAAAATCTAAAGTAAAATATTTAAGTGTGGGCATATTTAATGTTACCAGGCAGAATTTGGAAAATATTAAATATTTATCATGGGATTTAAAAAAAAAAAACTTATGAAATGTAAATGCTTGCATTCATATTTAACCATTTAGTTATTATGAGAAATTTAGTTGCTCTTAGATGAAAAGTCTGCAGAAATTTAAACTCAATTTAAACTGTTGCAAATAATTTTCCCTCTTAAAATCACTGCAAGTAAAAAAAAAAAAAAAAACATCTTCATGCAAATAAACGTCTTACCTGCACATTCTTCATTGACCAGGCTTTAATTTAAT
Source organism: Antennarius maculatus (assembly GCA_013358685.1). NCBI lineage: Eukaryota > Metazoa > Chordata > Actinopteri > Lophiiformes > Antennariidae > Antennarius > Antennarius maculatus. Next base: position 22,258,747 of record CM023609.1, on the reverse strand, counting down.
CATCACCTGAGCTCTTCCTACGAGGCCCCCCCCTCCATCCACCGTCCACAAAAATCTGCTGGTGTATCTAGAGGTACGGCTCTCCTCTCCTCACCAAAAGTAAATCCTCGATCATCGCTCTCAAAAATAACCACTGGAAACAACAGTGGAAAAAAAGAAATAGCTGCGAATCTGGAACCAAATGAAAACAATGACTTTCAGGCTTCAGGGCATAAAAATCACAGCAGAATCAGGGAAAAGTGAAGGAAAGGCGAGACATTAGAGCGGCGAGATTCCACAAATCACTGCCAAATCCCTTAAAAGCTCTCTCTCTCTCTCTTCCTCTCTCTCTCTCTCTCTCTCTCTCTCTCTCTCTGTCTCACTGTCTCTCTGTATTTTTCTCTATCTCGCTATCTCTCTTTCTATCTGTCTCTGCCTCCTCACCCACCTCTCTTACTCCCTGTTGAACCCTCTCTCTCTCCCTCCCTCTCTCTCTCACTTACACACATTGCTGCTCGCTCTCTCTCTCTCTCTCTCTCTCTCTCAAACCCTCTCCTTGCATGTTCTCTTAGTGCACTAATGGCCACAGATTGGGATTATCATTCAGGCGTCTGTGAAGGAAGCACTAGGTGCATTTCCATTTTTTTCATACAACTGGTCCAAATGACCCCCCCCCCCCTCCACACACACACACACACACACACACACACACACACACACACACCACCACCATCACCAGTATGATGGAACTCTGTCACTTTGAGAGATTAGATGAGTAGTGATTTGATTCATATTCTCCCTTGCTCTCTCTCTGTCTCTCTGTGTTACACTCACATGGCACACACACACACACACACACATCTTCACACACCTGTCAGTGCTGCACAATGGTGGAGAATATCAAGTACAGAGTAGGTTTATGCGCCGCAGAATTCACTTGGATTAGATTTATTATTGATTTGAGGCCTTGCTCTGGGACGAGACGCCCCCGGATCAGTTTGCAGACCTTCATCTGTCAGTTAGATGCTTGAAAATTCTTCACTGCCGACTTTCATTTCAGTTTAAGCATCAAGGCCTGACACCGTCATCGTTTGGCGTGAAACGATAAAGCAACACCACAGATTTCCCTTCATAACCACATCAATTTATTTCCAAGTCCACACTTCATTTAAACTGATTTTAAGTCTGACAAGCGAACCACACAAAACATCTGAGAAGCACAACTTGTTGGGACTATCCTAAGAAGACCGACTTCTCCATGCCATCTGCTGCTTTGGTGTACTCCAGGTGAGACTGGTAGAACTGGCTCTTGTATCGCGGGCTGCTGCGGATGTATTCCAGGTACTGGGGAGTTCCAGGAAAGATGACATTGTCCGCAAGCAGAACTGTACCTTTCCTGAGGAGGCCTGACTCCTGAATAATAAAAAAGCCAAACAAAGATGATGTCATGACGGAGAAATCGAGAGATTGGGGAGTGGGAAATGAACGCAGAAGACTTGCCTCCATCAGTTTTGTGTCGGGAAGGTACGACTCCTTCCAGTGGTCCAGGAAAACCAGATCAAATGTTTTCACCCCAAACTGCTCCTTTATTTTGGGGATCCACTCAGATGAAGATCCTTCGACTAACTGGACCTACAAAGGAGAGGTTAAAAACATCTTGCATTCTGATCTGTAACTTTTTTCATTTTATGTGTGAACACCTGTCTGTACCCGATCCTCCAATCCTGCCCAGGCGATGACTTGACGAGCGACTGCAGCGTGGTCTTTGTTGAATTCCAGCGTATAAAGCTTGGCGTGAGGGCCGAGCAAGCTGGCGATCCGCACGGCGGAGTAGCCACAGTAAGTTCCCAGCTCCAGCACGTACGTCGGGTTGACCTCCGATACTGTCGAGTCAAGAATGCAGCCTGTGGCGTAGAATAAATACCAAAACATACCGCAGGATCAGGTGAGGTGACCACTTTAATCATGTAAGCGTATTGCATTTGTAATAATGAGAAAGCTGCACCTTTCTCATCCCCCACGTTCATGGCCCACTCCTGGTGCCTGCAGTAGTCATCGATGGATTGGACCACGCTTCGCGGGTTCCCTCTAGTGGAGTTCTTCTGTACTGCACCAAGGAGGCGCTGGAGCAAAATTATGACATTTTATTTGGTATTAATAATTAAAGCGTTGCTTGCTTTTATATTTTATATAAGTTTCCATTAAATAACAAAGACTGAGACAACATATTTCAGAGACAGAGGCCTTTTGTTGTTGTTTTTGCTCTTTAGAGTAATATCTTCTCCACCTGTAGCACCGTCCGTCTTCACCCTTCTGGCCAAATAAACCAACGCTGCTCTGCCTCCTGAAAAAAGCAGTCTTCACCAGTGATGCTCCAGCTGTTTTCAGTCATGTGTGTTTTTACCAGAACGAGGATACTTCTACCCCAAAATATCTGCTTTCAACTATGAGGCAAAAGGTTCTTTGATGAATATTTTATGCAAAATAGGAATCATCTATTAGTTATTTATTTACCCACCAGGATGTTGTCTTCTTATATGGACCTACTGACATTTAAGTGTTAGTCATCCAAGAGTAGTGAATGCTGTTTTGGAACTGCTGTAGATGAATGAATGAATGAATGAATGAATGAATGAATGAATGAATGAATGAATGAGTTCATTTATTTTGAATAACAAAAAAAAACAAAATAACAATAACAAACAATAATAAATACACCAGAATGGTGTGAACATTATCTGAAAACGAGTAGGAAGAAGTGTAAACTTATTAAACTCCTACCCCCTTATTCTCAAAAAAAAACTCATTACAAAATACTAGCTGATAATATTTACAAAAGTAAATCAATAATTTAAACTGCATAGTCATAGAAAGATTACAATAAAAAAACAACAGCAAAGTAAAACAGAAGGAGAAAAGCAAACAAACAAACAGACAGACAAACAAACAAAATAAAACAGTATAGTGATCAAATGAGGAACATAATCATTAAATACAAAGAGTAGACCTTTAACTCATAAAATGTCTTTTAACTGTTAATTGGGCTGCAACAACAGGCCTTCCTCTTTCAAATACCTCCCAAATATAACGTAATCTTTTTGTATGACCTCTTGAACTGGTTGATATTTGGACTGAGTTGAACCTCCACACTCGGTCTGTTCCACAGTTTCACTCCATGTATAGAGATACACATGCTTTTCAGTGTTGTTTTAACTGGTCGTACTTTTAAGTTGAGCTCTCTTCTTAAGTTGTAATGCCCTTCTCTATCACTGAACATTTTTTGGATGTTAAGTGGCAATGAATTGTTTATTGCACCAAACATTATTATTGCAGTTTTATATTCAACAAGGTCCATGAACTTTATGGCAAATGATTTATAAACTTCCAAGGCAAATGATTAAACTGATCATTTTCAAAAACATAAAATAACAAGGCAAACCACTTTGGAATAATTTATATATAAAAAGGTAGAATGTATAGAGTCATCTTAACATTCATTCCAAGGAAATATGAGTTTCTGAATGACCACTGCCTCCTTGAGACTGTATGAATATCGTTAAGGAGAATGTATTCATGGGTCTAAAGGTTGACCTGTAATGGATAGACGGATCCATTTGTGTACACACAGGCACCTTGAACCTAGTCCTGTTTATGATGCAAGTCACACTTACGTAACTATTGTTAAACTTAATCCTGGAACCTTTAAACACAGATTTAAATATGACAGATTTCTTCTATCCACTGGAAAAAAAATGGGTCGTATTTAGGTACAACTTGCTGTGTGTTTAACACCCACCTGTGGCTGCGTGGACTGGGTCAGTGTGTCCAGCATCCTCCCCATGATGGCCTCATGCCAAAAGATAGTCAGTCCCCCGTGGTACTGGACAACAGCGGGCATGACCCATCTGAAGAGCGCGTAAAGAAGCGCTGCCGCACCGGTGCTGTAAACCAGGGTCAGGCTCATCCTGCAAACACAACACGTACACGCAGAATGAATCCACACTGGTCGTGTTATGAGAATAGTGTGATAAATGCACCCCAGACGCGGCGCAATAACGAGCGCATCTGCATGAGATAAAAGGCCCCACGCCTCCCCTTCGCTTTGCCCCCACCTCGCTGCAGGGTTAATGAGATGGGTGTTTATTATGCTGTGAATAATATCACGACTGTTGCTGCTAATATCATCAGCCACTGCTGATTCGGACCAACTGTTATATCCATGCATTTTTAAGTGTAATTGTCTGATAATGCACCACGGATCTAAAAAGCGCATGTTAGAAACACAATTACAGTCTAAACACGTATTTGCAGATGTCAGTGTGTAGTGGAGATTATGTAACACACTTGTGGATGTGGATTCTCACACGGATACACAATTCTCACACTTCATTTCTAAACAGCTTTACTGCGTAAAAAAGAAACAATACACGCTTTCTGTGCAGATTTCTAATTCTCTGAAGCAATTAATCTTTAAAGACATTTGCAGAACAGGTGACCAGAGATGAACACAGCAAGACGGAGGAGAAACGCACAGTCAGAATCACGATCATGATCGCCTTGCATTGAAACAAGACAACCAGAGAACAGTGGTAGTTGAGGTAATTCCTTCTGATGTACAGTTTGAGTTGCGTGGCAACTGGATTGTGCTTAATGTCACGAAAGGCAGACCCAGTGGGACTTGAACCTTTACTCTGGCTGCAGCGTAATGTACGCACAATATTGCTCAATTTGCACGTCGACGCGCTCATCTGCTAGGGTTCAAATCGTGAGCAAATACTTGTGAAAGTTCCAAAAATTAAAGATTAAAAAGCAAATCAAATGATCACTTTGGTTATCATACAGACTAAATTTGATATTTGACGCGAAGGAGTTTGGATGAGGAGAAGACGCAACAAACGTAAGGGTCAATTAAACATTTGATCATTGTTTCCCCTCCCATTTAAAAGTACTCACGCTCTGAAGCAGGACTCAGACCAGCATGGTCTCCTTTTGAGCAACACGGGTGAAAAAAAAAAACATAACATCATGCAAAGCAAAGGATTGTCTGAAAATACTGTAGAAAATCAGACTTACGTGCGTCGAGCGGCGCTTTCTGTCTTCGCTGATGGTCAACACCAAACATATGCAGGTTTTTACTCGACACTGACTGCTGCTTACTCGCTCTTCCATCCCCCATCCTGTGCATGTGTGTGTGTGTGTGTGTGTGTGTGTGCGCGTGTGTGTGACAACACGAGGAATGCGCGTCACGCCAGGAGGAATGGAGAGCTGCAACAAAAGAGCGCATAATTTACCTCCGCCAGTGATTTTAAATTTTAACCTGTCAGTTTGTTTGTGGTATCAGAACAATGATCTGATCAATAATACAAACAGCAAATTAATCCGACGTGAGAACAGTATATTAAAACAAAAGAAATTGTTTTAATTGATTTCAATTAAAATGCTTCATTTCTATTAAAAGATGCGTGATAATATCATCAAATCATAAAAAGACAAGGAGGTTGATCATTTATTTATTTCATTTGTGTTTGCTCGTTTTTTGAGTCATTGGGATCTTATTTATTGTATTTTATTAGCATGTCCATGATTCATTGCATGCACACACACATACACACAAAAACACACAACCATAGGTCTGGACAAAGAAATGTTTACATGCAATCAATGAGAGGAGATATCAGAGTCAAAGGTCACGAGGAAGCCAGAGCGCTCAGCACCGGGCTCCTTCAGCAGACTTGGAAACGACGTTCACCAGCCACTCCCCCAAAAATCAACTAAAAAATAAAACCAGTTTTATGTTGAATTATTAGGTGTGGTTTCTCAGTGAATTAATCTGTCTTTAAAATCCTAAATTACCAAACAGCTCAACTGAGATGAGGTCAGAACAATTAATACTTCATAATACATGTTTGTGACATCAGTCCCAGATGACTGCTGCACCGGACTGGACAGCCATTCCACTGGGCCCCACGGGACCAGGCAGAACTGGGATGTCTAGGAGGCGATCCAGGGGTGTTTCAAGCACTGGGCGGCGGTGGCTCGTTTCTCCGGGTGCAGCTCCAGCATGGTCTGGAGGAAGGAGGTGAACTGGACAGCCTCCTCTCGCGGCCACTCGTATTTGTCCAGGAGAATCTCCGACAAACTCCAAGGCTTCAGTTTGGAGATGTGTCGCAGTTGTCCTGCAGAGGGTCAAAGGTTAAACCAGTTTGAACAACTTGTAACAATAAAATGTTTTTACAAAAGATGTCCATCATCATTTTGGTGATTTTTACCTTTATGGTTGAAATATTTTTTGGAATTTCTCCCTGAGAGGGCAAACTGGGAGGGAAGGGGTCCCAGCAGCTCAATGATGTGAGCGATGTGATCTGAGAGACAAAATCCAGACGCTGTATGATGTGCATATTTATTTAAAAGAAGAGCAAAAAGTGATGCAAGGGAACGACACAAACCTTCTTCGCGGGAGAACGTCGCTCCTGGTTGGGGGTCAAACAGGTAGTCCCCCGTGGCCAGCTCGAAAGCCTACGGTGCACAAAAAGAGACAAAAGAGATTGCTTGTTTCATTTCTAATACTGGCAATGAGAGATGAATGCATGTATTCAGCTCACCATGCAGGCAGTGCTCCAGATGTCAGCCGGCGTGCCGTAGTCGACGCCGATCAGAACCTCCACAGAGCGGTACTGACACGTCTGGATGTCATCGGAGAAGTGCTTATGCTGGAAACAAGGGAGATGAGGATTTATTATTACGCTAAACAATTGTTTTTTGTTGTTGTTGCTCATTTGCTTGGCTGCAAGATATGTCAAAAAGTTGTCAGTGTCCTGGAGTGAAAGCTTCATGGGGGCCTCATCGAGTATTCAGAGCTTTGTTCATAAATGTGACCTCTTTTTCTTTTTTTTGAGGGGACATTGTTGGGTTCCATTCCAGTGTGAATCAGCTTTCTGGAACTTAGAGTAGCATGTTAGCACCACAGATAAGACTCACTGGAATGTCATTGTTTGGAAGGTTTACTCTTACAATAGACACAAAGTTCACATGATTATGTGATAGAAAATTAGGAGATAGAAATGTTTTTAAAAATTAACTGGTGGGAGAAACAAATGTTTATGATGAATATGAGAGAAATTAATTTTATGGTTGTTAGCTTTTTCACTAGCATGTTAAACGTCATGTCAGGGGATCAGCAAAGTTAACAGGATTTGTCTTCTGTGAACCGTGAATGTTTGGAGGTCAGTCCGTCCAAAGGTTTTTAGATACTGTGGTTCTGTTATACAAGTTAAAGTTATAGAAGGACAAAAACAAATTTAAAATAAGGAATCTCACTCCAAGTTTGTCACAAAAAACGAGATCAACCATCAACCACTGGGTGGAGCTGAAATACACAGGATTGTAGCGGTTCTCTCCACCTGCAGCACTAGAAACACGTGACAGCAATGCATTCAGCATTAAGACGATGCATATGGCTCCAGGGTATTGAACACACACAGTTTAACTGTAAATGTCTATAGTTGTGGTTGATATTCAAATTAAAACGCACTGAATAAGGGTAAGAATTCAATTAAGTATGATGGACTGGAGCTCGACAATCCTTTTTTTTAATTAGTTATACTTTATAAATACTTATACTTTATTAATTTTTTTGGTGTTGTATTTATTGTCTCTGGGTTTTTATTTATTAAATATATTAAAAGTTAACAAGGAGCAGAATGCAGTTATTTTCTGACAAATTACAAAAGCAGTTTTTGGAAAACAACAAGAACACTGGTGCATCGTTCAGTTTTTTTAATGGGATGTTTTTGTTGACTGTAAACTCACCACCCAGCAGGCATTGCCCAGGTCGGCAATCTTAATGAGGATTTTGTCAGCATTCTGTGGTTTGAGTAAATCCAAAAGTCCATCAGAGTCACTGATGCCTAAAATAGAAAAAATTAGAAAAACAGTTAGAAAACCAAATCAGGACAGATGGCAGTGACGTCTCCAGGTAACCTACAGGGAACTGATCACACCTATGGTGACACTGACCGCCTGTAGAGGTCGCTGACATCAGAGGGGGCTCTTTTCCCGCAGGTTGATGCAAAACCGCTGATCTCGAGTCGATGACAGGAGCGTCTGTGTTGAAGCCGGGCCACAAGCAGATGGGGTTGTTGTGGAAGTGTGGATCAGAGTTCGGTCCATCCTCCAGCAGCAGGGTGCGCCTGCTGAGCATGAGGTCAGAACCTGTGGTTTCAGAGTGACAGCTGGTGCCAGAAGGAGCGGTGGCCTCATGGAGGGACGACAGATGTTTGTCTCTCTGACCGCGGTCAGGCCCTCCTTCCTGTCTGCGAGAACTCCTGTCTTTCCTCAGTCGTTGCTTCACGGGGCTCCTTGTGACCTTCCTGGACTGCAGAGGTACAGGAAGTTGTGGGAAATAATAATAAGTGAGCATCAAGTGCTAAATTAATAAATTTTGTTTTATCTGAAATACTTCAGTTGAATAAATGCATCAAATTGAAGCCAGTGTGGGTAAAACGTAAACTGGACTGGACTGCCCCCTGGTGGTCTGGGGTAAAACTCAACATGGTTATCAGACTCCACGTTTAAATTTCACGATTAAGCAACTTATTTAACATATTTAGTATAATCTTACAAAATTAACGTGTACCAAGTTGACTCACTCACTGTAGCATCCTGAACCTAGTAATAAGTTATCTGAAATCCACCAATTAGTGCCTCAGTATCAACTGCAATATCATTAAAATTGGAATATTATTTTTATTATTCTATTTCTATGTTCTAAGAGCTGACCAGTACAAATATACACTACTATATACAAAGTATAAACTACAGTTGTGGTACAGCTATTAGAGCCTTTTAAGAAAATATGCATCTTTTTGGCTTTATTTTTTGGCTAACAAATCATTATGTTTAATCTAAAAGCATCAAATTTGTATTATTACTGTTTTTGTGTTACTTCACAATGTTCATAGTCATTACATCTGTAGGAATCTTGATTCAGCATACATCTCAAGCCCTGTCTGTGCCCTTAGTGAGTCGCGTTCTGTTGATGACATCAGTATACAGATTTCAAGTGCAAAAAGTAAACCAAAACATCCATCTTACCCATTCCCCAAAAGAGCTGAACACCCCAGTCAGCTTCCCCAACAAGGTGGACAAACTCTTATGGATTTACAGCAAAAACACAAAGGTTATACAGTGATTATAACAAATAACATTTTGTATGATGTTAAAGTATGAAACCATTTTAAACAGATGAATACATTGGAGGTTGCACACCTGCTTTTCCCTGGAGCTTCTGTTCACTGGCCGAGAGCGAAAGCATCAACAGAGAGGAATGAAAAAGGTGGTTAAAAAAAAAGCATTTAAACAAAAACTTCTCTGACAAACTTCCGCTCCTTCGTAATAATAAATATGATTACAGTACTGCTGCAGAATCACCAACCTGGGGATCTGGTGAACTCAGAGGACGCTGGCAGTTGCCACAGTTTGGTGCCGGCTGCCAGCTTTTGAATGTACACCTCGTCCACTCTTAGAAGGATGTTTTCTGGCTTGATGTCTGTGTGGATAATCTTGCATTTAGTGTGCAGGTAATCTAAACCCTGCAGAACCTGCGATAAGGAATGGAAATACTGTCACTGCACTCCATGTCAGCGAGGAGCAGAAATAGAGATAATCTTTTCCAAAATGAGCTCGTCATTTGGTGAAAGGCAGGGAAGAAGCTTTCATAGAGGATTGTGCTGCACCTGTCTGAGGATGCTTTTGACGCAGGGCAGGGGGAGGCCAGAGTAGTTGGATTTGATGATCCATCTCAGCAGCTGGTGGCCCAGCACCTCCAGAACCATGCACACATCTGATGAGCCATTGAGGATTGTAAAAACAAAACAAAAATAGCCAGTTCTGCTCCACTGGTTCCAGTGTTTCTGTTAAGGATACGTTCTCCATTTACCCCACTAATCATAAAATCATCAATCAGCTGCACAATTTTCTCTCGTTTCGCATCTTTGGGGTCACTGTCTCGTACCTGACGGACAGGATAGTATTATAATTAGAACAAAAATCGAATGATGAAACAGTCACACTAATATCTAAACATCTGTAAAATGCAGTCGCATGGCAACCGTGACTGATGCAGCATCAACCATCGCCCTCTGCTTATCTCAGCAATCAAGATGATCAAGACACAATCAGAAAGATTCACTCCTGCTAATGATGCACATTCAACACCACATAAAAGCTGACCCTGTCTCTTTGCGATTGGCATGAGTGAATGCATTTTATGCCACCGTTATTAATCAGTCCGGCTCAGAGTGACTCCTGCTGCTCCACAACTGTCACAGCAGAGACACCACTGTCTTTGTGTTGACAGAGGACATATTTATAGACTAGTCTTGCAAGTCTAATGTCTAATGATGTCTACTAATCATGTAAGAATAGTCTAAAATGACAAAAACCTACTGAGTATGCATGTTAAACAAAACTACTGTGGTCACACTTACACATTTCAGGAGTCGGATCTCATCCAGCGCCGTCTCTGTGAACGTTTCCGCGCTCTTCACCACCTTCAGAGCCACAAAACGCCTCTTCCTGCATGTCAGTAATTATGTTTATTCCATATAATGTTATGAGAACATTATATTAGTACTACTTACACCATATCCCAGCTGAGCCACACAGTCGAGAAGTGACCCCATCCTAATTTTCTCACCACCTGGTACCGGTCAATGAAGATGTCTCCAATGTCAACATGGTAGTAGCCGCCTGCAACAGAACCACCATCAGAGGGAGGATCTGTACCAGAGAGTTGGAGTTTGGTGTCAGTGTGTGGCCTACCGATGCCGTAGTCTGCAGGGTTCTCCTGCTGCTCATCATAAGACCCTACAGGGTCGGGAGGCCGAGGTAGTACCCGTGCAGCAGGAGGGGACTGGACAGTTTTGCTGGACGGAGGTGAATGTTTAGGATTCTTCTCATCTGGGGAGGAGTGACACATGGGCTGGATGGTTGTTTGTGAGGAGCTCACTGACAGGAGGGCTGATATGGCACTGGCATATGAGGAAGACATGTTTACTGGAGACAGACGAAGGTGGGCCTAGGGGGAAAGCTGCAAGAAAAAAATAATAAACGTGCATACATTCAAATATAGAAGTTTTATACTCCGAATATCAGTTGGTATTTAGTTTATCATGTCAGAAGGTAGCATGCATGTTTATTTTTAGCTGGATGAATGGCATGTCAACGTAAATAGCTCCTGACACCAGCTGTAACTGAACTCGGCCTGATTTTGCACGCAGGGCTTCAGCGTGGCCGTCTCGGTTGTAAACATGGACGGCTGGTAAATCGTGTTAATTAATGTTCTTCCAAAAAGGAAATCTACCCGGAGTAATTATTTCAATGAGGCTACAGTCGTCTGAAAAAAAGAGAAAAAAAATTGGGCGGCTGTACACGTGCCGTCATGACGTCCAAAAAGTCACTTGATAATAAATTTCACAAATGGAAAAAAAAATCGGACTCCTTCAAAATAAAAGTAATATCCTGTCATGTATTAATAAACCAAGACATTTGACTTCTGTTTACATTCTGCTTCCGCCGAGTCTAATTTTTAGATTCGTTTTCTCATTACTTTTTTTATTTTACGTTATTTCACGTTTACTAACTAGCTTCCGTTTCCGTTCGAAAACAAATCTTGAAAAGTCTTACTATGAAGATTTTTCCGGAAGTTGCATTTGAAATCCCGGGCTCTTAACTGAACTACACGTTGCGTCTTGATAAGACTATAAAACAATAAGCCAGTGAGTCCTATGTGTTCGTAATAAATACCCATCAATAATACAAGTGAAGCCTACTTACCTCCGTGTGTGACGTGTGCTGTTTTAATATTTTAACGTGGTTAATAAACACCTTCCGGCGGAGAACCTCCTGCGAGCCCCGCTCCTCCGTCTAGTCCGTGTAGAACACTCCGGTCCAAGAATAGCGAGCTGCCGCTGCTGCCGGAGATTCTGACATTTATCACGATCCAGACACCAGCGCTATTTCCGAAGGCGGCAGACAGAGTATGTCTGTTTTTCTGACTTTCCTATAATTTATTTATATGATATAAAATAATTATGGTCACAATGATAGAGTTATGGTAATGCAACGTAATAATAATAAGTATAATAATTAGAATAATAATAATTGAAATGTATACAGTATTGAAGTTTTACTTAAAAATTATGTTTTGATTATAGTAACTTAGGTCTTTGGTTTATTTTTACTGGTAGATAAAGACCTTACATTTTTATTTGTGTATTTCTAAACTTTTAGTACAGAAAAGAACATTGACTTGATATCCCTTGAGGGTCATTGATTTTTTTTTTTTTTTTTTCCATTGCCATTCTAAGACACACAAACAACCATTTGTGAGGAGACAGAATGGGCTAACAGAAGGTCGCTGGTTCGATCCACAGCTCATCCAGTCAGCACGTCAAGTGTCCTTGGACAACATGGGCCTATTAAACATCAAATTAGTTTGTGGGTCTGTGTGTGTGAAATTTGTGAGGTGCATTGCTTTGAAATGGATGAGTATGAAGACACATGCTAACACTGAAGGTGTGTCACTGAGCCACTGGATGGTGGTGATAATTATGTTGACCGTTATGAACCAAGTGAAGAGCCTTCCTAACTTTCACTGGTCTCTATAAGGCGGGTTAAGGTGGACTCATGCGTTTGTCTTTTACTTGTGACATTAGAGGTTCATTGGTCAGGAATGTCTTAATGGTCATTATAGAAATTATATCAGCAGACAAAGCATGCTGAATAATGTCAGAGAAAATTACTACTAAAACTGAAATCTCTTCAGTTCCATTTATATTTCAACGCAGTATATGTCCCTTTATTTTTTTAATTAGATATAGAATATGGATTTAAGTGTAAGAAAAAGAAAACAACTTTTGCACTTTACATAAACACAGTGACTTATAATAACCGAACACATCAGATATACTGTGTTGATTCCAACATGACACTTTATTTAGTAGAATAAATGCACAATCTCATACATACAGTATAGGGCACGCCTACGTTTTATTTCATAGGCTTGGTTATAAAGAGAGGACGAATAGAGAAAACAGCTGCACTTAAATCAACAAATTAAAACCGAATGTTAACACATCACACTGATGGAGAAATGGTTTTAACACACATTATCACTTCCTGCACCGATGAGAAAGAGCTACATTAGATAGCTACAAAATTTTATAACTTCATAAATACAATATAGTTTGAATAAATTTGCTTCAGATCTAAATTTATATCATTGACTTTCAACTGACAGAGAACATTATATGAAAAAGACATTTACTACCTCCAGTGCACAGCAGTTTGGTCTTTGAGTTCAGTTTATTTTTACCAGTTGGAAGAAGCTGCGTACTGAGAGGAAGTGAACACAGACGAAACCAAGAAACATTTGGTGTACTACAGTGTGACTGAGTAGAAAACATCACTTGAGAAAAGTAAAGAATTACATTCAAATGACACTCAAGATGTCTAACATTAAGTCGTGAAAACAAACTGAGCTTCTGTTTACAAGACAAATACTTTCAGCGTCTCTGAGGATTCATTTCTTGAACCGATTCACTGTGACACAGATCTATTCTAATCAAAATAAAACATCATTTTTAACTCGTAACAAATGCATGAAATGAGCTGAAATTGTTATAAATACAAAAATCAGCTTCCATGAATTCTAAAAAAAAACCAAATCTACTGGTATGAGACCTGCTCACACCATCATTCACAACTGCAGCAGCCCTATTCTGTTCACATCATCAACCTCACTTTTTACAACCAATTAAATAGTGCTTACTCGGGGGAGGAATGAGGGTGTGTGTAGGGGGGTATTCTGATTAAATACTTGTGTTGTTAGTTTAAAAGTTACACTGTTAGTATCGGAATAAAATGCCAGCTTGAAACTCATCAATACAATCCACGCTATGTACAGACTAACAATCAGGTAGACCATCTGTAGACGTTGACAAAACTCACTTTCCTTAACTTTTCCCTGTTATACGTTCCAAAGCTCCTACTGCCCGTCATCGCTCTGAGATAATTTCATAGGGAATTAAGGCTTAAGATGTTCATAAAGTGCTCCATATGACGCTCAAATCCTCATTTACTCATTGGAGTAAAATGTCATACAGTCCTGTGCTACAGCCCTACATTAGGTCTCACAACAGCCCTCAGGTTGTTCCTAAAACTGGTCTAACCATTTAATCGAGTTCAGCACAGACAAAGCTACATTTATGGGCCAGCACCAAGCTGAATCTAGAAAACACACTAATAAATCCCTAAATATACATGACATCATTCCAAATACCCTAATATCATTCCAAATACCCTAATTCAGTGACATCATTAACTGCTGACAGTCTTTGATTACACAAACCTCAAAAAGGCTTAATGCTAGCATTTCAGATTATTGGAAAACACTTAAATGTCTTCCAACCAAGATTTAGGAGTAATATTAAAACGTTTAGGCACTCCTGTCAGCTACACTGGTATGCTACAGTTCATGGCCTATTTTATTACTCAAACCAAAGTACGAGTGTCTGTGAAAATAACGGCAGATGAAGACTGAAGCATGTTTTTTGCATTTTACAAATACTCATTCACCAGCATGTATTAATTCTTTTCAAAGGGCGCGAGCTCATGTAACATATCTTTGTATATCACACAATTAATGAGCAATAAATTACCTCTTTTATAGAACTGTTCTTTATATCTGAGAAGATACAAAATAGTGATTTAGAGTTGTATATATTCTGTAAAAAATTATACGTCTGTAGAGTTTTCACAGGTTTTTTTTTTTTGGAAGAGTTTTACTGCAAGTGTTGGACCAGAAATATTGAAATACAGTAGAACCATATTGTTAAGTCCACTCCGGTGCACGTCCACATGAGAACACTGGATAGAAGTTTGTATACTGGTGAGATATAATACAGGAAACTTGCCAAGACTTTTCACACAGTACAGCTACAGTTTGTCTCTTATTCCAGTCTATTTCTGCTGAGGTTGCCGTGTTTTATTTTGCTGTTGAGGTCACGTGGTATCAACTTAGTAGTGTATATGTGAGTCTGAGGGGATAAGTGTGTGAGGCTACATCGCATCTGCTCATATGCTTTAGTGTGTTTGTGTTTTGCTGCTTCAGACGAGAGTGCCTGGGTCTGCACTGGGTTCCTTTGGGGCCACTTCCTGCATCTGTGGATGAGGAGTCTCCTGATAGAGGGAGAACTCCATCGACCTGTTGGGGAGGCAAGACAAATCAATGCAGCAATTCACACACAACAGGCACAAAGAGGAGGGTGAAACCACATGAGCTTATGGATCATGGTCAGAGTAAAAAAAAAAAAAGTTGGGACGGCCATCTCTGAAACTTCCCATATAAAATGTGACTATATTGACTTAAAATTCAAGTAAGTTTTTAATGAGAGCGCTTCATTATTTTTCATATGGGAACATCTGCATGCCTGGCTGTTAGCACAACGCAGACAGCAGCAGATAATGCTGACCTCGTGAAAGACAAGAGCAAGCAAACATAAAACAAGCAGGCAGGATGATAGATGGATTGTTTGAGAACAGCGTGAGAGTAATAGCACCATCCTCTGCAGCAATACTTACTGCCACCTTCACTTGACGGTTCGGAGAAATATATTCTCACATAGAATATACTCTATGTGAGAACATACAGACCAACATCACATCTATAGTGATAGTATAACTTTATTGCACTTGAAATTGAGCATAAATGTTAATACAAAGACAGAAAAAGGTCTTCGTTTTTAGCTTTTAGGACGATGACTCCGAACAGCAGATACATGGATGTAAAAGACACAACGTCATAAGATAACAAAACTACTGACCTTCCATGCAGCGGGTGACCATGGAAACTGGCTGACTGTGGTATCTGAGACCTGTGTCCGTTGGCTGGTTCTCCTTGAACAGACTGGCCCTGATGCATCAGTGGATGGGGGTGCGAGAGGCGAGAGACTCCTGCCTCATGCCCCTTTGAACCAGTAGCAGGATAGCCAAGGGCGTTCCTCAGGTACCAGTCCCTCAGTCCTTCTAGAGCCAGGGCTTTATGCAAGCTTCGCGTTGAGTCTTCAGTGGTCGGTAGGGAGAACTGTGGGGGTCTGCGGCTGAAGGAAAGACCAGATAGATCAGTCTGGTAAGGGTGCAGATTGGGGATGGAGGATGTGGTGGTGCCCGAGGCAGGAAAGGGAGACTCGTATGCTGACAGCAGGATCGCATCCTGAGGATGTTGCTGCAAAGGAATAAAGGGTCCGCAAGATTTGGTTCTGGTGACTTTGACTCTACGCAGCTCAGACTGGGACCCGCGAAGGACCATGGGACTGTAAGGAGGTGCCGCGCTGGGAAGGTGCACCTGGGAATGGGAAAAGCCATTAGCATGGGGGGGTACACCAGCGGTGGAAGACCGTGGAGAGGACATGTCCTGCCAAATCCTGCCAGTGGACTGGTACAGGTGTTGCTCCACTTGCATCCTGTGCTGTTTTCCCCAGATATAGTCCATCAATAGATCGTTGTAGGTACCGCCAGCCCCTCTGCCACCCATGGAAAGACGCATTTTAGCCTGTTCCACAGAGCCATCAGCGTGTTTCTCTGGGCTTCCCAGCCGAATGTGTCGTAACTTGCCATCGGTCAGTGTCTCTGAGCTCTTGTAAGGCCCTCCTCTAGGGGGCATTCCATTTCTGGGAGCAGGATCGTCAGGGAGACTCGATCTATCCAGCAGGGCCTCTGAGCTGTTGCTGCGCCTGGCTCTGGAGCTGTACGGGCAGCTACGCCGGTCAGAAGCAGACCCGTCCTGGGCCAGCGGAATCATGTAGGGTACATCCAGACTACCAGACCACTGCTTCAAACCGTTACCACCAGGCGCATCTGACCTGAGGCAAGGAAAGATTAGATGAGGACAGGGAGTTAACACTGTTTTACAATTTTAATCAAAACCACAAAGACTCTCTGAACCTATTATAAGACCTCATTATGAGCTCCTTGCTTGAAGCTAAATATGACACTAATCGTTATTAAATCCTGACTCTATCTGATTTCAGCTAAATCATTAAGCCATTTCCGACCACACGGCTTTCACAGAGGAAGGTAACCTTAGCTGAGCTTCATCAGTTATTACCTGACGTGAACGCTGATCGGAGCAGTGCGGGTCAAAAGAGGAGTAGCTGGAACACTTCTGCCCTCAGCGTTAGATGCACTTCTGGGTAAAGAGTGAGTCGGGCTGTGACACGCAAGAAAACACGGATGTAAAAATATCAGGCATACACGATCATTATTTTACATTCAAATTTCTGATTCTTTTTTTACTTTTATTAAAATTTTAATGTTTGCTTTAAATTCTGTTTAGTTCCCAGAATGGGGTTCTTTGTATTATTTTAGGTATTGTTGTATTATTGTTAAGATTGAAAATTTTCAATGAAAAAAATTTTAAAAATTAATAGAAATTTAGATTGAAAATTGTAGTTTAGTTTTAAGTAGTTTAGCAAACATTAATAAGCAGACTTGCAGTCTAGGACGTACCTGACGGAGCTCGTGACAGAGTTGCGGCGTGTCCTCATCTCGTAATAGATCTCGACTGGAGAAAGCTTCCTGCTGATCCTGTGGTCTGGGCTGCCGACGGTGAGCCGGGGCTGAGACAGAGACCGCTGATCAGCGGCGACGCTGGGAGAAGACTCTTTTTTTTGGAGGATAATGATTAAAATATTATTTGTTTTAACATATTTCTTATGAGGTTCAAGCACAGATGCTAAAAATAATGTATTCTTATATGTTAAAAGCACAAAACAAATATCAAATTTCAGATTTATAACTCAAAACGTCTTCTTCTCCTGTCGGCTTGTCCCGTTAGGGGTCAACACAGAGTGTCATCCTTTTCCTTGTCAGCCTATCTTCTTTAACCTCCTCTCTAACACCAACTGCCCTCATGTCTTCCCTCACTACCTCCACCCACCTTCTCTTTGGTCTTCCTCTTGCCTTCTTACCTGGTAGCTCCATCCTCAACATCTTTTTACCAATCTACTCACAATCTCTCCTCTGGACGTGTCCAAAACATCAAAGCCTCCTCTCTCTAACTTTTTCGATAAAACATCTCACCTTGGCTGTTCCTCTGATGAACTGATTTCTGATCCTGTCCAAACCTGGTCACTCCTACAGAGAACCTCAACATCTTAACTAAGATGAGCCAGAATAATCAGATTCAGTGTTACAGCAGTAGGGTTTGGTTAGAGCTCAGTGGAAAGAGAGAGATAGGAATGGAGCAGTTCAAGGAGAGAGAGAGTTTTAACAGGTGCTTTGTGTTTTAATGATTTCTCTCTCTTTTTCTCTCCTATATACTGCTGGACCAGGGGAGTTCCTGGTCGAGGCCCGATAGAGACACTCTACTGCAGTGACACACATGCTAATGGAGCTGGTGGCCATGCATAGGCAGGCTGAGTGCTGCTGAATGCACACAGGGTTTCAACAGGCCCGGGCGGAGACATCCTGCTTTAGAGTGTAGACTCTGCTACTGGAGACCAGAGACAGGAAACAAGCATCTGGGATAACAAGGCTGAAAAGCTTGTGATTTGAGGTGTGACAGTGAGCGTGATTGGTTGTTGAGTGTTGACTCACCATTCTCATGGGATGTCGAATCTGACATGGAGCTTGTACTCTCTGATGTGACGGTGTCTTCTGTAAGACAAGAACCCACTGACAGTTCAAAGATGATGCAACGTTGAACCACACGAGAGATAAACACGTAAAAAGTTTGTTATTAAAGGGGTTTGTAGATGAGGTACCGGTGTGACACCCCCGATGAACCGTCCTCTTGCTATTCGGGACACTTCGGTCTGATTCTGAGTGCCTGTAAAGCGCACCAGTGAAGATGGCTTTCATCTGTTTTCTTTGGGCCGCCTCATCCTGCAACCACGGAACGCCAGCAGTTTAGACTACGAGTGCACTCAGATGTCAGGTGACCGCATCGACGCGATTGATATGCAAGGTGTTGACTTACCTCTGCCTTAGTGTTGGGCGCCAGGCCAGCTCTGCGCTGCACCAGTGGGGGTTTCTCTCCCGTTTCCAAGGGAAAAGCACGTGGCAACTTACCAGTCAGCTCCTGCAGAGGACATTTATTAGTCCACAGTCGCTAAACTCATCTCACTGGCCTGTGAGCTCCGAGTGTTACATAAAATATCCCTTAAAGAATGATTTTCTCAATAAAACAGCACTGAGCGAAAACACGTCTAAAACAACATCGTATCTTGATTTGAACATGAATGAGAAGGACATTCATTCTAAGGGTGAAAGGAGAGCTACTCACCGCTTCCTGTAAGCAGACTTGTTTGAGCTCTCCCACCCTGGTGCTGAGGAGAGCCTCCAGGGCCTGCTTCCTCTCTTGAAGAGCTGCGATCCTCTCGGCCTGCAGCTTGCTGTCCTGGCAGTCTTGAACATCTACACAGAACAATAACTCATCTTCAGACAGACAGATTTCACAAGACTTTAAAGCCCAGGATTCAAAAAAAGCAAACCAATTGATCATACTGACAAGTAGAGTCTGTGTTGTGTGTGATACGTCTCATTCCTTCGTGGCAGAGAGCTAAAAACAGCTCTATGAACCGCACTGTTTTTTTTTTTTTTTCTAGCATTGATTTTTCTTTTTCTGTCTTTATAATTGTTCAAAACATTCTGAACAGGTTTGAATGAAATACTTTGGAGAGGTACATTATTGCCTGATGAACAAACCATTAGATTTGCTGGAGCTCCACATCAACATCTGTACCCAAAGTTTTGTTTATTTGATTCTATACTTCCCACATTGATGTTTTTTTGCCAGGTGTGCAAGATGGGGGTAGGTCTCAAGAAATTCCTGTTCATTAACTTACAAAACAATGAATTTGAATTAGGGGAAAAAAAACATTTGCTCTGAAGGTCTGCTTGAACAGCATGAAAGCATTGAAAAAGTGCATGGGGACAGAAGAATTATTTAAATATATTCATCTAAATCATGGAGAAAGGTTTTTCCATGCAAAATAATTCCAAAAAATATGTAATTTTTATCAACAGACATGAGTTATTAGGTGTCATTTTATACCAAATCATCACACTACAAAATCTGACAGCTTCAAAATAAGAAATGTTTCTTTTTAAAAGCAACACTTTACTGTACAATGGAAGCTTTTTAAAGAGTCTGACGTCCGCTCGCAGTCTCTCAACACTCTGATAAGATAATCTGACAGCTGCAGCGACAGTTTGGGAACAAAAGGCTTCACACGTCCGGCTGTTTCTTCAGTTGGCCTTGTCCCTCGAGAAAAACACTTTTGTTTTCCCTCTGTTGAACTGTTTTAAAAAAAACAAAGCTGATTGGTTTGCCAGGCCGTTTCAGGCTTGTCCAGACCTGAAAGTGTCTCCGTTTGCACGGTGAGATGTTTTTATTACTCACCAGGAGCCCCCAAACCCATGGATGTGATCAGCTGTCCTTTGACCTCCATGTGCTGTAATTCTGGGGACGGTACGACTCACGCTCCCAGCCACGCCCTCACCTGGTGGAAAGAACTCCGAATTAACTACAGCTAAAACAGACAGGACATTCACTCCAATATTATAAGGACATTCTGCTTGAGTTGAGCCTGAGGCCATGTTGTAAACATTGAGGTAAAAATGGGAGACTGTCTTTCTTTTGGTCGATCCTTCCAAGGTGCTCATCCTGCTTTCAGGACAGCAGAAAGACTTTAAAAACCCCTGCTATGTAGAAGGCCAGAAAATGTCCCAATTCTAAAAGTTAAAACTGCAAATAAATTAAATTCAGTTTGATAAAAAATGTTTGCCAAAAAAATATGAAAAGTTTTATAATAAAAGACCCTGACTTTACCCGCCCGTCTGAGAGTGAGTGATGTAGTTTAATTAACTGTCAGATACAATTAGCAACCAATTAATTTGGAAGGAATTAGAAGAGTGGTACCAAAAAGGTAACATTAATAATGTATGAACAGAAACAGAAGAGAGATCTAAGTATCTAAGTGAGGGAGGTAAGGATAACAGAATGAATAACAGTTGAGGAATAAAGTCAATGTTCAGTAAACTTTCTTCTTGGCTCCAGTCATAAATAGATGAAATTAACTTTGGATTGAATTCATTTTGCTTTACAAAACAGACAAACACTGCTTCAGTCATTTTTAACAAGTGAATTTCATGTACGCATTTCCCAACATTAATGGAGGCTCATTTCAATCAAATCCCCCCCCCCCCCTTGTCTCTCTAGAGAGTCGATATCCCAAAATGGGAATCCTGCCAAAAGCCTCTCAGTCAATGCTGCTCAGGCATCGTCGCCATAAACAAGCGTCTTGACACTAAATCATAGAATGACTCCATCAACCGGCAAATCTAGAAGGAAGACCTCAAGGGGTAAATCAACATTAAAAGGTTTCCACCAGCATCACATCCTTCAGACGGAAGCATTTATCCATCAGTTACTGAGCAACTCTCACAAAAGCTCGGCACACATCCGACAAGACTTTTGCTCTTTAGGGGTCAGTAAGGCGTAATGTTCTGTTTTCCCCACTCGAACATCATAAAGCATGAGGCTCGCTTTTGTGTGTGAGGACATACTTGAAATAGTTGCGCCGAGCTTCACTCCTGTGCTGGAAGCGAACCAGTAGCTGTTGTTTGCTCCTGTACATGTGAAAAAACCTCTCGGCATGCTTGACCTCGCACCGACACGACACACAGAAGTGAAGTGGAAGATCTACCAGTCAAAAGTTCATCACATCAACCTTTTAAACGCAGAATCAGCTGTATGATAATCAGGTTTTAGTTCATCAAACACATTGAGGGGAGCTTTTAACTGGGAATCTAAAGGTCTGTTCTGTCTGTTCTCTGCTGTAAGGCTGAGCAGTAAAACAACTGAGAGAGGCACTCTAGAGAAAACAGACAGAGACATTTGGTATTCAGCTGGATTGTCGCTGGGCAGCTGAGATCAGGAGCCAAAAGGCTGCCATGGCCGTTAAGAATGGCTTTGTCCTGAAACCAAAACATTTACTTAGTAACTAGTTGTTCTTTTCACTCGCTAACACGAGTCTTTATCGCTTTATAAGACAATCAAGACTTCAAGACTGCAGGTTTACAAATCTTTCCTTAATGCTCCTGTGTAATGCATTTAGTTAACTGGAACATTGGCTTCCAAGTACGCAGACGTTACTCGATATTTACCAACATAAATAGACTACAACTTCTGTCATCACAGAATGAGATCAGAATGACACAAAAATTGTCTAAAAACGTTAAATTGAGCTACAAAGTTTTCTACAAAATCTATGTGAAATGTCACCAAAACTCCACCCAGTTGTTTCTGAGATGTGGATAAACCACAACTCCCATCAAACATCAAGGTATCCGTAACTTTAATGTCATGTTTAAATATCCAATCTGTCCGTTACAAATGACAAGTTTCTAAAAAACGTGCTCTCTTCTCTACGACACACTCAGGGATTTTGGTGCGACAGCTTCATTTGTTCTTGTAATATGATTCCTGGCTGTGTTAGCGAGGGGCAGTCAACATTAGCAGACAAACACTGCAGCACAACTGACATTACAGTCAGTTTACTGACTTAATGACATCCACTGATGTTTGTGAAATAGCATGACGTCTGGGTGCGATGTGCCTGACACTGTGTTTTAGCATTTATCATTATCCTGTAATTGCTTGTTGTTGGGTCATGGCTGCACACTAGGTTACATTTAAGTCTGACATTATTGCAGCTTGCAGTGATTCCAGTTTACCAACCTTGCAGCAATACGGGGAAACTAAATTGTGGAAGATAGTAGCTGTAGTTCAAACAGGAATTAAATTTACAGGTAAAGAGAAAGGTAAAAATATACCTCAGGCAACGCCCGACAGTCTTGCTTGGATTCATTAAGTCTTATGCAAAACCTGAATTCAAGGTTACAGGATAGCTAAAAGCAAGAAAAAATCTGCATCAGAGTTTCATAAGGTCTTCTCCGATCCAAAATCCATCCATTCCTCACACAAAGTTTCATAAAAATGTATTTGGTAGTTGTTTGCTGACAAACTATCAAATAGAAAGGGGTGACAACATAACTGCCTTGGGAACTAGAAGACCCAACTGTTAAGAATGAAACACATAAACTAACTAAACAAGTTTCATGAAAATCCGTCAAGTAGTTTGTGTATAAATGATAAAAAAAAAAAGAGATTGCCCTAAATCATGGATCTACCCCTTTACCTGGATCTGCTTCAAAACGTAATGGATTCAAAAACCATCCTGTAAAAAAAAAAAACCCTCATAATGGGAATAAATACTGAGTTTACATCACTAACAGTGCAGAACAAAAACACCACAGTATGGCGTTCAGTTCCAAAGACGTTTCTCTCTCTCTCTCACACACACACACACACACACACACACACACACACACACACACACACACACCAACACTGCCCGAAGGGGTGACTAAGTAAGTTACTCAACTAAGACAAGGGGCAAATCCATCAACCGCAACAGGTCACTTTCTAGCCGCTACTGGATGTAATAAATAACACCTGAGGGGATTGCTGGTCTCACTGGTTCAAATAAAGTGCTAACTGCTTTAACATGTGGTGTGCAGATGTGTGTGTGTGTGTGTGTGCGTGTGCGGAGATACAGGTACCAGAACATTAAAGAGCATCGCATTCCAGAGAGAGGCCTGCGGGATGGATGGCGGGACAATGGAGAATCAGATAAACGTGGAGTGGGGGGGAGAACAGGGTTTGAGAGATACGAATGCGAGGCGATCATCAAACATATGCTGACATAGCATGTGTGTGTAGGGTGGGGGCGGGGGTGGGGGGAGGTGAGGGATGGGTTCTGGGTGGTGGTGGTGGTATATAGATGGCACTGAGGGAGCCATGTTGATTAAAACATGAGCTGTGCGATGAGAGCGAGCTGCCCCCTATGCAGCCCACGTCTCCCGAATGCAAATCAGAGAAGACTTTAATATTCAAGTCTGATGGGACGAAAAACCAAAAAAAAAAAAAGGTATATCCAGCTCCACATCGCATCCACGCCAGGAAGCATGCAGCTCTCTCTCTCAGATGTAGAAGTCACACATATCAGATCGCAACATCCTCAGCGAAGATAAATTACTACAGGCGACAATTTTACATTCACTCTTTTCATCCCCCTTGATAATCGTGATGCCTTCCAGCTCTTGGATAGAGATTCACGCTCTCTGCCGGCAGCTTTTATCTGGCCCAGGAGTCCCAGAAAACAGGCTGCTGTTGTCAAAGGCGTTTATATAAGAGATACTTTCACCACTTGCAGTAAAGCCTTTCTCAACGATCTTCTGCAACAACTTCCTTTCTGCGACTGCAGATGCACAAAACGTTTGTTAGCCTGTCTCTTTTTTTTTTTTTTTTTTTTAACAAGCCAGTTTAGAGCAGCTGAGATGTAAAGGGGACAGCTGAAATATCACCTCTGGCTCTTTAAAGACAGGTGAGGCTGACAGTCTGGTGTTGACTGTTGGTGTTGACACAGCTGCTGCTGTTGTGAACTTACACATGGTGACCAGAGGAAAGTTACAACCGCACAGCCCCTCCCAGGGAAGAGCAACGGACCAGAAAGAGTGTTTCTGAGGAGTCACAACCAGACCTGAAGTGTAGCTTTGAAATATTCATGTGAAATGATGCCAGGTTGGTTTTCAGGATGCATTCGGTGTTTCGTCATGACAACACCTCTTTGAGAAAGCGTTTGTAAGAAAACACGAACTGTTCAGGGCCAATCGGTGCCATCAGGCATAAAATCGAGAAAGAGAAACATTAAAATGACAAAATGACAAAAGGTGCCGCTCATACATATGTTTACTTCAGTTTCATACAAACATATTGAACAGTTTTTGAGTTACGCCCCAAGCAAAAAGATATCCAGCATATCAAGCCAAGGGGATAAACAGAGAAATACAATTGTGATTTCGGTATGAAATAGAGATCAGCCAGGGTCAAACATGAAGCAGCTCCAGTCCAGAGGATTTGCTGAACTACCTCCACCTGACCATCCCAGACCAAAGGGGCTTATGGAGGGTCTGCTGACCCCCTCTACTGCCCACCAACCCCCCACAACCAATATGATCTCTCCTTGCTCCCGCCATGTCCGTGAAATACTGATTTATCACATGCTTATCGGCCAAACGGCAGGGCAGCTTAGTGCGAACTGTCCAACAGCGTGGCTCGCCACCTCGCCTCCTCCCGGCCTTGACACTCGCCCGTTCACTTTTGACACCCGTACCGTGGGTGAAACAAAGCAATCTCGGCGATTGCTATCCACCTGGATTCTGCTAAGCTGAGATGGGGGGAGTAATAAAGAAAGGAATGTGGCTCTAACATCCAAGGGGATTATTCCTATTCGTTTCTCCTTTTGCTCCGTAACACGTGAAGGGAATTTGCACCGTACATGTTCCAAGATCATTTGTTTTTATGATCGGGTGTGGTTTTAAAACTCTTCTTTTGGATATGATAGGTGTTCAGGGTTGCCCTACACTTACATTCACAGTAACACATGCATATCGGCCTGATCCGATCGCTCTGGGATCATGACAACCGAAGAAATGTAGGTGAATTCTCTATCTCATCAACGACTGGTGTATTTTTAACAGTGAGGTCAGAGATTTGACTCCCTTGAGCTCAGACACATCTCATGTGCTGGGTGAAGCCTGAAGCATATTTACATTTTAAATGCATGCAAATTTATGTCTAAAAAGGCTTGATGAAAGATCCTGGATTCAGATCACAGGGTTGAGGATGGCGTCAGTCTGACAGATGATTCCATGATGTCAGCCCAGGTCTAAAGCCAACTGTGTTACCTTCAATGTAAGGAAATAACTAAAAAAGTGTATTATTTAGTGTAGGATTTGCCCAAATGTGTGTGGAGGTCTAAATCTGTGTGGATTCATGACCACATAAAACTCAAAATAGCATGAGATTCATGGTACCCATCTGGGGAAAAAAAAAAGCTAAATCAACCCTCCTGGGCTAATGGGCTAATGGTCCAAGAATTCAAAGCAAACAGAAAGACTAAAGAATATCAACAATCAGCACTTTCAAAAAACGCTTGTTGGCAGCAAAGTGGAAAATCCTCTTGTGAAAACAGAGAGGTCTTTCCCAGATACGTACATCAAAACTGGGCTGAATCACCCCCCCCCCCCCCTCCAAGGTGCTGACTGATCCAGACAGAGGTCCTTGTTCTGGAATCTGCTCATAATCAGGCTTCACACTGGTGCATGAGAACAACGGTATTTACATGTGAACGTGAAATCAATGTGCCACAGCAGACAGCAGTGACAGCTGAGCGTAACGACGCATCATGAGGGGGGAAGTTGTGTATTCCCTAAAACATGATGCAGATTTATATCCTTTAAAAAAAAAAAAAAAAAAAAAGGTAGATGTTTGAATTGACCGAAAATGTTGCCCTACTGACATTTCCTGCCTTTTGATGGACACAATTTTTTTAAAATTCTTGTTTGTTGGGACGCGACACGTCTACAGACTGGAGGAGGGGGGGGGGCAGTGTGTGTGATGTGGATGTGCGCGCACCAGCGCATTAAGCATGTGTTCCAACATGAAGTCCCGGCTTCTGAGGCTGAAACAACAGCCATCCATCCATCCATCCATCCATTCATCCATCCATCCATCCGCAGAGGATTGGACGGCAGAACCGGCTGATGAGGCGCAAATGAATGGAGATTAAAAAAAATTAAAAAAAAAAAAAAAAAAAACACAACATATTGCAGGTGTGTCACGATTTCATACCCGCTTTTTCATGTGACAGTGAACGCACATCCAAATAATAAAGTACATTTCAAATCTACTATGAAACCATGCAGGGGTTTTTCTTTTTTAAAAAATACAAGTTATTTCTTTATTCTTAGGCAAGAGCAGAAGGACATCTTGGACAAGGAATCCCTGCTTACCAGAGAGCATGACCGATGCGTTCGGAGGTCTCCATGGTCCTCAAAACCAAAGCGAGAAAAATCATTCCTGCAGGACTAAATCCTCCCCAAATAAACAATAAAAAAAAAATCGACGCTTAAATGAAGGAAACGTCCGTGGAAAGCCTCTCGTTCATCGTGGCTTCGCATCCCAATTGTGATTCAGCAGCAGCCTCTCGACCTCCGCTGTGTCTCAGCCCTGCGCATCTCAGCTGGAGAGAAAGGAAGAAAGGTTCGCCTCCTGCGCCGGATGAGAACCCACATCCAGCTGTCACACAGTGACGCCCCCCCTCCCGGAGGTTTACGTGCCGTCAATGTGCGCCAGTCAGCCAGGATTGTTATCCAGTTGTTGCATAGGCACGTGTAGAATGACGCATAATAGTAACGCCACAGATCCGCTTGGATAAATGGGTGCGTGATCAGGGGCGGCGCTAGACGCACTGTGATCAGGGGGCACCTGCCCCCCATGTGGAGTAGTGACGCCTCACATTTGGGGTATAAAAAGAGAGGGGGGATGTTTTTTTCACTCATGTCAAACCAGTTTTATCCATAGGCCAGATAAGCAAAGTACAATACGTTATGTTAATTTGTATTTGTCTACCAGTGTAGAGATAAGTCATGGTGACAGCTTCTGGATTGCATAGGTGGCGCTGTTGAGCGATTATGTTGTTTTTGTGTGTTTTGTGCTAACTTTTGCTGTTTCTAATAAAAATTTATACACAATCCATGAGTCCATTTGACAATAAATTGTTTAAATGGTTGTAAAATAACTTTCTATATGTAGTTGTGACATCACGGACCACACATCTGTGTGGGTTCTCTCCATTGTTTGTCCTTCATCTGGTCCTGTCATGAGCTGGCGCCTCATCCAGGGTGTACCCCAGCTGAGATTGCAATCATTTCATCTACAAAAACAATGGATGGATTGATGTATCATAAGTCTTAATATAAAAAACATGTGTTAGACCTGTGAGGTAAACCCAAACTCTCCTCTGAAAATACATTTCCAAACTTTTTTTTTTTTTTTAGTTTTGATTAGATGAACTGACGTTGTCTTTGATAATATCATCAAAACAAGTGATTATCACTGGCAGCCTACCTAATTTCATTAATAATCCATGTTTTAATTAAGTAATTCCATGTTTCATCCTGGAACGATAAGTTGTAATATGTCCACAGTCCATGATCCGATGCAAATCAAACTTTGCATGTTGGCATGTTTATACATCAGAATTCAGTTAAGGTGGTAGTGCCACCTGCTAACAAATGTAAAAATGTCTCCTGACATTCTTAGACGTACTTTTCATAATAGAGATAGAATTGTCTCTACCTCCACCTCGTGGACAAAGGTGGTAACGCACATAAGCAAAGGTAATTCTTTTAGTTGAGCTGTACAGCACTTTCCATACATCAGAAAAAAAACACTGGTATTTAAGTATCACTATGCCACAGTAAGGATTTATTAATGTAATGGAGTATTTTTGAATAATATTTTAAAAATTGAATTTAAAAAATCAGACATTTTTACAACTTTATGAATGCATAGCTTAAAAAACAAATTCTCCTGTACGCTAACCTTGTTAAACTATTGTATGGTCAGAACAGCAGAGAACACACTCATGGAAAATAAAAACATGCTGCCTTCTGTCTAGAAATTTTCTTTTTGTGCAAAATAAAAATGACAACCCATTAACAGTATTTTGCTCCTTATTAACTTAAACAATGACCTTAATCAGTAAAATAAAAACAGAGATGGACCATAATTTTTTTATGATTACAGGTTGAATCCTCTTCCTCGTGGACGGGCGCATCCTCCAGCTGTGATACTGTGGGATGGCGGCCCATCCTTCACAGCCGGCTGGAATTTACTGTGGAGGATTTTCATGCTGACACATGAACGCATAAAACCCAGGGTTTGATCCAACTTTCAGGTGTACAACCAATTTTAAAACTTGATTTTAAAAAAAGGTTTACAAAACTGGGTGCCAAAAAATAAAAACCAGGTATATTTTTAGCAAAATAAATTTTAGGCGCAACTTCCAACATTCACATCTTGGTGGACCACAGGTAGAAGAATCATCAGCAATTTAAAACACAGGTTTGGTTCAATTTAAAGGCTTTGTTCCCATTGAAGCTTTATAACTGTGGAACTAAAGGGAGAAATATATAATCAACAATATGTTTTTACATGTAACTGTGTTATATAAGAGCCTACTTCTCGGGAATGTCTGACCCTAACTCTTTCACATGCCCATTGGACCTCATTAGGGCTGTTGGAAATAAATTTTGAGGGGGTGGGGTACCATCATTGACAGTGGAGCTTCTTTATTGGTCTAGTACAGACCAATGAGACGAGACCTTGCCTTCAGTAAAACAGTATATGTATAAAAAAACATGCCTCTATTCTCTGAATATATTTTATTTCAGAGTAACAGTTATTTTTCAACAATAACAAATGAATAATAAATTCCTCCAAAGTACTTTAAAATTTGCTGATAACTAAGGTAGTATAGATTTGTGACATTCGAATTAAAATCCACTGTGATGCGAGTGAGAGAAAATGAAAAACATTTAAACAGCTTTCTGTTTAACTGTGACACTTGAGGCCAAAATACAAGCATATACTTCAGTGTTCAAACCCTATACTGATCCGCGGAATCATTTGAATTCATCAAACCGGGTGTTCAATATTCCGAAAAACATGTCATCCATCAAACATCCTCCGCAGTTGCCCTAACTTGTATATGGAGAGGATTCAAAGTGCTCATTTACACGTTTGCTGAAACTGTAACAGACAAATGAAGCACACTTTCGTAGAGTCGATACTTATTCATAAAATCTCATGTGTGGACTTCAGGAAAAGTTCTCTTTGCCTCTGATATGAAGGTGGGCTCTGCAGGATAAACAGTGTGATGTTTCAGCAGCTTTCTCTATGGATGTCATTCAGTAAAACATGATCTCCATGTCACACTGGGAGAACACTACAAAATTTTTATTTGCACTTTCAATTTAAAGATGCCCCTTTTAAGTACTTTTTTTTAAAAATCTGCTAAAACCAAATTAAACAAGATAAACAAGAAAAAGGTCTCATTCATTCAAAATTGGAAACTAGCTTATTTTTCAGTCAGTGTCGAGTACATAATATTGACATAATATTTAAATATTTTCATCTTAAAGACAATAATATAAAAGAAAGTCATTACTGGCAATAACAAAACAATAGAAAACATCAGAAAAGGAATATAAGATGGATTGTAATTTCACAGTTTCTGGAACGCCTTGATTCTTTAAAACCGTACATCTACAGTCTGGAGGTAAATTTAGAAAAAAAAAAAAAAAAAAAAAAACAAGAACATTGGAGCAAAGTTTCACCGCAAAACAGAACTCTTATTCATTCTCTCCCGGCCTTAAAGTCGTCGCAGCGCTCTGCAGTTACTGCAGATGCTCACTTTCTTCTTGACCAAAAAATCACACGTTGACGCCCGCTCCAATATGAGCGGCTCTCGATCAATGAAGCGCCCCTTGGGCGGTAGTCCTTGACACACCACGTACTTCTCCAGGCCTAAAAGCAGACTGACCACTTCGTTCACGGTGGATAAGGGTCCTGGGTACTTGTCGTACAGCAGGTGGGTGGGCAGCAGCGGCTGCTTCTGGACTGTGATCTGATAGCAGAAGCCCGGGTCGATCAGCACCATGGTGTCCGTCATGTGAGACTTCTTACAACACTGGATGAGCTGCAGCTGCGGTCCCTCCAACATTATCGCGTACCATAAGATCGGCAGTACTGAAGAGCGTAAAGACTGCAGCAGCTTCATGAGCTGGTTTTCTACGTCCCGACCGCTCACGGGCGAGTCGTCTGCCAAACTGAAAATCTGCGTGATCTGGACAGAGACGAGGAGAGGAATTAGTTTCATTAAGTACGGATATTAAGACTAATAACATGAACAATTTGGGAATTAAAACTTACCATGGGCAACTCCTCTTCCTCTTCTTCGTCATCTGCTTGCTTCAGACTCTCACTGCCTGTTTGTGATTTCTCTGCATCCCATCTGAGTGGGTCCTGGATTGAATAGAGTGAGTACATGAACACAGATCTGCCCTGCTTCTCGTTCATATAGGAAGAAAGTAAACCAACCATGTCAGAACTGTTGTGAGGGTCGCCGTCATGCACTCCATTTCGCTGTGCGAAATCCAAATGATTCAACTGTTGCAGAAAAAAAGTGAAATTGACAATTGTTTTTTGTCATTATTCAAGTTATTCCTGGTAAAAGCACATCTGAGTAAAATATTCATTTAGGCAACCAAGCACTAGCTTTTGAAAACAGTGTCCGAGCTTCAAAAACACACACGTTGCAAAAAAAAACCAGAAAAACAAACTGGAGAACTCACGGCCTTTAAGTGAACGTCATCGTCTTCGTTGTCGGTGAGGTCCAAGCCAGGCTGTCCTTTATGTCTCTTGTAATGTGGCTTCCGGCTGTACGTGTAGTGAGGTCTGGGCCGTCCCGGCAGCAGTGGGCCTTCAGGACCAAACTCAACTTGTCCCATCTGGAAGGGCAGCAAGTGTCTCTGTAAAATGTAAGCACAGAAGAATTTCAATCCAACAGCATCACGTGATCGCTTTACGTTGATCGAGACTCACCATCGCCTGTCTCTGACACTGGCGTAGTCGACATTTCTGCCTCTTCTTGTTGCTGCCTCCGAATTTAGGTTTGTCGACACAGAAGTCACACGTGCCGCAGTCTTTCCTGCAGAGACAGGCTTTACATTCCCCACAGGCCCGTCGCTTTCGCTTCTTATGCCACTGAAAACAAGAAAATTAGATTAAAAAATTAAAATGCAAAGATATGTGTTTGTCCGATTTGTCCTAATAATGTTCTATTTCCTCATATAAGGAGGAAATTGGAAATTATTGTTAAAATGCTTTCATTTACTTCCTTGTTACATACAGAGCATTTAATTTAATTAAACATAATTCAACTCAGAAATTGTGCAGACGGCACAGCAAATAAAAAATACAGGAGCAGTGGTTTGCAAATATTTCTATAGTTGTTTTCCAGCCAATAGAAGCAGCTACTCAGGTCTGCAGGGGTAGAGCCAATGCTAGAAATTAATTTACTTAATTCTGTAGCTATGAAGTGGTCATGCCTTCATTTCTATAGCGTAACGGGGTTAGAAAAACTCACATCATCATCGTCGTCAGTGGACATGTCATCGTCATCATCAACATCCACATTGACTGAGAAGTTCTCCGTGTCGCTGCTTTTGAGACCCAAGTTCTGTGCGAATAAAACAAGATCGCTCAGAGTGGAGAAGAAAACGGTTACAGGAACGATGAGAATTAAGTCTATAAATAAAATCTGGTTTTATGCTTTTACCTGTGAGTCTGCAACCTCACTCTGTAAAATAAAACAGATGTCAAAGATTAAAATCAGTGACTCAATCGGTGTCAGGTTTGTCTGTAATGAAACCGTTATGGAATAATGACACACAGCGCGGTGTCTGAAAGGAAAGCATGAATCAGCACCTGGACATCTAAGAAAATATGTGCATTCTGTCGCATTACCTTGAATCCCAGGCTGTCATCAAACATTTCGTTGAAGTCATCATAAAGATTCTGCTGCGTGAAGCTTTCACTTCCCTGATGGAACAAATAGGGGAAAGAAGAATTGATGCAAAGTGACATAATAAAAAAAACAGGCCATCAAAGTGCATTTAATCGTTCATGTATAACTGCTAAGAGTTGGGAGTGTGGATGGGGAAGAATGAGCGAGAATCTGATTACAGTACTCCCTTGTTACTTGTGGTTAATGCGTTCCAACCGTGAAAAACAAAATTCTGCGATATAGCGACGAATTATTTTATTATTTATGGTAATTTAAACATTTATGAACCCTCTCCATACTAATATTATAATATACACTAACAATACATAATATATACTAATATTCCCACACTCTTACAGACTGTTTAAAGCACTTTTGTGTTTCATGGAAGTGCACTGCGTTCCCTGAGTCTCGGATGCTGTCAGCCAATAGCATGCGCGTAAGGTATCACGTGACTACCTACTAAAAATCAGCGATGTAGTGAAGCCGTGCGTCTTGAAGCGCAAACAAGCGAAGGATTACAGTATATTGATTTCTACATACAAAGTTCCAAATAAAATAACTGCTGTGTACGGCTCAGCTCACCTTGCGAATGGGACATATACATCTCCGCTTCCGGCAAATCCGTTTGCGGGACTCTGGGCTCTGCAGTCCATGCTTGCAGTTTGCACACTGCCCACAATTCACCGTGTTGTGGCATCCCACACACTGTCCACAGGGAATCCACTTGAGGTTACAAGGACAACAGAAAACAAGGTTAGTCGGTGCAATTTTGTGCATGCTCACGCATTTTCACTTGTAAATCTTCGTGGTGGTGAATACAGAAGTCGACCTTTACCTTTCTGAAACGAATCATCGGATGTTCTTTTGTCTTTGAGGCCGCTGAAAGAAACAAACATTGTCCAGTAAATAAATGATCACATTCACCTTATTTGACATTTTCACAATTGTCTGCTGTGTCTAACATTATGCTGCTAACATTAAGTCATTCATGACCCTGCAGTCATTACCTACCCCAACAGGTGGGACAGCAGGGCCTCTTCCTTTGTTTGTCGTACCACGTTCCTGTGAAGGTAACACCGCATTTGGCACAGATCCTGCAAAGAAACGTAATAGTCGTTTATCTGTTTGTTCTGTTAATTACACCAGAAGTTTTAATAATAAACGTAAAAAAAACTTAGGAATTGACTTAAGTGATAACAACTTACAAACAGTTGTCTTCTGACCCAATTTCTCCATTTATGGAGGGGAGTGGGAGCAGCCTGGAAGACGATGA
Organism: Antennarius maculatus; assembly: GCA_013358685.1. NCBI lineage: Eukaryota > Metazoa > Chordata > Actinopteri > Lophiiformes > Antennariidae > Antennarius > Antennarius maculatus. The sequence goes on along the minus strand of CM023609.1, from coordinate 22,224,889 downwards.
AGGAAAAGGAAGTCTAATCGTATCTTCCACTGGATGACCTGCGTTACGAAAACCTCGGGGTGATGTTCCCGCTGGAATCTGTGAGGAGACACCTGTAGGGTTGTAGGGGGGATATTTGGGCCCCTGAATCGGCGTGAGCCCGTGGACAGAATCCGGCGTGTCGGCCCCCTCGCCTCTGTCTACCCAGCTGGACTCTGAGGAAGATCGCTCTTTTATTCTTCTCTAATGGATTAGAAAAGGAACAATCATAAGGTTTATACAGGAAGTCCTCAACTTATTGATATTTGACTTACGATTACAAACATTTGAAGATACAAAGAAACGCGAGCTGCCGTATCCGACTATTGTACTGCAGTTGTGGTGAACAGACATTAAGTCAAGTGAAATGACGTAAACTTCATTTTTTTCCAGTGTATTTTTTTTTTTAAAACTGATGTATAATTGAGAATGACTTAACTCGAAATGAACTGTACCTCTTTTTTATTTTATTACGTGATGTTTTTATCTTGTTAGGTTGTCCCCCTGTAGGAGCTAAATGATGTGGAACCAATGATTTCAGGTTAGGTTTCTGCCTGGAAGTATTAACTGATGCTAATGCTGAATGTTTTGGTATTTAATGTTAACAATTGCTCGAGTTAACTCAAAACTTAATGGAAATCAACCAAAGTAATCAACCGTAAAGTTATGTGTGGGACTTTTGATTACCAGGAATACTTATTTCCCTCTCAATCAGTTACAATCCACAAAACTAAATCAAGTATCACAGATTTACTCTATTTACACTCTAATCTAGACAGTTTAGACAGCAGACATTCCAGGAATGAATCAAAATCCTCTTTAATATTGTTCATCCGTGTCAAAAATCTGAGCTCATATTGAAACAGACATTACAAAGTGATTTGCAAATGATGAAATGAAAAGGTAACAGGGAGCTGATGGTCCACAAAAAGGAAGTGAACAGCATTTTCTATTACTTCCTTCTTCAAGTGTTTTGAGTGGTAAAAGTAGGTGATACCTTTATTCTATTTCGAACTCTTGCAGGTGCGTTACCGTCGTAGAACCTCCCAGTCTTAAAGTCAAAGGCTGACAAGTCACGAAATCCTTCCAGGAGTGCAACCAGTTCTACCCTGCTTCTCACTCGATCACCTCTGGGACTGCAAAGAAGCGGGGGAAAAAAACAGCATGAAGAGTTGGAGGATTATCATGAAAATACAGACTTCTGCCTCTTTAGTCAGTAAAACAAAATCTTTTAAGTGTTATGGGTAACAATTACTGGAATTATTTATCTGTATTATTTAACTCTATAATCAACACTACTGGAAATTACCGTAATTAAATGCATATTTAGAAGTTTCATCTGACTCTGGAAATAAGAATTACTGCGCTTCTAAACTGTAATGTATTTGGGGGGTTTTTACCTCATGTAGTATATATCTTTCTGTCCGATGCTAGATCCTGAACGTCGGACAACTTCTTTGCGTTTCCAACCCTCTCCGAGTGCTGGACAATCAAGCCATCCTTCATCGCGTCTTCGCCTTCGGCGGGGAAAGGAGGCCCTAATTTTAAGAGAAGGTGATAGTTATTTGTTAGACATATATTAACCATATGTGATGCCATCCAAGAAAATGCTAATGGAGCTAAAACTGTGTTGTTACAGCTTCATTTTCTTTAACACACAAAAGACAAAGTTGGATAATGGGTTGATTCTTTCATCACTTGAAAACAAAGCTTCATTCATTAGCAGCTTTTCAGAATTCATGTTTAAATATGATTACAGATGTAACAACGACATATTAACACACAATGTTGTAGCCGAGCAAATAGCAAAAAAAAGGCATCTCCCTTGCTAGTGGACATCATCTTTTAAATGTCCCTTTTAACTAGATTCTCCATGACATACTGAACAGTCCAGCATTTCCTAATATGTAATCAATCAAAGTTCCACAGTGACAAAAATAATGTGCCTCTTCACTTATACATGGATATATGAAGTTTGAGTTTCAGAAAAAATTATGTTTGCTAACAGACTATATTGCGAAGGAGAACATACTGAACCATTATGACGGTGACAGATCAAATGAAAATGTTACTCAACCTACCGAAAGGACTTTTTTGACGCCTTCTCGCTGCCGACAATGCTCTCACTCCTTTCACTTTCTCCTGCCACACTGTCTTCATCTATATCATTTCTACCAGGACTATAATCATCGTAGTCGTCCTCAAGAGGCTCAAACCAGTCAATTGGAGGATCACCACCAGGGGCTTTTCCCTCTTCCGTGGCATCTTCTAATTTTACCTCTACTGGATCCGAGCAGGGGCTTTCCTTTGAATCAAGTATGTCTGGAAGTATCCCAGAGATGTTTTCAGCTTCTGTGCTCTTATTCACATCTTCTCCCACAGGCTCCTCGCCCGGAAACGTGCTCTGAAGAGGTTCTTCGTTCATTGATGCACCAGTTTGGTCCAGAAATTCTCCAAAGTGTTCTCCTGGAGATAAATAAGATATACTCTACAGTCAATTTTGCATCCCATTTAAACCTGTGTATTTTACCGTATTTTCCAGACTATTTGTGACTATTTGTGTTTCGTCTTTTTTAGTTGTGTTTGTAAGTTGATGTTTTAAATCTTTTCAGCAATACAGGAGTAACATGAATAGCAGACACTGGCACACAAGACTAGAGCGCCCTCTCGCGGTTGGCAGTGTGAAAATAACGAAATAATGTGACTTCAGATGTTAGGATTGTTGTAGAATAAATGGTAAGTGAAATGATATTTTTTGAATCGAATCTGAATAAGTCGCAAGACCAGCCAAACCATAAAAAAAGTGCGATTTATAGTCCCGAAAATACGGTAATATTGTCCTTAAAAATGGCCACCTGTCATCAAACTCTTAGGCAGGCAACAGTCTTGATGGCTGGCTGACGCAGATCAGTCCTTCATGACACTACGATACTGGTACCCTGCAAAACACAACATTGTTTCAAACAGGGGATGAAACACGATGTATGGAAAAAAAAATCCTGTCACAAAGGTACAGATAACACAACCCGACGTCACTGGACGGAAATGTTGGTTAATTGAGACGCACAGTTTAAACGTGTTTATCTCTCAGTGGTGCTAATTTAGCAATCAAGCAGATACAACATGACGTCTCCAAGGATTTAAAAGACCATATGGCCAGAGAGTTGGTCTCTCGCCATTTGCTCAACGTAGATTGTCTCGCTTCGGTTATTGATCAGTTAACTTACAGCTAACTGATCGGTTAGCTAGCACTGATGTGAATCAAATGCTAGCTCCGTTCCCACGTCAGCCACACTAGCTAACTACAATTACTGGAAGTGTTCCGATTTGCAGATGCTGTTTCCATTTAATGCATACTTTGGCTTTATAGCACAAATACTACAAGTGCGCTGTGAATATAACTAACAGGTGAATTAAAGTTAGGTCTGTTGAAGGAAAAATGTTCAAACTAAAGACGTTGTGAACCCTGCCACCGATAGCTTTGGATTTCCGATGTTGGCTGATCCTCGTCAGAGTTGTGTAGCGATGCTCGCTTATAAATCCAACAAAACATACACACCTTTTTATGTCCTATTATTCTAAATGCTTGACAGTCTGACTTCGACAGCCACACATTGATATCTCGAGGTAAAATCCGCGTAATTAGCTCCCATGGCGTTAGCATAAGGGTGATCATGGGGTATTGAAACAAAGGAGGGCGAGAACCCCAAAGAATGAAATCCGTCTCGTCCATGCATGGAGGCTCTGGCCCCGCCCACACGGATACCACAGCGGACGCCATAATTACCTTTGTAATTACGGTAATAAAATTTCTTTTATAATGTATTAATGTGATTTCAGTCTAATTGGTGATAGTCAAAAAATAATTAAACCGCTGCAGTGTAAACATAAAAATATCATAAAAATGAGACCTGTATTACACATAGTCAATTTTAAACACATTTATATCCACTTCTGTTATAAATATCCAATAAACTCATCTATATACTATACATATATATGTATAGTATATAGATTGACTTGTTGTCTACAGAATAATCACGTTGAAGAAAAATCCAAGAAAGATTCATGGAAAGAAGATAAGATTTTCAATAGTACTGTATGTTTTCTGGACAAAAAAGCATCTAACCTTTCAATATTTATCAAACTAAAAAAAAAACAGACAAAATTAAGAAAAAAAACAATTATCCGTTCTCCACAATCATCTCTTCTACAATCATGTCTTTTACTTTTTTCCTTGGTTTTTTCAATCTATAAAAGTCTTGATGAGAGATTCATGATTTAAACATACTGTATTAGTGCATTCTATTTCAAACACAGACAAATGACTATATAATACCCCTGAAAGGAGAGAAACGTGTAACGGCATAACATAGAAACGGACCGTTTCCGATTGCAGGTTGTGTGAAACGAAGTGTGAGCGGATGGGGCGTGAGTTCTCTCATGTCATCTTCAACCTCTTTGATAATGCGAGTCATTTCCGTCGATAAACTGTGTCGTCATAGCGCGTCGACAACAACGGTGAGCGCGCGAGGCCATAAAGTAAATACTGGGCTACTCTCGTCAGCTGAATGACTCGAGCAGATTACTGTGGTCGTTATCCACCGTTTATCCTAAATCACGTAGTTTGTTGTTTTAAGTAAACAATATTTTATGCCTTAGACGTTCTAGACCAAAAATAATCTGACACTCCCCCTAAAACACGAGGAAGCGGATAATAGTCTGAGTTTTGTATTTAAAACAAAAGAATATAAATCCTGAACTGGTGATACGGTTTTTGTGAGTGAGTTAATCATTTTCTTTGAAACAGGACCAAGTCTTGCGCACTGGTCTTACACAAAGTAAAACTTTTTTTAATGACCGTTTATATTAATAGTATCCATTGTTTATAAAAAAAAAACATGAGACAAAAAATAAGATACGTTACTGACATACACATCTACCATGGAGCAAAAGTCAGGTTTATTCAGGGAAATCATACAACAAATTTCAATGGCCAGTATTTCAACTATCAGGAAAATATATCCCTTTGCATATTAAAGTTAATAATCATACAAAGATTTTAAAATAATTATCTATTGTTAGAACATTATTTCCCATGACCATGGTTAATATTGTTCAGTAAGTTCAAAACCATACTAAAATCTCACGTCGTGAGCAGTGACCTACAGATCGGAAATCAGGTGCAGACTAGGCCAACTACCTATCCTTGTTGCTACGAAGATCTGTCGTCAACGGGTCATGCTGAATAGTTTGGTGCAACATCAGAGCGAGCAGGCCAGCCCTGTTCGTCATAGCGGTTCGAACATTCCGCTCCTGTTCAAACAGCTCGTCCAGTTTGTACCACTGCGTTTAAAAAGGAAAAGAAAAATAGTTAAGATACAGGATAGTTACAACTAAACACATGGATTTAAAGTTAATTTTCTATTAAAAGATTTGAAGGGCAATCAACAGACCATTTCCAATGTCCTTTAAAACCATCCGCCATGAGGTCTGACTCACCACTCTGACTCGTTCCAAGTCCACCTCCGCTCTCCGGAGCTTTTCCCAGTTGTAATGTTTGTTGCATTTCCTTTTGGAGACTCTGCAGTATTCTCCTGTCAGCTCAAACACATTTTTCACCAGAGGACACCCACACACCTCGTCCACTGGGATCTAGTGACCAAACAAAAGAAAACAGAAATAGGATGAAACTCCATAGACGTATGTGGTTATCAAGCATGAAAAAAAGAAAACCTGAAAACCTTTTACTGCAAGTTATAGAAGTCTTATTGGAAGATGATTAAATGACTGACCTTAGGATCTCTAGAATGTTCTGGACACAAAACTTGAAGCCTCTTGCAATACGTTTTGCTTTGGGGATTGTACACATCGCAGAAAAGTCTGGTCGCTCTGTGAAAAAAATAACCAGTTAGAGTTGTTAACTGGCCCTAGGAAAATGACAATAAACCTGGAGTGTATTTTTTTCCCCTCACCCCTCTATTCTTGTAGGATACATGGAACCAAAGGAAGTCTGGCTCTCATACTGTGAGATAAAGAAATTAGTACAAAATTTATTTTGCCTGTGTTAGAAATTAATTGTTAGTGATGATTAGGAGCAGAATTGTACATAATAATCACCTTTGCATAACATCGCTCCATGTGTCTCAATGCAACTTTGGGATTGATGGGATGACTGCAAGACACACAGAAAATCTGCAGGTCGGTGTCCTCACTATCACCTTCATTCACCTGCAAATAGAACCAGAGAATTTCTTAAAGGAATGTTGTTCTTCAATAGGTCCAAATAAAAAGTTAGCCTCATTGTTTTCTTTTAAAAGTAAAGAAAACTAAACTTCTGCCACAGCAAAAACATTTGAATACATTTTTTGTTCATCTTAAAACCCCATAGACTAAAAAACGTAGAAGTACGTAACATGCAATCCAGTTAACAAGGAGCTGAGACACTGATAAATTTGCCTGTTAGACTAACCAGTGATAGTTAATTATACAAGTATAACAAAAAAAAATGACCAAAAGTTTCAGGAATGTAATCGCTACTATTGAGCAGTAGTTCTCAGATTCTTAATGACGTTATTTAGCATAGCTCTACAATGCAGGTCTCCTCACCTCCTCGTCTTGCTGCACTGCCTGCTGTTTAGCTTTGGCGATGATGGTTTCCAGTTCATGGAAGCGTCGTTCCATCTCTGTGAGGCGCAGCCGAGCATTCTGCTGTTCCCGACGGATTCGCTCTAGGTGCTTCTTACCATGCTCCTCGGCAATGCAGGGACTCTGCTGCCACTGCTGGATGCGCTGAGGGAGGATCTCATAGATCCGGCTGTGTATCATAATCAATAGATTAATTGATTGCTTACACAAATAATGGATGACTGCAGCCACAGTCTATTTATATTCTCTTGACTTGTTGTCTTTGTTCTAAGCAGGCATCAGGAATACAGAATTGATGCTAAATGAACTACACTAACACACGTGTAGTGTAAAATGTCTTACTTGGCAGCTAAATTCATCCCACAGTCTTCAGAGCAGTATTTGGAGTTGGCTCTCGCTGCTTGCACACAGTTCGGCCCCAGACACTGACGCTGCCCTGTGTTATCTCGGAGCTCACCCTTCTCACTGTATCTGTTTCTGTCTTTGTGCTTCTGCTTTTGTTTATGGCGTCGTGACTCTTTCTGGAATGTTAAAAAAGAAAGCATGTTAAACCAAGTAGCACTTCAACCAATAATGATTATTCTTATGTGGAATCAAATGTTACCTTTTTATCAAACTTCTTTTCTCGCCTCTTCACATGTTTCACCTTCACGGCTTTCTTACGCATGACGGGACTGAAAAGTGGTTCTTCATCATCATCATCACTACCCCATGCCTGTGTGACAACAGAATAAACAAATGGTTCACACGTGCTCCGATCAAACCGTTTAGTTGGGAATAAAAGCATTTAAAATGAGCATGTTTTCCTTTTTATGTGCAAAACTATGGTATCACATGTTGTACTACCATGTTGCTGCCAAGTCCTGCAGCCTTGTACTGCTGGTAGAGCTCCGCCTCGCTGTCATAGTCTTCAGAGTATCGTCTCCGTCTGTGATAGGAATTGTCCCTCCTTTCGTGCAAAGAAAATTCCTCATCCTTCACACGCAGCATTTTCTATCAAAAATAAAAAAGCAAAGTACAGACATGGTACAATATTTTTTCTATACTAAACTAGAACACTAACGTATAAAAAATAAATATCCAACTTACCCTGGCCCGAACCTCACATTGCCGAAACCTGCATTTCTGTCTGATTTTGTTAGGGCCTCCAAACTTCTTCATGTCCTTGCAGAAGTCACACTGAGCACAGTCCTCTGTCCTTCTGCAGGGCTCACATTCGCCACACATCCGGACCGAACGCTTTACCTAAGCAAAACAAAAAACAAAAAGAAGAGCTTTTGTATGCCAAGTTTTTACATGGCTCAATGTAAGCAGCTTCTGCATCCATACACACATCTTGCTTACACATTTAATTCACTAAATGCTGAATGTGTAAGAGTAAACTCAATTTATTCACATATAATTATGATATACCTGCAACTTCTCTAAAGTACATTTTGAGCCTTTGGATATTCTCCTAAAAAATGTAGCCGCAAGAGGGCACAAGCCAGTGTCTTTTGATATTCTCCTAAAACATTTTGATATCAGAATTTCTTACCTTAGATCCACGCCGCCTTTCACTCCTGTAGTCAGGAGTGCTGGGAGTGCTGTAATTTTTTTCAGTTCTGTCAGAGTCGGGTTCCTTCTCTCGGGTTTTCTTTGATCTATATTTTATTTCCAGTGAAGGGTTTCTATCTGTTGGCAGCGACAATAGCACAAAATGACTAAAGTGTTCAGGATTTGTGAAATGCTTAATCTTTGGCATAGCAGTACAAAATGTGGCAGTAGAAAACTGTTTCCATCACCTCTGCATCTCATGCAGTACCATTCACGGATTGCCTTTGCAGTCTTCTCTGTGATGTTGATGCAGTGGCCATGGAACCACTCATTACAATTATCACAGCCACTGTGAATGAGAAAAACAAAATAAAGTTCACATTCACAGAAATTGAATCTTTGAAACGACTCTGAACTGCCATTGCCAGATTTCAATATTATTTAGTATGCAAAAGCTGTTCTCTTTACTCTAACTCTTCTTCTTTTTCTTCACTTTAATTCTATTTTAGTTTAATTTCACTGTACTGTACAAAATGCACTGCTAGATACCCCTGTTTCCTTCAGGATAAATAAAGAACATTTGATTTGATTAAAACATGCTGTTTTGAACTTACATCATGAAGCAGTTTATGTCTGGTTTACGGCAGATACAGTACAGTGGTGCATTCTCCCCTTCCACACTGCTGGTCTCAGGTAAGGGGGGATGGTCAATGTCAGACATTTCACTGTCCTAGAAAGTGGACAAGGACAGCAATTGGTGTTAATTATAACTGATTGCTAATGCCGCAGGGACATTTTTCTGAAACACCTTTATACGTCTTTCTAAAATAACTTCAAGACAACAGTTGCACATTTTAGTTCAGCATTAGCAGTCTGCCGGGTATTGAAAATGCGCCCAGCAACCTGAGATGGGCATTTCCCTACCACAAAGCCAGGTTCATTAACTGTGGCAACATATTCTGACCCCTTAAGAGCTGCCTGGTAGAATTTCTTCCTATATCCACTAATTTTCTGTCTGACCACTCCTGTCCTGAAGAGAATGAAGAAGTTGATATTGTTATAAACACCAGAATTTGATGAAATATTAGTTAAATTACTTTAAGAACAGAGCACAAAAAAATCTATGAATAAATTCAGTTCAAAATAAAATGGATTTTATAGCTGTTACTGTGGAGAAAACAATTGGAGCTGTCGATTATTTTCCAACACTTTTCACTCTGAACTGAAAAGCAGACTGTTGTTATTATTTCAATTTGAATTTGTCAATTTTGTTCTATTTTGTCAGTGATGCTCCATTATAATAACCTCAACGCTTCCATATCACAAGGTTCGCAGGAAAATGTATCTGCTGTACATGCAATCACATCACATTGGGAGTTTGATACGGATCCCTAACCAGATTATTAATGAAGCATAACGCAAATCCATGTTTATTTTCCTCGTTAGAGCTAACAGCAATTCAATGTTTTACTATAAAGATTGTGTTCAATTGCACCTGTCAAATATGGCGGCTCGTGTAGATGTAAATGCAGAATTACTATCGCAACAAATTCTACTCTTAACTGTCATGTTCCTACATGGTTGAGAAAAAAAAAAACCATGAACTATCCAAAAACCAAAACTCGGAATCTGACAAGTTGATATGACAGCTCGGTTTCTAAATGGCGTAGTTAACTTGATATTTCATGACGTGCAATTTGAGTGACGTTTGGCTTTTAAAACTTGGAGAAACGAAAAGAAGAAACAAAAAGAAAATATTTGAAGACTTTTCGCTCACCAGAAGTCAAACCAGCAGGTCAACACTTAGAAATTGGACCAGCTAATGTATTTACACGAAAACCTAGCTAACTCCTAGCTCCCGTATCCACTGATTAGCATAAAGCTATCTCTCCATCTAGCTCACGTAGCTTTTCCACATGAACTGAGATTTATGAATTAAAATGAATCGTTAGAATTATTCTGTGCATATATAGGACCAAACTAAGGTAAAGTATACTTTAAGCTAACATAATTTGGGTCTCAACATGCTTCTGTCATGTCGGCTGTAGAGTTACGGAAATTACAACCTATGTGCGATAGTCGGTCAAACTGTCAAATCTCAAATGTCACAATCATGGAAGTCATGATTTGTTTGTACTTGCCATTATAAGAAGGAGATAAAGACTTCAGTCGTTCTGATCGGTCTCAATCGCTCAATCGGTCTCAATCGTCGATATGTTACCACTCGGGAAAAGAACGTCTCTCATTGGTCGTTCTTCTTCTTCGCTGGTGACAAATCAACATCTAAGAGATGCAATATCGCCGCCCCTTGAAATTGTTGTGAACTGCATTTTATAAAAGTGGTGGGTTTGCTGCTTACCACATAAATGTGTATTCTCATTATTATTTTAATTGAATAAATGTCTCAAATTACTACAAATTTATGTCATGTAAAATTAACGTTGCCACACTCACTTATTTCAGCACAGTACTGGTTGGATTGGACGATTTGACCGTGACTCGACCCAAAGCACTAGATTTAAAACGCACACACATACACATACACACACACAAGGGAGGGAGAGAGAGAGGAAGAGAGGAGAGAGAGAGAGAGAGAGAGAGAGAGAGAGAGAGAGAGAGAGAGAGAGAGAGAGAGAGAGAGAGAGAGAGAGAGAGAGAGAGAGAGAGAGAGAGAGAGAGAGAGAGAGAGAGAGAGATGTCAGATGCAGGTACACCTCTGATGAAGACAGCTCACTGACGAATGTGCTTTTCATGATAGGGCTTGCATGTTGGATCGCCTGCTTCAAAAATGTGAATACAGTATAGTATTCATGCAGTGTGAGTACATTATGTTTCCTACTAAACTATCTTGTAGCTAGACCTAATAGAATTTTCTGTATACAATAAATGCTACTTTGTTTAAGGCATTTATCAGATTGACTTAATTTAAGTTCATTAAATGTAAATAAATTATTTGATTCATTCATACATCCAAGTATACATTACAGTACACTATTTTCCTCTTCTAATGTCTTAAAAAACCTTTGCTGTCATTCTTGGATGTAACTCATTATTGCATGGACTTAGCTCAAACAATCAGTTTCAAAACGACACTTTTAATTTTAATGAATCAATTGAGAGGTAAATGTGTTTCCTCTTGTCCACCTGCAAACATACATAAGTTAAGTGTGACCTGAGCACATGAATTATTAATTAAGAGCAAAATCAAGATCGTATAATCTTTTACAGCAGTCAGGATATCTGACATTCAGTTACAGGATAAAAGTTTCCAAAACAGTGATAAATAATAGATTAACTTCTCGGCCATTTCCAAGATGTCCACTCATCATTAACAGCTATGAAAACCTCAACCACAAATCCGACTGATCTGTCTGTGTTGTGTATAGAGAAATGCACGTGTTTAATTTGATGATAATATTTTTATTTTATTTAAATAGTGAAAAGATGAATTTATTTCAAACCACCACAAATTATCTTAGTTTTAAATAGGAAAGTTGAACAGCTTCTCTCATGTTTTTAGTTTGTTTCTTATGTCCCCTTCTTCAGGTTTTCAAGAGATATAACTAAAAAAGATGGAGGATGGAAATAACAGCAAAGCAACGTTTCTTCACTCACTGTCCACTGATTCCAGTTCACCCATTATTTCCGACAATTCCATCGCAGGTCAAATAGGTTTGTTTTAAGATAATAAACTAATGAACTGCAGATGTTTGGAGAAAATCAACGTTTTCTCATCTTGCAGGATCTTTGGAAGAAGTTACTAGTCGTACAGAGCAGAACCCCACTGAGAACACTGACCTGTTTTCAGCTGACATCTCTGTGAACGCTTTACCTTGTGAAATAGGTAACTGAAAGTGTAGATATTTAAACCATCAGCCACTTCCTCTGTAATCGGTTTTCATTTTTATATCTGATGCAGAAGCTTCTGCTGAAACCAACTTGCTTGGGAACTCAAATGGTGAAGTGACCAGCGCAGTATTGTTCTGCAGCCCATGCCAGGTGGAGAAAGATCAACCAAAGCCTCTCCTTGCCCTTCTGCCTTCCCCTCTGGAGGTTTATGACATGAGTCAGGCATTCACATCAATTAGCAAGAGCCAACTCAAAACCACTTCTACTGACACCGGGCCAAGTGGTGATGGTAAGTATATGACTACTCTCGTCCTCATATACTTCGTGCTTTAATTAAAGCTCTCCTCTCTCTCGTTTCTTCCTCGTAGATCTATGTGCTGCTGTTCTGCTGGCATGTCTCTTCTGTCACCCACTGGACTGTTTGCTGGCATCAGTGAGGGGGTGTAGTGAATGCATCTGGTCACTGTGCTCATCCTTATGCAGCTGTGGGCCTGGCACCATGCAGCCCCTCCTGGACATCACCCACCACTGTGACCTATGTGGATGTGTGGACCTTCACTGCTGCTTGTGCGACTGTTCCATCTGTGAACTCTGCCTTCATGCTACAGAGTGCCTGGACCTTGCCATGGAAATTTCTCAAATGTTATTCCATTAATACAGACAGCAAACGACCACATTAATTTTTAACAATGGGAAACTTTTATTTGTTCAAATCTTGTTCAAAACAACTTGCAGGGACAGAAGACACAAATGCTACCAGTTTAGAGTTAACAGTCAATTTTACCATAAGTTATAGCTGAGGATAAGACGTGGATAATAATTTGTTTGAGAAGAAAAATGTAACTATTTCTATTTAATCTTACTGGACTAGAACAATGCAGTCAGCAGCGGAGCAGTGGAGTGGAGCTGCTTTTAGCTTTAAGTAGGTAAGTTCTCAATGACACTCATTTTGTTTGTATGTTATCACAGTCCACACAATAGTAAAACATTTATGTATGGCAATGACTTGGAGATTGTGTTGAAGGAAAAAAAATAGTGCTTCAATGTCAAAGAAAAAAAAACTACATGTATACACGTACTTTCATCTGCCTTCATTAACTGTACATAAGTGTGTTAAGCACCAGACATACTAAATACCTTGCAAACATCCGTGGCTATTGTTCATAACTGCATTGCATGTTCCACACAACAAACTGTGAAGGTAGCGGTTGGTCTACAACTAGGTCAAACCCTTTTGAATTCATACTACATTTGAGCAACAATATATTATAAGATATATCTGTTTTTATCATTTAAAAAAAGATCATGCTAACTGGTAAAAATCACTCAGTGACTGCCAAGGTTAACAAACAAAAACAATAACAACACATATTAGCCAGGAGAAACTGCTTATCAAACTATTATTCAGGTATCAAAAAAATAGGTATTGATCGACAGTACTATCACAACAGGATAAAATTGTTCTGCAGTTCTCACATGGTCTTTAATTTCCACTGAGTGAATATAGGTTTTAAAAAATAAAATATTGCTTTGTAATTTCTAGATAATCTGGAAGAAGTCCTGCTTTGGCTGACTAGCTGCAGCAGTAAGTGATTTTACACTGCTTGTAAGGTATATTACAAATACATGCAACCTGGGCATTAGCGGTTCATAATGTATGTAATAAAACCAGACAAAAACTCATAAAATGCATAGACTGTCATAAAATAAGGTGCAATTAAAATTGCTCAAAATAAAATATTCTTATTTACAATATGCTGTAAATATTTCACAATGTGCCAATTCACTTTACAAGGATCCCTTCTCTAGCTGCTGGTGAGGAAGCCCAACATGGATGATCACTGCAATTAACAAACCCTGATTCCAGTCAGTTGGATAACAACATGTGTGTTAACATCTCTTAATAAAAAAAGTAATTTATGCCAAGGTTGTTGGCATAAAAGCCACAACTTTATCCCTGTTTGAGTACATCATTCTAAAAAAATTGTATGTCTCCCTCTTAAATCTCTGAAGAAACCTGTTTAGGAATGTATTTCCTAATGTTAAGTCCATGGCTTTATACAATAATCAATTTTAAGATTGCATTTCTAAACATAGACATAATCTTCAGCTCCTAACAGGAACAATAACAATTAAATCTGTTTGGCAAACAATGTTACGAAAGAACATTTCTGCTCATCTTCATCACCCTGTTTATTATTTTTCTCTCAACTCTTCAGCCCTGCACTGTAAATAGATTTGTGTTATTTAAGGACAGATTCTGACATTCTTGTTCCTGCAGTCTTTGACCACCGCTTGGTGCTCATCACAATTCTTCATCCATTTCAAGGCTGCTGCTGCGACTGCTGGTTTTAGAGGCACCTGGTGACAAAGGAGAGAAGAGTGGCTCAGCCACCCTGTCTGAAGACAGGTCGCACCCGTCGTCCATGAGAATGTCTCCCAAAGCCATGTCGGGGTACAGCGCCGAAGCAGATGTGTTGTCGAGCTCAGTAAAGCTCAGACTGCCAAGGTCCAGGGGGTTGCTGATGGTGACACCTGCAGGTGAATTTGAGGCAGGTGGGGACAGGAAGGAGGCTGATATCGACTCTCGGATAGCTGCCGCAGCCAGATTGTGGTGGTTTTGGGAGGCTGCCCCTTCTGTAGTGATGGCCAAAGACTGGCTGCTCTGTGGGACCGCTTGCTGCTGAAGCAGGGAGGGATCGGTGTTAAGACCAGATGAGATGCCGCTGGGGGAGGAGAGGCCGTGGACACGTGCCTGCATTTCCAGCTCCTGAGAATATTAGGATAATAATTCAGAGACTTGTCCTAGGATGACTGTGCTTCATTTTTTCACATAAAAAGTAATTTCTATTTAGTAAGAAGTATATTTTAGGGTTTCTTTTTATGAATGGATCAGTTGTTCGAATTAGAGATTTCTGTTTCATTCATCTTTTACTGGCACACTCTGGCTTTATGCTGCACTCATGATATCAATCATATACAGCAGCTAATTTCAGTCAAAGGGACGGGCAAATATTGGGGTCAATTTCAACCAAGCTTTGCATGAATGTGGGCTTAGTTGCATACCAATTTTAGGTAGAATGCAGTAAAAAAAATCTTTACAGAGTAGTAATGATAACCACATATTTATACTGACCTGGATGCGCAGCATCAGACTGTGATTTGCCTGCTCCAGCTTTTTTTGGCGCATCTCGATATCCTTGGCTCTGTGCTGCTCCTTCTGTAACTTCCTGATGTAGTCCACAGACGCCTTCAGAATGGTGCCTTTATTCCAACGCATCTCACTGTCACCATTGTGAAATATATTGTAGATATAATGAAGAAGTGAAACAAAGGACACAGAACTGAATTAGA